>JASJET010000031.1:17698750-19100000 GCA_034092305.1 Diaprepes abbreviatus
CAACGGATCTTAAGTAGGTATTTTGAAGTCCATAAAGTTTTGAGCAAAAAAATTAAATATTTTTATTTAAATAAGATGTGATTATATATATATATATATATATATATATATATATATATATATATAATCACATCTTGTTTAAATAAAAATATTTAATTTTTGTATAATATTTTTGGATGGTTCCTCGCAAAAAACAATCAATTATTCTTAAGTGAAGTTTTCTATTCAAATGTTTGTGAATAGCTGAAAATACTCAATTTTGCTTTTTTATAAAGCTTTTGAAGATACTCAACTGCCATAACTCATTTGTTATAAGTTTGTGTGTTGAGGAGCGCAGTGTGTTTACTGTTCAACTGTAGAAAATGCCATGTTGCAGATATCGCAGTGTCAAGGAAGCTATTATGTTTAGGGATATTACAAGAAATTGATTTGGACTTCTACAAAAAATTTTAAAAAATATGAAAATATTAATCGGCTGTTTAAAGAATTAAAATTGATCTTAAATCGGCTTGTTTGGGACGTACTGTGTTATAAATAACATTTTTAAATTTATACGGAAAGATTTTTTTCAAGAAATAAGGCGTTTTTAAGATATTTAACTTATTGGCTAGCCAGTGGTTTTGCTTTGGGCTACTTTAACAGCTTTCTGAGATAAACGTGACTCTATCTCACACCAAGTCGAGTTAGACTTGTTAAAAATTTGGCCGGACTGTTACATGTTTGGTAGGCAATAAAAACTGACTTCCCCCGGGGCGATGAAATATGAAGTTGGTTAAGTGTCGAGCCTCTCCTGAATTTAGCCGATTTCGGCTGCCGACGTCGAAGGAGATAATAAAAGCAACTAAATCTTCCGATTGATAATATAAACGTCGTCATATTTCTGTGGTTTGAAGTGATCCATTTTCTGTTGGTTTTCAGTTCGAATTATCTAGTTGGACGGCTTTATGTACGCTGGTTCAAAAAAATTTATGTTGCAGGGAGACCGACAACACGAGAAATATGATGAAATTGGCTTGTTATGCCCCAGATACTTTTATTATCTACTTTAACCCGATCATTCAAGGCACAAGGATTTCGTGACAAATTTGCGTGGTGAGTTCAACATCAATCGAAGTCGGCAAGGAAACCTGTCACGGGCGCGACTCTCCATATTTATACGCACTTTTAAGCTGTAGGTTTAGTTACTGGTGGAACGAGAATCGCAAATCTACTTTTACTTTATTTATTCTTTACTTTTCAACCTCGCTGAATCTTAACATCTACTATCTACAACTTTTACTTCTGTGTATATGTTTTATCGGTTTCTAATTGATTTTAATTAAGTACACTGTTTTTTTTACATCTAAATCATTTTGAATTGGTTTAAAATACCCTCGTACATTCAATTAATAAGTGGTTGCCTTAAAAGATGTTATCGGATTTTCCTCTCAACTTATTGCTCTGTTTTTTTATTGCGATATTTATGGTTGTCATAACACAGAGAGAGTGCTTTGAAACAATTTCATTTTATTAATTCAATAAATCTTTGTTAGGATTAGTTTTGACATACGCGTATTGATTACGTTTTAATAATAATCAAAAAAAATTAAGGCGCGATTTACAGTGGGAGTTCTTTTGCACATATTTTGCAGCATGAAGTAATGCGGAAGAGAGTAGTGGGAGTGTTTTTTACATTTGGATCCGTGAAATATTAGAAAATATCAATTAAGTTTCTAGTTCGAAAATATTTTTTAAATGTTGTTTGCAAGTCACATGCAGGGTTGGGTAAAAATTAAAGATAGGACGTTATTTGAAAAGGTTATTCTCGTGTAACGTTCCGGAACGTTAATACGAGGATGGAACAAAAAGTTTTCGACCTAACAAAGAAAATGCCACTGATGCTTCATTACTTGGAGGCTCTTTCGCTCAAGTTTGTAAAATAGGAGCGATAATTAGGTCAATTTCGGCTCGATCATGATCTTCCAAAAACCATTTATTCCTCAATTTTTAGCGACTCCAGTGAAGTAAATTCCTGTAGCGTTTTTAGTTACGGCAAAATTAAAATGTTTATAAAGACGTAACAGAGCCTGTGCTTTTCGAATTTCAAATGAAAAAGCTCAGGGATAAACTTTTGATTTTTTTAATTCGACAATGCAACATTAATCTGGATGAATGAATGAAAAAGTGGTGGTGATACTGGATCATCGATGCCTAGGCCTCCATTAGACCCTGTATATCCCACCATCTCTGCAGGTTATTCGAGGCCGATCGCCTTTTCAGCTTCGTTAGTTGAACTTGCCTAACTGCTTCCGGTAACAAAACTGCATCTCCGAAATATCTTTGTATCAGTCCGTTGAGCGCTGGACACTCTCTGAGAACATGATCAACAGTTTGATCCTCCTCCAAACACCATCTGCATGTTGGGTCGCCTTCGACAACGATTCTATGAAGATGGCCCCTGAGGTGACAATGTCCTGTCTACAATCCCACCACAATTCGCAGCTCTTTCCTTCCCAAGGAGAGAAGCTCCTTAGCACGCCGTGCGCTAGGTATAATTATATGTTCTTGAGCACACCTCATTCCAGGAGCTCCCCTCCAAGATTCAATAAATTTGCTTTCCAGCAACGATTTTATTTCCCTTTTGGTAATATTGGTTGGGGTCCATACGGTACGTATGTTATCATGGGGTGGATCACCGTAGTGTATATCCCAAATAGCATTTTAGGTGTCAGTCCCCATGTACCCCCAAAGGCTCGTTTACAGACTCAGAAAGCACATATGGCTTTCTTGGTTCGCGCCTCAATATGATCATTCCAGCTCAGTCGCGAGTCCAGAATTACCCCCAGGTATTTAACTGCCCCCTTAAGTTGAATAGTCCTTCCCACCAATGTAATTGTGGGAAGTCTCCCCATTTCCCTTTTTTTTTGTAAAAAGTACTATCTAGGCCTTTTCCGGATTTATTCCGAGCCCCTCCCTGCGGCACCATCGTTCCGTGATCCGGAGAGCCCGCATCATTGGCCCCTCTAGGTCCCAGACACGGCGACCAGGGCACCATTAATCTGTATAGTTGGAGGAAGTTTATATCCAAAGGGAAGTTTTTAAAATCAAGTATTGAAGCCGCAGCACTATTTTATAAAAGAGTGCTCAAGCCGCTCGCCGCCAGTTCAGTCACCGATGAGCCCGCGCTCGTTCGCTCAACATGCAAATCTCCATTGTTTATTCATTTTTTGTACCCCATTATATTCTTTTCATTTTTAGCTTTCCCAACTCATGATGGTGATGTTTTTTGCACTGCTGTGCGTTGACAAAATGTTGTGTAAAATTATATTTTAAAATGTCTAAATAAGTATTCACCTAGATTGCGGTTTTCTATACATTTACTATCAATCATATTCACATATGAATTTATTTATTGACAGAAGAAGTACTGTCTTCTTTTCCGGATTTCAGCAAAGGCGATATCTTTTTTTCCAGTTTTTTTTTTGTCTTAATCGATACTGTGACATATATGCTTTGACATAATTTTTCTCTTTTTCTCGCTTAAAAACCTTGCAGACTCTTTAGTGACATCTGAAAATTCCAGTTCCAAAGCCTTTTCCAAATATCTACTTATTTATGAAACTTTAGTTCGAAGCAATCAACAAAAACAATTTAGTTTGCATCTGTATGATATTTTAAATGAACATTCTGAGCACAATGACGAAATGAATCAGATGCTGCATCTTTTCTGGACGGCGATGTTGATATTTGATCCCAATAGCTTCTGTTTTTTGAAAATATGTATACAATGCAGCAGGACAAAGAATACCGAGTGCATTTCATCGACGCATAGCAATATGCGATGAGAAAAACTGCATCATCGTAAGCTGAAGCTTGTGTAGTTCAATTTTAGAATATATTTTTAATTTTCTAGCAGGCTACAAATGCTTAGTTTCGTTATGTTCATGGGCCTCTCCATATTTTCTTTTGGGATTAAATTTTTGTAGTGACATTTCTTTAATTAACGCAAAGACAGGCGTAAAATCAAACTAGAAAAAATTTTAAGTAAAAAGACGCAATACCGTTAATCTATGGAGAGACATGACATGACGTTTTATAATGTATATCAAATAATAATCACATTTCTCTTTTGTGGGCAATGAATACCCTTCAATATTTTTGGTTTTATCCCTCAGGATCATGTTATAGTTAAACAGAATAAAATATATGGAACTACAATAGACACTCCATAACTCAACCAAACCTTATAAACCCTTCAATCGATTTAACACAAAAAAGGCTCATACAAACAACTTCACTGTGTTGTTGACTTTGCACTAAGCTAATATCTGCTTAAGACATACCATATGTTATATCAAGATTTCAATTAGAATTCAGAACGGTTTTATCGTACTCATATAAAAAAATTTAGATCTCTTATCAAGTTTGACAAGTCGTTTAGAAATACAATAAATATGAGATAGTCAAGATCACTACCTTGCGGTGTCATTTGAAAACATCCTCAATTTTCACAAAAAAACGTCCTCTTTGAAAAGAAAGACTGAAACATTAATTTAGATAACTCCCGATACTCCGAAAGTTCGCGTAAGATCAAGTGGTAAAACAATTAATGTTTCAATTTTATCCATCTTGTCCTAGCTAGTTTGAGTCAAATCCTCTCCGATTTGATCAGTTTACTTAGCTCCTCCACCTAAATTATTTAGAGGATCGAATCTCAGGAGCAAATCATTTTTACTTTTTTAAACACCATTTTTTACACCTTGTATAATGAAAAAAGGGCTTTGTTTGGTCTGAAGGTAATAGTCATAATGAACCCAATGCAAAAAAGCTTAATATGTTCCTGTTATTATACATTCTGTTTTGTAATTGATCACGTATAGGCGATATTTAGCACTTGGAAATTACTTGATCAGGTTTCTTTGCATCAGGTAACCATTCATCGTTATATGCTCATATACGCATTATAGTCTGAAGTGCTGAACTAGCCGCTCGTTGTGTATGGAGCCTTAGATTCATAAAAATTAATTGCTTTTTATCGGCACGGAATGCATTGTTTCGGTGCACGTAATTTTAAGAAAACATTTAAATCAATTCTGGGCTTCCAATAGTTTAGTAATAAATAATATTGAACAATACGTGATTTTGTCGTCAACAGAAAAGAAAATAATTTAGTGATATTATGACAGCCTGCCTTAAAAGTGTGGTAATCAAAATTAAAAAAGCATGCACGTAAGAGACGCCAACTTTTTTTCAATACGTTTTATTGTTTATTTAATTTTTTATGTGTTTTCAAAAATTGAACAAGTGTCATAAAGTTTTATGCATTATTATGGACGCCTTTTTCCATTTCCAATTCCTAAAATAATCCACTAAATAAAGAACAATTGAAGCACAAAATGATAAAGGAAATAGTTTATTTTTGGGTCAGTCCATTTGAAAAAAAAATCAATTAGGTAGAATAAAATTTTTGATTTTCCTAATTTTTTACCAGTTACTCCTCAGTACTGAGTTCAAAACAATAGTTCAAAAATGTTTTAGGCTCATACTATTTTTTGATGGCCATTTTAAGTTTGCTTCGGAACCATTTTTCGGCTAAAAACAGGTTTTGCGCAAATGTATCCAACTCTTTTAATTTTATAGATATTAGATTTTTTGTCCTCACATAATATTACCTAAATGGCGAGGAAAGTGAAGAAAAAAAATTCACAAATATAAAGTGAACATTAACTTAAAACGGGACTTTTAGCGCGGCATAACTATTAAAAGGAATAAAGACCCTCCTTTATTTTTTTTTCTTGTATAGATTTATTATAGCACTACTTGCTATAGAAGTTTCAAGCTTGAGAACTTTGTCCATTTTTTTATGCAATTTTTAAAGTTGAATATCAAAAGGAGTTGAGTGAAAAATTAGGAAATTAATACAGATTACACATCTGTATGATATAAAATAGGGCAAAGATTTGGTAACTGAGACTCAACCGGTACCAGATTTAAAGTGTATTAAAGTTGGTTAAAAATTGCGTTATACGTACACAAAACTTAACAGTTATTAATTGTAAAAATCCAATTAAAAAAGAGACAATTTTTTTTTTCACCTTAAATTCACCAACAGCAGTAAAATGTATTAATTTATGTCTTATTAAACAGAGGCAGCACCTTAATAAAAAAAAAGACACACATTGCAATTGAAAATACTAAATTTAATTAAATCTAATTTTGCTACACAAAAAATTGTATATGTACATTTCTTCAGCTACCATGACAAATTTATGATTTGTTTTCTAGCTTATTTACAAGTATTTTTGAAAAACATGTTGCGCAAAAAGCTTTTCCAAGTATTAAAAATTTAAATTTTTTTTCTTAGAAAGGTGATCATGAAGAATTTTTCTCAATCCATGGTTGATTTTGTTTAAATTTTTAATTTTCTGATAATGGCAAACATTACTGATTTGGTCGTTAAGGGATATTAAATACCTTAAGTCAAGAGGTCCATCTGACAAGCTTAAAAGCTTGTTTTTCAGAGGTTGGGTTTCCAAAAGTTTATTTGGACAATATAATTGTAAAACTGTACCTAAACCAAAGTGCGTCTGTTCGCGTCCAATCTGAACTAACGAATGCAGTGGAGATCAAGCGAGGGGTGAGACAAGGATGTGTTCTCTCACCACTCCTTTTTAACCTCTACTCAGAGGAAATCTTCGCCAAAGCCCTCGAAAATGACACCGGTGGAATACGAGTTAACGGCATTCCACTGAACAATTTGCGCTACGCAGACGACACAGTACTTCTCGCCGAAAACATGCAAGACCTTCAGAATATGTTGAATAATGTCACCACAACTAGTCGAGAATATGGTCTGACACTTAATGTTAAGAAGACCAAATACATGATTGTCACCAAAACTGAAGTACCCAATGAACATCTGTATGTCGAAGGCGAAAGGTTGGAAAGAGTCGAGAGATATGACTATTTGGGTACAAGTGTCAACTGTTCCGTGGAGTATTGTTCAGAAATAAAGATTCGCATTGAGAAGGCCCGTGCATCCTTTGTGAAAATCAAGAAGCTGCTCTGTAGTCGCGATCTGAGCCTGGACCTAAGAATTCGGATGCTTAAATGTTATGTATTCCCAGTCCTATTGTATGGTGTAGAAGCTTGGACCCTCAACTTACAATGCGAGCAGAAACTAGAAGCTGGACAGAACATGTGACCAACTTGGAGGTTCTGAGAAGAATGAAGAAGGACGTAGAGATCCTATATGAAGTAAAAAAGAGAAAATTGCAATATCTCGGCCACATCATGAGAGGTTCAAGGTATAAGATTCTGCAACTCATAATCCAGGGAAAGATTGTGGGAAAAAGATCTGTTGGAAGAAGAAGAATATCCTGGCTTAGGAATTTGCGAGAATGGTTCAATGTCAAGTCATCTGATCTATTCAAGGCCGCAGCTTCCAAGGTTAGAATAGCAATGATGATAGCCAACCTCCGAAATGGAGAAGGTGCATGAAGAAGAAGAAGTTCTAGATCTCCCATTTCACCACAGTCACAATTTTCTTTTTCTGAAACACCTATTTTTTCATTACATTCTGGACATGAAGCGTGATTGCTTCTTATCCGTAAAATTGTCCATATAAACCTTCCATTCTTTTCGCAGTACAACCAAGGTTTTACTGGTAAATTTGGGAAATTATTTTTATAATATAGACTTTTTTGTGATAAATTATATTGTCTCTGCCACTCTGTCCAGTGAAAATATCACCATGCAATCTTAGATTGTGCGATTGGAATAGGGATGGAAGTTGTTTTGTTTGAGTTTGTCGATATTTGATTTAGATGAAGAATGGTTTTAACAAGGTAATTTATCGATGCATTGTGGTATAATTTTTGAGTTTTTCTAATAAGTGCTTACTCTTGGTAAATATTACAAAATTTGTGTTTTCTCTATATTCAAAGCTATATTTAAGGGACTCTATTATAGCTCACAACTCAGCTGAAAATTTTTTTTTTTCCTTTGTACGTCCTTATTCTGATGGTAGATAGCGCAAGCTGTTTTTTCTTCTAAAACAGGAACATCGGTGAAAATGTGTTCATATCCAGTCCATCTATTATTAAGTTCTTCAAGAAAAAGATTTTTACAAGCTTGTGTATTAATTTCTTGTTTTAAGATGATTATCTTAGGGATATTATTGGCAGTGTCGTAATCGAGTTGATGATAAGGAGAAATTTTTGATGAATAGAGGCTTTTTTATTTCTGTGATTTAAGAATAGCTTAAAGTTAATAAAAGTAGCCAACTTTTGGCTAAATTTGATGCACTTTAACTCTGGAACCAGTTGAGTCTCCCAAGGATAAACTAGTGACCAGTCTGTTAAATCTGATCAAGGCAACCAACCTGTAAGTCTAGAACGGATATGGCAGGCAATACAATAAGTCTGAAGACTGCAGTGTAAGGGTTTTTCAACCCTGGCCTGCTACATCATGCAATCAATCAACCAGTTGAGTCTCAGTCACTAAATCTTGATCATATATTTATATCATAATGAGATGTAATCTCAGTCCCTTTTGAGATATTCAACTTTATATATTACCCAAATACAATTTTGTGTATTTTAAAAAAATTATATAAAAAAGTTCTCAAGCTTGAAGTTTCTATAGCAAGTAGTTCTATAATAAATTTATACATGAAAAAAAATTTTTAAGGTGAGTATTCCTTTAAATAATTCTGTAGCACTAAAAGTTCCATTTTAAGTTAATTTTCACTTTATAGTTGTGATTTTTTTCTTCACTTTCCTCACTACTTAGTTAATATTATGCCAGAACAAAAAATCTAGAGCATATCATTCTGATAATTTTGGTTTTCATTTTGTCTCGATGTTTATAAAATTAACAGAGTTAGATACATTTGTGCAAAGCTTGTTTTCAGGCGAAAAACGGTTCCCAAGCTTAAAATGGCCGCCAAAAACAAAGTATGAGTCTAAAAATTTTTTAGCCATAGTTTTGAACGGGCCTAATATTGGGGAATAAGGGATAAAAAAATTAGGAAAATCAAAAATGTTGAGCAAAATGGTCTGGGCGATTTTTAATGGATTAAACCTTTTATAAAAAAAACTAAATCAACTTCAAAACATTGTATTAAGAAGTAAAAAATCAATTAAAAACTGCTTTAAATTGCATTTAATTTAATAATTATAGATTTGTTTGAAGGTTGTAGACAATGTTTAAGGTTGAATAAAATGTGGTTGTCGGATTTGTATTATCTTTATTTTTATTTCTACGACATTTTGATTAGGTTCAATCTCCAATCGTTATCAAGTGTAAACTGAATGTTTTGTTTTAAGATTACGAGCTTATATAAGGACTGTGTCCATTGCAGCGCGAAGTTTCCCTTCACTGTACAGGGTCTCCAATTTTCGATACTTTTGCAGGGTATTTCTATTATTAGTAAAGATAGAGACTTGCAACACGAACCTGTGCTAGTTTTTTCTGAACAAGATGCAACAAAAAAAAGGGCATCAGATTTCCAAAAAATGTTTTTGAACTCGGTTAAAAAAGTTTCCTAATGAATTTTGTTTGTCGCTCAAAATCATTGCTAGAAAAAAACATATAGTGTTTTTTTTCTGTTTTTGTTTTTTTTTTGTATTTTTGAAATCGTCCATATCATATTTTGAACTTCCACATAATTTTTCTATCAAGAAAATATTAAAAAAAAACAGCTTAATGTAATAGAGTTCAGAGCAAAATATAGCATATACAATACCCGAGATAAAATATTGGGAAATGAAAGTGTAAGAGCCATAAAAAAATGTTATAACTCTAATATAAGATATGTATACATCTGCTGTTTTTATTTAACATTTAAATAGATTTTTGTGAAGTTTGGAACAGCGTTTCCCAAACTTTATCAATCGTAAACCATTTTTCAAAATGAAATTCGAAGTAAGGGATAATATTAAATTTAATAAGACTTACCTTGATAAAATCATATTTTCTATGTAGAAACATTACAAATTTACATAAATTTACGGGAAACTGATCATATTTTATTTAAAATTGGGAAAAGGTAGGCATAAATGTTACTACGTTTAGAAACCTTTAATATGGAAATGAAACAAAATACAGGGTAAAGTTACATTAATATTACCAGCTGGTTTTCAAAACCTAATTACAGTAGGAAATGTAGCCAACTTTGGCTCAAAATACATTCAAATTAAGTTTTTGTTGTTGTTTTTGCTGTAAACAAAATGCTCGATAATGATTTTATTACCAATCTTATTTCTAAATTTAGCTTATTTAATGAATGGAAAGAAAGAAAATTGTAGGCGTGAGCAAATAAGTTAATTATTGCTTGATTTTATGGAAGAAATGATTCAGAATTATTTCTCTTATTTATAGTAGTAGAATTTCTTTCAGAAAATAATTTATCGGTTTCAGTATTTATGCGATGTTCTTCTCTTTTTCTTTCTTGCTTCCTTCTGTACTGTCCCCATTTGGACATAGGCTTTCCCCGTTTGTTTCCAAGTTTCTCTATTTCTAGCCATTCTTTGCTACAGGAAGCTTGCATGTTTTACTGTACCATTCTGTCGCTATTTCTTCTTAGATTCACACATGAAGAAAGACAAATTTTGTCACGGTTTCAATAAATTTATTTACCAACGCACTCTCTCCAGGGAATATTGACTGATATCAGGTATACAAATATACCAAAAGTATGAAACTCTGTGGGAACCTTTTCCATGTTATCGGGTCCTAGGTGACGTGGTCTGCTGTATTTCCTACGAACTTTCGGACGGTCCTCGCGGTTGCAAGGAGACCTGTTTTCTGAATCGGCTTATCGGCTTATTTCTATAATATATCACTTCCACATCAAGATTATTGGCAAAGTACACATTAAGTAATGAGACTAATTTTTATATTCACACTTTTTATAGTTTTGAATTGTGCATGCATCGACTTGTATGCCTGCATCTATTTGCAATGCCAGCGCACTCGCTGTGTAAACAAGTCATTACAATCTTAACATGTTAACTACTTAGATTGCGTGAGTCACGTAATAGTTGTTATTAGTTACAATTTTGCAAAGACTTGTCACGGATCAAAGTAAAACCAGTTATAATTCGCCCTTGGTTGCCCTTGAATTCGCTGCTGCCCCTTAAAGGGCGTGGGGAACAAGATGGCGGCACTTCCGGTTTTACCGGAAGTAGATCTCAACATGCTTATTTTAAATGGAATACCCTATATATTATTGCATTTTTGATTTCTATGCAAAATTCTAGACATATTTCATATATAATGTTCTATACTTAAGTCTCACCGTTTTGGACATATTTAAATTTTTATGTAAAAAATGACGTTTGCGGACCAAAACTTAACTATAAAATATTTCTATAAGAAAGTCTTTATTATTTAATTTGGGTTAGTTTTTTTGTAGACGAAGATCGACTTTAGTAGTCTTTTTATGATTATTTGAAAAGTATTAGTACAGAGTGGACAAAAAAGAAGAATAAAAATTATATTTAAAAAATCGTCAAAAGTCAATTTTTTCAAATAAAAGGCACCTATTTTTATAATTTTATCATATTAAGCATTAAAAATAAGGGTAACTTTGTATAAGGTTGTCTATTCCAAAAATTTGTAAATTTCAAAATATTTCCAATTCAACATTTTTATATTGTAAAAATGCTATACGGCTTTTAAGTTTTGTTATTCCTTGGCCAATACGGCGAGACGTGGCGAAAACAACATAATCGAACCCTACAGAAGTGTTACTATTTCTTGCCATTTGACATAATAATCATGCCCGGGCGATTAAGTTACAGGCACGAAGATTATTTAAACTTATTTATTATTTATGGAGAATGTTATTTAAAGTACATGCAGTACATGCACGATCCGATATCCGCAGAGACAGAAACCAACACCACCAACTGTTAAAAGGATTATAGAAAACTTCAAGAAGATTGGATCCATAAAAGCAAAAAGAACTAGAATTAAACCAGTTGTTAATAATGAAAATATTGAAACTACAATTTTAGGATATTTCTATAAGAAGCCTAAAAAGCATAAGGATCAAAAATATGCAACTGTGAGCTAATTTTTTGAAGGTGTTATTACAAGAAAAAAAATTTAAGAAAACAATAATTTTTCTTTAGTATGTGATTTTATGCTAGTATGGTTTAAATACCTGTTTTTGCATTATCTTGATGTGTAATACTCCTTAATATCAAGTTATTTTATTTTTGCCAATCAGAAGCTATTAGTAATTTGCTATTTTCGATAGAGTATAAATCACGTTAAAAATAATAATGTAAATTTAAATCTGCAACCCTGTATATTTATCTTAAAGAGCAAACGAACGAAAAGAAAGGCACAGATTAAAGTGGGTTTTGGGGTGCATTAATACTTAAATGGAACTTTATCATCGAAACACCTGAACATCGTCCTATTCGGTATACACATGCAAGCGGGCCTCGAAACACATGATCATTTTCGTGTCTGTCAAATTCGAACAGCTGCTCTACCTTATTTTTGTTCCATCTCTTTCTTTTCTCTCGCTACCTGTGATTTAGTACCATTTTAACCATCTTGATTTTTGGGTTCTGGGTCCTTACGATTGGTTCAGTTAAACAGCTGCTTCCTTAGGGATAGCTCGAGTTTTTTCTTACTGTTATACTTTTCTACTTTCATTTAGAACAGTGATTTCTTGTGTGTGTATGGTGTGCATGTTTTGAGCGTTTAAAATGATTATTTGTATTTCCGGATTTTTGGTGGGAACTCCGTAAGTTATTTTTTACATAACAATTACTAATTGATTTTTATTAAGATTATGCGAAGTGAAGTAGAAAAGTTATTTTAGAATGTATTAAGGATATAAAAAAATAGTAACATTGCTATTAAAGTGTCCTATTATTATTAATGCTTTCATTTTTGTTTAATCGTAAAAGTTACTTAAAAACAAGGTTATATTTTAATGTTGGGATAGTTTTAGATGGCTACTTAGCGGATTAATGTTTTAAATACATTTCAAAGTTCACTTTTAATTTTATTACATTTTTAATTATCATCTAAAGTTTATATATATGTAGCAATTTTTTTAATTGGATTACTCGTGCTCTAAATCTACATATGACCTTAGATTAAGAAAAAATAATTTGCATAAAAGTTTTATTTTAGCCATTGCATGACTTAAGGGTTTACACCATCTTGGTTGTTGGAAAAATAAGTATAAAAATAACAATTTTTTTTTTTTGGCGCAGATGTTAAATATATAAATAAATTTTTATTTTACACATATATGTAGTACTTGTATAAATAATGTGGAAAAATATCGCCCGTAGGAGCCGTCAAGTAAGACTATCTTTTGAAAATCCTTGCTAATGGTGGATTTTTTTTGTCAGGTATCGTTTGAAACATTTAAAAGAAATTTTTATTTAGGAAAATAATAACTAAGATTATTTTGTTTTGTAGACATTTACATGAACGTAACATCTGTGGTTGAACTTTTATCGGAATCGGTTAAGTACGTCTTGAGATATCTTGTCCACCAGTTTGAAAAACGAAGTTTCTAGGAAAGCGTCTCAAAACCAAATATTTTTCAAAATTATCTTGACTCTTGACCTCTTTTCAATTTCCGGGGCACTTTAGTCTCTTGCTGGGCTCTCATATTGGGCCACTTGTAAGGTTTGATAATGTTTAATAAATATTACTAATAAACTAAAGAATCTAAATTAGTTCCAACTTTATACACCTGAGTTATTGTCACGTTCTAAAATTCCTAAAAGTAATTCTTATTATAAATAACTCATTCAAAATATCTAATATAAAAGAATATATCTTTTGTCAAGGCTCAGACCGGTCCCTTCGCTACCTGAGTTTCCGGCTGATCCCTGCTGAGTCGACTTCTAATTGCTATAACTTCGGAAATAATTTGAATGTTAAAATGGGTAAATTCTCGAGATATTCCCAAAAGTATAAACATTTTATTTAGCCAAAAAATAATCGATAATTTGAAAATCTCAAGGTGGCGTAATCTCTTAGTATTGTGTAAAAATACCTTATTTTACACTAACTTACATTTTACTAAATTATATTGGATTTTCAATACAATTAATTCAAAATTGAATTATGAAATAAACAGGAAAACAATATTCCAAAATTGCCGGCTTAAAAACAATTTAACCAAACTAAAATAACCAAAAAATCGACAGCGGGATCAAAACGCTAATTTTCCTACCATTTGAAGTCCGGAAAATTTAGCATTTGCTTGTCTATGTATTATTCGTATTTAGTCACGAAATCTCTTTAAATTTATTCAACTTCCGACAATAGTTAGTTAACAGTAGCCGATCACGTTCGGTCGACGGGTATTCCATGGCTTTAAAGTGGTTTGAAATAATTGAATAGCTTTAGGGTAAAAACTGTCTACCAATAACGGAATAACTAATATGTTTTGAAAATCAAAATAGGCATTTTACAATGATTTTTTTTTTCAATATTTTTCAGTATTGTTACATGAACAATATATTTTTTTTTTGAAAATTTGAAATATGGTAAATTTAAAACTGTTGGTGTGATCAACTTAAAAATATGTGTAAATCAGCAGTATTTCATAAATAAAATATTTTCTCTAATCTTAATCACGCTTTTGAAGAATTAACTAGATTAATTATGACAGCACTCTCATAAATCACTATTATTTTAATAAGTGATTCGATAAAAGATCTTTTTTTCGCTCTGTAATTATTATTCATATATATATATATATATATATATATATATATATATATATATATATGTATATATATATATATATATATATATATATATATATATATATATATATATATATATTATATTATATTTTCCAGGTTCTTGAACCATAGATTATATCCTTTCTTTTTATTTTGTCTTTTCTTGGGTTTGGGTTTTTTATTTAATAAAAAATTCAACCAATTGATGTTTCGCCCTTTATTTAAGATATTTTCAAAATTCTTTGTTTTTTTATTTATTTTCCTTCCTAAAAATATATTTTATATAATTAAAAACATTCATACAAGAACATATCTACAATTTCAAAAAACCAAACGCTTTAAAACGCTATTCAAATTTTTAAAAAAGTATTTAATTTTACCAGTACACACCTTAACATATTGTTATAATGAAATGCAACTTTTACGTCGTCATTTAGGTACTAAGGATACATGGAATGCGAATGTGTTTTATTTTATACATTTAATTTTATGTTTAAGAGGATATTCAATTTTTGATGTTTATTAACAGGATCGAATACTTAATATTTTTGTTTAAATTAGGCTGGTGTAAATGTGGCTCAAATTTCCTATATCGACGAGCCAATTAGTAAAGAACAGAATGGCCATAAATATACGAAAAACGCCTCAATAGCGTTAAACAAACACAGACAGGACGACAAATACACCTTTGATTATAACAGTACCATAATTAAAAACAAAGATATGAATTACCAAAAATTGCAGATAAAGGAAATGATAGAAATTAACGACAGAACGGATATATATATATATATATATATATATATATATATATATATATATATATATATATATATAAAGTATTTTTTCTACTTAAAACCGTTTAGAAAGAGGGCAGACAATTTATTATCTGTGAATTCCATTCTGGTTTATTCTTCGAACAGCTAAATATTCCCAGGAGCGTAAGGAAATTATTAGAACGATACGATAAAATATTTAAAAAATATTTTTAAAGAGAGAGATGTATAGGTCTATTGGGACTACGTTTTAAAATTATTTTGAAATATACATAGGGGTTCAAAAAAGTGTTACACCAAAATTGTCAAAATTTAAATGGAATGTTCTGTACATTATTCCATATTTTGAGAGCGCGGACCAAATAAGGGTAAATAACTCTTATGTCTTATATATCTAAGATAAGCCGTTCTTGAAATAATTAACTATTTTTTAACCTACTGGTAATTACATATCATCTGGGTAAGTAATAACAACGTCAACGCCTACTTTTCAAAAATAAATTGCAAAAAATTATGTCTCAAAATGAAAATCCTAAATTCCTAAAAAAATCAGTAAAAGATAGGTAAAGAAAATCCTAATACAGTTTTAAAGACCGGTAAAATTAGAATATAAATTCGATTTTAAATACAGGGTGTTCTATTTAACATAAGGAAGTTATTTGACTTTAATGATATAAAAATCAGATATGTTTTCTTCAACTCCGTATAATTTTTTGAGATTATTTTTACTTTAAAATAACCTGTAATGATTTTGAATAGATAAAATAGGTACGCCTCTTAAATTTTGGTCTACAATTTCAAGAATAGTTAAATATTTCTAGAACGGCCTGTTTTAGGTAAATGAAACATGACAGTAACTTACTGTTATTTTGCCCGCGCTATCAAAATATGTAATAATATACACGGCATAATTTTGACAACTTTGGCGTGAAACTTGTGCCACTGTGTATATTTCAAAATAATTTTCAAGTATAGTCGCAATAGACCTACACATCTCTTATTAAAAATATTTTTAAAATATTTTATCGTGCCAACCTGTATGTATATACACATATCAAGATAAGAAATTAAATATTATTGTTGCAAATATATTACCTAATTTTCAGCTCTTAACATTTCTCACTTTAAAAACAAACCAACGATACTTGCTGACATTTGTAAGATTATGAAGACACAAAAAGATTTTTTTTGGGAAAATCGAGGAAATAATGTGCTATCAACTGCAAAATATATGGGATTCTTTAAATAGGTAGTATTTTGTAAGTAAAATATTTTCTCTAATTCCTAATTAAATCACGGCTTAAAGGAATTAAATAGATTTGTTATAACAATAACCACAAATATCGCCAATTTAACAATTGGCTAGATAAAAGATCTTTTTTTTTGGTGTTCTATTATAATCCAAATGCTATTTGTTTTTTACAAGTAAACAGCAAGATAAGAAATTAAATGTCATTGTCACAATTATATTATCTAATTTTCAGCTTTTAACCTTTCTCACTTTCAAAACAAATGACTGCTACCTGCTTTTGTATTTAAATTTATAATCCTATTTTGTTCATTACGGACTTGTATCATATTCTTCAAACTTGACAAGATTATTTTTAAAATGTCCGGCATGGAAAATCAATTCTAACCGTAAAAATGACCTACCTTAGATTGGGCTTTATTTTTAACTTTTATGTGATGATAAAATCGATAGATTGTCATTAGGGTGTACATTTCAGAACGATGGTAATAGATTAAAACAGGTTAACATTTCATAGGCGTGCTAATACCTTGTAGAACCTGATTTTAGATAATTAGACGACATTTCTTGTATGATGATATTATGGGAAATTCAGGAAATTGACCATAAAATAATATCTAACTTATTTGCTTCATACTTTACTTAAAGTAGTTTGTTTTGCTGTGGAGAGTAACAATGTCCTTTAAAAAGAGCATTTTTACTTGCCCAGCTATAATATTTTACATAGTCGGGTAGTCCAGTGTGGTTTTCGTAGCCGATGAAACGACAAGGCTAAAGCAAAGTTTTTTCATATGTATTTTCACCCCCTGAGTATGAATATCTAGGGTAGATGCCCGAAAAATGGATTTTTTTATTTTTTATAATCAAAAAAATTGTTTGCCGATTCTCAGCAACAAAACATTTCATTTTCGCATTGCAATTAATCCCAGCTTGTAGTTGAACTATCAATTACTGGGCGCAGAATTTCAAAATATATATTTAATTATAAGTTATTCACGTTGAAAAGTAGCAAAAAATGCTATTTTTCATATGTTTAACGATTTTTAACTCAAAAAGTACGCGTCGGGGGGAAAAGTCACAAAATACACTTTTTGCTTAGAATCGGCCGAGGAACACAAAAATATTTTTTATTTTACCAAGAAAACAATTTTTTTTAATTATCAACAATTTTTTTG
This sequence comes from Diaprepes abbreviatus, assembly GCA_034092305.1. Lineage (NCBI taxonomy): Eukaryota > Metazoa > Arthropoda > Insecta > Coleoptera > Curculionidae > Diaprepes > Diaprepes abbreviatus. The sequence continues at coordinate 17,716,668 of JASJET010000031.1, forward strand.
TTTATAGCAAATGAACTGACCATTTTTCGGGAGTCCACACTCGATATTCGTAATCAGAGGACAAAAATACGTATAAAAACTTTGATGGAGCCATGTCTCTTCATCGGCTACGAAAACCCACTGGGCTCCCGGACTAACATATACATGTAACTACATATAACACAAAACATAAATTAATGTAAAAACATTCATTTCATTGAAAGGTAACAAATAAAAAGATTTTAATAATCATTCACCATTTTGACAGAATTTCGTGACGTCGTGGATATTTTTATGTGTAGCACATGAATTATTTTATTTTCAGGTAATATTTCATTCAGTTTTCGTTTTTTTTTTTCAAATAACAAGCAAATATAATTTAGCTTCCTGATTCGCAAATATATATATGTAATAAAATATAAATAGAAAACATACTGAATTGTGTTTAAACTATTGTCTGAGTGCCAAATCTTTACTTATAGTAGCTATATTTCTGGAAAAAATCTTAATATTTAATTTTTGAATTTTAAGGATTAATTAAATACAAGTTGATGTCTTGGTAAATTTCGTACTAAATGTGAACCACTCATTTTCTACTTAAAATATTATCTAATAACCGAACAATGAGGTCTTATAGGACATCTAAATATTTCTAACCTGCTCTGGTACCAATCATCTAATGTATCGCTCTTTGTTTTTACATTACAAATTATGTAAGAACAAAATTAACTTTAATGATCTCTTGGAGCGATTTAATATTTTAATTTCTAAATTTTATGGTCGTCATCACTCCCAGTTCTACTTACCAAGTGTACAGGCAAATTTGGCCGATAAGACACCCCTGTTTTGAGTTACACTGCCCTCGGCAGTGTCAACAGCTGGTCGTTGGTGGACATTTTCTGGAATACACTAGCTCTCTGTAAGCTCTTATAAAACGTCACTATGAAAGCCTCCTGTGAGACGTGCTTCTTGTACGGGGTGTCCAATTTTGGACACTTCTGCAGCGTATCTCTATTATTATTAAAGATTGAATTGTCGCGTACCTGTGCTACTTTTGTCGAACAAAAGATGCAGCAAATAAAATTTTCCTTACCCTCTCTGGGGGTGAAATTGAAAATTGTTAATATGTAAATTAATGAAAAAGTAAAAACGAACTATTATAGATTTTTTTACTAAAATCGGCTGCTTTTTTATAAAGGCATTTGATTTTTTGAACATAAGAGTCTGTATATTATTGGACAACTCGATTTCATTTTTTTTCAAGCTTTTCAAAAATATGTAATAGTTGATATTTAATTCCACCAGTAAATCCGAAATTTTGATTTTTATTTTTGGAAATTCAGTTACATTCGCAGTAGGCTATGAATATTGAATACATATCTTATTAATAATAATTCCTTTGGTACAATGCCTTGAATATTATTTAGAGTAATATTTTCTAAGATACGAGGTAGGCTTGTAAAGAGAAAATTTTCAATTTCGCCTTGTGTTTTAAAAACAGAGAAGACTAGGAAAATTTTGTTTTTTGTATCTTTTGTGTAACGAAAACTAAAACAGGTTCGTGAAAATCGCAATTCTCTATCCTTAATAATAGTAGAGATACCCTGCAAAAGTGTTGAAAATTAGACACCCGGTACATATAGATGTCTATAACTGTGATGAGATGTTCTTTATTGGTGTATGTGATTTTATTTGTGATATTAAATGCCGTAAAATATATCAGTTATTGTTACATTTTCTAGTTACAATCTGAAATGTTTATTTATTCCAATACTAGCGGTTACCCGTGGCGGCTTCGCCCGCGGGAGTTGTGAGAAACTGTTTTGGGAGGCTAATACATTACGCTGCAATAACTAATTTGCTTTTACTTTTTTCGCTATTATTCTTCTATATATGATTTAAATGTGAAATAAATTTTTACCATTTTTGCAAATTGTCGCTACGTACTAATGAAGCTTGCAGAAAATCTAGGCATTAGACTACGATATTCAAATATGCACTAGCACATTTTTATGGAACTAATTATATATTTTTTGCCTAAATGTTAATCGTTGTGTAAAATGTTTTTTATTTATTTGTTTTGTCATTTTTGAAAAAGAAAATATGTTTAGGCTCCGTTTCCTCCAAAAAATTAAGCCCAAGACGGTCGAAATTGTTTTATCAAAATATAAAGTTTCAATCACTGAAGTAATAACAAGTGGATTCACAGCTCTACAGGGTTGGGTTGTTGTACAGCTGGATGTCATTTCTCAAGTAATTTGCTGCATAGAATCCGAATCCAAGTTCAGAATTTTGATATATTTCAGGTTATGGACTTGAAAAAAGTTTTTTTTTTGGCAAGTCTTGAAATTATATACAGGATGTGTAATTTTTTTGGCTTTTTTCTATTTGCATTATTTAATACTACTCTTACCCTTCAAAATAAGCTTTAGAGCGGTCATTTATGATATTTTCGTGCAAAGTTACGGCCACTTTAAGTTATGAAATATATTCCAACAACGGTATGAGCATTCACATTTTTCTATTGTATACATTTTTCCCGAAAATTTGTACTTGGGGGTTTTTGGGGTCGTTGAGTACGAATATGAAGTCAGAAAATTCAAATTTTCATTTACAAGGTGGCGGATTCAAAATGACGTATTAAGATGTACGAAAATTTATATTGGTATCTAAAGAATTCCATTTGAAGGTTTTTGGAGTCGCTGATTACGACTATTATGTCTGAAAATAAAAATTTCCATTTTTAAGTTGGTGGATTCAAAATGGAGGATCAAAATTTGCAAGAAACGATATTGGTCTTTAAAAACCTACTAATCTGGACTTAAAATGGCCGTAACTTTGCAAGAAAAAATCGTAGGTAATCGTTCAGTACCTTATTTTAAAGGTTAAGAGTAGTATCAAATGATGCAACTAAAAAAATGACCACAAAAATTTTGTGCGTTCTGCAGATGACCTCAGAAGTAGCCAGACTCCATTTTTTCAGTTCATAACCTCAAATATCTGAAAATCCTTACGTGATAGGCCTCGGATTCGGATTTTACGCCGCAAATAACTTCGAAAATGACCCCCAACTGCTCAAAAAAAATTATGACCCCTTTTTTTGTAAACTTTTCTTATCTTATTATGGACGTATTCCTGTAATTTTGTAAAATTTCAAACCAAACATAAATTTATCGTACAATAAATACAAATTAATATTCGAAGTAACAGATCCTTGCATTAAGTGATAAACAGAGTGGGAAATTGGGTTGCCAGTAATTTACTCGTTCTATGTAAGGCGTTTGTAAAAATTATTGTTATACCAAAATTTTAGCTTAATAATCTACTACCCACATTCGAGATTAATAAAATTTACAAAACTCATCGAAACAAATTAACTTTTTTTTTAGTGGGTTAAATTCAGGCAAACCCGATTTAATCGAAAAATGCATAAAGAAAATTCAGTAGGCGTGTCCTTTGATGTGTAGCTAAAAATATTTCACATTCACATCAGGCAACAACAAAAGAGAATAAAAATTAAGGCAGTATGAAGTGATGGGTGCATCCGAGCGATACAGATGTAATTATTTTATTTGTTTAATTCGTACCCATTATTGCGCGAAACTACGTCCAGTTTGTGAATGAGAGAGAATTGGTCGTGTTTTGTGTTTGATGTTCTACACTGATCTACATTTGAAGTGCTTACTTTTTTAACTTATATATACTTATGAGTGGCGTTGTCGTGGCTGATTGACTGACTGATATATCGACGCATAACTCAAACTATTAAAGATAGAATCATGTAGGCTCCCGCTAAGAAAGGAGTTTTCAGAATTCACACTCCAAAAGGGTGAAAAGCGGTAAATTTTCATTTGGTAAATTTATCAAAATGATCAAATAGAGTTATGAACTCGATTTTGGATTCAAAAGATTTCTTAACAATATTTAAAAATTGATTTCTTCATTTTTGGATATTCTCTTTTGGAAAGAAGAAAAAGGGGTAAGACGTCGATTTTACAATTGCTCATTAAAAAGTAATTTTATCTGCGCAAAATCACGATACAAATGTGATTATTGGCTTCACATATTCTGCATACCTTCTGATCAAAAAGTACCCAGAATTTCACATTTAAACAAACCGCGCTTGAAATATTGTCAAAATCTTTTTTTTTTTGGGTTTATACATCAGCCATATGGTGCTCAAATATCTGTTAAAGCGCGATCTGTCGGGATTTTGTGCGTGATAGTTTTGTAATAAGTCAGTGTTCTGCGAATTTCGCAATGTCGAATTTAGTTGAGCAAAGAGTTTGTCTGGAATTTTGTGTTTCTAACAAAGAGTTTAAAGCGGGCCGTACTGTGGTTGATGATTTGCCTCGTTTCTTGTCGTCCATCCACCAGTGTGACTGACGAAAACATCGAAAAAGTTAAAATTGTCGTCGCAGATCGTCGTGTGAGCATCAGGGAGATAGCAGCCGATCTTGGTGTCTCGTTCGGATCGGTGCAGAGCGTTATGCACGATGTTTTGGGCATGAGACGAGTTGAAGTGCGTCTTAAGCCGAGAGGGCTGAATTTGTTGCAGAAACAGTATCGGATTGATATTGCTAAAGAAATGCTTTCTTTCGTCTAAAATGTTGTCGACGGCATCACTACCGATGACGAGACATGGTTCAATGCATATGACATCGAGACTAACCAACAATCATCGGAATGGCGTTTCTCAGAGTCGATCCAAAATCAAAGTTTTGTTGACCGTTTTCTTTATTGTCTTGTAGTCCACTTCGAACTCCGCCAGCTCAGACAGCAAATAAGATGTATTACGTGAGCGTATAAAGCGTTTGAGAGAAAATGTTCGTCGCAAGAGGCCAGAATTGTGGAGAAACAACTCGTGATTTCTTCACCACGACTACGCACCTGCTCACACATCTCATCTTGTACGCGACTATTTAACAAAAAACAACGTTCATACCAGTCCGCAAGCTCCGTATTCTCTCGACATTGACTTTTTCCTATTCCCACGACTCAAGTTACCACTTCGCTGATGATTGTTTTTTTTTTCGATATTCATGGGATTGTGTACCTTCACTTGGTCCTGAAGGACAAACATTTAATCAACTTTATTACCTTGAGGTTCTTGCCCAACTCCGTGAAAGAATAAAAATGAGTCGGATTGAGGAAAAACAAAGTCATGGATTCTCCATCATGGCAACGCGCCGGTTCATTCTCCACTATCTGTCAAGCAAGTAAAATATCCTAGTCATATTTGGCAGACCTTGCATCATGTGATTTTTATAAATTCCCCAAGGTAAAATCTGCATTAAAAGGAACAGTCCATTGAAGCTGTGAAAAAAAAAAGCAGAACGAGTCGTGAAGGAACTCACAAAAGACTTCCCGCCAGTGTTGCTATCCTCGGATATAACAAATTCGGTAGATGTTTCGTAGAAATTTAGTAGATTTCGATGATTTTCGGTAGATTTTTAAAATGGCATATTATCCACAATAGCCAACGGCATATTTCATATTATGAAGGCTTCTAGCATACACGGTAAAGAAAAAGAAAGGACGAATACGGGGTCATGCTATCTCTCTTGCTCCGACCTGAGATTAGCCGGCGCACGAGAGATAGCATACGGGGTATTCGCTTTTTCTCACTTTTTCTCTTTGTCGTACGCGGAGCATTCTATTCATCCCCCATAGTGTACGCTCGAAGTGTGAATAACAAGGTTTTTTTGAAACTTCATTTAATTAATTTTCATGTCCTAAATCGTAAAAAGTAAGTTCGTTCTTTTTATAAGTTAACATCGCGGATTGATTGAAGGATTTCACACAGATATATTTCAGAGATTCACAAAGAAGTTTTACATAAAAGTGTTTCGAGGTTTCCCAATACTGAAATAAACTTGCCCACGGAGGGCGGAGGCACAGCAGAAGACTATTAACGTTTTATTAGAGCACCTTTAACACAGGTTTGTATTGCGAGTGGGCAACTTTCTAAATAAATTTTTGATATTTCGATTCTACGTCGATACATCGAGAATGGGTTTATTTTTATAAAAGACTCGATCGCGTTTTTTTCCAAAAATCGCCCATCATTGTTTGAGCTTAAAATTCGATATAATTCTACGAAAATTCGGTAGAGGTGATAACACTATTTCCAGCACTGTTCCGAGCAATGAGAAATTCACATGAAGTATTGTAGAGATAGAGGAGGGGTTTATATTGAAGGTGATAATAACCAAATATGTATGAACTTAAAATAAAATGTTTTACAGCAATAGTCTCGTTATTTTATAGCCACACCTCGTACAACGTAAATTAACGTACATACACCCCTGGGGGCCTAAAGACTAATTACTTTTCTTGATCATTATTTGTGAGATTTTTCAATAATCTGGAAAAATATAATAAGTGAAATGAATATTTGAAAAGCAAATTAGTTAACGACTATAATAAATTACGAATGACACTAATAGGATTATTTTTGCGTAATTGCTTTTTTTTATATTCAAAGAAACATGTTTAGTGCGATCCTATGATATTTTTCGGGGAGTCTTAAAGGCTTCAGCACAATTATGTAATACAAAATATAAGCTCCAAGCAGATTGAAAAAAGATACGTGTCAAAACAATATTTTTCATTTTATCAATTAATTCACTTTTCATTTATATTCGTGTAATATATTTATTTATTTCCAGGTGACATTATGGAAGTTATGACTATAAGATTTATAATATTAAACTGTATAAAATTAAGTTTTTTTATTTAAAGATTTGTTTTATTAACATGGTGTTCGTGAAATATGTGATTAAAATACATATTCAAATTATAACCCTATCAAATGAGCGGACGAAGTTACGATAGGTAGCTGTAGTTAAGAATATTTGTACCGTACCCCTCTATGATTTTACAAATATGATTTTTTTCTAACGTTACGAACACACATTTAACAGAAGTTGCCTCAATGCCTGGGGTAAAATGACGATAAAAGTTTATGATATCTTGGAATTTCTAGCTGTCTAAAATGTGGCAAGCGTTGGAACGCAAATTTTTTTTCTTTTATTAAGAAACCATGTTGTGCCATACGGTACCGACATATTTTTTAATGTAGCCTTTATCATGCATGTGACAAGCCGTACTCTGAAGAACTCACATAAATATTTTATAACCGGGTAACCAAAAATATTTACTGTGATTTTCTTATAACTGGGTAACCAACCTACTTCAGATTGTATTGGAAGTTTTTCTCTTAATTAATGACCGTAGACTTTGTTAAAAGCTTGAGAATGACGGGGCAATAACTAATGAAGTGTGTACACAAAACATCTATTTAGGTCAATGTGAAGAAGGGCTATCTTTGGGTCGAACGACGCCGCCCATTACAGTACAATGCAATGATAAGTAGATTTTAAATAAAACGTATCTGCCACTTACAATATTGTAAAAAAATAAATTCGCCTCTTTTGACCATATTAGTTAGATTGTTTTGTGCGTAATGGTTTAATATGTATATTATCACCAAAATTGTAAAATTTACATTTGCACCGTTTAAATTTTAGCTTAAGTAAGTCACGTTTATTAGTGTGTATGGAAAAATTATCTAATCTCGACTTAACTAAGCCTGGTTTAAATTGTTGGTGTACAATTTTTTTTAAACATTGTGTTCTGGAATAACGGCAGTGGCGTTTTCACTGCATATTAACTTTATTTAAAATAATACAGTCAATTCACGCGCATTAAGCTTAAAGTGAAATCGTTGAGGTAAAATTAATTCAGGTTAGTAAAGTCGTATGTTTCCAGAAACACATTATAGAGTCCACCATGGGAGATCCTTGATATTTTTTTCTTGATCATACCTTTTCATCCATTCTCTTATTTTCATGTCCTCTGCAACATATTAAAGTTTCATCAAAATCGGAGCCGGACACTTCGGGTACTTGGTTGTCAGGCCCAAACTAATGTGGTGTTCAGATACGCAGAAACATGGTTTTATGGAACTAATTGTAAACAAATAATAAATAGTTGATTTTAAGAATTAAGCACGCATCATCTGGATGTCCTAGTGACATTTTAAGGAAATTTCTATTGAAACCCGAAATAAACCCCTACTTTTACAGAAATATTATCTCTCTTATTTTTAGACTAACTTTTCTAAATTAAAAACGTTTTTTTTTTTTGTCAGAGACGGCTCTAATTATTTTGTTCAGTTTTTTGCAGGATACTTTTTTACAAATCTTACGTATTCGTAATATTCATTTACAGTGGAAATTTATGGAAAAGTGGTTTTATTTGATGGAGTGCGAAAATGTCTGTGCACTGTAATGTGCCTTTTATTATGTGGGGGTTAATCCCTTCAAAGTAAAACGTTTGCACATTTAAAAAGTCTTCATTAAAAGATTTTGAAATAGATATAAACACAAAAAATTTAAGTTCTTATTCTTTTTGTAGCCAAAAAATATAGCGTTAATTGTGATGCTAATTTTTTTGTAATTGTATCCAAAATTTCGATCTTCGGTCTTTCAGGCTATAAATTTCCTGTAATATAAAAACACAATAGTCATCCTCAGCAAAAATCATCTTAAGCAGAACCAACAGGCTTTGCATGGAAGTTGCTGTTTTATCACGGTTAATCCACAAATTATATATCTAACCCTCCCTCTCTTCGATCATACCCTATAGATTTATATTACAATAGATTTGTTTGAAAGCTGTTTATGATTGGTGAGGGAGAGGCCTTTTTGATGTTTGACATACATAAACATGTTAACTTATCTTTTCTTGCAGTTTAATTGCTTGTCGTGACTCTTTTCAGTGTTTTTAAGTGTTAGAAATTACTATAAATGCGATGTTTGCAATTAATATTAACAAAAAGAGGATTTAAAAATTTATTTTTATTGGTAAATATTGTTAGAGGCTGTTTACATATTGAAAATAACAATAATAATAACTTAGGCAAGCATAAATTCATACATTTATGTATTCTAGGATTGACGTACTGATTATCATATGATACTCGTTTAAATAATGCAATTAGAAAAGGATAGCATAATATCGGTATGTGTGTACCAAGAAATGAAATATCTACTGTTAATCAGCACTTTTTCCAATATAAATAAATATATTATTACGTTCTTCAGCGTTCAAAAACCAGACCCTAGTTCTGACGTTATGCTAATTCTACAGGGGTATGTTCGAAGCTTCCTCTATTAATGACAACCGGAATAAAATATGATCAGTAGTTCCTAAAAAATTCGTTCACAGACAAACGCAGTGGGAACTTTGCTGTATAATATATCATGATTCCAGCTATCCCACTTCCATTTTAAATGTTTTTTAATAAATTTTAAAGGGAAGTCTTTTACAGGTTTTTGGGCATATCTAGACATATCTTTTGGAAATTTCAGTAAATAAAACATGAAATAATTTTATCTTCTTCCAGAAAATCAGTCTCAAACCCTTGAAATTTTAAGCGTACAATAAAATAACCTTTGTATAAACTTTTCACCATGATTTTGTCCCATTAATTGGAGAAAAACTTATTGATAAAATAATAAATTCAACTCGAATCGTCTTCTATTTACGGTGGACAACACTGACGTCTGATTCAATAATTGTTCATTCATTTTGCACACAGATGAACGCTTGCGTATGCTCATCCACAGTGATTCGTGTAAATGCACCTTAATTTACGTATATAGGTCGACCTGTTGCCAATATTAGTTCAGCTATTATGACGCAAACAGCGCTGCTAGCACAGTTCAGATGCTGCATTCAACAGATAATTTCCCGATCATAATAGAAAATGAGTTCTCCGTCAGTCATTTCAAATGTTTATCAGTATATTTGTATGTAATTGTTTTGTCATTTAAAATCGATATTTGAATATTTTAAATTAAAATCGTCCGAATGGGATCGCGAACATAGAATCGTATCACGTTGTCCATTGAATGTAGCACGGGGAGACTAGTTTTAGTTTAGTGTTAGTTTTGAGCGATTCAAGGTGAACGATAATGTGAAAAAAACAAAGGTCGAGTTTATTTAAAAAATTGTGTATTGCAGCAAATGTTTCACTGGTGCGGTCTGCGTTACCTGCTTTGCTAGTAATTATTATTTTTAACATTTTGTTTTAGTGTTTGTTTTTTTGTGCTTTGTGGAAAATGCTGGTGCACAGTGTTAGATGCAGTGTAATCGATTGTGAAAAGGTGCAAAAATAAACAACAATCTGCTGCCAGCTACCACAAACAGGATATAATTTATTTATGTTTACTTAATTTCAATTCTATCGAAGCCAACTTTTACTTTTTTACGTAAACTGTTAAAAACCTATAGTAATTATCTGTTAGGAATGTTGAAGTACAGCACTTTTATTTTTTAACTTAATAATATAATTTGATTTGACGGTCATTCATAAAAAGTTACTTTTGCTTGTCCCCTAGGACTTTGCACATAAATTTTAAGTTATTGGTCGTTCCTAATTTCAGACATTTTCGGCTGATTTTCTGAAAAAAATACAGAACTACTATACTTCAATTTTTGAAAATTCCGTCTAAATATTTATAGAAACTGGTACAAGACCTAATTTTTTAGGTTATTAAAATTTATATTTGAGGGGAAATTGGACAGAAAATTGATCTACCCCAATTTATTTTGATCGCCCCAGTAAATTCTAAAATTATTCTCCATTTAATTGTCAATTCAGGATTCCTTATAGAAACTTGACTGTCAGTAACGATGCATCACTCATCTTACGACGATTTGTTGCAGTTCTACGTGTTTTTTTTTAAATTTTTTTTTACCAACAGCAAAAATTTTGCGAAACCACAGAGCTGTTTGTTTATACTATTCCTAAATTTTAATTTTCGAAAATGTTTTAGGTACAATCTGCTGCCGTCATATTTATTTGTATAACATTTTTTTCTAAATTTATCTCGTGTTGTTTGTTATTTTATTGTGAATTAAAAACATTCAGGTAACCTTTTTTTTTAAATAGAACATACCAAAAAAATTTGAAATGGTGACAAGCTGCTTAAAAAAATCTAGAAAATTACTCTCCCACTTACCGATTAATCACTTAAAATATGTAGAGCTGACGTTATTTTATAGGAAAATTGTTCGTTGATGTTTTTATTATGTAGAAAAAATGCAAACTCACTTTCCCGAAATATAAAAAGAATGTTATGATTATATCCTTTCTCCACAATAATTTATGAAGTTCCTGTTATATATATATATATATATATATATATATATATATATATATATATATATATATATATATATATTTGATAAGCAATACTGTTTTTCAATTTCATCACAAAGCTTCGGCAACATTGCCACTAATTTATCCAATGTTGTCTTTGTTATTTTCTGCCATTCGTGTTGCAGTTTTCTTGTAAAACTTTGATGTATATTTAGGGTCATTATCTTGTTGAAATATAAATCCCGGACCAATTAAACATGTCCCAGAAGACACCGCACTTTTGACTGTGGGTATACTGACAGGTTTATCACGGCCCCTCATTGAACTGTGCTGCTTTTCTGGTACACTTAAATGTCTATTACGTTTGCTTTTAACCACTATGCTTAAATCTTCACTAGAAGTTGCTGTTCTTGGTCTGCCTCGGTGACGATTGTTGCAATTGTTCCTTGAGTCGCAAATTTGTTAACAATATGTTCAACAGTGGTATCTTTTGTAGTCTTGAAATCTCACGATTGCTTTTACTCGATTTATTATGGCTGAAAATTATGCCTTCTGTGTCTTGAGAATATTCCTTGGTTTTACCCATTTTGTTTAAAAAACAAAACGCAGAAATACAAAACAAAAAGATAACTAATGCAAGATGTTTTTTAGTAGTTATTCTAAATTTTATTTATATTTATTACCCTATAAGTTCATCAAAACAAAAGTGCCACTTGAAAGTTTAACTTTAAAGAAATTCCGACGATAACACTATTTTGGTTTTATGACCAGAAATGGGCAAATAATTTGTATCTTTTTACTGTTCTACTGTAGATACGCATTTTGCATTACAGACATTAACAATGAAACCTAATAAAATGGTTTTTATAGATGTACTGTTGTAATATAAAGAAAAATGCGGAAAAATACTTTTGAGCGGTATATATGTAAACAATATTCCAAACTGGGGTTTGGATCTGAATATGAAACAAGTAAAACTTTGAAAAACAGGATAAAAAACCCAGCATTAGCACTTTTTAATTATTTTTAGAGCCATATTTTAATAGGATTGTAAAAATTCGTTAAAATTCTAGAAATCACGGAACTGCCAAACATTTTACTTGACTAATTCACCATTTTGTAGTGACAAATGTCATGTGTCAACCGAGAAGTGGCGCGGGTGGCCTAAGTAGTTGAGGAAAATACGGACCCGTAAACAGTGTCGTAGTCAAAAATAAAATTTAGCAAAAACAGAATATAAATTTAAAAAATGTTTCATGTCACTTTAACTATTTCCATACATCCTTCCAAACACCTCTAAAACTAATGTTCTGTATGAAATTGCACCGTTTTCTAACTCTTCGATAGACGTGGTTTCGTCTCTCTGGTTCCATAATTAAATAAAAGTCACATCTGTGAACAGACTATTTTTCTAATTCTCGATAGTCCAGTGAACATATGTTCTGGCATATTTTAATGGCCGAGTTTTATTATTTTGGAAAAGACATGGAACTTTAACATACAGTCTGGGTAAACTTGTTTCTTTTAATCTTCGTCTGTTTGCAAACTGACATTAATTTGTCTTACGTGATTCATGTAGAATTAACGATCAGGAAACAGTCAGCCATAAAAGTTGTACACTATGTAAGTCGTTAACCAGGTCTTCGTACAAAAATTTCAGTCTCTTAATACAATTTCCAAGTGTCCTGAGACGTTCGATAATTTTTTAGCTATATGCTTCGTTGAATAGAGCTTCAATGTGTGTCTCTTCAGTTTCATTACAACATCTAACTGGTGATATACATTTTTAAATAAGGGAAAAAGCAAATGTGTATCACTGTCACCCACTTATAACTTAATTCGCTGTCATTTTTAAATTATGTAAAGAATTTTGATGATAAAATACGTAATAGACAATAGACGCCATTAATATGTATTAAATGTTAACATTTTGAAAACAAGTAATTACATAGGTAAGCTTACGTTCCTAATTGAAATTTTTTTTAAGCAATACTGCTAATTAAAAATATTATATATATATATATATATATATATATATATATATATATATATATATATATATATATATATATATACACTACCGCTGAAAGTATCTGGCCATCCAGAAAAAGACATTTTGTAAAAGTTTGAATAAATGAAACGATAGTAATTTTAATTATCTATTAACAATTTTTCAGACTTAATAACAATAATGTTTTTAAATTTTAGAGTCATCTATGTATCTATCTTTGTTTTTAATGACTGTCTCACAAAGCTTCGGCAACCTAGCCACTAATTTTTCCAGTGTTGTCTTGGTTATTTTCTGCCATTAGTCTATTCGTCTTGCAGTTTGGTCTACAAGTCTTCCTGAGTTGTAAGACAATATTTTCGTACCTGCATCAACCTGATCCCACAATTATTTTGTAGGGTTCAAGTCCGGTGACTTCGGAGGCCATGTCATGATTTTTCACACCTGTTGTTATTCTTTTTCTTTTAAAAAACTCTTGCGCAGGTTTGATGTGTGTTTAGGATCATTATCTTGTTGAAATATAAATCCCGGACCAGTTAAACGGGTTCCAGAAGGCATTGCATTCCTCTATTGTTTCTCTTCTATTCGCATAAGATTCCCGACGGCGGAACCACCAAAACAGCCTCAAACCATCACAGACCTTCCACCGTATTTAACAGAAGCCACAGTACATGCCTTGTTCACCCTTTCGTTCCACTGCTGACTGACTAAAACTCTTCATTTGGATCCAAAAATTTCAGATTTTGATTCGTCAGTCCAGAGGAACTTTTTCCAGTCTGCAGTTGTCCAATTCTTGTGTGTTCTAGCCGAATTAAGCCTCTTATTTTTATTAATTGTTTTAGAAAGGGGTTTTGAGACCGCTATGCATCTCTTAAGACCTGTGTCAAGAAGTCTACTTTTGACTGTGGATACACCACATGGAACTGTGTTGCTATTTCTGGTGCAGTTAAACGTCTATCAGGTTTGTTTTTAACCATTATGCATAAATCGTCACTAGAAGTTGTTGCTCTTAGTCTGCCTATGACTGTTGCAAATTGTTCCGTGGTTTGCAAATTTCTTAACAAATTAGTCAACAGTTTGCATTGGTATCTTTTGTAGTCTTAAAATCTCACTACTGCTCATACCGGATTTATGAAGACCGATAATTATGCCTCTTGTCTCCCTGGTTTTCCACATTTTGTTTGAAAAACATATACAAGTAAAAAACAAGAAAATAGTATTATACTTAAGATATTGAGCTATGGAATGTGTGTTTTTTGGTCGAATGACATCAGATACTAATGCAAAATATTTTTTAGCAGTTATTCTAAATTTTATTTATGTTTATTACCCAATAAGTTCATCAAAACAAAAGTGTCATTTGAGAGTTCAACTTCAAGGAAATTCTGACCATAACACTATTTTGGTTTTATGACCAGGAGTCTTCAAATAACAATAAGCTGTATATCTTTTTATTGTAGATACGCATTTTGTGGTGAGATACAAACAATGAACCCAATAAAATGGTTTTAATAGATGTATTGTATGTAACATAAAGCAAAATGCAGGTGACCAAATACTTTTGAGCGTATATATATATATATATATATATATATATATATATATATATATATATATATATATATATATATATTCTTGATTCTTGAACCATAGATTATGTCATTTTTCCTTTATTTTGTCTTAGAACCTAAACCCAAGAAAAGACAAAATAAAGGATATATAAATATGTACGCAAAATGCTTTACAAAAAAAAAAGAAAGATGTTTAAAAGATATAAATAAGATTATTCCAGTAAACTAATTTACACCTTTGACTGTATTTTGGCTAAAAAATTTAGTGTTGATCGATTTTAGGCATGTTTTCAACATTTTTTCGAAAATAAATCTATTTTTGTAGACACTATTTTAAATTTTGTATTTTTACTCATTGAAATATATTTTATTAATTATACTGTTTATGTTAAATATATGAAAATATTATTTCCGGTTAATTCGCTAACCGAAAAAGTATGACGATCTATATTAAGGGCCTATTAGACTATCAGTATTCAGTCATCCTGAGTTAGGAACTGAATTATGTGTGCCATAATAGCATGTAGGGAATTAAAAACTCATTTAAGAAGGTCGAGAAATGCCGATCTGCTTTACTCACTTAGAAAACGATTTAGTGGGCTGGTGCTGCGCGAAAATGGCAAGTAAAGAAAAGGAAGTTCTGTAAACTCGGCGTTTATAAAAATATACCATTCTTATGGCATAAGAATTATAAAGATTATACTGGTGTACTAGGTTCTAGGGGTTATTTCGGAAGTAATTTTCTGCGTAGAATCCGAAATCGAGGTCAGAATTGGCCTACCAGTTCAAAATTTTAAGATATTGGAAGGTTTTTTTTTTGGATTTTTTTGAAATTATGGTTAAGGTGCACAAAATTTTTTTGGTATTTTTTTTCTAGTTGCATCATACTACTCTTACCCTTCAAGATAAGCTATTGAACGGTCGCCTACGATTTTTTCCTACAAAGTTACGGCCATTTTAAGTTATGAATATATCCCAACAACGTCAAGAGCATTCACATTAACCCTTTAAGGCATATATTTTTCTACTGTATACATTTCTCTGGAAAATTTGTACTTGGGCGTTTTCAGGGTCGCTGAGTACTGAAGTCAGAAAATTGAAATTTTGATTTCCAAGATGGCGAATTCAAAATGGCGCATCAAAATTACAAAAAATTATATTGGTGTCTAAAAAAATGCACTTGAGAGTTTTTGGAGTCGCCGATTACGAATATTATGTCAGATAATAAAAATTCTAATTTTTAAGATGGCGGATACAAAATAGCGGATCAAAATTTGCAAAAAGAGATATTGATCTTTAAAAACCTATTAACCTCGTTCAATAGCTTATTTTGAAAGGTAAGCGTAATATTAAATCATGCAACTAGAAAAAAAAAAACAAAAAGATGTTGTACATCCTGCACATAATCTCAAGTGTAGCCAAAAAACACATTTTTTGGGTATATAACCTCAAATATCTGAAAGTCCTGACGTGATGGGCCAATTATGACTTCGAATTTGGATCCTACTCAGCAAATGACTCCCAGCTGCCCAACAACACTCATAACCCCATTTTTGGTAGACCAGTGTTATGTTAACATAAATATTAGATACACTGTTTATACGGTGCTGTTCGCAAAGCACTTTCTTTTGTGGTATCATGGTATATATCGCAGTTTTGGCTTGTTCGACGATCTTTCCTCCTCCTGATTTGCTCTATACCTACATCCTAGTTAGGAATCCTGAATATAGTGTAGTCTAGTAGCCCTTATAATTTGGAAGTGCTTCGTTTCAGAAATATATTGAGAAAAAAAGTAAAATTCATGAAATAAAAAAATATATATATATATATATATTGCAAATTATATTAAAATGGTATAATTGCGTTTGTTCAATTTTAAGAAGTGTGGCTTTTTGTTCTTTCTAGATTGAGGTGTTGTGGTAACATCAATACGTCTTATATTCCGCGTACATGATATTTTGTTCCTTATAGCTAGTAATTTCCGTTCTGAAGCCAGTTTTCATAATATGCTATTGTTATACGCCTTTGTATACGGAAACAACTCAGTACATAAAACAACCAACTTGACAAAATTAATATTCTTTTAACGTTAACATAAAGTTTAGCATTACAGCTTTTTGCCGCTGGTAGTAATAAATGTTGTAATACTAATTTATTTTGCAAATTAGTGATGTTTTATACTTCCCGCATTATTTATATTTTTCCCACATTTCTTAGAAGTACATTTCCACCCAAACTTTCTTTTTTGCATTTATATGAGTACTGAATTTTGAATTAAACACCGTATAATAATAATAATAATAATAATAATATATTTTCTTTTGAATTTTTATTTAAAAATATTGTCAACTACGAGGATATTATGTTTACGACTTTTTATAATAATTAGAAAGGACACTCTAGGTTTTCTTTGGTATATAATTTTGTATCTTTAACCTTTGTAAATTAACCATATTAGCTGTTAAATTGACGGTGCTATTACGGGAGACTAATCTGATACAGGTTAGGTTAGTTTTATTGTTGTGGGAATCTAGGAATTTTTGTTAAAAGTCACATGGGCGGGTAAAATCAAAATTGAATTGTATCTTTTATTATATCATACTTATTTGGTTTGACACATCTTCTTTTTTTTAACTTTGATAATTATTCATCTGTCAGAATAAAAAAAACTAGTAAATACATAAAATATGAAATTTACCCACAACTCATGTACATTTTAAAAACGAGTCGATATTAAATAGATCAAATATTTTTCAATTTCGAGCGCTTTTCTGAAAGAAATTGGTGCCACATGATGTGTTAAGGTGCGTTTAAATATGGAGAATCGCGCCCGTGACGAGCCTCCTTTGAATTTTGTCGACTTCGATTGATGTCTAGCTCACCACGTGAATTTCTCATGAAACCCTTATGCCATCTGGGATATAACAAGCCAATTTCATCATATTTTTCGTGTCGTCGGTTTCGATGTAAAGTGCCATAAATCTGCCTAGTTAGATAAAAAATCATTTGAATTCGCACCAGAAACTGACAGAAAATTAATCACTGCGAGCCTCGGCAGTGCTGCTCGCAAACAGTAAAAATATCATGACGCTTTTATTATCTGTTTTGACGCAGGCCGCCGAAACCAGCAAAATTCAAAGGAGGCTCGTCACGGGCGCAACTCACCATATTTATACGCACCTTATATTTTAAAAATTTCTAAACAGATGTCTACATGTGTTGAAAAACTAATACGAGGGTAACCATTTATATTTCTGGAATAACAAACAAAAGCAATTATTTGTCGTTGAAAATGCTTTTATTATTTATTGTATTATAAGTTCACGCACAGCCTCGATGTTTTCTTGCACTACAATGCTACTCGTCCGTAGGTGAACGACGGCCACGAATGAATTCACTAAACCATCGGTATGCAGTAGTTTTTATAGATACTTTATGGCCATATAAATAGTTAAATTCAGTTATGCGCTCTTGTTGAGATAAACTACATCGAAAGTTGAGAAAATTAATCGCACATTAATTTCACTTTTTGACCGAGGGAGTCCGGAAGCTTGTGGGGGGGGGGGGTGAGTATACATTAAAAGTTCTCCTCGGTAACTTTGTGTTACTTTATGTTTTTCGTGGTTACCAAGCCCAAATTTGGTCCAATTTTGAGTTATGGCCTGTTTTTGGTGAAAAATGATGATTTTTCCGATTTTTCCAAAAAGAAACAATACGGTAGGTAACCTGATCCTTATTACATATCATTTAATTTTAAACATTTCTTGTATTTTATAAACGTTACTTTAAACGAATATTTTAAGCATAATTTAACAACATATATTAAAATCCCTCATACACGGTCTTAAATGGGTTTAGTATCGTACTGCTACGTAGCATTGCATATTTCGCCAATCTTACAAGATGATAATACTCCTTCTATTAAAAATTGAAAGTTACTGTTTAATTTTAATTTATATGTTTATATATTTATATAGATATAAATTGTATACTCAGTGTAACAGCGCACTGAGGTCAAAATAAAAATAAAATACGTTTAAGCTATAAACTATTAAAAATCATATATTGTGCTAAAGTCTTTTCTACTTAGATTTAATAAAACTATTGGCAATACCGATATTTAAATCTAAAATAGAGAATATTATAAACTTTTGAATGATATAACGTTGTTAAAACATTTTTCAGATTGTACTGTTTAGATTATGTAGTAAATGGATACGATAATTAAAATTTTTTTTATGAAGTGTAAATTGCAACTACAGAGAGTCTGCGTGCTAAACTGTACGCGACAATATAGCGAGTAAGCGTTTACAAACGAAAGTTTTTTTAAAATTTTATTTTTTTGTTATAAATATATTTTTATCTTCGGAACCCTGGGTTTAAGTTGACGTAGTGAGAAAAAAAGTTTTTTTTTTTTAGAGGAGGGGAAATCTTGCATAGACACCTGCACGAAGTGTGCAGGTAGTGCCGGATTCCTACCGGCTAAAACCCCCCCTGGACTTAAGGTCCCCATGATCTCCTTCTGTTTGCTATAGTGAGGCTAGAGCCTACAGAAGTGTACTGTGAGTGTCCCATTGGTTTCCGGGCCGAAGCCTTATAAACCTCCGGTCGTCACTCATTGGTGTTTCCGCTCCAGGTGCCATTGCACCTATTGCTTCTCACCGCCTTACATTTCGCATTCAATGTAAGGTAGATCTCGCTCCCATTCGCTCATCTTTCTCTCATTACCTGAAATATTAATTTGACCTGGACTTCAAGCTCCCTTCTTTTTCGGTGCTATCCTTGGGATTTCTCCACGGGATCTGCTTACCGTTCGGTCTTGCTTCTTCCTTTTCTTCGGAGTTCTTTCTTCACTCTTTTACTTTTTCTTCCTATTCCTCTTCTTTCTTCTCTTTTCTCTTCTACCTGATATTCTGGATTCTTCCTGATTCTTTACCTAGAGTTGCATTCTAGGTCTTTTATGTTTTCTTGCGGCCATTTCTGGGTCGTAATCCACTGCTTGTCTTATCAGTGGATTATCATGTTCTTCGGCTTTTTGAAAGACTTTTGCAGCCTTTAGTCTTAGGACTTCCCGTAAAGGGGTCCATCTCATTTCTCTTTTTATCTGTTCGTTCCTGACGAACCACGGGGCGTTTAAGGTCATTCTTAGTACTATATTCTTCTGGGCTTCCAGCCTTTTAATGTGTGATTCTGCAGCATAGTCCCATGCTGCAGATCCGTAGGTCAATACTGGCCTAAGCACTGTTTTTATTATCGAAAGTTTATTTCTCAAACCCATTTTGCTTCTTCTATTCAGCAGCGGGTAGAGTTGTCTTCTTGTCATTTTAAATTTCCTTATTGCGGCAGTGATGTGCTTTCCCAGCACAATCCTCTGTCCAGTATTACTCCAAGATATTTGGCTTCATTAGTCCACTCGACTTGTTCGCCATCTATATCTATCATCTCGCCCGGTGGTCTCCTTCTCTTCGTCAGGAAGAGCGCTTGACTCTTTTCGGCATTTACTGCAATTTTCCAAGAGATAAACCAGTCGTTGACTAAGTCCATCTCTTCTTGCAGGTACCTACTGATCATCCTCGGATGCGTAGATCTAGCCATAATTGCTGTGTCATCTGCGAACAGGGCCATGTTCGTATTTCTAGTTTTGGGGATATCGTGAGTGAATATATTATAGAGGTGCGGAGAGAGTACGGATCCCTGTGGTACTCCTGCCTCTGGTCTTCTCGGTTGCGATGTTTCCTGCTCAACCTTTACAATGAACTCACGTCCTTGTAGATAGGAGTCTACAATTTCGCAGATCCATGAAGGGTAGCCAGCGTTCCGGAGTTTGTAGATTAGGCCCGCATGCCATACTCTATCAAACGCTCTGGCTACATCTAGCAGAATGACTTCTGTGGACTGATTCCTATTGAATCCTTACGTCGCGTATTCAGCAACATGCAGCAGTTACAGTTCTGTGGATCGTCTGTTGGCGAATCCGAACTGTTCCTGAGGGATAGTTTCGTTTGCTTCATTCTCTTGCTTTAGCCTTTTCAGTATTATCCTTTCTGCCACCTTACTCAGTGAGGACAACAGACTGATAGGCGTGTAATTTTGGGGGAATATGTGGTTCTTACCCGGTTTGGGCAGCATCACTACTTGCGCCCTTTTCCAGGCATTTTGAAAATGCCTTAGTCGTAACATTGCGTTTATGATGTTGGTAACCGTTGCTATACCTTTTCTGGGCAAGAATTTTAACATTCGGTTTGAAATTCCGTCGACTCCTGGAGCTTTTTTCTGTCTTTTTATGACAGCTTTAACTTCTGCTGGTGATGTTGGTTCAGGGAGTATGTTGTCTTGCCAAAAACGTTTTTTACCAATGCATATTTTAGCTAAAAAATGTGACTATTAGCTTTGTTCTGTATTCTCTGCTTTATATCATCTTACTGGTGATAATCTTCGAACAAAGTTGGAAGTAAATCCAGTGTCTAAGAAGCTAAACCGAAAACTTATCTGACTACATTTGCACATGGTATTAATAAAATAATTAAATAAGCAGCTAAGACAATTTTAATTAATAAATTCACTAAAATAATGTTATGTTTCCAGGTATCTCAGAATTAGAAATAGGTAACTCTATTGTATTAACCGAAAAGTATATTATATATGTTAAAAAAATAATAATAATAATGCATTATCATTTGATGAATTTGCTATCAAATTTATCACTATGGAAATATTGTTTCAATTGTCGATTTGCCACCTACAAGTAATTTAATTAGGTTGCACGCTTTGAGAGCTTTTTACGCAAAGTATCACCAAATAAATTTATTACAACCTGGTTATGAAAAATTGTCCTTATTATTTCTACCAAGTGAGGAATTAATGTCTTCCTGCAACTGCAAAGAATGCGCAACGAGATTTTGTATTTCCAGATCATCAGGCGTACCTTGTACATATGAATCGAACTATTTATTATAATAGTAATTATTTTAATAACTTAATATTAGATTTAAGTAGAAAAAACATTAGCACAATACATTATTTTTAAGAATTTGTAGCTTAAACGTGTTTTGTTTTATTTTAATCTCAATGAGTTGCAACAATGGATAAATATTCGTTTTATATCTGTATAAATATATATAATATATATATATATATATATATATATATATATATATATATATATATATATATATATATATATATGTATGTATGTATGTATGTATGTATGTATATATATATATATATATATATATATATATATATATATATATATATATATATATATATATATATATATGTATGTATGTATGTATGTATGTATGTATGTATGTATGTTTATGCGGCTTTCACGGATTCCTCCGTGTGAGATGCAATAGCAGTGGATATATGCACATTATGCCGTTGTAGTGCTGAAATCACATTCAGCAAACCTACAACTATATGCAGCTCCGTGTATAGAATGAAGTAAAATACGAACAGTAAATGCAAACCTCTCTCCATCTTATCCTTTCTGTGTTAGAGGTTGCACAGTTAGAACAAATTGTTATAAAACGCAATTTATCCTATTCCACCACCATCGAGATGATGGTCTACCTGCACCACCATACCGAGAAGAAAGTCAAAACTTACCCTCCCCGCTACAGTGGTACGGCAGAGATACATGTTTCGTCTCTACTAGACTCATCAGGGTACCGACATGCACCTGGCTGTGCAAAGGATAGATCGGAAGGAAGCATGCAAATACTGAACGCGGCTTCGCCGACCTCCCGCCGGATGTACACACCCCGCCCCCCAAGCTTCCGGACTTATATGAAATTTTGAAGTTACTGTAAACAACAAAAAACGTCCGTATGTCAAAACTTTATTCGTCTGAAATGCCAAACTTACGATGGCAATGCCTGTGTTGCCAGTTTCTGAAATATAAGCGGCTACTCTCGTATAAGGCCCATTTTTTTTTTTGTTAATAAAATTATTTACATACTATTATTTTTTCTGTACGAGATTTATAAGGTCATTTATTAAAATTGTTTAATTATAAATCTAGATTTCTTTCAGAAATTTTTATATTAGTAGCGAAGGTTTGGTCCACACACGACAGTAGGTTACAATTAAAACTGTTTTTATGTAGCTTATTTTACAAACAAATAACTACATTTTTGACATTTGCAAACTAGAAAGTTGAATTATATTTTTTATTATATTATTCACATCATTCTTAGCATATTAGCAATTCTTAACCTGGATTTTACCTAATACCGCTATCTTTAGCTGGTTCAAAATTTAACGTGGGGGCACACTTCACGTGGGTATATTCCTTTTTATTGAAATTATTTTTGCTTGGTGTTGTTATACAAAAAATACTTTAGAAAATAATTAACCGATATTTTTAAACAAACTAATTCGTTTCAATTAATCCAAATTATTTAATCTTGTCTACAAGTTTGATGATATTTTTATAAAAAAGTCAGGTTAGATTATGTTAAAAATAATAAACTTCAATCAACAGATTTCGATTCTTATATTACAAGTTAGTATATACAAATAGTCAATCAAAATGGGACTCGAACATCCGCCAGTATTTATTTCCTTTGTTAATTAAAAATACAAAACTTACAAAAACAAACTGAAATATTAACTCTTTGATAATTAAAACTAATAGCATGAAAATATATATAATTATGACCCACATACCAAAATTTTGTTTTTAACTTCAAAGTGAAACTAGAACACTTACACAAAAACTTTAATGTTGCAGTTTGTTTGCAATCCTTTGTTTCTAATAACATTCCTTAGTCTCTTTGACATATACTAGCTTGTTTATATCCCGTGTTAGTAAAAATTAAGCGCCGACTTTAAAATTTTCGATTTCATATAAAAATTTATATCATTATTTTTTTCTTTTTGGCACTTTTTTAGAAGTCAGTTGAGTTTTTTTTATAAATATTTTATTTTTCAATTTTTAGTTTGGAACTAATCTACTGTGTAGAGTGTATCTCGCAATGTTTCCAAGGAAGCAAAGAAATATCCATTTTATCCAAAGATGTAAACCAAACTAAATTGAACAATAAAAAATACTTCGTTTCTGAGAATTCTCCAAATAACAATATTGAATGGAATTGTACGAAACAAATACTAATTTTAAGAAATTATTTTAGATTCGTAATTTGGGTCCCCAAGAACCCCCACCTCCATATTGAAAGAACTTGAGACATTTATATTTTTAATCCGACATATTTCATCCAACATATTGATTTTAAATTCCTAGTAAACCTTCCCTCCTCCCTCTAAATATTAGTTTTGGACAAAATCGTTTGTATCTGCCATATCGAATTTTAAGAAATTAACTTCAGATTAATAACCTACGACCGCGAAAATCCCCAAATATCAGTTTTGAAAAAATGTTAACATAAAATTTTCAACCCATCATATGGATTTGCCATATCGAATTTAAAAAAAATTAATGTCAAATTCTTAATCTGATCTTGATCTACACCTCTGAAAACTCCTTTTTACCAATTTTGGACATAATTGAGAACCGCCATATTGCATTAGCGATGGTAATTTTTTAAAAAATAATCTTAACTCAGAAACTCCCCAGCACCAATTTTGAACAAAATCGAGGGATGTAAAATTTTTATATCGCCATATTGAATTTTAAAAAAATAATTTTAAATGAGTAATTTACGTCATATTAAATTTTTTGACAATAATTTCAAATTCGTAATTTATACCCCCCAAAACTCCCAAATACCAATTTTAGACAAAATCGAGAGATGTAAAATTTTTAGGATCCACCAAATCTTAAGTTTTGTCTCGATATGAATTCTGAAAAATGCATTTTCTTGGCCTTGAAAACACCTTTTTAATCATTTAGTTTATTATATACTTTTAATTAGAATCGGCGTTTTTACTGTACCATATTTACAACCCTGTTTTTGCTAATCTCGAATTTTAATTTTTTTTTTATTCATAAAAATTTTTTTTTCGTTTTAGAAAGATCTGTGAATTCTGTTTTGAAAAGCTCGGCTTGGTTAAACCTAACCTTGTTCTTAAATGCATAAGAAACACTGAAAAAAAATGGAACCTCCATATTTGCATGCTTATATTTGTTTATTCGACTTAAAAATAACAATTTTTATTTTTCTTAAACTACTTTTACAAATATAAAAGCTCGGCAAATCTAGAGTTGAGGCTCGAATTGAATTAGAAGAAAAAAAAACGTTTTATTCGTCTTGGAAAGGCCCTTGCAAGTAATTAATTTGTTATAATCTTTTAATTATTTTATATATATATATATATATATATATATATATATATATATATATATATATATATGTATGTATGTATGTATTTATTTGTAGAATTTGACAGACGTTGTCAATAGTCCTGTCAAAATAGACAAAAAGGTGGTAACTTCGCAAGAATTCGCATAGAGCTGATGATTAGTACAGGTCTTAAATACACTGTTACAAATAAAATATCAAAAGACCCCACCGATCCGACGTCGGCCAAAAATTTTCTTCAAGTTCAAAAGTCAAAAATATCGGTTTTTCGCATTTTTCTCGTAAACGGTAAGTGTTATTGTAAAAATAGGTCAGACAGATTATGCA
Source organism: Diaprepes abbreviatus (assembly GCA_034092305.1). Classification (NCBI taxonomy): domain Eukaryota; kingdom Metazoa; phylum Arthropoda; class Insecta; order Coleoptera; family Curculionidae; genus Diaprepes; species Diaprepes abbreviatus. The sequence continues at coordinate 17,741,991 of JASJET010000031.1, forward strand.
ATTCTCTACAAAAATTATTCCTATACCTTTTTCCTACGCGATTTTGAAACTTGGAGAAGTCGCCCATTTCCGCTCCACCTTTGAGGTAGTGTACTTCGGGCATTTTTTTTTAACGTGGTTTTCCCATTAGGCATGCTCCACGATCCATTTGGACTAAGTTTTATTAGACAGTATCCTATTGATTGAAAAAATGATACTATTGATTAAAGTGGAACGGATTGTTGTTGATTTCGGGAAAATTTTAGTCTTACTGATAATCTCAAAAGCTATTTTAACAGTAATATCTTTATCTTCGCTTTTTTCTTCCTCTTCTTACTGGATTTCTGTAGATTGCTCTAAGAAGAAAGATCTCTTCATTGATACTATAAAAATCCTCATCTGTGATATTTGATTCAACATTGGAGCAAAACTGGCCTTGACAATTGGTACATACTGGTAAACAAAATAATCCGACTTTTTTACAGCCACAATTTCTACTACAACCCTTCTTGCAATTACAAAAAATAGTATTAAGACGTTGCTCTGGAGCAGGCAGGAGTAATGTTTGAATTGGCTCCAAACTGTTATCTATTAATTTTCAACCCCAGTCTTCTGGATCGAGTTAATTGCCTAGCCACACTTGAACTTGATGGTATATACGATATAAGAGTGGATAGGCAGAAGCGGATGTTGGAGGAAGCAAGATAGTTCTACTCTTTTATCGTTTCGTGTATTTTTTACAAAACTTAAATATCTATGCTTGTCTATACAATCAGTTTTCTTTTTGTAGCTCCATATATAGCCAGAAGAAAGCGTATCCTATTTATGGTGGAGAAGAGTCGATCTTTTTAAATACTGCTACGCAATAAATTAAATTATTACGTTTTTCTAACAATTTAAATTCTGTTATTTTACCCTTTTTGAAAATTACTGATGTAGTATCGCAGCCAGTTATTGCATGTAAAAATAAAATATAAGCTTGACCTTTTGGATATGCAGATAAACTTTCCAATGAATATATTTTTGTTTGTTCTTGAGCTTTCCTAGATTTTAAAAAGTAAATAATCTTATCAATTGGCGTGCTTGCAATCAGTAGCATTAACAAATTAACATCTTCAACAACAACGAATTTTTCTATTGCTGTTTCAGTTATGATTACATCAGCGTCATTATTAGCTTGTTTCTCTCCGCGTAAAACTGCATATTAGTTTTTTTGATGTTTGAAATTGCGATAACTCAGGAATGGTGATTTGTAGGAAACAAGTATAAGAACAATTTTAGTAGAGCATTGCATGATCTACAATTTTGGTTTGACCTATTTTTACGAAAACATCATGGATAGAACAGTTTTCTATAGACATGTATTATATTTTAAATAGTCATCCGATAATTCTGACTCGAACTGCATTTTGCGCTGGAAACAAAGTCTGTACCTAAAAAATACTATGTTAAACTAAACTCCTAATAATTTCACTATTTTGCAACGGAATGTTTATTTTGGGCTGAAATTATGTTTTTCTCAAACCGCTTTAATTTACACTCTCAGATTTCGATGAGATAATTGAAAAGTTAGTTTCTTTGCATTTTAAATCCGAAATTTTTATTTATGAAGGTCTATCTGTATGTGTTTTTTTTATTTTGGTCTTCTAATTTTGTCATTGAAAATACATTTCGAAATAAGGATTCTTCATAAATACCACAGATATTGTATTCTTTTTAACATTGATCACAACAGTAAAGTCTCACCTTAAAATCCATCGGCTATAAAACATTCTAAATAGGTTAACGTAATTAATAAAAATTTATTATCTTTTAAAGGCTAGCTAGCTATTACATATCAGTTATTTAAAATATACAAACTAGTTTTATTGTGTGATCGAATGAGTATGCTGATAGGATTATCTTATTAATTATACTCAAACTATTTTAATTAACGTATATGATATAACAATATGTCACTGATAAGATTGGGATACAGGGTTGATTAAAAATAAAGAGCTTTAACAGCAATTTCTTAATATTTTTATTGGTTTGCTTTGTATTTTCGATTGATTATTTATACGATATTTTTTGATGTGCTATGATGTCACATGATTTTAAATATCAATTATTTTCTTATATCACGTCAATTATTATGTAATTATTACGATTGGATCAAAAATATGAAGAGTTTATAAACACGGTATACTAAAGCAAGTCGAATTTTGACGCATAACCACCATTTCTTTGAATTTCCGTTTCCTCCAATATCGTTACCGATGTAGGTTCAGATCATTTTATGTGACGTTCATGATTCCACACCTGGATGGAGGCGCTAGAGTTTTGTGTTTTTCCACGAGATGTACTCTTCTGGTGTTCTTTATTCAACGCTTAAAGGGGTCTCTTTACTTCACCAACGTAAGAGTTGCGACATTCACATGGTATCTGACACACACACAGTTCTTTATGTTCCTCTGAGTGGTTAATTTGACTCTAGTAAGCTTGCTTCTCAGACAGTTATTTGTATTGAAAACAACCTTGGTCTTTTATCGTTTCCTTATTCTTCTAACTTCTTCCGAAAAGCTTTTAACATAGGGGATCTTCAACACTAGTTTTCGTTCCTTGTCCGTTACCGATCTTGTCCTGTTTCTACGTTGTTCTAGAAAAATCTTATCAACTATATTTAGTAAGTATTCGGTGGTTGTCAGGTGACTTTTAATATGATCTATCTCTTGCAGTTGCAAAGAGTTTGTGCTTTATCTGCGAGGTTTCTTACAATTCCATTTTGATGTTGTTGGAGTGATTTGGATAAATAGTTTAGGTATTGTCCTGTGTGTGTGTGGATTTTATGTAAACTGAGGTTCGAATTTGCATGCCGTTTCTTTCAACCAAAACATCTAAGAATTGTAATTTATTTTGTCTTCTTTTTCCATAATGAGTTTAATGGTTGGGCTAATATTGTTGAGATGAGAAAGAAAGTCTTGAAGTTCTTCGTCATTTCCATTCCAGGTAATGAATATATCGTCTAGGTACAGCCACGAGCAAAAGTATTAAGCACCCTACAAAACTGCTCGTTTTGGAGTAATTTAACATAGGGTATGTAAATAAAACATATATTATAACTTATATGATTTATTATATATTAAAGTAATTAATATTGGATCACTCCACCTTAAAACGTTCATCTACGAATAACTGTTTCCATTCATACCTTAAAAGTCCAGTAATGTTTATTAGTTACAGAGTGTCTTTGGATCTTTTTATTCAAAATAGACCAAATGTGCTCAATTGAATTGAGTTCTGGCGATTGTGGTGGCCAGTCTAAAAAATCAATACCATTTTGAGTCCACGTCATAGTGTGAGCCGATTTGGGGCAATTGGCGTTGTCGTGTTGGAATTTTATTCCGTCACTGTTTCTATTGCCGAAAATTTGCGTTACCGACGATGCTAGAGTTGCTTCTAGAACTTCAGTGTATTTTTTACTGTTCATTCGCCCCTCACACAACGCCATTTCATGCTGCCCACTCCATAGGCAGCCATGCAACGCCAAATCATAATTGAACCTCCATCGTGTTTAACAGTAGGCACCCCACATTCTGGGTTGTATTCTTCGCCCACCCGGCGCCTGCCATAAGTCACACCGGGAGTTTCAAACACCTGTATAAAAAGAAAACAACTTGTTTAATTTAACATTTCATTATTCTTTTTGCAGATATTGACTTGTTTTAATGTAAAACATAACAATACCTCGAAGTTACATTCATCTGACCATAGTACGTTGGGCCAATCTTCCACGGTCCAATATTTATATTTGAGGGCCCACTCCAACCGATTTTTCTTATTGTGCTTCGATAGCCACGGCTTCTCCTTTGCCTTGCAGCAACCTTTTAATCCAGCTTTAAGAAGCATTCTTCTCACAATATGCACACAGATTTGTCTTTTGCTTCAGATAAAGTTGCAGCGAGGTCGAAAGCTGTTTTTTTGCTGTCTTGAAGAGACTGCCTAATTAACAATCGGTGATCACGATCTGTAGTCATTTTCTTTCTGCCTCTTCTGGGCTTGTTTTCATGGGATCCGGTCTCTTTGAAACAATTTAATTCATATTGCATTGCACAACGCGATCACTTCACTTCTCGGGCTATCTTCATTTAAGACATGCCTTGTTCATGTAAAATCTTAATTTTTAGGTGCTGTTTTGCACTAAGTTCAGTTTTTTTAGTAATGATTTACGCTATAAATGTTAGTTCTTTAAGAATATGGTAGCAATAATTGCGTACAACACGTGTGTTTACTTCAAACTCTTACAACAAACTAAAATTCCAAAATTCGTGAAATAGCTAATTCGAAGAAATAATGTATTAATACATACTTGCGTGTCAAAAATATTTGTTTTTGTCTTATTTCTATGAAAGCATACCCCCAATGCAATAATAAAATCATAAGAAGCTTATCTAGATATTTGTTGTCAAGACAGAGATAAACAATAGGAGTGCTTAATACTTTTGCTTGTGTCTGTATCTAAGCCATAATTTTGGTTTTCTATTGGCGGATTCAGTTGCAAGGGTCTTGAGCTATTCCATGAAAATGTTTGTGATCTCCGTGGAAAGAAAAAAAAATCTGGTGCCATTAACCACTCCTGGACTCATGAACATTACCTAAAATAATTCGAAGCTAGATTTCCTTTTAGTGTAAAAAAATTAGTTATTTTTGTTTTTCTTATTAGGTATAGGTTTCAAGTGACTTTGAAGGGCTGTTTATAAAATATATTTTTAGAATTGGTTGGTAACTATATTAAGTATTTTTTACAGAATGTTTTTACAGACACACGAGATTGTTTTCAAGGGTCCATCTCCGGTTTATCATTCTGTGATATATTTGAGTATACCAAAAAATATCCATCGCATATTTTTTTACGTCCTGAATTGCATTTTTAAAGGATGGAACTATCCCCCAATTTTATCCGTGAATTTTAACTTTTTTTCCCACTGTAATAGCGGGTCGCTAGGTCACGAAATTTGGTTCTAACGGGAATGCCATTGGTCACATCTGTAAGGCGGAATAATGTGTGTTTCTAGTACCAAGTGTTAAACTACTTATTTCATCAAAATTTATTAATTTTTCGAAAAACATTTATTAAAAATTATAAATATTTTATAAATTTGTCTAAAACAAAAATTCAATAGTTTTTTTCGGTAAAAATTGCACAGAAAGGTAAGATTTGATTTTTACATATCTCTCTATAATCCGAATATTAAATCTTTATCTGAGTAAAAAAATAATTAAATTTTCTGCTTCAAGGGTATCCAAGTAAAATAAACGTTAATTAATATTTTTGATTGTTTTTATATGATCGGTAGCACCCGAAAAATACAAAAAAATTGATTATAATAATTATTTAATTAGGTTACTACAAAGATACTATCTTAATAAATACTGTATTTTAAGGAATAACAATGGTTCATAACAAAAAAAATCGTCCACTAACATAAACGCTGATACTCACTAGACTAGCACTTTCAGTTTGCGGTTTTTGCAAACTATGCTTTTACTTTTGTCGAAGGTCGAACACACTTCCTATTTTTATTTTATATTGAAGCATAATATTAATATAATAATTTCTATCTTGATTCCGTAAGAAATACGAGGTTTCGACAGGTGAAGGTATTTAGAACAAGGTGCATATTAAGGTTTATAGCGCATAGGTTAACTTAAGATATTGTTATTGCAGAGAGTCGCTGCCTAGATAATAATAACGAATCCGCATTGTTGGTTTTTGTATTATTTGTGATATTTTATGTAATTAATGATGATTCGTTACGGTTGTAAATTGCAAATAATATTACACTTGTAAAGACAAGTAATGGTGATGTTCAAAAAAATTTTCAAGCTTTTAAATGTCTCTAGGGATACCTCCCGGCATGCATCATCAGTTTACGCACAGCGTCAATTGCAATCACATTGCAACCAATCACGCGACTCGTTAATGAGTGAACGATGGTTATGATTGAATTTACTAAACCAGCAGTCTAATACAGTGGTTTTTGTAGATTCTTTAAAATTTTACACATTCACCTAAAAGGTTTAAATTTTAAACCCAATGTAGTAACTAAATGCTACCTTCAGTTTGATCAGTTTTGTTTTGCTTATGACGTTAATTTGTATTAGACGGGGTTTGATCAGGAAATTCCCAAAATTTCAGTTATTTTCCAGTTATATCTATTTCTCTGTTTATATTAATATTGTTCCCTTCAAAGTATAAAGCAGACATCAAAGCGAGTGTTTTTCCCGATATTCAAAAATTTTTCGTGCGCAATTTTCGTTATGACTTTTAGCTTGTTCACCGATTTTTTTCAAATTTATTATAAAGGGTGTTTTTTGTCAGCTGTCAAGTGATTTATGTTTAGTTTGGTTTGGCATTTCAACATGAATAGACAGACGCCTGAACAATGCTTCCAAATTGTGCAAATTTATTTTGAAAATCATGGTTCTGTTCGAAATACGTATCGCGCACTACGTCCATTTTACGGTCAACATAATCGTCCATCAGAGCAATTAATTCGATTAACTATGGAACGTTTTCGCACCATGTTTACTCTAAATGATAATACGCATCCACAGAGACGTCGTACAGTGCGTACAGAAGAAGTCATTGCTGCTGTAGAGCGTAGCGTAGAGGAAGACCGGAATCAGTCTATCCGCCATCGTGCACAGGAATTGGATATGTGTCCATTCACTTTATGGAAGATTTTGCGGAAAGATCTTGGTTTGCGTGCTTACAAAATCCAACTCGTGCAAGAATTGAAGCCACACGATCACCTAGCAAGGCGTAGATTCGGTGAATGGGCCCAAAACAAGATTGCCGTTGATCCCGATTTTCATAAGCGAATTTTGTTTAGCGATGAAGCTTACTTTTGTTTGAATGGATACGTCAATAAACAAAACTGCCGTATTTGGAGTGATGATAATCCTCAAGTGTATGTTGAGACACCGTTACATCCAGAAAAACTGACTGTTTGGTGTGCTTTATGGGCTGGTGGAATCATTGGTCCGTACTTCTTTAAAAACGATGCTGGTCAGAACGTTACAGTCAATGGTGACCGCTATAGAGCCATGATTACTGACTTTTTCGTTCATCAATTGAACAACCATGATGTGCAGGAGCTGTGGTTTCAACAAGACGGCGTAGCATATCACACAGCTCGTGCCACAATTGATTTATTGAAGGAAACGTTTGGTAACCGCATAGTTTCCCGTTTCGGACCCGTGAATTGGCCTCCAAGATCGTGCGACTTAACGCCGCTAGACTATTTTCTGTGGGGATATGTGAAGTCGCTAGTCTACGCCTATAAGCCCGAAACGATTGATCACTTGGAGGACAACATTCGCCGCGTTATTGCCAGTATTCGGCCACAAATGTTGGAAAAAGTCATCGAAAATTGGACCTCCAGATTAGACTACGTCCGAGCCAGCCGTGGCGGTCATATGCCAGAAGTCATATTTAAATTATAATGCCAGAAGTTTATCTTTCGAATAAAGTAAATTTCATGTCAATTTAAAAAATTCATCTTTGTTTTATTCCATTTAAAAGTTCTATACCTCTATAAAAAACACCCTTTATGTCTATCTTCATAAAAATACAAAGGGATTCGTGTCTAATGAAGGTGACGGCTAGGGCTATGTTATTTTATTTAAAAATTCAACAATTTTGGTACGTATTTATTTAACAGATTTGCAAAATTTTGCTAGAAAATCACTTGAAAGCAAAAATGAGTTATTGACAGCTAATGTTTTTTTTTGAACGAAATTCTAAGTTTATTCTTAAACGATTTAAAAATCAAATTCGAGTCAAGGTAGCTTTGGATTAACACTTATTTTTTATTTAATTGTAGAGTATTTTAGTGCTAAAAAATTAATGGTGTTAAATTTTTCCGTATATATATATATATATATATATATATATATATATATATATATATAATTTTAAAGTCTATACACTTAGAATAGTCGTCTTTTCTCTTTAAGACCGTTAAGAAAAAGGCAAACAGTTTATTCACTTCTAATTCTACTCTGGTTCGCTCTCCATATTGATTTCAACCATCTAATCGTTTATCAGCGGAGCTGTAACGAACCAAGACGGAAATTCATATATATATATATATATATATATATATATATATATATATATATATATATATATATATCATTTCTATGCCTTTCTTATAGAATGGTTTATCCAACCCTTCAAAATACATTTAAGTTTCTATCATCATCTCTTCATTGGCGCCATATCTCTTTCCGGCGAGCGTTGTTTTGAGGTTTGCAAATAGGTAATAATCGCTGGGGGCTAAATCTAAAGAGTACAGTGGATGGGGAGGCAATTCGAAACTCAATTCATGCATTTTGCCATCGTTGCGATCGACTTATGACGCAGTTTTGTCTTGGTGAAAGATCACTTTTTCTTCTTTATTTGCAGCCGTTCTTTCGCGACTTTTTCCTTTAAACGCTCCAGTAATGCCATATTCGCAATTGATGTTTTTTTTTGTTTTGAAGATAGTTGATTAATATTATACTATGCGCATCAAATACAGATGCCATAACCTTGTCAGTCTGATATTGCGGTTTTGGTTGTTTTGGTCGACTTTCATCCTTTGCATCCTTCACTCAGCTGACTGCCGATTTGGCTGCGGAGTGTAGCGACGGACAGTGTTCCATGCATTGTCACATACCGCATCAAAAATCCTCGTTATTTCGCTTAAAGAGCTCCAAACATGGCTGTGAATCATCAAAAAGCATATCCAAATACTCGTGTAAAATATGATGTATACGATGTCAGCTGTCTCGCGCACCTTCACTTTGCAGTTGTTCAAAAGGATTTTGTGGGTTTTTTGATGTTTTCCCGTGTAACAGTCTCATTTGGACGCCCAAAGCGCTCAGCATTATTTGTTTCTGTACGACCACATTTGAATTCAGCAAATCACCTCCAAATGATTGCTCTCGACGGAGCAGATTCCTTATAATACTTTTCAAGTCATTCTTTAGTTTAAGCGGTATTTTTTTCCCATCAAATAACAGTGTTTTATTAACTTAGGAAACCTGTTTTTTCTATTGTTTAGAAAATATCAATAGGTGGGTCACTAAAACTTCAACATCTCGATGGCTAATGATCGAAGTGTCATCAGATTTTGACGCGTATCGTTTGAAGGTTGGCGCTAACTAAAAATTGAATGGATGTGTTATTAGAGTCGCCATCTATGTGCCATTCTCGGGGCTTTTCGAACCATCTGTTAAAGTTATGTCCACTAATTTATGAGAAATAGAAAAACTGTTTACAGTTTAATGAAGGGTGACTTTTGGTGAATGCACCTGGCAAGGCAGCGATTGAGTCAAATTTTTTTCTTTAGTAAGTAATGCAAATCGCGTGCGGCTTCTTTCCAGGAAAGCACAGGTTTCAACAGGTTTATTTCGGTACTAAATTTAATATCCGTTTGTTTTTCGACAAAAAATCCATCTCTTGGTCAGTTTTTACGTCTATCACTATAATCATTGAAACCCATTCTTAAAAAAATGTCGACACAATAGGTTAAAAGTGTACTCTGTCGTTGATTAATCAAATTAGTTAACTTTCAAATGACAAAAATGTGTTATAAATGTCAAAATCATGTTAAGGTAGTTTTATTTTGAGTTTATTTGGTGTCCTAACGATCTTCTATATTGAATAATAATCTTGCTTAACGTTAATGTTAAGAGAATTCTAATTAATTGCTCAAAATAGCTATTATTTTTGTGATAAGACTTAATTATCTGCGTAAGGATTTGATCATTTATCGCCAGGGTTATCTAAGCTTAACTATTATGTAGATTTCGAGTGTTGCAAATTAGTTGTTTTAATATCTAGTCTAGTTACGGCATGTTTTGTGTTGTTAAGTTAATGGCGGTGAGACATGATGGTCTTTTTTTGCCGATGGTGAGTTTTTAAATCATCTCTGGCAACTATACTAACAACGAGACACTATAAATACATACGAGGGTGGGCTGATAAGTCTGGGGCTTGATAATGATTTTATTTTTATTTCTTTACATAATCAATTTTCATATCGGTATTTTAATTTAGTTATATCATCTTTATACTGTGAAACGTCGAACTCCTCAAAACAGCTATTTACAATATCAACACCTGTCTCGTTGCTCTAAAATCTTTACCTAGTAAGCCATTTTTTGAGTTTAGGACACAGGTACTATTCGGTGGATACTAAATCTGGCGAACAAGGTGGTTGAGCAAACAAATTCGAATTTTAATTCTTTAATTTTAGCCATTGCAAAACTAACGAATGTGCTGGTGCACTGTCATGGTGAAACAATTTTTTTTTCTAGATGTGGTCTTTTTTTCTTTACTTTATCGCTCACACGCGCTCACACATTTGCGTGTACTCATCATCGATACCTTTACCCTTTTCAAGATAATTACTAAAAATAATTCTTCTTGCATCCCAGAAAACATTTGCCATAACCTTGTTAGCTGACAAAATTGTCTTTGTCTTCTTTGCGGTTGGTTCACCGGTCGCCGTCCACTATTTTGACGGTTCTTTACGGTCGGGGGTGTAGTGATGGTCCCAAGTCTCGTTTATAGTTACAAATCAATGCAAAAATGAATCGGAATTTCGCTTCTAAAGTGCCATATTCTCATTCTCTCACTCTCTCTCAACTCAAGGCGATTTTATGGTTTTTTTCTATTATTTTAGGAGTTGTCACCTCCATGAGGCGTCAGGAGGGGGGTCATCTTTAATGCTCGTTTGACCCTTTATCAATTCAGAAACCATCTTTTAGTGTGTTGTACATTTCCTCTTTGATTTGAGAAAGCGTAAAACTTTTTAAAAATATAACTGCATATTTTTCCAAATTTTACATTTTATATAGCGTCTCGATTAAACAAATACTGACTAAGGTATTGACCTGAAACTTTATGTATAAGCGAGTTAGGGATAGTACCATGCCTACACAAAATTTCATCTGCTGGCGACATCTGTAATCAGGTCTAGGACTTACCAGTCTTACAAATTTAAAATGGTCGTTGCGGCGAAAACTTGCTTTGGAGCAGATATTCCAAATTACCAATCGTGTTTTGTTATAACAGTTGGTATAGCAACCTCAACCTTTATAAAGCTTACAACCCATCATGTTGCGGAAGCTTGACGTAGTTCTAGTACTAAAAATTAAGGAAAACTGTTAATATGTAATGAAATAAATAAAACTCAAAATGTTTCTAGGTAACTAAAATATATTGCACTAATTTAATGTATGGATGTTCTTGTAATTAATGACCTTTTAGATAAAACATAAATTATTTTTTGTACAATAACTCATCTCAAACTAAGGCCAAGTTTTTCTGAAGAATACTATAATTTACTGTTCAACTAATTAGAAACATTAATTTTGACAAAAAAAATGCATTAAAAGAACCTTTTTAAACTTAAATGCTCTAGGTAATATAATTCATTAGACTTAGTTATTTTTTCTGCCTCCAGTGCCCTTTTGAAATCTTTCCAATGATTGGTCTCTGAAGTTTAATTAAGGACCACATGGTGGCCAGCTTTTAATATAACCATATTTCCTTGATAACATTTTTGCACTATTAATATAACGAAGCAACTATCATATTTTCTTCTTCAAAAGGAAGCATATGATTTTTCAGGATATATTTATATTGTTCTTGATCCAAGATGCCTTCAGTCCTTAATAAGAGTAGACTACCACAATACCTGCATCTACTAACTTCTAACTTATAGTTCAATCGACACGATCCCTAGCTAACTTCAGTCTTGTGTGGCGATTTTTTTTTTGGTTAACGGTAGCTTTTTCTTGCTGTCCTACCAAACAACTCGGCTTTATCAAGACATCTTCCTGTAGTTTGCACGGGAATACTAGTTTTTGCTGGAAGTTTTGACAACGTGAACAATTTGCTAATTTATATGTGTTTAAGAGCATTAAGCAACGTTTTTTTCTCTATCAGTTTATGTTCTGCTACAAGAAACGTATCATACGTAGAATTGAAAGGTAGTTATTAAAATAATTATTCTTGATCTAACACTATAGTGCTGTGGCAAGTAGACTTGTATTCTTCTTAAAATCCTCGCGTTACTGGACTTTAAATTATCACCAGGTGAAGCGAAGTGTCTTCATAGCCAAATTGTAAGGCAGCATATAAGAAATAGATAAAAAACGTAGTAGAAATCAAGAAAAAAACAAACCTGAAATTGTATGAGGAAAATGTATTTTTTTGCCCAAAAATCTTATCTTTAAAAGGGCATTGGTTTTCCCGAAGGACAAAGTTCCGAAAATAGAAAGAACCTTCTGAAGCCTTTGAAGGCTGGCAACGAAAATCCATCATAATAACCATATTTCAGCCTGCATCTACATTTTCTTACTCGGAAGTACTTTAAACGTGTTTGTAAATATTCGTTTGGGACAATGACGGTGCATCCAGATTACAACAAAAGAACGGAACTTGACAACGTAAATCTTAATTAATAATTATATATATATATATATATATATATATATATATATATATATATATATATATATATATATATATATATATTTATACGGCTTTCATGGATACCTCGAAGCCACGTTCAGTGTTGCATACTTCCTTCCGATCTGTTCTTTGCACAGCCAGGTGCATGTTGGTACCCTGATGAGTCTAGTGAGAGACGAAACATGTACCTCGGCCGTATCACTGTGGCGGGAAGGGTAAGCTTTGACTTTCTTATCGGTATGGTGGTACAGGTAGGCCACCATCTCGAGGTGGAATAGGATAAATTGTATTTTATAACAATTTATTCTAACTGTGCAACCTCTAACACAGAAATGATATGATGGAGAGAAGTTTGCATTTACTGTTTCGCATTCTACTGCATATATATATATATATATATATATATATATATATATATATATATATATATATATATATATATACATATACATATACATATACATATAGAACGATGAGTGTTAATCAGTCTACTTCCATGTTCGCTCAGATTTCTTAAATTAATCAAGATTTTTGTGCGAACGTTCTTAATTATGTTTTTGAATTCGTCACGTTATTTTAAGCATCTGAGCCCGATTTAACAAATTTTGAGCATGACTAGGGGGCAGATTTTTGGCTACTTTATTTCTTTTTGGATGGACTAATTGGCTTGTTTTTAACAAAAAAACTCATTATTTCTACCCAAAATAAGCACTTCCTGGTTGTATCGCGTTAATTAACTCAAATCGATAATGTGATCGTAAAAGCCAGTCTTCCTTCCATGTTTAGACTTTGTATACAGGATGTTTATGCGCTACGAAAAATTTGTAATATTCAAACATTTTTTTGAATATGAAAAAAAAAAATTCCCTTGACGTGTAAAATAGTTCACGGGTGTTTAATATAAGTATAAATTTTGAATGTATTAGTAAACAATTTAAAAAAATAGCTTTTGGACATAAAATAACTGTAATTTAACACTTGTTTTGAACCTAATTTTAGAGCTTCTCAATGTAAATAGACTAGACGAGAGTTGATGAATTTTTTTTCCTCTTAAAATATTTATTTAATAAACATAAAGCCCATCTTAGACTAGTTATTTTGGTCCAACAACGTATAATAACCCTCAATAATCAAGTTTGCGAAGTTGCAGGATAAAATAATTTTTAGCTTGTCTTCATACGAAACAAACCTTTCAATGTTTTTTAGAAAACGTGATGAATTAAGGCAACTGAATTCAAGTTAATCCTGCTTAAAAGTTATATCTTGATTTATTAGAGAAATCTATCGTCAACCGTTTCGACTAGTTAAGTCAGATGTAATAATAATAATTTCATACTTATTGAGTTATAATTTAGTTTTGCAATTAATTTAATAATTGTATATTTACTCATTTTTCTGAAGTCGGGGCCATCGTAGTTGAAGAGGTTATTTTTGAATTAATTCTAGGTGAATTGGTATTTTTAACCGAATTTATTTTTATATAATTTTGTATTTTTAACATCGAATATATATATATATATATATATATATATATATATATATATATATATATATATATATACAGTACAATATGTACTAGGTAAAGTATAAACATTACAATAGTAGTTAATATATTTATGAAAAACCTTTTTTTTTTAATTCGGAACTTATGTGTAAACTAAATTTTTTCTTGGCTTTGTAATTAAGAAACATACTAAACATAATAAGACAGGACAGAAAAATTATTATTTATTTGACACTATTGTCAACGTATATCTGTTGCAGATGACTTGAGTAAAGGGATTTATATCTTATTTTTTCGTGGGATAATTTCATATATGTATAATGTTATATATGTTTATAAAATGTGTTTATTTTTAGCACCAAGTTTGAATCCAAAATCATGTGTTTGTAGTATGAACCAATAAAATTAAATTTATAAAAAAAGACCAACTTATATATGTGATTTTGAGTTCAAACTTGGCACTAAAATTAAACACATTTTATAAACATAACATCTTCAACAGACATACGTTGACAATAAGGTCAAATAAATATTAATTTTTCTGGCCTGTCTTATTATGTAGTTTGTTTCTTAATTACATAGCCAAAAAAAATTGAGTTTGCATGTAAGTTTCCAATTTTTTTTTAGTGTTTTCATAAATATGTTAACTAATATTGTAATCTTTACACTTTGTCTAGTACATATTGAAATGTAAATTATATAATAAACATTGAAAAAGGAAAAAGTATACTTTCCGAAAGATCGGCGTTTATGAAAAATGAATTTTATTCAGCCGTAGACCGCTACGCCAAGAGATCAAATGCTTTATATATATAATTAGTTTTAAGTATTAGTAACAATTTTGAAAAATTACATCACTTGGTGGAGCTTTGTTTTATTCTAGAAATTTGGGGCCCGAAAACGCTCGAAATTTCCAGGGAGCAATAAACTTTAAGATAGAAAAGACTGAACGTAGTCATAGCGCCAATAAGTTGTTTTCATTTCTAAATTTTACTTTTCATGCAGTGGTATAAAATATATTTAAATGAATGAAAACATTTTTATCAAAACGTGAGAACAAAAATTTTGCCAATCTTATCTTATAAATTACCGGGTTGGGCGTTGTTCCTATTTTTATTTTGAGCTTTTGTTTTTTTTTCGCACATAATTTGAGACACAAGACAATGAAAAACCTTTTTAAAAATCGTACTTTAGACGGTGATTGGCAAATAACTGAAACAAATTGAGTGTGTGAAAAATGTAGAACTTTATGACAAAATGTTCGAAAGTCGATTATTAAAATAGTTGCGGTCAAATGTTCATGTAATGTATTATATACGCAGATGTTATAAATGCCCAGGGATGCCTCAATCTCACATACAATCCTGCATTATCAGTTCACGCACAACATCAATGTTTTTTGCACTATAACCGATTTTGGACGACCTTCACACGACTCGTCCTTGAACGAGTGACGGTCTCGATTGTATTTACGATATACGGTGATTTTTGTAGGTACTTCATAGCAATATAAAGCAGTAAGTTTACCGATGCTTGCTTTTTGAGGTAAATCACGTCCAAAGCTAATTCAATTTTTTGACCGAGATGAAATTTTGAAGTTACTGTAGAAAACAAAAATAGCATCCGTGTATCAACACGTTCTTAGTACATACATCATCTAAAATGTCAAACTAGACAATGAATATGTCAAATGACACCTAGCAACGCCAGTATTGTCGGTTCCCTAAATATAAATGGCTACACTCCTATAATTAGATTTGCCAACTAGAAAGCTAAATTAAATAGTTTGGTATTTTTCAATATTATGTTTTTTAATACAAAAAGAAAATAAATTGATGTGTCCCAAAACTCTGAATTTGCTCTATATAATTTTGCTGCACACTATATATAATATGCGATATAATTATTAAATCTAGAAGATGATAAGAATAGAATCGTTTAACTTTAACAAAAGCTAGTTGCAAATCCCTACCACAAATAATAAAATAACAATTTGAATTAGAATGATAAAGACTATAATAGGAATCTTCGTGCCGCACATTTCCATTGCTTAAGTGTTATTAAATATTATAATGTAATATCGGGCAGTAGAACTGATTACTCGGCAAATTATAGTTGACCATTTCCTTTTACCTGTTATATAGTGTTATATAAATATCAGTGCAAAATGTGTTGGTTCGTGTCAAAACTGTGTTTTTGTTTCAGCTTCCCTCCAAAAATGGAGAGGTCGCAAATAGCGAACGCTCTCGGATCCTCAGACCACATCCAGGAACAAACGTACATACAAGCTCCAAATTTTGTCCAAGCGCAAAACTACAGCACGCCAGCTGCCAGCCCTGTATATTGCAGACCCTCTCCAAATAATCCGGGATACGTGTCTGTCGTACAACCCCTCCATAAAAAGGGATCGTTAAGGAATGGGGATGTTCTCAAACGCTCCAGGGTGCAAACTACGTAAGTACACTTCAATCAAACCAAAGAATGCACAGGTTTTAAGCGGTATATTGTTTAAGGTTTCCCTCTTTGTTACACAAGAGCCCTATCTCGAACCTTGCTGACGAGAAGGAGCATTCCATTGAAAAAGATAAAAAAATACTAGCTTTTGTAAGAAGTTGATAATAACCTCTTCAGATGAACTAAAATGTCTAAAAATTCATTTTTTTCATTCCATGAAACATATTTTTAAAATATTTCTTTAAATATTAATTGTTAAGAAAAAAAAAAGGAAACGTTTAATGTGTCCTGAAATATTCATTTTGATGCAGTGACACAAAGATTATTCGAAATAATATTTTACTAAAACTTCCTAACTCAAAGTTTCGAACAGTAAAAATTGTTTCATTTTTTAATTTTGGAAAGAATGTATTCCAAATTAATTAAAGTATAAGCCTAAAATTTACACAAACAGGAAAATAAAAGTGTAAAATAAATAACTTATTATTTATTCTTGTGTTAATTTCGCATGCTTCTAAACGTATTTTCAGATTGTATAATCTTAAAAAAGACAAGACAGGTGTTTGTATATGTTAGATTGCGCTGCTCTTAATTCGCTTTACGTCACTGTGTATTACAACTGTCATGTTTGAAATTGATGTTTAGCGTGATTCTTTATGACCCATTCTTTACTGCCTGCCACCTATTTATCTCTAATAAAACAAAATTTTTATAAATATTTTGTGTCATACGTGGAATGCCATGTCGACAAAAAGTGTATATAATGCAATTTAATGCATGTTTCCTTAGAGATGAAAATTTATCCTCAAGCCAGACTATTGACGTAATAATTGTTTAAAAAACTAACAGCTGATTCATTTAAATAAAACTGTTAAACCTGATATGGTTGCCATGTGAGGTAAATCAACTACAGGGTGTCTCAAGAAGAACTTAAATTTAAAAAAATAATAAAATACAGTACTGTATACGGGGTTGGGTAAATGTTCTGCAAAGGCTTAATTGAGGGCGAATGGAAAGTGACAGCAGATACGGGTTTTCTTCAACCTTCAGAACTACAATTATTCTAGTTGCTGATATTTATTCTCCTTTATTCCAAGCAGTTAAAGGAAAAAAATATATACAAACAGTTTATTTCCTGCATATAAAACTCTGGTTCTATCTCCATACGCGTTTCAACCACCTAATGGTCTCGTCAATTGTCTATTAATAAAATATAAATTCCCTGCATGTCAACAGGGTGTTAAAACTGCCGAGTTTTCGTCAGACTGAAAAATATTGCCAATCGAACGGCATCTATGCATTCATCGGAGTAGTGCGAAATTTAAAGAATTAAGTTTTCAGTAAGAAATAAAAAAATCTAGTTACTGCCATGTCTAAATAGTTGCATGTATTTATTTTTCTTTTTTCCAAGCAGTTAAGGAAAAAATATAACCAAACAATTTTTTTCTTTTAACTGCTTGGAAAAAAGGGGAATAAATATAGGCAACTATTTAAACACGGCAGCAAATAGATTTATTTATTTCTTACTGAAATCTTAATGTTTAAGTTTTGCACTACTTCGGTGAATGTATAGATGTCGTTTGACTGGTTATATTTTTCAGTCTGACATCGAAAAGTCGGCAGGTTTAATACCTCGGAATTTATATTTTATATAGACAATTGTTTCGTGCGAATGTTGCTCTGGCTTCGATACAGCTTGACTGACGAAACCATTAGGTGGTCGAAACGCGTATGGAGAGAGAACCAGAGTTGCATTTGTGGGATATAAGCAACTATTTAAATACGGCAGCAAATAGATTTATTTATTTCTTACTGAAATCTTAATTTTTTTACAATTCTTCTATTTGATGGTGCATTCTATCCATATGCCAGTGACGTCAAGGACTCTCAATCGACAAGGTCACTTAAAATTTTTTTAATTTTTTTGTATAACATATTTTATTAGTAAATTCGACTGCTTCCAAAATATTGACAGTTTAATTTAACGAACTCATAATATATTTTGTCCTTATCCTACACTTTTATCCTCCCTTCTCATTAAAATTTCCAGTTTCCATGATTAGGAGGTATTTGCCTAAATAAGTTTTGATAGTTTATCTGACTTTTCCGTGACATTGCCTTCAAATCAGTGGTATTAATTAGTCTTTTTATTATCGAGTAAACTAGTACTTATCGAAATAAAATGCTATGGTTCAGCTAACAGAACAAGAACGTATTAGTCTACTTATGATGATAGAATAAAGAGATAAACGTGGATCCTTCCAATAAGCAACCGCCTTTTTCAATCAAACTTACCCTGAACCGGAGCACATTCCCGAATCAACTGCCAATAGGTTAATCTATAGTTTTGAACATACGGGTAATGTAAAAAAAAATGACCAAAGATGTGGCCTTCGAAAACAGCTACTCATTGCAATAAATTTTTCGATGTTATGTTTGCCCTGCAAGACGGACTACGGACTTCGGTACTAAAACTTGCTCTTGTATACGATAATAAGGAGAAATCCGTTAGAAGAATCCTCAAAGAAAATAAAATACACCTTTATAAAGTAACATTGCTTCAGGAACTATCAGAAGAAGATCCTGATAAACGTATGCAATTTTGTCAAGAAATAATGGACATCACACACCTTCAACCTGATTTTGCAAACCATATTTTATTTTCTGATAAGGCCATGTTAGATTTTAACGGCTTCATTAACAGGACAATTACCGGTATTGGTGTGACCATAATCCTTATTGGATGATGGAACACCTTACTTAATATCGTTAAAAATTAAATGTTGGTGCAGACATTCTTGGCAGCTACATGATAGGATCTTTTTTCCTTCACGCAAATTTGGCGATATGTAAATTTGTTACGAAATAAAATTATACCCGATATAATTAATGTATTTTATGATCAATACAACGATCAATATTAAGAAACGACATTTGATTTTAACAAGATGGACCGCTAGCTCAATTTGATAGACATGTTAAAAACTGTCTACCTGAAAGGTTTCATAGAAGGTGAATAGGTGGAAGAGGGCCGATTGAATTGCCTCCTAGGTTACCCGATCTAACCCGTTTAGATTTCTATTTTTGGGGCCATTAAAAAACTATAGTCTAAAGCAGAAATTGACAATAATATTTTTTTAGTAATATTATCGGGGAATATTATCAATGAATTCTGTAACGGATAATTTCAAAAATCGGAATATCAATCAATCACATCAAATCAAATCAATCACAACAATTAAATTTATTGATTTAACTCAAAAGTCCCAGAAAAGAAGCAAAAAAAGATGACGAAAAATTTTGACCATAGGCTTAAGTAAACTTTTTACTATAATTTGATGTTTTTTCATACCTTTTAATTAGTATTTATCCATGCAACGAAGTTCAAGCTAAGCTCATTTTATTCTCGGAGCAATTCATAATATAAATATGGTTTTCATACATATTCTGGTCTTTATTGAGAGTAAATGGTAATCATAATTGTACAAGTGACAAAAAATGCCATTTTTCAAATGTTTAACGAGGTTTAACTCAAAAACTATGCTTCGGACTGAAAAATCACAAAAGACCCTTTTTGCTTTGACCCGGCCGAGAAACGCGAAACAAAAAACATTTTTTTAATTATTAACAAATTTTTTCTTAATAACAAATTACCTGACCATTTTCGGGAATCTACCCTCGATATTCGTAATCAGGAGGTTAAAATACATATAAAAACTTTGGACGCGCCATGTCTCATTATCGGCTACAAAAATTCACTAGGCTCCCGGACTAATTTGACATACCTGAAAAAAATATTTATTTACATGTTGTGTTTTAAATAAAGGATAATACAAGGGAAGGTGTTTGTTGCTATAATTTTGTCTAGTTATGTAGGTAACTGAATCATCAAACTATCGCAAAGTGAACTAAATCGATCTAAATTTCGTGAACCAAATGCGCTATTTTAAATCGAAGTTATGAGTGTAGTAAAAATGCTTTAAGTTGATCTTTATACACATATACTTAGTATGCCCGATTTTTTTTTTATTAAATATAAAATGCTTTCAAATTCCTATTCATTCGTATCCTTTGGGGGGATAATAATAAAAAAAAACGATCGAGGAAATAGATAATAATTCACAATAACAAATAAAGATCGTTTTATCGCAGTTTTTTCTATTGGATTTTCCGAATTGCTTTTAATCCAATAAAATTGATACGGAAAGGTTTCTTATCAGTTTAGCTAACCCTTAACTTGCTAAATTGATGATTTGGAGTTAGTTGAGATTAAGAAAAAAGCAATTTTCTCTCTGCCGAGAATGGGTTAAATAAGAATTATTATCTAGATTTAGAATTAGACTACTGAATAAAAAATGGCTTGTAGCGCTTTTTTTTCTTGTTTATTTTTCGTATTTTATATTAATTGTTTTTTCTAAAATCTTAATTGTTTTGCTATTTTTTTTATGAAAAAATGTTTTGAAGCATTGGAGATTAAATTTAAAACAGTGTTTTTTGTATCTTACTAATTAGTACATGTATCTTAACTAATCAATTTTCGATTTAAGTTTTAAACCGGATCTAGTTGCTATGCAATTTAGATCTTCTAGTTGGTCAGTTTTGTGTCGCGTATGATCTTGTTATAATTTGTCTTGTACAGGGTGTTGTTTAAGTAATGCCACACAAAGCAGTAAGAGATTCCTTGCGATATTCCATATTTACTTTAGCCCAAATGTTAATAGTAACCAAGATAAGGGCGTCAATGTTAAAATTTTGTTCGCGATTTTTTAAATAACTTAAGAAAAAATTGAAATATTTGAAAACAATTCAATTTACGTGGATTTTTAGAGGCGACGAATCCAATTTTATTCATAGCTTTGCTGTTAGTGGTAGAGGGCGCCACCTATGGTATTGTGCGTGCTCTTAAAACATCATATTTTTTGCACCTATATATATATATATATATATATATATATATATATATATATATATATATATTCCTTTTTAATGAATTAACCGGTACTCCTATCCGTTCTTCATAAAAAAGCTATAGCTTTTAAATATCGCTAGCAAAAGTTTTTTTTTGTATATTTTTACTTCATTAAATTACACTACGGCAAAAAAGTAAGCAAAACAATGACTTTTAAACAAATAAATGAAAATATCTAGGAATTTATGAATGATTTAAAAGGTGGTTCGAAAAGTTCGAAACTAACATACAAAAACACAATTTTTTTGGCAGAATTCGACATTATTCAGCAACGTAGTCTCCTTCTAGCGTGATACAATCATTTTAGCGCCGCTTTAACAATTCTATACCTTAGAGAACGATTTGTTCAATCCTTGAAAATACCTTTCAGTGTTGGCGATTATCTCTTCATTGGAGCCATATTTCTTTCTGGTGAGCATTTTTTTGAGATTTGCGAACAGATATTAGTCGCTGGGGGCCAAATCTGGAGAAAACGATGGATACGGAAGCAATTCAAAGTGTAATTCATTCAGTTACCATCGTCGCGATCGACTTGTGAAGCGGTGCATTGTCTTGGTGAAAATGTACCTTTTCTGCTTTATTTGAGGCCCCTTTTTCGCTAGTTCTTCCTTTAAATTCACCAATAGCGTCATATAATATTCGCTATTAAAGATTTTTCCCTTTTCAAGATAGTCGATGAATATCGTTCCGTGCGCATCCCAAAATACAGACGCCATAATCTTCTCAGATGCCTGTTGCATTTTTGATCGCTTTGGTTGGCTTTCAATCTTCGTTGTCCACTGAGCTGTCTGCCAATTTGACTCTGCAATGTAGCGGTGAATCCGTATTTCATCCATTGTCACATGCCGAATAAAAAAATCCTCTTTATTTCACTTAAACTCATCATCACTTTATTGGTTTTGGTCAACTGTGAGTAAAAGGGGTACCAACTTGCAAAATATATTGTACACAATGTAAGATGTCAGCTATCTGACGCACTTTCACTTTACGGTCGCTCAAAACGATTTTGTGGATTTTTTTTTTATGTTTTTCCACGTAACAACCTCGTTTGGACGCCCAGAGCGCTCAGCATTATTTGTGTCTGTATGACCGTGCCAGAAGTCAGCATACAAGCGATAAATGGTTGCTTTCGACGGAGCAGATTCCTTATAACACTTTTCAAGCCATTCTGGAGTTTTAGGGGTATTTTTTTCCACCAAATCACAGTGCTTTATTAACATAGGAAACTTGTTTTTTCCATTGTTTTGAAAATATCAATAGGCGGGTCACTAAAAGTTCAATATCTCGATGACTACAAACAGGCAAAAAATGTGACGAATATCAGCCTGTTGAACAGACCGTATTCAGGAAACACTGCAGTACGTGTAATCATTTCCTCACAGTGCGATTATTAATGGAAACAGTAACAGAATGATGTTTGTTTAGCTTTGGTCGGCTTCTAAAAAGCATTTGATTCTATTGGATATTGAATAGTCAGCACTGCCTTCAAAGTGCACGCATAGATTGTAAATTCACCCAACTAATGAAACATATATGCGACAAAGTAACATCAGTGGTCAAACTATACCAAAATAATAACGAAATAAATATCGGTCGAGGAATTGAAGAGGGCAATACTATATCACCAAAACTATTCAATTTAGCGCTTGAGGAATCATTTATCAACTGTCTGGTTTGACAGGAAATGGGTTTACTAAAGGCGGTAAAAGATCAAAGTACATCTACAATTAGCTTTAAAGGATTTGCTGTTGCTTTGTGTACAATTATTTATGAGGCAGCCAGCATGTTTATGTCCACAAACAAACCTCTTTGTAGGTTAGTTAAGGATAAAAATCTCCAGTGAAGTCTTGAAATCAAAACTTGAATGACTTCTGCGCTTGTCAATTTAAACTCCTTTATTGTCAAATTAGACTCTCTATGAGCTGAAAGTATATGCATGTAAAATATCATCCCAAAAGATGGAAAAATGACAAAAGAGATACCAGTTTATGTCATACATATGGACGGACTAAGCGCATATCGAAATTATATCCCACGGAATCCTAAAAATGTTGTTAGCACTGTCATAAGTAATTATAAAGTCTTCGTTATTATTTATTATTCATATTACTATCTCCATATTTTCTGATTCCTCGTTATTCTTTGGGCATGAAAATATTTGAAAATGCTGAGTTCGTTTGGTTTCTAGAACTTCGTGGTGCATAACGAACGACTGATTTTAATCAAAAAGTTTCAACCAGTCATGAAGATATGGCAATTGGTTTCCAAATAAAGCATACATGTAAACGTATATTCAAAAGTTCCATAATTGAACAAAACAGTTGCTTCTCGTTTTAC
The DNA here is from genome assembly GCA_034092305.1 of Diaprepes abbreviatus. Taxonomy (NCBI): domain Eukaryota; kingdom Metazoa; phylum Arthropoda; class Insecta; order Coleoptera; family Curculionidae; genus Diaprepes; species Diaprepes abbreviatus. The sequence goes on from JASJET010000031.1 coordinate 17,765,748, forward strand.
ATTTTACTATAAAGTATAAACTATTATTTTCTTTGGTGGATAAAGCAACAGAGATTATATGCATGAAGTGCAAAAAATACATTTTACGCCACTCATTTGAAGCAATATTTTCTGTACGAACGATATTATATTTGCTGAAAATTGAAATTTTTTGGCATTTTTACTCGTAGGCCTTTGGGGGAGAAATAAAATTTTATGTTCTAGCACACACGAATGATAAAGCACACCTTAGATTGTGAAAATAATAGTTACCAACAGTGGGTACAATATACTTGCAGTTGGGTGTATAAAATACAAATATCTAAGAGAAGCTTAGTTCTCAACCAACTGAAAAAACCTTATACTATAAGGACAAATATACTTTGTTCTAACACAGTTAGAGACAAAGCACTATCTCAGATTGCAAGAATACCAGGAAAGGGTGGAAGCCTTTCCTATGGTGGTGCACCGCCATCTATAGACCGGTTTCGAACTTGTTGGTTCTCGTCAGTACAGAATAGGCTAGCGCATCTCAGCATCGGAGAAGTAAATCTTTACGAGATTATATATTCAGATCACGTAGAATGCTGGGAGATGGCGCTGCTTGTATTAGATTTCATATTTTGTTTAATATAAGTTGCTTAAAGGATTTACTTCTTCGGTGCGCTGCAGGGTTGCCAGACCTAGGTAAATTTCCCTAAATCTAGGAAATTTTGCGAAATAATGGGAAAAGGGGATTTATTTGTCTATTTTGGAGAATTTTTGAATAAGATACAAGTTTTCCAATTATTATATAAAAACTAATAAATAATGTTCCCTTTTATGCGTTGACATACAAAACAGCTTACAAATCTTGAACGCAGTTGTATATGTATTAAAAAATTTCGGTGATTTCCCATGCTCCCTGGCTAAACTACCGGGGAAATCCCTGCCGCTTTATGTATTATGCAATTTTGGTATAAAAAAAATACGCAACATTGCCAGACACATTGTGTGGGATTTTGCATACTAAAAGTTTGTTGAAGTCAAGCAATTGTTTTAATTTCTGTATTAGTCCGGAAATGGTTAAGATATTTAAATCAGAAATTTTGTATCGAGAGAACACAAATCCATCATATATTTAAAAAAAAAGTGGTATGTTTATTTTTTATTAGAATAGGTTACTGATTGAATACCTATATTAAGTATACATTTTTACATATTTTAAAATTAGATTTATTATTTGTAGATAAATAAACTTAAAAAATAAATCAAAAATTATTAAAACTATAATTCATTTACGGGCGTAAAAGCGGTCAATCAAATTACGACGATGTCACATATAGGGCCTCAATTCGTTAATTTCAAATACCGCGCCAAATACGTGAGATATGGTGGGGGTAAAGAAGAGAGAAGAATTGTAAAATAGATAGGAATTCTATTTGTAAAATACAGCGTGCCGTGAATTAGAATGTCGTAAATTGGAGATTCCAGTGAACTTGCCTAGGGAAATCTAGGGATTTTTTTGTCAAAAATCTAGGGAAATAAAATAAAATTATTTGGCAACCCTGGTGCGCTGGCCTATTCTGTACTGACGAGAACCAATAAGTTCGAAATCGGTCTACAGATGGCGGTGCGCCACCATTGGAAAGGCTTCCACCCTTTCCTGGTATTCTTGCCATCTGAGATAGTGCTTTGTCTCTAACTGTGTTAGAACAGAGTATGTTTCTCCTTACAGTATTAAGTTTTTTCAATTGGGTGAGAATTAAGTTTCTATTACATAATTGTAAAATAATAGTTATAAAAAGACAATTCTTCAAAAAAAAAATTAACCTAGTTCCTCGGTTCTCAGTACCAGTCAAGTTTCATCAGAAAGGATATGCCCATCATCGAGAAAGTGTCGGACAAAAAAATAATAGCAAAGTGTTTTCGTTCTTTTGAATTAAAAAAATTTATAAGCTTGTGATCTCGCTAATATTAATGAAAGATTATCCCCACAATCTTAATAACATTTCATAACACGTTGGTAAACTTTAAACAAAATTTAAGTTGACGATATGTATAATTATAAAAATAGACGAAAAATTCTATTCAGCAGTATTTTATTTTATGTATTACAAGAAATGTTAAATGCATTTCATAATTACAGCCAGCAAGAAGTATTATGTTAATAGTTCATAGAACATTAATTATTATTTATTACCTGACGAAAACGATAGTGTATCGGTTTATTTGAAGTTTGTACTCCGATTACTTCGGAACGGCTTCATGGATTTCACTGAAAATGTTTATGTTATTTCAGGAAGTACTGCAGTGGTCTCATATAATTTTAATGGAAAGCGGTTCAGTAACTTCTAAGATGACGTCGTATACATTAGGGCAAAAAAAAAATTGTCTCATTTCCTCGAGAATTGGTGTGGAGAGAATTAATTTTTTTAAATCTAAATTTAGCCAGTTTTCGGAGGCGTGGATTAGGAATCTAAAAGTAATTAAAACTTAATATTGCGACATAAATTTTTCCTTTTTTTTTCTCGTGGGCCTCTCCTGAATCCGGATGCATTGCAGGCACTGTAGGTGCTGTTAGCAGTGAATGGTCTAGCTAGTGAAGCCCCATTCGTGCCTCCTTTTGAATCACTAAATGTAGTGGAAGGAGATCCAGAATGCACTCCATTGCTGAAGTCGGGGTCGATTTTATAGCCTTCGTAATGCTCAAACAGGTTACTTTCTGTATGCCGCCCAGCTTAAACCATTGTTCTTTGCGTTACCTTGTATCACCAAACCAATGCCGCATATGTGATCTCCGGTATCACCACAATATACCATCTCGGATGAGAAACCCCATATTTTTCCGCACAGTTGTCTAACAATCAAAAGGGTTGTTCCCGATTTTCTTGTTAGTTTTTCCACGTACTTGTTCCAGGGCAGTCCAGAGTCCAAGGTTACTCCCAGAGTGGTATTATACCTCTTTCCAAGATAATGGGACTGAGGTAAAAGGGATTAAGATATTCTTTTGGGAGCCAATATTAAGTCCTTCTCGTTCCAACCATCTTTCTACACCCCTGAGAGCTTGTTGCATCCTCTTTCTCACAGTTGACTTTAATGTACCTTGTATTAAAATTATAACATGTTTCTTATCCACCTGCAACAGATCTCTTCTAAATTGGTGTTCTTTATTACCATGATGATTGATTGAAATGTCGTATTGTCAAACACCTCTTCTATGTCTAGAAATGCTCCTAGAAGCACTTCTTGGTTTTCCAGCTTATTTTCCACTCTGCTGACTAGTTCGTGGAGCGCTGTCTCAGTAGAACTTATTGGTTCTCGTCAGTACAGGGTAGGCAAGAATTTAGGTACGCATGTGTATCCTGTACTGATGAGAACCAATGAATTCGAAACCGGTCTGCAGGTGGCGGTGCACTGCCATGAGAGAGGCTTCCACCCTTTCCTGGTATTTCCTGGAAATCTGAGAAAGTACTTTGTCTCTAACCGTATTAGAACAGAATACGTCTGTCCTTATAGTATAAGATTTTTTCAGTTGGTTGAGAATTAAAATAGTTTCTCTAATATAAATGAATTATTTTCTGTTTTGAAAGGAAATTAAATTTTTTTTTATAAATTTTATTTAGTTTAAAAACTTCGTAAATTCGAATAATTGCCAGTTAAAAATAATAATATTAATTCTTTTGATGATTGGTCAAACTAGGAACGGAAAACTTTACCAATTTCAGATGTTTTTTAATTACTGTGATTAAATTAAGTAATATTCCAAAACTCTGTCACCAACGCCACTGATATGTCTCCCTATTTTGGAATGTCGTTTTAAATCATCCCATATACGGAAACTTGATTATCCCAATGTCATTTGCTTCGCTAGAAATGTCATACCCGCAATTTTAAGATGTGAGAATTCGTAGTGACTTTTGTCTTTCCGAAGGAATGAATTTGACCCTGCAGACCTATCCTGCTAAAAGAATATATTCTTAATTCATTTATAACTTAATTTAGTGGCTTAGTTGAAGGGTGCGATGCTATAAAACAAAACCTAATTTAAACGAATGACATCTCCAATTTTGACACTTCAACATGGTTTTATATAGGTAATCATTTGAAGAAGAATAGTTTCGCTATGTCCGTTCGTCATGTCATGTAAATTTTCTGTTTTTGAGACACTTGAAATCATTAAAATGATGGAGGTATTGACTCTGAAACGGGCAACGGAACCCTATCACGTACGTGGCGAACACGTAATTGGACAGTTTTTTATTTACAATATCAGTCTGGACTTCAGAATGATAGTTTCCCCACTATATGGTAAATACATTAAATAAAGGTTGTTTGATGCTGGATTTGTAAGGTATGGCAATTCATTAAGAAATATATTTTATTTCTGACATCTCGCTTTATTTAAAAGCTCAGGGCTAAAAAGCATTTCTCAGTTAAAGTCAATCTTTTAAAAAATCTGTTTAAATCGAAATTTTAAAAGTTATTTCAATTTATATAATACATGAAATACACTGCTCCATACAATTTCTATATTTTTAAAATATAACATATTTTTGTTTAATACAATAACTCTAACTTATATCTATGGTATTAGGGAATTTATAAAATATAGGAAATGGTTATTAGTGTACTTAAATAGGGAAACAGTGTTATGTGATTATAGAACCACTAATTAAAGAATAATTCTCAAGAACGTGAATTGCCAAATTTTTCAGCTTCAGTGGCTGATCATTTCGAAGTAATACAGTCAACCATCTCCGCTCCATTCGCAGGCTCTTAGAATGCGATTCACCATAAGCACTTCACTGCAGCAACAGTTTTTACGTCGTTATAGGATTTTGATATCTCAAGACACGATTAGAAGAAGATTGGCCGAGAATAATATTCGTCCCAATAGGCTGCTCCTCTTTTTAGCCAGAGATCTCCGAAAAACAGTTTCTGGAACTTGCGGAAGCACACATACATTGGGAAGTTTATATTATTCGTCCCAATAGGCTACTTCCGGTCCTCTTTTTAACCAGATATCTCCGAAAAACAGCTTCTGGAACTTGCGGAAGCACACATACATTGGGAAGTTTATATGTGGGCTAACATACTGTTCAGCGGTGAATCCAGATTATCTGTATATGGTTATGATCGTTGTCTGAGATTATAACGACGTCCGAGAGAATGTTACACCCAATATCACAAGTGGGAACCGTTCATTATGGAGGAGGCAGCTCAATTATTATTTGGGGAGGGGAGGCCAGAACAGCGTTGGTGTTGCTTCAGGGTGATCATTAATGACAATGGGATACATTTTTTTTATCGGAGATGTCTTCTTAGTTATGCATGACAGTGCATGCCCACATGTTGCTACAGTGGTGCAAAATCACCTGCAACAAGGAAAAAATTAACACCATATTATTGCCAGCAAGAAGCTTCGACTTAAACATGATAAAACATATATAGGAACTTATGAGGCGACTTATACGAGCTGTACATCTCCCGCCAGTGAACCTACAGAAGCTCCCAATAAAACCTGGTATAAATATGGAGCCAAATCGAACAAGAAGAAATCAGAGCTTTAACTTTAAGCATGGAAAGAAGATGTCAAGATGTTAATAAAGCGAGAGGTGGAGATACATACTATTAAAACTCCTTTTTTGTTGTAACATAACATAAAATAATAAATTTCAAATACTCGATATAACAATAATAAATGATGTAGTAATAAAAGAATAGTGTAGAAAACATAATACTGGGGAATTTTTTTTCAAAAAAAAAAAAAAAGAAACTTTACTGTTCCGTATAAAATAATTTACAAAGACTTATGAGTAATATCCAATAAATGTGCGGCGCAGTATATTATATAACGAATTGAGTGAATCCCCAATTTGAAATAAAAGTAGATTGGTAATAAAAGGACTTGGTCGGCAAACGAAAAATTACTCTACACAGCAATAATAATGAAGGCATTTGAGACACATACAGCTCAACCTGGAGAAATACTAATTTTTTATCTGTAAAACGGTTTTCTGAATTGTTTTTTACGTAATTTTTCAAAGATGCAATAATTTTGTCGAAATTCGTTCACATATTTTTTTTTTGAAAACTTATTCTTTTGATTATAAAAAGAAATAAAAAACGTATTTATGTCAGTGTTATATTTATAGTTTATATTAACTTGTTTATGATACCACCGAATTTCATTAAATTTATTTGTCCGAATAATAACACCACAAACTTTTTTATTTTTACGTCTATAATTAATTGGGAATCCTAATGTAACAAAGGGAAATTTTTGTATTTTTTTTAGAGAGAAAAAAAAGACCAAATAATTAGGTATGATTTGAAAAAATAAATGCCATTCAAAATATATATAGGTAATTAAAGTATTTGTCTCCTTATTTAGTGTAAATGACTTTTTAAACATAATTTTCCACAATACTTTCTTCCAGTCTTTTAAAGTCCAATCTACAACTGAGACCAATTGAGGTATATTTTTATGGTTCGCAGAAAAGTCTTTTATTTGTTTCGATGTCGTGAAGGATTTTTTTGGCCTTGCTTCATCTATTCTTTTGCTAGTTTCTTGAGGCCTTTTCTTTCATAAGATATTTTCACGGGTGACATGCGTTTGTATGTGTTTAAGAGCATCAAATTCCACTTTTTTCGAACAGTTTGGTTTCTGCTATCTTATCGTACCTAACTCAAATTAAAAAATATCTTATGGGTTACAGCTACCCATGGCAAAAGTTCTTAAAACAGATCATAGAGGTCGATAGGTGGCAGGATGCAATATACACTTTTTCAAAAATATTATTTAAATGCGCCACCATTTAAATATCATACGTAATTGAAGGAGCACGTTTTCTAACAAATTTGACAATTTGTTGAGTAAAAAATTTAAATAATTCTGTCCATTTAATCATTGGGGCAAATAAAAACTGATCTCCCATAGTATCAGCTCATAAATTAATCGAGAATTCATGTTGGAAATGTTTGCTGTAACACCCTGGGGATTTGCATTATGAAAATTCCAAATCCCATTCCTCGTAAAAGAAACTTCGTTTGTTGATAAAATATTGGAACAGAATTTGTATTTCTTTGGATTTAGCCGTTCAAAATATTGTTATTACACTCACAGTGACCGTCGTTGCAATACTGTAATTTTAAATATCCTTTGACGTATCTATTGTTTCACAAGAAGTGTTGTATTTTTGCACTACGAGTATTAAAAATTCTCGCAGCGTTGTCGCATCTGTTTGATTGATGTAGGGTATGTTCTTTAGCTAAAAAATTGTTTTAAACAATATTTAATAATTTGTTTGTATTTCATTCGTTAAACAACAACTAACTAATATGTGTAAAATATACTTTTAGACATATTTCCATTAAATTTTAATCGTGATCATAGCGTTTCGATTCCATATTTAATATTTTTGATTTTTTTTTTGTGATCACCGTTAGATTTTAAACTCTTATAAGGAGATTTTTTTAAATAATATGCAAATTTACGAAAGTTATTTCCCTAAGACCCTATATATTTAAAGACATTTTTGCTTGAGAATCCAAATATTGTACAAATATCAAGCAAACTTACTGTTATTTAAAACTATCATGCTCTATTTATAGGTAATAATTTTATCTGTAAATTCCAAAAATGTGCTAGTAAACATACCTAATTAATATATTTTAAATTTTCATGGAAAGATAAAGTCAAATCATATAATAAAAGAATCATGCGTGTTTTTTGTTTTTGACATTGTATTAAAACTAAACTAACATAAACAGTACTAATATAGTACTGTTTAATATCAATATTACTCTTATATAAATAATAATGACGTATTGGGAAATTGGGACAGCGTCAAAAACTTGTTCAAGGTTTAATCTCTCGTTTAGATTATCACTTTTTATCTGTTTTGCAGAACATTCCTATTTGATTTAAGATTTTTTTATATTACCTGTTTGTTTTTGCTGTCAATTATTACATTTTTTCTTAAGGATTATTTTTTGAAAATTTTTTAGAAAAATTCATTTATTTTAGATAGAAATTGAGGCAGGGTAACAAAAACTAGAATTGTATTATTTTAACATAATATATGAATCCAAGAAAAACCACTTGTCAGTTTAGGTTGCGAAAGTTAATTATTATTAGTTGGCCTGACAACATTTTATGTGATTGTAAATTTCAAATGTTGATAAATCAAATCCGAATTTAACAATAATATTTATATTCCGAGATTAATTTAATACTGGAAATTGAAGTATGCTTTAAATTTGTAGTGTAATTTTGACCTTTTTTGCCCGATATTTTATTAGAAAAGTCATTAATTGTATACATGGGAACTAATCAAAAGAAACAAAACATTTATTTGATTATATCAGATATATAACCTATTTATTATATATGTCGTGAACAAGTGAAATTCGAAAAATACCCAATGATGGTTGCGGTCCCCTGTTAGTATTTTTGGATCTGGTAAAGGCGTTTGACACCTGTATGTAGCAAAAAACTTATTATTGGTTGGTTTGTTTGAGGAAAATATCTATAAAAAATTTCTATATTAACTAGAAAAAAAAACTAGACTATAGATATATAGTTAAGAAATTTAGGGCAATATTGTTATATTTTCAAACGACAGAGTTTTCATATTTTTGAAGAATACCCCACATAAGTCGAAAGGTTTCAGAGACGTTTCAGAAACGTTTCTTATAGGGATCTAGATGTTTCAGAAAGGTTGTATTGAAAGTTTTCAAAAATGACGATATGACATGGAAATAAATGTTTCTGAAAGAATTCCAAAAAAGTTTCAACAATATTGCATGAAAGCTTAATAAAATGTAATAAACGTTTCCTGAAATATTTATGGAAGATTTAAGAAAAATTTTAACCAACTTCAATGCGAGCTACTTGATACTGGAAAAGTTTACGCTAGTTTTTAGAAATGCTTCCAGAAACGTTTCATAAAATGTTTCAAAAGCTTTTAAAAATCTTGGAGTGAGATATTCATTTGCGTATTGAACACTTAGTGAAATATTTCATAAATGGTTCATCAATTTAAAAAGAAATGTTTCGCGAAATATTTTTGAAACATTCTGTATATTTGAAGTATATATTTAGAAGAAACGAACTGAAAAAGTCTTTTAAGGACAGGCGTGCTGTGTTCTAGTTAGGAATCAAAAGCACTACTTCAGATTGCAAGAAACTGCCAGAAAAATATGGAAACTTTTCCCATTGGTAGTGTTTCGCCATCTGTAGAACGGTTTCGAACTTATTGGTTCTTGTCAGTACAAAGCAGCCAAGTACACCGCACCAAAAATGAATATTTTAAACTACTTATATGAAACTAAACAAAAAGCTCAATACAAACTGCACCATCTCTTGGAATTTCACGCAATCTGAACAAAAAAATCTCTTCCGAGATCTATTTAAATAGCAAATGAAGGATAGAAATGTTTCTGAAAAGGTTTTTCATTAAACTTTTCTGGAAATGTTTAGGGAATTATTTGGAAATCTTTTTCGCTGTCTATATGTCGCACTTATACAGACTGTTAAGAAAGACTGCGAAAATATTTCGAAAAGGTTTCTTGAAAGCTTTAGGAAGATGGTTTGTACAACGTTTCAGGAAAGATTCTTAGAATGGAACATATCTGGACTTGTTTTTAAATTCTTCATGAAACCTTTTAGTAAATATTATGAAAAGATTTCCAAAACGTTTCTCTAAATATTTACAGCCAGATTCACTAAGAAGATTTAAAATTTAAACCCAATCTAGTCCATGAAATTTAAATCTTATAGTCTGCCAGTTTTGTTTTACATATATTATATATGTCAATTTACATATGTCAAAAATAAACGCATAAATAGAGCTCTTAAGGATAAGGACCTTACGATAAAGCCTTGAAATATGTAAGAGAAATAGTTGTATCCCGAAAATAAAGAAAGTTTTTTATTATGGCTGGTTCAATAATGAATAATGAATGAAGTTTAAGACTTGTTTGACTTATTGTTGCTATTGTCAGTTTAGTCCTCTGCTGTCGATTGAGGATGGTTTTAAGTTTAAATCATGTTAGTGAATCCGGCAGTTAATGTTTTATTTTTGAGCGATTTCATGAAATTTTCAATGAAATATTATCTCAATGTTTCCATAATATTTCACGAAACACTATATTTTACCGTTTTGGATTTATTTCATGAAATTTTACAGAAATTTTCGTAAAGATTTCACTGAAAGCTTGCATGGAAATTTTTTCTCCACATTATTGAAATATTTACCAAATATTTCTGAAAATGTTCATAGAAACGTTTCAAAGAAATCTTTCTAGAAACATTTCGTCGTATGTGGGCCAGAAAAAGAAGAGTTGGACTAAATGCTGTGTTTACCTGGTTAAATCACAATATATTAACTGTACATGTTGATAAGACAAAGTTTATTACCGTTCGATTAAATAGTTCTTTTTATTATAATTTTGATGCAAAAACTCTCCGTGCATGTAAAGTTGTCTTACTTGCAAAAATAATATCTTTGGGAACTAGAATTAAATACTTGGGAATTAAATAGTGATTTTCATATTGATATGATTATTTCAAAATTAAGGAGATTAATTTTTAAATTTTATCAGCTTAAGGATAACTAGAATGAAAATCATTTGAGTCTGTTTATTTTGCATTGGTTGAGAGTATTGTTATTCATGCATTTCTAGTTTGTGGGGGAACATACTATGTCAATTTTTTCCATTGAGTTCAGACTAAAAAACCTGCAAAACCATGATATATTTAAGAAAAAGATCAATTCAGGAACCTACATATCTTACCAACCTATTTTTTTTTCAGATATGAATTATCTCAAGATATACTAGACAAACAAATAGAAGTATTAGAAAGAAAATATGGAGGCGTTAAAGCTCGAAATGCAGCACTCACCATCCAGAGAGCGTTCAGACGGTATACACTACTTAAAAAATTTGCTGCAATCACCGCCATGGCAAAAGCAGAAAAAAGAATTAGCCGGAGACTGCCACCCCCGAATGAAGAAAACAAAGGATCCATGGAGTCTTCCGACCAACAGTGTCCAGAATATATGCGCAATAGTTTCGAGGGACACGATTGCAATAATATGCGCGTTCTTCCCGTTAGATCAATGTCTTTACGTGAACGTAGAAATGTAGATAATATGCCGATTCCTAGAAGTCAATCTGGCACTCCAACCGGATGCTGGGAAAACTATTCCTCTTCTTCTTCCTTGCAACACTACTATTCTCCAGCTGAAACGAAGTCTGATTCTCTAGGAACCCAAGTTACCGCCAGCAGTTCATGTAGCACACCGACAACTTCTTCGAACGGATATATGCGTGCACGGAGTAGCTTAAGTAATAGGAAAGTACCACCAGAAGTACCAAAGAGAACTTCTAGCATTACCTCAAGATCTATAGAACAAGGAAGGCATAAATCCAATGGTTTGTCTAAAACTGCTGAAAATGGTTCTTTGTCTAGCGTTCAAAGCTCAGGTAAGATTTCGTAAATATAATTCCTATACAAGATGTAAAAAAAAGTGTAAATTTATTAATGATATGCAAGGAATAGTTATGTTTAGGTGAAGGGGGGGGGGTACATAAAAATCTTCTGAGTTTTTACAGCTTTAATTCAAAATTCGAAAAGCAAGGATAATTTTTGATAATTATTTACTTGTCCTTTGAATCGATAAACCCAATCTTTTTTCGAGATATTTGAAGTTGACGTTAAAAACTGATGAAAGACAAAACATATGATTTAGACCTTGTACGCTTTGGGGTGTTAAGCCCCTCAAAATGGACAGTTTTGACTCGCATTTTGATTTTTGTCCTCTAACAATGGGGGATGTTAGCCATAAACTCAGGAAATATCAAAGTATCAAGGAAAGCGTAGTCCTGCTATGTTAGCAGATTATTTTTGTCTTTGAGGAGAGCTTTAAATATCAATTACAAAAGATAAAACAATTAATTGCTACGGTAGTCACAGTCCACCCATTTCTCTTCGCCAAACCATCATAGATTTATCTCATTCCAAGAAATTCTTGGCCTGTTCTGCCTTTGTGGAAGGTCTCATTAAAATCCACGCTTGGGCCATCTATTAAACAGTTTTTAATTAAAGACACAACAGCCTCTAGGGCTTCTTAGTCATCTATTATACATGACTACAAGGTTCTGTTGTTGGGCAGTTTAGGGTCGTTTATGAAGTAATTTGCTGCGTAGAAACCGAATCTGAGTTTAAAACTGGCCCATCACGTCAAGATTTTGAGATTACGTACTGGAAAAATCGGGTTTTTGGCTATTTTTGAAGTTATGTGCAGAATGCACAAAATTTTTTTGGTCTTTTTTTCCAGTTGCATCATTTAATACTACTCTCACCCTTCAACTTCAACAAGCCGAACGACCGACAGATGTGTAGCATGGCCTTTTCTTTCGAATGATTCCCGTGTCTGTAAATAAATCAGCCTGACCGTGGCCTTCGATTCTATAAGAAGTGTTTTCTTGTTTTTCCGAAAAAAAATGATAAGTGTAATAATAAAGCAACAAATGCCCGTAAAATTTCATATGAAACTTGAAAAAACCGTCAGTGAAACTTAAATTTTTATTAAAAGAAGTATATGACGAGTGTATATCACGTCCGCGATCTTTGTGTGGTTTAAGTGTTTCCAAAATAGCCAAGAAGACATTGAAGATGATTCACGCCCTGGTCGTTCTTCCTCATCAAAAACGGATGAAAATATTAAAAAAGTCGGTCTGACCGTCGGTTAAAATAAAACATTTTACAGGAATAGTATCGTTATTTTATAGCCACACATTATTACATTGGTACAGAAGTACATCTTTACACCCATTTTAAAAATTAGAAATCGTCCATTAAGATAAAGTTATTAATTCCCAATAATATCATTCATCTTCAAAATATCTCGAACACGGTAGGGTCTATCGATTTAAAAGAAAAAGTTATCATACAAGACATTCTCCCATCAAACTACCTCTTAGGTATCCTTAATTAATTTTGTGTCACCACCATAAAACTTTTATTGATATAAGTGCACAATGTTTCATTAAAATTAGTTTTTAGTACTAGCTGCGTTAAAAAAAAAAGGCTTTTTTGTATTGAGAAAACGTAACCTTTTTTCTCATGACTATATTTATAGGAACTTATTTTTTTATTTTAATGAGTATTATCTACCTCAAACGTTTGTTAAATTATCTTTTGACACCCTTCATAGCAAAATGCAAAAAATTACCTATTAGAAAATATGAGAAAAATATTTATTAGTGATATGTGGGCGTTTGTTCTAAACATATATTGCTAATATTTTTGATGTAAGTTTTATATAATAAAGATTACACAATATTACATATGCTGATAACCTAAACAACAATTAAAAATAATTAAAATATTTAAGTGTGTTAACCTTTGTTATGTTTGCATACATTCAGGAATAAATATTTACTTTTTGTCCCTTCTTAAACCACTTTCTGAGAGAATTTGTTTATTTAATATTAAAGATACTTTCACAAACCACTAACTCATCGTAGTGTTCTGCTTTGTTTTATTTTTTTTACTCATTTCGACTTTGAAGATTTTAGAATTCTCGCATTTGGGGTTCGCTACAAATTCCCTCTTTTAACTTTGCCCCTGGCATTTACGATATTGAAAAGCATCACTCTTACTACTAAAGGGTTTCACAAGGTTTTTTTTTTATTGTTAATTTAATGTCCAAAGGTTGCACAATAATATTTCCCTTTTATACTAATAATGGATGACATGTACTTTGTTCCTGGTGTAAAATTTTCCGTTGAAGGCCATATTTTTGTTAAAATAATCCTTTTTGTCATTGCTGTCCCAATGACATAAAACGCAACAGTACTTGGCGTCAACATGTTGCATTTCCAAATTAATTGCAATAACTTTAATGTCTACGTAGATTCTCACATGCTTTTTCATAGAAACAGCGTAACGTACAGGTATAAAGGTGTACTACCTGTCGCGGCAGTGAGGAACGGTTTTGGGGGCTAATACATTACGCCGCAATAATTAATTTACTTTTTTCGTTATTAATCTGCTTCTATTTATGGTATCAATGGGAAATAAATTTTATACTGTTTTTGCAAAAAAAGTTTGAACAAGTCTATGCAATAATCTTAGCGTTATCTGGCAAAATAGTAAAAACGTATTTTAACTCTTTTCAGCCTTAAAAAAGAATTTCGAAAAATGCAGAAATTACTTTTTAGATAAGCGTATGCAGAATATGTGAAGCCATAAATCAGGTTCGTATCGTGATTTTTCTCAGAGAAAATAACTTTTTAATGATCAGTAGTAAAATCTACGTTTTACTACTTTTGCTCCTTTTAAAATGTCAGTATGGAAAAATCAAGAAATTAGTTTTTGGGTATTGTTATGAGTCATCTTGTGAAACTAATGGCGAGTCTATATCTCTCCCTATTTAATCAAGAGATATCGATAAATTTATCAAATAACAATTTACCCCTTTTCACCCCTCTGAAATGCGAATTTTGAAAAATCCTTTCTTAGGTATTGCCAACCTTTTAGTTCGGGCTGTGCGTCCATATGTCAGTCAAGACAACGCAGCTCATAAGTATAGATAATAGTTGAATAGCCTTTATATCATTACAATGAAGAAAATCATGGATCACTGGGATCAGTATAGCGATTCTGAAACACTTAATTCTTGGGTGACTGGACCACAACATGCAGTGACATGTAATACGGGCTTTCTAAACAAATTTAAGCAAGTAAATTCAAAATGAAATAGCTATGACGCGCATATCATTAATAAGTATTTACAGTGTAGTTGTTCTGTTTTTAAGTTATGGAAACGCTGCTTAGAAAAAGTAACTTGTTAATTTGAATGTTCTATCTATTATATTATGTTATTATGTGACGAATTTTGAGTGCGACCGACTTTTGTCATACTTGTGATATTTATTGTTTTAATATTAATTTTGAAAACATCCCTGGTTGATAAATTAAACTAATAAAAATAAATAGAGGTTCTTTTAAAAACAAAACTTTTACTAACCCCAAATCTCTATATATAATTCTCTAAACAAATCGTGTTTACTTACAGGTAGCGATAGTAGCATTTCCACCGAAAGAATTCAATGTGAATTTTCTGGATCACCTGTCTGGAAGAGAAAAGGAAACCATGCTTCAGAATACGCCGAACCTACTTTGGAAACGAGTTTGGGAAATATTTCCAATGCCAGTTCTTCCACTTATACTCTAGTAGAAAGATCTGCTGATCAACAGGCTCCACAAAGTTATAAAATCTCAGAAACTATTAGAAAGCGGCAGTATAGAGTAGGGCTGAATCTCTTTAACAAGAAACCGGAAAAAGGAATAGCTTACCTCATTCGAAGAGGTTTTCTTGAAAATTCACCTCAGGGTAAGTATTTTTTAGTAATAAGAAATGCCGAGAATTCCATACTATGCTATAACAGAAATAGTAGGCTATATATATATATGTATATATATATATATATATATATATATATATATATATATATATATATATATATATATATATATTAATAAAGTGGCTTTATTGTAACAATGAAAAATATTATTACAAAAGGCGACGTTGAGGCAGTAAACCTCTTCGCTTAATCTGAAAAACTCTGCATTTTAACAAAATGGTTATACGATATAAAATCATATGTAATCGTCCTTACCACCCTTTTAAATTTAATACATGAATAAAACTTAAATTTAATAGGGACTTTATTTATGAGCAATTATGTGCGCTGGTTGAGTGGTGGTAAATTTGTTATGTATATCTATATTGTTCGTGTCACTGCGAAATTTAATTTTTTCATATACGATGTTTAGCTATAATTTTATTAAAACACACAAGAGAATGCAACACTCTTCCCTCATTCACCTGCTACCATCCAATATCGTCTAGCTTCTTATAAATCCCACTTTCTCTTCCTCCTATGCCCCCAATGAAGGAAATACAGCAGTTCTGAATAAGCTAAATGAGATGTGCATCTGAACCCAATAGACACGGTCCATGAATCATGTCAGCAAAGTTAAAATGCGACAACATATTAAAGTTAAAAACCATTTTTTTTTATCTACATTGAGAGTATTCCTCGGGCTATAAATTGACTTGATGTTATAGAAGGTTTTTTAATACAATTGTTTATGTGTTCAGAAAATCCAAGATCTGTGTCAACTAACCAACTCAGATTTTTACCGATTTAACAAGTGGCAATTATTATTATTTATTCATTATCCAGAGTGATATTAAGTTCTGTAATGTTTTACCCTTGAGCTCTTCCAAATAAAAGAATGTGTGATTTGCCGCGATGATTTATATCAACACAATGCGAGTAAGATTCCTTTCAGACAGCACTCACATTACTTTTTTGTTTAAATCCTTTTGAGTTACCCTGTATGATTTAATATATTGAAAAAAATTCGTAACAAAGTCGATGTGTTTTCTAAATAATGAGTTTCTTCCAAACTTTATGTCCTCACCGTATATAATATTTTACTATTCGTTAGCAAACCAGAGAATTTTTAAAAGGTATTTTACATATTCATTTCACCGTACATTAATTTGGTGTTGTTTTCATTCTTTGTTTTATGCAGAATATCCAAATTAACAATAAATATTACATTATACTTTCATAAACATTTCGGAAAATGTAGCATTATTTATGGCCAGATTATATTTATAACAATATTTTCCACTCGATTTTATGAACAATTTTCTCCATGACATTAGGTTAAAAATAGATGTTTCAACCGTTTAAGCGATCATTCTCTTTCACTTCAGTGCACCATCAGATACCCTTTGAAGACACTCTAACTGGAATTCTCTATGACGCAATTACTACGTCACTAAGATAGATTGTTTCAAAGCACCTTAAAGATACTGAGACACTAAAAAAGATTAGAGATACATTTATTTAATTTAAAAATATTGTTTTTCTTTTCAGGAGTGGCTCGATTTCTTATTTCTCGAAAAGGTTTAAGCAAGCAGATGATTGGAGAGTACTTAGGTAATTTACAAAGCCCATTCTGTATGGCTGTGCTCGAATGTTTTGCGGCAGAACTTGACTTATCTGGAATGTCTGTGGACGTGGCTCTTAGAAAATTCCAGCAACATTTCCGAATGCCAGGCGAAGCGCAAAAAATTGAAAGACTTATGGAAGTGTTTTCCCAACGGTATTGCCAATGTAATGTTGATATTATTGCTCGATTACGTTCACCAGATACGGTAAGTTATATTTTTAGGTATGTAATAAAACTTTGTTTTGGACTATTTAAATTTTAAAGACATGTTTTTATTTTGTTTTTTAAATACTATTCCAAAAAATTTATTTTATGTTATTTAATAAAGAACAGATCATTAGTTAATGACACAACAACGTCAAAAAGTAGGTTGTGACTTGCACATTGGTTTATAATATTTAAAATAACAAAACACTAGAAATTAAGACAGTAAATACAGGAACACACGGAAAACAATAAAATATCAAATATACATTTAAAACAACCAGAAAAAAATAGAAAAATATTAAAAGTCACAAAAGAATAAGAGCATTTACACTTTGATGGTTTTAGAAATCTAGTTATTATTTTGTAAATATAAAATATATTTTTGATAAAGCTAAGGTTCAAATTTATAATAATTATGCTAAAAAGTACACAATATTGTGTTCTTGTAAAAAAATACCAAAGTTAGGATAAGTCGACTCAAGCCTGGTGGAAACTAACGCTATGAGCTGTCGTCGACATACGAAACATTAATTCATTCCACTCTTGAGTCATTTTCTACGAATATACGACCCTATCAAAATCTGATTTTTTCAGTATTTTACTTTAAAATATGCAGCCTTTGAGACTCGAACCCAGATGGCCATCTATACTTTCTAGGCTTGTAAACGAGCTTTTAGGTGCATTTGAGAGCGGAGACCGAAACTACTATATTGGCTGTACACTATAATGATCCGTCTTATGATCGATTACGTATGCTGTAATTGTATGATGACGTAGTACAATCAAGCGCAAACACCGTTTTCAACTTGCCAGAGTTCAAAGAATGAATTATAAGAGAATAATAAGTGTACTGAAGGCTACCTCTACTTATGCAGCAGAGATCTTAATGAACCTAATTCCTCTCTCCTCCTTCGCCCCCAAGCAGGGGGAATTGGGAGGAGGAGCAAAATCTTTCGAGAAATATATCCTGGTAGTTTTAACAGGAGCTAGAGTATTCAGTAGGAGCACGGGCGTCACAGAGTTTTACTCTCTCGGACAACATCAGTCTTTCAAGCTAGATTTATGCTATTCCGCAATGTGGCCATCTCTGCGAGAGGAACATAAACAGGAATAAGACAATAAACATATACCCAAACAGGAAGATCAAATATTGGCACTGAGATCTAGTATAGTAAGTTCGCGGCTGGTGTCTGAGTGCAAAGATGTATTAGACGAGGCACGGCTGCACAATCAGATTCACATAAGTCCTGGGTCGGTGGGAGGAAGCAGGTTGTCTGACAAAGGCCAGATCCGCGATTGAACAATTCGGATCCCAACCAATTCTACCAATTATCGTCGGTAAGAGGGAACCAGAACTACTGCTGGAAAGCGAATTTATTGAATCCTGGAGGAACGCTCCTGCAATGACGTCTATCAAGGAACATATAATTTGACCTAACTCGCGACTTACCAATGACGTTATCTCCCTAGAGAGAAAAGAACTGCAAATCCTGGTGGCATTACTGATAGAATATTGCCACCTGTGAGACCATCATCATAAGATTGGCATCTTGGATAACTCTATGTGCAGATGATTTCTGGAGGAAGATGAAACTGTTGTCTTTAGAGCGTGCACAGCCCTCGTCGGAGTGAGGCAGGGACATTTCAGAGATACAGCAATATCACCTGAACAGTCAGGCAAGTTCAGTTAACGATGCTGCTTGATTACGCAAAGGCGACTGACCTCGAATGACCTGCAGCCATGGCTTGATGAGACGGCGATATTCAAATTTCACATAATTCATTTTTTTTTGGTTGTAAAATATTTCATAAAATACAAAATAATGGTTTTCACTGGCAAGAATCATTACTTACTTTTTGTGGTATAGAACTAACCAACGCAGCAAGCACCATCGTTGAAAGTTTCTACAAATCTACAAATTTTATTTTTTTTTCAGATCTTTGTTTTGGCTTTTGCTATAATAATGTTAAACACTGACCTCCATACACCAAACATTAAACCCGAACGCAGGATGAAATTAGAAGACTTCATTAAAAATCTGAGAGGAATTGACGACTGCGGCGACATTGACAGCGATATATTGACCGGCATTTATGAGAGAGTCAAAGCCAACGAATTTAAACCTGGATCTGATCACGTGACGCAAGTAATGAAAGTTCAAGCAACTATCGTAGGCAAGAAGCCGAACATGGCTCTGCCCCACCGTAGACTAGTATGTTATTGTAGATTATATGAAATTCCTGATATATATAAAAAGGAGAGACCGGGCGTTCACCAAAGAGAAGTATTTTTATTCAACGATTTATTAGTTATAACTAAAATTTTAAGCAAGAAGAAATCTTCAGTCACTTATACGTTTAGGAATAGTTACCCATTGTGTGGAATGGTGGTTACTTTATTTGAGGTTCCACGTAAGTTTTTTTTTTAAATATTTTATTATAACTTTAATTATAAGAGATTAAGATCGTTTCACAAGGTGACGGATAACCGAAATACGAGACAATTTTGATTAGTTGAACATGATATCATAATCAATGATTGTATATTGGACCAATCAAAATTGTTTCGCATTTGTGTGGTTCACTAATTTCTTTATTTGAAACTTGTTACAAGTCAGTAGTGGAAATTTTGATTTACTGAAATAAAATAAAAGTTCACTTTTCAGTTATTTATTTTTTTAAGTAATTTTAAAGGTTTCTTTCTCCAAAAGTCATGTTAAAGATTTAACTCTAATTTGCTTTAAACTGTGCGTCTGCTATAAATATTTTAAAAATATTTTTAATAATGGATATGTAGGTCTATTAGGACTAAATTTTAAAATTATAGAGTGACCCAAAAAAAAAGTTTCACACCGAATTATGTATATTATTGCATATTTTGATAGAGCGGGCCAAGTAAAGGGCCTAGTTATGTTTAATATACCTAAGTTAGTTATGTTCCATATACCTAAGACTTGCTGTACTTGAAATATTTAATTCATCTTGAAAATGTAGACCAAAATTTAAGAGGAGTGCCTGTCTGGCCTATTCAAGCTAGATGTTTAAAATTGTATAGGTTTTTTTTAGTAAAATCATTACAATATATTGTAAAATAAAAATCATCTCAAAAAATTATACTGGGTTGATAAAAACTTTCGTTTGACTTTTATTATCATTAAAGCCAAATAACTTTCTTATAAATGGAACACCACGTATTTAATATCGAATTTATATTTTAATTTTAACAGTCTTTAAAATTGTATTCAGGTTTTATCTGCCCATCTTTTATAGTTTTTTTTTTATTAATTTAGCATATTCAATTTTAGACATAAATTTTTTGCAATTTATTTTTGAAAAGAAGGAGTTAGCGTTTTTATTAGTTACATGAATGATAAGTAATAAAAAAAAATAGTTGTAACTAAGTTAATAGCAAATACACACTTTACCAAAGACATAACAAATTTTAAGTAAATTTAGAAAACTTATGTTTGAATAAATCTTCAAACCGATGTCCACCTCTTTCAATGCATAGGCGAACTCTTTTCTGAAATGGCTGTTTAACTTTTATTAATATATTTGATGTTATAGAGCGAAACGCTGTTCTTATTAATTTTTTCATATTTTCGGATGTCCTTAACGGTATATCATAAAGAATATTTTTAATATATCCCCATAAGAACAAATCAGGGCTTGTTAGGTCCTGAGACCTTGCTGGTCAGTTTTGTGTTTTTCGCAGCTCTATCCACCTATTGGGATATTGAGAATTTAACTAATTTTTGACGTTAACTTGGAAGACCGCAGGAGCACCGACTGGTTGCACATTTTTTCTCGAATATTTAGTGGAACATTCTCGAAAAGTATAGGAAAATTGTGCGTAATAAATTTTAATTTCAATTTCTTTATTCATGTAATTATAAGACAGTATTGTACATAAGTCAAAATAAGATAAAATAAAACCACAAAAAAATATTATAAATTAACTAGACAAAAGAAGACATTTAAATCAATACTTAAAATAAAACACAGGTGCTGGGCACTTTACAATTAAATTTAAGTATTACAAATAATTTACAAAAAAGGATTTATTGGTAATTCCCTAATTATTTCTGGTAAAACAATAAAATACTTTAGTGCTCAGTAGCAGTATTAAGTTACCACTCCTGTTTCTCTTTCGATAGGAATGTACGTTCTCGTGAGTCACAAACAGCTGAACATTTCTCTTAACATAGAACAAATTTTCAAAAATGTACAAAGATGGAAGGGTAAGTATTCGCAACTCTCCAAAATTCGCTCTGCAATCATTTCTGTAACATAGGCCACCCACCACTATAACTGACTTCCTCTCAGTTCGAACAAACGCTAAGCACCCGAGGCATGACCCCAAAAACGTACAGCATAGGAAAGCTGTGCATGAAATGTTGCAAAGTAGGCCGCTCTTAGAGAGTTCTTCGAAAAACATGCAGTAAATTTTCTAATAAACGCTGGTCGGAATCACGTCTATTAGGATATTTTTCAGCATAAATTCTTGAAGCTAGCAAGCAATTTTCTTCACCCTTCCCAATTACTAAAACTATATCAATTTTTTGTCCTTGGGGGTAAGTTCTCATTTTAAATAATTAGGATTTTAAATAACCTCGAACAACGATTATGGTTTAACTAACAAGAATGGTGTCACTAATTTAATTGTCAAATTTTTTTATGTATGATGAATTATGACGTCTGTTCAGCCAGTGCCCACTTTTCAAAAATAAATTGCAAAAAACTTATTAACTAAATTACTAAACAAATATGAAAGAGATAAAAAGAAACTTAATACAATTTTAAAGATTGATCAAATTAGAATATAAATTTGGTATTAAATACACCGTGTGCTATTTGAAATAATAATGTGGTCTTAATAGACCTACATATCTCTTTTTAAAAATATTTTATTTTTGTCTCTATGTGAACCGACGCAAATGTGGTGCGCCACCCTATATATATATATATATATATATATATATATATATATATATATATATATATATATATATATATATATATATATATATGTATATATGTATATATCATTTGTATTTTGTATTTTAGATTATCCATATGGAATTAAGCTTAGTCAACGAGTTGATCAAAAGGTTTTAGTTACTTTTAATGCAAGAAATGAGCATGATAGATGTAAGTTTGCAGAAGACTTAAAAGAAGCTGTGAGTGAGATGGATGAAATGGAAAATTTGAGAATTGAGGCTGAGTTAGACAGACAGAAATCTAGTAGAGGAAATAGATCTGGTAAGACTTTTGCTTGTTTTTTTTTGTATTTCATTAATGTCGTAATGTTTTTTAAAATAAATAATATTTGATGTGATTGAATGGAATACTTAACAGCAAGTGTACCAGAGTAGATTAATCATTTGGCCTACTCTGGTTATCAATCTGTATGTAGAGGATTGCACAATTTATCAGTTTTGAATATTTTTTATAGCCAAAACTATTAAATGTGCTTGTTATTATGGTCATAATTATATAAATTTTAGCCGTAAAGTTTTTGGAGTATTTAAAGCTGTGGCATTCGTGATTGAGATGTATTTGAGATCCCCCTCGATAAGCATCTCGAAATGCTGTCAACTAGCGTTATAAATTTGCTCACCTTATATTAATTTTATGTAAGGGAATAAAATTGTCTCTATATTTCTCTTACTGTTTACATTTATAACCTTGCGTTATGAGGCCGCTCCTTATAGTTGTGTCAAATCGAGTTGTGTCGTTACAAAACGAATTTTCTATTCTCTTGGCGTGGTGGTAAGTGTGCGCCTTCGAGACGCCGATACAGGATTTCGGTAAGGGGGGAGGGCAATTTCTGTTCTATGTTACCTATCTTCCAGAAAATTTGCCCTGTTTTGCTTGCTTCATTTAAGTGGGGGTAATTGCATCCATCTCCTCCCTCTATCTGCTTCTGTAAGCACAAGCCCCTTTATCCGTCGCCAACACCAGAATCGGGTAATGTATCTGATGAAGAAGAAAGTTTAACGAAAACATATAACATTCCACTTAATGATTGTTTATTACGTCTGTCAATTACTAGGTAGTTGTTCTTTTTATTTCATCATTTTTATAAATCTATAACGGTTACATCGTTTCTATATTATGTATTAAGCAACAATTTTAATTAACTTATTAAAAAATTATTATCCAAAACTGGCATTTTTTTTAATCAATTTTTTTGTAATTTTATTGAATTTATAGATGACCTTTATCACTGAATCTTATAATTTACCTTTTACTTATTAAATCATTTATAATGAAATAAAATTGCTAATTCAGCAGAGTAACTTCTATTGAAATAATACTTTTGTTTGATTTAAAACAATTTCTAGAAATGTAATTTTTAATTTACCTTACGTGGTTAATTCCTCAAAATAGTGTTTTCATGCCGGTCGCATAACAAGGGAGTGTAATTTTTTTTTAGAGTGTGTGGTGTGGAAAGGTTTTAACGGGCGAATTCATAACGCAATTTGGGTGAAATCGTCACAATTAAGATAAATTTCCCCATTTATTATAAAAAAAATAGGTCATTTCTTCATTAATGGACCAAATGACACAAATGGTAACTTGTTTCCCTAAATTTCTTAAAAATTAAAATTAATCAGAGATTTTCCTTTTTGTATTATGTTTGTTAAGTAATAGAAGTTAGAACTTTCATTATCTTTGTTATTAACCAAAAGTTTTCAGCTGTTACTTATCTCCATTTACCTTAAAACTTCAAGAGTTACTTGATCATTTAAAAAATTATGATTATAAATATATAATAAAAATAATGGAAATTCAAACTATGTTCATTACTTATGGATTATCTCTATTCGTGTATTGATGACTGGCTTTGATTAGTCCACAGACTTTACGGCGGCACTTTAAGTAAACAACTAACTGAAGCGTTAAGAACACGGTTATAATTCATAAAATAAAGATAACCTGGTGTTTGTTTTCATACAAACACTGTTCAAAATAAACATAAAAGTAAAGTATAGGACTTTGGCCTATCTAAGGTGGTTCAACTCCAGTAGTTTAACGTGGGTTTCAAATTTAATTCAATCTTCAGTGTCTGACGTATCAATCCTTTATTACAAAAATTTATAGTTCTAACTGATTCTGGGTATCCCACCCCATTATACTGTATTACCGTGGCTTTATTGTGACTGGCCCCGAAATGTAATAACGCATTTTTGTTAAGATTCATCCTAAATAATAGAATAACTATTAAGTAGTTTTAATGGTAGTTATTGGGAAAACCTTAAAATCAGAAGAAAGCTGGCAAAATTCTTTTTCCTAACTAATGTACACCTCTAGCAACTTTAACCGTTTAGGCTTCCATCTCCAAATTCACATGTCTATACATCAAACTCACGTAATTTTTCTGATGAATTAAAAACCTAGAATTTTCCTCGACACCACTTATTGTTTCACATGTCTATACATCAAACTCACGTAATTTTTCTGATGAATTAAAAACCTAAAATTTTCCTCGACACCACTTATTGTCATCCCCCGACTCAGCTTAAGAGTTGAGAATAGATTTATTTCTTTTAAGCAGCCGCTCTAGCTTAAGATTGTCAATGCAACGAAAAGAATCTTTAGTTTATCTATTATTTGAAAATGCCTAACCTTTGGTTCAGATACCGTATAAAGGGTCATAGTTCTGAATCTTGGACGTTCTTGCCTTATTTTCTATGACAGTCGCTGCAAGATGTGCTCTCGTGTCTTTTCTTTTTTCAGCTCTAAGCTTGACATTCTCGATCCAGTTTTTAGAACTGGTTTATTTATTATTTCAAAATGCCTAACGTTATAGGTCCCTTTTCTTGCCTTACATTCTTTGATGGCAGTAAACCTAAACTAGAATTACTTATTTTGCTTATGAGAGAGTCACTGTAAAATGTTGCCTCATTTCCTTGCAAGTGTTTACAACTTTTAATATAAATTTATCTCATTCTAAATGAATTGAAATTGAACGCTTCAGTTTGTTGTGGAATGAACTATCATGCATCCTAACTAACAATCCATGTAAGTTAGACGAGTTAGTGTATGCTTACCTAACAAATGTGTTCTAGGAACAGAAAATAGAGATAGTGGTGTTGCAGATGTAGAAGTGTATCCTTGCCATCAGTGTCCGTGCTCACAGAACCCCGCCATGGGCGAAGCCGACAATTGTGCCGATGAACCACCGCACGACAACCAGATTAAGAGATCCGCGCTCAGCAATTCTTTACTGGATATACACGAACAATGTAAGTCTATCTAAATCTTTAAAAATTATTTCGCTAATAATATGTTAAACAGATTATTTTTTTTTATATTTTAATTTCGATTTTTTTACGGAAATAAAATTTAAATTTAGAAGCCACACTTTTCTGGTAATTTTGGGTCGTTATTTTTAACATATTTTGTTCAAAATTTTACTTTAATAAAAAGATAATGATCAGCTTTTTGGATTAAATTTATTAAGGTAAGGACGTTTCGTTACACTACATGTCTTCATCATATCTAAGCTAGAAGACAATTCTATGCTAGGCCTTGATTTAATTAGTAAATTTAATCTAAAAAGTTGAAAATTCTAATTTTATGAAAGTGTAAATTTTTCTTAAACTATGTCCTTTACATGATTTAAGAAAACTGATCATTGTCTTTTTTACTGTGGTCTGCAAATATTGTAATTATCTTTCTTTAATTTGTTTTAAATTTTAAATACTGCATCGTTATTTTGAGATTTGATTAACCCATTTGAACATAACTTTAAATATGCCAGTGACAATGTGATTTCATAGATTACTCTAATCAGTAATCTAACGAGTTAATCTGAACTCAAATTACGAGCTCATGAAATGATAAACCAATTTTTGATTTTATTTTTTTGTTTCGTTTTGTAAAGATATAAATTTTGAACTAACTTTTATTTTGAATTTAGACTGCTTACTCAAAATGGTTTTTGGAATGAAGTAATTTTTCGAAGGATGTGTTTGTCTGTAAGAAAATAGATAGAAGCAAAAGATAAAAAACACTTATTAACGTTTTACGTAGTGTGTTCTAATTATTAAAAAAATTTAGTGTGTGCACATCCTAAATAGTTTTCTTTTCGACCCCTGCGAACTCAAAATTATCGACATAAATTATTTTTAAACGTTAATTATTCAAAAAAAAATTATATTGGTGAATTTCTCTTTCTTTTATAATTCATGACTTTCACATATCTTTTTTTTTATACAATACTTACAATTGGCATAATTTTATCTCACGGTTTATATTAAATAAATAAATAATCAAATAAATTATTTAAATTTGATTTTATAGAAATATAAATATACAACATATACTAAATTATTCGACTCTATAAATTTTCATAATTTTTTTTTTGTGAAATACAAATTTTAATGAATTCAAGTAATCTAAACATGCTACTAAGTATAGTTTAAACCATATACATGTAAAGTAAATAATGAGCTTGTTGAACAATCTTTGATCGTAACATTAAAGGACAGATGTACATAAAATCCCGTAAGTCAATATCGTAGTTCCCAAGGTTTTTAGTGCGCAACTCCGAGGCGGAAAAGCTCTATTGGTGTCTTCAAAATATCTGTGGCCAATAAAAAAAAAGCTGGTTTTATGTCATTTTAAACTGTTTTGACGGCATGGATTTTCTAAACAAAATGTTAGGTTATAGCGATGTTTATTATCTCTGTGCTTTAAATATAAAGATGAACTATTATTGAAAGTTTATTAGTTATACTACATTAGGAAAACACAATTTTATAAGAATTTGAAGGTAATCTATATTTCGGAAAAAATATATAAAAATAACCATGCTCGATGTGCGCATTGAGGACTTGGGAAACTAGGAGATGAACTTATGCGACTTTAATATTCTTTCATATTCATTATCAGTAGTTATTTTATATGGATATAGTTTAAACATATTGTTTAAACATTATGTTCTATTCATATTATCCTGCAAACCAAAGCCGTTTTATTATACTTGAAATTGAATTTCTTCATTGTATGCGGCGTTTAACCCATCCCACGTGTGCTCTATGGATTACGTTTAGGCTAACCTAATGTTTGAATTTAAACTGAATCTAGGTAATTAATCACTATGTCAACTGCATGCGGTTGATCGTTACATGCATACAAATGTTTCGTATCCCACATAATGCAAAACATGATCTTGCAGGATGTTTTCAATATAAGTCACCAGTCCTTCGTCAAGTCACTTCCACGAGATCGGTGCGCCCGTCCCGACTTATATCCCAAAAACGTTATGTCACCTCCTTCAAAACTAACACCCAGTGTTAGATTGCAGCGGTTTCATCCATCCGGTTTCTATAATTGAATTCTAGTCTCATTCATAAATAGAAAATGTTTTCAATTACGGCAAATTACAGTAGACGAATTTTGTAATTTTGAACTTCATTTTTGAGATGTGTACAATATCGTGTAAAATTAAGTCTTGGTTCGAAATTTGCACTTTCTCGGTACCTTTTAAAAATATTTGATAATGTACCTTTTCTGACACATCGTGCGATAGATATCTTTTTGCCTATATTCTTCATTTATAATACTACGATATGAGCCGCTTTAGCTTTATTACAGTGTCTAACTTTGATTTTTAAATGTTTTGATCAAATTGCGAGAGACAGTGAGTGTAAAAATGAAATTCTATTTCTTTACATACATACAAACTTTAGCATAAATTTTAATGAACGTTGGTAAAAACGACCGAATTGTGCTAGTTGTCTCTTAAATCAGATGGAAAATGGTGGCTTTGTTGCCTGCAAAGATAATTTCTTCGTAAATAATCCCTTTCAGTTAATAAACATTAAAGAAATTTTCAAATACACTTCTTCAATTTTTGCACAGATTAATTAATTGTTCTATAAACATTCTTCTCGATATTACATTGAAGAAAACACCTAATTTTTAATAATTTTCCACCATCTGCTTCTTAGTAAAATCTAGATTAGCAAAGCAACAAATGTCCTGTTAATTCTTTACACATACACACACACATGCCTATGTCCATGTTTATAAATTTAATAGTATTTTTATTATGTAGGTACTTAATACACCAATAAAAATGTACTAGCCTAGAGATTGACATATGCTGTACATAAGGCCGTAGTCAGGGCCTTGCTTCTGAAATTTTCTTTATATCAAAATAGAGTCCGAACATAATTCGCATATAGGCCGTTGTATTTGTTATTTACTTCCTTCTTGTCTATTAACAATTATTTTTATCACTTTTTATTAATACTAATGATTTCTTCATATATATATATATATATATATATATATATATATATATATATATATATATATATATATATATTACAGTACTCAAATACATTATATTATAATCAGTCCTAAACATATATTATGGTCTAAAGACATTTTGACAAATACTATAAAAGGGGGTCAAAAGACAAGTAATACTTTAAAAGTTTTGACCCTAGAAAACAAGTAAAAAACTTAAAGTGACTTTGAAAAACTTCAATTATCATAAAAAAAAAGGAAATATTCATATACTAAGCAAAAACTTTAAGCAGCTTATTAAAATTTGACAGCCATTTTAAAAAGGCGGAATTTTATTATACGTATAAATATTAAATGTAAAACACCTTTTGTAGAGAGCAATTCTATGAGATTTAACTTGTGAAAATCCGAACGGAATGTTATTTTATTATAAAGGTTGGGCTGTTAAATAGCAGTTTTTCATCATTTTTGTTTAGGTTTCGAACATAATATTGGGTTACAAATAAAAATTTTAGCAAGAAATCTTTACTGTTGTAGAATTAATTTAACAGGTTGCCTATATTCTCCTTCAGGAATTTATATGTTATATAGACAGTTGTTTTCAATTAATGTTGCTCATGGTTCATTACAATTCCCCTGAGGAGACCATTAAATGGTCAAAACAAGTATGGAGACAGGACCAAAATTGTATTTGCAGAAAATAACTATCTGTATATTTTTCTTTCAACTTTAAATATTGGGGGTCTCTAATTGTTAAGGTTTACCATAAGATAATATAAAATAAGGCATAATGGAAAAAATACTAGAAATTAGAAAAGCTTGTCTGACTTCACACAGTGTAAATGCCCATCCCGTTTTTTTCTTATTCGGTATATTTTTAGATCGAAATTTTCACTTGGCCCTGGCTACAGCTCTGGCTTTACAACATCAAATCTATACTAGATTTTACTATTTTATTGCTGTATGAAGAGTAATAAAATTGCTTAGGCACTCCTTTACAAACGTCATACTAACTTTAATGTAGTTGCAGGAGACAAGGCCCAAAGACGAGGAAGCGTAGGATCACTAGATAGCGGAATGTCCGTTTCGTTCCAATCCACTTCCGCCAGTACCTGTTCCAGATCTGACAAAATGGCCGGCAAACAACCCAAGCCTGGCATCCACCATCACCAAGGCTTTTTGGGAGGATTGTTCAATAAACGTCAGCAAGGTGGCGGTAACATCACACCCAAATCAACCGAGGTGTAATGCCAGAAATGACCTTAAAAAATATTTTTTAAGTTCATTATTAGCTGTGAAGTTAGGTTATTGTAACAGCAAGAATTAACACCTCGGTAAAAAAAAGAAGGGTTCCTTTCGTGGTACAATAATTTCAAACCGAGCCTTGACTGTTAACACCAATATACAGGGTCGATGAGCTGCTAGGTACTTATGTAATTGTTCTCCAGACCTATAGATGTTTCTCGTTAATGTTCCATGTATTTTATAGTTTATTGTCCATCTGATGAAGTAAAACTATAAAAGCAATGCATATATATTTATGAGATAAATAAAATTATTAATCTTCTATAGAGGTTACTTGTGTTTTAAAAATTAAGTAAATGTGTTGCCTTTGGCTATAATGCATAAAACTTAAAACAATAAAAATGAAATTTATGGCGTTTCATGAATCGATTTTAAAGATAATTTACATTTTTAAACCTCTAAGAATAAATAAAGCAGCTTAGCTAAAAGATTAAAACTCTTCTAACCCAATCTGTACGATTTTTAATTAAATGTATCCTTTCTTTATCTGAATAATTGGAGAAAACTAGAACCACCACGTTTTCCTTTAAACAAAAGCAATACATATTCTATAATTTAATATATGTAATAAATAAACCATACTATTTGCTGCTATCGCTGTGCGATAATATATATTATATTCTGTCCAGAGATTTTCCAACAGTTTGAATTTTATCAAAAAATTGATCTTTGTAATTTGCCCTGATTTTTCTTTTCTCAGGTCTAGAAACTAAGACAGCCATTCAAAATTTTGACCTTATGGGTATAAGGTCAAAGTTGTGAAGGGACGTTCGCAATTTCAGTTGTACAATTAGGGTTCTTTCAAATTCAAATTTTAGAGGTATTTTCACTCTTCTTATGGAATCATTACTTCCCTTATTATTACCTTTAATTTTATGAATAGGGCTTATCCAAATGTATCAGAAACATTCCCGCTAAAAAACTTATTCGCCAGTATGCTGTAATTCTGATATACTAAATTGCAGCAGAACACATATCGCTCGTATCTGCATACAATATGATTACGATTACAGCAGTGAATTAGCAACAGGATTACACAAGTCTTACGATAGTGAAAGTGCATCGATATTTTGCATTCGCACATACAACATAATTGCAGCAGATATCCAGTAGTCGACTTGCAGCAGCTATGTAAGTCTGTTGTATTTTTGCTGTCGAGTTACTGCTGGACTTGCGATTATAGTAACTCTGCCATTAAATGCAAATACGAGCGAGGCAAGTCTGCTCAGCTTTTGCTACCAAGGATGTTTTTAGTTAAATTTTCCTTTTAAAAATGATGTACAAACTGCGAATTGTCAATTTTAAAGATTCAATTTGAATTCATGACAGTTTATTTGGTAATCTTTTAGGATGTCCAACTTCCACCTTAAATTATTGGCGATGATTCATTAAATTTGAATTCATGACAGTTTTTTCGGTAATCTTTTAGAATGTCTAACTTCCACCTTGAATTATTGGCGATGATT
Source organism: Diaprepes abbreviatus (assembly GCA_034092305.1). Lineage (NCBI taxonomy): Eukaryota > Metazoa > Arthropoda > Insecta > Coleoptera > Curculionidae > Diaprepes > Diaprepes abbreviatus. The sequence continues at coordinate 17,797,002 of JASJET010000031.1, forward strand.
CTACCAGAACTTTGCCAAAATTTGATCAGGAGATATTTGTTGATTACTTTGCGTATTCCAGGCTCTGTAATTCCTCATTTCTGTTCTTTTGTGTTGTGTCTAGGTAAAATTTAATCAAGAACGTTAAAGAAACAGACTCAGTCGCTTCAATTTTTTGACAAAACTTTTTGTACGCAGCCGGGTCCCCTTTTAATCTTATCCGATACCGATCCGATAATTGTTTTGGTTTTTCTTTGAAAGCCAAAGGAATAGATTTATTTATTTTTTAAACCATTTATACGTGATATTCTCAAAGTGTACGTTTTTTCTATGTTGTAATGCTTATTAAAACAAGTAGCTTCATTGCATGCATCATTAAAATAAGCTTAAAATGTAAACGAAGTTGTTAGTACACTCTAAATTACTTAAATATGCCGTTGATGTCAGTCGCATGACAAGCAGTTAGTTCATTCGATACGGCAAACTTGCCGTAGTATTTACTAAATAACCCGAATGTTAAAAATGTAATTTAAGCTTTGAGGACATCCCGTATCTAAAAAGTTTTTTAAACTAAACTAAATGGTTTTATAATAAAAATAAGAGGTGTGTGCATTGTTGCTATTAAATTAAAAATGTATTTGTATATTTACCTAAGATAATAAAGCAAAGATAGTTTAGGTACTGTGTACCTTTTTTTAATAGTTAGTGCTATTCATGAAATTTCTTCTTCTAATGTTTAAGATCATGCCGCTAATATTAAGACAAGAATATAAACCACCTATTTGTCTGTATGTGTAACCGATAATAACTGTTTTAAAATCTAAATGTTTGTCACAAGTTCATAACTAAGTACAATAATTAGAATCTAGAATGCCCCTATGATTGAAAATTAGAAGACATTTAATTAATATGTTTATTATAGTAGTTAATTAAAACAATTTTTTAAAATTTTACTTAGGGTAGGTTTCGCTCGTAGGACATCATCATGGGCAGTGACATATTGGGTTAATTTTCCTGCATAACATAAAATCTTATATATTATTTATTCAGTTTTTCTGATCATTAAAGTTTTTTTAATGATTTGGTTCATTTTTCGTTTTCAAAGTTCTTATATATATTTATATATATATATATGTATGTATATATATATATATATATATATATATATATATATATATATATATATATATATATATATACATACACACAGTGGCGTAAATAACGACTCCACAGACCACGGGGGGGGGGGGGGGAGGCGCAGCTATTCCAGGGGCGCCCTGAATGCATACGAAGGCTCAAGATGGGTACAAAATAGTAGGGTACATTTAAAGATCTGCAAGGGCACACATACTTTTAGTTACGCCACTGTATATATATATATATATATATATATATATATATATATATATATATATATATATATATATATATAAAATTTTTGATTTTATGGGTCATCCTAGATTATTAGACCATTTATAAGTGTTACCAAATAATTATATTTACAATGGCTGTCTGAATTTCCGCCTAGTGCGAGTCTAAGCATAAAATATAGTTTTAGGGTAGTTCTCCTAAAAATGATTAACTTGTTGGATTTTTACGTTAGAAAACTTTAATGGTTATTTATGACAGTTTCGAGATTACTGCCAGATTTTACGTGTTATAATGTTTAAAACATGGTCACAAGATATCTGCCATAAGTATCATCTTCATGTTTATTACATGGTTAAAATTTCTCTTTGTATTGAATTCATGGAAGAAAATGCAACAACATCGTGTTTTAATTTTAGGAAATTTGAAAACATTAATGCATTCCTTTTTAGATTATCAAAAAGTATTTTTACCAGCTTTGGGAGTAGAGGGATAAGTGGTTTGCTTTGCATCTCTGAGGTCTCGGGTTTAATTTCCTTTCACTCTTGAAACCGAATTTTTGCTTCCGTCTCAGTTTCAATTGAAACTTTTGATTACTTTACATCAAACTAATTTACTTTAACAAGCGCGGATCCAGGCATGGGCCACTGAGACTATCCTTTCTCTTGCCCCCTTCCCCCTCAAAAAAAAATTATGTACACGTACTGAAAAAAATATCGAAAATTTTATATCCTGAAACCCTATATACAAAACTTTTTTATGTTGCCACCTCCGAAAATTTTGTGGATTCGCGGTGTAGTTTAAAGGTTCTATTTAAAAGAAGTTCCCCAAATATACCATATTTTTAGACACCCATAGTCATTCCAGAAAGCAATCCACAAGCGACAAGCGAGCACTATCGAATACAAGACCGAAGAATTAAAAAGTTAACTTTCGACCGAAACCTGTATTTTGGGCAAAAACCAAACCTTTGGTTGGAAGTTTGATGATTGTGCATGTTGATAATTAGTAAAAAGTGGTTGTACTGAAACGCCAGATTGGTTCACGTTGGAAGGGGGGGATAAAAAAAAATGTATCAACAGAGATGGTTTTCAAAACAATTTTTTATACAATTTATCATAAACTGAAGTTTTCTTCCAGAAAATTAGTTCTCAGTGGCCACATTGTTCTTTTCTCACGATAGTTTGCCCTAACTCAAATTTTTTCATATTTGCAACCAAAAACCTAAATTACATTTTTTTATGATCCAAATTTTTCGCAGTGTATAAACGCCCTTAATACTTGTGGATAATTTATCTGAAATTTTTATCATAATAGCTTTATTCTTGAACTTCAAAAAGAAGGAAGTTTCAAATTCGACGGTACTGTATATTAATCATTTTTCAGCATTACAAATTCGAAAAATGCAGAAATTATCGTCGGGGGGAGTTTTCTGGGTCGCACATAACGAATCTAAAATTATTTTTGAAAAATGTGGACTGAAAATTTTATGTCCCTCAATTTTGTTCAAATATGTACTGGGGGGTTTCTGAGAGGGTAAATAACGAATTTAAAATTATTTAAAAAAAAATCAATATAGCGGTATAAAAATTTTACATTTCTGAATTATATCAAAAATTGGTATTGGGGTGTTTTCGAGGGTATTAAGAGTTAAAATTATTTTTTTGAAATTCAATATGGTGGGTTGAAAACTTGATTGACATGTATTAGGCGTCTTCGAGATCATAGATTGTGAATCTGAAATTAATTTTTAGTAGTGTAGTATTCAGATTAAATTAACAGTGTACATAATTGGTTGGAAGCAAATCATTTCAGCACTGTGAGCTAAGATGGACCAAAAACGGGCAATAGTCGACAGGTTCTTTAAATGATGTGGATTAAAAATTATAATAAAGAATCTTTAGTCATATTAATCCAACAATTTGATTGTTTTTAGATGAATGGAAATATTACGTGTGTATTATGTATCTGTTATCTGTTACAAAACCAAAATAGTTGTTTCTGCATCTACATAACCCCAAAAACCAGTGTGATCACACTAATAATAAAAAATTCATTTCAAGAGATTTTGGTAAAAAATCATTTTAATTAGTACTATCACAAATTAGTAAAATAGTCCAGACGAAGGGCTTTTGTGAAAAATAGTTTTTGGATATTCTTCTTTAGAATCTGCTGTTGCAATGTCTTCACCAGTCAAGCTATTATTTGCTTCATGAAATATATTCTCAGCCCAGGCAGCGGAATTCATACTGAATTCATTTTAACGTATGATATCGCTTCACATATTAACCCAGATTTTGTGAATCTGGGTATTTGAATTAGGACACTTGTGCTAAATAATTAACAGGCAACAGATATAGATATCTTAAACAGGATTTTAAGGTACAAATTGTGTTTATAACTGCGCGATATTCTTAAACAACATTGTGATTTGCGCGGATAATCATACGGTGTTGGTCCGGTCAATCACATTGTTAAACCAGAGTTATAAACCCATTTTGGCGTTCTAACATCCCTAATATTCTGAAACTAAGACAAACTTAATGTTCTCTGACCCTTGATTTGACTTCGTTTTAGTATATATATATATATATATATATATATATATATATATATATATATATATATATATATATATATATATATATATATATATATATTGCATGATATGGTTTTTGGCATGAATTAAAATAAGGAGGACATTAATGTCGTTTTAGACCAAAAGAGCTCTCTCACATGCAAATTGCAATAGTGAGAACCCAAGGTAACTTTTTTGGTACTTCTGACTGTTGCAAAATAATTTTAATTACACATGTATATATAATCGTACCGTATTGCACCATTTTCATTTGAAGAGAGCAAAACATGTTCTAGTCGAGTGTAAATAGTTAAGAATCTCATACTACTGATATTAATTTGATCTAATGTGCATTAAGTGTTTTTTTAATAACTAATAAAGAGTCCAATCCAAGAAGTCGCTTTTTTATTGATCCATTACCCTTCAGAAAAAACTGTCAAATGTGAATGTGGTTTATAAGCTGAGAGTTTCGTACCATCAATTATATTGACTTGAAAAGTATCTTTATTTAACCAAGAAATTGACAAAATTCAGCCATTAATAGTTAAAACTAAGATTAAATATCTGGAACCACATTTAAAAAATAAAAAACATCGAACGTTACTACACACCTAAAAAGTTGATTTTTCTTCTTAAAACCGTTTAATCAAATCAAAACTTATATTTCCTTAGACATTAGTACAACGTATTGGAATCGTCAAAAAAAAAAAAAATTCTAGACTCTTACCATTGTCACTGTTCATCTACAAAAATTAGTTTATTACCAAGCCTTTGATGCTCGGGCAAGCCCAGTCCACCAGACCTTGTTTGCTTTGTATGTCCTTATCCTTACCTCAGCTTTGATTATTATACCGGAGTCGCCCACCTGTCAGTGATTTTGGTCCATCATAGAATCAACCCATATGTTATCATGGATCTTACCACTGCAGTGTACAGCCAATGTACAATGTGTGGTTTTAATTCCCACGTTTTACCCAGTGTCACTTTTGCTGCCATTTTAACTTTTTGCAAATGCGAGTTCTAAGTAAGCTTTGCATCTAGGATTATACCTAGATATTTATCCTCCTGGTTCATATGCAAGAGAGTTATATTTAATTCTCTAAGCTTTCTTATTTTGGTGAAGGGTATGAGTGTGGTTTTTCCAGGATTTACCCTAAGGTACTCCTTGGTGTACCACTCTTCCACTATAGTCAGGAACTCTTGCAGGAGTTCTGATAATTTTTTGTCATGCTTTCCCACGATGAGTCTGAATACCCTAGGTCGTTGAGATTTACTAGAAGTTCATCTACCACCTGACCCCACAGGAGGGAGAAAGAAACCCTCCCTGTGAACAGCCTTTGACTACCGATACTTTTACGGTTTTCTACAATAGATTTGATTGTGTTCGTCTGCCTTGAATCATGTTTTGTATCTACTTGCATAATATCTATTCAATACCATGTCTTCTGGAGGATATTATCATGAAAATGAAATAGGTATGATCAAATGCTCCTTCAGCATTAAGGAAAGCTATTTCCTTGTTATTCGTGACAGACTATATTCTCCTTACTAGGTAATGTAAGAGCTGATTCACTTGATTTTCCTGATTGGTTGTTTTGTTTATTAGGGTGTAGTGACCTCTCTTTTACAGAGGTTTTCCGTATGTGCCTTTCAACTAGTTTCTCTCTTAGCTTCAGCAAAATAAATGACAGGTTAATCTTGGCTTAAAGGACTTCGGACTAAAGACTCTCCCAGCTTTCGGTATAAAGCTGAGAGTAGGTATCCTGTAACTATGCTTGGTCTTAGAATTCTGCAGAGCACCGGAGTGATGAGCCCTTTGCTCTGTTTTAGAAGTATTGGGATGACCTCATCGAGTCCCGGTGCCTTATAGCTCTCAAACGATTCTATAGCCCACAGTATCATATTGTGGGTTATTACCTCGTTTGCAATTTGCCAGTTTCTTTTTGATGCCCTTCTGATCAGGGTTGGGAAATTGGTTTCAACATTGTTGTAGCGTCAGGGTTAATATCAGAGTCTGGTAGATGCGTCCGAAAGGATATTTCTAAGGTATCTGTGCCAGTATCTATAGAAGTCCCATCTGATTTCCGCAATGTCCCTGTGGGATCAAAGCCAGAATCTTATGGAATCTTGATGCTTCAGAGGTGCATTTAACTTCTTATTTTTTTGTTCTAATTAGTGAGCGTTTTAGAATATTCTGTCGGCTCACCTTTTGCGTGTTTCTTTCCTTAACACTATGAGAAAATTATTCCACCAGCTGACTTTGTGGTTGGCGGTCTTCCTCATAGAAATACAGCTATTATGGTAAGAGGTTATCATTGCTTTCTACAGTTGAGCAGACGTTAACTCAATATCCACATAGTTTCTGTTATGGCGTTTTTTATGCTTAAACTTAGGCCATCCTTACTTTTCTCTCAGTTCGTGAATTTCGGATCACTATACATTGTGACTGGTCTTTTCACATCGATCATCTTCATGTAGATGTATCTATGATGCGAGAGGGACGGCTTCGATGAGACGTATCACCGAGCTGTCTGTGAGCTCGTACGCGAAGTCGCTACAAGTTTTGGTAACAAAAGTAAGTTCTTTCCCGCAATTTAAAATCTCCAAAGTATTAGAGACTAAAAATCAAAAAGATAATCACGTATTCTGTTTATGTTGCTGCTATTCCATGCTAGATGGTGTGCGTTGGTGTCCATTCCGACCATTGCTTGCAGGTTAGAAACCCTGCAGTGCTGCAACAGTTGCGTCAGTTCCGGTGGTGGAAGTAGTCTGGGTAGGTCATATGGCAAGTAAATGGAAGCTATGATGGCTACTTTATGAGTTCCTGCCACCTAGTAATTCAGCCTAATAAGTTTTAGCATGGGTAGTTCATTCCTGATTAAAATATGAATAATGGATTAATTTACCCTTGATCTCTCTTAGGCCAGGTATGTGTCCCCTGGCAAGTCCGGGCGCTTGCATGAGAACGATATTAATGTGCCCACTGGCCAGGAATTTGTATAAAATGGTTGAGGCGCAACATTATTAGACTTGGCCCTCTCCCATCTTCTTTCCATCTTGAAGGTAATTCGGGGTATTATTTCCATACGATTTTGCAGGTGTGATATGGATTTTAGTGTCTATTAGGGTAGAACCAACATCGCTCCCTCCAGGTTGTGATTCCTTGAGTTGTGCTGTGGTTAGACCTTGTGGGTCCTCCATACTCACATCTGAGGAAGAGCGTTGTTTTCTGGATACTCTACGTTGTTTCCACGTGTAAGTCGGAAAGTTTGGTTTATCCCAGCAGATCCACTTACTGGAATAAGCCTACTTACTCTAGGAGGTCCCCCGGTGTGTTATTGGGGTTGTTAGAGATACATTACACCTTTAACATCTTTCTTCCAGTAAATAATGTGAAAAATGGAAAATACACGTCAGTCAATTTTATTTTCATGGAGGATACTTCAAGAGAATATTTGTAGCCTTCCTGTTCCAACTCCCTGGAAGGACCAGATGTTACCTTTAAAATCTTAAACAGAAAGGAGGATTAAGTGGCACATCATTTTAAAGCTCGTTTAATTTGCTTTCCAATAATACCCTAATTTAATATTTTCTAAATAGTACTTTCAAAGAAAAGGCGTTCCAAAACAGATGCAATTAAAACTTACCTTCACTGAGATTTATTTCTTTTTTTTAGTATGAATTATTTCAAACATATTTATTGAATTGATTTTCTTCCTAGTAGCTAAATTTAGGTATGATTAAGTGACATTAGTTCCAACCCTTGAACTGAGGCAAAGCCTAGTCTAGATGTTTGATTTTTTATTTGGTGGATATTTACATAAAATATCTGCATAAAAAAACTTAGTGTGCGAGCAAAGATAAATTGGATAGGATCCTCTTACCTACTATCTTATAAACTGTGCAAAATGTTGCCTACTATGCTCTAAACAGTAATAAAGTCTGTTTTTGAACTCCTCTCAAACATTTCGGGAAACGTCAAAGAGAATTTACCGGCATGCTATTGTAATTCACCTGTTAAGATCAGCAATATCACCAGGCTGTGTTTCATAAACAACCGTTTTAAGATGTCCCCAAAGAAAGAAGTCTAAGGGAGTTAAATCAGGTGATCTCGGAGCAGGGGCGGATCCAGTCTCTCGGGGCGGTGGCATCACAAAAGTACCGTATGGCAAGCAAAAGCAAGTTGTCGACGGGGGGGGGGGGGGGGGGGGCGATTACAAGAAAAAACAAGTTGCCGACAGGGGGATGCGAGCAGCATACACATTCCTAGTATAAGAGGCAAAATCGGGTCTATTTTCCTGAACTGAAAGCTTTTAGGGGGGGGGACTATCGCAAGAAAAACAAGTTGTCAACGAGAGGTGGGGAGAGTGTCAATAGCATATACATTCCTAATATAAAAGGCAGAATCGGTTCTATTTTCCTAAACTCAAAGCTCTTGGGATGACGAGGGGCGGTCGCAAGCATACACATTCCTATACTCTATTTAAGAACTAGAGAGAGTAATAAAACTGTTACCGAAACTTCCAACGGACTTGCTCCAGTACCACAGGTAACTGAGGACTGCCGTAATTCTAATTATATTTAATTGTATTTAAATATTATAAGCTTTTATAAATTTACTGCAACAATAAAATTTCTGATAGTTCAATTTTATTTCTGTTAGTGAGCATAGTACACCTTACAGTGTGTCCTTCGTGATTTATCTTGTTTGTGCTTGTTTTTATATATTATTTGAGATTAGTGAGATACCCAAAAGATATGGCTTTCACATCTATATTTATTCCAAATTCGTTAAACCTGAGCATTTTTTCTTCAACGATTACGATGAATGTTTATGATGCCTTAAGATATCAATATCTAGATAATAATGTTAAAAGCTCTGTTGAGATGGGTTCCAACATGACAGGAGTTGGAAAATCTACTATGTAGCGAATAGTGAAGGAGAAAAAAACGACTGGAATTGTTAGCACTCCCAAGCCACATTCGACCACAGGCAGACGAAAAACTTCGTTGGAAGAAAAGGTGTAAACTGCAATAAAAGGTGTTGTATATACATTTTATTATGAGAAACAGATCCCAACCGTCGACAAAATTCTAACTAAAATCAATGAAGATCGGGATTTACCTGAGATTAAAGGAAGTGAGCTTAGGAAATTGCTCAAAATTTTTGCTGGGAAAAACCAAATGGGAAATCTATTTTTATAGATCGTCCGGAAAATGTCCGTTGGAGAAGGAAATATCTCTCTCAAGTAAAGTAGAGTTGTTAAAAATAACACAACTTACAAAATTAGTAATTTAACTGAACTTTTGAACGATTTTTTTAAGTAAAGTTACTGCAGAAAATTGGGAAAATCCATATAATAAAAGAATAAAAGAAAATGTGGAAACTCGATCTCATGATCGGTGAGATAGAGGAACCAATTATAATTAATTTGAGCGAAGATAGCTTCACTGACTTTGATTATGAATTAGATACGTAATGTTTACCAGCATAAACCCAATTTATTATTTAATTTTTCTATAACATATAAAAATTAATTAAATTTGAATCCCCTTTTAATGCTTAATTGTAATTCGGCAGGTGGTTTAAGAAATAAATGAACTGAAACGTCAAATATCCTAAAAATATTTTTAATTAATAATAAAATGACCGATAGCCCCAAAAAAAATCTAATATTATATGGATGAATTTATTTTTTTATATATATTTAACTTATTGTATTTTTTACAATGCGTATTTTGTAAGTATTTAAACTCTAACTTAGAATTTTTTGACATAAAAAGGCTACGTTTTAGTCTGAATGTGCCTAAAACGGTTGTGATTTGTGTTAAATATGTCAAAATTATCCATATTTTCTGATGTATGTGAATTAATAAGAAATCATAATAAATAAAATAATATTATAAAATCTTTTTATTTGAAGTTTATTACCGAAATAATATTCTATGCCATAAATGCCTGATAAAATAAACCTCCTTCCGACGCCTATAACAAGGATTAAAATCCTTTTTAACACTTCACACATCCAAATATCTATTGTTATCAAACCCAAATAGTCCATTTTTATAGACCAGTATTTTTGAGTATAAAATTTCTAACTCATTCCTATGAAAAATATATGTGTTTAACAGATTGTGCCAGAGACACCGGAGTAAAGAACACAGGTAGTTTGCGAAGAAAAAAAAACGGTAAAAATGATTTATTACTCTCTCTAGTTCTTGAATAAACTATAGTATAAGAGGCAAAATCGGGTCTATTTTTCTGAACTCAAAGCTTTTTTTTTTTTTGGGGGGGCGGGTCTTTTTATACCAGCTTTTTGTTGTAAACGAGCCCTTACCTACTCCACTTTGGGGACCACTGGAGTTGTATATTTTGTATTGTCAAATGCCCATACGGTGATATCTTTGTTTCAATGAAGGAAATTACGAGGTTTTCTCTTGAGTTCACTTTGATCTTCCAGTTGGTCCATCTATTTTTCGAGATTGCCTAGATGTTTCTACAATCTTAGAGTGATGAGAGGACAGGGAGTATTGAAGAACGATTTTGGGAGGCTAATACATTACGCCGCAACAATTAATTTACTTATGAAATTTGAACAAAATCTCTGCAATAGTTTTAGCATTATCTGGCAAAATAGTAAAAGCACATTTTAACCGTTCTTTCAGCTTTACAAATTAGAAATTATATATATATATATATATATATATATATATATATATATATATATATATATATATATATATATATATATATATATATATACAGGTGTGGAAAATCCAAACCGGAACCTGGACGTTTCTTAAGTAAGATTAAGAAAATACTATATTATTAATCAAATCCGAATGAGACAGAAGATAAGCATCGTAAGCATCGACATACCTGCTTAAATTTAATAAATTACCAGTCTGGCTCTAAGGTGAGGGGTAATAAAATGCTGGCGCTGTGAGAGCGGGAGGCAGCGTACTAGTACAACAAGAGGATTCCAAGTTCCAAGTTATTTGCTTTTATTCAGGCCGTTGAAGCGTAAGTGCCGAATATTAGTATTTTCATGTTTCGCGCCAAATTTTTTACCTAAAATGGTAATTTATTCCACGGAACAAAAGTGCAAAAAACGGTACTATTTTGGTAATTTGCATTTACGTGCGAAAATCATCCTGATACTTCAAAATCTAGAATTTCGGAAATTATTAAAAAATTTGAGGCAACTGGTTATTTAAAAATTTGTAAAAATGCCCCGATAATAATGAGGACCCACCGCTTCCTCAAATTACTGAAGAACGAGCAGATCGGGAGACTGACGTTTCCAGTTTAGCAAAAATTAATTTTCCGTGAAATAGTACCGCAATTGCCGAAGAACTTGATATGAACGCTCAAACAGTTCGGAATATTTTAAAGTGGAACAAATATCTCTGTTACAAATTACGAACGACTCAAGAAATTTTTCCGAAAGACGAGGAAAAACGTATGGTGTTTTGTGAGGACATGATGGAAAGAGCTAATAGAGATATAACCCCTGAAGTTTTGGCAAATACGCGAACCATATTTTACAATAGACTGGGTTATTGTCTTGCTCAAAGTGGAGGCCTGTTTGAACACCTCTTGTAGACTTTTACGTGTTTTTGTTGATTTAAACTGAATTTAATTATTTGCTGTGTTACTTTTATTTTTTACCAGAATCAAAGTTTATTTTTGAGAATAATTGTTAATTTTAAAGTGGTTTATTAACTTATTTACTTAGAAATTACCGTTGCGTTTCACTAGTATTTTTATTAAAATAAATGTTTATTTTGTAACAGAAATATCAATTTTCTTTACGCTCAACGGCCAATAAAAATATTTTTTTTTTGTATTTCGACTATTTGATGTCTTTAAAACAATCAATGTATCAAATAGTCATTAAATATTCCAAATTCCGACGATTACGTTATAAGTTTAGACGAAAAGTAAATACACCCTCTCATTAGTTTCAAGGTACTGTTCGTTTTCGTGTCGCACGGAAGTTAGCGGGCCAAAATAATTTCTAGTCAAGAAATTTAAACTAGAAGGTTGGTATAGTAACGTTTCTATTAAATCTCGCTAATATGAACGGCCAGTCTTTTCTTTCTAAAGTTTCATGTCAGGTCAAAGGCAAACAGTCTTAGGGTTGCGTCGCGCCCAATTACATTTCTGCACCGCTCTTCTATTTGACATTGGATTGTCGAGAGACAAATATCAACGATTAAGAAATTTAGCTAAACAGAAAGCCAGTAATATATTTTCTCCGTACTTTGGTGCGTAAAATACAAAAAAAAAACATGTCATCCACATGATTATCTAATCTCTACTCAATCAAAAGCCGAGGTTAAATTCCAGGGCTTACTGCATCACACGGTGGATCGAATTATATTCCTTCAGTTAGACGCACTTGAACAAATCGATAAATTAGATTTGTAAATATGAGTTTCATTTGCAAATGGGGCTTTGATGGAACGTCAGGTCAGAGCCAGCACAAAATGAAATTCACTGATCCGAATATTCTGATACAAACTTATTCCTCACTTCTCTTGTTCCACTTCAATTAGCAAACTAAACAAGAACAGATTCTGTTGTACAATTCCAAACCCTCCTCTACGATGAATTGCTGGCCTCAGAAATTTGAATTAATTAAGGAAACCGAACAAAAGTCTTTAAAGAAAATAGAAAATTATGAACTCAAACTAAACAACTTGCACCATACAAAGGAGTTCTCTTTGCCACCCCAGAGCTTCAGTACAGTACAACGTATCTATGACGATGATAGACGGCTAGGTGAATGCTTTGGCTGGCAGTGATGAGCCAGCTATTATAGCAAGAGTAAAAAGAAAACTAATCCTCTGGTTTCCCGTCATTTTGCAAACTATTGGAAGTTCATAAACTGCAATAGAGAAAATTTGGGATACACACTTCAAACAACAAGATTGTTTATCAAAATATATTCTTGGTAAAAATGCCAACAGAAATCCTCAAGTTACTTACTACATTGACCAAACATGATAGCATTTGCAATATAACCGAGAGGTAACCTATCGAAAGATGCACAAAAATCAACGGACAAGTTGAGAAAAAATATGGAGGATGTGTTCCAAAACTTTTCGCGTCGATGGATCCTTACACTGTTTTTGACATAGTAAGGATTCGGATAACAATTCATACGTATTGGAGAATGAGAAAAGAGCTGTTAACAAAGAAGGCAATGATTAAAAAGTTCTTTTTATTATTTTTATTACAGTCGTATTATTTATTCATTTATGTTAATCAATAAATATTATATTACTTACAAATTATTTGCATTGGTATTTATTAAGAAGTCTTAAGCATAGAGGAAAAAGTACTTTCGCCTTTTTAACGATTATCGATATCCATGTATTTATTATTATAGTACCTTAATGTACCTTGAAGTTAAACGCAATATTTTATTCATGGAAATACAATTCTTTTTATTTTTAAATCGTTGAACCACATTAGACGTTTTCCGAATTTATTTACATGATTTTAAAGTTCCAGTCTGCTAGTTGGATTATATTTTTATTTTTAATATTAAATCCATGCTTTCGACTCACTGTGTTTTGACGACCCGAAACCAGCGAAAAGTCCTTGCCCGACATCATTTTTGCTGGAAACCAGGAAGCAAGCTACGATATAACAGTATACTTTATTTCACTTCTTTAACATGGCTAAACGAATTTTCCGTTTCTTTCTGTTACATTTCCATTATTTAGAGGTTCTGTTTTGGATTTTTCACACCTGTATGCATATATATATATATATATATATATATATATATATATATATATATATATATATATCACAGGTGTGATGTGTAATCGAAGGTTTTCGGGCATTCCGTGTATGTGCTGAGTCCCTCTCAGGACTATAAGGCAGCTGACGTTTCGGTGAAATCTCACTCACCATTTTCAAAGCTCACTGTATGGCGTCTATGAGCGGGACTCAGCACATACACGGAATGCCCGAAAACCTGTGATTACATATATATATATATATATATATATATATATATATATATATATATATATATATATATATATATAAATATATAATATATATATATATATATATATATATATATATATATATATATATATATATATATATATATCCACAATTTCCGAAAATAAAATTAATTTAGGAAGGAATTAGACACTTTTGGGCCTACTGTTTTTAATTTTAGAAAGAACTTTTTGACTATTATTCAATTTTTTGTAAAGTTTACAATCTTAAAAACTGTTTTTGTTTTGATGTTAGGCTAGACAAATTAAAATTGTATCATTTGTATTCCTGATAAAATGGTGAAAGTTTTTTTAAATTAATTTTTCTTAAAAATGTTTTGAAATGATGTTCCGGCAACTCTTAATCTGGCACAAGTATGGTAGTATTTTTCCCTAAATATTTATAGAGTGTCGACAATATGACTTTGTACGTCTGAGTGCTTGAGAGAATTGGGAGTTTTAAGAATGCAAATAGATGGGAAAAGGCTGAAATTCAATATTTTAAAAAATCGAAAAATGTTTATGATCAAATGAGCTCTATTGCTTAGTTATATCTAGTATTTATCAAGAAACTCCAGAAGAGACCATAAAAAAATAGATTGTTTGTGGTCTTAGATAAAATATAATATTTTAAACTACTCCACTCAGAAACTATTTAGGAAATCATGGTAAGGATATATATTGTATAATGGTAATTTTCATATTAAGGTTGGATTCTCACTATAGTTCCGCCCTCAATACGCACTCGGCTCGATAAAATATTTTTAAATGAAAAAGAGTTTACCATATCGAAATCTCCGCGAAACCGAGAGTGTGAATAGGTTCATTGTTTCTCCCATAAGAATATTTTACCGGACCGAGAGTGTATCGAGAGCGTATCGAGAACGGCCCTATAGTGAGAATCTAGCCTAATATTTGATCAAAGATGACCTGAATACGACCCTCTTCTTTCATTCAGAATTACCTGAATACCACCTCGATTAGTCATCATTGTTAGTCATGTTTCTAGTGAGATACTAGAACGGGATTACTTTGCATTTAACCGGGTAACTTTCCATTAATGCTATAAAAGTAGGTTTTCTGAAACCCTGCTCTCGATATATTTTGCTGACTTGTTTTACGTCTATACTTATAATAAACAGTAAAAGACGTCGCAGTAATATCCTTAAACTTTTGAATTTAAATCGTACGCGCATATAGCATCACATGAGTAGTGAGCGGTACCGGTTCGTTTTATCCCCCCACTCCTGGCCTTGACCCTGGCCATGCCCCCATATCCTTGTCATTGACCTTGAAAGTGCACGCGTGCGTTGTCCTTGACTTTGACCTCGGAGGAGAGGTATTTTTGTGCATTATATGATGAGACCTTGACTTTGAACAAGGTCATCTTGGTTCCGTGACCTTGAAGTAGACATTTCTGCATTATTTGATGTGACCTTAACCTTGACCAAGGTCAACTTGGGGGTGTGATCTTGAAGTGGAAGTTTGTGAATCGTAACAATGTGGGATGATCTTGAAATTTTTTTTGACCTAGCAAATTCTTCTATAAAACTGCTTGAGCCTGTGTAGATTCAGATGCAGAAATATTTAAACATATAATTATAGAGCAAGTAGGCAGAGTAATTTGTTTATACCAAAGTAATTTAAAAAGTTTGTGTGATTTTGACGAAAAAGATCTAGCATTTTTCTCTCTTGAATATTTGGGAAGTTACGTCGATTCACTCAGTTTGCAACAAATTTGGGATAAGCTGCCAGAGCCATATCGGTGACAAGAAACTACAGTTGAACTTACCCTATTATATTCATTATGTCATAATATAGATGGTCCACCGCCGCCAATAAAAAAAATGCCATGAGTGTAAAAAAATAGGTGACAAAAAAAATATGAACAGTGATTTGCAATTAGGTATAGAGTTCACTGAAACAGCAAATAGTTACATGAATGATGCAACGAAAAGTCCACCAGAATGGATGTGGCGTTATGGTGATTTGGCATCTGAATATTAAGAGGCTGCCTATGCATGTCGTAAATAGTGCAACAAGATACAAAATTTACTAGAATTTGTTTGTGAAATGAAAAAGTTGGATTTAGTGACTAGTTAGAAAAACTGATCAGTTTATAAAAGATCCTGTTGTATTAAATGAAATTAGAGTGTAGTACTTTTGTTTAACGTAATAGTTAATATGAAAAATTTAGTTAGGGAGATGTATGAAGAATTTTTAATTTCTGCAGTCTGTTCTGAATTTTACGCATATGAAATGGATTCGGAGGCTTAGGATTTTGTTATATTTTTCGGATATATGGACCATGTTATTTAGCAAGTGTAGTTTGTAAGCAATTTTTAAAAGATAAAGATGAACATAAATTGTTGAACAAACTAAGAAATTTAGGTTTAAATGATTATATTACACGTATAAGAGAACAAGAGAAAAATGTTAATCAATAAAGTACATAAAATGTAGTCAGTTGTTTCATTATATTTTGACCTTGAAGTTCTCGTCATACCATTTTAAACGTGTGATGTCATTCGATCTTGAGGACACCCCCACTATCGTTGGTGTGTTTGTCGTTAAGCCACTCTCGACCTTGAAAATTGTCTATAAAGTTTAGTGGGAAAAAAGTGACTTCAAACAGTCCTAGATATCAGTGGCATAAACATCAAATATTGTGTTCGTATGGTGTTCTGAAAGTGCTTTTGTATTCACGGTAATTTTTTGGATTTTTATACCATTTTTCAGTAATGAGTATTCAAAAAAAATCTAGACGAAATTAATGAAATGTTCAGCAAAGATCTCGAGGTTTTAGAGAGGAAAAAAGTTACTGAAATGATTGTGGAGAAAGTATATAAAATTGTAAAAATGGTTTCAATGACTACACTATTTGGTAAAACTCTTCTAGTGGCTTTACACGATGATGGTGATAATAGCACATTCGAGACTGTTTTGCCAAAACGCGTGGCCGAAACACTGTCAGACGATATTATAGATATTATGAGTAAAACTAATGGGAAATACATTTTAACTTGTTTTGGGGCAAGGTACTAGACTTTTTGGAAACAATACTCGAACATTATTACGTTTGGGCTCATTGGAGTAATCTGAATGTAATTTCTGAAAAACGATATAATTAAATTAAAAAATGGTTGTACATGTCAGAATACTTACGCGTGTTCATTATTTCTGTTAAAGATGTCTGCTAATGTGACTGTTAACGAATGTGTAGATAGATACATATTTTGGTTTGGAAGAGAATTAAGAAATATGACTCACGATATGTTAGATAGTGCAAATGATTGGCTGCATATTGCGGCAACTAAAGATCAATATAAAGAATGAGATCAAGGATGCAATCAATTTTATAACTGGGGCATACTTGTGCGACAAATATTTATATGGTTCCATAGGCATGGATATATTTTATGCTGAAATAGTCGAAGAAGAATTTAAAAAAATACCTTGTTAATATTCCACATTTACCTGGTGAGCTTGCTGCAAAATATGAATTAGTTCCTGCTGCAGCAACAGCCCAAGATGTTGACGATCGCAATAATGTTGAATGGCATAGCATTTTGAACAACGAAAATGAAGACATTCCATATGTAGGAAGTTAATTATTTAATATTTTTGTATTTATACCATTAAATAACTGTAAATAAATATTTGTTACAATCACAGTTTTACTTTACTTATTTTATAAATAAACCAAGCAGTAGATAATAGTCTGTATTTCTTTTTCCTAGGTTAAATGTTTAGTATAAATAGAGCAAATAAAAAGAAAATAGTTTAGTTAAGATTAAAAATGAGTCGTGTAAACAACACAATTGATAAATTTGGTAGTAAGAAATGTAATGAAAAAAATCACATAATACGCGGGCCACCAGGGATTGGTTTTAAACTTACAGGGGATGGGCAGTATGATATGGATGGAAAATCGATAATCAACTTAGGCGAACTTAAAAATGATGTTGATGCTGTGACAAAAAATTTTTATAATAGAAAGTTTTACAATTTTGCAGTTGTATTTTGTGCTATATTCAAGGAGGATATCCTCCTCCTGATATACAAAAATAATAGTGAGCTTAAAACAAAAATTGAAGTTATTCAGAAAATATTCTATCATCGGCTCATTAAGCCCATTCTCGTATGGCGCGATTCCAAAAAAAATCTAAAAAGGGAAACCAGGTTAAAGAAAAGGAGAATGCATTCCGAGTGTCATAGCCTTGAAGATAACGTCATCGTCGTCGGTGAATTGGATCTTCCCTCTAAGAATATTTAATTATAATTTATGTGTATGATGTTTTATTGTTGTTGTTGTTGATGATGAAGATTGAAATAAAAAATTTTGTTTTACAATATATTGTTTATTTATTTTACATTTTAAATTTAAATTATTCTCATTCAATATCTGCCTTAAATAATATCTGATTTGTATATACAAATTGAAATGGTTTGGAAATTCTAGCCATTTGGCAAACATTTGATCATTGTGATTTTTCTTACGTTGTCTAAGGGCAACTAGATAAACGCCAGGATTGCTTGTCTTTTGTAGTTCTCGTAGACTCGTAAAAACACCCTCTTATAGGTTGACCTTCTAACAATTACAACAAGTATGTAGGTGGATTTGTAACGTTAAATTTTACAATGTTAAACAGTTCAGTTGATCAAGAGAGCGTACATCTTTTATCGAATAAGCTTTTGTACTTGCTAATACGCACAATGTCACCCATGGAAAACTTAAATTTTTTAGGTACAATTTTTAAATAATCGTTTGCTTTAATTTGCGTTTCTTCTGACAGATTTGCCCGCTTCATTCCAATGGTGCGATGTTTCGAATGGTTTATAGACTTTTGTAACTAACGATAATATATGTATCCATTTGAAAGATTCTCTTGCCGAGAATTGTATATATAAGTTATTTTTAAGAGTTCTTATGACTCGCTCAACAATTATCGATCCCAGGTGAGGGGAATTACTGGACTTCCTCAGTATCAACAACCTGGAATTCATTAACAGAAAGAACACGCCTACTTTTATTACAAGAAGAGGATAGTCTGCCATAGATCTAACTATTTGTTCTTCAAATATGCAGAACTTGATGAAGAAGTGGGAAGTTGGTTTGGAGGTCTCTTTGTCAGATCACCGACACATCCTATTTGAAACTGACGTTGAATAAGACGCAGTAGTAGCGGAATACCGAAAGCCTAGAACTACAAACTGGTACCTCTTTGGGAGGAACTGGGGGGCAGAGTCACAGGGTTCTTATCGAGATACCTTGATGAAGCTGATTTGGAAATCGCTAATGAATAAATCATGATGCACTTCGGGGTTCATTTGAGGCTAGCTGTCAAATAAGATGAAGGCCCATAAACTCCAAATATCCTGGTGGAACAACAAATCGAGAACCACCAAAAAAATGTTCGAAAGCTTTTTAAAACAGCGTTAAAATACCGAACTGAAATATGCTGGGAAGAATATAAAACTGCCCAGAGAGAATACAAGAATCAAATAAGGGACTCAAAGAGGAACGTGTGGAAGAAATATTGCGAGAGCATAGAAAGCATACCCTCAGCATCCCGCCTCTGCAAAATACTGACTAGAAATCCTGGTGCCCGGATTGGAGCACTGGCCCTTCCTGAAGGAGGTCAAACCACGACGGAAGAGGGGACGCTGGGGGAACAACTAAGAGTGCACTTTCCAGGCTCAAATTGATATGAGGGCGAATCTAAAGAACGGAGACTCACCTTAGCACACCATGACTACAAGTTAGTTAAAACAATAGTGACATATGGAATGGTGAAATGGTCAATGGAAATTTTTGCCCCTCTCAAGTCACCTGGTAAGGATGGTATATTTCCAGCTTTACTACAAAATTCCACCGGTATTATAATAAGCTACCTGATGAAATTATTCTGCTCACGATTCGATATGCAATGCTCTACAACGGTAAGGCTCTAAATCGACGGTAGTCGCATGGATCAGAGTAATGTTAACTAAGAGCATAATATTTAATGAGCTTAACTATGTAACTGTTAAAGCACTGTCAAGTAGGTGCTGTCCACAGGGAGGAGTGCTGTCGCCTTTGCTGTGGAGCCTTGTGGTGGACAGTCTGATGAGTGAACGGAATAATGCCGGTTTGTATACACAGGCCTATGCTGATCACCTAGTCATTTTGTGCTCTGGAACCTGGAGGGGCCAATGATGCGGGCCCTCCGGATCACGGAACGATGGTGCCGCAGGGAGGGGCTCGGAATAAATCCGGACAAGGTCGAGATAGTACTCTTTACAAATAAGAGGAAAATAGGGAGACTTTCCACAATTACATTGGTGGGAAGGACTTCAACGTAAGAGGACAGTTAAATACCTGGGAGTAATTCTGGACTCACGACTGAGCTGGAATGATCATATTGAAGCTCGGACCAAGAAAGCCATATGTGCTTTTTGGGATTGGAAACGAACCTTTGGGTGTAAATGGGGACTGACACCTAAACTGCTATTTTGGATATACACTATGGTGATCTGCCCCATGATAACGTCCGCCGCTATTCTATGGTGGCGTCGTACAACAAAGCGCAAACACATTCTTCAACTTGACAAAGTTCAGAGAATGGCTTGTGTGGGAATATTGAGTGCGATGAGGACTGCTCCCACCAAGGCTCTGGAAGTCCTGGTGAACCTGCCCCCTCTTCACTTATACATAGAGAACGAGGCCCTGAAGATTGTGTATCGTCTCAGTTGCCTTGGACATCTTGGAATTGGAATGGGCGGCGACTCAGGTGTCTGGGAAAGCGCGGTGGAGAGGTGTCCATCACTCCGCATGCGGACAGACTACATGGCGCCACTTTTAAAACCAAACTTCTCCCTGGAGATATTTATGCCAAGTACAGAGGATTGGGTGGGAGAACAAAATCTTCCGGAAAAGGGATCCTGGTGGTATACTGATGGATCTCGACAAGATGGAAGAGCTGGACCTGGAGTATTCGGCAGGAGCACAGGAGTCAGAGAGTACTAAGCTCTCGAACAATGTGCGACAATTTTCACAGCGGAAATTTATACTATTCTGCAGTGTGAGAGGGACATAGACAGGAATAGACTAAAAAATAAATGCTCAGACACTGAAGTCCAGTGTCGTGACTTCGCGACTCGTGTCTGCGTGCAAGGATGTACTAAATGGTATGACAAGGAAAGGCTGCACAGTCAGACTCGTATGGGTCCCGGGTCATTCGGGCATACGCGGGAATGAGGAAGCAGACCGTCTGGCAAAGTTGGGTTCGGTGAACGAACCGTATGGACCCCAGCCAATATTACCTGTCCCAATTGCTATTGGCAAAAGGGAAATAAAATCGTTGTTGGAAAACAAATTTATTGAATCGTGGAGGGGAGCTCCTGGAATGAGGTGTGCTAAGGAATATATTCCTGGGCCTAGTGCACGGCGTACTAAGGAGCTTCTCTCCTTGGAAAGGAAAGAGCTGCAATTGTGGTGAGATTGCTGACAGGACATTGTCACCTCAGGGGCCATCTTCATAGAATCGACATGCAGATGGTGTTTGAAGGAGGATGAAACTGTTGACCATGTTCTCAGAGAGTGCCCAGCACCCAACGGACTGAGACAGAGACATTTTGGAGATACAGTTTTGTTACCGGAAACAGTTAGGCAAGTTCAAATAACGACGCTGCTTGGATTCGCAAAGGTGATCGGCCTCGAATAACCTGCAGATATGGTGGGATATATAGGGCCCATTGGAGGCCTAGGCATCGATGATCTAGTATAACTTTTTCATTCATTTATTCATTCATTAGGTAAAGCTATGTTGGAGGTTTTGAAAAATTTAACTGGAGAAAATAAGGATGGAACCTTTTCCTTAGTCGCCAATATATATACGCTGAAATGTGAACTGAAATCGCAATATACTATAGATTTCTGGGAAGAGAGGCGAGTATCAGTAAAATGTTAGGATTTAATTACACAATTTTAAAAAAAGCCAAAAAGCATGAATCAACCGAAATGGTAGATATAATGAAAATACGCATTATACGTGTGGATTGTAATATAATTTCCGGAGCATATATGAATTCTGTGGAAGGTCATACCTTATTCGATATCGATGTGGAGCCCGGTTACAAGTTACATCAGTAGAGAATCACAAAATAATATTTATATGCCGTTAATGCCGGAAGGAGGTCAGTTTATCGACTACATTACTCTTCGCGTCTTGGACCATAGCGGTGATATAATCAATTTTCAAGGCGAGAAAATTATCGTTAAATTGGAATTGAAGAAACTTTCATAGAAATGGGGTTTTGCTTCAAACATCAATTGTGTATGCTGTCGACTAAGATTGGGGAACCACCGAAACATAATAAAAGTCGTCCAGACATTAAATCGCAAACATTTATCTAAACAGTTATCTGCCGATTATTATACATTTTTTAAATCAGTCAATCTAAAAGTGCGAAAATGATTTCCACCACCAGCGATAAAACAGAGGTTTTCTCCGAACGCATCTGGGATAGTTCCATTATTAGTCTAAAAGTGCATACGAATAAACCACACGGCACTCCATCATTCAAAAATTCCGATATAATCTGTATTCCTATAAATTTTCACGATATTGTACTGGAAATTGCCAAAAATTACATATATATCGAAGGAAAATTTAAACCCATATACGCAACGAAAAGATGTTTTTTTATTACATAATGCCTTTGCATTTTTGTTTGAGCCGATCGCTGCGGTTGATCAACCTCAAATTACCACGACATTAAAAATCATGGTTTCATTAGGAAGTTTGCAACAAAGATCTCTCATGGCATGCGGATGTGGTCTCGACGAAACAAACCAAGATATCGTAGATACCGCAAGTAACGTAGTCTCCGGGAAATTACCCTTAAAACATCTTATGGGATTCGCCGAAGATTATACAACAGGTGTTTTCAACGTAAAACAACAGCTTATTGTGATTATAGCTCGCACTTTTACCAATTACCATGTCGGCGATACTAATTATCGACAAAATCGAATGGAAAATTCGTCAAATCTTTCCATACGACAAGCAAAAATTGAAAATATTGTCTCGAATTAATAAAGGTGGAAATAATGCCATATCGTAAATGGGATCTGTATGAATT
The DNA here is from genome assembly GCA_034092305.1 of Diaprepes abbreviatus. Classification (NCBI taxonomy): domain Eukaryota; kingdom Metazoa; phylum Arthropoda; class Insecta; order Coleoptera; family Curculionidae; genus Diaprepes; species Diaprepes abbreviatus. The sequence goes on from JASJET010000031.1 coordinate 17,820,079, forward strand.
GCCAGCTTTAAGACAAACATCTTCAGACGTATGGGCCCTGAGAACGAGCACAAGTCTAGAAAGACCGCTCTATATAATCGTCGGATTTCAAGACAGTAATAATTGCGACAAAAAAGAAAGAAACGCAACCCAGTTTACCCACGGCGACGTATGGGATGTTAGACTATCTAAATTCAACCGTTTATCCCTACGAAAGATGGAATTTAAATTTCGCCAAGAAACTGTACGCAGCAGCCTATTACATTTATGAAAACTTCCAATGCAGCTACTACGGGCGCGAAGTAAACGATCCGATAATGACTTTCGCCCTATATGCATTAGTTATTCACGACTCATTTTTATCATTTTATCATTATCATCCAGGCTCTCTATATCCACGCCTCAAGTTATACCTATCAATACATATAACTTTCCTCCTTGGAACCTCCCCCAATCAACGTGGATTTGACTCTAACTAAATTCCCAAAGGAGCAACACAGTAACCTGTTTATTATCAAGCAATTTCAATGTCAAATCAACAAAACTTAGTGGAAAATGGTGAACACGCGCCAAAGCTGAAGATTTAAAGAAAAACAGCATTAGGAAATTAGAAAGAGAATTTTTTTCTACATGTTGTAGTATTTTTCAAAATTCGGAAAGGTGAAATTTTAAAAAAGGGATTACGAAAAGTTAGTAATTTAGAACTTTTAAAGCTCTGTAGCTTGGGAACCGTTCAAGATAGAGAAAAAATAAAAGAACTTTAATTACCAAAAATTTTGAGGAGAATGTAATGAAAAATTTTAAAATAAAGGAAATAAAGACCAAAAATATCCAAAAATCCATAGAAAGGATGCTCGACCGCCAGATGAGAGTGTCGGAAAGTTGTAGGGAAAGAGTTTTTTTAAGTGTTCAAAATTTTTCTGATATAATTAAAATATATGCATGTTTAGCATTATTTGTAAATATGTATCAAAGTAATGGTTAGAAATGTTAAAAAAAGTTATTGAATTTGAGCTTTACTATCATATTATTCTCAAACAATATATGCTATATATCAATCTATATATGCACACCACCCTACTCCCTCTAACTTTCTTGATTGTATATAGAGGCGGTATTCGAATTATTTCATCATTACACATTCGATAGTCAGGATGACAGATACTATAAAAAAGATTATTGGCATTGTTACGCAATTCGTGTTAGGAAAACTATGCATGTATGAGAAGTACTGGGGTACCATACCACCGCCAACACCGCCGGCACCGCAAGCCACGCCAGTACAACCGGCATCGCCAGCAATGGCAGCACCGTCAGTACGGCTTTGGCAGCCCGAGATACAGGTGCAGCTAAGAAGAAGACCAAGGGCTGCACCTAGTTCGGTGTTACTATCGTTGGGTATTACTCCACGGTAGACACCTGACCCGGTCCTTTTAGGCCCACAAAAAACGATTCTTTTCAGGACCATATTATATTTTGATCGTAGTTTAGTAGTCGTCGCTTATGGGACGAGATATTCGTTTAATGACGATTTGTCTAGTCGCTTAAGTTATAGGCTTGAGAACGAGGTAATCGTTTAATTCCTGAGCTGTGGAAATGTGGAAATGCCTCAACAGTCCAAACAAGGTTTCTATTATTTTTTTTTTAAATGTATTCTTCACAAAATGTTAAGAATTAGTCTTATTTTATAAGCTAAAAAAATTAAATTCCGTGTTTCGAGTTTTTGAAAAAATCAATATAGAAATAAGCTCTCACCAATACATAACATTTAGAACGCGCTGGTAGGGTGGGAGTAGTTCTGTATAACTGAGACCGGCCGAGTGATACAGTCATATCTACTTTGACTTTCACACGACTAACATGGACCAAAAGAAACTACCAAGCAGAGGCTCTTCAGTATTTAGCGACGAGACTGTCGCCCACAACGTTGCGGAGCTGGAGGACTTCGCCCTGGATTGGGAGATCGACGTCCTACGATGGGACGACTTAGATGAGCCTATACCAGTGCACTATGACCACGATTCAGGTCTTGTGGAGTTGGGTGACTGGGTGCTTCAGCGCCTCGAAGAAATGGACGACAGTCCGCCGCCAAAGCCAGACTATAAGGAGGATGCGGTATTGGAGATTCCAGCATCGCTGACGCCTGAAGATTCCCAGGGTCCGTACGACTCTTCGACTTGGTAGTCTGCGAATGAGGGTGTGCCACCATAAACCCCACACCCTCACCGGCTCTTTGCAAGGGCACAAAACAACGGACCTTTTCAGCACCCAAAAACACGTTGATCATAGTTTTAGTTCATATTGGTACTTTGTTACTAATATTGTATTTGTAGAACATACAATATTGGATACAAAGTATTAAAAGTTTAGCTGCTGGTGAAACCCGGCAAAATCGTTCATTCGTATTTGAGACCACAGACAACTCTGGTCCCAATACGTAATACGACATTTGTCGTTACCCCCACCACAAATATATATCTATATATACGGCAACCAATACTTATTACAATCATTTCAAATCAAAATGCCGAATGAACAACAACAACCGATCCAATGTCCGGTGGTGGATTTTACCACGGGCAATTGTTTGGAGTGGAATTTGAATGATCCTAGATGGAATGCCTTCTGGGATTTTATAATCCAATGGACGGATAACGACGCCACCATTGAAGGACAAACAATCCTGCTGCCTGATTACAGAAAAAATAAAACGATATGCAGTTTCGAAGAAAAAAAATGTGGACTAAAATTTTTCTAAAGTCGAGGGACCTCTTCTGTTTCCTCTTCGTCGAAAACTGAAAACATAAAAACTCTTTCTTTTAAAATTTCAGAAAATTCAGGAAACAAATCATCTCGAGTAATGGTTAATTTTACCAAATAAACTCTTTTCTATCTCTGAAGTTGCAATAATTATTGGAAACCTTTCAATATATCAAATGTGATATGTTTATTGCTTTTTAACACCATAAGCAAATAGCTTTTCATCGACTATAGCGTATGCACCACGGTGTATGAAGAGAAGTGGAAGTCCACTTGCAGGAGTTCACCTACTACATACGATCCATTATAGCTTTCGCCGATCACTGCATTAATACTTTAAACACATTTTAATATATATATATATATATATATATATATATATATATATATATATATATATATATATATATATATATATATATATATATATATATATATATATATATATATATATATATATATATATATATATATATATATATTACTCTACAATACCATAAAGAGTGGCATGATTTGTTTCTTGCCGCATAACAAAACGGTACTTTTCAGGACCACCAAATATTTTGATCGTAGTTTTTCTTTTATAAAAAACATACAAGATTGAGACGCAAAATATTAGAAGTTTTGGCGACAGAACCTGAACTTCTTAAACGAAGCCATGTTTTAACATACTTGTAAATATAATCAAAAAAATATTTACAATTATTGCTATTACGAAGTTTTAGTGGATTATTGACTTTTTTTAATACCTAATATTATCTGGGAAAGGTCCTATACGAAATACAACACCAAAATATATTTTCAAGTAATTTTTATTCTATATGTAAAAATGTATTTGTTAAAATATAAAAATCTGTTTTATCAACTTATTTTCTTTATTAAACTACAAAATATATTTACAAACTTAATACTATGAATTGAAAACTAATGCTTACAACTACTTTACACCTACTACAAAACCTATTAAAGTCCGCTAATTGTCTTCTATATCGTTCATCTGCACTTTTTCTAACAGATAATTGTTTCTGTAATTCTCATAATTGTTTCTCAAGCCTATTATTGCACAGTCATTTTCACTCAGTTTACACATCGTCTTTTTTCATTCGAAACATGTCCGACAATTTGTTCTTTTAAGAACTGCTAAAGACTTCCACTCACTGTGGTTGAGATGTCCCAGAACATATGGGGGAAGCAGGTTTGTTTTACCATGCTCCTTAATGAGATGAAGTTTGGATACTTCATCACTTTCATAACATCGCTTAAACTGCTTCTTCATTGCTTTGCGGCATTTTAATACCGGATACAGCAGTGCCTCAACCGCCACAGGTAAACACTTAACCACTTCTTCTACTTTCGCACTGCTGGCCGGTGTTGGTGATGGTGGTGTCGGTTCATCGGGGCCTTCAACTATTTCCACTTCAACGGATAAAGTTTCTGTCGGCGGTGGTGATGGCGTTACCAAAAAGTCGGGCAATAGTGCTGGCGTCTTTGGTTTCTTGAAAGAAAACTTCTTCTTTGCCTGCTCTGCCCCTTTAATCGCTGAATAAAAGGTTTTTTATCAGCGATTTCGGATTTCTGCTTGGTAAGAAGTTTTTTTAACTTCGACGAAGGTTGGACAGGTGATGGGTTTCGCTAATCCATTGCCTTGCTTATGACGACGTCTCTAATAATTTTAATCTTCTGCCCTTTCTCCTTCGTCCAACACTTAAAGAATTCCGCCGTCGATTTCAATAAATTTTCATCTTGCCCATCATTGAGAGCGTTGTGCGCTTCTACTTCTTCCTGCTCCCTTTGCCAGGCATCGAACACACTTTGACTCAGCACTTCAAGCGCACTCATATTTTCGAACATATTTTCCTGGGATGCGCTGCCGACATTCAGGGCATCCAAAAATAAACTTACACTTTGAGACATTTTTATTTTCCACTTAACTTTCACTTTCACTTTGTACTGTACTGTACTGCTAGCTATTCTGAGGAACTGTGAAGAGTTCGACCTAGCAAGTCTGCTTTTATGCCCATTTCCCCCACTACACCACCTTTATTCCTTTTATCTGATGCATCAAGTATAGTATTAAAACTTGTCAGAGGCAATGCCAAGGCCAATGTAACCGACAATGCGCCAGGGTCGTTTTCGAGGTTGTAATTTTCAAGGATTCTTTGTCTCTGACACGGTTATTTTAAACAGTAACCCATAAATATAGTATAGCGCTTCAAAAATTATAACATATTCAAACATTATGGTGCCAACTGATGAACAACCTTGAGAAGCGGCTAAAACATACAGGCATCTATCAAGATCTTTTTTTTTTTAACTTGTTATCATTGTAAAAGACAAGGTATCTGCTGAAGAAATGATCTGATACATAATTTCAACTACATTGACCTTCTCAGAGTCAAAATTTTACAATGCGCCTTTTGTGGATTACTTCACTACCAAGGCAAAGACATTACTGAACGCGACATCCAGAGGAGAAATTGGGTGATACAAGAAGCATACCTGTCAGAAATAAACACTATTGATAAGTTCGGTCGCAAAAGAAAATTTAAGGGTTTTAACTTTATGCGCGGACCTTCAGGAATAGGCTTTACAGTTACACCTGATGGAGATTACGATATGAAGCACGATGTACGGACAAACATGAATTATTTTTATGTTGTTTTGTTCGTTGATGTGCTAACATAAGATTTACTGGAACATCCAATTTACACGTAGCACAACTAATTAATGCAGATAATGCTGCACAATCCTCAATTCGGAGCCGCTTTCCTCCTCACCCTTCATTAAATCTCGCCGCATACGATTCTCTTTATGACGCCTCATATTATAACTATTGGTAAGTTTGGTACCGCAATTTTCACACACGTATGCCATGATTTGTCAAAATGATATCAAGAAATTGACAGACTTTGTATTTCAGTGTATATTTGAATTATTACAATCGGCCAAGCGCTTTCGGTCTCTATCGGACCATCCTCAGGGCTCAGACCCTAAAAACGAGAGAATATGGTCAGCAAATAAGTTTACTCAGTACTCACCAGCCACACTCACTCGTCAAAGGGCACACCTCAACCCTGCCAGTTTGAGAAAAGTCGCGAGCTTAGCCTCCACACAGGACAAGATGTATACAATTTAAAAAATTTTCAGAAACATTTAAAATTAAAATTAAAACCAGAACATTCAATACACAGTGCACGTTGACATGATTAAAACAATAAACATTTTCAATAACAACCCAAAAGGGTGAGGTTATGCCACACACAGTCATAGTATAACACGGCAATAAAACTTTCCAAAAATCAAAACCACATACAAGTGTGTGAAAGCCTGAGTAGGGATTTTCTGTATGAATTTCCATTCTTGAATTCAATGTCAGTTGTATTTAAAATCAGTAAATTATTGGCAATGAGCAAAAAAGGGGGAAAAAGGCAGAAAGAAAGGGCATTAAAGTTTATTAATCTATAGCGGTACTGATATCGGCCATTCTGTGATCTATTTCGAACACTTGGCTTCAGTGGCGTGAAATAAATTCCATTTTTGTAAAAAAGCGACAAATTACACGAACATAGACGTAGTTAAAATTTGCTGAAATGTGTAAACCATTAATATATTTAGAATGAAGTGTCTGAAACTGAAAAAATGATATCAACTACTACCAATGCAAATCAGGGACAACTAATGAATGAAACTACCTCCACAATATCGTATAAAAAATATTGAAGGTTGTCCCAAACTCTAACACATAGTTTTAAGGTCACGCTCCAGATGTGGCCGTGATCAAAGTCAAGGTCACACCAAACGATGCATGCACGTCCGCTTCAAGGTCACGCACCCAAGTCGGCCCTGATCAAAGTCAAGGTCGCGCTATACAACACAGAAATAGCCTATCTCCCAAGGTCAAGATCAAGGACAATACACACGTGCACTTTTAAGATCAAAAATAAGGACAAGTGGGCGTAGCCAACGTCAGGAGTTGGGGATGAAAAAAACCGGTACTGCTCACTACTCACATGTGTACTTTTTTTAAGTTGGTACAACTGGAAGTAACAATCATATGGAATTCTGACGCTATACACTAGAGGTGGGCAAAACGGACTTTTTGGTGATTCGGACCGTCCGGATCACTAATTTTAAAGATCCGGGTCAAAGAACCGGTTCAATTGTCCGTTTCCCGTCAAGAATTCCAAAGTTCGAACGACTTTCCCATTTCATATTTGTAATATGTAATTTTAGCAAATAGTACACCACAGATAATTACATTTCGATCCTTTTTTTTATAAAATCCAATTACAAGCCTCATTAATTTTTATTTTCAAAAAATAATATTTTAAGCTTAAATTTAACTTCTATTACAATTTAGGAGATAAAATAAAAAGGCGACAGGGACATTTAAGCTGTATTTTAAACAAATAGTAATATTGCAGCTTTCTCATTTAACTGCATATATTAATATTTGCGCATTCACCATCTCATATTAATTATCGAAAAAAACGGTGTTTGGCATAATTTTACGGCTATTGGAAAAAATTGGGTCAACTGTGAATTATATTTTAAGCAATATAGGTGACTACCGAAAATCTGGCTAGACTTCTTAAAAGTAGGCATCCATTAGTGACTCTACTTGTGCCACAAAACATAACGTACCGTAATGCAGCACCAGAAAATCAACTAAATTTAGAAATCAGTTTGCCTAATACTAATATGAACCGATTAGAACAATCGTCGACAAGTATTGCAAAATTGTAAAGCAGTCATAATTTAAATTTTTTGTTTAATAACAAAAACTAAAATTATGTTTTTATTATTGTCACTTTTCCGAGAAACTTAATTTATGTTTTAAAAAAAAATCGGTTTTAAACATATTCTTTATTTTTTGTTAATAATTTTTAATTAAAAACCAACCTTTTTTGTTCCAGGATTAAAAACCCAAAATTATAATTGATCGTCATTTTTATGATTTTACAATTTCTGTCACTGTTTTAAGAGCCAGAACAAAAAATATACGGAAAAACAGGCTTCTCTATGTGCCTACATCATACAACTAAATTATCATTTTCAGCAAAATAATATATGTACCTACTTTAACAATCGTAACAACATAATTCGATGATGAAACAAAACATTTATTATTATTATTATTACATTTTAAATTACATCCACTTTCCCCATTAAATATCCCTATCATACACAATTAAATTTAAAACAAGCGAGAATCGTTATATAGGGATAAAAAAATTTAATCACGTTCCTAATTCATATTTTAACTACCAAAATACTAGATTCGTAAGTATATATTCTATAAACGTCGTAAAGAAACATAATCTAAACTAGAGCAATCCTAAATCCTTGTCCTCCACGGCCATTACCTTTAACGTATTTACTGTTCCTGCAATTATTAATCGAACGACATGAGGTTCGCCAGCGGACCCGAAACATCAGTGACCCCATCGTACTGTACCGAACCGAATGTTCAAAAGACCCGTAAAAGACACAACGAACACCGTCCGATTAAAACGGTTCAACGGATCTCGGTTCATTATAAGTCCGATGAAACGTATGACCAGTCGGAGGGCGAACTTTCGTACTGTCCGAGTCCGATATTTAAAATTTTAGTGATCCGGATCTTTCGGACAGTAAACTGATCCGGGTAAAAAGAACGAGTTTTTCAAGTCCGACCCACCTCTACTATACACATTAGTAAACAAATTACAAAGGTTTTGGTGCAACTTTTTTTTGTTCTTTGGGGTGATTTTTATCATGCCAATATTAATTAACAAGTTCGCACTAATTTTTGTGTCTCATTCAATGCCATGTTTTCGAAAAATTTATCTTAAAATTCGTCGCCTCTCGCATGATCCCAAAAAGACTGAATTTTCTTCAAAAACGGTATCCAGTATTGATTGCTTTTGATATGATTTTCAACGCAGCCAGCGATTCTTACTTTTTAACATTCATGATTAATTATCGACGATATTGTATACAACTCACTGATTGATTGATTGACTGAATAATATAGCGGACAAGGGTTGAGAAGTACTAAGACTGCAGCCTAAAGGCTTATTGTGTTGCCTGTTTTATCTGCGCTATGTGAACAGGTTGGTTGCTTTAATCAGGTTTAGGAGCCTGTTCACTACTTTATTCTCTGGGTATAGACGTTCAAATTGTGGATGCAGAAGGTTAGAGCTTCGCATTTGAAGATAATGTGTGAATCTGTTTCATCTTTTTCATCACATGATCTACATGCTGGTTTTTCACTATAGATATTACTGGGTGTAGACATTTTCCTAAGCTGCAGTGGGACGTTTCGATTCCTGTCATTAGCCTAATCTGCTGTCTGCTTAAGTGTAGGACATTGCAGCTTAGTTTGCCGAGACTATATCCCTTAGTGTTGTTCCAGTGGTTCTAGGGTCAATGATTTATCCACCACGATATATATATATATATATATATATATATATATATATATATATATATATATATATATATATATAATATATATATATATATATGTATATATATATATATATATATATATAATATATATATATATGTATATATAAATATATATATATATATATATATATATATATATATATATATATATATATATATATATATATATATATGATATATATGAAATTCAACGTGCAGCGTGCTTTATACGTGGTCGCAGAAAGTAACAGTTGGTTGGCGTTGGTTCCGCCTCCCTCTCGAGCGCCACCATTGGTGTCAGGTTAAGCATGGCATGCGTGTCGGTACAATGGTACCGCTTAAAGAGAATTTTCCAAGTAGAAGGAAGATTGATGGATTCGATGGATTCACGGATCAATCTTGCCTTGTAGTGTTCTATATTAGCGATTTGGTGGCCCGTGTCAAAATCAATTTTGTGTCCTATCTCGTGCTGGTGTTAAAAAAGCGCCGATGTTGTCTGTTTGTTTCTTATACTGAGTTTGTGTTCTTCTAGTTTAACTAATATTCTTCTGTTGGTCTGGCCTATGTATGTTTTATTGCAGGTGCCACATGTGATTTTATATACGCCTTGCTTTTCTAGATTGATTTTGTCTTTTGGATTTCTTAAAGACACCGGCCAGCAAATTGCTAATATAGAACACTACAAGGCAAGATTGATTCGTGAATCCATCGAAATTGAAAAGAACGGCACTCTGAATAAGAGAGACGATGCACTCAATCTTTCTTCTACTTGGAAAATTCTCTTTAAGCGGGACCATTGTACCGACACGCATGCCACGCTTAAGCTGACACCAATGGTGGCGCTCGAGAGAGAGACGGAGCCAACGCCAACCAACCGTTACTATCTGCGACCGCGTATAAAGCACGCTGCACGTTGAATTTCTTTCAGTTAATCTAAAATGAGATTTTGGCGAAACGTCTGCACACTTCCACAGGAAACCAAACGAACGAACGGATGTATTCCCGGATTAATACTGAATCATATGACCCCATCCGTGAAACACTACGTAACAACATATATATATATATATATATATATATATATATATATATATATATATATTAATATATTTCTCGAAAAACAGACTCTGGAAAATTTGGCAGGTTACTAAAGTCTATGGGTGCAATTCAGCTAAACTATTTTCAAAATGGTCGTCGTACTTCCGGTTATACCGGAAGCTGATGTCTTCTTGCTTATTTTAAATGAAATTCCCTATATGTTATTTCATTTTTAGATTCTACGCAAAAGTATGGGCATATTTAATGTATCATGTCATAATTGTTTTTGGCATATTTTAAAATTTATGTTAAAAATGGCATTTGCAGGCCTCAACATCAATTTCTTCTATATGAAAGCCTTTATTATTTATTTGGGGTTAGTGTCCTTCTAGAAAGGGATCTAGTTTAGTGTCCTGTGTTGATATTTTAACAATAAATAAATACAGAGTGATCAAAAACTAACGTTAAATATTAATTTGAAAAAATCGTTAAGTCAGTTTTTTTAAATGCAAATCCTCTATTTTTATAATGTTATCTTAATTTTAAGGTAGGAGGGACTTTGAATAGGGAAATATTGGCAAGTTAACATTTTTGTAGTGTAAAAACCCTATACGGCTTTTAAGTTTTGTTATTAGTTGACCCTAACGGCGAAACGCGACGAAAGAAAAGAATAGAGCACTACAGAAATTACACTATTTCTTGCCATTTGAGAATAATTAATAAAAATCATGCCGGGGCGATTAAACTATACGCACGAAGATTATTTAACTGTGTTATGCCAGATATTTGCCGATAGATATCAAGATAAACAGAAATCGTCACGGAACGGTGTTAAACGAATATTGAAAAAATTCAAAAATTTTGGCACCGTTAAGGCAAAAATCATGAAAATGTCAAAATTGCAATTCTGAGATATTTTGCGGCATATCTTATGACATCGTTAAGACAAGTGGCTCTAGAAACAGGAATTTTGAAAAGCTAAATACATAGAATTCTGTTGAAACAATACTTCCACCTTTATTTAATATCTTTGATTCAATACCTAAGAGATACTTGCCGAAAAGAGACAATTTTGCGAATTTATATTAATGATGATACAAGACTACCCTAGATTTTTGGACTACACAATTTGGATTGATGAAACAAAATTTACGTAAAACAGTCCTTTTAACAGATACAATTCCCATTTTTGGAGTGATTCAAATCCTCATGCATTGAGAAGCGGAATTTTCAAGGAACCTGGCAATTTAACGTGTTTTTGCTGTAAGAAATGATGGAATAGTATAACTACATTTTTATGAAGAAAACTTAATTAATAATTCATTAATAATACAAAGTAAATTATGTTCCCATTTTAAATTATGTATTAACTTTTGTATGAGAAAGATATTTAAATATTCTAGAAAAGTTAGACAATCAATATTTAAGCAGTTTACCTCTGGCGGAACAGAGGCAAATCTTTTTCCAGCACGATTGCGCCTCACTACACAGAACCGTTCCAATTATTAACTTCTTACGAACAACACATTAAGACAAGTGGATGGATCTTTTCTGTCGCCTCCTCGTTCCTCTGATTTGACTGTCCTGGATTATTTTTTATGGGGAACGATAAAATCATCGTTTATTTTAATCCAGTGACAACGATGGAGGACTGTATGGCAAGGCTAAGAGACGGGTTCGAAAGTTTATCTCCAGATTCAACTACAGCGGCTACCCATGACCAACTAACTTGGAGATGCGAAAAATGTTTGGAAGTTCAGGGTGGAAACTTTGAAAATTTATTAAAATGACTTGTTTTTCTGTGTAGGTAGGCCGTTTAGCATTTTTACAATACAAAGATGTTATATTGCCAATATTTCAAAAACTGCCAATTTTTGGAATAGATAACCTTATTCAAACTCACCTTATTTTTAATGCTAAATAAGATGACATAATAAACATAGGGGGTTTACATTTAAAAATATTGACTTTTAACGATTTTTTCAAGTTTATATTTAATGTTAGTTGATCACCCTGTATTTATTTATTATCAAAATATCAACACAGTTTACTAAAGTATATCCCCTTCTAGAAGGAAACCAACCCGAATTAAATAATAAAGACTTTCATATAGGACAAATTGATAATTATATTTAGGCCTTTAAACGCCATTTTTGAGATAAAATTTAAAATATGTTAAAAACAGTTAGACTTAGGAATACGATGTTATACAAAAAAATATGAATATAATTTTGCATAGAATCTAAAAATGAAACAACATATAGGGTGTTCTATTTAAAATAAACAAAAATACATCAACTTCCGGTATAATCGCAAGTGCCACCACAAATATTTTAGCCGAATTGTCCCCACTGACTTTAGTAAACTGCCAAGTATATATATATATATATATATATATATATATATATATATATATATATATATATATATGTATATATATATATATATATATATATATATATATATATATATATATATATATATATATATATATATATATATATATATTGATACATGGCCTCTTGCCAGCTTTAATTGATCATCTTGTATTGCTAAAACTTTTAATTTTTCTCCCCGAAATTCATAGTTTGCTAAAAGGTTTGTTATGTAAACAAATAAAATGTTTTTAGCTCTTCATTATAATTTTTATTATTTAAACATTTTTATTGGATTCAATACGGCGACTAACAAAAAGTAAGAGGTGTGCTTTAATTTTAAAGCATCGATATATGTATATATATATATATATATATATATATATATATATATATATATATATATATATATATATATATATTTATTGATACATGGCCTCTCGCTAGCTTTAATTGATCATCCAGTATTGCTAAAACTTTTAATTTTCCTCCCTGAAATTCACACTTTGCCAAAAGGTTTGTTATGTAAACAAAAAAAAATGTTTTTAGCTCTTCATTATAATTTTTATTATTTAAACAGCATTTTTATTGAATTCAATACGGCGACTAACAAAAAGTAAGAGGTTTCCTTTAATTTTAATGCGTGGATTCGGGCGTAAAACCTTTAAACCCTTCATTTTTACCCGTGTATAAACATATATTTATGTGGTTTTATACATTATACAGTTTCCCTCATTTGATTAAATAAAACAAAAAAGTATAATTTGTGATTTTTCAATAAATTATTGCTTCTTTCTAATCACATTTCGGCTTTTATAAATTTGATACAAAGCTGTTATTACGAGAGACACTAGAAAAGTTTTTTCCCTTAAAAATTAAACAAAAGACATAAAAAATAAGTTGGACCAAGATAAATCTGGAATATTCGGCGGGTGTTCCAGTTCAAAGAACTTACACTCCTGTAGCATGTGCTACTTGGTGAACTCGTGCTTTGTCGTGAAGTAGAATATCACTTAAATGAGTTTAAACATTGGTAGCTCTTTTTGTAGCATTAACATACTCGTCAATATAAAAAAATCACTAAAAATTTTTTAATTTAATTTAGAACTGTCCTATATGTGTGCTTTTTCTTATGACAGGTGGTAAAATATTAAATAAATTACATCCCTCATTATCAGGCCCCTTATTAGCAGTTTCCTTACATGTTTTATAGTTAAACTTTATCAAATATAGATCTTTTGAGTGCCTTTTTGCATATCAATGTGTACTATTAATTTTGGGCAAATTATCCTGTTTTTGAAAAAGAAATGTTAATAGTTTATACAAGTAAACTCCTGGTAGGGTTAGAATCTTGTTTTCTTTAAAAACAGTACCCCAACTTTCGTTATATTTCAAATAGAAAATTAGGCATAAAAACCTATTCCGAAAAACGAAAATTCTTTTAGCATCAGCACTATGGCTTCAGATGGCTATATGAGAATTTAGAAATGGGTATACCAGTCTATAGTTTACAAACTTATTCTTAAAAAGCGCGATCGCCTCCCCCCTCCCCCAAAAAGCTTAGAATTTAGGAAAATAGATTCGACTCTACTTCTTACACTAGAAATATGAATGCTGTTGGCATCCCCCTCCCTGTCGACAACTTGAGTTCGCTTGCGATCGGCTCCTCCAAGAGCTTTGAATTCAGAAATTCAGAAAAATAGACTCGACGCTGCCTTTTACCTACGAATGTGAATGTTGTTGGCATCTCCCCACCTATCGACAACTCACCCCTCCTCTCCAAGAGCTTTGAATTTAGAAAAATAGACCTGACCCTGCCTCTTACCTAGGAATGTGAATATTGTTGACATTCCCCCCCGGGTCGACAACCCGCGTTCGCTTGCGATCGTCCCCCCCCACCCAAGAGCTTTGAATAAAAAAAAATATACCCAACCCTGCCTCTTACCTAGGAATGTGAATGTTGTGGGCATCTCCCTCCTCCCATAGACTACTTGCTTTCACTTGCCATACTGTATTTTTATGATATCACCGCCCTCTCCCCCAAGGAGTGAGGCTGAATCCGCCACTGTATCAGATACAAAGTATCCCAATAAAAATAAAAAATACATTAACACAAAACGATAATATGTGAGAAAAATATAAACAAAATTAAAGCAAGTAAAAATAATTTTATCGAAAAATTTAAAAGTTAAAAATATTTTCATGACAAAATGGTGAATGAAAATAAAATTTAGTTTAACCGTAAAAAATCTATACCAACTGAAAAATATTACCATCGCTATAAAAATATATATAAATTGAAAATTAGAAACATTCAAGAACATTTCGTATATATTTTGCTACTTGGATATTTTTAAAATTTCCTGAGTAAGAAAAAGGGAAACTTAAATTTCAGTGCAAATGTATTATTCTTTTGTAAATTTAGAAAATATCTCAACGTAACTAAAGAATTCTGTAATCTCCATAATTCAAGAAAATTATAAACAAAAAAATTAGTTTTTACAGTAAAATAATGTATCAAATATGTTGTTAAATAGTGCGTGCATTTACCAATTTCTAAGCTTTTTAAATATAAAAAATTACAGTAATAATTCTACTGTATTTTGCTTTTAAGTAAATATATGATTCCTGTTAATAGGCAACAATAACATCAATAATTAGATAATCTGCTGAAAACATCACACAAAGAAAATCGGAGAAAGTAGAAAAGCTTGGTTAAGATACGAAAATTAAAATAAAAGAAATAAAATGTAGAAAATTCAGAGAGATCTCTAAAAAGACCCGAAAACTGATAAGAAAAGACACGGAGAGATACTATGAACAGAAGTAGAGAGAGTAACTGAAAATAACAGAGATATTAAAAGTGTTAAAAATCAAGGGAAAAACTGTTTGAGAGAAGATGGTGGTGAGGAAAAAAGAAATCTAAAAGTGATCTTGAAAATAATTAATTACACATTGATTTTACATTAACCTTATTAATACCAACATTCACCCTGAAATAACGGAACACACAGGAACAAATACTCAACATAAGATCGGAAGAAATGCCGAATATCACACCACAAGAACTAGGATACTCCCCAATTCAAATGAAAGACAATAAAGCTCCTGGGAAGAATTATGTACTCATTGAAATAATAAAGGAGGAAACATACTCAGTACTAAGCTCTGTGAACTATTCAATAGATCCCTAAATTAATGTTTATTCCACGAAAACTGGAACAATGCAATCTTAACATTGATCTTCAAAAAGGAATATAAAGAGGATCTTGAGAATTATAGACTGACTGAACCAGGCCGAATTCTGGAGGAATTACAATACTAGTGAACATCAACCAACTATGTTAGTAGAAAAGTCTGTGGAATACCATCTGGATCTTTGTCAATTTCCATTAGAAAACCTTCGACTCTATATAGTACACTGGTCTATATTTACCATCATAAAGAGCACTCCAATTATATCTATTATCATAGAAGAAATATACCAAGAATTCCTGTCGTGCTATAATTTTGACGCTCCTAAATGGTACGCCAAACTGGTACGCCGTCTCATTCATAAAAGGCAATTTACAATATCGTCAATAACTGATATATATATATATATATCAGTATTTTAATGTGTTATACATACTTTTGTTAGAAACAAGTATAAAAGATTTAAATTTTCGGATTTATCAATGACCGAGTTTTAATACTTAGCGCTTCCAATCCTCCCATAAGAATGAGCCGTCTTAGTATAATTCGTCAATGCTATTATATATAGAAATAGCCACGTCCATCATACAATTGCAAGGATATTCAGATTGTATTATTACGCATAAGACAAGGCGACACTCTAAGCCAAAAGCTTTTCAACCTCGCTCTAGAGGATGTTTGAGCATGGGCATAATAGTAACGGGAGAGTTTAACGTACATTTTCAAATAAACTTAACCGAAGACTCTAATTTACATTTACATATAAATTCAACCGAAGCCCAGGCGGTTTGTAACTTATTCGAGTCCTACGGACTGTCCAGAGTAGTGTATCTGCCTACTAGGTATAATGCATGCTTGGATAATGTTTTTACAAATATAAGTAGTAATTTTGATTTTGAGGTTATTGACCCAAGTATGTCAGATCATTCTGCTATTTTATTTAATTACAAACCTAAAACACCATCCATAGCAAATAATGTTAGGGTAACCTCTAGACCCATTACGGATGTAGGGCTCTTCAATCTCTATAATGATATCAGTAATAGCGATTGGTGATTTGTTAATAACACATCAATCTCTCCTAGCATACAGTTTGAAACATTTATAAATTTAATAAGGGATGCCTGTGAAACATGGTTTCCTGTAAAAACAAAGCTGGTAAACAGGAATAATTTTGGAAATTCTTATAAGATCCACTGGTTTAATGAGGAGTTGAGGCAGATGAGGGATACCTTAAAGTTTCTAACTCAGCTGAATAAAACAAGTCCGGTCTTGGTTACCCATGATATGCTAAAATCTTTTCGAAGGGACTATAAAAATAAAATTGAAAAAAGCAAAAACAAGCGAACAGTAAGCATATTAACATATCAAAAAATAAGAATAAAGCAGTATGGGATGTTATTAAAAACAACAACACCATTATTGACAAGTCAGTGACTGAAAAGTTAAATGCTAACGATTTTAACATCTTTTTTTCACATATTGCTGAAAATATAATGCAGAATATTCCGAATTCAGGTTCCAACCCACTTGGCTACCTAGACTCCCTAAATATAAATAGCTTGGGTCCAACATTTCACTTTAATGAAATTATTTTTAATAATCTGAGGGATATAATGTCTAACCTTAATAATAGTCCTAGTAAGGACTGCTTTGGTTTAAATATTAGGATACTTAAGACTATAAAAAATATTATAATATACCCGCTAACTAAAATTATTAACAACTGTATAAAATTAGCAGTTTTTCCCGAATGTTTGAAATTGGCTCGTGTGGTGCCAGTTTTTAAGAAGGGAGCCTGCGATGATGTTGCTAACTACAGGCCAATTTCAATTGTGCCACTATTTAGTAAGATCTTTGAGAGTGCTTTAAAAAATCAGATGTGTGACTATCTTGAAGACCAGTGTCTGTTCAATCCATGTCAGTTTGGTTTTCATTGCAACATGTCAACTACAGCTGCCATAAACCATCTAACTTCGTGCATTCAAGAGTGTTTTGAGGGAAGAATGGATATCCGGGTCTCCTTCTTTGATTTAACAAAAGCTTTTGACTGCGTGTCCCATGATCTGTTGATTCAAAAGCTTTATAAATATAACTTTAAAGATTGCACAGTCAATATTATTAAATCTTACTTGTCAAATCGTCACCAATATGTAACATTTGGTGGTGAGACATCAAGCCCGAGTCCAGTCATTCACGGTGTGCCTCAAGGTTCAGTTCTTGGGCCGTTGTTGTTTCTTTTATATGTGAATGATATTAGTACATGTATTTCAAATGAGGGTACAGCTATTATTTTGTTTGCTGATGACTCAACGGCACTCGAGAGAGCGGATGATTTGATAAATCTTGGTCGACAAATGGAGATCACGCGGTCGGATATTCAGCAATGGTTTACTGCTAACAAATTAATTCTCAGTGAGACCAAAACCCATCTAAATGAATCAGCTGTAAGGTTCTTGGGCGTATATCTTGACTCTAAACTGACATGGAAGCGACATGCTGAATATCTTATAAGTATTTTAAGCAGAAATACATTTATATTACGTAATCTGAAAAACCTAGTATCTAATGATGTTCTTACGAAGGCTTACTATGGTCATATCCACTGACATCTTAGCTACGCTGTCCTGTGTTGGGGACATTCATCGCATGCTTCCAGGGAATTTGCCATACAAAGGCGTTGTATAAGGATCATGTCTGGTGTGGGGTTCAGAGAATGTTGTAAGGCCAGTTTTATCTCCCTTGGCATCCTTACTTTGCCATCTATTTATATCATGAATTGCGTTATGCATATCAAAAGGAATGCCGATAGGTATAACTGTAATAGTGATTACCACAACTATAACACGAGGGGCAGGAACTGTTTTACTTTAACTTATAGTAGAACTGCTAGAGCCAGGGATGGGGGGAGCCACTATGGGCTGAAATTTTTTAATGTGCTTCCTAATGTTGTTAGAAACCTCGGTACGCAGCAGTTTAAGTCCAAAATGAAAAACTATCTGAAGATAAAAGCTTTCTACAGTATTGAAGAGTTTCTTTTAAATAATTTCAATGATTTAATATGACAGAGAAGCACGGATGATTCCCTCACTGTACTTGTTTTGCTTGTAAACTTGACTTGTTGCAATAATTTTGTTTTTTTAATAATTTTAGACTGATTTGTTGTTGTCTACTTAATGTTTTACTATAATGTGTAGTTTTATTTTGACTTGTGAAAATACTTTTTGTATGTATATCACGAATAAACATTATATTGTTATTATTATTATTTGAGGAATTTGAATGAAAAAATAAACATATGTTAATCAGTGCAAACGGATATGCCTAAGATGCTGTTAGCATTGCTCAAACGCCCGCAGAATTGCAAAACATGCTTACTGAATTAAATAAAAAGTGCTTAAATCGGACTTTGTTAAAAGAAAAGTGATGTGTAAAATAGACCTTTATTATCAAAGTGCTCAAATTTCAGAATTGCACCTATTTTAGACATATGATAACCGTAACCAAAGAAAATCAGTTGATAGACATCAACAGAGGAAACCGGTTAGGATCGGTAGCATTTGGCAAGTTATGTAAAGCCTTAAAAAACAAAAATATACACATGTTCCTTAGGAGACAAGCTTGTGATCAGTGTGTTGATGTATGGAGCGGAGACTACAAAACAAACAATGAATAAAAGGAGCCATGGAACGCAGACGCTCAACATATTCCTGATAGATCGAAAGTGAAATACGTGGATTCGGCAAAAAACAAAGATTAAAAATATGACGCAAGCTGTGACAGGGCAGAAGTGGTACTTTGCGGTGCATGTAGTTTAAAGACAATATATTCATATTGCGGTAGATAAACGACATGAAACGTTCCGTAGGATTGATGTGAATGAGAGGGGCAAAGGTAGAAGAAAATAGTGGCAAGTGAGGGTGGTCTATATTCAAGGATGGACTGAAGATGGCTAATGAGATGAGATGTGATTAAGGTTCCGTGCCAAAATTAGAAAAACCGAATACCTATGAAAAACTTATAGCTGCTGATATCTGATATAGTTACAATCAGTTTGATGTTACTTCAGGGTTAATTTTAAGCTCTAAAAAACGATCAAAAAATTTTGGGGTTCAATTGTGATGGGTAAGAAATAAAACTTAATAAAATATGAAATGTAAAAATATAAATTAACTTTTGTATTAACTTAGTCAAATAAAATTTTTAAAACCCACGGGAATCGTACTCCAACACATGGAGCATTGCTCAACACGATTTCTAAGAAAAAAATGCATATTCAGCACCAAATTATTAAATTAGTAAATTCGTAGATTTAAAATATGGTATGGAACACTTATTGAAGGAGTTCAATTAGGACGCTTTTTAAAAATTAATTAATTTGTAAATATTGTAATTACCCTTAGTGAATCCACTTACCTTTCATATAAGATTTTCCAAGCCAACTGTTTCGACCTTGCTTGGCCTTCATCAGTGTTGTACGGCTCCGAATAGAGCAACAACAGACAGCTGCTTACTCATTATAATTCTACATACCTAAAAAACCTAAAATGCAAACAACTGCCAAGAAAACACATACACCCTACACATTTTAGGTATCAGTGTGTTCTTACTTTTAAAAATAAAAATATCCTGAAATAAAAACAATTTATAATGATTAACCCTGAAAAAAAATCAGCAATCCTGAAAAGAGATCATTAGTTAAATTTAATTAAACAGTGAGTGTTCTAAATAACATAATATAAAGATGAAATCTTAAATACTCAAAACTTCGGGGCCAAAAAGAACAATTCTTTGATCACTTTATCTGATTCTGAATGTGTTAATTAGCACCATTTTATAAAGCTGTCGTTATTTTAGCCAGAAATAACTACTTCCTTGTGAAAAAATGCAAATTAATCAAAGATAGGGTGACCAAAAAGGTAAGTTTCAAATAGCTTTTTGGCTCAAAAACTTGACATTTGATGGTTTATCTAAATACTATGCAATTGTGTGCAAAATGTGCTTTTGAACTTGCAAAATAATGCAAGTTTATTGTCACATGCTGTACAAATTCTTTTAAAATATAAGTAATTTCTTAATTTTAATATTCGGGCCACCAAACTTATTTTTTTATAGTGATCATTTACAATGTACCAATAGACCTGAAAAAAAAGCAATATTAAACTTTTTATACCTTATATGCTGTGACAACCCGTACTGTAAATACTATTATTATTAAACGTTTAAAATTCAAAATAAAAAAATTCTTGTTTAAAGTAGGAATCAGTGATATATTAATTGAAAGTTTGTTATTTAGAAAAAAACTATTCTAGAATACGACCATTAAAGCCATTTTTAAACCACATAAAGAAAAAATATTTATACTCGCCATACCCAAACTCCTTTTGTTGGTTCTTGGTCCTTTGTTCTATAGTCTTCCTTCACAACACTATGCACACACAAATATATCTTACAAATGGATCATGATCATTGGTGTTCGGCACTTCTCACTGACACGCGTTCGGATGCGATAATTTACCTTTTCCCATAGAAAGAAAGCATACATGGACTTACCTGCAACAATAGAGAAAAACTATTAATTACACAATAAAAATGTCATAAATATAGATACAGTGAAATAGAAAAGAAAACAACAATTTCAGTATCTTACGAAGGCCAAATTAAGAAAAAATCATGAAGGTTTTGCATCTCGTGATAAATACCCTAAAGGGTGCTGTTTTCAAAATACAGGAAATTCATTTTTAAAATAAATATAGCATATTTAACATTTAGTAAAATTTTGTTGGTTAAAATTAATTGTCTTTTTTCCACTTTCAGTGTATGCGGTTAGCTTACTAAATTAATTGTTTTAAAAAATATTACAGTATTGTGCTGGTGCTACTGAAATCTTAAGAAATATCTAATAAAATTACACCAATATGGCCTTGAGCTTTTCCTAAAAATGAGTCTTGCGAAAATACATATTTTCTGTTGATTTAAAAACGGCTCCCTTTAGGAAAAAACTGCCACTCTAATGCAATTTTTATTGAGAGTAAATGAAAAATTTTTATGACACAGTAAGCAAAACCGCCGTGGGTAGAAACGAACAAAAATTAATTAAAATATGTCACTTTATTTTTGATTAACTTCCAATCTATTTCAAATTAAAAGTTCTACAGATCTTTTAGTTTTTGTATCTTTAAAAACAACCTTTTAGAACTGTGTTTAACATATTGTTAGAAGCTTGAAAATATCTACTACAGGAATATTAACTGAACGGAATTCAATTAGGATCTTTTTGTCTGTAATAGTACAAATATTATTTAAATAATTGTTTAGTACAAAAAGTTAATTGTTTTTACTAATTTTTGTGACAATTTCGTGGCTACCGTTTTGCCAGGATGTTCAAGATTAAATTCTTGAATAATAAACAGCATTCTGTATAAGATATTTAGTTACAGAATGATAATACCAAAGAAAGTACCAGCCACGCGATTAATTCTTTTGATAATACTTTTTAGATGTTTTAAAATAGGGTTGCAAAATACTATACGTGCAATTTTATATCGGATGTGCAATTTAAGTGATATCACTACTGTATTTTCTAAACGGCAATGAAAACGAGATGTGTTAAATTAGGTAACAATTGTTTTTTTCGGGGTACATTTGATATACGTTGGTAGGATTGCCAAATTTTTCATACTTCTGGAGATATTAAAGAAAATTCAAAAGTTCTTTTTTTCAATATTCAGCGAGATATTTTTTACCTTTAGAAAAAAAAATTCTTAGAAAATGATGTTATTAAAACTTTTGTAAAATGATTAATCTTTTAGTTACCAGCATCAATTTAATTTTTGTAAATATGAACCTGTCTATTTACTCCCATATTTTAAAATAATGTTTTGCCTCTACAACTATTCTATATGAAGACATGTTGAAGATAAGGTTTATTTAATAACTCTTAGGGATTTAGAGGATTAAGTAAATCGAATTTCATTAGTTTGTAACGAAATTACCCCAGATCATAGAAATTTAATGTCAAAACATCGTTATACCTATATGGCTTCTTGTCAGGAAAAAATATACAGGTCTTTATATTTTATTTGAAATAAAATTCATTCTTTATTTTACATTAAATTAACATTTTTAGGGGAGACATTTTTCTCAAGAATCATTTTGCAGGAAACTTTTTTTTAATTAACGGTTCTCATACGTATTACCGTTTAGTAGTTTGTAGATCAACTACTGATCTACAACCAGCAAGCACAGAAAATACCAAATGGGATTTTGGTGAAACGCCTGCAAATTTCTACAAGAAACCAAATGAACGAAAGGATGTATTTCTAGATTAATACTGATCCAAACCGGAACCTGGACGTTTCTTAAGTAAGATAAAGAAAATACTATATTATTCATCAAATCAGAATGAGACAGTCGTAAGCACCGACATACGTGCTTAAATTTAATAAATTACCAGTTTGGCCCTAGGGTGAGGAGTAATACAATGCTGGCGCGGTGAGGGCGGGAGGCAGCATACGACACGCCCTAGCACAACAAGAGGATTCCAAGTTATTTGCTTTCATTCAGGCCGTCGAAGCGTAAGTACCGAGTATTGGTATTTCCGTGTTTGGCACCAAATTTTTTTGTATTTGAAATGGTAGTTTATTCCATGGAACAAAGAGAGCAGATTATTAAGTGGTACTATTCTGGTAATAATCGGCAGATTTGCACTTACGTGCGAAAATCATTCTGTTCTTTGAAAATTGAGAATTTCGGAAATTATTAAAAAATTTGGGACAATCGGTTGTCTAAAAATTTGTAAAAAATGCACTGATAATAATGAGGAGCAACCGGTTCCTCAAATTACTGAAGAAGAACTTGATATGAACAGTTCGGAATATTTTAAAGCGGAACAAATATCGCTGTTACAAATTGCGAATAACTTAACAAATTTTTCCGAAAGGCCAGGAAACACGTATGGTGTTTTGTGAGGACATGATAGAAAGGGCTAATAGGGATATAACCCCTGACGTTTTGGTAAATACGCGAACCGTATTTTACAATAGACTGGGTTATTGTATCGCTCAAAGTGGAGGCCTGTTTGAACACCTCTTGTAGACTTTTAGGTGTTTTTGTTGATTTAAATTGAATTTAACTATTTGTTTATTTATTTACAATTACCGAACGTTTTACTTTTATTTTTTACCAGAATAAAAGTTTATTTTTGAGAATGATTTTTAAGTGGTCTATTAGCTTATTTACTTAGAAATTACCGTTGCGATTCACTAGTATTTTTATTAGAATAAATGTTTATTTTGTAACAAAAACATCAATTTTCTTTACGCCCAACGGCCAACAAAAACTATTTTTTTTTTGTATTTCGACTATTTGATGTATTTAAAACAATAAATGTATCAAATAGTCATTAAATATTCCAAATTCCGTCGATTACGTTATAAGTTTAGACGAAAAGCAAATACACCCTCTCATTCGTTTCAAGGTACTGCTCGCATGGAAGTTAGCGGATGTAATATTGCGCGTAGGCGTTCCCTACGATCTTCTGTCCCGAACTAACCTGAAAGGGTGCATTCCACTAGGCGCTCACAACGCCCAAAATACTCCTTTAGTCGTTCCACATGACGACTACGGTCGTTGCGGTCGCGGCGAAAACGTCATTAATGACGTCATTCTTCTCGCTCACGCCGAGCTCACAACGACCCATCTGAAAAGGTGGGTCAAAGTGGACGTTGAGAATTTTGGCGCGGTTTTTTAAATTTAAAGACAATTGAATGTAAGAGTTTCAAAATTACAGTATAACATATGAGAAAAAATAAGTATAATTAAGTATAATTTAGATTAGATTTAAAATATACTGAATTATACGGTGTAGTCCAATCCACAAAACGTGTTCCTGAAAAATAAATTTATAAAAATGTAGTAATTATATCCAAGTACATTTATAGAATGTAGTAATTATATAAAATTTACCCTAAAATGACATTTGAATTCGTTATCTGAATAACGATTAATAACATTCTTATAATTAACAATACGTGGCCTAAGCTTTCGGTTTTCTCGATTTTGTAAAACTGCATTCCATTCTTCATCTGAACTAGATGAAGTACTTTCTGAAGTATTATTACGATCAACCAACAAATATCCAACTGTCGCCACAAAAGATATTTTGATTATTTTTCCACGTAAATTACTTAAAGACTCCAATAAAATAAATTATAAGAAACTAAATAGTATTTTTCTTTAATATAAAACAAGTTAACTAATAATTATAACCAATTATTAAAATTAAAGCTTAAAAATTATAACATAACCTTTTCAATCTTGCGATTTATTTTCAAATCCGCCATTTGTAATATTTAACTCAACGCTTAAGACGCCCACAATCCCATTCCACTTGGGTTTATGATTAGAATGCTCACAAGCTAGTGGAACGGGAAAAACTGCGATCATGAGCGTGATTGTTGTGAGTGCTTAGTGGAACGCACCCAAAGAAGTTAGACGGGCTTAGTGGGTCAGAATTTGAGAAAACGGGCCAAAATAATTTCTATTTAAGAAATTTAAAATAGAAGGTTGGCTATTAGTAACGTTTCTATTAAACCTCGGTAATATGAACGGCCAGTCTTTTCTTTTTAAAGTTTCATCTCAGGTCAAAGGCAACAATGTTCTGGTTACATCATGCCCAGTTACATTTGTGCGTTGCTCTTCTATTTGACATTGTATTTGGATTGTCGAGAAACAAATATCAACGATTACAAAATTGGGCTAAACAGAAAAACATTAATATATTTTCACCGTACTCTGGTGTGTAAAATACAAAAAAAAGCATGTTATCCACATGACGAGTATCTAACTTTTACTAAATCAAAAGCCGAGGTTGAATTCCAAGGCTTACTGGATCACACAGTGGATCGAATTATATTGCTTCAATTAAACGCCCTTGAACAAATCGATAAATTACATTTGTAGATATGAGTTTCATTTGCAAATGGGGCTTCGATGGAACGTCAGGTCAGAGCCAGTACAAAATGAAATTCACTGATCTGAATATTTCTGATACAAACTTATTTCTCACCTCTCTTATTCCACTTCAATTAGCAGGTAAGTAGTGGGAATAGGGGGCTTCTAGTTGACCCCCCCACCACTTTTTTGATTGGTCAGCCAAGAATGACCTTGTTTCTGATTGGCTGCCCAAGTTCGCCCCCTATTCCGATTGGTTTCATAAACTCCGCCTCTTTTTGCTCCACCTCCTACCTCCTTCCTAACCACCACAGTAGTTGGAGGGGAGCTGGTAGCAGTTGGAGGGGAGCTGGTATTTTAAAGGACTGAATCTGAGCGAGCTACATTCATTTACAACTAGTCTTAAGCTTATATAGAAGATTCACCACTAATAAAGAACAGTGTTAAATTAAAAATAAGTGGTAGTTATGAACAGTGATTTGCAAAATGAAATAATCAAATTAGGTAAACAGTTTACTAAACTTCAAAATTCCGAATTAAAGAATGCAATGCTAAGGAAAACACACCCCGAGTGGGCACAGGTATATTATGAGACTGCCTTCCAATACCAATTAGCTGCAGAAGCCTGTTTAAATTATAGAAAAACCCAAAATTTGCCGAAGTTCTTTCATGAAATAAAGAAAATAGGATTCAGTTACTTTTTAAGGATATTGAAGGATTATATAAAAGATCCTGATATATTAAAAGAAATCGTGGAAGAGGAAGAGAGAGATAAAGAGATATTGAGAAACAGGGAGGTTTTAGTGTAGGATTTATTATGGAATTATTAATAAGAGAAATGTATGAAGAGTTTTTGATGTCCGCAGCCTGTTCCGAGTTTTATGCATATGAAGGTCAAGAAAGTGAAGCGCAGAATATTATATTGTTTTTAAATTATATGGAACATGCGGAATTATGTTTACTAGCAGCTAAATGTTGTAGCGAATATTTAAAAAATAAAAATATAGATATTTTAATATGTAAACTTCAAGAACTAGGATTAAATAATAATATTTCATGTATTAAAACAATGTTAGAAAATAAAACACATAATTTGTAATCAAGTCTTTTATTACATAAAAAAATTGTTGTAAAGGTAATAAACATTTGATAATGCACATACACATGGTATTTTTTGATGATAAAAGCAGCAAGGATCCATTTTCTTTAGGGTGGGTTGTTCATCAATCTCGATAACTGGTTTCATGGAATACTTCTTTACGAAATCTGCCTTTTCTTCCCCTTTTACATAAACATAGTCTACCTTAGCGCTTAAATCTCTTATGATATCTCCACATTTGTGTAATGGTGTAAATCCTTCACACCATTCAATGCAATGGTAATTTTTTATTAACCACAGAGCTTGTTTGTGTAAATAGGATGGTAAATGACCCATCGGAAATGGAGCTTTGAAAATAAAATGACTTGTCTTTTGCCCATCGTACGCTGCTAATTCCTTTACAATAAATTTATTATTTTCAATTTTGAATCCTTGAAGATCTAGAATAAGTTTCATATTTTCAAATATTTGAATTTCTTGATCATTTCTACTTTTAATTGATATTCACTTATTTGTTTTTTTAATTTCTGCAACTGAAGTTGAAAATCTAATACTCGAACTGAAATCTCGTAAGACATTATATAAATGAAGAATTCTGGTTTGGCTACGTTAATAAATATCAAAATTGACGCGTGCGCTCTTAAGCGTAAGTAGCGGTTTGTTTAAAAAGAGTATTTTATCTTAAGGAAATTGTATTACAACTGTTTCACAATTTTTGTTAATGGATTGTAACTGAAAACTTTATCATGAATTATAACACAATATGCCGCTGTTTTAGGGGGAATTTTTTCCTTGGTTTCAAATTCAATTCTCATGGTTACTGGACCTGTTTGTAGTAAATCTCTTTGATGTGAACAATTAATGTAAACTATAGGAGCATTTTCTTTAAATTCTTTCGGATTAAAAATTGGTTCCACTGGAGAGTTATAATACCCTTGACGAAAGTCTGTAAACATTTCATACAGAGTAGCAAATTTATTATTTTCAAAATCAAGTTGAAGATCATTGTAAGGATATCTTTCTGAATTTAAAAAGACATTCATATTTCTTAAATTACAATGATCAAATTTACTCATATCCATTTTTAGATTACCACGTCTATTTTTCTGAAAAGCAATTAGAACATGACGTGGCGTTTCGACTTTTGTAGATGTTTTTACGGGCCAGTTGTGCCTCGTAGTTTCCAATAACTCTGGATATTCAACTAATTCCCAGCTTCGGAAGGTTATTAGTATATCACTATTTTTGTCAATAATTTTGGTAAGTGCTAATTCTTGCGGAATCGCTACAGTAAGATGAGGAACTCTCCAACACAACTTGGTAATTTTAACTTTGGGTTTTTCATCTTCATTACTGGATAATAATGCATTTGTATCATCATTACTTCTTATTAGAATAAGTTCTTGTTGTGAATTAAGAATAATCTTATTATAATCTTCAAAAAATCCTGAATACATCTTTAATGGTATACATAATGAAACATTACCTTTGTCATCAGTCATAATTTTTTCTTTAGATTTTGTTTTCGGATACCAACCGGCATTTTCCAATTTAGCACTTTCATTTTGATTAAATGAAATATATCCCTTAAGAGTTGAAGTTATACCAATATCCCGAACGGAGTCAATAGTAACACCATTTAAAATATAGCGTAATTCTTTAAATAAAAATGCCGGAGCATTATTAATTAAAACAGTATTAGCTAAAGGGGAATCATCTTCTTTAGTTACTTGCAATTCCACATAAATTTCACTTTTGCAAGGTAAAGGATATTTTCCTGTTTGTTGCAAAGCAATTCTGATTTCATCATTTGGTCCGAGTTTTGTAGGATTAAAAGGATCGAAAGAAAGAATTTCCCAGCTTAATATTGATTCATCAACCAATACATTTTCTCTTACATTTAAATAATCCATTTTTATTTAAGTTTAAAACCCAAACTTTGAAGAAATTTTCTATTAGAAGGTGTTAACCTTTGGAAGTTTGATTTCCTACTAAAGGAAGTTGGTTTCTTTCTTGTCTTATTAATGTTTTTATTATTAAATTTTCTAGTAAAGTTTGCAGATTTATTGTTATATAATATTACCATCTTTAATCTACTTTTTTAAGATGTAGTCTGATGGTTATGGTTTCTTCTCTAAAATTAACCAAATCACCTTCCTGATCTATTATTTTAATGGCTATTTTATCAATTACTTTAACGGTGACTGGGAAATATATGACGTTTTGAGGTGACTCAATTATTTTGAACCCTGGAGCAACGCTCGGGAAAAATTGGTGTATTATATGAACAGGTTTCCCGTTTAAATATGATCCCTCTGCAATACTGCAGTCTATATTTATTGAATTTACTTTAATTATTTCCGCGGGAAAATCTGATATATGTTCAATGTTGGCTTCCAATCGCCCATTTTTAAACCCTAATAATTTACCAATAGTTCCTTCACGAAAAGTTATGGGGGCTGAACATTTAAGATGTGTACGTAAAGTATTATTATTTGCATAAAGACTAAAACTAATTTTATCCTCATCCAAGTGTTTTTTTAAAAAATCTGTTATGTCTTCTAATTCGTAGCTACCTGGGGGTATGGCTATTTCTAAATTTTCATCATGAATTAATACATTATTCCCAACATCAATATTGGGAATTGCATTAAATGTTTCGAAATTTACAAGACCGATAACATATTCAACATCTTCATCTAGATATATTGGAGGATGTAACTCTGATGTTAAAATAGCGGAATTGCCGCTAAGAACAAAACTATATGACATTTTACTTTAAAAATATGTTTAATAATAAACTAAAATTAGGTGTTACATATGGTTATAAAGAAATTTTAGACACAATTGACCACAATTTGTTTTGTTAAAGTTTTGATAACTGTTATAATTATAATTAACAATATTATTATTTTGGTCGCTATAAAAATATTTAATTAATTCAGAAGGGGGTCGCAAATTACCATAACTATCAAAATATATTATGTTTTTTCCTTTTTTTGTATATGCTATCCAGTGAGTACCAGCACCACTGTGATTATCTAGATTGACAATTGCACTTTCAATTAACTTTATCTTTTTTGGTAATTTATCCCTCATAAAAATACCACGAAAGTTGGGAATTTGTAAATATTTAGCGTATTTAAGTAAATCGTAATTTGTAAGTGCTTTTCGAGGTATATGTTTTAGCAGTTTTTTGAATAAGGTTTCAAGTATAATCCACATCCTGTTTTATAGGGTTTTAAATAAAGTCCACTTCCTTTTTTTCCTACCGCAATGGACTCCATCATTTGATTGTGTCGTTTAGATTCTTCTAATTTCGCTTTGGCTGCTTTTGCATCATTTACTGCTTTAGCAATACCTGCAGCCCCTCCTCCAAGAGCACCAAGAGCAGACAAACCAGCAAATAAAGGTATAAGTGGAAGAAATCCGCCAGTCTTTGGGATTGGAATTACCCTTTTCTTTGGAGGTAACACTTTACCAGTTTTTTTAATAGCTTTTAAAGCAGTTTGAATACTTTCATTTAGGTCTTTAAAACGTTTCCCCTTAATTCTTTTTCTAGCTTTTGAAATTACCTGAGATAATGATAGTCCTCGTCCTTTTCGAGTTTTTCGCTTGAACTTTCTTCTCGTTCGAAGTCCCATACCTAATTTTCCTTTAATTTTCATAGCACCAGTAATTCCTAGTGCAGCAGTTTTTTCCCCAAAACTAGAATCTTTAGCTTTGAACCTTGATAAAGCTTTGTCAGCTAATACTTTATCAGCTAAATGCCTTCTTTTTATATCATTTGATTGTGAGTAAGCAATATCGTGTTCTTTACAAGCCTCATCCAATAAATTTATACCTTTATCACCTCTTGACAATCGTTTTTCCAATTTTGTTCCAGGTCCACAAAAATTATAACCAGGAATATGCAATTCAAAGGGTAATTTATTTATTAATGAGTTTACTAAACCACTTCCTTTCCTTTTGCTGTTTGTCTTGTAAATGATTCGTTTATTATGTGATGGAAACATTATATATAGTTGCAATCCTAGTGATAACTAACCAGTTACATCACAATACTGAATATTAATAGTTTGTTTTATATATAAAATGAGAGTTGAGAAACAACCATACTCTATAACAATTAAGGATCATGAAAGTTCAGTGAATGGTTTTAGAAAACATGGAAAACTGTTTGAGGGAAATAGTAAAAGAGGGTTAATTATTGGCCCGTCAGGCTGTGGCAAAACCAATGTTATTATTAGTTTGATTGAAGATCCGAATGGTTTGCGATTTGAAAATCTGTATGTTTATTCAAAATTCTTATATCAACCAAAGTATAAATATTTGAGAACACTTTTTAAACCTTTAAAAAAAATGGATACTATGAATCTGAAAATGAAGAAACAATTGTTTCACCAAAACAAGTTAAACCAAACTCTATAATAATATTTGATGATATAGTGTGTTGTAATCAGAATGTTGTAAAGGACTATTTTTGTTTCGGAAGACACAAAAATACTGATTGTTTTTATTTATGTCAAACATATTCTTCTATTCCGAAACAATTAATTCGTGACAATGCAAATTTAATTGTTATATTTCAACAAGATCGAACAAACTTAAAACATATTTATGATGATCATGTTAATGTTGATATGTCATTAAACCAATTTAATGAGTTGTGCTTAATATGTTGGAAAGATAAATTTGGATTTTTAGTAATAGACAAAGACTCTAATGT
Organism: Diaprepes abbreviatus; assembly: GCA_034092305.1. Taxonomy (NCBI): domain Eukaryota; kingdom Metazoa; phylum Arthropoda; class Insecta; order Coleoptera; family Curculionidae; genus Diaprepes; species Diaprepes abbreviatus. The sequence goes on from JASJET010000031.1 coordinate 17,851,640, forward strand.
GAAATCTGGCCGATATCGAAAAGGATTTGATTCATATATTTACTTATAAAAATAAACGTTTGATGGTAAATTATACCAATCATGGATGAACGTTTAGCAAGAGAGCTAGTTAAATCAAGAAAAGCTGTTAAACAAAAATATCAGAGTTTAAAAAATGCGGAATTTGAGGCGCAAACTAAATTGGAGGAAACATATAAACCGATAACTCAACCCTTACAAGAATTAATTTCAACGATTGGTAAAATTGAACCTGTTGAAATAAAGGAAGAGCTACACACACCAATTAAAAAAATTTATGAAACACCACAGAAAAGATCAATTCAAACACTAACACCAAAGAGAAAATTACAATATGGAACATCAACACCAGAAAAAAGAAAGACGGGAAAAACTCCACTCCTTCCTACAGAAATACCATCGATTATTGACTGGGACGCGAGTTTAGCTTCAGCAAGTCAAATGCCATCTATACAACAAACAAGTATTATTGCAGAAACAAACCCTTCTTCAGGTTCACACTCCACAATAGGAAATCTTTCAGATATATTGGAACAAACACGGCAAACAGTTAGAACATTTGTTGATACAGATTTATATAAAGAATATTTATTAGGATTTGATGAATTACCTCGCCAATATATTGATAGCGGTGTAAAAGATGTTGAACATGAGTTTGATCACCAATATGGAATAGTTCATGATTTGGAAACCGAGAAATTCTTTTTGGGTTTAACTCAAAAACCTGTCGAAATTATTGGTAAAAACATCAAAATTGAAGGAATAACCTATACAGGTACACCAGGTTTATATGAGTTATTATTTAAAAAAGAACCAATAGGGTATAAAAAACAAGATTTGGAAAATTATATGGATATTTTAAAAAGAACCAATGCATACCGTAGAAATAATGATCCAAATGAGCAGGTGCAGGGGAATGGATCACATAAATATATTTCTATAATAGGACCTTATTTGCAAAGCAAAGGAATTACAAAAACTAAAACTCTAAATCCCGAATCTCAACAAGCAGTCCAGGGATTTTTTGAAAAACGCAAAGCTCCATATAGAGAAAGTCGAGTGTCTTCAAAAAAAACCGGATTTGGTATAACTTTAAAAGTTAATAAACCTAATACAGATTACATATATTGGGATAATGTAAACGAACTTGTTGAGAGACTTCGACTATTGGTAGCATCCATGCTTGCGGGACACACTGGTCATAACAATGAAATTATTTCCATTATTGAAGAACTAAGAGAAGCGAATATTATTATATAAAAGGACATAATAGATACTTTTAAACATTTCTAAAATGACCATCGATAAATTTGGTCGTCAAATTTCAAAAAAATCTGCTCTAAACACATTATTATCACTAGAAAATAAAATATTATCAAATGTTGAAGAGAAAATAATAAAAATTTTTAAAAGCGATATCAAATATATTGAAAACAAATTAATTCAAAATTTAGATCCCAGGTTGAAAAGCGATGTTAATAATTTAAATAAGAGAATAAATGAATATGATAACAATATACAAAATATTGCAAAAAAGATTAAGTTATTTGAGGATAAAGTTATTCCTGAATATAATGACAAGATAATTAATTTGAAAAATACTGTTGATGGAAATGATGATGTAGTAGAAAAATTTTCTCAGAAAGTTTCTAAATATGCAAATGACTTTGACGTAGTGAAGTTAAAATATGATAAAGTTGATGATTTTGAAAATGAAATAAAAAATGAAATTACATCAATTAAATCAATAATTAAGGATACTTCAGCAATTGACAATGTCAAGAACAGTATTTCCAAGGAAATTACATCAAAGTTTCAAAATTTTACTAATTTGCTTAATGATAGAGTAGCAGAAGAAGTAAGGAATTTTAAGAAAATACATGACGTTATGGATAAAAATACACAAAATCTTGAAAAATCAATGAACACTCATTTCCTAATTCACAAAAAAGATACCGACAAAGTTAATGAATTTAAAGAACAAATTAAAGAATTTGAAATTAAAATCAATGCATATAAATCAAATTTACAATATTTAGAAGACAAATTGAAGGAGGATTTTCAAAACGAAAATGAAAAAATTGAAACAAAATTCAAAGATCAAATTACAAAAGATAATGAAAAAATCGAGGATATACTAAAGCAATTAAACAATCTGAAAACCAAATCTGAAACGTCTTTTGACGAGGGAAATTTTACAAAGGCAATCGATGAGAAATTACAAAAAGAATTAGAATCCTTACTAGAAGTAGTGCAAGCTATAATAGAAGTTTCTAAAAAGGATGTATTAATTAAAATTAAAAATAATAGTTCAAAAATCGAGGAGACTTCTTTATTCATAAAAGAACTTGAAACATCTTATACAGATATACTACACAAAGCTGAAAAGACAGCGTCAGACATAAAAAATATAGAAAAAAAAATTGTGAAAATGACATTAGATATTACAAATGCAGAATTTCAATTAGGAAAAGATATAAAAAATCTAGAAGATAAATTAACAAAAGAAATAAAATCTTTAAACGAATTAGTTCAAAGAGCTGCTGAAGTTTCTAGAAAAGAATTTAATGATACAATGAATTATGCAAGAGAAGAAATGAATTCAACATTAGGTGGTTTCAAAAAAGATTATACGTTATCAAATGTTCTTTTGGAAACTAAATTTAATGTAAAAATGTCTGATCTTAATAACAACATCACCCAAATAAATTCGTCAATAAAAGAAATTATAAATGAAAATAAAAAATCATTTGAAGCAATGGAAAATAAAATTAAAGAACTTACTAAAAAAAACTGAGATGATTTTTTTTATATTTTACAACATCAGCGATAAAGGGCTTTTATAAACGGTTTAGAAGGAGGTAAAGTTATTTGTGGGATATATTTTCGAGAGTAAGGTATAAATTAATAATGAGTAAAATTAAGCAAGACGTTGTAAATGAATTACATAAACCGGCGAGAAGGCGATATAGAAGGAGACGAACAATTGTAAAAGGGCTTAATGATCTATTTCAAGCTGATCTGATAGAAATGCAGCCATATGCGAAATTTAATAGGGGTTTAAGATATATTTTAATGGTAATAAATGTGTTTTCTAAATTTGTATGGGCAGAACCTGTAAAATCCAAAACTGGTAAAGATGTAGCAGCTGCAATGAAAAAAATTCTATTAACTTTAAAAACTCCCCCAACAAATCTGAATACTGATCAGGGTAAAGAATTCTTTAATCAAGACTTTCAGAAACTTATGGAGCAGTTCAAAATTAATCATTACAACACATTTTCTAATATGAAAGCTAGTATTGTAGAGAGAGTAAATAGAACGATAAAAAACAAAATGTGGAAAAAGTTTAGTTTACTAGGTAATTATAAATGGATCAGCTTTCTTAAAGAAATAATTACAGAATACAATAATACTAAGCATTCAACAATCGGAAAAAAACCAAACGAAGTTAACAAAAAGAATGAAATGGAAATCTTGAAATCAGCTTATACTCATAGGAAAACTGTGGATCCCAGATCACCAAAATTTCGTGTCAGTGATAGAGTACGAATAAGCAAGATTCGCGAACAATTTTCTAAAGGTTACACGCCCAACTGGTCAAACGAAATTTTTCAAATAAAAAAAAATCCAGCTTACTAATCCAACAACGTATTTGATTCAAGATGGAAATGGGATAGATATTCAAGGAGGTTTCTATGAAGAAGAACTTCAAAAAGTAAGACACCCAAATGTATATCTGGTGGAAAAAGTGTTAAGAAAGAAAGGAAACAAAGTATTTGTAAAATGGTTAGGATTAGATAAATCTTATAACTCTTGGATCTTCAAGAGAGATGTGATGTAATAGTAATTAATGCTGTAATAATAATTGATGTTTGTAATAAAAAAAAATGATTTTTAATATATATTTGTTTTATTTAAAAATAAGCTTATTACATAAACATTTTTTTAAATACAATATTCCTATAATCAGAGTCTAATATGGGATTTAAAATTTCTTCAGTCAATTTAATCCTTCTTCTAAAATGTTTTTGATTTATAAACTCTTCAGAAGTCATACGAGCTTTTCTGTAGGCGAAGTTCCAAGCAACCATCAGATGAATTTGGTTTCTTGATTCATCAATAGATACTGTCTTCTTCATAATAGTGCTTAGACTTTAATTTTTGTTCTAGTTCTTCGGGATGATTCAACAGCAGTTCCAGCATGGAGCACACATTTTCACTATTTAGATTTTGTTTTGGAGAAAGGACATTATATATTTTGTCAAAAGAATCTCCTTCGTAAAAATTGTTATTTCTAAAAACGTTGAAATAACGTCGAAAGTTTTGTTTTTGTAAAACATTTAGTCTATATTCTATAAGTGGAATTTGTTCCCATAGTCTGCAGACAGTTTCATTTCCATAGTAAATAAAATCACAGCTTTTCACAATCTTCACTATTGGTAATTCACCAATCTTTTCAAAATGAATAGATAAATTTTGCAAATATATCGGTTCATTGAAAACATTTGGTGAAAACATATAATTTGTTATAACTCCTTGATATTGCAATAAGTTCTTCCAATCATCTTCATTTAATATCACAGACTGACCATTTTTACCACCAAGTTCAATGCATGGTAGAAAATCACTTTCCACCCACAAACCAATCACAGCATATTTAGAGTTAGAATTATTTAAATTATATTTTGTAGAATTTATAATTGTTTTTTTTATTTTCTATTTTAATGGTGAATTTTCAAATATATTTTTACTCTGATTACTGAACATTTTAAATGATGTATTTCAAAAACTAACTGGCTATCTGCTTGCTCTCAAAAAACTAACTATCAATCCGTTTGCTCCTAAATTTTATACATTTTCCCTCTCCTCTCAAGTGGAGGGGTAAACTTATTTTCCCTCTCCATTTAAGAGGAGGGGATAAACTTTAAATGTCTTTATACTAACGAGAATCAATAAAAAACAAAATTTATATTATTTTTTTAACATTTATTAAATATTTTTATAGATATTTTTTCATGAAATACAATAAAATTAAACATGTACAAATAAATATTGCTGCTGTAAATATAATAACAAATATATAACAACAGACACAATGACAAGATTCTTCTTTTTTATTATTGAAAGGAATCCAATCTGAATATTGTAATGGTTTGTTTGTCATGGAATATTTAATTTTTATGTATGTATTTTCACACAAAGCAGAATCAGTTACATTATAGGTAAAAAAGTGTGAATTTCCAACAAGATATGTCATTTTCATCTGTATAGAGTACCACGAGAAATCGTAGAGGTATTAATGAGGGTATTGTAGTCTTTTGTGACTGCGCGTGCGCAAACACATGAGTCTGAAGCTAGCTGTCAAATCAAGATACAGCGCGTATATATATATATATATATATATATATATATATATATATATATATATATATATATATATATATGTTTATACGGCTTTCACGGATTCCTCCGTGTGAGATGCATTAGCAGTGGTTATATCCACATTATGCTGTTGTAGTGCTGAAATCTCATTCAGCAAACGTACAACTATATGCAACTCCGTATATAGGTGAAGTAAAATGCGAAACAGTGAATGCAAACTTCGCTCCACCATATCCTTTCTGTGTTAGAGGTTGCACAGTTAGAATAAATTGTAATAAAACACACAATTCATCCTATTCCACCACCATCGAGATGGTGGCCTACCTGTACCACCATGCACAGCCAGGTGCATGTCGGTACCCTGATGAGTCTAGTGAGAGACGAAACGTGTATCTCTGCCGTATCGCTGTGGCGGGGAGGGTAAGCTTTGACTTTCTTCTCGGCATGGTGGTACAGGTTAGTTCAGGTTATATATATATATATATACATATATCATGTTTCTTTATTTTGTCTTTTCTTGGGTTTAGCTTCTATATTTAACAAAAATGCAAAACAAATTGATGTTTCGCCCTTTATTTAAGGCATTTTCAAAAATTTTTCTTCCTTGACATTTTGTTGCTCTATTACTAATGGGATCACCAATTTTATCTACCATTGCTCAGTTAGTAATGGAATATTTAGAGGAAAAATTTTAATATAATATTTTTCAAACGTTTTGTTGATGATTGCATAGCAGCCGTACCACAAAACAAAATAAATGAAATTCTCCAAGAGTTTAACAGTTTCAACGAAAAATTACAGTTCACTTCCCAAAACAGAAAGTAATAATAAAATAAATTTTCTAGATATGACACTTATACGCAGAAAAAAACAAAATTTTAACTGAATGGTACACCAAACCAACTTGGTCAGGTAAATATCTAAACTGTTTCTCTAATCATTCAAAAACTCAAAAAAATAGTGTTATAATCGGTCTGTCTGATCGTGCTATCTCCCTAACGTCTCCAGAATTCTGCAAAAAGTAAAAAAGACACTAATAAATAATAATTTCAACGAAAAGACTATCACCAAAATAATTGATAAACGAACATATAAGTTTTATAATAACCAAAAAACATAGAACATAAACAGCAAAAATATGTACCATTATCTTACACAAGTCAGCTGTCAGAAAAAATAAAATACATTTTAAAAAAGCACAATATTATCGTATGCCACAAGTCACATAATAAATTAAATACATTGTTCGCAAATTTAAAAAGTAAAACTCCTCTCATGAATAAATCAAATGTAATATATTCGATCCCTTGAACAAATTGTCCCAAAAAATATATAGGCATGACGAGCCAATTGCTGAAGAACAGATTAAATGGCTATAAATATACGAAAAATGCCTCAACAGCGTTAAACAAACACACACAGGACGAAAAACATACTTATGATTATAACAGTACCACAATAAAAAACAAAGATATGAATTACCAAAAATTACAGATAAAGGAAAAAAAGATTTAGTAATAGAGTAACAAAATGTCAAGGAAGAAAAATTTTTGAAAATGCCTTAAATAAAGAGTGAAACGTCAATTTGTTTTGCATTTTTGTTAAATATAGAACCTAAACCTAAGAAAAGACAAAATAAAGAAAAATGATATAATCCATGGTTCAAGAATCAAGAATATATATAAGAATATATATATATATATATATATATATATATATATATATATATATATATATATATATATATAAGAATATATATATATATATATATATATATATATATATATAAGAATATATATATATATATATATATATATATATAATATATAATATATAATATATATTAGTATATATTAAAATTATATATTTCAAACATCAAAAAATACACATTTATTAATATTTTTCTGTGATTTTTGGAATTTAAGTTCATTATAGCTTCCTCTAAGTATCTAAAAGAATGATGTAATTTGTTTTATAAAAACAACCCCACTGATTAGGGTAGTTAATTATGTTTAATTATTTCATAAAATCAATATTTATTAAAATTCTTCAACGATTTTGGGTAACTAAGCTTCTAATCATGCCCTCCAAACACCAATACGTGTCACATAATTTGTTCCCCCAGCGGCCAAACTTCAGTGTAGATCAGAGTTACACAAGAAAACACATTCCTTGAAACACATAAACTTGTTTATTGTAACACAATATAAATGTAAAACTGAATAATTAACTACACGTTTAACCCTGCCTGCTAAAAACATTATGACTACTAAATGATATTTCTACTACGGCTGTATTCTTTAGAGTAATTATCAAATGATCAAAGTGAAAAAAGTGAAACTGATAACTTCATGTTTTTTTGAATATGCATTTACCTGTCATTAGGTCGAAATGATCATGATTACTTCAAGTGACAGAACTGAAAGTGATAATGACTCAAAAGAATAGCCCTTACTACCGTAACTATAGTAATAGGTATAATCTTTTGAGTAATTATCACTTTCAGTTCTGTCACCTGAAGTAATCATCATCTCTTCGACCCAATGACAAGTAAATGCATATTCAAAAGAACATGAAGTTATCAGTTTCACTTTTTTCACTTTCATCAGTGCCAATTTACCCAAAAGAATACATCCAATATATGCAACTAAGGGTATGTCGGGAAACCCAGTGTTGAATTGCATTGTCAACATTCAGCCCTTATTTTCAAATTCAAATTTTCCACATTTTTGGAAATTTTTCGGTATTTTTTGGTAATTAAACCTATAATACAGTCCTCTAAACAGTTATAGGTCCCATAATTTGTTTCCTTAAAACAACTCCAGCAGTCAGAGGAATTATGATAATTTGAAAATAAGAGCTGAACTCTGGCCGCTGGGGTTGTCTTAGGGGAACAAATTATGTGACCCATGTAGGTGTTTAGAGGACAGTATTATAAGCTTAATTACCAAAAATCATAGACAAATTTTGAAACATGAGGAAATTATGACAATTTCAAAATAAGGGCTGAATTCTGGCGGCTGGGGCTCTTAGGGGAAAATTATAACTGTTTAGAGGACATTATTATAAGCTTAATTACAAAATATCATCGAAAAACTTTGAAAATGTGGAGATTATGGCAATTTTAAAATAAAGGCTTAATCCTGGCCGCTGGGGACGTCTTAAGGGAACAAATTATGTGACCCCTGTAGTTTAGAGGACATTATTATAAGATTAATTACCAAAAATCACATTAAAATTTTGAAAAAGTGGACATTATGACAATTTTAAAATACAGGCTACACCGCTAGGATTGTCTTTGGGGATTAGGTGACCTATATAGATATTTAGAGGACATTATTATAGGCTTAGTTACCTAAACTCATCGACAAATTTCGAATAATGTGGAAATCATGACAATTTTAAAATAAGGGCTGAACCTTGGCCGCTAGGGTTGTTTTAAGGGAACAAATTATAAAACACGCTTAGGTGTTTACACGATATTATTATAAGCATAAATACCAAAAATACCCGAAAATTTCCAATAATGTGGAAATTATGATAATTTTAAAATAAGGGCTGAACTTTGGACAATGAGGTTGTCTTAGGGGAATCAATTATGTGAAAGTGTTTAGACGACATTATTTAATTTTTAATTACCAAGAAGTACCGAAAAATTTTGAAAAATATGGAATTTTGGACCCTTTAAATATAGAGACCGAAACCTGGCTTCTAGGATTGTCTTAGGGGAACACATTATGTGACCCGTATTGGTATTTGGAGGACATGATTAGAAGCTTAGTTCCCCAAAAACGTTGAAAAATTTTAATAAATACGGATTTTATGAAATAGTTAATAAACATAATTAACTCACCCTGATCAGTGGGGTTGTTTTTGAAGAACCAATTATATAATCATTTTAAGTACTTAGAGGAAGCCATAATAAATTTAAATTCTAAAAATCACAGAAAAATATTAATCTATACTTAGCGCGCTCTACCTCGATTTGGCTGCTGGCCGCTAGGCTTCAGCCTCATGCAAACACCACAAGATATTTTTTCATCTGTAATATGTTGTATATGGTTGATGGCAAGTTAAAAATAATGTCTATGATTGGCTATCAATAAAGATAATAAAATTTTACTAATGTACTTTTAAGAAAGTATAGATTTTAATAAAAATTAATCCAAAAGCTTAAAACAGTTATTTAACTTAAATCGTTGATGAACTATATGGATGTAAGGCAACTTTTTGATGCATCATTTATTAATTTTCTCAATAACAAATTTTTTAAATTACAATCGAATTTCCCAGTTGTGTTTGTATATTGAACTGATACAATTTTAAGAAAGACTTTTGAAATTAATAAGAATTTAGAATAATCACTATTTTAGCAACGTCTACGAACTTTTGCATCTAACCTAAATTTTGTTTAAATTTACCAAGAATGGTGGGGATAATTTTTAATTAAAATCAGCTAGGGAACGCAAGCTTATATACATTGTGACCAGTAAAGTCTGAATCATATGGGATTCTTTTTTCTTAATAGCTTTATTCGAAATTTGACTTCGGCATCAATTTCTGCGTCGATCGAGATGAAAATTAACCCAAAAATTAGTAGTCACGTAATTAACATTATCTGTCAAATTTTGGAAAAAAATATTCAAAAGTGGGGTTATATCTCAAAATATCGAAAAAAGTTATTAGAAACAGTTTTTCTAAATGCAATTTTTAGCCCATATGCAAAAATTCCGCTGTATAAGATAATTTAGTTGCCCATTTTTTTGTAAATTGCACCACTGTTGCAAAATAAGACACAATGCAACCTACATAAAACTTCTTAGTTTTAACAGTGCTTCATTCCAGACATATTCTGTTTAAAGTAGCGGCATATTAAATGTGTGTTTTTCTACAAAATCCATAAAGTGCTATTAAAATTTGGTCACGTGTGATGCAAAGTTTATTTGTTTTTGACCCTGTATAAGGTAACTTCATAAAATAAATATTTTTGTAAACGTAGTTTGTGTCTAAAAGTAATACATATTAATGTTAGGAAAACAGTTTAATTGATAATATAAAAATGAAACGCATTTAAAATTCCACCGTTTAATTGATAACAAACTATTTTTGGATTTTGAATATTAAATTAAAAACAATTCAAAAAAACTAAAAATTTAAAATTCCATTTCTGTGTGTTTTCGAAAATAGTCATTTTATGAAATTACCATATACAGCATATGTCGGGGATGAAGCATTGTCAAAACTAAGAAGTTTCATGTAAGTTGCGTTGAGTCTTATTTTGCAACAGTGGTGCAATTTACCAAAAATGAGCAAAAAATCTAAATTATCTAATACAGCTAAAATTTTGCATATGGACTAAAAATTGTATTTAGAAAAACTTTTTCTAATAACTTTTTTCGATATTTCAATTTTTTTTTTGGAAAAATATTAAAATTTGACAGATAATACCAATCACGTGTCTACTATCTTTTTGATTAATTTTCATCTCGATTGAAACAGAAATTGAGGCCAAAGTCAAATTTTGAATAAAGCTATTAATAAAAAAAAATTCCATAGAATGCGGACTCTACTGGTCACACTGTATATTTTTTTAATTAAAAGAAACGAAATCACTTTGTTCCCATAGTTTAGTCCATTAGTACACAATCTATTATTAATTTGAATTTTCGGTTACGATTTTGTAAGAACTACTAATCTGAATACTGTGAAACGCAACAAATGTCGTAGATCTGTATTGGTCAAAATATATAAATTTGATTGAATTATGGGTTTTCCTAACTACAAACTACCTTGGCAAGTAAAAAAAATCAATTTTTTAACACAAAAGACCCTCTTAATTAGTGAAAAAACAATAATGGAATAGGGCACCAAAAAATTGTAATTTATTAAAGTTTTGTTGCTTCATGCTTTGTTTATAAACTTCTTCTTCTTCCACTCTTTGGAGTTGGCTGCCTCTTTTTTACTTCTAGCGCCGTACTCCTTGTTTATAAACTGTAAATTTTTTAAGTCATGAAGTTCATAAAAAATAACTAAGTTATGAAAAAAACTCAATTTGTACCGAGACTCTTTGTTTTAATAGTGATTGTGTAAAATACACTGGTATCATATTAAAGAGAACAAAATATAAGATGCATTTAAAAATATTGGCCCGACATTTCCTTCTTTTAATTTACATTTTTCCTTTTAGTAAGGTTCTTATCCCTTTCTTTTTAATTTATGAAGAAAAGTTTAATTTTTATTGAATTTTCCAGACTTAAAAAATGGTCTAAAATAAAATTTATTTTCTTTATATTCTGAAAAACTTCTTATGCAAAATCATAGTTTTTGAAGTTTTCAAGTAATTTGGAACCGATTTTGATTTGTTTGTAAGTTCAAAACTTCTTAAGAATGGATGCAAGTAACCGAAAAATTTAACAAACTATATTTTATTTAAAATAATGAGTTTGGAAGGTCTCAAATGCAACTTCTTTCGTCAATTTTAAATAGCCCGTTTTGTTGTATAAAGATTATTGTTTGATTAAAAATGGTAGTAATATGAATGTAATATTTTATAAATAAAAATTTTAATTTTAGCAAGGAATTGCAGGACATTATAATACACTACATGCAATTTCGAAGAATTGGCGGGAGTTGCTGAGTATATTTCACACTAGTGTTAAAAGTATTGGCAGCAATTCACTCCATATGTAATGGGATCAAAAATGATAGATATTTCTTGATAAGAGAAAAATAATAGTAATAAAAATAGAACTTACATTAGTTAGCATCAATGTTCACCATGAAGAAATGCTCTCCTCCAATTTTTAATAAACGATTATGATCCAGGAATTTGCCGAGGCCGCCGTAACCATTCCTGGACCGAGAGAAATTTTTGCAACCCGTCGTGTCTCCTCCTCTTTCACCGGCCGTACTCCACCCAACTCTTCTGATGGGCCGGCAAAGCGCCTAAGAGTACGACTCAGGGTGTAATAATCCCTATGTACCCTCAACCGCAAGTAAGCCGCTACTGAAGTACCCCCAGGGTTGGTCCACATCACTGGGATTCAGTAGTGCGCCGAGGCTTCAAACACATCTGACCCTGGGCCAAGGGATAGAGAGTTACTCCTACGTGAAATTGAATTTGTCCGCGTGGCGATGGATATAACATAATTTTTCACGTCTGAAAGTAAATAAATGTTTTATATTAGAAAAATTTAAAAAAGATTGTTGGTTATTAAAAGGCAAGATAGTGATATTAAGTTACTTGACATTTTGAAAAGAGTGATATGAGTTTTTACATAATTTTACCTGACCATATATTCTTCGCAAAAATAATGGAAATTTTACTTCGCAGTCAGTTTTTAATTAAATGCATCACTTAGTTTACATTAATTGTTAATATTTTTTCCTAAAAGCACGTTATAATTTTTTAAAATTTCTAAAAAAATATTAATAATAAATGTTTGTAATTTCGTACGAAAATCTCGTTTTTTTTTTGTAGTGATGGCATGATAAAATATTATTACTGTAATAATAAAAGAAACTGATTCTATGTTTAATAAGATGTAGAAAAAGAATAGTTTCAATTCAAATAGGAAAGTTATTAGCAATCAAGTCGTCAAAAATTCTAAAATAAACAAATTTCAAATGGGTAATTTAATAAATAAATGTAACAAAGCACTAGGAGACTTTTGATGCATCCTTATACAAATATTGTATCGATGAGTCATTATTGTTTGGTCATGTAACTTCTAGACTTGTATTTTCGTATATTCTAGTAAGTTTTATAGGTATATAAGTACGCAGGATTAGGAGATAAGTTTTAGTTTGTATTTGAATATGAAAATGTTAAAAACTAGTTATTAAAGGGTTGTTATTTAATAGTGTGGAAGTGTTGTTTTTTTTTAATCGAGTCCGGAGAGTGATTTTAAGGAGAAAAAATCGTAACAATATGAATGTGGACAAACAATACAACAGAATTATTATTAGGGCAATTTTCTTTTATAAATTCATTCGAAATTTTTACATTTTTTACCATTATGTCCAGAGAAAAGTCTAACTTCGCAAATAGACTAGGAAGATTAGATTGATAACAAGCAAAAATAAATGTAAAATGCAAATAAAATTTTTCTTTTTGGTAAGCATTCATCCAAGGGATACAAAACCACACTTATTTTTAGCGTCTCAAATTTTGGTGGGTAAATATTTTTTTGTGAACAATTGAGAGCGAAAAATCGGTTTTCTTCATTGAATTCAAAAACTATTCTACCTAAAAACGTAACGTTGCAAAATTATAGGCAATAAAGAACTGTTCAAATGCTTATTTGTTTGCAAAATCCTTTCGGTGATAGCTGAGATATTTACAGTAGACAAAGAATGGCGTTTACATTTGTAAAAAAAATATTGAAATCGTTAACGAACCAAGGGATAATACGTAATTAGTGATACAAAAAAGTTGGCATAAGATGGACTCTACGTGTTCAATATTATTTAGTACTGTGTGCGAGTTTAGTGGAAATTCTTAGTGGTAGTTGATAATTTTTGGAATTATGAACCGACCATCAAGTGAAGCTGCGTGAGATAGCCGACATTGCGTTTGAAGAAAAAAACTGCTCCAAATGAAGACCGTGTCACGTGTCGATAGCAACGATGGCAAAACTGCATGAATTGAATTCGAATTGCTTCTTCCTCCAAAGTATTCTTTAGATTTGGCCCCCAGCGGCTGTTGCCTGGTCGCAAACCTAAAAAAATACTCTCCGGAAAGAGATATCGCTCCAATGAACAGGTAAGCGTGTTTTGAAAGTTTGGACAAATCGTTCTGTAAGAAAGGCATAGAAATGTTAGTGTGGCGCTGGAATGATTGTATCACTCTAGAAGGAGACTATGTTGATGAATAAAGTTGAATTTTGCTAAAAAATTTTGTTTCTATGTTTTAGTTTAGGTAGTTTTCAAACCACCTGTTAACCTATAATGGGAAGAATAAAACAAAAAAAGCCCTTTTTAACGAGCCTAAATTTGTTCAATTTCTTTTAGCCAAACTCGAGTTCTCATCACTGCGTTCCCCATCACTTTATTTTAAAGGATAGAGTAACTTGTATGAAACAGAAAAAGTTTCCAATTTCCTCAAGATTAAGCCGCAAATACTTTCAATACAACTTAATTGGGCAAATTACTGACAAAAATACTTTTTCCTAATGGGCCATAGTTGTTACGCTCCTAGCGACTGGCGTAAGAACTTAAAAATAACTTACAGCGATTTTTAAGGTCCGCTTTTACTATAAATATTTTTTCAGAAGCCATGAAGCTAAGGGTGCATGAGACATAACCGGTGTTCTCTCTTATTTGGCCACTCGGTACACTTGCAACAATTTAAAAAATAACATATCTGATTTTCACAAGAAGTCTTGTGTTTTTATTTCAAGATATGGGCACCTCAAAATGATTTTTTGATAGAAAAAATACCCTGCTCCTTATAAAAAGCTTCCTTCCTTCGTATTCACAAAAAATATAAAAAAAAACTTAAAAAAAGTCTTTATTTTATACTACTTGTGTATACTGTTCAAAAATTTTTATAAATTAACGACATATCTACAACTTTCTTTCTATTGCCTCTCTCTCTCAAATTTTGAGCACTTTGAGATGAACTGAATAATTTTAAAAAAATGTTGCTTGCCCTTAGTTTCCAAACAAAAACACTTTAAAAGTTATAATTTTTTACTTATTGGATTTCTTAAAAGTGTTCATAATATAATTTTCAAATACTCAAAACAAAATTTTAAAAAGTATTAAACCTTAAAATATGACACAATTAAAAAAGATATTTTTAGGAGGGGCGATCAGAGCTAATATATATATATATATATATATATATATATATATATATATATATATTAATTTTCTTGATTCTTGAACCATAGATTATATCATTTTTCTTATTTTTGTATTTTCTTGGGTTTAGGTTCTATAATTAATAAAACACAAAACGATTGAAAATGCCTTGAATAAAGGGCGAAACATCAATCGTTTTGTGTTTTATTAATTATAGAACCTAAACCCAAGAAAATACAAAATTAAGAAAAATGTATATATATATATATATATATATATATATATATATATATATATATATATATATATATATATACATATATAAAGGGTTTTCCAATAAGAGGTGTTATTTTGATATTCAAAGAAAAATGCCATTTTTTAAGATAAATGATCGGATATTTATTACATTATAAAGAGGAAGGTATGCCGTTAATGATGGAAAATAACATCAGCCAAATGACCACCACGACCATGCCTACAGGACCATATCCTTTTCATGAAATTTTCCATAACCAAATCGCAAAGTGGCTGCCCTATGTCCTCGATAGCCTCACGAATTCCATCTTTGAGGTCTTGAATCGACGCTGGGCTGTTGGCGTAGACCTTGTCTTTCACGTGGCCCCAAAGGAAGAAATCGCAAGGTGTCACATCACAAGATCTCGGTGGCCAATTGTGATCACCTCTTCGAGAGATAACACGGTCCGGAAACTTTTCCCGTAAAAGATCAATGGTTTCGTTGCTTGTGTGGCACGTAGCGCCGTCTTGTTGAAAGTAAACGTGGTCCAGATAAATACCATCCAATTCCGGCCATAAAAAATCATTAATCATCTCTCGATAGCGCAATCCATTCACCGTAACTGTTGCTCCAGCCTCATTTTCGAAAAGGTAAGGTCCAATGACCCCGCCGGACCATAAACCGCACCAAACAGTCACACGTTCAGGATAGAGAGGCTTTTCAACAATAACTCTTGGGTTTTCCGAGCCCCAGATGCGACAATTTTGTTTGTTGACGAAGCCACCGAGGTGGAAATGGGCCTCATCACTGAAGATGATTTTTCGATGGAATTCCGGATCATTTTCATGCATTTCAAGAACCCAATCAGCAAAGGCACGACGTTGTTGATGATCGGCCGGCTTGAGTTCTTGCGTTAACTGAACTTTATAAGCCTTAAGACCCAAATCTTTATGCAAAATACGGTGTAATGACGTTTGTGGAATCCCTAATTCCAAAGAACGACGAGGAATGGACAAACCTGGGTTTTCTTCAACACTTTCGGCTACAGCAGCAATATTCTCGGCTGTTCTTGAGCGACGTGCACGGGTTTTCTTCTTCACATAACTAACTTGTCCCAACAGCTCGAATTTTTTCACCAATTTCTTTATTGCGCTCCGACAAGGTGCTTCATGACGACCCAAAAATGTTCGAGTTTTACGAACCGTCTCTGCCAAATTTTCACCATTTTTATAGTGAATTTTAATAATTTCAATGCGTTGTTGAAGCGTGTATCGTTCCATCTTTATTTATGGCGTAGTTTCTACTTGTCAAACGTCAAAAACTTACAGCTTCAAAAGTGACATCTACCGAAATAGCGGGCTTTTCAAAATGACACCTCTTATTGGAAAACCCTTTATATATATATATATATATATATATATATATATATATATATATATATATATATATATATATATATGTATATATATATATATATATATATATATATATATATATATATATATATACATACGATTTTACATATTTCTGTATTAATTCACCGTCGCGCCACCATATGGCGGTTTTTTTTTTACAAACTTTGTTAATCTCTGTGGTTCTTGTGTTATCAAGTGGACCATCGAGATGTCGCCTTTGTCGTCTTATTTGCTGTTTTTTGATTTTAAACTCAGCTTTATAGGATGCAAAGGCGAGATGATGGTTTGTACCGAATGCGGTGGCCTGACGAGTCCCATATTAGGATGAAACAGCGCTGTCGCCATCTGTCGGATCCGGAGTTTTTCCATATTTTGGAGTGCTTCACACTTTTTAACACGAGAATCATGTAGATTTACAAATTTTCACGTCCGCTTCGCCAATATTTGATTCTATTTTATTTTAAATTACACGGGCAAAAACTTATCTATTTAGTTATATATATATATATATATATATATATATATATATATATATATATATATATATATATATATATATATATATATATATATATATATCAATAATTGCCAATAGGTCTAATGTTAATTATCTAAACTTTGATGCGACACCTATGAATTCAAGTGTAATATTAGTCTTTGTGAAAATAAAAAAAAATGTTTTGATAATACAAAAGAAATATCTTCGTTCTGTGTACTTGGATAAATATATATATATATATATATATATATATATATATATATATATATATATATATTGCACTTCAAAATGGATCTAAAAAAACTCTTAAAAACACCTTTGGCTCTTCGCAAACCATTCCCCATTGATTTCAAATATATAATGACTAGAAGATAAGGAATTTTAAAAAAATCATAATTCAGTTTTAGATTTTCACAAGGGTAATGTATAAAAGATCTTAAAAGTGGAGGTGCTGTAGAGGGGCAAAGAAAGCTTTCACGACCTACTGACAATCTATAAAAACTATTTTCTTATGTTTTATCGATATAATTAGAAGGAATTTCACTAGATAATATTAAAGATATAATTTTCTCTTTCTCTCTCTCTAGAAGAATTACATGTTGATAAAAAAAAATAGTTTTCGAGACAATCTTAACAAAGATTTTAAACTATTTAAAATCTCTTTGTTATTATTAATATTGTTTTAATATTTTTATGTTCTGCGCATTGTGAAAAAATTTAAACACACACACACAGACACACACACACACACACACACACACACATATATATATATATTTTTATATATATATATATATATATATATATATATATATATATATATATATATATATATATAAACAAAAAATCAATGTGATGAAACAACTTATAAAAATACTTTAAAAAATTACATGTTTAATAATAATGACCTCCTTTACATAAAAAAAACTTGATAAATAAAGTAATATATACTAATTTAAAAAAAGTTTTTGTTAGTTTTGTAGACTTTACAATAATCATAAAAAAATGTATACTGGAATCTTTTAAGAAACCCCTTTCGTATCCTTGTGAAAAAACATATAACTAAATAAATTTTGCGTGGACTTATTTTGGAAACTGCAAAATGATTTTCAAAAATAAAAAATATTCCTTTCCTGAAAAGACCTTTCCCCTTGGATATGTACAAGAAAAATATAATAAAAATATATTATTTAAAAAAAAGTCCTTAATACGTTTTTGCAACTTTCGTAGACTACAATAATCTTAAGAAGTGAAATATATATTTGACTCTCACAAGTACCCTTTTTTGACCAAACATAAAAATTGTATTTTATAATATTTTTTCAGAAGTATTATTTGAAGTCTTACTCTCCCTCTCCACCAATAAAAACTTCCCGCGGTATACGAACAAAAAAGGTATAATAAAAATATATTAATTCTGAAAAAATAGTTTTTAATATATTTTCCCGAAGTTTTTGATAGTTTTATAAACTTTACAACAATCCTAAAAAGAAAATATAAATTTGAGTCTCACAAGAAGCCCTTTTTGTATCCATGTGAAAACAATATAAATAAATTTCGATAAGACTCAAAAAAATTTTCTGAAAAAGATTTTTTTTAACTTTCAGGCAATTCCAAATTTTCTAGAATTTTTATAATCAAACAATTAAACTGAATTTTCAATAATGTATCTTATCAAAACTTATTTATATTGTTTTCACGAGGATACAAAGGGGATTTCTTGTGAGAGTCAAATTTATATTTCCTTTTTTAAGATTATTGTAGAGTTTACGAAAGGAGTAAAAATTTTGGCAAAATATATTAAGAGACAATTTTTTAAAAAATTAATATATATTTAATATATCTTTTTTACACGTGTCTCAGGGGGACGCTTTTTACTGGGGTTGGCAGTTATTTTTTATTTTTAAAAATCATTTTGAAATTTCCAAGACTAAGAAATAATACTTGTGAAAAGATATTATAAAATATAAATTTTATGTCTTGTCAAAATTAATTTAAATATTATATATATCAAAGGGGATACTAACTTGCAAACACATATAGGTGGTCCCATAAAAACTCCTCTTTCGCCTCCCCACAAGAAAAAGTTTTTATTTTTTATATTTTTTATTTAGACTTTAAAATAATTTAAAACTGCAAGAAGGTCATATGGCATAATTTTTTAAAATTTTCCTATGGATAAAAACAAGGCCAGGTACGGATACAGGGGGAGCAAGGACTGGAATGCCTTCCCCCTGAGTGAAGCAAAACCAAAAAACTTTTTTTTAACAAATTTTCTTGAAAATAGTAAGATCTTCCCCCCCTGAGCGATCCTGTATCCGCACCTGAACGAAACAAAAAAATGTATTATTACTTTTATGTAAGTTTTTTTGCTAATTTGGAGTATTTTCATATAATTTTCAAACAATAAAAATTTTTCCTACATTTCATATAGTAAATTTATGACACAATATGTAGGTTTCAGAAAATAATTCAAATCACAGTTTTTTCATGTGGCCGTCACATATATTCTATAAAAATAAAGGGAAAGGGAATGTCACAATTATGATCTTACATCTTTGTTTAATTTATAATAATGCATAGGTATGTCACTGTCTTCAAAGAGATACGGAAAGGGAATGTTAAAAAATATGCTTATAGAATGGGGCTGCATATGTCACATTTCAGCGTGACTACGTTCAAAGTATCAAACCCTATTAAAATAATCTATTATGTATGTATTTAAGAATATAATTGCTCTATACTACAGGATTATTTTGACATCTAGTTACATAAGTAGGAAAATGTGCAAATAGGCAAATAATTTTGAAATAAAAAATTCTTCAAAAACTTTCGAAAACCGATTATTAATACATAAATGTATCAAAAATCGTAATTTATAAAAAAAATGTCGAAATTTAAAAACCAAAAAATTAAAAATTTACTTACAAATAGAAGGAGCAGAGCAACACTTTATGTTAGGACGAATAACGGTAAATTTATGTTATACACGACGGTAATATCCGTGACCATCCCGGAATGACCTCCTCTAAGTCGAACACGGGACAGAGCGGAAACTTGTCCCCCCAGAATAAGACAGTTGTCCCCGCAACACATTCGATACGAAATGAAGAAATAAATTAAGATGCAAATTAAAAATGGTCACAGCAAAAAACTCCACATCTAGCTCAGTTCGTATAAAAACAATTGAAACAACAATGAATCATGGCTGTCTCTTTAGGCATTCGAAGGTATCGCGATATTTTCTACCTGAAAAAATTTTCTGGATCAGATTATTATATTATTTATAACGAGAAAATACTGGACAACGATTTATTTCTAATTTTACTAAAGGAAATATTTTTCACACACATTTAAACAATATTGGATTTGCAAAAATTAAATAAATTATTTTATGCATGTTTTTTATATTCTTGATCAGCATTGACGTTTCTAGATCGCATTACATCTATTATTTATAACAATAAAAATTGTTATTCTACAGAGTGTCTACAAAATCTTTCGCTTTAAATAACAAAAAAAATTATATATATATATATATATATATATATATATATATATATATATATATATATATATATATATATATATATATATATATATATATATGTTTATACGGCTTTCACGGATTCCTCCGTGTGAAATGCATTAGCAGTGGTTATATCCACATTATGCTGTTGTAGTGATGAAATCACATTCAGCAAACGTACAACTATATGCAACTCCATATGTAAGTGAAGCAAAATGCGAAACAGTGAATGCAAACTTCGCTCCATCATATCCTTTCTGTGTTAGAGGTTGCACAGTTAGAATAAATTGTAATAAAACACAATTCATCCTATTCCACCACCATCGGGATGGTGGCCTACCTGTACCACCATACCGAGAAGAAAGTCAAAGCCTACCCTCCCCGTCACAGTGATACGGCAGAGATACATGTTTCGTCTCTCACTAGACTCATCAGGGTACCGACATGCACCTGGCTGTGCAAAAGACAGATCGGAAGGAAGCATGCAACACTGAACGCGGCTTCGCCGACCTCTCGTCGGATGGCTTATATATGTTTAAACGACTTTCACGGATTCCTCCGTGTGAGATGCATTAGCAGTGGTTATATCCACACGTATCGCTGTGACGGGGAGGGTAAGCTTTGACTTTCTTCTCGGTATGGTGGTACAGGTAGGCTACCATCCCGATGGTGGTGGAATAGGATGAATTGTGTTTTATTACAATTTATTCTAACTGTGCAACTTCTAACACAGAAAGGATATGATGGAGCGAAGTTTGCATTCACTGTTTCGCATTTTGCTTCACTTACATACGGAGTTGAATATAGTTGTACTTTTGCTGAATGTGATTTCAGCACTACAACAGCATAATGTGGATATAACCACTGCTAATGCATCTCACACGGAGGAATACGTGAAAGCCGTATAAACATATATAAGCCATCCGACGAGAGGTCGGCGAAGCCGCGTTCAGTATTTGCATGCTTCCTTCCGATCTGTCCTTTGCACAGCCAGGTGCATGTCGGTACCCTGATGAGCCTAGTGAGAGACGAAACATGTATCTCTGCCGTATCACTGTGACAGGGAGGGTAAGCTTTGACTTTCTTCTCGGTATGGTGGTACAGGTAGGCCACCATCCCGATGGTGGTGGAATAGGATGAATTGTGTTTTATTACAATTTATTCTAACTGTCTGTGCAATCTCTAACACAGAAAGGATATGATGGAGCGAAGTTTGCATTCACTGTTTCGCATTTTGCTTCATATATATATATATATATATATATATATATATATATATATATATATATATATACATATGTATATAAAATATATATTTTTCGCAAAAATCCAATTATTATTGAAAATTATATTAGAAATGGAAAAGTTAAAATGGCATATACAGGGTGGGGAAAAAAATTAAAAATATATAAATTAATATTAAAAAGCGAACGTCTAACATTTTCATTTAATGGAGATCCTCGTCGGACAATAATACTTAAAATCGTGCAATAGTAAAAAAAATATTATTTTATTTTTAAAGACTTATGTCGAAATTAAGAAAAAATCAAATGAACTAAAGGATCCCGCACAACGCTTCTCAGTGAAATTGGCCTCAACTGTACTATGGCATAGTTCTTGAGTTCCTGGTCAAAAGTTCTCATGGGTCTGAAAAAATACAGTGGCTAGTTTTCGAGATAGAGTGTCTAAGGTTTTTTTTTCTTTTTTTTTTCCGCCCAGCACCTATGGAGGATGTATGTGTGGAAAGTTTCTTCGAATTTTTGCAAGTATTGCAAAAACAATTATTATAAATAAACGGGTAATTGTACTAATCCTAAGTTCTCGTGGGTCTGAAAAAATACAGTGGCTAGTTTTTGAGATAGAGTGTCTAAGGTTTTTTTTTCTTTTTTTTTCCGCCCAACACCTATGGAGGATGTGTGTGTGTGGAAAGTTTTTTCGAATTTTTGCAAGTATTGCAAAAACAATTATTATAAATAAACCGGCAATTGTGCTAATTCAAAGTGAAAAGATATACTAGTTTGGATAACTGTAATCCTGATTTCCTTACTTTCCCTTTCATTTCATAACCTAACTTTGCATCTTACCTCTGGGAGGCCAAATGGCCTACAAAACACTTCGCATGAACAAGAGAATCTTATGTATACATATCATTGCAAACAACAGAGGCCTTTCAGTGTAATTATTGAAAGCAAGGTTGATAATATTGGTAACATACATCCCGTGGCATTTAAAAAAAACTTAAAAACAACGTAAGCTCCATGATGCCGCGGAGTTTTCTCGGGAAGCAAAAGAAGTGTGTGATATAATTATTTGTCAAGCAAAAGAACGATTTAGCTTAACAGGTCACTTGGTGGCAGCCATTTTTTTTTCGGAATAGTTTGTCGGATGTAGTACATGTTTTCCAGAACAAAAATTTAAGTATACGTTTAAAATTTACCCCTTTTTAACCGACTTCTGAAAGAAGGAGGTTCTTAATTCGTCGATTATGTATTTTTTTTATGTATTAACAGCGATTACTTCGGAACGGCGGCACCGATTTGAATGAAATTTTTTACGTTATATTCAGGAAGGTGCTGCGGTGGTCCCATATTTTTTTGGACGAAATTGGTGCAGTAAAATCCAAGATGGCGCTGACAATATGACAGCCAAAAAAATTAATTTTGTTCGATTTTCTCCAAAATTGGTATGGGGGAATTTTCGGGGTCGTATACAATGAATCTGAAATTATTTTTGAAAAATTAAATATGGCGGATAAAAAAAATCAATTTTGTCCGATTTCGAAATATTAATTTTCTTAGATTTTTTCAAATTTGATATATATATATATATATATATATATATATATATATATATATATATATATATATATATATATATATATATATATAGGGGAGTTTTTGGGGTCGCACATTATGAATCTGAAATAATTAAAAAAAAATATATATAGCGGATCTCTCGATTTTGTCTAAAATTAATATTGGGGGGTTTTTGTTAGTGCTAATTACGATTTAATAATATTTTCTGAAAAATTCAATCTGGCGGAATCAATATGACGTTCTAAAAATTTTGCAATTTTCGATTTTCTCCAAAACTGATATAGGAGGTTTTTAAGGGTGTAAATTATGAATTTAATAGAATTTTTTCAGTATTCAATATGACGAATCCAAAACTTGTCATCTCTAGACACCCCCAGGCGGTGTTGCCAGATTGTACATTCCCTAATTTATGAAAAACGTAAATTTGGCCACTTCGGGCTTCAGTATATTACAAATTAGTTTTTAAAATAATGTGATTAAAAAATCTTACTTGTTACGAAGTTTTTACCATCATTTTCGCATTTAGAGATCAAAAATTAATCAAAGACTGTCTTTTACATTACAGTTGCAAATTGGCTGTAAAGTAGTGAAATTATCCTTATTCGCAACGATAAAACATATATTATTAAAAAATCAACTTCTTGACTCAAAATTATCCTAGCATGTAGCATCATGTTAGTATCAAAATAGTATATTAGAATGAAAGTTATCTAATTCCACGCCAATTGCTCAGAAAGGATTTTTTCGTTTTCACAACAAGCGAAGGGATATCCTTCGCCGCTCACTATTTAGAAGAGATTCTGTTCACGGCACCTATTTAAGGAGGATTTTCTTCTCTGCACAATTTTGAAAGGGATTTTTTACGCCGACACAGTAAGCGCTGTGCTTTTTTTGCCGATTTTTGTCTCGAAAGATTTTTTTGCCGCAATTTAATGAATGTCAAATTAAAAAACCTAGATATACTTATTGCTAATAGTCTAGTAGTTTTTCTAACAACTATTATGGTTTTCTGGTTTATACATATTAAAATACAAAAAAGATATACTATTTAGTGTATTATTTGAAATTAAAAAAAGGTAATAAATATTACAGCCCGACTCTGTGCCATTAGAAAATAACAGAAATAAATGAAGCAATTAGTCAACAAACTTTAACGCAAAAATTACGATATAACTCCTAATTGATTGAACGACTTGAAAAAAGGCTAAAAATGGAAGAATGGGAGTAACAATTACATTAGAGCAATTAATAACATTTAGTCGGCGAGCACCGCACATGCTTTGATAATGGCAGATAATGATAATCGTTTGTAAATAAGCACGGGCTAAATTGTGTATTGCGCCGCTCAGAGCAGCGCACCCCCATCGTTTACCATTACACGAGCTGTAGATTGCTTTTGTTGGTTAATAGACATCGTTCGTCGTTAGTGTTGCACGCGACGCGAATCGTCTTTGTCGAGTCCTGTCGCTGGTGCGCGCCGTTCGCGTAGCGCCACGAGGTTTTTTGTCAACAAACAAAAGCGCGCGGATTCAATTTTTTATGTCGTTTGAAAACTTTTGCTAATAAAAAATGTCAACTGAAATAAAAGAACAATCGCAGGACTATTTGTTACCTCCACAACAAGAACCCGAAATTGTTACACTAAATCAACCCTCGTCCTCAAAAAATAATAATTGCGGTACGGAATTTCAGAACAGTTGCAGTATGAGTTTTGAACGATTTTCTTGGCACGAGCACGTTTACAGAAGATTAACGAACAAGCCGACTCCTCATTATATCGATAACATATTAGGGTTGGCTAATGTAACTCCCCCTCAATCCCCAAAGCACAATGATTACCCCAACTTGCGGGCTGCGACTGATTTGGAGATAAATGAGCCGCTCAATCTATCCGTTAAATGTGAGCCGAAAGTTAGGACTAAAGCTGCTAAAGGTAAAATTTCAATTTAAGCCTAATTTTTCTTAGTTATATATACCTATATCATTTTTATTAGTATAGGTATTATACTAAGTTGAGATTTATGATTGGAAATAGAAATTAAAAAGAGCTCTTTTTTTTTGAAATATAAAGTTGTTGATAAACTGATAAATTAGAAAAAAAAATACAAACCGACTTTGCATACATACATCAAATTTTATATCTCACTTTCTGATTTTTACTCGGAAGGTGCAAAAAAGAAATAGTAGAAATTGCACTATTGGCTAAATAAAATAAAAGGAAGAAGTTAAATTTGACTAATATTAAAAAACTTTACAGCCCATAATTTTTTGGAAGAATCCAGAGTTAACATTAAACAGTATAAAAAAAGCCATTGAAAATATTTCAGAGCAAATATCTTAAAAAAGATCTCGTATTAGTTTCTGGATATACATATAAAATACAGCAATTAAACAATATGCATGTTTTTTTAACGACAGGAGGAAATGATGTTAAATGCCGGTTTATTATACATCTACATGTCCCAAAGTCTTTGATCACCAAATTATAATTTTTGAGAATATTAAGTAATTAAAGTACAGTTGCAAAAATTGCCAGAAAGAATTGGAGCTAAAAACAAACTACTTTAATAAAATAAATTTTTGTGTCCAATACAACATTTTAATATTATAATTATGGGTGGAATTATTTTAAAATAAAAGGAAAAAGATATATTTCTTATATTTTGAAAATAAAAGTTATTTTTGTATAAATATTAGCAACTGAAGAGGCTGCTAACCGACTTCAATTTTTATAAAATCAACAATAAGTAAAAGAGAATAAAAAAAATAAACCTGGGGTGAAAATTTGAACTCAGTAGTTAAAAGTTCAAAATAATTAGGAAAATAAAATTTTTATAAAAGAATAGCATTCCATTTTTTTTATGAAACTGAAATTTTTGAAGTCGGCACTAAATTGATACTTAACAAAATGTGATTCACACAAAAACTTTGGGAAACACTTTATTTATAATGGCTTTCTTACCGCAGCTTGTTTGTATCTCGTGTTAGTAATTATTTGTTTCATTTAGTAATAATTTGGCGCGACTTCAAAAATTTCAATTTCATATAAAAGTTTTTTAGCGCTTTTTTTAAAAGTCATTTTTAGTATTATAAGTAAACGCAAGATGTATAGTGTACTTTGCAATGTTTCCAAAATCGCAAAAAGTACCCTTTTTATCCAAAGTTGTAAGCAACACTAAATTGGACAATAAGAAATTCTTTGATTCGTAAAATTCTTCAAATATCAATTTGACAGTAAATCCCTTATATCAAAATTCAAGAAATTAATTTTAGATTTCCCCAATACCGATATTTAAAGAACTTGAGAGATGTAAATTTTTTAGTCTGACATATTTTATCCTGCAAATCAGAAAAATGTAAAATTTTTAGTCCCCCGGTTGGTATCTGCATTATTAATTTGTAAAAAATTAATTTTAGAATCGTAACCTATGATTCAAAAAATGTTTTAATACCAATTTTAAAAAAATGTAAATAATGTAAAATTTCCAGCCCACCATATTGGATCCGCCATATTGAATTTCAAAAAAATTATTTTCGACTTTTAATCTAATCTTAATCTACACTTTTAAAAACCCCCCAACATTGAATTTTCTAAAAGTAATTTAAAATTCGTGATTTACATCCTTAAAACCCCTCTATACTAATTTTGAGAACAAAATCGGGAAATTTTAAATTTTTACTCGGCGATATTAAATTTTTAAAAAATAATTTTAGATTCGTTATATAGGAACTTGAAATGACCCCCGTACCAATTTTGGAAAAAATTAGGCAAAATTATTATTTTTTTTCGCCATATTATCGGCGTCATTTTGAATTTTACTGAACCAATTTCGGTTAAAATAATATGGGATCACCGCAGCATCTTCCTTTTTTTTTAAAAAAAGAAAAAGACATGTTGCTTATATTCAGAAAGTAAAATTGTATTTTTATAGATATTGGCAATTAAATAAAGGAGGCTGTTAACCCACGGAAGTTTTGATAAAATTACGGATAAGTAAAAGAGAATAAAAGGAAAGAAGCCGCGGGTGAAAATTTGAACTTAGAAACTTTTAAATAGAACAAGATAACTTTAAGCTATTAGCAGCTAAAAGTTCAAAATAATTAGGACAATAATATAATGGTTAGGTAAAATTAATTTCTACCAATATTAATATATCTACTTCTACTTCTTAAGATATGCACAAAATCAAAATGCATTATCTACGTTCGCAGGGAACCATAAATTTTAAAAAGATGACACAATAATTTTCTTTCAAATAAACATTATTTTTACTTTACTTATAATATAATACATTTATTTAAAATAAAAATCCTTAATTGACATTGAGATTCTTAGCTTTAAAAAATATCTAATTTTTGTAATATGTCAGTATCTCCTTACTGAAGATTGTCTTGTTTTATTAGAAATATTCCAAAAGTTAATTAATGTTACAGATATTCTATAATATTTTATAAATTAAGACGTTGAGAAAGCCTGTAACAAATTGAAGACCAAATTCACAGAGGGTCCTGATTCCATTCCTTCGTTTGTCGTAAGGGATTGCCCTTGGGCGTTTGCTGAGCCTTTATCTGTAATTTTTAATTTATGAATTCAGAAATGTATTTTTCCTAACCTATGGAAGGAATAAAAAATCTATCCGGTTTTTAAAAAGGATGATAGAAAGATATTTGAGCGGGTTTTTTAGGAAGATATTCCGAGATATACGGAATCCTAGCGATTGCTTAAGCCTTCAACTGGGTCTCATGAAATTAAAAGCTTGGTGTCTAAAAAACATACTGCCTCTGAACGTAGACAAGTGCAATGCTATGTCATTCTCAAGATGTAAAATGTCTCTGATGCATGATTATGGGATCAACGGTGCTTTTTTAAGGCGAGTTAACTACATTAAGGACCTAGGAGTCACGTTCCACTGCAGTCTCACATTTTTGAATCATATTAACGATATAGTATTGATATTTTACCGAACGCTGGGCTTTCTAGTGAGATCTAGTCATGAATTTCAGTCGTTCCAGGTCATAAGTACGTTATATTATTCTCTCGTACGAAGCAAATTGGAGTATGCCTCAATTATCTGGCATTTGTATTACCATGCACACTCTGAAAAATCAAAAACAAATTCAATGTCGTTTCTTAAGATTCTTAAGCTTTAAATCCGACGGGTTTTATCTACTTCCTACTACACCTCGCGAAAGTCTATCGACATGATTTAAAAAGAAGTGCAATAACGGGGCTTGTGTACTTTTTTTTTTGTATACACTGGTTAATAACAAGATTTTGGAAAGATTTGCTCTCGAGAGATTATTTTCATGTTCCAGGAAAACCAAGAACTAATGTATTACAATTCTCTTCATTATACTCGATACCCTTTATTATCGCCAACAATTATTCTGTTGTCAAATCGTTTATTTGCAATTATCTATGTTATACTTATTGTACTGTCTGTATTATGTATATAATTTTAGGATTTATGCAACTCTGTTCTTTTTCTTACCTAATAATAGAAACTCTGGTACTGTGGAGTAGTGTAAATAAATAAATAAAATTATAAATTATTTAGAAATGATGTTTTGATATATTAAACAAAAAAAAAGATATATCTATCTCTTGAATGTGCGCCTGGCTACTAAGCATCCATCAGTTTTCACCCATCTAGTGTTTAGTTAGAGATCGAGTAACCCTTCCAGATAAGTTAAACAATTTTTGGGCTCCCGAAAGCCCAGATTATCACTTTTTTAACTTTAAAATCTTTCATCACATGTTTGATTAACGTAACATTAGAAAATGTTTGACCTATGCAATGCATGAAACTGCCGAATGTAAAGTTGACCGCCCGCCACAGGTCTTCCTTTTACAATACACAAAAGTTAAATTTGTAGTGAAAAAATGTACTCCCCTTTCTGTAGAGCACGCAACCATATACAGTTTTCCCCTATGCAAAATAGAATTCTCTTTACAACGAGCGTTCTCTTTTTATATTGTATATTTCGCTCAGAGCCCCGCTTTCATCTCTAAAGGTCTAAACCAAGATTTTTTATCATTTTTCGTAAAGGCGCGCACACACGCACATATTACCACTTCAACGACGGAAAAAAACTCCAAGAAAAAATTGATGTTTTTCGAAATATTGCAAATCGAATGAAAGAGGCTACTACGCCACTTTAGTTTTGGAAGATTATAACATAAAAAAAACCCGTAGATGTAGCAGACCTAAAGAGCTTTTAAATGAAAACAATTAAGTTCCAATAATTAAAAGTTCAAAGTAATTACCACAACAATTTATAACTCTGTAACAAAGCTTATATCTGTGCTAATAAACATGTCTAGTTCTACCTCTTAAGATATGACCAATGTTGTTTCATTGGAACAGTACCCAATTTACACCGAAATTATTAGCTTTAAATAAATATCTAATTTTTATAAGTAATATCTAGTATTTTTTTATTTTATTATAAATTTAGCAATATATTAACTGATGTAATAGATGTTGCACAATATTTTAGAAATTATAAATTTTTTGGAAAAAAATGTTTAAAATAATAAAAAACGATGTTTTCATAGACAGTGCAAACTGAATGAAAGATGCTTTTAAAGAACTTCAGTTTTTATGAACCTTAATAGATCATGATAGAAGAAAAATAAGAGTTTTTAAATAAAAAATAATTAATTTCTGATAGGTAGAAGTTCCAAATATACAGCTAAATTATGTATTAATAGATGTTTATTTTTACGCTTAAGATATGCCGAAAATCAGAATACTCTACATATGTTCGCGGGAAGATAGAAATTTAAAAAATAAAGAAAAGTTATATTTCTTTCTAATAAACTGGTATTTTTGCTTTGACAATATATCTAATTGAAATAATTACTGATATGAGTAAACCTGTTTCATCGAAGACACAACGCCCTGCTTAGTTTTAAATAAATATCTAATTCTTATAAATAATCAGTATCTTCTAATTGAAAATTATCTTGTTTTATTATAAATATGCCAACATGTTAATTGGCATAACAGATGTTTCATAATATTTGAGAAACTATAAATCTGTTATAACAAATAGTTAAAATAAAAAGAAAAAAATGTTTTCATAAATATTGCAAACTGAATTAAAGAGATTAAATTAGATTTTATAAACCTAAATAGAACATAAAAGAAAAAAATGCCGCAAGCCAAAATTTGAACTAAAGAGCTTTTAAATAAAAAATACCTAATTTGAAATAACTAAAAGCTCAAGATAATAAGACAAAAATATTAAGCTCTGTAAAAAGGCTGCTATCTGTATTGATAGATGTCTTCTTTTACCTCTCGTAAGATATGCTCAAAATCAAAATGTTCGCTGAAAGATATAAATTTAGAAAAAAGGGAGAAGTTATTTTTGGTTCATGTAAATTGGTATTTTTCTTGTGATAATATATTAATTTGAAGTAATCACTGATATAGGTAAACTTCTTTCATCGAGGGTATTAGGCTACTGTTGGAAAATTATTTTATATTATTTTTTGTTATATTTATTGTACAATATATAAATATTTCCTGGAGATTTGTTGTATTTTCGATAAAAATCACTAAAAAATTTGAATGGTACAAAAGCGCGCCGAAACGCAATTTATCATAAGGTGCTGGTCACATCACATCATAGTAAACAAAGCAACTCTAAACGATAGTTCATTTAATTTTTTGAGTTTTTTATTTGTTTGCTTATTATTGCCACAATACACATTGATGTCCATAAGAACTCCAGAAAAGGCGTTTGTTTCTGTTCTAAAAGGCGAGAACAGTGGTTAGAACTAGCCAGTAAGTGCATCGGAGCTAATTTTATCGTTTTTGCATGAAGATCGCTTTAATGCGAGTATATTTATGTTTTTATTTTACTGTAATATGTTACAGCTGAGCTGTTACAAGTTTTAATCAGTGTTCCTTATCTAAAGCTTCGTTACGTGTACATAACCTATACTGACTTCAAATTAGAATAAAAGTCTGCGCCCTTGCAGACCTATAAATCATAGATATTTATTTTAATGACGTGCAGACTTATTGTTGTCATAACCTGTATGATGATTTTATACTCAAGTTTTGGATATGGTTATTGGGTTATTTCTTTGAATAATGGTATGGCGAAGAAAGAATAGAAATTAAAAATAAATGAAATTAAAATGCTATTAAATTAAAAATTAAAATACTAAAAATGCTTCGATATAGGTGGTTATTTTTTTGGTGTTGAACGTTCTTTCTTTTAGGGCAGCATGCCGGAGATTAGGGGGGTTTTATATATTCAAAGCGCCACCTGTTTTTAGGCCCCTGGGTAAGAAGAAGCGATGATGTTAGCGAAAACAGGAAACAACCAGATTCAAAAATAAAACACCGATTCCTAGAACAATTAAAATCTTTATTTAAACAATAAGCGAAAATGATGTGTTGTATAAAATTATGTTTATTAACTGAATCTATAAAAATATGTGACTAATTGCTACATAAAAAAACAAAAAACCATGAACAATAACACTATAGTGCAAGTATGACGTCATCCGCGCCAAACGCAAAGTTGGTTAGCTTTAGGTCCAGCTTTAGACTGTCAATTAATCTTGAATAGCGGCGTGGAATAACCTTACTTTTTTTTCGTTCAAATGTTTATATTTATTTTGAAATAATAAAATATCTAGTAGGCCGATTAAGACTAAAATTATGTTTATTTAAACCTAATAAGAAATGTTGGACTAGTATTATGTGAAATGATGTTTTAAATTATATAGTGTATACGTATACCTTTGGTTTACAAGATATTTTAAATTAAATTAAATTTAAAGTGCCCTGTAATTGCTCGCAGAAAGTCTTATTAGTTCTCAATCATAGGGGAAAAATGAAAGTATACTTTAAAATCGGTAATACCACTGTTTATTATGTAGTTCTAATACCTGAAAGGCAGTTTTGTCATTCAGTCCAAACATTTTCGGCAAGCTGGATAGCCTCTATGGGAGCAATGGTATGTTATATGCGGGCACTGGCATGCAAATTCAATTTTATACACGAAGGCAAAGTCCCGATATAATAAAACCTGTGTGCGGCATGTACCTGTGTTTTTAAGGGTGCACCAAGTATTAAAAGTTACAAAGATGGTGGGTTGACTTCTCAGATGAGAGCACTTTCACTATGGTTTACTTAACGAAAAACGAATACAATAATAACTTTGTTTATCTTCAATATCTGGCAAATGATGCCTTAACACACTAAACTATGGTTTGAGCTACAAACAGGAATAAAAGTAGTATTGCACTCTTAGGAAATTAGCAAAAATTCTGCTTTCTGAGTTTCTGCCAGTTTTCACAACCAGACTTTCTCTACTAACGCACCAAAAACAAAAGAAAAAAAAAAGATTAACTACATCCTTGATGAAAATAGTAAAAGTGAAGTGCTTGATACATTTCTACACACACTTGAATTTTTTTTACAATACTAGTTTTTGATGTGACAGGTGAATAAACTTTTATGTTTTAATTTAATATTTATTAAAAAGACTGTTTGAAGAAAATAATAAATTAATTTATGGTGAATATCAGCTTTATTGTAGGTATTATTAGTATAAATATTTATAGTTTTTATTGTAAAATAACAAAAGTTTAACAATAAGTAAGATGCAAGTAATATTTACATTGCCGTTTTCACGTTTTTGAGTTAGACACGAAACGTAATAATCTAGAATATATGGCTGAGTTAGATCAGTGCTATGAAAATCTTATTGGAGGTTGGATATTATCATAGCTATTCTTCCTTTATTTGCTGCCGCTTAAAAACATTCCACTAAGCTACAATTGAACTAATCCCTGTAATTTCTCAGTCGTGAGATTCCTCCCCTACTAATGCTTCTTTTTCCTTTCATAATATACCCCAGATATAGTAATTTCCTTATTTTTATGATATTTATTATTCTCTACTCATTTTTTGCACTGCAATTTATTTATGCGTTCTTGTTTAAATGCCCAACTTTCCAGACCATATTGTACCATTAAAAACATATAACAACTCAGTGTTTTTACTCTTAGTTTTAGTGTGAGGTCGCTGTTACTGCAAATTGTTTTTAGTTGTACAAACGTATTTCTTGCTATTTATGTTCTCGCTCTTATATCTGTTGTTCGATCAGTATATTCTGTAATCCAAATATTTTTGAACTCTCTAATTGTACACCTCGTTGATTTATATTTGATTGTATGTTTGATTTCTTTGTTATTACCATATATTTCGCCTTTTTTATATTCATCCTTAATCTGTATTGGTCATAAAAGGTACTTATTCTATTTAATAGCCCTTGAAGTTCGTCTGTCGAGCTTGCAATAATCACCGTGTCATATACCTTACTCTTCACTTTGTTTCAATTTCGGAACTGGATTAATTATCTATTACTATTTGTTCGCACTGATTTCAGTAAAGATTTGTTATTATTCTTAAGTTTCTTGTCTATGTTTTTCGTTTGCAGAATTTCGACTAGTTTTTTTTTATGTCATATCTTATTGAAAGCTTTGTCGAAATCAACGTAACAAACATTCATATCCATACATTTTTGTACCAATACATTGAGCGTAAATAACGCTTCCCTGGCGCCTAATTCATTTCTGAACCCAAATTGATTATGATATATTCCTTCTTCAAGTTTTTTGTTAATGTGCCTATGTAAGATTTATTAAAAATTATTCTGTATTTACTACAGTCTTTAGCGTTTGTGATTTTTGGTATAGCGCAAAAGGTGAATAGTAGCTATTGTTTCGGTACAGTTCTGATTTATATATAATATAACAAATATCAAATAAATTGAATAAATTCTGTAGCATATCGAAGATATCGTCATTCGTACATATACAAATTTTAATTGGAAATATTATCTGGATCTACTGCTTTTCCATTTTTGCTATTTTTTATGGCTGCTTTTATTTCTCCTGTCAATATTTCCAAAACTTCGTTGTTTTCTACTACAATTTCCATTAGTTTTTGAGTATCCCTCGTTTTCTTTTTCTGTTATTGTAAGCTCTCATTTATTTTTTGATGAGTGTTAAAATTTTTATATTTTCTCTGATATTATTTTCTGACTTTCCTCTTTCATTTGTTGAATTTTATATTTTATCTGCTTATTTATTTCTTTATAATTTTTGTTGTTTTTGTGATCATTGAAAGCTATTTTTCATATATTTGAGTATTTCGGAGATTTTATCTTTTTATGTTCTTCAATCCTTTGCTGGTTTCACCTGTCCGCTTAGTTGTGTATTTTTTGTTTTTCTCCTGATTAGTTTCCTTTTGAGTCTAAATGGTAACTATGGGATTGTGATCCGACTTTACCTGATAAAATCAATTTCATATATATATATATATATATATATATATATATATATATATATATATATACATATATATATATATATATATATATATATATATATATATATATATATATATATATATATATATATATATATGAACTGTGCCAATTTTGCCAATCCATTTTTATTCTTAAATATATGTTTTTAATAACGCACAGTTAGAGTTTTGCGCTAGTTTTTGAGTTTTGAGTTTTTTTTTCTAGGAAATCGATCTAAAATACTCAGAATATCGAGTGTCTAGTAAATCTTAAATTAAAACGACCTTTTGGAATAATTGCATTTTATTGTAAATAACAAATTTTAAGAAATCTTTTAATATTTCATTAAAAAAAGTTCCGTTTTGAATTTTACATTATTTTTTAATACTTTTTTATATTTTATGTAATAAGGGGCGGGACAAAATCCTCCGTTCAGGTTAGCTTATTAGTTTATTTTTTAATGAGAAACCTTATATATTATTCACTTTAAAATGGAAGGCGGTAAAAAATAAAAGGAAAATTAGTACAATCGGTCATCAAAACCAATGTGTTCGATAAAAATCTTTTTTTGTTTTTGGAAACTACCTAAGATAAAGAAACATTTTGCCTACAGTAAAACATATAAAAAAATAAATGTTAAGAACTCGGCTGCTTTATTTGTTAAAGCTAAACTAAAATTGAATTTGTTTTAAGAACTGAAATTTATTTTTAAATATACACTATTGTGCGATCCTGAACCAGTACTTAGTACTATTTCTGGCGAATTTTTTTTTCATTTTTCTTGGACTCGATCCCATTATACGTTTGACGAAGAGGTGGAGAATCATAATTATTTTTGTAAAGCATGTTTTAATTGTGACCAAAAATTTTTGATTGGGTTTAGGTCAGGACGTTGTGTCGGCCACTGTAATACCTGGCTCGTACGGTTCGACCGTTTGAGTAATTTCTCTTACAACCGGGTACATAACATCCATTTATCATCTTAAACGTATTTAAAATACTATTTAAATTTGTAATGTATAAACTAATATTAAAAAAAATCAATAATCTTAAATTGTGATCGATAAACGTAACTCTAGCATGAAAACCAAAAAGGACTGCCGATCAGATAGGACTGTTGATAAAATATCGAAATATCCATATTGTTTCTTGGAACCATAGATATATCGATAGTGAAATGTAAGTATCGTCGTCGATATTTTTAAAATAAGTCATTATTTCCCGTTTTTTTTCGTCAGTTGTTCAAAATATATTATCGTAAATTATTTATACTATACTATCCTTTTTTCACTATTTTTTATTTACCTACGTATTTTTTGAAACCAAAGTCTCTATCTATCTTTCTATCTATCTATAATAGATTATCGAAGTCGGGACGAGAGGTTATGCTAGTTGATGTTAATGTTATTGTTGTAAAAAGCACAACTTTATTTAATTTATTCCAGTTAAATTAATTAGTGAAAAACAACGAAATGTCAGAATACGTCATCTGCAGCAAATTCTGCAATTGCTTGTAACCTTTTAAGACGATTGACAGGAGAAATGTTCCATGCAATTTGTGTGGAAAAATAATGTAATTTTGATTCAATCCATAAATATATTTGATTAAAAAACTATGTGACTCATTTTTGCACTGACTCTTTTTTATCAAATAGAGTCGATATTGAGTTTTTTTTGACTATTTCGATATATTCAACCAAATGGCTTTCATAATTCCTTCAAGCGAATATCCACTAATCCCAAATATATTCGGATATCAAAAGGATGAAGCCTCACAGTGCTCCATCCTTTTGATATCCCTTTGCATGTTGTCGATCCTAGATGATCGTCCTCTGCGTTTCCCATAAACTTCTGGACAGTTTGGGCGGTCCCAAGTAGTACTGCCCAATTCGCTAAGGCCCAATTCCATGATATTAAGCAGAAGACTATTTGGTACTATGCCGATTGTTGATAGAATTATGGGGATCATCTGGACGCTATTCATTCCCTACTG
Organism: Diaprepes abbreviatus; assembly: GCA_034092305.1. Lineage (NCBI taxonomy): Eukaryota > Metazoa > Arthropoda > Insecta > Coleoptera > Curculionidae > Diaprepes > Diaprepes abbreviatus. Next base: position 17,888,677 of record JASJET010000031.1, read on the forward strand.
TCTGCATATTTTTACCTCCAAGTCTCTGCATTTAGCGATCTTTTCATAACACTTATCCCTTAGATTATTGTTGTTAGGGATGGAAACTTCTATTAGTGTTACTCGCTTGAATGTTTTATCTATTAAAATGAGATTTGGTCTGTTATGTGCAACTGTATGATCCTTAACAACAGTTCGATACCAGTACAGCTTGAACTCGTTGTTCTCCAGCATAGGCTCCAGGCTATGCTCATAGTAAAGTACTTTTTTACCTGCAACACTTTAAGTTTTTCTGCTAACTCTAGATGGATGATTTTGGCGGCTGAATCGTGTCTCTTTTTGTATTTTGATGGTGCAAATGCCTGGCATCCTCCTGTTATGTACTTGATTGTCTCTGATGTTAGACATCCATATCTGTGTTGGTCGTCCTAGATCGAAGGGTATCTAATTGTGTGTTTCAGATAGTTTCTCGTTGGGATGCCCTGATCTTGGATAGCTAGTAGAAAACCTTCGGTTTCAGGAAACATTTACCCTGACGCCAACCAGTAGTTCGTCGCTAATTTATTGATCATCTCCTGTAATCTCATTCTGATGTCATCTATGAAGGATCTTCTGTAGCCAGGCTTAAAGTGTCTCTTCATCTGGTTGGTGATAAGAAGTCAATTCACGGTCGTTCAGCCGCAGCGGTGTCGAATAGCTTACCTCGCATAGTGTCCGATGCAGCACAGAAGATTCTGCCATCTTGTAAAAATATGATCGTAGATTTGTTAGTTGTTGATCTACTTGCTTACCAATATCCACCAGTCTTCTTTCTCCGTGCTATCTTGGTAGCATTGCCCGCTCAGTAGCACTATGAGGGTGATGTTTGTGTGCCTTTGTCACAAGTTTGACTTTCCAGTGCAAATTTTTGTCCGTCCTGCTCCATTTCATGATTCCAAAAGACTAACTGAGTGCAGTTGACGCACAAGTGTTGAGTACCTTAAATAGAGCTTCACTGTTCAGGTTGGTTCGCAGTATCTGTCTAACCCGTATTATGAACTTGCTGGTTACGACGGTCTTCACAGTTTGTTGATAAATTCTTTGTCTTTTCACGCCCAAGTATTTATAGATCTATTCTGTCTCCATTGCCGCAGTGGTTTGACCGTTTTGCATCTCAAATGCTCTCGATTGTCTCGTTCCTTTAGTTGTGGTTAAAATGCGGCATTTATCAATTCTGAACAACATTTCTATATTCCCGAAGAACTCCACAATTTTGAGCATTTGTTTCAGTTAATTTCTGGTGGCAGCCGTTAATTTAGAATCGTCCATACTCAAAAAATGATTTAGTCTTACCACATCTTCACGATTGTTTTTAATACTGAGTCCGTACCTGGTGGAAGTTAAACGGCGCGATAGTGTGTTCGTGGTAAGGCAGAACCATAATGGATTTAATGAATCTCCTTGAAATATTCCCCTTCATATTGGAATTGTGTCTGTCGCGATATTGTTGCTGGAAGATATTTTTATTTGGATTGTAGTTCTCCAAGTTGAGATGAGGTGTTTTAAAAAGAACATAATATGTGCATCGACTCTTTATATTCTCAGTATAGTCGCCAGCCAGTCTGGTGGCAGTGTGGTAGTACATGTAGGTGGCCAAAAAGTTCTTCGTTTGATATAGGCCTGATTGCAGATGACCTAGTCAATAACAAGTTGCTCCTGCAACTTATTGGCCATTTTATTAACGTCTCCTACCTACAGACCCTGGACTCTAAGAAAACTTAAAGAAACGCTTACACAAAACAATTTTAATAGTAAAGATATCGAAGAAATTATTAAAAAAAGAACATATACAGATTATAACAACCTAAGAAACAAACACAAGGATGGTTCACAACAGCAAACACAAAAACGATACGTAGCTTTATCTTAGACAACAGATCCTTCAGAAAAATTAAAGTACATTTAAAAAAACACAATATTATTGCATGCCACAATAGTTACAACCAACTGAACTCAATCTTTACTAAATTGAAATGCAAAATACCAACTATGAAAACGTCTAATATTGTATATTCAGTTCGGTGTGCAAACGGCTCGAAAAAATATATAGGAATGACAAGCCAATTATTAAAAAATCTGCTAAATGGACATAAATTTACAAAAAACGGTACTACAGCATTGATAAAACATGAAAAGAATGAAAAGCACTCCTCTAACGTCGAAGATATCAAAATAGTTGGGAATAATATTTTTTAATATGTGTGACATTTTTATATTTATATTTTATTCATAATTCGTTTTAAAATTTTAGACAACTATTTTTTGAAAATGTTCTAAACGATGCATCAAAACAATGAGAAATATATTTTAATGTGAACGTAATCCCAAGAAAATAAAGAAATATATATATATATATATATATATATATATATATATATATATATATATATGTATATATATATATATATATATATATATATATATATATATATTTATATATTATATTTGTATTTAAATGCCTTTAAAGTATTTATGCAGCGATCAGCCAAAGTTTTAATGGATTATGTGCAATGGATGAGCGCCACTTCCCTACGCACAAGGCTATTTGTTTATAGCACTAAAAAGCAATAAAAGCATGTGTAGGATGGAAAAATCACAAGAGGCACTTTTTGCTTAGAATCGGCAGGGATATACGAAAATATTTTTTATTTAAAAAAATATTTTTTTAAAATATGAACAATTTTCTTGTTTATAAAAAATTAACTGACCATTTTTCGGGAAGCCACCCTCGATATTCATAATCTGGGAGTCAAAATACATATAAAACTCTTCTACGTCTAATCGGCTAAGAAAACCCGCTGTTAAAGAATACATTCGAACTATTTTCAAATCGTTATAATACATATAAACCAAATTTATTACATTTTTTAATTAGGTTTTATTCATTGATGTTTTTGCTGTTAAATTTTTTTTGTTACATTAATTACTTTGTGTTTTACTGTTAATGGTAAATAAATAAATAAAGAGCAAGAAAAATGTACTTTGAGTAATCAATAAATTTTTTAGAGTGACAAAATACATTTTTGCAGAATACAGAAATATTTAATAGATTTTATTACTTTCACTGTTTCAATATATGATTTGTTAACTTTTATAAATTTGTGGTGCCAGATTTAATTTCTTAATAACCTTAACTGATTTGATTTTCAGCAGTGATTTGCTCATTGAACTATTATTTGCCCTATTATTATTATTTATTATTTAATAGTTTTAACACAAATAATAGTATTTACTTACCGCAGATTAACAATGTTTGGAAAATTTTCTATAGTACTTTTTTGGGGTCTTTTATTTTTTCTAAATAAAATCTTCGAAGTAATGTAGGGGAGGAGATGTAAGATGACATAGTAGGTAAACTACGTGCTCCGAAATTCTGACGTGTTTGTTTTATATGTGATTTTGTTGGTTATTGTGGGAAAATATGCAAATAAATCTTAAGTGGGAACTACTATCTTTAATTCTTTTAAAAAAGCTTGTTTCTCTTCTGTTGTTTTACGAATTATCGCAATTTGTATCTTCTATTACACAGGGGCGGATCCAGCCTCTCTCTTTGGGGGGGGGGGCGGTGATATCACAAAAGTACAGTATGGCAAGAAAAACAAGTTGTCAACGGGGGGGGGGGGGGGAATGCAAGCAGCATATTCATTCCTAATATAAAAGACAAAATGGGTTCTATTTTCCTGAACTCAAAGCTTTTGTATTTTTGACAATGGATATTTTGTAAGTATTTAAATTATAAACTTCGAATTTCTTGAGAGAACAAGGCTACGTTTTAGTCCATTATTATAGACCGGTATTTTTGATTATAAAATTTCTAACTCATTCCTATGAAAAATATATGTGTCTAACAAATTTTGCTAAGAACACCTGACTAAAGAACATAGGTAGTTTGCGAAGAGAAAAAGGGTAAAAAATGATTTATTACTCTCTCTAGTTCTTGAATAAACTATAGTATAGGAGGAAAAATCGGGTCCATTTTCCTAAATTCAAAGCTCTTGGGGGGGGGGGGGGGGGGGCGATCGCCCCCATCGCCCCCCCCCTTTTGGATCCGCGCCTGCTATTACAATGGTTTCGACAACATTTATGTGATTGTTTCAGAATGATAGTGTTCAATCAGTGAAAATGAACTATGATAAAAAGTTCGTTGCTTACTAAAAGAAACGTAATTTGAGTGCTTGTTTTTAAATATAAACTATACGTTTCGACTAATCTCACTTGAGAGATATGAGATCTCTTCAAATGTGACAAATATGATAGATTAAGTAGGTAATATTACTTTAATTCTATTTGAATCAAGAGTACCAAAATCATACACTTGAATTTTTTGTACTTATTTTAGTATGTTCAAAATGAAGATACTAATTTGATTTAAATGGTATATGTCATAACTTAAGTGATGAATCCTTACGTAACATAGTACAAAAATTGTCCTGTACGTGAGTCTACTGCCTTTTCCATAAAAAGGTAGAACGGTTTTTTTTTATTGTCACATTTTTTTTAAAATAAGTCATGTAGAAATAGACTTTTAAGTCCTGATAGTTTTTTATAAAGTGTTAATTTAACTTGCTGTATTCAAAATCAGTATTTTTAAAATTGACGTTTCTTTATTTATTTCTGCATCATTTATATCTCAGTCCGCTTCGAAGTCGTGTTGTATATTCGGCTACACTTGCCTATTTTTTTTTTGGGGCGAGGGGGATAATTCTAATTAAATGGGACAATGGGATTTTAGTTATTTTTTGTGTTCTCTGCTTTTGATTCGATACAACTCTACAGATGATTTTGTATGGTAGTTGAAATGCATATGAAAAGAGAACCAAAATAAAATTCATGGGAAATATGTTTACTGCTCTTCGATCTTCATGTTTTTAACGTCTCTGAAACTAAGTGATAATAACTTGCAGGAACTAATATTTGTTCTGTTATAAATTGAACTAACACATATAAAAAGATCGTTTATATATATATATATATATATATATATATATATATATATATATATATATATATATATATATATATATATATATATACTGTTAACTGTTCAAATATTACTAAACTAATTACTCGTATTTTATCCCTATTTATATACCTATAGAATATAACAGAATACAAGTAAAGCAATTACAAGAAACAATACTACCCAATGATAACTCTTCGATATAATATTTCTTTCGTTACATTATAATAATTCATTGATATATAAGGACACATCAAAATAATATTTCTACAAGGGCGCATAAAAAGTTCTCCTAGTCTTCCGTTACAATATATACTATTGGACAAAAGTAACGGAACAAACTGATTTTGTTTTAAAAAACATAAACCTTATCCCTAGCTAATTTTGATAAAATATGATCCTCGCTATTTTAGTAGTATTTCACAATATTTTGATAGACTTTAAAACAAAACCAAAGTTAGCATTCCCCTTCTTCGCTTTGTCTGAGAGAATAATGTTGCCAATTTATTTTCTAATAGTATTAAATTGATAGAACTTCCGGGTATATAGCATTTTTCGTGCCGTTTTGATTTTTTGGTAGCAGAATGTACTGGCTATCTGAATTACCAGTTCTTGGATATTACTTTTTGTCCATTTCGACATGATTTTCGTAAAAAAACCCTAACAAATACCTCCAAAATTGAAAACTATTTTCAAGTTGCAGACATATAGTTGTCTTAATTCTACATACCCTTCATATATATTTTTTCTCGCCAAGCTTGGCATAATTTTAATAATCACCTAAAACTTAAACACCACAATACCTAAGAAACGAATTATAATTGTTTGATATTCAATAATTTGAAAATAATATCATCGAATTAAGAATCAAACAGGTAACGACAGGGATTGCTCTAGTGATTATATGTAGACAGAACTGTGAGAAAGTTGTTCCGTGAAGTATTATAAGTTGTGTTTGTTTATTGTAGCTAATATTTTTTCGAGATGAAATATATCTATAAACTTTCTTACCTATGTAGAGAAACAGGGAGAAAATTTTGATTGCGAATGATTGAGTAGTTTTTTGTTTTTCCCGGACAAACAACAATCCTTTTCCTCTTTATGCAGGGTGTCTTATGGTGAATGTCTATTAGAATATCTCGGGAAGTAATGTGATTTGAATTCTACAAATTTGTTTAATGGAGTTTTCGATGACGCTCTCTTGAGATAAAGTAACAGCTATCTCGTGCGACTTTTGGTTATACCGGAAGTTGCCCGAAACTTACTTATTTTAAATGGATTACCCTCAATGTAATATTTTTTTTATTCCTTTCTTCATTTTCGATACCTTTTTTTGCCCTACTCTAGCGGTTTTTGGGGAAAAAATATTTTTCTCAAATTTTGACCTTTGACAGGGTGTGGACTCGATAACAAATAGTCGGAAAATGACAGGGAAGTGGAAAAGATACGAGGCTACGTTATCAAATCATTCAGTAAATAGGCAAAAACATTCCCTATCTGTCCATATAGGGTGTCCCCATAACTGCTAGAACAATTTTTCACTTATTTACGATTTTTAGCAAAATCATCCAAATATGAAGCAGATTTAGGCCAAACTAATACTGTTTCTATTGTGAGGCGTGTCATTGACGGTTGCTATTCATTATTTATCGATGATTTACTAGCGTATTGGTTCGCGAAAAATGTTGCGGAAAATGGAAAATAATACTTATACAAACGCTGACATATTGAATTTATTTTTTATTTATGGTGAGTGCAACAGAATAAGTCGAACTTGCAGAGTTTTCAACGAAAGATATCCTAACTTAACACCAATGAATAGAAGAAAATTTAGAAATATTATGAAAAATTATCTTAATTATGGAACAATTAATGCAGAAAGAATTTTACCCAGGCTGATAACGTCAAATGAAGATAACATAATCAATGTGTTGGCCTATTTTTCTATATATCTCAAGACCTTCTATTCAAAGAATTTTAACAGAACATGGCATGCACCTCTATAAATTCATCCCGGGGATGCGTCATAATGTGATTACTTTTATGAAATGAAATGATTTTAGTACGAACAAAAGAAGATCCGGCATTTTTACGCAGAATTATATGGACAGACGAATCAAAATTTATAAGGGAAAGTATCTTTAACAGACAATTTTTACTTCTGTAACATTGAAAATCCTCACATTATTCGGGAGAGAAATTTCCAAAACATATTTAGCGTAAATATATTTGCTCTAATAATGCAAGATTAAGTAGAAGAGTGTTGAATACCGAAAGATACTTGGCATTTTACAAACAGTTTTTGCTCATAATCTGCTGTTGGATAGAAGGGATTGTTGGTATTGACTGGACGGTGCCCCGTGACATTGTAGGAATGTGATAAACCAGAAGTTGTATGATATGTTTGAGGATAGATGGAATAGGGGTCTAGGACCATGGAATTGGCCACCAATTTCTCCAGACCTAACATCCTTACATTTCTATCTTTGGAGAATACTAAAGCAAAAGGTTTACTCCACGCTAGTTGAATCATTGAAGAAACTAGTAGCTCGAATAAGAACAATCTTCGACCAACTCGATCCTGCTGAAATAGCAAAAGCTACTACAGAAGCTGTTATGTCTAACATTTGAAAGTATTTATGAATCAGTGGTAGTCATATTGAACATTGAGATTAAGATTATTTTAGTGTTTATTTCGACTTATTAGTTGCTGTTTCTTATTATTACTTATTGTTTAGCATTATTTACTGTCCGTCGCTGCAATTTTCCATAAAACGTTTTAATAATTGAGATGTTTTTTTCATAATATTTCTAAATTTTCGTCTGTTCATTGGTTTTAAGTTATGATATCTATCGTGGAAAACTCTGCATGTTCGACTTATAATTATGTTGTACTCGCCATGAATAAAAAAGTTGCTCTAGCTAGGTGTGGAGACGCCCTATATCGACAGATAGAGAATGTTCTCGCCTATGTACTGAATGAGTCAACAACGAAGCATCGTATTGGGAAAAATTAAGTTTTTTAGATTTTCTTGACAAAGCTCAAAATTTGTACCTTTTTCCACTTCCCTGTATTTAAAATGTCATATCCAGACGATTCATTATTGAACCCAATAATATCTAAAACTACAACCGGAACTCCGTGTTTTACTCTTTTTGAAACGATATTTTAAGCTACACCTCCTTAAAGATAAAAATTGGAAATATTTTTTTTCTCAAAAACGGTAGAACAGGGCAAAAAAACTTCGAAAAAAAGTTGTCGGAAATAAAGACATCTCCTTGTTCTCGTTCTGCTTCAGATGGTCTAAAGACTGATGTTTCAGTTAAATTGTTACGACCAAGTGCAGAGAGATCAAAGATCTAGATAAATACTAAGGTGATCTGAGATTGTCGCTCATTAAAGGTGTTGATTTTGTTGAAGTAACATTTGTAAAACCATTTATTACAGTATCTTATTCTGCAGCGATAAAGTCTACATCGCTAAATACGTTTTTATTCAATGGCAAGAGTTCTCTGACGTGAATCCATTTGCTGCAAGCTCGCCTGTTTGTATTTTCCCGTAAATATTACCGAAAAGCTCCACACTATCGAAAGAACTTCGTGGTCTGTTATTGGTTCTGATCCAGGTTCGCATTTCTTCACTGTAGTAGACTTTTAACGGTCCTATAAAAGTATGCCTAATGACTAGAGATTGTGTGTTGTGTGCGGAGGTATGGATACAATTTCTACATTATTTTCTTTAGCCAGGTCCGTTACATCGATATTACGTGTGAGGCTGAAGTGGCCATATAATATTCGTAGAATTTTTGAATCTGGTGTTGGGTTCGTGTATTTTATAAAATGCTTAAACCATTCCGTGAATTTGGAAATAATATTTTTTCCTTAAAAACGGTAGAACAGGACAAAAAACTTTGAAAAAAAGTTATCGGAAATAAAGAAAGGAATACAAAAAAATATAACATAAAAGGTGATCCATTTAAAATAAGTAAGTTTCGTACAACTTTCGGTATAATCGGAAGTTGCACAAGATGGCTGTTACTTCATCCGAAGAGAGCGTCACCCAAAACCCCCTTATATAAATTTGCAGGATTCAAATTGCATTGCTTCTTGAGATACTCTAATGGACGATCAAGTAAAGTAAGAAAAATTGTATTCAACAGCATTTTATTTTATATATTACAATAAAAACATTTAATATGTTTAAGAATTATAGTAACTAGAAGTATTAATTATATTAATAGTTAATAGGCTATTATGACTTATTACTTGTCAACAACGTTGCAATATTGAAGCAATCAAATTTTTTACAATATTTACGGACATATTTGTCCAAACTTCATTAATTTTGCTTAATAGCTATTGTTCATTTGGAAATATTTTTGTGTCAATATGCCGTTTTATTTATTTTCACAGATTTTCAATGAGGTTGGAGTCTGGAGATTATGACGGTCACTGTAAAACTTGAATGTTATTTTCCTGAAACTGTTGCTAACAGACTCGTTTTAGATCGTTATTTTGTTGCGAAAAGAAGCGTAATAATTTTTCTCACTCTGCATAAGGTAGCGTTACATTTTGCATTATATTCTTTTAGACAAATCGATCCATGGTGCCATTAAGTGTCATTAGTGAAGTTTAAAGTACCCAACCCGTTCCATGAGAAACAACTCCAAACAATAAATTCTGTGTCTTTATTATTTTAATCTGTAGGTGTAACATATTTGGGATTTAACCTTGTATTCATTGGCAGCTTTATACGCCTTACATTTTGTAAGGCGTTTTACCATTAAATAGAATTATTATACTCTTCTAGGGTTCAATTTAAATGTCGCAAGCCTTGCAACGCTATTTCTTCCTAAAAGGAGCTGGATGTTTACTAAAAAGCTTTGCGTCTACCAACTTTCCCTGAATTGTCCATGGACAATTTCTGGAATTTCAGCAACAATTCTACGTGCCGACTTTCAAGTATCACTTTAAGAAATTGTTTTAATGCTCTGCCAGTCTTGCAGCGGGACATCTCTAGTGGGATATATTTTTTAATCATTGTTAAATGTTTACGATAACGTTTTTAATATTCTTTTTTAGACCAAGAAACTTTTTTCTACAAATTCAGGGCGCTGGTGCTCTGTTACCGTTTGGAATTATTATTTTATAATTTTTCTAGACAGGATAATGACAATTTATCGTTTCAGTAGAATACATTTAATTTTTACAATTAACCTGAAATACCCTCGTAATATTAGGTCAGTATAATATATTTTTTTGATCAAATATTTTATTGCAGCTTATTTTTCTATTTTTAGCGTTCCTGATTTTAACTATTTTTGTGGAAAGATAAGAAATAATAAATTCGCCTCCATTGTGTGATTTATTTCGCTAAAAAATAAACTGACTTCATCTCAAAGAGATTTGTCGAAGTCCATATTGTTGTTTTTCTCGGTCTTTTCGATTTCGGTAGATTCTCTAAATGTCCTTTTTCATTATAACGTGAAATTGTTTTAGATACGCTATATATGGGTAAAACAAACTGGCTTGAAATTGCGGCTTGTCTTTTACCTTCCTTAAATGCATTTATTAATCTGTCTTTTAATTCTTTCGAAATTGATTAGTTCAGCACATAAATGTTTATTACAGGAACGTAACCGTCTTATATTTTTAATTCATATTAATTGACATTATTAAACTTATGCAAAATTTAAACTAACAAAATGATATCTATTTATGAAATAGATACCTAAATATGGAACACTAGAATAAGGCACAAAGTCTTTTTTAAGACAATAACGAAAATAGTCTCTATCTTCTAAAAAATGAGGCAACTTTGATAAAAAATATGAAAGAACTTAATCCACTGGCAAAAATTACAAATTCAAGTGGTGAACTCTGGACCTAGGTTATTATGCAATTAGAGCTCACACATTGGATCTACATTTTTCCTTGAGTATCTACAGAAAAAACAGAGCATACAATCTGCATCCGCAGAGTCAGGAACTTCTTGTCCCACTACGGTATTAGATTCACTTCTGTATTAAACTGGACCTCATCTTTATCCTCAGAGTCTACAGGATCAGTCTTAGTTTTCTTTTTTAGTATTTTTTTGCTTTTTTTCTTGTTCTTTCTCTTGGTCAATTTTGTTTTCTATTTTTATCTTACTTTTCTCTGTGATCATTTTTATAAGATGATGAAGTTATTATTGATGCTACCAGCAACTTTTTTAGCTCTGTTAGCTGCTTTTTAACTGGTACTGAACTTATGTCATAGGTCGCTGCTATTAGGTTTGTAAGTTGAAGGTTCAATATCAAATACTGTTTCATATTTATGATAGAAAACTGATGTTTTCCTCCTTTCTCATTTTAATTGGCACTGGAGTTATGCCATAAAGACATACTAGACCTAGGTTGCTATGGTGAAGCGTGGAAGTTGAAGGTTCAGTGTCAAGTGTTCTTTGATGTCTAATAAGGGCTGGTCGTGATCTTGTCATCACCGATTTTGATGAGACTTAAGGTCATCTAAAGAAATCTCCAAAAGTGTTCGTGTCATCGCTCATTTGATTTTTATGAAAAATTTTTTTAAAGTTGAACGTGTTATACGCTGACAAGTGCGGTACTCTTTTAGAAGCTCTTTCACGTGCTCCGAGAACTCAGGGTTACATATGCAATAATAATAAGTGACGAAAAATATTTCTCTATACTTTTGAATGGTTTTTGTTTGTCGATTAAAAATAACTGATTTCGAGATTTTTCGATTACCGCTTTTTGTTTTATTTTTCATTGTTTGTTTCTCAAAAATTAACACGATCTATTTTCAATAATTTTATTACAACTATGAAACTGAAAATTGAGGTTATGAATGAACCATTTAAAGAAGCATTTTAAGTATGTATGTAAATATTCGTGTGTAAATACTACACGGAATAATTAATAATTGGAAAAACCGATGATAATTATTTTTTGAAATGTTAAAAAAAACGCTTAACTAGTTGCATCACGTTGGCTGATGTAAGGAAGTTTCTAAAAGAGTATCACACTTGTCAGGGTATAAAGCGTTCGACTTTAAAAAATTTTTCACAGAGATCAAATGAGCGATGTCACCAACGATTTTGTGAATTTTTTAGATGACCTTAGTCGGTATAATTCTTATGTCTCATCAAAATCGGTGATGACAAGGTCATGACCTCCCTCCTCCCCTTGTTCTCATTCTGCTTCAGACGGTCCAAAGACTGATGTTTCAGTTAAATTGTTACGACCAAGTGCAGAGAGATCAAAGATCTAGATAAATACTAAGGTGATCTGAGATTGGTCGCTCATTAGAGGTGTTGATTTCGTTGAAGTAACATTTGTAAAACAATTTATTACAGTATCTTATTCTGCAGCGATAAAGTCTACATCACTAAATATGTTTTTATTCAATGGCAAGAGTTCTGTGACGTGAATCCATTTGCTGCAAGCTCGCCTTTTCGTATTTTCCCGTAAATATTACCATAAAGCTTCACACTATCGAAATACCTTCGTGGTCTGTTATTGGTTCTGATCCAGGTTCGCATTTCTTCACTGTAGTAGACTTTTAACGGTCCCATAAAAGTATTGCCTAATGACTAGATATTGTGTGTTGTGTGCAGAGGTATATATTATCATTTCTACAATATTTTCTCTAGCGAGGTCCATTACATCGATATTACGTGTGAGGCTGAAGTGGCCATATATTATTCGTAGAATTTTTGATTCTGGTGTTCGGTTCATGTATTTTATAAAATGCATAAACCATTCAGTGAATATGTTTTTTTGAATCTGTTCTGATGGGTGTGCAATTCGTATAGCAACCTTTCATTAGACGGAGCTCATATTTTTCCTAGAAAAAATTATAGTACAAAATGACTGGTGGAATTTTCTGCTGACATATGTGAAGCTATTTGCACTTTCGCTTTATGACCAATGAATTCGGCTATCTTGATAGCTACAAGGGTGAGATATGATTCATCTACGTTATATATACGATTCGGTGGATTTAAAAAAGTTACTAGTTTCCTCTACTAAATCCAAACGCTCTTCCGAAAGAAATGCTAGTGGGTCTTCTTACCGAAACTTTATCTGTATCGTGCTTCAAAAATAATATTAATCACTTTTTTCCTGTCATGCTTGATTCACCGAATGGATTTTGTAAGTTATTACACTTTGCCAATCAATGCCATTTTTCGAACATCACTCCTCGTCGAGCCATGTAATTTGCTCTCCATCCACTAAAAAACTTTCAAGATCTGGGACGAATACTGTTTTTCTTCCTAATATGGTGGCTGCTGCTTTATCTCGAGACAATTCATACTTCTGACATAGTCGAAACAAAGTTGTTCTGGGTACTTGAAAATATTTCATTGCTTTTAAATAACCCATTTTTTCGAACCATTTTTATATTCTCACTTATCTTTTCTTCATTCCAACCTTTTCGTTTTCCTTTTGAATGCGACGAGGACATCCTAAAAATTAATGTACCATGTTATAAAAAGAGGAAATCAACTGCTGTAGTGTTAGAACTCCGATATGGAATATTCCATAATTAGACCACGCTGACTGTTCATATTCTGAATTTCAGACTGATTCAAAGTTTTCTCCGTTTTTTGCAAGTGGAAATATACAAAGAATAAGACGCCATGAATATATTAAAACAAACAAGACTAGAACTTGTTAGATATATAAACAGAATTTTTTTACTTAATGAAATAAAATACCTATATATTACCATCTTGAGAAATTTCTTATCGCCGACAAAACACACATACGACAGTGACGACGTTCATTCTATTGATGGGATGAAATGACTGTGATAACAAAGTGAATAAATGAAATATATGATGGCTTTGTGTCTTCAACTATTCTAAAGAAATAATAGTTTTCACATATTATGGATACTATTCCATATTTGGTCACTTTCTTCTACACATAAAATATTGACCTAACTTTTTAAAAAATTTCTTTTTTAATTAATTATTAAAATATTGCTTTACTTTTGACGCATCACTATTCTGTGATTTGAAAGTTTGCACTAATATCAGTTTCAGAGAGATTTCAGGTTAAAACAGAGACAGGCATAGAAAATAATAACCCTGTTCAAAATTCCCGTCCTAAGTTTATCCTTACAAGGAAGGTACCTATAGTGATTGCTTCGATTTTAATGAAACTTCAATATATTGTAGAGGGTACAAAAATAAGAGACACGTATTTTTCTTTTTCTGCGGAGATTCATTATAACGGGGTGAAAACCGCCTCTAAATTTAACCCTTAAAACCAGTATTTTTGAAATATTTCAGATTCTGAGCGAGATGTTTACAAAACAAAATGAAAGTTACTTGTTATTCGAAATTATGTCAAACTATGGTATTTTCACCCCCAAGGATATAATCCCTTGTTTTTTATTAGGGTAAATCATATATTTATGCATATAATTCAATTCTAAAAATTACGAGGTTTAATGGAATTGTTTGAAAATATTTTTTTCACGAATACTATAAATATTTTATGTAGACGGGTTTCGGAGACTCTAAAAATAGATTAGTAAAAGAGGGTGAGATACTCTCAAATACGTTTTTTGAAATTTCAAGTCCCAGTTGAAATATATTTACAAAACAAAGTGGAAATTACTTGTTAGTTGAAACAATATTGAATTATGGTATTTTCACCCCAAAGATATCATCCCTTATGTTTATAACGGTAAACCATCTATTAGCGCACGTAATTTAATTCTAAAAATTACGAAATGTGATAAAATTGTTTCAAAATATTTTTTTCACGAATACCATAATTTGCTCAAGTTGACATGTTTTGGATTTCAAGAAATAAAGTAGTAAAAGAGGATGAGTCACCTTCAAATACATTTTTCTCAAATCTCAAATTTTAATTGAGATATCTTTACAAAATAAAGTGGAAATTACTTGTTAGTTGAAGTGAGGTTATACCATGTTGTTTTAACCCTATAGGGGTCATCCCTAACTTTTTAGGAAGGTGAATCTTGTAATTCATTTACACAATTTAATTCTGAACATTACGAAATTAAACCAAATTTTTTGATAATATTTTTTTTAAGAATACAATAAGTAACATAGGTTGACGTGTTTCGGGGTTTTAGAAAATAAACTAATAAAAGAGGGTGAGCCATCCCAAATACGTTTTTTTAATATCTCCAGTTCCAATTAAGATATCTCTACAAAACAAAATTAAAATTACTTGTTATTATTAAATATATTATTTCTTATTTTTTATAAAAGTGGACAGTCATTTCATACATATACTGTTATTCTTAAAACTGTCAAATTTTAATTTAAATGAACGTTATAGAATTAGAAATTGAAAGAAAAAATTTCAGTAAGCTCCGCAAAGTTCATACTAACTGATATTTGGCAACCTTAAGAATAGTTATACGTGTGTAAAATGACATCCTTCGAATGATATCGTCATGGAAGTTAAACTATAGTATTTTCGCCCTCAAGGGTAAAAATACTATAGTTTAACTTCATTTCAAATAACAAGTAATTTTCAATTTGTTTCGTAAAGTTATCTCAATTAGAACTTGAGATGTACAAAAAACTATTTGGTGGTGGCTCACCCTCTTTAACTAGTTTATTTTTAGAAACTCCGAAACACGACAACTTAAGTGACTTATGGTATTCGTGAAAAAAATATTTTCAAACAATTCTATTAAATTTCGTAATTTTTACAATTAAATTACGTGCGCAAATATATGGTTTACCCTAATAAAAAATAAAGGATGATATCCTCGGGGGTGAAAATACCGTAGTTTAACATAATTTTAAATAACAAGTAATTTCTATTTTGATTTGTAAAGATATCTCAATTAGAACTAGAGATTAAAAAAAATATTTGGGGGAAGCTCACCCTATTTTACTAGTTTATTTTTGGAAACACACAAACACGTCAACTTAAGTTACTTAAGTTATTCATGAAAATTTTTTTTTGCAAACAATTGCATTAAATTTCGTTATTTTTAGAATTAAATTAAATTTGGTTTACCATAATAAAAAATGAGGGATGAAAATACCATAGTTTAACATCATTTGGAATAACATTGGAGATATTTCAAAAATACTGTTTTTAGGGTTGAATTTTAGGGGCTGTTTTCACCCCGTTATAATTTTCACAAATAAAAAAAACACGTGTCTCTTATTTTTGTACCCTCTACAACATATCGAAGTTTCATTAAAATCGGAGTCGGATACTTTAGGTACTTTCCTGTGAGATGTCAGAAAGAATGTGTAGAGGGTGTGGATTGATTAATTCTAGGTTATTATACAGAGATAAGTATTAAGTTTAGTTTTAACGGTTGTTTAGAAATATTTTTACTGATTAAATTGTGGCAAATTTGGCTTAGATTGCTAATGTCTTGTTTGTAATTTATGACATGTTGTTCCTTTGCTATATAAATTATTTCTTTTACTAGGAGTTTGTGATAGTTTTTCTCTTGTGTTAAAGGTGTTCACAAATCAAACTTACTCTTTAGACTAGTTTTGTGTTTTTGTAGAGCCGTAGATGCATTTTTTGTGTATTTATGTTAATTTAATCTATTATCTAGGGATTGTATTTTCATCCCTATGTATTTTCTCGGGCTATTCATATATGGTATGGAATAACTTATATTTGATCTTTTTTTCAGAAAAGACTTTACTTTTTAAAGGTGTAAAGAGTGAGGATAGATAGTTGTGGGATTTATGACATACAATATTACTGTGTATATTAAAAACATATTTGATTTTCTCAGATAATTCATTACGACATATGTTGTAATATTATTAATCTTAGGTAAAATTGTGGGGGAAGATTTTTTGTTGCAAAATCTAAAAGTACGTTGATTGACTGTTCTTTTTACTTTTTCTTCTAAAAAATTGTTTCCTTTGATGATTTTCCTGACTTTTTCCAATGCTTTCAATGTCGACATTCTCATGAAATTAAAGTTAACGCCCTATCTGCTATATTCTGTTGTAGGATGGTGTGAATCATCGTTAAGGTAACGACCTGTGGTATTTTTTGTGTGCTATTTTGTTTTAAGTTTTTCGGCTTTTGCATTTCTGAGAAAATTAATTTCATTATGTATTGTGTTCAGCTTCCGATATAAATTGCAATTTAGGGTGAAAATTATTAAAAGCTTTTTGAATATTGTCTCTTTGATCCTCAGATACAGCTGTAAGACAATCATCGACATACCTTTTGAAGAATATTATTGATATATCTGTTTTTTTAAATATTCCTCTTCTGAATATTCCATGACTAGTTGTGCAACAGTCGAAAATATAATGGAGCCTATTGCACAACTATCCAAAGATTTTGACAATGCTTATTTTAAAAATAAAATGAAAAATTTTCAAGAGCTTACCATGATAGGTGCAACGTTAATTTAACAAATAAATTAGAAATCTAATAGTAAATATTAATATACTTTCTAAGAACAAATATATATATATATATATATATATATATATATATATATATATATATATATATATATATGAAGTAAATTGGGATCAGTAAATGCAAACTTCGTTCCAATCATATCCTTTTCGTGTTAGAGGTTGCACAGTTTGAATAAATTGCGATAAAACACAATCCATCCCATTCCACCACCATCGAGATGATGGCCCACCTGTACCACCATACCGAGAAGAAAGTCAAAACTTACCCTCCGCGCCACTGTGATACGGCAGAGGTACATGCTTCGTCTCTACTAGACTCATCAGGGTACCGACATGCACATGTCTGTGCAAAGGACAGATCGGAAGGAAGCATGCAACACAGAACGCGGCTTCGCCGACCTCCCGCCGAATGGCGTATGCATCTTTATGTGGCTTTCACGGATTCCTCCGTGTGAGATGCAATAGCAGTGCATATATACACATTATGCCGTTGTAGTGCTGAAATCACATTCAGCAAACGTACAACTATATGCAACTCCGTGTATAAATGAAGTAAATTGCGATCAGTAAATGCAAACTTCGTTCCAATCATATCCTTTTCATGTTAGAGGTTGCACAGTTTGAATAAATTGCGGTAAAACACAATCCATCCCATTCCACCACCATCGAGATGATGGCCCACCTGTACCACCATACCGACAAGAAAGTCAAAACTTACCCTCCGCGCCACTGTGATACGGCAGAGGTACATGTTTCGTCTCTACTAGACTCATCAGGGTACCGACATGCACATGTCTGTGCAAAGGACAGATCGGAAGGAAGCATGCAACACAGAACGCGGCTTCGCCGACCTCCCGCAGAATGGCGTATGCATGTTTATGTGGCTTTCACGGATTCCTCCGTGTGAGATGCAATAGCAGTGTATATATCCACATTATGCCGTTGTACTGCTGAAATCACATTCAGAAAACGTATAACTATATGCAATTCCGTGCACTGCTATTGCATCTCACACGGAGGAATCCGTGAAAGCCACGTATATACGCCATACATACGCCATCCGGCGGGAGGTCGGCGAAGCCGCGTTCAGTGTTGCATGCTTCCTGCCGATCTGTCCTTTGCACAGACAAGTGCATGTCGGTACCCTGATGAGTCTAGTAGAGACGAAACATGTACCTCTGCCGTATCACAGTGGCGCGGAGGGTAAGTTTTGACTTTCTTGTCGGTATGGTGGTACAGGTGGGCCATCATCTCGATGGTGGTGAAATGGGATGGATTGTGTTTTCTCGCAATTTATTCAAACTGTGCAACCTCTAACACGAAAAGGATATGATTGGAACGAAGTTTGCATTTACTGATCGCAATTTACTTCATTTATACACGGAGTTGCATATAGTTGTACGTTTGCTGAATGTGATTTCAGCACTACAACGGCATAATGTGTATATATGCACTGCTATTGCATCTCACACGGAGGAATCCGTGAAAGCCACATAAAGATGCATACGCCATTCGGCGGGAGGTCGGCGAAGCCGCGTTCTGTGTTGCATGCTTCCTTCCGATCTGTCCTTTGCACAGACATGTGCATGTCGGTACCCTGATGAGTCTAGTAGAGACGAAGCATGTACCTCTGCCGTATCACAGTGGCGCGGAGGGTAAGTTTTGACTTTCTTCTCGGTATGGTGGTACAGGTGGGCCATCATCTCGATGGTGGTGGAATGGGATGGATTGTGTTTTATCGCAATTTATTCAAACTGTGCAACCTCTAACACGAAAAGGATATGATTGGAACGAAGTTTGCATTTACTGATCCCAATTTACTTCATATATATATATATATATATATATATATATATATATATATATATATATATATATATATTTGTTCTTAGAAAGTATATTAATATTTACTATTAGATTTCTAATTTATTTGTTAAATTAACGTTGCACCTATCATGGTAAGCTCTTGAAAATTTTTCATTTTATTTTTAAAATAAGCATTGTCAAAATCTTTGGATAGTTGTGCAATAGGCTCCATTATGTTTTCGACTGTTGCACAACTAGTCATGGAATATTCAGAAGAGGAATATTTAAAAAAACAGATATACTAATAATATTCTTCAAAAGGTATGTCGATGATTGTCTTACAGCTGTATCTGAGGATCAAAGAGATAATATTCAAAAAGCTTTTAATAATTTTCACCCTAAATTGCAATTTATATTGGAAGCTGAACACAATACATAATGAAATTAATTTTCTCAGAAATGCAAAAGCCGAAAAACTTAAAACAAAATAGCACACAAAAAACACCACAGGTCGTTACCTTAACGATGATTCACACCATCCTACAACAGAATATAGCAGATAGGGCGTTAACTTTAATTTCATGAGAATGTCGATATTGAAAGCATTGGAAAAAGTCAGGAAAGTCATCAAAGGAAACAATTTTTTAGAAGAACAAGTAAAAAGAACAGTCAATATATATATATATATATATATATATATATATATATATATATATATATAGTGTGACGTGTAAAGTCCGCATCATATGGAATTTTACGTGATTAGCATTATCTGTCAATTTTTAATTTTTTCCAAAATAAATTCAAAAGTGGGGTTATATCTAAAATATCCAAAAAAGTTATTAGAAAAGATTTTTCTAAATGCAATTTTTAGCCCGTATGCAAAATTTCTGCTCTATAAGATAAATCTGATTTTTTGCCCATTTTTTTGTAAATTGCACCACTGTTGCAAAATAAGACTCAAAGCAACCTACATAAAACTTCTTAGTTTTCACAATGCTTTATCCCAGACATATTTTGTTTAATATATATATGTATATACATACCGATATTGTATATTTATTTATTTTTTAAAAACAATTTTCAATAAATTACCTTTCACAGTTAAATTAATTAAATAATAATTTGGTTTTTTATTAAAATGTAAATATTTTCATGTACATTAGGTATACATTTGAATATTTTAACGAAACTTTAAATTAAATATAATAATAAATCATTGGTAAAATTATTAATAATTTTTTTCTTGTAAAACAGTTTTTAGCTTTTTGATAATATTTAAATTTTGCGGCTCACTTGTAACATGTGGTTTTTTATTAACATTTTCAGACAATAGTGCTGTTACTCCTACTTCACTACCGGTAATAAATGCCTTTTTTAGTATTTCTAATGAAATACCAGATTTAGCCATTTTTCGTAATAAAAATAGCAGACACTTCAGGTTTTAATTTCATCAAGCTGATTTTATTTTTTTCTACAGTCCGGTCATTTTGTTTCCAAGAATATTTATAGTTGGTTTAATAAGATTATTTCTTACTCCTCTATTCTAACTACTTCTATAATTCTTTTATGTTGTTTAAGCAATTTATTGGTTATTGTTGGAATATTTAATATAATTTGCAAGAATAAATAAATGTTTGGAGTACGTGCATCTCTTAAAAAAATAAGTGCGAAATGTGAACCAGAGTTTGTTGTGACGCATAAAACGTTATAGTTTTTTCCTCATGTACGAGTATTTAAAGCAGTTTTGGCTATAAATAGTTGTGGAGTTTGGAATAGACTTGACTGCCTCTATTAATCTAAAATCTCTTTGATCAGTTCATTTGTTTTAATTGTTACAAATACTTGTTGCCTTCGATAACATCATCTATTTTGATATTTTAATACAACGTATTCATATGCGATATCATGCATATAAATATATTATAATATTGATATTTATACATCGTTGGAAAGTGTTCCTCTACTTCTGCTCGATAGTATATTTTAGCTAGTTTCGATGAAATCGCTATAGGACTTAATTGTTACGCCCTTGCTGAGAACTACCTTTTATTTTCTGAGCCGGATTCTGCCATACATTTCTGCTAAATTATCTCTTGTCAGGACTGAATTCAGTCTCAAAAATTTTCTCCTCTGTAACAACTTGCAAGATATCAGCACACTAGTGATGCAAAGACTAGCTTTAATATTTTACTTTTAACCTACAAAAAATACATGTTTTTATGAGTACTTACTTGATTTCCCACACACACACCACAACTCGTTATTTAACTTAACCACACGTCCTGTTTGTATCTTTTCTTGTTGGTCACCTTATCTCAAATCTTTTCTTTGAATATTTCTTTCCTTATTGTTACGGATTCTATTTTTATAAGGTTGTAGTGGTTGAAACTTGTTATGTTGGACTAAAATTAAACAATCAATTGATAATAACTAATTATATAGTGAAAAATATATCTTAAAAAATAAAAAATAATAACCTGTTTGAATAATGGAAAAGTAATAAAAAAAATTAAAAATGAATACTTTTTACTAACTATAACAGTAATAACGGGGTGTTTGGTTGTCTGGGAAACCTGGAACATTCCTATTGTTCCAGTGTTTTATCGGGTGATGATTCCGAATTTATCGAATTTTTTTCTTATTTTCTGCTTTAAGTATATTTTTTACCAGAGTGTTGAAAAGCTAAAAAAACTTTCTTTCAAATTCTTAACATTAAATTTAGTTCTTGTAAGAAATAAATAAGTTCACGATGATTTAAGAAAACTGAAACGTTATAGATTGAAACTTGACCAACCAGATGTACTTGTCATAAGAATGCTTTTACCAATTTAATAATACCACTTATTATTGAATTCCTTACTCATTGAGTGGTCTATAACTGATTAAAGGGGATTAGGTAATGATGTTAATTCCATTGTTTTAAAAAATCTACAATGCCTGAGTCAGCCAGCTCTTATTTTTGTGGCAATTATATATGGGCAGGTTTTTAATGATTCACTTGCTACAAAATGCAAAAACAACACTTTCTGAACTTACTTTTACCGAAAATTCAAGTTTAAGCTGCCATCTATAGCTTAAAACTCATAAAATGGTAATTTCGGGAAGACTCTACAGACTTCAGATTATCTAAATAAAACTTGTATTAAATTATGAACTTTACTTTAATAAAAATATTTGTTAGCTGTAATTAAAAATAATAAAGCAAAAGTTAGCTGTAACTATAAATAATGAAACATATAATGATATAATTTGTCAATTACAGTTTCCTTCACAATGCTAGTAATACGTTCTTATTTATAAATTTAAACAATACAGCTACTTATCTGTTTGAAAGTACTAGTTCTCGAAAACGCCAACGAATGTATTTAATGTCGGATATGTATGTAGTTTTTTGTTTGTTTGTTTTGTTTTTGAAATGACCAATCTGGTACCTAGTGGAAATATCAATATTGGAGACAACGAAGTGGAGCTTATGGAAAAATACATACACCTTGGACACGAAATAAAGATCATAAAAGATAATCAAACATGCGAGCTACGGAGAAGAGTAAATCTCGCATGGGCAGCCTATGGAAAAACTTAAAGACATCTTTAAAAGCGATATACCAATTTCTTTAAAACGTAAAGCATTTGACCAATGTGTGTTACCAGTTATGACCTACGGTGCCGAAACTTTGACATCGACAACAGCAACTTCTAAAACACTGCAAATAGCTCAGAGAAAGATGGAAAGGTCAATGCTAGGTATATCGCTACTTGACTGAGTTAGAAATGAAGACCTGAGACCAAAGACGTAATTTCTCGAATTGCCACACTCTAATGGAACTGGGCCGGACATGTCGCCCGAATCAGTGATGGAAGGTGGACGAAGAGATTACTCGAGCGGAAGCCGAGATTAGACAAAAGAAGAAGAGGAAGATCCCCTACTCGTTGGACTGACGATCTCAAGAGAATTGCAACAAATTGGATGCAAATCGCTCAAGATAGAGCACAATGGACAAGAATGAGGGAGGCCTATGTCCAGTAGTGGACGCAAAGGGGTGGATGAAGAAGAAGAAGAAGATGTATATACGAGTGTGAGCACCAGATAGTAAGATTTGAAATTTAGAGTTTCTAAAGATATAGTAAAGAAGACAGAACAACTGTCGCATCCATTCCACCTCCAGACAGTACAAAAACTTTTACCTCTCGACATCGAATTGAGGTTAGGCTTCTGTCGATTCATTAATGAATGGACAGCACATGATTGTAAATTTTCATAAAAAAGAGTGACCGCAAAATATGCCTGAAATTCGCCTGTAATCGATTACGGACACAGAAAAGATGCTGCCAAAGTCTATTCATATCATATTAATCCTTGAGCAATCATAAGATGAGCTTAATTTTTATTTTTCGAAAAAATTTTCACATCTTGTTAAAGTTTAAATAGAACTAAAAGACCACTATCTAAAAACAGTTGAAAAACACAACAACTACTGTTAAGAATCGTATTTGACATAAATTACTTGCAAAAAAGATACTATTCGCATGCAAATAGTAGAGTTCATAACGAAAAACTAAAACATTAACAGATAAACATTATTAAAAGTAAAGTGATTGGTTAACCTATAAAAAAGAATTAATACACGTTGAATAAAATAATACAGAACTTTTTGTGCCTGTTTGGTGGAATAAAGGAATTCAAAATTTTGTTCGATATCTGAAAGTTTGAATCTTAGATCAAATTCTGCGTTTAACCTGTTTCTGTACTTATCTTTCAGATAAGTGTATGTTGAAAATTATTTCTTACATACGTATGTTGTACAAAAGGACAATAAAATGTTAATGGTCTTTTCTGCCAAAATAGGATACTCATGTCTTACATTAAGTCAAAAATCAATTAAAGAGTTATCTTTAAAAACCTTCGAACATACCCCTGTAGAAGTAGCATAACGTCAGAACTAGGGCCCGGTTGTTTGAACGCTGAATAACGTAATAATATTTTTATTTATATTTGAAAAAGTGTTGATAAACAGTAGATATTTAATTTCTTGGTACAGACATACCGATTTTATGCTATCCTTTTCTAATTGCATTATTTAAACGAGTATCATCGGTACGTCCTTCGAACATACCCCTAGGTACGTCAATTCTGAAAACAAAGTATGAATATATGGTTGCCTAAATTTTTATTATTGTTATTTCAATATGTAAACAATATCTAACAATATTTACCGATAAAAATATGTTTTTAAATCCTCTTTTTGTTAATATTAATTGTAAACTTTGCATTTATAGTAATTTCTAACACTTAAAAACACCAAAAAAGTCACGACAAGCAATTAAACTGAAAGACAAGATAAAGAAATATGTTTATGTCTGTCAAACATCAAAAAAGCGTCTCCCCCACCGACCATAAACAGCCTTCAAACAAATCTATTGTTGTTTAAATCTAGGGTATGATCGAAGTTAAAAACAGTTTTTAGGGAATTGTCAGAGGATAAGTCAATGAGCTTTTCTTTCAATGAAGTTAAAGAAGTATCCGAAGTTATATCTCCTTGAAAAGGATTACGTATCCAGTTGTTTCATGCAGATAAAATAGATTTATTAGGAAAATAGTCCTTGAACGTTAATTGAAGTTATATGACATGTTCAGGAATATCTCTTTTAATATTTTCGTTAAGTTGAATTTCATTTTCTCATAAAATGGTGCTGAGAGAACTAAAACATTCGTACTCATTCTCCTGCTGACACTGAATCTAAAAGTTGAACTTCTTTAGCATGGCTGCTATGGTATCATGTACATTGAAAATTGTAACACTCGGTCTTTGTAAAGACAGATTTAAATCATTTAATTTAGAGAAAATGGTAGTAAGTTTTTGCAACCAACGAATATCAAATACACAAGAGGACAAATAAAATGGATGGTCAAGAAAAAATGCTTGAACTTCAGACTTTAATTCAAGCAAGCGGATCAAAACCTTGCCACGAGAAAGCCATTTAACTTTTGTATGAAGTAGTAAAGAAACGTGGAGGCTTCCAAAGTCCTCACAAAGTGCACCGAATAGACGAGAGTTTGTACCACGCGATTTTATAAAATTTACAATTTTTACAGCGTCGCTGAAAGTACTGGATAACTCTGCAGGAATGCGTTTACATATCAGTGCTTTTTTATGAATACAGCAATGAGTCAATTCAATATTCTCGTTGATCTTCTTTACCCGCACCACAAGACCAGAAAATGTTCCGGTCATTGATTTTGCATCACCACTGCACACAGCCAAACCAAAAGACCAATATATTTCATTTTTTTAGTCATTGATCACATCGAAAGTTGCTATACCTGTCGTATAAGTTTTCAGAGGTTTTGCAAATAATATATCTTCTTGAATGGAATTCTTAAAAATATATCTAACATAGACAAGCAAGACTGCAGCGTTTGCTACATCGATCGACTCGTCAAGCTGAATAGCGAAATAATTCAATTTAAAAGTTCACTTTCCACAATATTTGCCAAATTATTAATTCTCCACAACACTGTGTTGTATGATAAGATAACAAGGTCAACTTTCTTTGCTGCTTTTTCTCCATGCATACCCTCCGTGATGTTTGTAATACATGGTCCAATCAAATTTTCTATCACTATATGTGCTTCTCTAGATCTTGCAATTCTGTAACTAACTCGAAATGATGCCTCGAGCGCCCTTTTTGCGTTTAAATTTGTTAGAAAAGAAGAAACACTTGACTTTTTATTATCTGCCAATTTTCTTTTAAAATATTCAACAGGTTTATCGTTGTGATCCGAATGTCTCATTTCAAGGTGTCTACGAAGGAAAGATAGTTTTAAACTGCTTTTGGCCAGGATTTCATTACAGATTACGCAATGTGGTTTAAGTAAAATAAAAACCTATTTGTAAATATTCATTGTCATATTTTCGTTTCTTTCATTTTTTCTCACTCTGTTCGCCTATTTTTTTTTTGCTTGCAGATTGGCGAGACGACAGCTCACCACAACTGCTACCCTTTTTTGGTTCCAAATCAGGGACGGAGGAAGTAGAAGAAGCAATTGATTGCTCGTCCAGCTTTTCTTAAGACTTGACAACAATCTTTGACTAAATGTGGTTGTCGGACTTGCATTGTCTTTATTTTTATTTATTTTTACGACGTTTCGATTAGGTTGTATCTCTAATCGTTATCAAGTATAAACTGAATGTTTTGTCTTAACGAGCTTATACAGGGACTGTGTCCACTGAAGCGCAACGTTTCGCTTCACTGTACACACCTCAATGAATGAATGAATGAATGAACTATATAAGCTCCTAATCTTAAGACAGAATATTCAGTTTATACTTGATAACGATTAGAGATACAACCTAATCGAAACGTCGTAAAAATAAATAAAAATAAAGGCAATGCAAGTCCGACAATCACATTTTAGTCAATCTTCAACATTGTCTACAACTTTCAAACAATCTACCCTTTCTTAACCAACGATCCATCATACATTTACTGAGAAATAATTATAAACTTTCACATTCGACGTGCGCACGTGCGACTTGTAACGCTTGGGTATTTGTTGTAATTTATTTAGACAAAAAGAAATCACTAAACTGGTTTACACTACTAATATTTATGTACACAATATGCATTAACTATTAACTCATTTATCTTTTTGAAATCACTCGAGGTTCTTCGTACGGGGAGCTAGTACGATTCAGTTCTTCGACTCTACTCTTCGTTATATGTGACTGCGGCGTTTTTATATTAACAGACGTTATTCTCGTTCTTTCGTGCGCATTCGGGAAAAGTCTTGGTTCGCTGAAGTAGAAGTTGCCGGCTCGTTTAAGAATGTACTCTCATCGCTAGCTGCTTGGCGACTCGTCACATTACGGATTGTTGCCCGTTGCGATGTTTAATTTAAAATTCCGCAATTTTTTTCGTTAATCCCCTTTATAAACCACCGCTTGAAAAACGCTGATCTAGAACAGCTAGCAAATTTGTTAAATTTAATAGTTGATCTTCCACTGCCTACTAGACAT
Organism: Diaprepes abbreviatus; assembly: GCA_034092305.1. NCBI lineage: Eukaryota > Metazoa > Arthropoda > Insecta > Coleoptera > Curculionidae > Diaprepes > Diaprepes abbreviatus. The sequence goes on from JASJET010000031.1 coordinate 17,915,891, forward strand.
AATATGTTATTTATGCAGAAATGATGCTACTACAAAATGACTACTCCGCTGACCGGATTTAACGTCTATGGATTACTTTTTATGGGAACTCTTAAACAGATGATATACTGTAGACCTTTAAATACCGAATACAGAATTCAGTAAACATTTTATGTCTAGGGCGCAGTTCAACATTCTCCGTAGAATTAATCTTTGTGTACATGAAAACGGAGGTCATTTTTAACATTTAGTTTCATTAAACAATTAAATCGATACAACTTTTCTGTTTTGGTTAGTTATTAACTTTGTGTGTTATTCTTATGCCAGTTCTTTCTTAAATTATTATCATTGTTAATTCGTTGTTGTGTAAATTTTTAATGTTGTGGCCTGTGGCCCTCCAAATTTCTTGAACCAATCGTAAGCCTGTATAAAATGTGAAGGGGGTTACGACAAGTCTCAGCGCGCATTAAAACATTTATATTCGATTATCTCAGAAACGACACCTACTAGGTACAACTTTTTTAGATAAAATATATCAAGGAATAAAAACTTTTAATTAAAAATTTAATATATTGAAGCACAAAAAGTTATGACGCTTTAGTTTTAGGTGAAGTGCTGCTGGTGGCACCCTCAGCAATGTACATTGAAACTGTAGTCAGATATTGTCAAATTTAGTGTAAATCAAGCTATTATTGAGAAAAATGTTTAGAAAAAGTTTTAAAAAACTATAACTTTGACACCTTGTTTTTCGGAAACTGTCGACTTTTATTTTAGCCTCAATAACTTGCACTAACCTTTAAGAGATCCCTACAGTATACACATCTCTTTATTAATAAAGAATGGAAGCTATCACGGATTTGATCAAGTTGAAAATCATGGCTTTTGAGTTTAGACCGTGTCAAATTGGTATTATTATTCGACACTTCGGCCACGAATGCACGAGGCATCTTCAGGAACCTTTAATCCACGAGATTAGAACACTGAATGATCTCGAGGAGTAAGAACCCGGTATTTATATCCGCCTGGGGCTCAGCGACCCGTAATCCATCGTTATAATCGATTTCCACGTGTGATGTAGACTGTAACCCGCATCTCTATTAATATTATTTGGATATTTACAAATTTCGATTGATTCTCTCACCTTAGTTTCTTTTATATTAATGGTGTGACCTGTGCAATGCTAGTGTTCAGCTATTGCAGATTGTACAATTTGTTTATTTTTAATACATCTTTCATGTTCCTTAACTGGATATAGACTATCCTATCTCACCCACATACACTTTACCATAAGAGCAAGGTGTCTTATAAACGCCTTCTGTTTGTAATGGTATTGTATCCTTTGGTGACTTCCAACATTGTCCAATTTTCTTACCTGTATTGAAAATTGTCCAAATGTTTGATTTTCGGAGCAATTTGATGATCTTGTCGGTGGTTCCGTGTATGTAAGGCAGCACAACACTGTCCATAGGTGGTACATTTATGACATGTTGTTGAATAGTTGAGTTTTTATGATTATTAATAGAACGTCTAATATTTTCAGCGCAATATTCGTTGCCTCTCAGAGTATAAGTCAGTTTTTCTGTTTCTGTTTTCAGTGATTGTTTGACACATATTCACTATAGAAACTTAATCAAGGGGTGTCCTTCCCTTTCTCGATGTACTAGTACAAAGGAAATATAATGGCAAATTAGGACATTCTGTGTACAGAAAACGAACACATACAAATCGATATTTCAGTGCAACGTCACACCCACATCCTTCTCAAAAACAATCGGTCATTAATTTTTTGGTACATAGAGCTTTTTCAATATGTGACTAGTAATCACTGAAATCAGAAACAGAACAACTGACTAATGCTCTGAGAGGCATCCATTAATAAACAGAAAAATCCAACTACTCAACAAAATGTCATAAATGTACCTTCTATGGACAGTGTTGTATTGCTTTACATACATGGAGCCACCGACAAAATTGCCAGATTGCTCCGAAAATCAAACATCCGGACAATTTTCAATACATATAAGAAAATTGGACAATGTTTTAAGTTACCAAAGAACGCAATACGATTACAAACAGAGGGGGTTTCATAGGATACCTTACTCCTGTTGTAAAGTGTATGTGGGTGAAACAGGATGGTCTATATCCTCTAGGCTTAAGGAACATAAAAGATGTATTAAAAATAAATAAATTGTACAATCTGCAGTAGGTGAACATCAGCATTGCACAGGCCACACCGTTAATGTAAAAGAAACTAAAGTGCTAGCATAGTATCTGGTTTCTTTAAACGTAAAATTAGAGAATCAATCAAAATTTGTAAATATTCAAATAATACTAATAGAGGTACAGGTTACAGTCTACATCACACGTGAAAATCGACCAGGGTACCTATTCTCGTTCTTGAGAGAACGATCACTTGATGGAAAGTGGGCGTGGTTCTCACGAAAAAGTATGAAACAGTATTCTTGGTTGCTTTTCTCGTTCTCGAGAGAACGATCATCTTGATGGAAAGTGGCCGTGGTTCTCACGAAAAAGTAAGAAACCGTATTCTGAATACGTTTTCGTACTTTTTCGTGAGAACCACGCCCACTTTCCATCAATATGATCGTTCTCTCAAGAACGAGAATAGGTACCCAGGACGCTGGATGACAGTTCGCTGTGCACCATTTGGGTATAAATGCCGGGTTGTTGCTCCTCGATGGCCATTCAGTATCCTAATATCGTGGATTAAAGATTCCTGAAGATGCTTCGCGCAATCGTAGACGAAACGTTGAATAACAATTCCAATTTGACCCAGTCTAAACCCAAGAACCATGATTTTCAATATATTTCTTTATTATTTCTTACATTTTGGTTATTTGAAATGGGTTAAATATAATTTTAGTTGAAAAAAAGGAAACAAAGTACAATGCTATACACTAATTAATGGTCTTTGCGTCTTCGCTTGTAGGAAATTTAAAACAAGTAACAAGGAATTAGAGTTTTCTGGTACAAAGAAACAATTCTAAGTTTTCCATTAAAAAAGAAGCTCATTGACTTTAATCAGAATAATTGTTCCTTTGTGCCTCTTTGATCTAAAAGCAGTTTTTCGTTTACTAAGTGCAAGAGAAAAAAGATTTATTAAATTACTTTTTGAGTCGACCGGGGACCTTTTCAATGGAATAGCGGTAACGGTGGGTAAACATGAGCGTTTATTAGACACTTTTCGCTTGACATACATTTTAACAACTTATTCTGGAGTTCCATAAAAAGTGGTAATCAATTTTAATTACCGACATTTATTATTTTGCAACGTATTTTTAATGGAATTGTTTAACACGTTCGTTACTAAGCGTTACAAAAATTTGACACCTGGGTTTTTTATGTACAGGATGTCTCACATAAGCCGCTCGAGTTTACTCTTTTATTATTATAATATCAATAATTAATTATTTTAACAGATATTATATATTGCAGAAACAATTTTGGCATGTTTTATTTTTCAATTTATATATATATGGCGATTTAGAACGTTTGGCGACGTTGTCCGATTTCTATACTCCATCTTTTCCTAGCTTTCCACTGCCCATCTTGAAGGTTACGGCTACTTATAACTTTCCTTATTCCTCCCGTCTCTTTCCCTCTAGGTCTTCCTTTCCTTCTATGGTACTCTAGGTATCAAATCATGGTTTGTTTGGACAGCCGTGAGTCAGCCATTCATTGTATATGACCATGACCGTACTAGATTAATTGTTTTCTTTCTATACCTTTCATGATTCTATCTTCTATTCCTATCTGTCGTAATGTCTCTTCGTTTCTTATTCTCTGTGTCCGTGATATTCTTGCTGACCTCCTCAAAGCATCCAATTCTACATCTTCTACCCGTTTTTTTTTATTTCTTTCTGTAAGTCTACAAGTCTCAGCCCCATATATTAAACAACTTTTTATCATTGTGTTGTGTATGTTGTATCTTCGTTTTTTGTTAATATTTTTGCTCCCCAGTATCCCTTTTACACATCCTATCACTCTTTTATCTTAGACAGTTCATGCATGAATTTCTTTATTGTCTGTTCCTGTTCTATCAAAGATGACTCTGTATCCTCATTAATTTGGAGGTTACTATTATTACCTCCTGTGCATCAGTATTTGGTTTTCTCAACGTTTATTGACACACTTCATTCCTCATACATTTCTTCTAGTTTCCTTGTCATGTATTCAAGTTCTTCTTTGTTGTTTGCTAGAACTGCTTGATCATCGTCAAATTTTAATATATATCTAGTTGTGTCGGTTAGCTGTATTCCCATTCTATGATATTTCGGCTTCCATTTAGATAAAATTTTCTTCACATATATATCTTGAATAATGTGGGTAAAATGCAGCATTCCTGTCTTAAACCTTTTGTGATTTTAAAGGATTTTGATGGCTTGTCTTCCATTTTGATTTTTGAAATAGAATCTGTATATAGATTTTGTACAGCTCTTATAAGTGCTTGGTTTATATTTGTGTTCGTCATCGTTTCCCACAGTTTAGTTATAGGGATATTATCGTAGGTCTTAGTTAAATCTGCAAATAATATATGAGTGTCTTGATTTGTGGCGGCTCTTTTTTCAATTATTTGTTTTATACAAAAATTATCAGGATTTACCAGCACGAAATCCACCCTGTTCTTGTTCCTCATTGTATTCTTTTTCAATGAGATCTCTGAGTATTTTTTAAATTATTAAATATCCATGTAAGCATGTTAAAAAAATACTTTGTTTTTCCCTTTTGTAGCAATTTTGTCCCCAGGTCCACATGATTTTCCATTTTTAAGTTTTTCTTTTATAGCTTTAATGATATCATTACTATCTATTTCGACGTGTTTTTCTTATATGTTAATTACAACTGTTTTTTTTTTCATATAATTAAGCCTCTTTTCCGTTGGCAATTCCTGATAATGCATAATCCATTGGTTTTTAAATATTATTTCGATAGATGCTATTTCCTGTCCTGTATTACTTATAGTTTTTACGAATATTCAAACGTCACGGTATTTTCTTCTGCCAATTCCATACATTTCGTTTTTTTCCAAAGTTGACAGTTCTTCTTATTTCTCTTCTGATTTCCTCGTATGCCTCTTTTTCTCTTGGACTTTTAGTACTTAACCATCTCATATACCTCTGTTATTTTTACTAGATCTTCGATCTTCTTCGTCCACCAGGCTTGTTGCTTGTTTTCCTGTCTTTGTGTCCTAATGCTTCCCTTGCTGCTTTGTGTATGCTTTCAATAATATTTTGTTATATTTCTGAGAATGATGATTTAGATTGGTCCAAGTATTCATCTAATCTCCTTTGGTATAAGTATCTGCTTTCTCCGTTTAAGCTGTCTAGGTTGTATTCGGGATAATTCGCTGCTTGTCTGTCTAAATCGGTGTTCACTTCCTTTGGTCTGTTGCTGTTATAACTTGATAAATCTATCCTTGATATTAATTGGTAGTGATCGGATCTACACGTAGCACCTCTATATAATCTTACACCTTGTTTTGTGTTTTGTTTTATGATTATATACTCGATAATGGATTTCTGTTGTCTTGTGTCTTGTTTGCAGTAAATTTGTGGATTCTTTTATGTTGCAAGAATCCGTTGGTTTTTTAAAGATTGTTGGTTGTACAGAAGTCAATTAGTCGTTCAATACTCTCATTTGTGACTGTTTCTTCAAATGATCCTACCACTTGATCATGCGTTTTTCGACCTGTTGTACTATTTAGGTCACCTAATATAATTAGTTCTTTAGTACTTTCAAATTGATGTGCTAGTTCATTGGATTTTCAAAGAAAATGACTTTTATTTTTATAGGTTCCTCAACCGATGATAATCCAATTTTTCTCTCGTTTAAAACAGAAACAGCGCTAGTATTAAAAGGTTTTACAAAGGACCCCGCTCGGATTTTATGGAAATTGGTTCTAGGTAAATTTCTCTGTAACTAGGATATGCTATAGTTCTCGACGTCGAGATGAAAAGTTGCCATGGTTACAACCCTCAAAAATCAAAAGCTTCAAATGTAACGGGGGATTAACGCATCAAGAATTAATTCTTACCCTGTAACTACTGCGTAAGTTTATAACTGTAGTTTCTTGTAATATCGGATTAGAGATAAAATTTCTTCCCAAAACATAACTGTTCTCGTAAAAGTGTATTTTAGTATGACTTTGAGCTTGAACACAGTGTTAATATCAACCTTGACTACGCATTTTCAAGATCAGTGCAACCTGGGAGTAAACTCTGTATTTCATGGTCTTCATAAAATAGTTCGGAAAAGTATAAATAATGATCACAGGAATTTTCATGGCTTTTGCTAACATGCCATTGCTTTTGACCATATAGTTAATATTGTACTTGGCCAAGCATTCTCAAGGCAGGTGCAATCTGACAGTAAACTCGTCGTTATACTTCGCGGTCTTCGTAAGAGAGTTTGAAGGAGTGTCAGTAATGGTGACAGGATTAGCATTCATTCCACTGCCAAACGACTGTTTTCTTTACAGTATCATTACTGAAAGAGTTTCCCAACTTTTTCTAGGTTTTCGCATTATTGAATCCATTTCTAAAGCAAAATTTAATACAAACTCGTTGTTGCAAATTCAATTCCATGTTTAACACTGTAAAAAACCGAAAAAACGTGCAGAAGTAGATGTACTCAAGACGGCGTAACTTTTACAAATGTCAAGCTACGACAATAAAATTTGGTGGAAATGCCAACGATAGATGTGGTAACCTAACCAAAAAGACAAAACTCAAATCAGCTGGCTTTAAGCGCCACCTGGTGGTAATTCCGGGAACTTTTTGATGAAGGTTGTTGAAAAATTTTTAATTACATTTCATTCGTCATATTTGGCTCAGCATGAGTTCAGTGCTATTGCAAATTTTTATTTCCAAGAAAAGGAAGAGCCTATAGAACGCTAAGCGTAATGACTTGCAATTGTTGTTGTCAAAATTGGAACCAGATACTAACAAATAGTTAGAACTCTATTTTTTTATTACTAATTGATTTTCTGTCAGTTTTTTTAATTTATAATAAACAGTTTTAATTTCCAATACGGTATTTTAATAGTAGGTACAACCGCTAGATATGGTATAGGTATGGAGGCGATGAATTTATTTTATCTTGGTCCAGAAAAAATTGGGAACTTATAGGATAGACTGTTCTATGTAGTCAACATCAATTTCCTCTACAACTAAAGTATCTAACTTCTGAGTTTTGTCATTTATAATGTCCTAGCAGTCAGTGCCGTTGTGTGAAGGGATGGGGCAGAAAGGCAGGGAGAGCACTGCCCCGAGCGGCACTTTGCTAAGGGCGGCAAACTTCGAAAAAAACTTTTAGCAGTTTCAATAATATTTTTATGATATAATTAATTAATATAAGAATTCAAAACATGTATTTATAATTACATTTTGAGTTCTCATTTTCAGAAATATTAAATTCTTGAGCGTTCCCAAGTTTGCAGCTTAAATTTTCTTTGCTCTAGAAAATTTTATCTTTGTAATAATCTTCTGGTAAAAAGGGGGGGGGCGACAATTTTGGATCTGCCCCGGTCCACAAATTTTGCATCTGTCCCGGGTGTCAGATATCTAAGCTACGCCACTGTTAGCAGTTACTCATTGCGGCTTCGCCTGCACTCAAGATACCCGAGAATTTTAAGAAAGGAGGCCAATGAAATTTTATAGAATTCCATTATTAAGTACCTTTTCATGCATACGTTCCCTTACTTTAATAGACCGAACGCAAATAGATCACATGTAGTTAATCACTTCAATGTAATAAAATCCAAGTAGTCCAAAGAGCATTAAGTGACAAAAATAATCAATCTTGAATCATGAAGATCGAATCATTTTAGCGTAATTGAGAACTCATTAAAAACATGCTAATATAATCTGGTTATTACTATTATTGTTGTCAATTAATGCGCTTTTCAAATATACGCATTATGATGAATTAGTCTAGTTTTTCATCGATTATTGATTATTCACATAACAACTAATTTCATCTTGTATATTTGTGCTGAGGCCTTTAGAATTTCTATTGGATTTCGTTTAGCTTGCTTTGTTGAATATCAAAAAAGCAATTACGCAAAAATAATGCAATTAGCGTCATTCAAAATTCTTATAGTCGTTAATTAAATCAATTTTCAAATATTCACCTGAATATACTTCATTATATTTTTTCAGATTATTGAAAAATCGCACAAATATTGAACTTTATTTAGTCAATAATAGTAAAGAGCTTGAAGAATGATTCGATTGAAAACTTATTGCTGGTGGTGACTACAATACTGATCGGCAGAAAAAATTACAATAACCATTAATCTGTTACTGAAAAATTAATAATCAGCAAATCGAAATTATCAATTACTCCATAAATTAATAATTTCGAAATTAAAATTATCTGTTAATGAAGTAATTGGAGGTCTTTTCCTCAAATTATCAATTAATTAAGTAATTGGAGATTTCATTCCTAAAATTATCAATTAATAAAGTAATTGATATTTTTATTCCTACAATTTTCCATTAATGAAGTAATTCATAATTTCATTGTTGAAAATTCTTAAAATTTCATTATTCAAATTATCCATTACAAGAATAGTTAGTAATTTAGTTTTTCAAATTATTGAGTTATTAAGTGGTAACTTATCTGAATTAAATATAAAAAAAATATATTTTTTTAGTAATTTAATGACAGTTTTCGGCAAATAATGCAGCATCTAATGAAATAGCAATATAGTAATGATTATTTATCTTGCTTGTGCAATTATGATTAGCATTCACTTTCAGTCATGAATGGAATATGTGTGAAAACCATTCTTATATTATGAATCGCTCCGGGAACGAAATGAGCTTGGCTTGAAATCCGATGCGTTGATCTCCAGATATTCCAATCAAAAAGTGTGAAATAACATCAAATTATTATAAAAAGCGTACATAAGCATGTGGTTAAACTTTATTGTCACCCTGTTTTCGCTCCTTTTCTGTGATTTTGCTATAAATCGATAAATTTAATTCTTTTCAACCATTTTGGATTCTATTGATGAGATTAAAGCGTATCATCGTGGGCAGAAGCAGTGTCATTTTATTTTTAATTATTTGCTTTTTTGAGATGTAAAATAAGTTTTAGATAAAATTTTTCCTCAGAATTAAATGATTTTTCCTACGGTTAATTTTCCATTAGCTTTAAAAGATGGAATTTTTCAATAAAAAATAATTTCGTATTCATACAATTTCACAGTCAACTTGTTTTTTATTATAAAAAATCTAAAATGTTATAAAACACATTTGGGATATAGCTCAAAGAATTTATTCTAATTAGTAAATAACCAATTAATAATTTAATAATTCGAAAAATTTAATTATTAATTACCCTTGTAATGGGTAATTTGAAAAATGAAATTTTTAGTTACCTTGGAAATGGGTAATTTTATTTCCAAAATTATCAATTATTTCGTCAATTGATAGTTTCAAAAATAAAATTATCGATTCTATGGTTATTTGATAATTGTAGGATTAAAAATACTAATTACTTTATTAACTGATTATTTTAGGAATCAAATTATCAAGCACTTCATTAATTGATAATTTTATTTTTAAAATTGTCAGTTTATGAAGTAACTGGTAATCCTATTTTATGAAATGAGGATTATTCATTAATTTATATTTCGATTTTTGCAATTATCTATTACAAAATAATTGAAAAAAAATATTTCTGATCTCTGCTGTAAACTATGCTTATTTCTTAACAACTTTCTTAAGTTATTTTTGCCTTATTAATTATGTTTATCTTAGTTCCCAGCTTTATTTTTACTTTGATTTTTTGTTACGATTTAGACATTGTTTAAATTTTACGAATATTTACCGCCGCTCTAGTTTTTCTTTTTCTTTCACTTTGAGAACCAACAATAAGTTAACATATTTGCTCCATGTTTCCCGGATCTTTTGGTAGAACTTTGGTACTACTTTTCTTTTTCTTTACCTTAGGTCCACAGTACTTTTTTTGAAATTTTGTAAAAATATTGCGCACTGTAAGTTAAATTAAAGTAATTACAGAAAATATTGCTTAGTGAATTAATTTGTTAGTAATAAAATTTACGATATTAGTTGTAGAATCAAAAAAACGTCTATTGGGTCAGATGGGGACAAGGACACTTTTGTTCATATTTAAGAATAAAAGGTCACAGAATACTATTTAAAATTTCCTACGTTTTATAAAAATTGAAAATTGTAGGACTAAATTTAGCCCTATAATAAAAATCTTAAAAAATTGGAGTGTTTTTGTAATCAGGCAATGCGTATGAAAATCTGAATTTGTTAATTATTCGTATATATGGCAATACTCCTCATTTATAAAAAGGCGTGTTACAGTTGAAAAAAAAATAGGAATACCATACTCATCTACAGATAGGAGATACCCTTTACCAACGAAAAAAATGAAAGGAATTGTAGACAAAATAAAAAAAAAAATTTCGACTTTTACTGCCCCTAGGAAAGTGGCGCCCAGGGTGAATGTTTCCCCACGCTACGCCACTGGTTGTGCTATTTATCTGGGAGAAAAACGCTGCGTTCAGATTATTGAAAGGAACGAAAGTTTTGACTACGAGAATTGCAACCAGTAATAAGTGTATAAACAAACAAATAGTAAAATGAAAAGATAAAATATTCCTTCTTGTTATGTAATATCAAAAAGAATTGTTTTATTCACATACACAATATTATAGTGAAAATAGACCAAGTTCTCTGCTATTCCATTTGACTTCGGTCATTAAAGAATTTGGATCTAAATGGATGCCAAATTATTTTCCAAAAGAATAAAATATATTTTAATTTTTAGCGATTTCAACTCAAAAGTCCTGACATCAATTGAAATTTATTAATAGCGATTCTTTCATTCGGCAAGTTTTTAGTTTTTTTTTCGGCTTAACGAGGAAAGAGTTACTGGAGTGGAAAATAGTACCTGAAATGTTTTGCGGAAACCTGTTTTTTCTTCCTAAATTTTGCTTAGTTTAGGATTTAGAATATCAGTGTTGAGGTTTTACATGCTCTTTTTATTTATACCGTTAATCCCGCCTCCACCATTCAGACTCGTGTCGTTCCTGGATCACTAGCGCATACGCTGGAATGAGGAAGCAGACCATCTGGCAAAGTTGGGTTCGGCAACTGAACCGTATGGACTCCAACCAATACTACCTGTCCCAATTGCTATTAGCAAAAAGGAATTAAAATCGTTGCTGAAAAGCAAATTTATTGAATCTTGGAGGGGTGCTCCTGGAATGAGGTGTGCTAAGGAACATATAATTGGACCTAGCGCACGGCATACTAAGGAGCTTCTCTCCTTAGGAAGGAAAGAGCTGTGAATTGTGGTGGGAATGTTGACAGGACATTGTCATCTGAGGGGCCATCATCATTGAATTGGTGTCGAAGACGACCCGACGTGCAGATGGTGTTTGGAGGAGGATGAAACTGTTGACCACCTCAGAGAGTGCCCAGCACTCAACGGACTGAAACAGAGATATTTCGGAGATACAATTTTGTTACCGTAGACAGTTCGGCAAGTTTAACTAACGAGGCTGCTTGGATTCGCAAAGTCGATCGGCCTTGAATGACCTGCAGCTATGGTGGGATGTAAAGGGCTCAATAGAGGCCTAGGTATCGATGATCTAGTATCACCACCCCTTTTTCATTCATTTATTCATTCAACCCCGCCTGCATTTAAAATTTTAAATTTCTAGGTGTATAGGTTTCAGCGAAAAAGGCCTAAAACAGTATTTTTTCGAGGACTCTACTATAAAAACTATCTATCTAGACATGATAGGAACAAATGACTTGGGCTCATTTGCCTTGTATCGATGAGTCCTTTGATCACAGAGAGTGTCCAAGGTTTAATGAGGGAGCCGAAAAATGGTTGGCGGAACTGCTAAAAGGCTAATAATAGACCTATAATTTTTGGGTTCGTTTGACTCACTTCAAAGAAATCTTTGATGGAAGGTACTGTCTGTCTAGGGTCTGACAATGGAGTCGGAGTTTATTTGGCTTGTCTTAAAGAGCTCGTGAATATTAGATATTTCCAGGGTCTAATAATGGGAAGAAAGTGTAGTATTCACGTGATTAGCCTTATCTGTCAAGTTTTCATTTTTTTCCGAAAAAATTTTAAAAGTGGGGTTATATCTGAAAATATCGAAAAAAGTTATTAGAAAAAGTTTTCTAAATGCAATTTTTGGCCCATATTTCAGCAGATAGTTTACAAGTATCTTATACAGCTAAAATTGTATTTAGAAAAACTTTTTCTAATAACCTTTTTCGATATTTTGAATTTTTATTGGAAAAAATTTAAATTTGACAGATAATGCTAATCACGTGACTACTATTTTTTTGGTTAATTTTCATCTCGATTAAAGAAGAAAAGGATGCCAAAGTCAAATTTCGAATAAAGCTATTAATAAAAAAAATCCCGTATGATACTGGTCACACTGTATATACAGGGTGATTTTTCGGGAAATTTATCGATCGATTTTGGGAAAATTATAATTAGGAAGGATCTGAAAATTTGACAGTGTACTAACGTGCATGGTAGACAGCTAGCTAAAATATTTTCAAGATGGCGGCTTCCAGTTATACCGGAAGTAGATGTCACTTGCTCATTTTAAATATACCCTATATGTTATCGCATTTTTGATTTCTACGTGAAATTCCAGACATATTTCATGTATAATGTTCTATACTTAAGTCTCATCGTTTTGGACATATTTAAATTTTTACGTCAAAAATGACGTTTGTGGACCAAAACTTAACTATAAATTTTTCCTATAAGAACGTCTTTATTATTTAATTTGGGTTAGTTTTCTTGTAGAGGAAGATCGGCTTTAGTAGGCTTTTATGATATTTTGAAAATTATTGGTAGAGTGGTCAAAGAAGAAGAATAAAAATTCATTAAAAAATCGTCGAACGTCAATTTTCCCCAATAGAAAGTAGTTATTTTTATAATTTTCATATTAAGCATTAAAAATAAGGGTACCTTTGTATAAGGTTCTCTACTTCAAAAATTTGTAGTTTTCAAAATATTGGCAATTTAACATTTTACTATTGTAAAAATACTATACGGCACTATTTCATGCCATTTGACATTCATTAATAATAATCATGCCGCGACGATTAAATTACACGTACAAAGATTATTTAAACTTATGTATTATTTATGGAGAATGTTGAATGAACTTATTAATTATTTATGGAGAAGTTATTTCAAGAACATGCGATACATTCGCGATCCGATATCCGAAGAAACAGAAACCAACACTACCAACTGTTAAAAAGATTATAAAACATTTCAAGACCATTGGATCTATAAAAGTTAAAAGAAATAGAAATAAACCAGTTGTTAATAAAATAAAGTTACTAAAATTATTTGATTAAATGTTCAAATTGACGCCCTTGAACTTCCAAACATTTTTCGCACCTAAGCACGAACTCTTCATGGGTGGCTCTTCTTATTGACTGAGGATTAAGTTCTTCAAATGCTATTTTGACGCGCTGCATGTAATCTTCCATTAATGTGGTGTTGTCAACTTTATTTTTGATTATTCCCCAAATAAAAAAATCAAGTACTGTTAGGTCGGGGGAGCGAGGTTTGTTCTTATCGTTTCTGATGGTTTTCAAATGCTTACCTTCAGGGATGTTTAGGGAATTTAAAAAGAGCCATATTGTTTCCAGTTTTCTTGTAGTAATTGCAAATACAGGAAGTTCCTTGTACCATTTTTAAGCAAAAATATTTTTTTATATGATAATTTCACATAGAAAACAGAAAATGTGAACAGAAAACGAAATGACGAAACGTAAACAAGTTAGGTTCAATCCGGTAAGGATCTGCATAGAAATTGGCTTTTAGCGGGAACCTATTTTTTTTTAAACCTTACTGTGAAAATTAATGCTAACATGTTATTTTTTATTTACTTCAATCATATTTTCAAATATAATTAAACATTTGAATGCAAATCTCTCTGGGTGTGTGTACAAAATATTTACTAAAACAGTTTTTTGTATTTTCTTTTATTGTATTTGAAATTTGTTGTCCAAAACAGCTGCGAAAAATGTCTATTTGCTCTATGAAATTTCTATTCTAAATGCTCAAACGATAAATAAAGTATTTTCGTACTTCCTCCTGTGATATCGGATTTTCTAGACGATTGAAAAATTATTCGACAACATCCTTTTTATTGCAACAGAATCTATTTTCAGATTTTTGATACAATATAGTTTATATTGTGGTTTTGCAGTATTGTGATACATTTTTTATATTCTAGTTGTATGGAAAGTAGACACATTAGGTTTTACTTACAAGAATCACAACATTTTTTTAAATATTACATTATCCTAGAGCATAAAATAAAAAGAAACTAGATTATATGTAGCCGTCATTATTTTGCTGAATACGCCATTTTTCTGAATACACTTATCAACAATTTAAAAAAAATGAAATTAGACTCTGTATCAGGGTTATTAGAAAGGTTGCCAGCGTTTAAAATGGGATGGGGCACCATAATACATATACCATAATTCTCGCCGATATAAAATAGGAACATTTTCCAGAAGAACTGGTAATGTGTTTTGCAAAAAATTAGGTAAATATTTCTGTTTATCCTGTCTGGAATCACAACGTTGGTGACTTCAGATCTTGTAAAACACGCCTCGTTTCAAATAAATTCACAAAATGTAATCAAACATTTGAACGTCATAAGGATGTAACAATTGTTTTTTTAAAATATCATTTATAATAGTTTCAGGGATATTCAACTCACGTTCTAAACGGCGTTGGTTCTTCTTCAGCTCTTTCCAAAATGTCCTCTCTTTTTTTGACTGTTTGTTCGAATACGACCCCTATCTTTAATTTTTTCTCAAAGCTGCTTTTTCTCGAAAATGACGCTCAATATTGGTAAATGTTTGATGGTTTGATATTCGGCGGTTAGATCTCTTCATGTAAATGCTAACACTTCGACACCCATTTTCTTCACGAAACTCATACACCAGGAGCATGTCAACTTTGTGGGAGTGTGTGTGGTTGTCCATGTTTAATAGTAAAGAAGAAATTTTGAGTGTTTGATCTTACTTTAGTCGACTTCTTAGACAGTGTCTTAGTCTATAGTCAAATTATTAAATACCATAGCAACAAAGAAATTTGAAACAATATTGTTACAGGTATTTTTATTATTACAGTTAATTGATGTATGCATGTAATTGAAAAAAATTTTTTCCTGGCGAAACCGCTCATCCAACGAAAGTTTTTCAAGAAGTAAAAAGCTTCCAAATACATGCGATTATCCGATAGAAATATTTAGGTTGTCGTAACGTTGGTGACATAAAAAGTCAGAAGCAATGTTTACAATTGACGTCACTTTTATAACACTTACACTGCTTTATAGCTGGTCGCTATACCACTAGAGAACGTCATACTATAGTGTAAGACTACACACCAAAATTCATTAAATTCAGTTACTGCGTTTTAAAGAAATTTGGGAAAAATCAATATTTTCTTAAAACTTTCACATCTTCTACTAGCTAAACGAAGCAGTATCCAACATAAATAATTTGGCTCAAATCGACCTATTTGGACGTCAAGAGTGTGTCATCAAACGTTGTATACTTTTCCGGACACTCTATATCTATCTATCTATCTATATATATATATATATATATATATATATATATATATATATATATATATATATATGTATATATATATATATATATATATATATATATATATATATATATATATGTATATATATATATATATATATATATATATATATATATATATATGTTATGTCGGATATTCTCACGGGTGTGATGTGTAATCGAAGGTTTTCGGGCATCCCGTGTATGTGCTGAGTCCCTCTCAGGACTGTAAGGCAGCTGACGTTTCGGTGAAATCTCATTCACCATTTTCAAAGCTCACTGTATGGCGTCCACGAGCGAACTGACCCCTGCGACTCCGGTGCTGTCGGTACTGTGTGCGCGTCGGACGCGTTCGTTTTCCGAATGGTTCCGGCCCATCAGGTTGCGAGACCTGTTGCGCGTCATCGGCCCTGTTGCCAGTGTTTGTAGTTGCGTTGCCGAGTTGTAATCTGTTTCGTTACCAAGTGGTACTGGTTGATGTTTTGTAAACAGATTTTTCCAAGTATTAGGCACTCGCTGGCTATCATCTCTGATATTAAAGTTGTTGGGCCTCTTTGCAATTTTAATGGCTTCCCTTATAACTCCTGTGGACAGGTTTTTATTTCTCGATAGCATTTTTATTCCTGAGAAATTTATCTCATTCACAACATTGAAACCATTTTCACCACAGACCGTAAAGTAAAAGATCTCTTGCCAACACCTAAAGAAAGAATCCCTCTAGAAAACCAGGGAGTGTACGAAATTCTATGCGGAGAATGCAGTTCATCTTACGTAGGCCAAACCAACCGTAAAATAAGCGCCAGAAGAGACGAACATATGAACGCTGTCAAGCAAAAAAGAACTTCTTCTGCTCTGGCCCAACACTGGTTAAACACAGGACATAAGATAAATTTCTCGGGAACAAAAATGCTATCGAGATGTGACAACCTGTCTACAAGAGTTATAAGGGAAGCCATTGAAATTGCAAAGAGGCCCAACAACTTAAATAGCAGAGATGATAGCCAACGTGTGCCTAATACTTGGAAAAATCAGCTTACAAAACATCAACTAGTACCACTTAGTAACGAAACAGATTACAACTCGGCAACGCAACCACAAACACTGGCAACAGGGCCGATGACGCGCAGCAGGTCTCGTAACCTGATGGGCCGGAACCATTCGGAAAACGAACGCGTCCGACGCGCACACGATACCGACAGCACCGGAGTCGCAGGCGTCAGTTCGCTCGTGGACGCCATACAGCGAGCTTTGAAAATGGTGAATGAGATTTCACCGAAACGTCAGCTGCCTTACAGTCCTGATATATATTTATATATATATATATATATATATATATATATATATATATATATATATATATATATATATATATATATATACAGTAGAGCGTCGATTATCCGAACGACCGCTTATCCGAACTACTACGCCCGCCCACCCGACTCGCGCGTACATAACTCCTCCCGCGTCCCGATCGCGCATTTGTCTCGACTTTTTAGTTGCACTCTTACGTCATTTCGAAGTAGCCGCTAGTCAATAAACTAAATTTTGCCGCGTGAAAGTAAACACTCGATTGAAAATGCCTAAACGTAAACATCTTGTCCTTTCTATGAAAGATAAATACGAGATTAATAAACTGTTAGAGGAAGGAGAATCGGCAACCAAGTTATCCAATGAATACAAAGTTGGTAAATCTACCATTACGGATATAAAAAAACAAAAGACGAACATAAGCAACTTTATATCCCAACTTGAGTCTTCTGACGGACCCACAAGTCGTAAAACGATGAAACTTGCCTCAAATTCAGATTTAGATGATGCCGTATTTAAGTGGTTTACTCCAAAACGATCCCAGGGAGAACCTATTTCTGGTCCGATTCTGTGTGAAAAAGCAGTTCAATTCAACGAGAAGCTTGGAGGGTCATCAAATCAAGCAAGTACAGACTGGTTAAAACGATTTAAGTCAATACGTGAGCTTCAAATACAAGGAGAAAAACTATCTGCTGACTCATCAGCTGCAGATTCAATCGAAATCAAGCTAAGGGACATACTGAAGGAAAAAAATTACGCTCTCGAAAACGTTTACAATGCAGACGAAACTGGGCTCAATTGGAAAGCTTTGCCATGAAAAACTCTTGCTTCACGTCGTGAATTAGCAGCACCTGGTCCTAAAATAAGCAAGGATCGTATCACTGCCTTAGTTTGCGCTAATGCTATTGGCAGCCCCCGATTGCCCATGCTTGTCATAGGTAAAAGCAAGAAACCACGTTGTTTCAAACACGTTAATATGTCTGCGATGCCTATAGTTTACACTTCGCAAAATAGTGCTTGGATGGATAGTACAATTTTCACAAAATGGTTCATAGAAACTTTTATACCCTCAGTAAAAGCCCATCAATTAAAAAAGGACAACAGAGAGAAAACATTGTTGCTTCTTGAAAACGCCCCAACTCATCCATCATATGACGTCTTAAATGAAAAGGACGAGTTTATAAAAGTCATGTTTCTTCCACCTAATGTGACTTCATTATTACAGCCCACGAATCAAGGCGTTATTGAAACGTTCAGCGGTATTATAGAAAATAATTGTTACGTAAGTTACTTTTGGAAAAAGAAGAGGAAGGAGCAGAAAGCCTAATAAGAAATTATAAAAAGATTGATTTGAAAGACGAGTCCTACATGATCGGAGCAGTATGGAATAGTTTAAAAGAGCAGAACTTGAAAAAAGCGTGGAATAAAATTTTAAGTTTAGTGGAAAATCCTGAAAGTGGATGTGTAAATGAAAAACAGGAAGATATGTCTGAAATATTAGATATGCTAAAAATACTCAATTGCGACGAATGTGACGAAGAAGAGGTTCCACAAATTATGCAGGATAGTTAAATTTTAGACCTCATGAGGAATAAAACTGACACCGCTAACACCTCATCCACTGCAAGTTCCAATATTGAAGACGAAAACATAATTCGTGTTTCTGAAGCGTTTACTTGCTTAGATATTGCCTTGCGTTGGTTTGAAACACAAGCTGAGAGCGACCAGTATCAAATATCTGTCCTTAAAAAAATACGTGATCTAGCTGCTCGTCAACGGGTAGGCTTGCTTCGGCAGACGAAAATAAAAGATTTCTTTAAGCGTTAATTATACCTAGTATATGTTTTGTTACAAGACTGCAGTTTTTGTTTAATTGCTATTTGTCATTAAAAATCTTAATATATGTAAATATGGTTTTCATTCATCTGTGGATAAATATGTAGTATAGCTGAATCAATACAGTTCGATTATCCGAAAAAATCGGTTTTCCGAACACCCATGTCCCCCAATTAGTTCGGATAATCGACGCTCTACTGTATATATATATATATATATATATATATATATATATATATATATATATATATATATATATATATTTATATATATATATATATATATATATATATATGTATATTTTTTCTTGAATTTCCAATTTATGTATATTTTCAAGTTTTGGTTTTTTTGGCGATACAGTCTGTTTGTCCAGAAAAAAATCGATGGTGATAGGAACTGCAGATTGCGCCATAAAATTATCACATCCAGAATACCGAAACAAAGCAACTCAAAACGCTAAAGAAGCTTTATTATTGAATAATTATCCCACTAAAATTATCGACAAAATTTTCAAAAAAAAATTTCTCAAATTTTACAACATCAACGCATTACCCCCTCCCCCAAAAAAAAAGGACCAATATGTCTCTATACCATATGCACCACAACTTTCAAAAAAAATTCAAAATGTTCTCAAAAACTGGGCTGCCTGAATTTTTTTGGTTTGAAATATATTTCTTTAATTTAAAAATATCTATTGGGATACTTATTTAAATTTTGAACGAAAAATGCTAATGATTAATGAATTGGCTTATTTAACAAATTTATTTCAGCCAACTGTTTTTGCCCAAGGTAAATTTTGGGCTTAAATGTTTGATAAATCAGAAATCCATGTAGGATGGTTATCCAGGGTCATTTTTGAGCTCAAATCTTGGATAAATCAAATTTATGTAGAATTGTTTTAATAAATTGCAGTTAATGAATCTTATCCGTTGTTTTTGGGGACCAATAGAATTCCTTGTTGAAACGCGCAAAACTGCCAAAATTCCTGTTTCCAAGTTTATCCCGGTAAAAATAACAAAACCGCCAAGCAGGCAAAAAATACTGTAACTCAATAACTCAACACAATTACCGGGATAATCTAAAAAAATTTCCAGCCCAAACTCGTAGAGTATGATTCAAATAAATTGGGATGGGACTCTTCAGTTTTCTTCAGCCGAATCAAACGAGAAAAAGGGAAAGTCGAAGCAAAATGGTGTCTATTTATAACTAAGATCCTTAATACGTTAGAAAGAAATGAGCTTAAAAATGAGCTTGAACAACAATAATGGGTTGAAATAAATTTGTTAAGTAAGCCGATTCATTAGTCATTAGCATTTTTCGTTCAAAAAGTAAATAAGTATCCTAATAGTTATTTTTAAATTAAAGAAATGCATCTCAAGCCACAGAAATTTAGGCAACCTCAAAACAATTCTTCAAATGGTAGTATGCAGGAAAACCGAGATTTATCTGACAAAAAAGATAACAGTAAATTCAGCAAAGATAAGGAAACAACTAAGCACAGTGAAGTGAAATACCAGTATAATGGTCAAACTGGAAATAAACTGTACTTTATCGAATGATTTTATTCAAAAAATCTATGAGAAATACCTAAGGAAAATGATATTGTGTTGCAAAAATAAGATGGAAGCAACTGAATTTGCCATAGTGAATTTAATCGGAACTTTGAACCGTGACAATTCTTAGAAATTACTACTGATCAACACTTGTCATGGGACATACATATTACTTTCCTGTGCAACAAGCTGGTTTCTTGAAATTTTGTCATACTGCAATTCCACGATCAATTTGACAGTCTTGAGGACATTTTATTATAGACGTTTACTTTGTACGTTACGAAATTATTTGTTAAAGATTTTGACTGCATAAATATGGAAAATCCATTCAAATGGCATTGTAGAAATTTTGTAGACATAACTTTATCAACGAAAATTTTCAAATTTCTTACAATTTTTTGTATTTTTATTCTTGAGAGCGCTTCAAACGTAATTCGTACTTACTGAACGGAGGTAGACTTTAATGTGTGTTAAAGTAAAAATAATTTATACAATCTTTATTCTAGAAAACTGGCAAGAGATCCATTGATAACCTCTCTAGGGATTTTTAATCACTATCTGTCGCATCCTAATTTTGGTTTTGCTAGCGGAAGTGTTTAATATTTCTATACCTATATACGCTAGTTCTGTGAAATTAGTTATTAATGGCATCAGGGATACGGAATATTTATCTTTGGGATTTCAAAAGTACGTTATGAACTTTTCGAGATAAGGCTGTAAGTAAAAAGATGGGAGAGTAGGGCAGTGGGCAACCAAGATATAGAATTTTCTAAGAAAATTTAAAATTTTTCCATAAATAACCATATAATAACTTACAAAGAAAATTTAGGGAATTAATTTTATTATAGTGCAGAAAGGCAAAATGTATTTTCTTTGTATATCAAAAAAAGTATTTTGCTTTAAAAGCACTTCTGGTACCAGTGTTAAATTCTAAAAATATGATGTAGATATTTGACACGACACATACATGTATATACCTTCTTTCTAGGATGTGCAGTAAGAAAGAAAATATTTGGTAAATAAAACTGCACCCACTCGGAAACTATTAGCTGGATGCGACAAGCAACACAATATCCAATCTTTGCTTTCTTTCCGCAGATTTTATCCTTTCTGATTGTCGAAACGCGTCTAAAAAGGTATCTATAGAAAGTAACAATATTTGCGTTGTAAACCCTAAATTTGTTGAATTCCTAGTACTATAATTTCCGCACACATACACCATTTTCTTGCATTTTACTTATAAAAAGGTGATGATTGATTTGACGTCTGTCTGTAATGACCCGATTTTCACAAGAACTCGTAAATTTAGTACTTTTTATTAATGGCTGATCAAACTTGACCAAGATTAAAGAATTCGAGGTCGCAAATAATGAATTTATAATCAGATTTTGGAAGTTAGAAATGATATGTATGTCCAATCAAAATTTTTGTCTATTGGATTTTGTCCAAAATTAATATTTAGAGGTTTTTGTGGTCACAACAAATTTAGGATGTTTTGAGACGAACTAAGTTCCCGCATCAAGAATATAGTCCGTTTTGGTCAGCACTGACTGGTTTGTAATTTTTCTAGGAACAGACTTTATATTAACCTTTTTGATTTTTAGTACGGTGCTGGAGTCAACACATTGAGTTCTTTAAACATTGGAAGATATTTAATTTTTGTAATTCTCTTCTTCCTGTAATTGTTATGTTCTCTTTATGTATGGATTAGTTATGAATGTCTCGTGCCCGACATTCTTTGTATATCTCCATATTATATCGGCTGTTTCAGCCCGTATCTGTTGGTATCGCACCATCCACTCCCATTTGTTGCTTTATGTTTTTATTCAGTATTCTCCTCTTATTTGTCATATGTAGCGATTTTCCAAAAACATCTACTTCAGTTGTTTTAAGGTTCCTCCTATTATTTTCTGTAATTCTCCAGGGTAGCTATTCTCTCACGAAAAAGTACGAAAACGTTTTCAGAATAGGGTTTCTTACTTTTTCGTGAGAACCACGGCCACTTTCCAACAAGATTATCGTTCTCTCGAGAACGAGAAAAGGTACCCAGAATACGGTTTCTTACTTTTTCGTGAGAACCACGCCTACTTTCCATCAAGATGATCGTTCTCTCGAGAACGAGAACAGGTACCCAGGTGTTACCTTCGTATGTTAGACTGCTTCTAATTAGACTTTCATAATGTTATAGGTCCGTTCGTTTTTAATCTCAGAGCTTCACAGAATGTCGTTCAGGCAGCAAATATTTTTCTTTCTTACGGTACACGTTTTTTTTATTTCCCTGTCTATTCCTAAAATATTTGATACGTCGCATGTGCTTCAATCCGCAAATGCAAATTAATATAAATGTCCAAAAATGAAATTGACTGTCGAAGTATAAACAAATGCTATCTGTATTCTAAATCGAATGTTTAGTACCAAAATTTTAACTTTTATTTTTTCCCCAATTTTATCAAATAATTATTTAAATAAAAAAAATTAATATACCACTTTTTTAAAAAGAACTTAAAAGTATAAAATAATTTACGACATTGTCTTGAAAATTAGGGATTGTGAATTTTCAAAAGTTATAAAAGCACGTATTAAGATTTATAACGAAAAACGTGCAACAGACAATAGTACGGAGGGTGGGAAGTAGCTGTCGTTGAGAAAACTCACACAACAGTTATTATCCCTTGCACCCCACTTTTTCCGTTTTATATCTTATAAGTATTTTCATACCTATTAAAAATTCACCATCACAAAGACAAATTATTTTTTACTTGAAACATGATGTATTAATTTATATATATATATATATATATATATATATATATATATATATATATATATATATATATATATATATATATATATATATGGATATGTGTGTGTGTTTATGCGGCTTTCACGGATTCCTCCGTGTGAGATGCAATAGCAGTGGATATATCCATATTATGCCGTTGTAGTGCTGAAATCACATTCAGCGAACGTACAACTATATGCAGTTCCGTGTATGAATGAAGTAAAATGCGAACAGTAAATGCAAACCTCGTTTCAACCGTATCCTTTCCGTATTAGAGGTTGCACAGTTTGAACAAATTGCTAAGGAAAACAATTTATCCTATTCCACCATCATCGAGATGATGGTCTACCTAAGCCACCATACCGAGAAGAAAGTCAAAACTTACCCTTCCCGCCACAGTGATACGGCAGAAGTACATGTTTCGTCTCTACTAGACTTATCAGGGTATCGACATGCACCTGACAAGCATGCAAATACTGAACGCGGCTTCGCCGACCTCCCGCCGGATGGCATATATATGTTTATGCAGCTTTTACGGATTTCTCCGTGTGAGATGGAATAGCAGTGGATATATCCACATTATGCCGTTGCGAACAGTAAATGCAACCCTCGTTCCAACCTTATCGCATTTTACTTCATTTATGCACGGAGCTGCATATAGTTGTACGTTTGCTGAATGTGATTTCAGCACTACAACGGCATAATGTGGATATATTCACTGCTATTGCATCTCATACGGAGGAATTCGTGAAAACCGCATAAACATATATATGCCATCCGGCGGGAGGTCGGCGAAGCCGCGTTCAGTATTTGCATGCTTCCTTCTGATCTGTCCTTTGCACAGCCAGGTGCATGTCGGTACCCTGATGAGTCTGGTAGAGACGAGACATGTACCTCTGCCGTATCACTGTGGCGGGGAGGGTAAGTTTTGACTTTATTCTCGGTATGGTGGTTCAGCTAGACCATCATCTCAATGGTGGTGGAATAGGATAAATTGTTTTCCTTAGCAATTTGTTCAAACTGTGCTACATCTAACACGGAAAGGATATGGTTGGAACGAGGTGTGCATTTACTGTTCGCATTTTACTTCATATATATATATATATATATATATATATATATATATATATATACATATATACATATATATATATATATATATATACATATATATATATATATATATATATATATATATATATACATATATATATATATATACATATATACATATATATATATATATATATATATATATATATATATATATATATATATATATATATATATATATATATATATATATATATATATATATATATATATAAATAAAAATAATTACTTTGTGCTTTTTAGCCTTTAAGTTTAAATTGGATTGCAAAATTTATACCAAAGAGACAAAAATCGATTGCAAAATTTGTTCCAAAGAGACAAATAAACAAACAGACAGGCAAAAAAGCTAGTTAATATTGCACTGTCATCCTCTTCTGAGTTATGTTTAAAGGTTTAAGTCTGTAACTCATCGGGAGGTTAGTTTAAAATCAATTACAAAATTTGTACTAGACAGAAAAGAAAGTAAGTTAATGGAAAAGCAGTAAAAATTCGGTGAAAACTCGTGGTTAAAAAAAGATCTTAAAATGACCTTAAAATGTAGGTTCAAGATCAGTTTCAAGGCCATAAGATATCATTGTCATCGTGTTTTTTTAGCTTCAATTGATAATCGAAAGTGAAGTTGAATTTGAAACAAAACTTGGACAAAATTAACACAACAAAATGGAATTATCCGAAATATCAGTTTATCCTTTTCTTGTCTTTTGAAGTTTATCGAGTATTTGAATAGTAGGCTCTGAATATTTTGTTTCGTTGTTAATGACAGCAATCAAAACATTTGGTTTAGATTTACAATTCTGTGCATTTCTTGCTATAGATTTTCTTTAAAATTAAGCTTATAATTTGGTTACTTTTTTGAAAGTAATACGTTTTTGTCGTAGATTGTTCTAGTTGTGACTCCGCGAAAAAATGAACCGAAAAAAGAATTTAACTGAACAGTGCGAGCATCAGTTTTACTGGACGAGGAATATTGTCAGAGTTAGGTTACCAATTTGTTAGGCAAACATTGTTTCACAATGAGTCGTATGGTAAGACATTTGATTGAAGTAGAAACTTATTCTAGAAGGCCAGGTCAAGGGCGAAAACGATGTACGACCGAGATGAACGTTTACTTAGACAATATGCTTTAAGAAACAGGACTGCCACTAGTTCTATGATGAGAAACGAACTCGAAACTACCCGCAATGTCGCAATTCCTTCTAGAACAGTTAGAAGATGGTTAAATGAAGCTGGATTAAACAGTAGGAGACCAGCCACTGCGGTCCTTGCTTGCAATATTTCTGCAAGAATTTCATTTGGCGGTGGCTCTGTTATGTTCTGAGGTGGCATCTGCTTTGATGCTCCCTTATAATTATTTCCTGTCCGTACGAGATCTGTGAATGCTGATTACTATTTTGAGAATATTGTAGTAGAACATGTGATGCCTTTCGGCCATTTTGTGGGACTAAATTTCTTATTTATGCAATACAATGCTCGACCTCTCGCGGCTAGAGAGGTACTTGATTATCTTAATCAAGTTGGTATACCAATAATGCAATGGCCACCAAAAAGCCCGGATCTAAATCCGATCGAACATGTATGGAATTACCTCAAAATAAATGTGAAACATCATATACCTGCACCCCGAAACCTGAGGGAACTTGAAAATGCAAGTATCACCTAATGGGAACAAATTCCTCAAGATTTTATCCAAAATTTAATTAGAAGCATGCCTAGGCGCATAAATGCTGTAATCCGAACTAGAGAGACAACACACATCCTAGTGTCCCAGTTAAACCATTAATTTATCTCTTTCACCATTTCCTAATTTCAACGATTTTGTTATTAGGTCTTAAGAACAATTTTAATTCAAATCTGAACAGACATATTGTAGCAAATTCACACGAAATGTTTTTTCTAAGTTTTAATGAAACCAATGTCCATACAATAATATTAAAATTAGTTATAGTTAATTGATAGTTGAGTGATTCAGTATTAATCCGGGAATACATCCGTTAGTTCGTTTGGTTTCCTGTAGAGGTTTGCAGATGTTTCGCTAAAATCCCATTTGGCATCTTCTGTGCTTGGTGGTTGTAGATCAACTGAAAGAAATTCAACGTGAAGCCTGCTTTATACGCGGTCGCAGATGGTAATGGTTGGTTTGCGTTGGCTCCGCCTCCCTCTCGAGCGCCGCCGTTGGTGTCAGGTTAAGCGATTAATACTGAATCATATATATATATATATATATATATATATATATATATATATATATATATATATATATATATATATATCAACATAAATTACAAGATAATGGCGAAGCTCCGAGTCCGGAAACAAGACACTGATAGCGACATCTTGACGGATCACTCAATAACACTAACAATGTTCTATATAACCGCTATGTGATGGCGCCACGGTAAAGTAAAAATAGGAACATATCAAACTCCAAAGGATAGAGGTCGCACCATTCGGTATCGGTAACTAAACTGACCACGAATTTTCGCAGCTCAAGGAGGTTTCTCACCAAAGATCTCCCTATGAGAGCGCTACGTGCTTTTAAGCCAACGAATTAACAAAAAAGAGATAAGTTATCATCTTTATAATTCTAAATAAAACAGAACATTACTCCCTTATTAAACAGTGCGGAGAACTTCAAGACAATGGAGAAGCTCCAGGTCCGAAAAATGATGACAGCGCTGTTTCGCCCTTACTTGGGACTCACCAGGCCATTGCATCCGGTTCAATATTGCGAGATGATGGAGAGATACAGGGAGTAGGAGGGACGGAATATTGTTATTCAAACCTCTGGATCCAATTTTAATAAATTAATCATATTTTGGAGCTAATTTCTAGAAAATAAATTTAGTTAAATAAAATATTTTTACGTTTTTGAATAGGCCGAAAGAGGACGTAATTGATAACATAAAATAGAAAAACCATAATTTAAAACTTTTGTATTTACCTTTTTCTCTAGCTTGAAACATAGAGGAATGAGGACGAAGGAATAGTGTATTCAAAAAATAGATGTATACTTTCTAATAATTAATATGATTTTAATGAGTTCGTCTTGTTTAGTAGGTAATTCTTATATAAAAAGAGACCTTTAATTAACTTTTAATACAATTTTGCCAAACAACCGTCGGATGACATTATTTGTTAAAATTATATTTTTTTTACTTTTTAAAATCTACTGTGAGAACAATAAGATGAAAAATTTCAGAGTATGTATTATTAATTTTTTTAATAGGTCGTTGCTCACGTCGACAACTTGAAAAGCTTTAGTGTTCATTGGGGAACGTTACCACCCTTGGTGGAAACCTATGGGTTAATGGGCAAAATTTCATAGCAAAAAATTAAAAACTGATGACGAAATTATCAGGCTATGCTTTACGAACATACCGACATACGGACGAGATTATAAGATATCCTACGGAATTCTAAAAACAAGAAATCTGCCTACAAATATTATTATCATTCAGTGGATACGTTATACCATCTTGCGATCCAAAAATTTAGATTGCTGCAAGTGTATTTCTCAGAAAAATCTGGATCGCCCGGACTATCAGGAAAATTATTTATTTTATATGAAAGAGTTGTTCCTTCTTTTTTAAAATGCACATTACATATTTATATCTACTAACCTACGTTGAAAAGTTACGTTCACTTTGGACCGTTTGTAATATTAAAATCTTTTATTTCGCTGACTTTTATTTATGACTTTTTGGTTATTTTATACTTATTTGCTCTTTAATGTAGCAATGCATGATAATAAAACTCCTACTTTTAATGTTATACAAGTTTTTAATTTAGGCGAAACATACTATTAATAATAAATGTAATTTATGTGCCTTTTTATTGATAATAAAAACAATAAAATAGCAGTTTAATAATATTGTAGCTCATTGTTTATCATATTCTAATTAATATACCACATGTAGAGATACACATTAGATGATTACGTTAATATTAAAAATTAATTAATAAGCATAAGTTATAAATTTATCAGGACAAGACAATTTAATAATCTGTTGTATTGTAATTAATGTATTTCGTGTATTACGATGCGATGTTTTCAGTTTGCAATTTTAATAGTGAAAGTGGTAAAAAAGAATTCATTTGAAATAAATTGCAAGAAGTCACATTTTGAATTTTGTTTCTTTTATTTAAAATATCAGTCAGTAGCGGTGCCCATAGGGGGTCTCACACCTAACCTCGAATCAAATTGAAAACAGATTTTTGCACGTTCTTGAAAATGCATACTACCACTTTGGTAGTGAAGGGTGTGTTAACAAGAACTTCAATTTCTAATTGTACATATTATCACATGTCAATTGTTGAGTGAGCCATATATAGCAGTTTTTTAAATAAAACATTGACATTTTCCAAATTGGTATTTGATACTTTGGAAGAACCATAAACAGTGTAGAACGTAAGCATCTGAATTTTGGAACAATTGTAAGTGCTTTTTATGTCATAATGTCCTTTAATGGCGAGGCTCACTTTCATCTCAACGACTACTCATCATCATCAATCAGTCCATTCTAGTCCAGGTAAGCCTACCGCAAATGCTAATTTGAGTAGATGCATCATGTCTATGCCTCCATTCAATTATTTTCTTTTCCCCAGTATTGATTGTTCCATTGCATATTGTGTAACATGGAGTTATGTAAAGTATTTTTGTCAGTGCTAGGGTTTCCGCACCATATGTGGGTACTGGCAGTACACTTTGGTTGAACACTTTCCTTTTTAGACGTATAGATAGGTCTGATATTAATACGTGACGCAGATTTCCGAAGGCAGGCCACATTAGTTCTATTCTTCGAGATAGTTCACATATCTGGTTGTTCCTGTTAATACGATTTTCGTGGCCTAGATATTTATAGAATATCATCTGTTCAACCCGGGATTCATAATACTAATACTATATCCTAAAACAAAACTTGTCATCATCTGAGTCTTAATAATGTTAATTTTTAGACCCACATATTGAGATGCTTCATTTGGACTTTCATATTATCAGAAATTAAATCGACATTTTCCGTCAATTTTAGGTGAGAAATAGTATCGCCTTGCCGAACACCTTTCTCGATGCTGACCTCAGAAGTATCTTCGTAGAGTCTAATACGAGCTGTAGCGGTGTCATGTATATGTTTATTTAATGTGGTGTAGCGGTGATCTATTCCGCACTCAGATAAGGCTTCTAGTATTTTGTGCTAATTTATTGTGTCAAACGCTTTTTCATAGTCGACAAATATTAGAACTAATGGCTTACTATACTCAACTGTTTTCTCAATAAGGCCTATGAACACTAGTAGGTGGTATTTATGCCATACCCAGCTCTAAAACCTGCTTGTTCTCATGGTTGATAGATATCAAGTTTTGCACGTAACCTTTTAGTTGTAATTTTTCTGAATAATTTATTTATGTGCGACAGTAGACTAACAGGCTGAATAGTTTCCGAGGTTTTTAATGTCTTCCTTTTTGTAGATGAATATAATACTGCATTATTCCATTTTTCTAGCATTGATTAAAGAGGGATTTAAGCGGATGTGATCTATCTCTTACTGCTTTAATTGCTTCCATAGCCACCTCGTCTTCACCAGGCGCCTTATCGTTTTTTTAATTTCAGCAAGTGACTTTTTAATTCCGAACAAGGAGATCTCAGGAATATCTTCTGAATCCTAGTTCACAACCTTGTGTATTATATCGATGCCTGTGCCTTGCTTGTGATCTTTGTAGAATTTTTAGTAATTAGTTATCATTTATCCTTGTGTGTTTTTCCCCATAATATATTCTGTCTACAATGTAACGTTTTCTGTTTGAATGCTTTCAACTTTTTGTTTTCTTGTATTACTTTGGAAACTATTTGTGTGTTAAATTTTCGCACATCTTTCCTGATATCTTTCGAAATGTCTTCATTTAATTGTCTCAGTCTTGCAAAATTTGGACCATACTTGCCTATTAATTTCAGTAGTGAACATAACCCGATTCGCTCGATCCTCCCACTCCTCGACCTTGACCTTGACCTTGCTTCACCCCTCTTTGGCCCCGCCCACATGTCCTTGTCATTGACCTTGAAAGTGCACGCGTGCTTTGGCCTTGGCCTTGTGTTCAAGGTTGTGTGTGTGACCTTGACCTTGACCTTGGTCGAGACGACCTTGACTTTGTTGAAGGTCATCTTGGGTGTGTGACCTTGAAGTAGTTATTTGTGCATTGTAATAGTGTGGGATGATCTTGAAATGATTTTGACCTTGCAAATTGTTCTATAAATTGTGTGAGTCTACTTGCATTCATTCAGTGTGAAATGTCAGATACGGAACTATCTAAAGAAAAAATTATAGAGCAAGTCGGCAGAGTAATTTGTTTATATCAGAGTAATTTAAAAAGTTTGTGTGATTTTGAAGAGAAGGATCTAGCATTTTTTCCTCTCGAATATTTAAAAACTTGCGTTGATACGCTGAGTTTACGGCAAATTTGGGATAAGCTGCCAGCGTCATGTCGGTGTAACAAGGAACTACAGTTAAGCTTACCCTGTTACATTCACTATGAACAAATATATCGTCATCATATAGATGGGCCACCACCAGCAATAAAAAAGTGTCGTGAATGTAAAAATGAGTGAATAATATGAATAGTGCTTTGCAAGAGACAGTAAAAAAATTGGGCGATGAGTTCACTGAAACGGCTAATAATTATTTCAATGATGCAATGAAAAGTCGAGCAGAATGGGCGTCGCGCTATTGTGATTTGGCTTATGAATATGAAAAGGCTGCGAATGCATGTCGTAAATATTGCAGCAAAACAATAAATTTACAAGACTTTGTTCGTGAGATAAAAAAGTTGGGGTTTAGTGACTGTTTGGAAAAACTGATTAGGTTCATTGCAGATCCGGTTGTGTTAGATGAAATTAGAGTGTAGGACTTTAGTGTATTTTTTAAGTATATGGACCATGCCGAAGTGTGTCTTTTAGCTAGTATACTTTGTAAGAATTTTCTTAGATATAAAAACAAACAATTATTATTGAACAAATTAAGGAAATTAGGTTTAGGTGATAATGTTAAACGCATAGAAGAATGGCAGAAAAAAATCAATGAATAAAGTACATAAAATGTAGTTATTTGTTTCATTATATTTTGTCCTTGAAGTTATCCTTATACCAATTTAAATGTGTGACGTCATTTGACCTTGAATACTCCTCCCACTATTTCTATCGTTAAGCTACCCCCACCATTGTTACAATTCGACCTTAAAACCCCGCTATAAAGGTTCGTGGGAGAAGAAGTGACTTCAAACAGTCGCAGATATCAGTGGCATAAACATCAAATATTGTGTTCGTGTAGTGTTCTGAAAGTGCTTTTATATTCACGGTAATTTTTGGATTTATATACCATTTTTTTCAATAATGAGTATTGCAAAAGAAACTCTAGATGAAATTAATGAAATGTTTAGCAAAGATTTCTAGGTTTTAGAGAAAAAAAAGGTTACCGAAATGATTGTAGGCAAAGTGTATAAAATTGTAAAGATGGTTTCAATGACTACACGATTTGGTAAAACTCTTTTAGTGGCTTTACACGATGACGGTGATAATAGCACATTTGAGACTTTTTTACCAAAACGTGTGGCCGAAACACTATCTGACGATATTGTAGATATTATGAGTAAAACTAAAGATAAATACACTCTAACTTATTTGGGGCAGGGCACTAGAGTTTTTGGAAACAATACTCGAACATTATTACGTTTTGGCTCGTTGGAGTAAATTGTATGTAAATTGTTTGAAAAAAAGGATGTAATTAAATTTAAAATATAGTTGCACATGTCAGAATACTTACGCGTGTTCATTATTTCTGTTAAAGATGTCTGCTGATGCGACGACGACGACGACGACGACGACGACCGCCAACGAATGTGTAGATAGATAGATATTTTGGTTGGGGAGAGAATTAAGAAATAGGGCTCACGATATGTTAGATAGCGTAAATGATTGGTCGCATGTTGATGTAACCAAAGATCAATATAAGAACGAGATCAGGGATACAATCAATTTTATGGCTGGGGCACACTTGTGCGACAAATTTTTATATGGTTCCATAGACATGGATACATTTTGTGCTGAAATGGTTGAAGAAGAATTAAAAGAATACCTCGTCAATATTCCACATTTACCAGGTGAGCTTGCTGCAAAATATGAATTGGTTTCTGCAACAGCAACAGCCCAAGACGTTGACGATCGAAATAGTGTCGGATGGGATAGAATTTTGAGCAACGAAAACGAAGACATGGAAAACTAATTTTTTATAATTTTTGTATTTGTGCAATTAAATAACTGTAAATAAATATCTGTTACAATCACAGTTTTATTTTATTTCTTTTATAAACATACCAACCCAGTAGATCATAGTCAGTGTTTCTTTTTCTCAGCTGAAATATTTAATATAAGTAGGGCAAATAAAAATAAAATAGTTTAGTAAAGATTGAAAATGAGTCGAGGAAACAACACAATTGATAAATTTGGTCGTCAGAAATATAATGAAAAATATCATATATTATCTGGGCCACAAGGGATTGGTTTTAAACTTACAGCGGATGGGCAGTATGATATGGGTGGAAAAATCATAACCAACTTAGGCGAACCTAAAGATGATGACGATGCTGTGACAAAACACTGTGTTAATAGAAAGTTTTACAATTTTGCAGTTGTAATATGTGACATATTTAACAAGGATGTCCTCCCCATGATATACAAAAATAATAGTGAGCTTAAAACAAAAATTGAAGTTATGCAGAAAATACTCTATCATCAGCCTTTAAATGACTCATTAAGCGCACTGTCGTACGACTCGACTTCAAAAAAAATCTAAAAAAAGCAGGTTAAAGAATAGGAGAAAGCACTCCGAGTGGCATAGCCTTGAAGATAACGTCGTAGTCGTCGGTGAATTGGACCTTCCCTCCAAGAATATTTGAAATGTTATTTATGTGTATGATGTTTTATTGTCACTGTTTTTAATGATGAAGATTGAAATAAAAAACTTTATTTTACAATATATTGTTTATTTATTTTACATTTTAAATTAAAAATATAGTCATACAATATGTTATTTAAACAATATTAGCTTTATCTATCCAAGAGTTGAAGTGGTTGGGAAATCCTAGCCATTTGACAAATAATTGTTCGATGTGATTTTTCTTGCGTTGTCTAAGGACCTTTTCTACTAGATAAACGTCAGGACTGCTTGTTTTTTGTAGTTCTGATTCGTAAAAACACCCTCTTATAGGCTGACCTTCTAACGATTCCAACAAGTAAGTAGGTGGATTTGTAACGTTAACTTTTACAACTTTAAACAATTCGGTTGACCAAGAGGGCGTATATCCTTTCTCGAATAAGCTTTTGTACTTGCTAATACGCACAATGTCACCCATGGAAAACTTAAATTTTTTAGGTACAATTTTTAAATAATCATATGCTTTAATATGTGTTTTTTCTTGCACGTCTGCAGGCTTCATTCCAATGGTGCGATGTTTCGAATGGTTATAGGTTTTTGTTACTGCCGATAATATATGTATCCATTTGTAAGATCCTCTAGTCGAGAATTGTTTATATAAATTATTTTTTAAAGTCCTTATGACTCGCTCAACAATTGCAGCTTTCTTTGTGCTGTAAGTGGAATAATGATTTATATTATATTTTTTCATCAGGGCTTGAAAGTTTGTATTATAGAACTCCTTTCCTTGATCACTTTGCAGATTTGTTGGCGTATATGATGCCTCTTCAATGATGCTTTTCATCGCATTAGTAACTTCTATACCAGTCTTGTTTTTTATGGCTTTGGTATAGACAAATTTCGAGTAACAATTTATACAGACCAAAATATAACGATAACCATCGTTTTCATCAGCATACTGTTGCATTTCAGCCAAATCAATTTGCCACAAATCTCTGTATCCTTTTATTATCGTGCGCCGTCTTACAAAATTTTTTCTAGCCGTTCTATGTAGTTCATTAACAATCTTGATTTTTTCTAGACTGGGCTCCATATTATTAGTAATACTAAAGGTTTCAGATCGAAGGAAGAACTGAATAATATCATTAAATATTGAGCTTAATATATTATATCTTCTTCTCGTAATTCCTCTATGATTGACATAATTTCATTTTCGTGTCCAGTGTGACCGGCCATTTTGGAACTCCACAACAAACGTAAACGATCCACCAACTGTTTAGCTTTGTTCCAGTAGACATATTGAAATTTTTTCGAAGATAATTTCTTTTTTGTGGGTAACTGTAGTTTTTCCGAGAGATTTTTTCTTGTAATAGTACCACCTAATTTTGTGCCCATTATCAGAGGTTTAATAATTCGTAAATATTTGTTCCATCTGGTCTCCCGTAAACCATCACTTTTTTTAAAATTGTTGTAGACAGCATTCGTTGATTCCAAAATTTCCTTGTACGTTGAAAGTACATTATCACTTAATTGTTGTTGTTCCTTGCCTACACTTGGGGGTGTTTTAAGAAATAACAAATCATAAAGTGCCGGTGATCCACCATATTCTGCAATATTTTTCCCTTTTTTGTATAAGACAATATTTCCATTTCGAAAACACACCTCTAAATTACCAATAAAATTTTTGTTATGATCTGTTTTTGAACCAAAACGTACACCATATACAGTATCGTATAGAGATGGTTTCGAACGTAATCCTTTCAGGTGTGCGTTTAAAGTATCGGAAGTTGTGGTGTCAGCGGATGCGAGAGATGTATTAGTTGATGTCGAGGGTGTATCAAACACCGATTGGCTAATATCTTCTTTTGAAATGCGATGCTGCTGCTGCTGCTGCTGAATAGGTGTGGAGGTTTGAAAGGAATGTGTAGGTTGGGGAAAACCTGATATTTGAGTCGACTGCACTGATGTACTGAGACTATGTGACTTTGTAGCTGGATAATGTTGTTGCTGTTGTTAATGCTGCTGCTGCTGCTGCTGCTGACGTTGCTTAACCACATCAGATATAGTTGTCAACGGCTTAGAAATGGGTTCGTAAAACTTTTCCAATTCCACAACATTAAACTCTTTAATTTGTTTAAATTTTTTTCTGACGGCATTGGTAGCTTCCACTAGTTTACGTTTTAAGTCGATCGCGTTATTCATGATGTTAACAAAGGACGTTTCAACAATCAAATGAGCGTTTTCTCTTATTATTACAGTAATATATAGCTATCAAATCCTTTGCGGTATCTTCCCGATTTCACATCACTGTCTTTATCAATTACTAAAAATCCATACTTATTATCCCAACATTTTGAGCACATTTCTTGAAATTGAGTAAAAGTTAGATCCGGTGAAACGTGGTCGGAAAATATGTGTTTCATATTCAACTCATCTTGTTTAAACATAATAATAAAATTGGCGTTGTCTCGCACAAGCTGTTTAGGCACTCGCGAATATGTTTGCGCTAGGTAAAAGGAGTCGATATTTTTATGACGTCCCATGCTAAAGTACGATCTTATAACATCTTGTTTTTCACATATAACATCATCAAAGATAAATATAGAGTTTGGTTTTGCATCGGACGGTTCCACAATATTACTGGAATCACTAAAGGCATAGTAGCCTAAACCTTTGATGGGCGCTAAAATTTTCCTTAAATACTCATATTTCGGTTGATACAGAGATTTCGAGTAAATATAGACATTTTCGAAACGTAGCCCAAGGGGGTGTGTAAGCAGCGAAATCATGACATTAGTTTTTCCACAATTGGATGGACCAATTAACAGGCCGCGAATAGAGGAAGGAAGTAAAGGACCGTGTCTCTTCATTATCTTCTTTTCAAATCCAAGTCCGACTTTTTCATCGAGATTGTCAATAGGAAGTTTTTGTTTAAGATCGATAACGCGCATCTTAGGAAAATTTGATATTTTATAGGCAATTTTTCACAAAAACTGTCATTCAGATGCCGAGCGTCAAACGAAGTGGACGGTCTCACGTTTCCAACAAAACTGGATACGGTATTGTGAATTCGTTAATAAATAAATTACCATTCGAGGTACACATTCCTGGTTATCAATATTGCGGACCCGGAACAAAAGTAATAAAACGTGTAACAAGAGGTGATCCAGGCATTAATCCTTTGGATGCCGCATGCAAAAAACACGATTTAGCCTATTTACATAATAAAGACAACATAAGTGCGAGACATCGAGCGGATTACGAGCTCGAACAAAGTGCTTGGAATAGAGTAAAATCGAAAGATTCCAGTTTAGGTGAAAAAACAGCAGCTTGGTTGGTTACAAACATTATGAAAGGAAAACAACGTTTCGGTATGGGTGTACCATCATCATTATCAACAAAAAAAAACAGCTAGTAAAGGCACGCGTCATACAAAAAGGAAAGGTGTTAATAAAAATCTACATGTTCGGAAAGCCAGTTTCGGAACAGCTATTCGACAAGCAGTTCGAAGGGAATTATTAAAAGCCGGAAGTAAAAATGTGTTGGAAAAAAATGTCATGAATGCATCTAAAATAGCTCTGTCGGCAGCACGTAGATCGGTAAAAGCGGCAGGTGGCAAAAGGAAGGTTCGTACACCGAGAATAATACCGATTCCTAAAACTGGTGGAATATTACCATTAATACCAATTTTTGCCGGGTTATCAGCTTTGGGTTCATTAGCCGGTGGGGCAGCGGGAATTGTGCGCGCCATAAAAGCAGTAAAAAAAAGCAGCGAAGATAAAACCGGTGCCGGTCTGTATTTAAAATCGAAAGGAAATGGTTTGTTTCTAAAGCCATATCGTAAAGGTATGGGATTATTTTTAAATCGTAGATCAAAAAACTAATTGAATCCCTACCTCGAAGACCACTATCTAACATCGATATAGAAAAATATGCCAAAAAGAAAAGAATAGGACACTTTCGAGGCGTTTATATGAGGGATTTATTACCTAGACAAGGTCCTCGACGTTACGAAGCAGCAATAGTGAATTTGGATAGTACGCGTGGTGCAGGGACTCATTGGGTAGCTTATAGAAAAAATAATTCTAAAGTAACATATTATGACAGCTTCGGCGATTTACCCCCACCGATCGAATTGGTACGATATCTACAAACGGGATCGGAACCATCAAAAATTATTTACTATACATACGATCGTCAGCAGGATTTTGGAACAGTCTGGTGTGACATTTGTGCTTAAAGTTTCTTGTCGAATCATCAGCGTAAAAGATGTCATCATCATCATCGTCACCATTAACACCGCAAATGGATCGCAATAACTATACTAAAATGTTGCAATCACTGAAAGCATTTCATCTAGCCGGTGGATTAAGGAAAATGACCGTGAAACAGTTAGAAAACATGCCCAAGGAAGTGATGATTGCATTAGCCCCAAATGAAATTCCATTCGTTTGGGAAAAGTTGCCGGAGCACCTTAAAAGCGATATCGATATATTAAAATATCAGTGCGGTTGCAAACATTATTTCAGCAGCAGCAGCAATTTAAACGAGGTTACGGCTGATGAGGATCTTACAGCTAGAAAAATATTTTGTTGTTATTGCAAAATCAGCGATGTGCGCATAAAAGCAGAAAATAGCATAAAAACATCACTATCTAATGCAGTGAGAAAAGGTGTGAAGATGAATCTTTTTAAATGTTGCCGCTAAGAATAAAACCGAGATGTGTGATGTTTTAATGGTTAGTCATGTCTTATACGTTCACACTAACAGGACACTCGAGCGTCTTAAGCGCCGATTTTTATCCACCAGTCGAATTAAATAGAGAAAACAAATATGGTCTGGCATTGCTGGGATTTTACACATACAATTCAATTTTTAATGTGGACGAAAGCAACAATAAGTTTGCCTACATGAAGGAGGGTTACACCACCGAGTCGATACAATTGCAGATTCCACCTGGGGCCTATGAAATAGATGAGATAGGTAAAGCTATGTTGGAGGCTTTGAGGATTTCAACTGAAGAAAAGAACGATGGAATCTTTTACTTGGTCGCTAATAATAATACGCTGAAATGTGAACTGAAATCCCAATATACTATAGATTTCCGGGGAGAGGCGAGTATCGGTAAAATGTTAGGATTTAATCATACAGTGTTAAAAAGAGACAAAAAGCACGAATCAACCGAGATGGTGGAAATAATGAAAGTACGCATCATACGCGTAGATTGTAATATAATTTCCGGAGCATATATGAATTCGGTGGAAGGTCATACCTTGTTCGAATTCGATATCGACGTGGAGCCCGGTTACAAAATCAGTAAAGAACCACAAAATAATATTTATATGCCGTTAATGCCGGCAGGACGTCAGTTTATCGACAACATTACTCTTCGCATCTTGGACGATAGCGGTGATCTAATCAATTTTCAAGGCGAGAAAATAATCGTGAAATTGGAACTGAAGAAACTTTCATAAAAATGGGTTTTTGCTTCAATCGTCAATTGTGTGTGCTGTCGACTAAGATGGGGGAACCGCCGAAACATAATAAAAGTAAAAGAAGAGTTAACGTCAAGGTTAGTCGTCGTCCAGACGTTAGATCACAAACATCTCAACAGTTATCTGCCGAAGACTATAAATTTTTAAAATCAATCGGTCTTAAAGTGCGAAAATGATTTCCACCACCAGCGATAAAATAGAGGTTTTCTCCGAGCCCATCTTGGACAATTCCATTATTAGTCTAGAAGAGCATACGTATAAACCATACGGATCTCCATCATTCAACAATTCGGATGAAGTCCGTATCATCATTAATTTTCAAGATATTATACTGGATATCGCCGAAAGTTACATATATATCGAAGAAAAATTTAAACCCATAGACGCAACGAAAAGATGTTTTTTATCAAATAATGCCCTCGCATTTTTGTTCGATGAAATTCGCTACGAGATGGGAGGTGAGCAGGTCGCCGTGGTTCGTAAACCTGGAGTTACGACGACATTAAAAACCATGGTTTCATTCGGAAGTTTGCAACAAAGATCTCTCATGACGTGCGGATGGGGTCTCGACGAAGCAAACCAAGATATCGTAGACACGGCAAGTAACGTATTCTCCGGGAAATTACCTTTAAAATATCTTATGGGATTCGCCGAAGATTACGCAAAAGGTGTTTTCAACGTAAAACAAGAGCTTATTATGATTATAGCTCGCACTTTTATCAATTGTTACGTCGGCGAAGTAGAGGCAGAAATTAGTATCGACAAAATCGAATGGAAAATTCGTCACATCATTCCAGACGACAAGCAAAAATTGACAATACTGTCTCGCATTAATAAAGGAGGAAACAATGCCAGTATTCAAATGGCATATCGTAAATGGGATCTGTACGAATTACCAGCTTTAAGGCAAACATCTTCCGACGTGTGGGCCTTGAGAACGAGTACAAGTCTGGAAAGACCGCGCTATATAATCGTCGGGTTTCAAGACAGCAATAATTGCGACAAGAAAGAAAAAAACGCAACCCAGTTTACCCACGCCGACGTATGCGACATTAGACTGTATCTGAATTCAACCGTTTATCCATACGAAAGATGGAATTTAGATTTCGCCAAGAAACTGTACGCAGCAGCCTATTACAATTACGAAAACTTCCAAAGCAGCTACTACGGGCGCGAGATAAACGATCCGATGATAACGTTCGCGGAATATATGAAAAACCCCGTTTTTATTATCAATTGCAGTCATCAACCAGAGGCGATTAACTCATCGACAGTGGATGTAAAATTGGAGTTCCAAACGAGAAAGAATAAATTCCCCAAAGACACTAAAGTGTACGCATTAGTTATTCACGACTCATTTTTTAGTTATAATGTATTAAACGGTTCGGTGACCAATAAATCTATATTTTAATGTATCTATTATATGTAACACAAAATAATGTTCTTGAATCAATAAATTTGTAATGAGTGAAGTAGTAGTTTTATATTTATTTGAAACCCAACCAAAAAAAAAAAGCTGGCGGAAAAGCCCGCTCTTTAAGAAAAGAGTACGGGAATTTAGAAAATGGTGGTTTATTAAGTGGAAAAAAGAGCATAAATAACACAAGAAAAAATTTTTAAGGCAAAATATGAAAACAACGATTTAGAAAATTTGTAGGAAAGTAACGGTTAGGAATAGGGAAAAAAGTTATAAGAAAAAATTATAGAGGAAATCGAGTACTATAAGCAAGCATTTTTCTCGATAGTAAAAACGTAAAAAAAAATTTTTTCAAAAAAAAATTGAAAAATGGTGAATGCGAAGTTTTGGAGCAAAATGATATTAGGAAATTAGAAAGAGAATTTTTTTCTACATATGGTAGTACTTTTCAAAATTCGGAAAGATGAAATTTTAAGAAAAGGGTTATAATAAGTTAGTAATTTGGATTTTTTAAAGCGCTGTAGCTCGGGAACCGTTCAAGATAGAAAAAAAATAAAAGCACTTTGATAGCCCAAAATTTTGAGGAGAATGCGATGGTGTAAAAAAAATTATAATTTTTTTTTTTTTTTGAAAATGCTGAATACGCGCTAAAGTTGAAGATTTAGAGAAAAACGGTATTGGGAAATTAAAGAGAGAATTTTTTTCTACATATTGTAGTATTTTTGAAAATTCGAAAAAATGAAATTTGAAAAAAAGGGTTATAGAAAGTTAGTAATTTGAATTCTTTAAAGCGCTGTAGCTCGGGAACCGTTCAAGATAGAGAAAAAATAAAAGCACTTTAATTACCTAGAATTTTGAGTAGAATACAATGGTGAAAAAAAAAATTGAAAAATCTTAAAAATGACAAAAAATTTAGATGAAAAAATTGAAATTCTTGAGTTAGGAGGCTAGGGCCGCCGAACGGGAGTATGTGGAAGTTGTAGGGGAGGGTTTTTTTTTTTTTTTTTTTCTAAGTCACACACAAACTTATATAATGCATATATGCACTCCACCTTACCCCCTCCAACTTTTTGAATGTATATAGAGGCCGGTATTAGAATTATTTCATCATTACACATTCGATCGGCAAGATGGAAGATATACCAAAAAGGATCATTGGCATTGTCAGGCCATTCGTGCCCGGCAAAATATGCAAGTGTGAGGAGTGCGGGGGTACCGCACCAGGAGCGGCACCTTCGGCACCGCCTGCAACGCCGACACCACCAGCGACGACGACGGTGCCGCCAATGAGAAGACCAAGGGCTGCACCTAGGTCGGTGTTAATATCGTTGGGTATTACTCCACGGTAGGCACCCCACCCTCCCCCCAGGCCCTTTTAGGGCCACAAAAACGGTCCTTTTCAGGACCACATTATATTTTGATCGTAGTTTAGTAATCGTCACTTATGGGGCGAGATATTCGTTTAACGACGATTTGTCTCGTAGCTTAAGTGCCAAGTTATATGCTTGAGAGCCTATGAAAATGTTAACAGTTCAAACAAGGTTTCTATTATTTTTTTTTGTAATGTATTCTTCACAAAATATTAAGAATAAGTCTTATTGTCTAAACAAATCTAATTCCTTATTTAAAGTTTTTGAAAAAATCAATAATTCTATAAGCTCTCACCAATACATAACATTTAGAATCCGTTGGTGGGGTGGGGGTAGTTCTATATATATGAGACTGGGCCAGTTACACAGTCATATATTCATCAACCCTCATACGATGAACATGGAGGAAGAAAGACCCGCCAGCCGAGGCTCATCCATCTTTAGTGATGACACCGTAGCCGACAACGTTGGAGACCTGCAAGTCTTCGACGACGACGACGAGGTGGATTTTGAAATTGACGTCCTACGTTGGGACGACTTGGATGAGCCGATTCCGCTAGTATATGACCATGATCCGGGTCTAGTGGAATTAGACGATGCGGGCGATTGGGTCTTACAAAGACTCGAAACTCCGTCGCCGCAGCCAGAGCCGGACTCGACGGAAGATGCGGTGCTGGAAATTCCAGCATCACCAACACCCGACGACCC
Organism: Diaprepes abbreviatus; assembly: GCA_034092305.1. Lineage (NCBI taxonomy): Eukaryota > Metazoa > Arthropoda > Insecta > Coleoptera > Curculionidae > Diaprepes > Diaprepes abbreviatus. Next base: position 17,958,038 of record JASJET010000031.1, read on the forward strand.
ACAAGGCCCCTGCGATTCGTCAAGCTGGTGGTCGACCAGCGAGGATGGGGCACCATAAGCCCCACACTCTCCCTGGCCCTTTTTAAGGGCACACAACAACGGTCCTTTTCAGGACCACAAAATACTTTGATCGTAGTTTTAGTACATATTAGTACTTTGTTACTAATATTGTATGTATAGAATATACAATATTAGATACAAAGTATTAAAACTTTAAGTGCTGGTGGAACCCAGCTAAATCGTTTGTTCGTATTTGAGACCACAAACAACTTTTGGTCTCAATACGTAATACGACATTTGTTTTCACGCCCCACCATTAATTCGTCTCTATATATACGACCACCAATACTTATTACAATCATTTTAGTTCAACATGTCTGCGACTCAACAACAACAACAACAACAACCCATCCAATGCCCTGTGGTAGATTCTACCACAGAGAATTGTTTGGAGTGGGAGCCGAACGATCCTAGATGGGATGAACTTTGGCGGTTCATCATCGAATATACAGAGGATAGCACCACTACCCCCGCTGATGATGACGGGCCGTGCGACTCCACAACTCAATAAAAGAGTCGCATGTTTTACAACCAAACGGTCCTTTTCAGGACCACAAAATAATTTGATCGTAGTTTTAGTTGGTTATAATACTTTGTAACCAATATTTTATGTTTTTTTCATAAAAACATACAATATTGAGATACAAAGTATTAGAAGTTCTGGCGACAGAACCTTAACTTCATAAACCGAACCACGTTTTAGCATACTTGTAAATATTATCAGAAAATATTTACAACTATTGCTATTGCGTAGTTTTAGTGGATTATTCACTCTTTTTTTTTTATTACCTAATATTATGTGGGACAGGGCCTATATGAAATAACACACAAAAATAAATTTTCAAGTCATTTTTATTCTCATTATAAAGTATAAAAAATTTGATCAAACACTTTTTTATTAACTATAATATATATATATATATATATATATATATATATATATATATATATATATATATATATATATATATTTACAAACTTAATACTATAAATTAAAAGCTAATATCTACAACTACCTAACACCTACTACATAATTTATTAAAGTCCTCTAATTGTCTTTTTAACCGCGCAGATTTCACCTTTTTTATCTCTAATTGTTTTTCAAGTTCTATAATGTCACTGTCACACTCGTCCACTTCTTTCACTAAGCGTTTTTTCATTTCGTGAATGTCTGTCAATTTTGTCTTCTGAGAGTTGGTGAAGTCTTCGACCCACTCCGGTTGTGATGGCTCGGAATATATTAACGAAGAAGACGCGGTTTTATTTGGTGAAGACGATGACGATGACGACGACGACGACGACGAAGCAGCGGAAACTTCATCGCCTTCAAAACAACGCTTAAACCGCTTCTTCATGGGTTTCCGGCACCCCAATATCGGCGACAGTGGCGCTGGCGCTGGGGAAGACTTCACCTCCGACACTATTTCATTCTCTACGCTGGCCGGTGTTGGTGGCGTTGGTGGTGTTGGTCCATCGGGGCCTTCTATGACTTCCACTTCTACTGACAATGGCTCTTTTGGTGCTGTTTTTAGGAAGTCGGGTAATGGAACAGGGGTGGAGGGACGCTTAAAGTTAAACTTTTTCTTCTTCCCTTGTCCCACACCTTTAATCGCCGAATAAAATGTTTTTTATCGGCGATTTCCGACTTCCGCATAGTCAAGAGCTTTTTCAGTTTCGAAGCTTTCGGAGGAGATTCCCTAGGCCGCGATGCTTTTCGCACAACCACATCACTAATCACATTTATCTTTGGCTCCTTCTCCTCCGTCCAGCATTCCAGGAATTGCGCTGCCGACTGAACTAACTCTTCGTCGCGACCATCGTTGAGGGCTCGGTCTTCGGCATCTTCATGCTCCACGCCATTCCAGTTCTCGAACACCCCCGGACTTAACACTTCCAAACCACTCATGTTATCCAGCATGCCTTGCTGTGAACCGCAGCTCACGTCAAGAGCATCTAAAAGAGACCGTACACTAGACATTTTCGATATTCAAACTCACACAATTAACTTTTTCTTAGCACTGTACTGTTTGCTGTTCTGACGAACTGTGAAGAGCTCGAGCCAGCAAGTCTGCTTTTATGCCCATTTCCCCCACTACACCGCCTTTATTCCTTTTGTTCGATGCATTAAGTATAATATTTAAACTTGTCAGATGCAAGGCCAAGGCCAAGGCCGACGTAACCGGCAATACCAGGGTCGTTTTCAGGGCTGTAATTTTCATGGATTTTTTTTTTGTCCCTGTCAAGGTTATTTTAAAGAAGCATATAAATATAGTACTAAACTTGTTAGATGCGAGGCCAAGGCCAAGGTCAAAGTACCCGTCAATGTCAGGGTCGTTTTCGAGGTTGTAATTTTCAAGGATTTTTTTTGGTCCTGTCAAGGTTATTTTAAAAAGTAATACATAATTAGAGTACCGCGATTGAAAAGTACAACATATTCAAACATCATGTTGCCAACCGATGAACAACCTAGTGAAGCAGCCAAAACATACAGTCATATACCAAAAGCTTTTTATTTAACTTGTCATCATTGTAAAAGACTAGGTATCTGCTGGCGAAATGATCTTACGTACGACTTCAACTACATTGACCTTTTCAGGGTTAAATTTGTACAATGCGGCTTTTGTGGACTAGTTTACTACCAGTTCAAGGACATTAATGAACGTGCCATCCAGAGAAGAAATTGGGTCATAGAAGAAGCTTACCTGTACAGAAGAAATTAACATGTATTTTATTTCTTAATTTTTAATTTTTTTGTTTGTTATTTTTTTTATTTTTTTTTAATAATAAAAAGTAAACTCAATCTTTTGTTATATTTTAATTTTTTTTTCAATAAAACATTAGTAAAATGAATCTGTATGTGTATTTATTAAACATCACCTAAAATACGTTTTGCAATCCATATTTTTCTGCAGAGTCCGTTTATTAATGAAATAGAACCATATATTAGGGTGAAATCTAATGGTTTCAAATCAGTCTCACATAACAATGTCAGAAGTAAACACTATTGATAAGTTCGGTCGCAAAAGAAAATTTAAGGATTTTAACTTTATGCGAGGTCCTTCAGGAATAGGTTTTAAACTTACACCTAATGGAGATTACGACATGGGAAGCAAAAGGTTGTGCTATTTAGCAGAACCTCTTGAAGGAGACGATGCGACCACACGAAATTATGTTGATAATAACCTTGCTCAGTGTGTGCAAGATACGCAGAAAGCTTTACATGACTCAACAATTGTTATTAAAGATATATTCAGAAACCAACTTGAAGGTTACGTACGCAAGAAATTAATTGAAACCGGTCAAGAACTTAGAGGATACATTGATGATACTGTTATTGCAATATATGAACTTAGGCAAGACGAACTGCGTGATGAACTTAACTCTAGAATGTTGAAAATTGAAAAGACTATGGAGGATCTTGTCAGCAAACCTGTTTCACATTAAACATTTACTCGTAGACCTGTGCGTTTAATTTACTATTAGACAAATTTTTCAACAATAACTTTTACAGTTTGTTATTTGTCGACACTTCATTATATTTATAATTTTAAAATAAAGGTTCAATAAAAAAGCAATCAAGTAATGAATACATGTTTTTTATTTAAAAAAAAAAAAAAAAAAATTACAATACTATCGTTACATATTAATGTTGTATGTTTAATAGAAATAATAAAAACAATACAAATAATGAAATATGGATTTTCCAGATTACGCGCTGTCCTGACTTAGAAATGATTCCAACACGGTGACTAAATTTGCTAAGTTTTCTTCCGGGTCTGTTTTGTAAAAATCTATGTCTGCATGCCCCCAAGGTAGAGTTTTGGTTGAACTGAGAATTACATAACGTTTATCATCGCTATGTGACAATGCTACTTTATTTATTATGTTGGTATAAATGTTATGTAATTCACTTCTAAATGTCTTCATCTTTCTTAATATCAAACCACCCCGTTCAACAATTCTTTGGTAGTCTTCCTGATGAAGGTCTTTCTCGATAACACATTTTTTGATACCTTTGGCTTTTTTTAATTCATTATTAATGGACTTTACATAATAAGCCTTCGCGCCGGTACCATAAAAACTTATTATCGGATCACCAGGAAACTCATCTTTCATTCTACCAACTACAGAATTACTTTTAATTATGTTGAAATTATTAATTTCGGGGTAATTTGATGTATCGAATTTTTCGGGGTTTTCTGATATAGTTTGATAAAAGTTTTCCGTATACACTTTTAATATAAGCGAGTCAGTATCGGTGTAAAGTAACGAAGCATCATCGCCAAATTTGGATTTAATAAAATTATAATAAAAATCGTATATTACAGTCTTTGATATATCTAATATGGAAAAGCCGATATAAATTGGTTTATTGTACAATATTTTAACTTTATTCATATGTATAGCAACAAAGTTCTCGGTAAATATCGAGCTACTATTGAAATTGGGGCGGGATATTAGTGCTCTAGATCCATTTCTGCCTACACTGTTCTCCCAATGTGTTACTAATTTTATATCCTTTCGATTTTCCACATTTTCCATAGTTTTACCAAATATCGCGTTATTTTTTAATTTAAAAGTGTCCTTCGCAAATTTTGTGGTGGCCTTGTTACGTAAATTGGTATTAAAATCAATATACGATTTTAGCCATTTGGATTGCTTAAACTGTAATACTCGATGGGTTTGCATTACCACTAAGCCGTTGGCGATGGCTTGTTTTAAAGTTCTATAGTGTACAATGTATTTTTTTTTATCTTGTAAATTAGGAATTAATTTCGGTAATTTAGCGTTTTCTGTTGGCGGTATGATATTTTCTACTAGAAATGGAAGATCAGAATGTGCATCATGCAACTCAGTCGGATAATGCACATCCACTTCCAAAACGTAGCCATGTAAACTATCATCACCAACAGCCATAATATTTAAATCCAGAATTTCGCGCTCGCTTAACCATCGAAAACCACCATATGGTAATGCTTGTGACATACTATGACCATATAGATTTGTAGCATCAAGGTATGTTATAAATGAAGAAGGTTTTGTTGGGTCATAGTCTGGTAAAAAAATATTATTAGCGATGTGCTTCCTTTCTGTACACTGGCTTATGCCGCCGCGTATACCTTTCTTAAAAAAATGTATCATGTCTATATCAGTTAAGAGCTCTAACTCTACCTTAGTCATACGTAGCATACAATCAAATGATAAACTTGGAAGGGTATAGTAATGTGCTGGATCAAGTTTATCGAATTTTAAACAATTATTCCGAAATTGCTCAAAAACATCACACAATAGCAACACATCTGATTTTAAATACACGTCCGAATAGTCCCCCAAAGTTTTACACCCAAACAAGCGCCATACTTCTTTTGCTCTTCTATAGCTTTCATCGCTAATATGTTCTTCCCGTAAATTATCATAAAATTCATCTTTACTTGGAAGACATGTATTTTCCATTTTTTCTATAGAGTCAATAAAGCTATAGGGAAAAACACCCTTTTGACGCATCAAATTAAATTGGTTGATATTTGAAAAATGTTTCCGCGTTTCAATAAAATCGTCGTCGTTTAAACCGCTGCCTAAATTTTCCAAAGACGTTGACAGAAATTTAAAACTATCAATAAATCGCAACTTTAAATATTTCCTCTTGACTTTTCCACATTTACTATCAAAATAATCGTGCACATAAATGCTTTTGGTAAATGATATGTACTTTTCCTTACTTTGAGCCAAAACACCAATTTTATCCCCATATTTACATAACTCTTTTATAAATAAATGGCTGTCGTAGCCGCTTAAGTTATGAAATATGATAGGGATAAAAGAGGGTAATTTATAATTTAAATTACAAACGGAATGTGCAGCACCAAATCTTTTTGCACCAGTTATGTGACAGTGGTCTCGTACTTTAATCTCACCCTCTTCAAAAGGGCCTTCACATATACCACATATTTTAGCATCATTAAACTCCCTTTTTTCTTCAGGCGTTAACGGTTTCATAGGCTTAATGTCTTTTAAATATGTGTTGTATAGAGCCCTTAAATCACACTCGATACGATCCACAAAGACTTGAGCTGCATTATTCCCCCGAAATAGCTCAAATTTCGAAAGTGAGTCGTCAAAAGAGCATTTAATTAAATAAGCAAAAGAATATGGTTCATGTTTAAAACTTTTTACAGTGTAAGAATTTTGTGGGTTTGGTTGTACCGTTTCAACGGGTTTTAAAACAGATTCGAAATCTGCATAAACCACGAATGGAACGCGCATTTGCTTTTCTATACCCTCGAATTTTAAAATATTTTCCGGCACACTCTTTCCAAATTTATCGATTTTTAAATCCACTGAGGGTGTTTGCGTGAAAATGTGGTTACAATCGTAGCTTTGATGTAAAGTTAAAGCTGACGGTGTACTAAAATAAATGAGGCAACCATCACAGAAATATATTTTTTGTTGTTGACAACTAATTTGACTTAAAACTAAACGTGATAAATCCCGAATCCAACAATAATGACTCTTTGAACAAGTCGTATCACAAAAATGTTCACCGCCATCTTTACTACTACAGTCTTTTGTAATTAACAATAAATTTACATGCCTATCCAACTTTTTTGACGCATACCTCAGTGGACCAATAACTTCATGTATTACTTCATTATTTTCATATTTAGATTCCAGACCGTATACGTTAATTGATATGTTGTTCATTTCCTCAAATTTTTTAATGTCACGTAATTTTACTGGAAAATCCATACCTGTTACATTTAGCACTCTAGAAAAATGGGGGTAGGATGTCTTCTGTGAAGGCTCTGCTGTTGGAGGAAACAATGCTGATGTTACAGCCCACGCAAAGCAAAATTCGTCCTGGTTAATCACATTGACGACAGCTCCTTTCTTTTCAATAGAACACGGCAACTTGATGTATGATGAGCCACCCATAGGCATATACTTGTTGATACCAACTTCCAAGTATAAAATTCGCACAAGAGCCCATCCTATAACAAGAAAAATAATATATAAAAATCAGTTTAATATATCGGTTTTTGATTTTTCCATACCTGAATCTTTCTCCTGGAACTCTGTCGCCTGCGTTTTTATTAATTCGGTGAAAGAATGGTAAACGGCATCCAAATCACTTTCTACACTAATTATTTGATTAGCAGTGTTGAAGGATTTTTCACTGAATATTTCTTGTGATGGAAGCATGTACTCGCCAACAGCTGTCATGTTAACTTTTAAAGCATGATGCACACGCAATAAATTATTAACAAGTTCCACCACCTTGGATTTAATGTCTGCAAAGAACATTACGTAATCGGAATGCTCCATATCACTGCTAACCCGATAGGTTGCAATTCTCCTTTTGAAGGCACATTCAACGAGTTGCACACCATGACATACCGGCAAACATGAATTATTTTTATGTTGTTGTGTTCGTTTATGCACCGACATATGATTTATTGGAACATCTACATTACATGTAGCGCAATTAATTAGCGGAATCGTCGATGTATACTCTTCAATTCGGAGCCGTTTTCCTCCAGGCACTTCATTAAATCTCGCCGCACACGATTCTCTTTGATGACGTCTCATATTATAAATATTAGTAAACTTAGAACCGCAATTTTCACAAACATATGCCATGATTTGTCAAATATTAACACATGTACTACCTATACAAGTCAGAGCCAACTGATGAATGAAACTGCCCCATACCTTATATAAAACCATTCAAGGTCACCCCCAACCACGTAACATATCTTCAAGGTCACACACCCAAGGTGACCTTCAACAAAGTCAAGGTCGTCTCGACCAAGGTCAAGGTCACACACACAACCTTGAACACAAGACCAAGGCCAAAGCACACGTGCATTTTCAAGGTCAATGACAAGGACATGTGGGCGGGGCCAAAGAGGGGTGAAGCAAGGTCAAGGTCAAGGTCGAGGAGTGGGGGGATCGAGCGAATCGGGTTATGTTCACTACTAATTTCATTTTTTCAATAAGTTTTTGGTGGTTTCGCTAATTTCTTCCTCCCTCTTAATAGTTCTAAGACAGCACTTTTCTTCGGCTTATTTTATTCCTTTCACAGTATATGTAGACTGTGCATTTAAATTTTCTTTAGTTTTATTTTGAAATGATTTCAGGAACGTTTAATTTTTTTTCGTCGGTTTAGAAAGCATTTTTGCTCATCCCCTTTTAACATCTATTAGTATTTTTGCTTTAATCAGCCTGTGATTGCCCCCAATAGAGAATTTATTTAGGCACTGTTATATCATGAACAATGCTGCTTTTATCTGTCATAATAAAATCGATTTCATTTTTCGTATGTTTATCTGAAATTGTCCAAGTCCACTTTTGTTGTGTTTTCTTCTGTTCATTGCGTAGATACTCTATTGTTGTAAGTAATTTAAAAGTGTGTTGTCGCGTTTGTTTCTCTCCCCGTAGCCGTAACTGTTCATTAGATATTCTGGTGTAGTGGGTTGCTGTATCTTGTTAGGCTTCAATAATATTATCATAGAAGAGTTCAACTTCTTCGCCTTTAGAAGTAAATGTCAGAGAGTATGTTTTTATAATTTTAATATCATATCAAAAATTGGGACTCAATATGAGGTAAATGACGCGTGAGATGATGCTCACGCGTCATTTATTTTTTTATAATTGATATGTGTTTTTTTGTTAATGATGAAGCCCACGTCGCCCTCGGACATTTCTTTCTACCCTCTATAGTGAAACACACCTGATTTAAGGGTAAGTTGGTTTCTCCTCTCTTCTGAGACCTACGACGTCCCATTTTATAGTTTTTAATTCTTCCTCGATGTCGAGAAGGTTCTGATCGGATAGCAGGATTCTTGCATTTAATGAAGCCGTGTGCGTTGTCCTAACTGGTCTAGACTGGTGATACTTAGCACCCTCTGCCCGTAATCCTAATTGACGGCTACCGTTGTCAGGAATCGTTGGGCTGTCGGGGACTTACGGCCTTTCCTGGTTTCCATGATCCATATTAAGCATATTGGTGATTTTAGCCTTTCTCCTACCTCTCGGACCAGTACGAAGTGGTAGGGGTCATAGAATTACACTTCCTGAATTCTAGATGTTACAGTTATACCGCTGATATTCGGTCGTCAGAGCCTCGTCTGTTGTCTAGCAGGGTGTACCGGACAACAGAGGGTATCGTTCGTGCAGGTGAGGTTGACAGTTGGGCTGGTATTTTGACTTTTTACCTTCGCCCCTTACATCTTAACGGCTAATACTTCAGTCGAATTAGATATCGAGGTTGGTGAAGCGTGAGGCACTTGTACCTTCTGGATCAATCACTCAGGAATGAAGACTTATGGACCAGTCTAAAAAAGTGAGCTAGAAGTGTGAAAAATGATTAACTGAAAAAATGTCATAAGCGATTTTCTCTTTTCTCTATTATATTTCCGTAAACATCCATCGTATAAGACACAATTTGTTCGCTGGAAAATTTAATTACTAAGCTATCCTGCTTTTCGAAATAGGCAAATTTACTCTTTGTTTGAAGGTCATAGACAACGAAATTTTTTGCGAAGTAGACATATATATTGAACTTGCATTGTCTTTATTTTTGGTTGAATATCACGACGTTTCGGTTACTAATTATCTCTAGCTATTTTCAAGTGGAACTGAACAAATTCTTAAGCAACATAATTATTTATACTAAAAGTAAATGCAGCAGAGTGTCACCGAGATGAGTGCAATCATGCGTGCCATGCTACAGTCTCATTTATTCTGCATTTAGTTTTAGTCCACAGTTACTAAGAAGTGGTTCCCACACATCTCTTTCAGGCTTTCTTTGTATTTATGTTTGCTTCAGGGTTGTTCTCGGTGTAGAATTCTAGCTTAAGACCATTTTATGGCATGCCCATGAGTCCAAGCGTGGTTAGTGACATCAAATTTTTCTGTTTCTCCATGAGATGTGTTCTTCTGGTGTTCGCTGATATTTACTTCAAGTGGTCTCTTTGTTGTGCCAGCGTAGGAGTTGCTACATTCATATAGTATCTGATACATACAGTTTTTCATATCCCTTTGAGTTGTTGATTTGACCTCAGTAAGTTCTTTCTGCTAAGGTCTGGTCTTCTTCAAGCTTCTTCTTTATAACCTTTAGTGACGCCTTTAGTGGAACTTTGGTGTATAGGCTTTCCATGGCAAATCTAATAAAATGGTCTTCTGGTTGTATTTCGAGTTGCGAGTTCTTGACGCAGGACGTTGTATTTCTTTATTATGGTTTCAGGATTAGAAGAAAGAACTTTGCAAGCTCAGAATTCAGAGAGTTCCGGGATCTTTTGATAGATGGTGGAGGTACCACTTTATTTATGTATTTATTTATCGACGAACAACACTGCCCTCTCGCTTATGTGTCTCCGGGAGTCCATAAACTGAACCCATCGGCAAAAGGATCTTGGATGCTTCTTGAAACCACACCGCTAATTATGTTAAGAATAGGAACCTCTTTCAGAGCAACAGTGAAGTTCAAAACCTTTGGCAAGTAATGAGTTTTCGGCTGTGGTTAATTCAATATGTTAACTATTGGCCTTGAGATGGCTGCTGTCGTTCTTGTATCCTCTGGTATTTGGAAAGTTTTTTCTCTTATATGCCTTCTTGTTTTGTTTTCACTTTTTTACTAGTAGCATCAATTTTCCTTTCTTATGTGTATTCTTTAATTTCTTCGAACCGTTGACAAATGTCCTCTTGTATTGATGTCTTTTTGAAACCATGATTATTTATTTGTGAATGCATTAATGTCTTACTAGCATTTTCTAATATCTTGTTGGCTCGCTGTCCTGGAGATTTTATACGAGTATTATTCCCTGATGTCGTGCTTGTTATAAAAACTGGATATATAAAGTAGTATAAATAGTTATGTAACTTAATAATTTGTTTAGCTTTACTTGAAAAACACTAGAGAAAACTCTTAGCCAAAACGTCGTGATATTCAACAAAAAATAAAAACAATGGAAGTTCAACATATATTTACTACTTCGCAAGAAAATTTACCTTGCAAAATGGAAAAATACACGAAAGAAGTGGGAAAAAATAATTTTTTTCAAGTGAGCGTCAAACAACTTTAAACCAATGTATTCAGCATATTGAGTTTCGGATTTCAATAAATCAATCTCCCAAGGAGTGATCTCGATTGCTCAAATAGTTTTTGTACAATAATGTGTTAATCTAGGTCGGCACTGCGCAATCAACAAATGTTTAAAAATATTTTTATTAGAGCATCAATTTTCTGACGTATATAAAAAGACTCGAGCTTCAAAAATGCGTTGAATTTTTTCAAATCGAATGATTTGCAAGACTTTGGAATTTTTTTTGAAAATTACTTACTTTTTCGTGTTTATAAACAAATTCATTACCATAAAATAAATATAGGATGCAAGTACTTGAAAATAGGCTTCATTTAACGACAAATTCGTGTTGATACGAATAATAGCTTATGAGATATAATACTTTATAATCAAGATGTTTGTTCCAAAAAAAAATATTACCAAGTTTATAGTAGGATGTTTACAAGTTGCATGTTTAAGAATAAAAATCGTTCTCCTTGATTGAATTGATTAATTTTGCGATTATTAACCGAAATGTAAGTCTCAGCAGGCGACGAACAAATTATGTCCAATAATATTTTGCTCTAGAATTGATATTTACGGAGATATAATGGAATAAACGCTAAGAAAATCTGTTTTTGACATTTTTTCAGTTAATAATTTTTCACGTTTCGATCTCACCTTTTCAGACTGGCATATAGGTCAATTTCATTTCTGGCACCATTCGGGAGTAATTTATCTAGAATTTGAAACTACGTTTCGTTACACCATAGGATCCTAATCATTTCTGGATCATCGCCTCTTTGCAAGAAAAAAATAAATCCAATGGCCTTCCCCCCCATAGTAATTGTCTTCAATAATCAATTTTCGTAATAAATATTAAAACACCATCAAATGTGTCAGCAAATTGATACAAACATTAATAGGTAATAAAAAAATTAATGAAATAGTGGAGTTTTAACAATTTGTTTATATCGGGTTCCAATTTTGAAAACGACAGTGATAAATTGTCATGTTCAGTGATCTTTAGCCACCTGGGACACCCCATACACCTTATGAAAATGCGACTCCGGTCGACTTTGCTGAAATATTGCAAAAAGGTAGTTTTCAGCATGCTAAACAAAAGTCCCATTGGTACTTTAGATTAGCGTAATTTTACGTCTGATAAGAGTAGTGTTTCGTTAGTCGGTAGAGTTGACTCATCGACTTGAATGAAAAATTTGCATGTCTTCAACAGCGGTTCTTAACCTTTTACTTCTTGCGAATCGCTTCTAAAAATCGGAATGAATTGGCGAACTCCCTGTATAATCATTAGGAACAGTAAATGAAACAGTAAAACTGAGTTATTAAAATTTAAATACCATAGTGAATTACAGTTCATAACGAGAAACTAAAACATAATAGTAAAACGTTTACAGACAAACATTATTAAAACTAAAGTGATAGTATAACTTACAAAAAAGAATTAATACAAAATGAACACAATAATACAGAACTTGACAAATTTGTCCCTGTATGGCGGAACAAAGAAATCCAAAATTTGGTTCGATGTCTGAAAATTTGAGTCTTAGATCAAGTTCTGCACTCAACGTGTTTTTGTATTTATCTTTCATGTATGTTGAAAATCCTTTCTCACATAGATATGTTGTATAAAATTGCTTTTTTCGCCACAACAGGATACTCATTTCTGACACTGATCAAAAGATCAATTAAAAAGTGATCTTTAAAATAATTTGTAAGGAATTGTCAGAGGACAAAGCAATACGCTTTTTGTTCCAGTAAAGTTAAAGAAGCATCTGAAGTTATATCTCCTTGAAAATGATTACGTATTTAGTTATTCAATCCAGATATAATATATTTATTAGAAAAATAGTCCTTGAACATTAATTGAAGCTGTATCAGATGTTCAATATTTTCGTTAAGTTCAATTTGACTTTCTAGTACAATGGTGCTGAAAGGACCAAAACCGTCGTATTCATTCATCTGCAAACATTGAAGATAAAAGTTAAACTTTTTTAGCATGACTGCAACTCATGCACATTGAAAATGATAATACCTGGACCTTGTAAAGACAGATTTAAATCATTTAATTTAGGAAAAATATCGGCTAAGTATGCAAGTTTTTGTAGCCGAAGAATATCAGATACACTAGAGGACAAATGCAATGAATGGTCAAAAAAAATTGCTTGAACTTCAGACTTCAATTCAAATAAACAGGTCAAAACATTTCCGCAAGAATGCCATCTAGTTTCTGTATGAAGTAGTAAAGAAACGTGGGGGCTTCCAAAGTCTTCACAGAGTTCACGAAATAAACGAGAAGTTGTAGCCCGTAATTTTATAAAATTTACAATTTTTACAGCGTCGATTAAAGTACTGAATAACTCTACAAGGATGCGCTTACATGGTAGTGCTTGTCTATGAATATAGCAATGAGTCCATTCAGTATTCTCTTTGATCTTCTTTACCCACACCACAAGACCAGAAAATGTTCTGGTTATCGATTTTGCACCATCAGTGCACACAGCCAAACAAAAACATCAATTTATTTCATTTTTTCAAAATAGTCATTGATCATATCGAAAATTGCTTCATCTGTCGCATAGGTTTTCAGTGGTTTTGCAAATAATATATCTTCTTGAATGGAATTCTTAAAAATATATCCAACATAGACAAGCAATACGGCAACGTTTGCTACATCAGTCAACTCGTCAAGCTGAACAATGAAATAATCCAATTTTATTCTTTTTAACAGTGCACTTTCCACATCATTTGCCAAATCATTAATTCTCCGCGACACTGAGTTGTTTGATAAAGGAACAAGGTCAATTTTCTTTGCCGCTTTTTCTCCAAGCATGCACTTCGTGCTGTCTTTGACACATGGTCCAATCAAATTTTCTGCCACTGTGTGTGCACGTCCAGATCTTGCAATTCGGTTACTAACTCGAAATAATTCCTCGAGTGCCATTTTGGTATCTTCGTTTAAATCTGTTAAAGAAAAGAAAGACAAGACATTTTATTATCTGCCAATTTTCTTTTAAAATAATCAGCAGGTTTATCTTTATGATCCGGATGACTTGTTTCAAGGTATCTACGAAGAAGAAATGGTTTTAAACTGTTGTTGGCTAGGGTTTCATTATAAATTACACAAAGCAGTTGTGACTCCTCCCCGATAAAATAAAAACCTATTTATAAATATTTACTATCATATTTTTGTTTCTTTCCTTTTTTCTCACTTTCTCGTTTTTTTTTTCTTTGCTTTCAGTTCGACGAGACGGTAGATCACTATAATTGCCACTCTGTGTTGATTCAAAATCCGGGACTGAAGTAGAAGAAACAATTGATTGATCGATCATACATTCACGGAGCAATAATTGTCTACTTTCACTTTCGACGTGCGCACGTGCGATTTGTAAAGCTTGGGTATTTGTTGTAATTTATTTAGACAAGAAGAAATCACTAAACTGGTTTACACTACTAATATTTATGTACACACTATGGATTAACTACTAACTCATTAATCTTTTCGAAATAATTCGAGGTTTTTAAGCTGATCGGACGATTTAGTTCGACTCTACTCTTCCTTATATGTGATTGCGGCGCTTTTATATTCTTTCGTGCTAATTCGAAAAAGTCTTGGTTTGGAGAAGTGAAAGTTGCCGACTCGTTCGAGAATGCATTCGCAGTACACAATAAGTAATGAGAATAATTTCTAAATCCCTACTTTTTATATATTTGAATTATGCACGCATCGACTTGTATGCCTTCGTTTGTTTGTAATGCTAGTACACTGGCTATGTAAACAAATCATTACAAGCTTCCATATTCTTGTCTCAATATGCTAGCTAGTTAGATTGCGAAGACTTGTCACTGATAAAATTAAAATATTAATTATAATGCCAAAGTTCTTTTAAAACTTGTGCAACAACAATAAGGAGAAGAATTTCAAAGTATGTATTATTAATTTCTTTAATACGCCACCACTCACTTTAATCAACCCCAGTTGCATCTGGATCCACTGCCTCCCCCTTAAAAAGCTTTAGCGCCCACTGGAGAAGTGACCTTTCTCCTTTTTGGGAACCTGTGTGCTACACCATATCGAATAGAAAGGTTTAATTGCCTTCAGATTTCAAAAACAGTGATCAAAATCATACTAGCGTATACAGGGCGTTCAAAATATTCGAAAATGTAGAATTACTATAGACATGTTAAATTTAATAAACGATCTGCTTCCTTGTTTCCATGTATACTCGAGTGATCTGAACCCATTCGAGCCGCACTTGTCACATTTCTGTAATCATTATCAAAAGCATTTGGAATTCACTGTTTTCCGTGTAATTTTGTTTTCTGATAATACATAGTTTCAATGTTTTCCCAATGTAAGGTATAATCACAAAGTATTTGATATGGAATTTTTATCAATTTGGCATTTTAATTTCCTGTAATTTTTATTCTTTTTAATATGTTCTGTTTCTTTCTTTTTATTTTGTCTATGGTAATTCAAAATGTCTAAAATTCGATAAATATTTTTATTGGACTACGTCGAACTTCCCTCGTACAACTTTTTTTATATCCAAATGATTTTTTCAAATTTTATCGACAGTATGATATGACGGACAAATGCCTTCACTCACCATCAGTATTTGTAAAACTCAAAAATTAAAATTTCAGTAAGATATAAAGAAATATTTTATGACCGTAGAATTACTTTAATGAGCTCTCGCCTTTTTTCTCCTTCAGGTTGTTAAAAGAAAAAAGAACGACCTGAATAGTCCGGGAGCCCAGTGGGTTTTCATAGCTGATTAAGAGACGTGGCTTCAAGGTTTTTTATATGTATTTTGACTCCCCGATTACAAATATCTAAGATGGATTCCCGAAAAATGATTGGGTAACTTGTTATAAACAAAAAACTTGTTAATAATTGTTTTTCTGTAAAATAAAAAATATTTTAGTGTTCCTCGACCGAGTCTAAGCAAAAAGTTTCTCTTGTGATTTTTCCGTCTGAAGCATAGTTTTTGAATTAAAAACCGTTAAGCATTTTTTGTCATTTTTCAGCACGAATAATTTTTGATTAAACAAATATTATCGAATTCTGTACCCAGCAGTGATAGTTCAAGTCAAGAACTACAAGCTGAGATTACTCGCAATGCGAAAATTAAAATTTTTATTAGATCTTCATGTTATAAACAAATAGCGTTTCATCAGAAATAACATTCGCACCACCGTGTATGAAGGCAAGTAAAAGTCTACTTACAGGTGTTCACCTAGTACACATAATTCATTATAGCTTTCGTTGATTGTCTTGTTAACACTTTAAATACATAAAATAATCATAAAATAAACAATACAATAGCATAAGGAATTTCAGTTATTATAACTTTGGACATGTTGATGCGCTGCTTCAGTTTTTTTAATTTTAATATTTTCCATATAATTTTCTTTCATACGATATAAAACATTAAGCGTGATAGTTGATTTTCAAAGTTAATAAATTTTCTGGTGAAAAAATGGAATTTCTTTTGTACGATGTTTTCTCGCAAGTAGTTCATTTGTTAGTATCTATCAAATAACTATTAGAGCGTCTCATTGATAATTGCGATGATATTGAGTCTTGACTAAACTTAACTTTTTTTCATTCATTCCTCAATGTTATCTTTATTTAGATCAGGATTTTCTCTTTTTAGATCTTCATTTTTAACTTTTAAACTATCCAAAGTTTTTTTTATGTGTATATTTTTTATAGTGACCATTTGTCATGTGGTCCTTACACAAATTTAAAAATTACATCAGTTGCATTCAATAATCACATTTTATATTAAAATGATGTTTATTTAAAGTAGTTGAAAACTAAATTAAATATTTAAAGTCTAGAGTTATATGTATAAAGTTTGTTATAAAACAAATTTTACCTTCTTGAGCTGTTACATCCACAAGACAAAAAGCAATGTTACGATGCAACTGTCTTGGTCAGTACTCGGTGAATTTATGTCTTTTTTATTTTATTGACAATTTAAAAAAAAATAATCTTTTTTGAATTTAGTCATTGCTGCCATCTTCAACTTGTTTATTTCGAATATAAAACGAAAGTGAAGGCCGTTGGGTCATTAACAAAGTCTTAAAGTATCATGTATTAAAAAAAATGGGAATTTTTCAAAATTTGTTAATGAAAAATTGCTGAAAAAAGATGTGCTTTTTGCCGTACAAACAAATAGAATTTCTGCTTCGTTTTCATTTGGACTGGTTGTAGTGTCTAATTAAGTTTTGTAACGGAAGTTTTCCTTTTCACAGATATCACGGAAAAAAAATGTATTCGCAAAATGAAATTATATTATTATTTCGACTCTAGATTCGAGCTTTGCGCCCCAATACAGCGTTACTGGTAATTCGATACTTGCCTTTAAGGATCTGATAATACAAGAGGTAAGGAATATATTTTTAACTCTATTATGCATTATGCAAAAAGCAATAAGTCTTGAGATATTTCGATTTTCAGTTTTTTTTTCTGAATTTTTTTTTTGAAATATCCTTTAATCTCTAAAAATAAAATTTTTCAAATATGTAACTTAACTTTATATATTTATTTTGGTGTGAAAGCGTTTCGATTCTGTAAAAAATTTGAAGAAAAACTTGAAAAAAGTAATTTTGAAAAAAACATATTAATATTTTTGGAGGTTATTTCTAAAAAACTATCTTTAAGTAAAAATTATTTTAAAAACTTCCCTATTGCATTATCTTTCTAATAAGATACGAATCTTACATCAGACCTTTCTAAAGCTATCGAAAATGCTGTAATTATTTAACATGGTGTTATTTTCAAATAAATAATAACACTAAATAAAGAATACATGTGTTCTTTAAATAAACATAAGTCGTAATATTAGTATTTATAACATATATTGTTCAAAATAGGAGCCCCTATTTCGTATTCTCGCACGGAAGCGTCTTCTCGTTCCGGTCTTGGTGGTGCTGGTTGTCAGGGTATTACGTATTGACTCAGCAGCATCGATTATCCCTTGTCCTAATTCTTCTCTTGTATTTACTGGTGTTGCGTAGATCATGTCTTTCATATGATCCCAGATGTAGAAATCTAGTGGAGTCAAATCCGGAATTTGGACCGGCCAAAGTATTGAACCTCCCCTTCCAATCCAACGATGAGGGAATCGGTGATTTAGTAACTCCCGTACAGTTAACCTATACTACGCTGGACAACCGCCGTGCTGAAATATCATATGCTGTCTGGAAGCGAGAGGTACATCTTCAAGAAGCCCCTGTAGATCATTCTCTAGAAAATTTTCATAGGTTTCTCCGTTTGAGTTTTCAGGTAAAAAATATGGTTCAATCAAATAATGGCCAATAATTCCCATCCATACATTTTCAGAAAACTTTCTCTGAAAATTGGTATTTCCTATTAAATGTGGGTTTTCTTCTGCCTAATAGTGTAGATTATGAAAATTGCTTATACCCTCACTATTGAATTTTGATTCGTTCGTCCAATATTTGTTAAAAAATGTGCATCTCAATTTAACATAAACCGCTGGAATACTAGAAATAAGTTAGGTGTGGAGCATAAGAATCTGCTCTATTATAATAAATGGGATTATTTTGAATATGTATTTATTTATTGAACAGAAAAGGTTATTTAGCAGGTATAATATTTGTAATACAAATAAGAAATAAAACATGGAGAAAATATAATAAGCGGAATACTCTGGAATAAAATTAGTCAATTTATCATCAAAACTAACGATGTATTCACCAAAAAAATTTGTTATTTACAAAAATATTGAAAAATTGTAACCCTGATATATATTTTTACTAAAACTATAGTATCACATTGCGCTAAAAATTGCAAATCTTTATCTTTTATTTCCTGATTGGGAATGGCAGAATCTACCTCTCGCAACAGAAAAATAACAGGATTAATTGAGTTTATAGTATGCATATTGATTTAAAACTGATATGCAATATCTGCAGTTTACTTATTTTTAAACCTTAATTCCTTTATTATGCCATTTTTCTTACGTACGTGTTCTGGAAACGTACTGTTGCATTAACTGTCTTATGTCTGTAGGAGAGACAGGTTGCCAAGTGCACGTTCACAGTTTTTTTTAAGATATGAATAATGCGTATTTCAGATTTCTACTACTGTTATTGTATCAGCAATATACAGGGTGTCCGGGAAAATGTGGGAAATCTCCAGGATATGAAAAAAATACGTGAAAGTTCATATAAACTTTTTTCGTATAGGCCTCCTCTTCGTTGATATGGGCTCCCAAAGAACTACAATGGAATCAAGTTTTTTACACATAATTATTGAACCACCAGAAATATTTTTATTTTTTTGTAATATGATATATACCAGGTGAGACCCTTCAACGTACTATCCAAGTAAGTGTTGTGAATTACTCACAGCTCTCCGTAGAACTTCCTCCCTACTATCAACCGGAGTGGGATACACCAAGATTTTGCGGTGTCCCCACAGGTAAAAATCCGATGGCGTTAGGTCGGGAGATCGAGGAAGCCAGGCAATAGGTCTTCCTTTACCTATCCAACGGTTTGGATAGACGTTATTCAGGTGCTCCCGCACACCCGCTGAAATGAGGTGGTGCCCCATTGTGTATATAGTATATGTTTCGGTGTGTTTCAAGTGGTAACTGTTCTACTAAATCATGAAAAGCGTTCTGGAGGAACTCCAAATAAAGTTCTCCAGTCAGTCGTGCCGGCAATACGCATGGTCTAACAAAAAATTTCCAGTGATTCCTGCCCAGACATTAATGGAATGGAACTGATGTTGATGATACGAAACAATAGTTGCATCAGCCCATACATTTGAGTTATATAAATTTTTGGTACCATTTTTGGCAAACCCTGCTTCATCCGTGACGAGAATATTGCTAATGAAGTTTACATTATTTCGTTGCTGATCCAGTTGCCAGTTTGCAAACTGCATTCTACGGGGAAAATTTTCAGAGAACACTTCTTGAACTTTTTTAAATTGATATGGATATAACAACTGTTCTTGAAGAACTTCATGTACTGTTGTTTTCGACGTATTAAGTTGCGCTGATAATTTTCGAGTGCTTGTTGAAAGAGTGTCATCTACAGTATTTAAAATATTTTCCTCTATTTGCGGCGTAACTACTGTTCTTCCCCGACCAGCATCAGTACTTCTTTTCCCTAAATTTCCTAAAATTATGAAGAATTTAATAATATTACCCTATTAAATGGAATCGCCTGCCATTGTCCCTTAGATATTGGTCAACTCGTTGAAATGTTTTCTGATCTGGAAGGGTACGTTAGGATATCTGTCATGATATAACCTCCTGGCTTCCAAAGCATTATAAGATGCAAGACATGCACATCTGCATACTCATTAAACATGTATTCCATATTTCGAATTATTTCACCATTAATTTCGCCACGAAATCCAAAAATCAGTCAATTAATATCCAATAATTAATATGTCAGTGATGTAAAAGTTGACAAGTTCTAAAATGCAGGATATTTATTTTTTTCATACCCTAGCAATGTTTGCAGCAACAATGCTTTGTTTTTGATGCCGATAAAATAATACGCATATTTTTTGCGAACCTAGGTTGAACTGCAATTCACAGAATTAGACATTTTTAACTAAAGAGGTAACCTCTAATTTTGGATCGAACTTTTTTTATTACAAGGTTGAAGGTTGAACATTTGATAGGAGCAAAGATGTATCTTTTACCGAAATACGCCAAATACATGATGTAAATAAAATTACGTTTTTCCGAAAACGGTTAGTTCAGGTTAGTTCAGGTTAGTAGACAGGTCTCGCAGAATGGAGGGGGTGATTTGACCTGTCCTATTCATAATCTAGTAATGAGCTCTTATTTTATCTTAGTAGCGATGAAAGCAGGAAATTACAAAAGAAGAAAGCTTTCAATAAGTTTCAATCTAATTAGATAAAGTTATGAAGTAAGTTGCGATGACAAATTTTAAGATTAATGTGACGGAAAATTTTATTGGTTTTGTGTTGCGCGTTTTAATTTATCGGTTTGGTGTTGCTACGTATTCATGTGTAACTTGGTACCCAAAGAAATGTTAAGAGTAGATTCTTGACACATGAATATTTTAAAATTGTTTAGAGCTCTTGAGCTATTGGATGTTTGAGATAGAAGGAGTTAATGAGGTGAATGGAGTTGAGAGTTAGTAATTGTGAGCCATTTAGTCTTAATAGCGTTTAAGAAAAGTTGAGCGACTTAAAGGATTACAAAGTATTTAGCATTTGGTTTAAGTAGAGAAAAAATGTTTGCCACATTTTTGGAGTAGTGAGAAGCTTTCACAGAAGCATCTTCCTTGAAGCCGTTATTAAATGTTTGTTTGGAGTTTTTGAATTTAGATTGAGTTATTTGATGATAGTGTAATTGGATCAGGAGGGACTTCTTTCTTTTTTTGTTTAGTGAAAGTAGTTCAATGTTATAGTTAACAGAGGACGGGGAGGTAGGTGAATATATGTAATTACATTCGAGTTAAATGTATAAAA
This sequence comes from Diaprepes abbreviatus, assembly GCA_034092305.1. Classification (NCBI taxonomy): domain Eukaryota; kingdom Metazoa; phylum Arthropoda; class Insecta; order Coleoptera; family Curculionidae; genus Diaprepes; species Diaprepes abbreviatus. The sequence goes on from JASJET010000031.1 coordinate 17,979,677, forward strand.
TATCAAAAGTTTGAAATGGGCATTAAATTTTAATTGTTTACTAAAATGTGGTTATTATTTGTTTGTACGACGTTTTGATTAGGTTGTATCTCTAATCGTTGTCAAATATAAACTAAATATTTTGTCTTAAGACTACGAGCGTATATAAGGCTGTGTCCCTCGAAGTGCGAAATTTCGCTTCACCGTGTACACCTCAATGATTTGATGTTACAAAGTAGTGAAGAACGAAAACTTTCACGGCTTTAGTCAGGTTGAAAATCATGGTTCTTGAGTTTAGACCGTGTCAAATTAGAATTGTTATCCGACGTTTCGCCTACGGTTGCACGAGGCATCTTCAGGGGTCTTTACTTTACGAGATTATATTCAATGTTCCCTTTTTCTGGTGAAAAAATGTTATCTTTAAATAATCAGGAAGATCAAAATAATTTTTTAGTCCACAATTCCATCTGATGTAGTTGAGAACTTTATTTTACGATGTTTTTTCGTAGTAATTTTATTTTCTGTGGCTGTTGCATTCAAGCAACAAAATACAATGTCCCGATGCGAATCGGTAGCGTCGCGTATTCGATGTCAGCCTTGGTCAGTACTGGTCAAATTTATGGCTTTTTCAATTTTTTTGACATATAAATGCAGAAATCAATGTTAAAAAATAATCTTTTTCGGATTTACTCATGTTGCTACCATTAGAAGCTTGTCTGTTTCGAATATAAAACTTAAGAGTTCACTTGAACGAGAGTTTAGGCAGTAGTGTCATTGATAAGTTGCAACCTGATTAGTTATTAGCTCGCGAAGATATTAATGCGATCATAATTGTTCGGATCGCTGAATCTCAACTAAAAATACAGTCTAACTACTCTGCTATTAATAAAAGTGTACAATATACTTATTACAGTACGATATTATATTTTATTCATTATACCACTTTTAAAGAAAAATTGTAATTATTATGAAGAACAGACATTAACCCGCCTACTCTCAAATATAGTTATAATAACTAAAGTATTTTCTGCTAATCTATTGTATATTTTATGATCAGATGTTTATGATTAATAAATAAAAATAGATATATATTTGAATGTGTTTAAAGTATTAATACTATGATCAGCAAAAATTATAATGGATTATGGGCACTAGGTGAGCGCTCATTAGAAGACTTCCAATTCCCTTTATACACGGCAGCGCATACGTTATAAATGATGAAATGCTATTTGTTTATAGCCTTAAAGAGCAATAAAAAAATGTTTCAAATGTTTAACAATTTGTAACTCAAAAACTATGCGTCGGACAGAAAAACTACTAGAGACACTTTTTGCTTACAATCGACCGAGGAACACGAAGATATATTACAAAAAAAAAATAATTTTTTAAATTTTTACCAATTTTTTTGTTTATAACAAATTACCTGACCATTTTTCGGGAATTTCCTCTTGATATTCGTAATTAGGGGGTGAAAATGCATATGAAAAACTTTGGTGGAGCAATGTTTCTTCATCGGCTACGAAAACCCAACTGAGCTCCCGGACTATATATGATTTTTAGGAGAAACTTTACTCGTGCATTTATTGGTGGACTTAATTGTTTAGTGACGTAATATGTAATTTTTTTAAATGCTTGGATTCAGTTGAATGACAATTTGTCTACTCTTGTACTTTAAGAAATAGTATTGGAGATGACCATTTTAGATGGAAGCGTTCTGAATCTATGATAATAATGAAATTTTCATATGTCCAACCTAGACCTCCATAAGGAAAAGCAAAGTATGTTGGAAAGCAGAGAAATGAGAAATAAAGCTAAAAGTTCATTCTTTATTTTTAAGGCCTTCTGTATATGACAGAATTTTTCTATAGTTTGGTGACCTGTTATCTTGTTTAGTATAGATCATAAATCAATTCATTCTTAAAATTTTGGTAGACTATAACTAAAATAGCCAGTAAGCTCCGTCCATTCTGGTAAAATATTTTTTATTGGAGTTTTACCTCCTACAGAGATTAAGACGGCCTGAGCATCATTGGGGGAGTTTTTTCTTCATCTGCAACTGTAAAAATGTGGGTTTTCGATGAGTACTTAAGGGGCTGAGTATTCTTGAATGCCAAATTTCTCCACAACTGAGGAAGTCGTCCAAAAATTCTATAAAAGCATTATAAATTCGTAAAGTAGCTGAGATTGCTGGCATATCGAAATAAAGTGCATATAATATTCAGAATGATGTTTTAGGGCTGCGAAAATTGTCAGCAGGGTGAGTGCCGTTTCTGCTGATTCGAGACCTAAAACTGCAAAGCAGACTTGGACAAAAGTGCTTTCAAAAAAGGGATCCAGGTACAAGAAGTACTGGTGGCGTTAAGTGTATAGTTAACAAGAAACAAGTTTATGGCATAAGTTTTGTATTTTTCTGATCACGCAGGGAACTTTAATTTCATCCCTCTGCATTAATAAAGAACTGTCTGCATAAAATGTATTTCAAATTTGAAACGTTCCTTTTAGTTAAACCTGATTATTATCTTCTAATAAAATATATATTCATATTTTGCAAACTACGAGTAATTATTAATTTAAATTAGTTCAATTCTTCATGAAAGTACATAATGTAAATAATTAATTTTGCAGTCGAAAATTAGTTCAAATATTCATATATACAAATTATAATGGTCAATTTCTGGAAAACTGTTTAACTGATATGGATGAAACTGTCAGCGAAATAATCTCATTGATCCGGGGAATTTTTAGCATATAAGAAGCGTTTTACGTCAACTGTCCTGAGGTGATATTTCAGCGTCAAATAACATACTTCTCACCTTAATAAAAAAAGGCAACTTACAAAAAATTTTTTTGTATACATTATTTTCACAAAATGTCTGACAGTACGACACTGGTATGTTTCGAAAACCATCACTGTATTTCTAATTATGAATATCCAACTTAAATTGAAAAACCAAAAAATCACTAATATTGAGGAAAAGAAGTGTTGCCAATACAAATGTACTCATCACTTATTTTTAATAACTGATTAAATGGTTTTACATAATAAATTATCCATTTCTCTAAATAGCTGAATTATTAATATCTTTATAGATCCTAACATAATAAAGCTTTAAATTCCTTTGATTGAAATAATTAGTAAAAGGCGGCTCATCACTTGCTAACACTTTATAACTCACTTGTTTAGAATCCGTATCTCGACACGTAAATCAAACATACACTTAGTCACTGGTTTAGTTTATTTTCTAAAGACAATTATGTTTCTAAGCATCCTTAGGGGAGACCGACTTTATTAATGGCTATTGGCTCTTTTGAATTCCATGGGAAAAGCAAAAATGTCAACAATGAAAATGTCACATGTAAACGATGTCGAAGATGAATTTCCTTGTGGTGCTAAATTTAGATTTTAAAACCTTTTTACCGGGGTTGTTATAATAATAATAAACACACTCATAAACAGAGAGGGATTGGCTTTAAAAGCGAGCAGCTGACTAGAGGCATATAATTTTAATAATAATAATAAACGTCTTTTATTAAAACAAAAATATATTTTACACACTTTCGAGAAGTGACATTAAAACAAGTACTCCATCTAAATAATCTAAAAACAGCATACCTGAAATCCATATCCATATGCCATATCAAAAAGATGGGCATATCATCTTCAAGCTGATACCTTGGGATGAGAAAATCGTCGGAAAGTTGGCTGTTGCATTTCCTAACTACAGAGTAGAAACTTCAACGCTTGATCGGGATCGATTCAGAACCATGTTTGGCTCTCTTCGAGTCCAGCTCATCAGGCTTTTTGCGTTGGTTATTGTGGATTAGTTTTGGGTCTGTCATTATATGACCGAGATCAAACAATAATCAAAACAGTGGACAGGTAAGCGGAAACCGAAAAGATGAAAAGCTTAGGGATTCTATTAATTATTAACTAACATTGAATATTATGATTTCATTGTAAATCAGTGGAAATAAAAAATCTAGGAAAGAGGTAAGGTTTAGCCAAGAAGAATGTCCTTCTTCATCAGCACAAGGCTGCAACAGCAGTTTGAATTCGTACCGCATTCATCTTATTAGTCTTTTCGGATCTTAACTTCGTCCCAAACCTCAAAACATTTCTTGCTGTGAAAAAGTGTGGGTTCGATTCTGAAATCATAGCAGCGACAAACGCCTATAACCCGATAAAATCAGATGCCCTTGGTACTGATTTCAAATCTGTAAGAATGTCGGAATATTGCTTTGTTGACTATTTCCTGAAAAGAGGCCATCGTTCGGCCTCTATCCAAATGCGCAAGCCCTACAACTTTGGCGGATCTGGCACCAAATCAAACCAGTCCGATTTCAGAGAATCGGACAAATCTCTGTTTTATTAAAAATTACAGATAATATTTTTGCTGTAAATGATTAGAGCTTTGGTACTGTTAGACTATTCTAGAGCTCTTAATAAAGTTTTACTTTCTAAACTTCAGTTTCTGGGGTTTGACGAAATTTGACGTCAGGTGTGCCCTAGGGTTCAATTTTGTCACTCCCACTGTTCCTTCTGTATACCTCAGGTCTATTTAATAGGGTCACTACCTGTAGTATGCACGGCTATGCCGACGATATTCTGTTATAGTTTTGATCCGGCAGATGCACATGTAGGCCTGACTGTAACCTTAAACTAAATGCCACTAAATCCTGCTTTGTGCTATTTGGTTACTCCAATATAATAGGGCATTTTAGAGACTCATTATGTTAATAAAACTTGCCTTGGCTCTTTCCTACAAAAAACTCAGCGATTCACTAATTTTTTTCTATATCATCCAGCTGTGTCCATATTTTTAAAATATTGTCAATTGATAGACATTAAACGTGAATTTCAGAATAATCTCCATGGATTGTACAGTTTTGTATCAGGTATTGGTCATTACTCAAAGAAACCATATCGATCGAGTGTGCCACTAACATTTTTTATAGTAAGCTAAATGCAAAATTTGATGTTTATGTACCTAAAATAGGTATAATTCCTAAAAGAAAATATCCATCATGGTTTTTTCGTCAAGGTAAAAACGCGTTTTTTGCATTTTTAGGTATTTAAAAACCTAATGCGACGGAGCAGTTCTGAGGCCGGACACGAATTCAGCGACCCAAAATTTATAAGAAATGGCTATTCTTATTCAGTGTACAAATTTCATGCCGTGCCGTGTTATATTTGTCCCTTAGATTGTTATTGTTAGGGATAGCGACTTCTATTAGTCGCTTGCTTAGATGTTTTATCTACTAATATGAAGTCTGGTCTGTTATGAGCAACTGTATGATCCGTGAGCGCAGTTCGATCCCACTACAGGTTGAACTCGTTGTTCGTCAGTATAGGTTCTAGAGTGTATTCATAGTATGAAACTTTCTCTACCTGCAACAGTTTGAAGTTTTCTGCCAATCTCGATAGATCATTTTGGTGGTTGAATCCTGTCTCTTCTTGTCCTCCAATTTGGCAAATTCTTGGCATTGGTTGTTCTGGATTGAGAGGATTATGCATTTCCAATATTTTCTCGTTGATCTGATCGTCGATAGCTAGTAGAAAACGTTGGGTTTCAGGAGACAGTTGCCCTGACGTTAAGCTGTGTTTCGACTCTAACTTGTCGACATTTTCCTGGTTAACATCATTAGGATGTTATCTTAGGCTTCTGTAGCTAGGCTTGAAGCTCCTCTTGATCTGGTTGGTGATGATAAGTCAGTTCATGATCCCTCAACTGCAAGGGTGTTGAGTCGTCTGCCTGGGATATTGCTCGATGTAGCACGGAAGACTCGGCCAACCTGTGAAAATATGTATGAGTCCTTTCAGTAACACTACGAGGTTAATGTTTGTGTGCCTTTGTCAGGAATGTTCTGACTTTCCTCTGCAGCTTTCTATATTCGTGCTACCCCAATTTACAATTCCAAAATGGTAAGTAAGTGCAGAGCACGCTTAGGTCTTGAGTGTCCTAAGTATATGGTTATTGTTTAGGCTGTTTCGCAGTGGTTGCCTCACCTCAAGATGATTAATATTGTTATTTTGAAGGCTTGAGCGAAAGCGATTACAGGAAAGGGGTACAAGTACTCGAGCATCAGTGGAGTAAATACATATCTTTAAAAGAATATTATATAAAAAGTAAAGGTTTGTGTCACAATTTTTGTCTTTTGTTTGTTAAGTTAGATACCTTCTTTGCCATTATCTTATTATTTTACAAGTAATTTAACCTCAAATAAAAGTTTAGAGAATTTTTTGGGTAAATTTTTGCTCTAAAGTAAGGAAGTTATTCTTTTCTTATCGTTTTAAAGACCGCCGACTTTGCAGTTCCATTACAATAATAAACATTATTACTTTAAGTAACTTGCATGCATTTACCTTTTCAATATATTTTTAATGCTTGCAAAAGATGACTTCAAGCCAGTCCGGTCCTGGCTGTAAAATAAATAAACATTTGGGTATTCTGAGAAAATATATGTTTAAAAAGCACTTTTATCCAAATTAATTAGCCGATTTTAATTATAAAAAAAGATAATATTACGGAATGTCCAATAGATAATCATCCAAGATTATTATATAGATGCCTACGCTTGTCATTCGAGCTTTAATTTCTACGTAACACTTACGTCAATAAAAGCATAAAAGTTTCATTAAACTAATTATTTTCATCAAAATTATTGTAATTTTCATCTCTGTCTAATTTAAATTATATAAAAATTTACCCTTGTAAGAAAATATTGATTTTAATTATGCTGCATTAAAGCCAATTTATTCAAATTACGCCCTCTTTAAAGAACTAAGTCAACACCAGATAAAACACTTGATGATCGCTTATATAAAATGTAACGTTTGTTAATATTGACTTATTCATAAAAAAACTGATTTTGTTACTTGCAGTGATTAGGACCAGAAGTAACCTAGATTTGATGTAGCGGAAGGCACTTGAAACCTAGATTTGGTGTGGCGGAAGGTATCTTGTATTTCTGGATAAATCACTTCGGAATGATAACAGGAATGATCAAGTCTCTGATCATTCCTGTTATCCAGTCTTAAAAGGTGAATTCAAAGAATCAAAAATTATTTACTAAGAAAATGTTAAAAATCGGCAATTTTCTTATAATTTTTCTATTATATCTCCGTAAATATCAGTTCTAAAGCAACATGTTCGTTGTAAAATTCTCTGCTATCCAGAAATATGCAAATTTACATTGCAAAATGGAAAAACATGCGAAAAAAGTGGAGATAAAGAACCCAGCCAATGTTTTGGAGTTTTGGGTATAATGAATTTCATATTTTAACAAATAAATCCACTCCTGGACCCAATTAGTGAAATACTTATCGCACAATAATTTGTTAATCCAGCTTGGCGCACGAACACGGCGCAATAAGCAAATGTTGTACAAATGGTTAATAATAAATTCATTAGAGTGCCGTATAAGATACGGCTCAAACTTCAAAACAGTGTTGGATTTTTTTAGATCGAACAATTAGGAAAACTTAGGGAATTTTTTGAATACCATATTCATTTTCTGCTTATAAACAATTGAATTACTTTGCGATTATTAAATGAAATCCTTTATTGACATGTGTTTCGTAGGTAAAATATTACACGTCACAAGTTTAATTAGTTTAATTCACACCATCACATTCATACACACAACACTCGTGGACATATACACGCCTTTATGACTAATCCTACCACTAACATGTTGAATCATTTTAAAACACTTGAATTTTAAAATTTGGACATGAAAAACAAATACAAATTCAAAAAACATAGCTATAGAGCCGCACTCGATACGATCTCGATACGCTTTCGGTCCGGTAAAATGTTCTTACAGGAGAAACAATGAACCTATTCACACTATCGGTTTCGCAGGGATTTCAATATCGTAAACTCTTTTTCATTCAAAAAAAACTTATCGAACCGAAAGCGAACCGAGATCGTATCGAGAGCGGCACTATAGTGAGAATCAAACCTAAAGGTCTTCAGTTTTTACAAAGTCCCCATTCATTGCCCAAAATTAAAATATTCGCCCATTGAATAAAACGCATTTTCCAGAGAAAACATCTTTAATCTTTTTTTGAACAATTCTTTACCTGCAATTACTTTAATATGATTAGGTAATGCATTAAAAATTAAATATCTTCTTATTTTTTGTTTTGCCTTTCAAAGAAACACGTAATCATTGATTTTAATTGTCAAAGAATATGACATAAGTTTTTTCAGTATTTAATTTTAAATAATTATTCATCCTTACTACAATTTCACTAGATTTCTTTGAGGCACTCGAGATATCAGCTTCTGCCACAAGTGGTTTTCCTAGCCCATTTAAAAAAAATAAAAACAATATTGGCCGTAGAATTGACTCCTGAGGTACGCCTGTAGACATAGGAAGGGGATCTGAATAGAAAACTCCCATACTTCCTGAGACGTTAAATGTTATACTTACTCGTTGAGTTCTGCCACACAGATTATTTGGAAAACCCATAACTCCATACATATTTAATTTTCAAAAGTAACAAATTGTGATTAATCAAATCAAATTCCTTCGATAGGCCAAAATAGATTCCACTTGCCTGCCTATTACCGTCAAGCTTCTCCAGAGCCAAATTTAAACGCTTAAAAATAAAATCCTGTGTGGACTTCTCAGGCCAAAAACCATGTTGATCCGGAACCAGCACTTTTTCTCTATGAAAATAATTCCACAATCTAATATAAATAGTACGCTCACTCATTTTATAGAATACTGAAAACAGTGAAACTGGACTAAAATTATTTAAATCCGTTATGTCACCCTTTTTATGTATGGGAACAATTTTAGCATCTTTTAGTAGAGCAGGAAATCTACCTTGGAGAAAATAGTTGTTAAAGACATCAGTCAATGGATAACAAATCATTAAATAATTTTTTCGACACCATTTCTGGTATTTCATTAAGACCAGTTGAGTGCTTAGGTGGAATTTGCATATTAATACTTGTAACTTCATCTAGTTTATAGAGAATCAAAAATATAGTAGACGCCAGACTTCTGCTGACACCATCCTGACTTCTCATCACTTTGAACATAATTTGTGCCCACTCGAAATCTGTCACCAAATAACCCAGAGGTGGTTTTTGGATTCCCGATCTAATCACCGTTGCTCAATAAATTTCCACGTTGTTTTTTATTTTGAGACTTTTGAATCTTATTATCATTATAAGTTATTTTGCATTGATTTACGTAATGTTTGTAAGACTTCTTTTCCTGTTTATACATCTCTAGAATAATCTCATTTTTAGTTCTCTTATACAAGTCATACCAATCTCTTATTTTTTGGACCAATCATGTATTTCAGGAGTGACCCAGTTTTTACTTCTATTGACAGTTACATTACAATACATTTACAAATATAGAATAAAAGTACTCGAAAAGAGGATTCGTCTCAATCCGATTAATATCTTATGAGATATAGCACTATCAGATCAGGTTAACTCAAGCCTTAGCAAGCGGCAGCCGTCACGTTAAAACTGAAATTGAAAGTTCGAAAACTGGCCATTGCATATTAAGAAAACACCTTCACACAGTGGGTATTTATAATGAAGAACCAACACAGACAAAAAGGACGAAACAGTCTTATTCATCGTTTTCAAGGATCGATTAATCCTGAAGGTCTATATCCAAGAAACAAAGTAGTGAATAGGCTTCTAAACCACTGGCGACAGAATAAATCATTAGGTTTCAGTTTAAGGGCTTCTCAACCCTAGTCTGCCATATCATTCAATCAATCAATCAATCAATCAATCAATCAATCAATCACTGATTGATATCAGGGCAAATTAGCTATACAAGACCAGAATGAAGAACTTTCTGAGATACTTTATCAAAGACTGATGTAGTTGTCGATGTCAAACATCAGAGACAATTCAGCATATTACGAAAGGATGTCAAGGTTGGCCCATCTTGAACCTCATGTTTTGGTTGTAGCTTGGATTCAGCAACTTGTTCGTTGCTATTGTCGGTGCTTTCACGAGTTTATTTCTTATGGTATTAAATCATATCTCTGGGATTAGGTTATTTCAGAGAATAATTCGAAACCTATCTCTCATTCTTTTGCTGCATATTTGTGTATCATACTCGTTGAGCCTTTTTACTTGGTACGTCCAATACTCGAAGCTCTAAATAATTCCGCACTGATAGTCAGTTTTTTAATATTCGTTAAGTCTGTCAAACATAATGAGTGCGAAATATCATAAAAGATTCGGAGCAGTTTTTCTTTATAAGCACCAAAAAGGCGCAAAAAGACTTATGCTACCGCTGTAAAGTATATAAAGAACTTTGTATCTTATGTACAGAAGTGGGTGAAAAGGTATGATCGAGAAAAAAATGTCTATGATCTTCCAAATCGTGGTCTAAGACATATGACTACTGTAATTCAAAGGTACACAAATTCCAGGCAAGCCACCGAGTAGGTCTGGGCACGGTAGCTCTTATTGCGATATTTGCTTGAGGTGCAAACTCCCCACTATCACTTTTGGAGAAAATAGAACAAAGTTATTTTTTTTGTCGGCCATGTTATAAGCGCTATACTTACACATTATACAAAAATGTCATTCAAATCGGTGAAGTCGTTTCGGAGTAATCGTCATAGGGAAGATTCATCCGGTATCGGATACCTTAGCTTTTTTTTTCAAAAACAGTATTGTGTTTACCTGAAATGGATTAAGAAAAACAATATTTCAATACATCATCTGTATACACCGTAAAAAGTGTATCGTACTATTTACTTTTAGAAGAAGAAGAAAAAGTCTTTGTAAATTATCATTTTGGAAAAGTGTAGAGTAGTATCGGACACACGTACATATTATGAAATAATGATTTTTATTCTAAAAATCACTCACAAACGAATTTTCATTACTACAACAGAAAAAGCATTGGTTAATAAAAATTTAATTATCTCTTTGCACATTAGTCTATCAGTCTGCAAATTTAGGTACACATATCACAAAGAATCACAAATAATGCATTGGTCATTATTTGCTTGATTTCGGCAGCTGGGCTGATCGAATTTTAGAATTTTTTTCACATTTTCTTTTCCATCAAACTTTCTCTTTAAATTCCTTGATAAATTCACATTTTTTGACTTTTATTTTAATTCCTTAATTTTCTTCTCTTTTTTTAGTCAAATCGATTTTAAATTACTTTTTTTTGCAACTTGATTCTTATAATGGGATGTCAAGGTTTCACTTTTTTTTTATCACTGCTTCCACGTGATTTAAACTTAACAGTTGAGGTGCTGGATAACGGTTACATTTCTAGCAACTTATTTTCACCAGCAGATGCATGTGCTTGAGGAATGGACATTTCTTTTGTTGCAAGATATGACGATGAAGTCGGTTCATCATTTTCATTTTACTCCTCATTGTTGTGGCCTTGGTTTATAGATGGCGCAGGAGATGTTTTTTTCTCAACATTTATAGACGGTTGAGCTGTACTTGCATCACCACTTGTGTCTTCTTCATCAGTGATGAGTGAGACACAAAAATCTAGATCTATAAGAACATACTCTATTGAAAACTCCACGTTAACCAGTCTTTCAGAGATATTTTTTGGTTGACTCATTCAAAAAATAATTGCATCCATTTAAAAAAGCTCTCAGCTATAATCCATGCACTATTTTGGTCATAAAAAATTTTGATCGATTCATATACGAGGATAAACAAAAAGGGGTGCAACGAATAGATCACCAATGTCATTTATAGACAAAATGATTGTGACATTTCTTCCCCTTTCAGTAGATATTAATTGTCCTACTTGCATTTTCCCTGTGACGGGCATTATCTTGAGTTTATTCCTGTCAACAACTGAGACACTTGTCTCATCAGCATTAAATATGTTAGTTGGACTAAAATTATGTCCCTCAATTAATGTTGACAACTAATCAAAAAATCGGAGGCTGGTCGATTTTCATTTTTCTGCTAATTGGTAGACAAGCTTTAAGAACTCAGCTCTGCTGAGACGCATGAGCTGGTAATCGAGGGTTTTTAAATGACTATACAGAATTTGTTCTTTTTCTTCATCAAATGTACTCTGAAATGTATCCTTGTTAGCTGTACAAGGCTTGGATAGAGCTTCTCCTCCCCCGTTGTTACCTAATGTACTTTTTAGTACAGAGTAAGTTTCACTCACTTCCCTGATACTTAGTCCTTGTGACAATACTTTTTACATTGCTTCTTTCATGTTTACCTCCTGTATAACAAAAAGATAATCCGTTAGATAGGAATTTTTAAATAAAAAAAATAATGTCATGAAAAAAGTAATACACCGATCACGGTTGTCTACCGAAAACAAATTAACTATGATCTAAACTACATGCACAGCAAACTAAGCCGTGAAATTTTACATCTAAGCAGATAACAAATCAGGCTGGTCACGGGACTTATAACTGGCCACTGCAGCTTGAGAAAACATCTACTTACAATGGGCATCTTCAACGAAGAACCAATGTGTAGACTATGTGATGAAGAGGACGAGACGGCCTCACATATCATCTTCGAGTGTGAAGCTTTGGCCTACTATTCGGAAGGCTTATACCCAGATGATAGACTAGTGGACAGGCTGTTAAACCTGATCATGGCAACCAACCTGTTCACCTAGAATGGATATGGCAGGCAATACAATAAGTCTGAAGGCTGCAGTATAAGGGCTTTTCAACCCTAGCCTGCTATGTCATATAATCAATCAATCAAAGTTAGTTTCATTGTACTTGGATTCAAGATGGCGAGGGCTCATCATTATCGTCTTAATGAAGACGGTTAGCGCTTGACAGGTGCTGCCACTGGTGGCATATGCCGTAACCAGTCACTGTCCGATACCGCCCACCGTCCGATACCAGGGGCCCTATCCTCGACCTGGGGAACGTGAAGTGAAGGGTGAAAAGGTGGCGATCGCGTATTCTTGAAATGTTCATCACTCATATCCTCGTTCGCCCGGTAAAAGGCGAACGGTGAAACATGCGCAAATGAAATGTCAGCCGCTAAATGACATTTTTAACGCACAGATTTCAAAAAATAAAATAGAATTAAAATTTTTTATTTTATTTTTGGTTCTTCAAAATAACTCGTCATTAAAAAAAATATGTTGACGAACCGTTTCTTTAAGACGTTTTATTTTTTGAATAAACAGTTGAAACGTTAATTAGGTGGTAATATTTTTAATATTTTCAAATTTTTTAATAAAATATCCTTAGAAAGTTCAATATGTCTTGCAAATATTAAGTAAATTTGAGATTACAGACATATAAAATTATTACAGGAGATTCTGTTCATAACTCAATTGTATGAGCGTGCTATTTAAAAATGTTTTTCTAGGGCCAGTTCTGCTTATGGATTTAACATAACTACTTGTGTCGATAACAGCCGAGTATCTTAGTTTTAAACAGTTAAATCTAACGCAATTCTTTTCACGACGCGACAAATTTTATATTAAAATTGTGTTAACTACAGCACTTAACTTAATTAGACTATGTTAAACACTATATGACACTACAATTAAATAAATATTATGATTATAATTTATCGGGACATATAAATAGGAACCCTACAGACCAACAAATGTCATTCAGCATAAAAACCTTATTTATGGTACTTTTGATCTTCAAACCTCTACAAATCTTTATAATATATATATATATATATATATATATATATATATATATATATATATATATATATATATATATATTAAAAGTTGAATGTGCGATCCACCAGTATCTAATGGACGTCTTCTGTCTGGCCTTTGGTTTTGGTCCTTAGTCATAAAAAGTTTTTCTATCATTGTTCGTTTCAGGTTTTCTTTCAAATTTAGCTGTCAGGACAGAATATCTTGCAGTAAGAGGCTATTTTGTGAATTCATACAATAAATAAATGATTGGATAGCTTCCGTAGTGGATTGGGATGATGGCTTTTAGTCATACTACGTAGAGTTGTAATTTTCACCGTTTCAAGGTTTATCATTGCTGGCTTTCTGCAATTACTGTCAGTATATTGCTTTGTATATATGATTGCTGTTTTTCTTGATATCCCTTTTTCTTTATATATTAGAATCTTAAAGTACTTGGCTCTTTGTATGCATTTTTGTTTAACAGTTCTAGAGTGTCAATTTAAGATAAATTTAATCCAGGCAAGGTACAAATATTGTAATGACAAAAATAACAACAACAGCACCATTTTTTTTACTTTTGACAATTAATTTAAAGTACCAAAACTACTTTTTGCCTAAAATGGCAACAAAATATACTACGGGCATTTTCGGTCTGACAACTTAATTCAATCTGTCATCCATTTTATTTTTTGAAATTCTTGGGTTTTAGCACGTTCATATCTGGCAACATTGGCTTTTCAAGAATACGGCTTTTACTGTCAAAAAGTTCACATCGCCATTCCCATCGCCATTCACATCACCTTTCACATCACACTTTCGAGGACAGGGGCCCAGACGACTCTCCCCTAGATACAAAGCGGTCGAATTTGCAATCTTCTTCTTTTAAAAGTTGACTAAATATATAACACATGGAAGAATTGCATTTCTACTATATTATTCCAAAAGTATTAATTTTGCCTTAACTTAGAATTAAAATCCAATAATATTTTTTGTACTACTTACTTTGCTCTAACCAAATCAGAAAGAATGCTTTCAATCTAAGCTATTATGGATAATACTCTACACAATATTTTTGTTTTAACACTGTTCTAAAGATAACATGTTTTGGTCCTATCTGATATAATTACATTTTTTGAACTCGAAAATGTTCAGTGAATATAAATTCATTTAAAAATATTGTAAAAAAATCATTAAATCACCATTCTTATCAAAATTACTGAAAAACAACATAATTTATCGAAAATTCTTACTAAAAATTAAATTACCGTAATTTTGCCATCACTATTTCATTCGGCTCCTTAACTGAGCTAAAAGAGCAGTTAAAAAATCTTGTCACATTAATAAATAGGGTCATTTACTTTTTAAACGCCCCGTAAACGGTCTACTTCCTCCTTTACCTTAAAATGCAAATACGTCTGAAATACAGCGAAAACGAAGAGCGAAGAGGCTCAAAACCCAGAGGCCCTTAAAACTCAGAGGGTCTGACTTATTGATTTATTTTTATTATCCAATTACTTAAAACGTTTCATCGCGTGTTTTCCCCATAACGAATAATATTTTGATGGATATGTTATATCAACTTGCTATGGTTAAGTAGCGATCAAATAATAAAACGTTTTTGATGAAAATATTGACATCCGTTACATAAACTATCAAATGTTGGTTGGTGATAGAACATAAAAAAGTACATTGTTTTACAAATTGATTAATATGTTGGAATGTGGAAAAGCGACGGCTTAGAAAGATCGTAATTGTACTGGTAGACATATATAGGGTGTCCCGGACAATGTGGACAATCTCTCGGGAATTAATAGTATGCGTTAATATAGTATTTAAGAAAATTTAGATTATTAAACTAGCTACTTTACCAAATCTGAAAATCTTAATTAAAAACTAAATTTACATAGGTTTTTGTCAACTACTAACTTTTTCAGGAAATATTTATTAACCTATTGAGAAATTAAAATTGCACTAGGTAATTACAGTTGGTTAAAAACTTCGTAAGTAGGCTTAATTAGGCTGAGCTCTATGAACTCTGATACATTCCCGAGCACAACGAATTAGTAACTCCTACACCCTCCATAATTAACCAAGGTTATGTCTTATTTGAGTGCAGTAGACAATAATTCTTAGCAATATTTTTTTCCTGATAATGGGACAAACGAAATACTTTAAGTGGCTCTAGAAGTGAAAGTTTAGTGGCTTTAAATATGGAAATTGATGAGGTCATGTAATAGACTGATAAATATGAACGTTATTTAAGTGTTCCCACACAGACGGATCTCGATGAAAGAGCAGGAGCTGAAGTGTTCGATAGAAGGACGGGCGTCTGGGAGAGCAAGCAACGGTTTTTTAAGCAGAAACTTATGCTCTTCTGCAATGTGGTTATCTCTGTAAGAGGAACTTAAATAGAAGAACTATTTATATATGTTCAGATATGCAATGCTCAGTGGGATTGCAATATTGGCACTGGAGCTCAATGTAGTAGATTCACGTACAGGGAGATACTTAGTAATTTAACAAAAAGCGGCAGCACAATCAGATCAGTATGTTTCCTGAGTCATTTGATGAATGCTGTAGGGAAGCCTCGGGATTCAGATGTGCCGAGATATTATTACCTGGCAGGCCATCTGCATAGGATTGGCATCGCGGATGATCCGGTATGCGGACAGTGCCTGGGATCAGGCGCGGATCCAAGAGCTTTGAGTTCAGGAAACTAGACCCGATTTTGCCTCTTATACTATAGTTTATTCAAGAACTAGAGAGAGTAATAAATCATTTTTTACCCTCTTTTTCTTCGCAAACTAGCTGTGTCCGGTGTCGTTGGCAAAATCTGACACATATATTTTTCATAGGAATGGGTTAGAACTTTTATAATCAAAAATACCGGTCTATAATAATGGACTATTTGTGTTGGATAACAATAGATATTTGGAAGTATGAAGTGTTAAAAAGGATTTTAATCCTGCGTTGGAAGGAGGTCTATTTTATCACTAAGTATTTATGCCACTGAATATTATTTCGGTGATAAACTTAAAATAAAAAGTTTTTATAATATTATTTTATTTCTTATGATTTCTTAATAATTCACATACATTAGAAAATATAGATAATTTTGACATATTTAACACAAATCACAACTATATTTTTATTTTTGACATAGAAACCGTTTTAGGCACATTCAGACTAAAAGGTAGCCTTATCCTCTCAAAAAATTCAAAGTTATAATTTAAATACTTACAAAATACCCATCGTCAAAAATACAAGAATTTAACGTATATAAAAAAATAAATTCGTCCATATAATATTAAAAATTTTTTGTGGTTATTGGCCATTTTATTATTAATTAAAAAGATTTTTAGGACATTTGACGTTTCAGTTTATTTATATCTTAAACCATCTGTAGAATTACAATTAAACACTAAAAGGGATACAAATGTAATTCATTTTTATATGTTATAGTTAAAATTAGACCTACTTATTTTTATTTCTATTGCACTGACATCTTAATTTAATAATTTACTTTATTTTATGGAAATTCGATAGCTCCAAAAAAATAAAATAAACATGTTAATTCTACACGCCTAAGAAAAAGATACAAATATAATAATAAAATAATAAAAAAATTACGGCTAATTGGAATTAAATGTATATAAAATTAACAAGTGGAACACACTAAAATAAAAATATATAAAAAAATATATAAACAACATTAAACAATAAAATATAACAAAAACAAAAATTTAAATAATAAATTGTGTTTACACTAGTAAACATTACGTATTTAATTCGTAATCAAAGTCAAAATAATTGGTTCCTCTATCTCACCGATCATGAGATCGAGTTTCCACATTTTCTTTTATTCTTTTATTATATGGATTTTTCCCAATTTTATGCAGTAACTTTATTCAAAAAAATCTTTCAAAAGTTCAGTTAAATTACTAATTTTGTAAGTTGTCTTATTGCTCGCAACTCTACCTTTTACTTGAAAGAGATATTTCCTTCTCCAACGTACAGTTTCCGGACGATCTATAAGAACAGATTTCCTATCTGGTTTTTTCCAGCAAAAATTAAATTCATTGAGCAATTTTCAGAGCTCAGTTCTTTTAATTTCAGGTAAATCCCGATCTTCATTGACTTTAGTTAGAATTTTGTCGACGGTTGGGATCTGCTTCTCATAATAAAATGTATGTATAACTCCTTTTATTGCAGTTTACATCTCTTCTTCCAACGAGTTTTTTCGTCTGCCTGTGATCGAATCTGGCTTGGGAGTACTAACAATTCCAGTCGTTTTTTTCTCCTTCAGTATTCGGTACATAGTAGATTTTCAAATTCCTCATGTTGGAATACGGAACACATCTCAACAGAGCTTTTAACATTATTATCTAGATATTGATATCTTAAGGCATCACAAATACTCATTGTAATAAGTTTTTCGTTGAGGAAAAAATGCCCTGGTTTAACGATTTTGGAGTAAATATAGAGGTGGAAGCCATATCTTTTAGGTATCTCACTAATCTCAAATAATATATAAAAACAAGCACAAACAAGATAAATCACTAAAGACACACTGTAAGGTGTACTTTGCTCACTGACAGAAATTAAATTGAACTCTCAGAAATTTTACTGTTGCAGTAAATTTATAAAAGCTTATAATATTTAAATATAATTAAATTTACGGCATTCCTCAGTTACCTGCAGCACTGGAGCAGGTACATTGGAGGTTTCGGGAACAGTTTTATTACTCTCTCTAGTTCTTGAATAGAGTATAGGAATGTGTATGCTTGCGATCGACCGTCCTCTTCCCAAGCGCCTCGAGTTCAGGAAAATTAAAATTATTCTGCCTTTTATATTTGGAATGTGTATGCTACTGGCACTCCCCCCCCCCCCCCCCGTTGACAACTTGTTTTTCTTGCGATAGCCCCCCCTCTCAAGAACTTTGAGTTCAGGAAAATAGACTCGATTCTGCCTCTTATACTAGAAATGTGTATGCTGATGGCATCTCCCCCCCCTTTATTGGCAACTTGTTTTTTCTTGTGATCGCCCCCTCCTTTCTAAGAGCTTCAAATTCAGAAAAATAGACCTGACCCGGCCTTTTACACTAGAAATGGGAATGTTTCTGGTATCTCGCCCCCCCCCCCCCCCTCCCCACGTCGACAAGTTACTTTCGATTGCCATACTGCACTTTTGTGTTATCACCCCCCCCCCCCCCCAAGAGAGAGGCTGGATCCGCCCCTGTCTGGGATAGGATGAAACTGTTGACCATGTTCTCAAATAGTAAATATTTTAAGCGTGATCTAATGGTTTAATCACAATTTTAATACGAGGTGTGGTTGAAAAGGTATTCATCTCAATTTGGTTATTTTAACTGGAACACCCTATATATTTTGAAATGATAAGGTAGAGTTTTTATTATATTTATAACAATATACCGCATTTTATGTGAAAATGAAAAGGCAAGCTGGATTTTGCAATTTTTGAATTTAAAATATTAGAAATTAATCTCACGAATTTATTGGGTGATGAACTATTAGTAGAACGACTTAACATTTATGTTTAACAAGATGGTGCTCCTAGTCATAATTCCCTAAGAGTAAGGGAGTATTTAAATAGCGATTACCCTAATGGATGGTTAGGTACATATGGACCGTTGAGGTGGTCGCCACGCTCTCCATACTTAACATCACTGGATTTTTTTTCTATGGGGACTTCTAGACAATGAAATATATAAGCAAACCATTAATATACACTCAGTAATATCTGTAAGAAAGCGTTGTCAAAAGTGTATTAACGACAATGGGGACCATTTTGAGTTTCTTTCTGGTTATATTTTTTAGAAAGGATATAGCTTGTTATTCAGCATAAATTATGTTTTGTTGATGTCCTCGTTTTTTAAATACTACTTTGTCATTGTCTTGTGTTGTCATTAAATAAATATTAAGTGTATCTGTTAAGTTTAAATATAAGTATTATAACATTTTCTTTTGTTTTTTATTCATAGCTTACTAGGATTTTTAATGAAAAATCGCAAAATCCAGCTTGCTTTTTTCAATTTGACATAGAGTGTTGCATATTGTTATGAATGCAATTAAAACTCTACGCTATCATCTAAAAATATATAAGATGTTCCATTTAAAATAATTAAATTGGGATGAATAACTTTTTAACCACACCTCGTATTAAAGTTGTCATTACATCCTTAGATTATTCTTAAAATATTATAAAAATGAGGCGTTTTAAATTTCACCCCGTATCTTCAAAAGAAAAGAAAATCTTGCGAATGCTACATTAATTCTTTGCTAACTTTAATAGTTAACGACAAACCTCATAAAAGTATTGAATCTGGAATATTTGTCTTCCGGTTGGTCTCTTTTGATTGTCCAGCATTAGTCGGCCAACATCCTTGGACTCCACCTACCCCGATAACGTCTTTCCTTTTTTGAAATGTCCTGATGGAACCTTTCTCAATGCTCATCGCTTACAGCCCTCAAATTCTCACGGAAAAAAATCCATATTCGAGTCCAAGAAATGAATTTTAAGTGACGTATCGCAACCCATAGCATAATAGAAGTTTGTTAATTCACAACCATGTGCTTGAAGCATTGCCATACTGGTTTTCTTAAAAGGTTCAACTTTTCTTCAAATTTTGAATCTTTTATTAATTCTCTAATTTGAGGCCCTATGAAAGTGCCCTTGTTTATTTTAGAGTAACTTTTTCTGGGAAATTTGTCTTTCAAATACAAAAATCTATTTCTATTGGGATCCATCGTTCTTACAAAATTTTTTATAAGACCTAATTTGATATGAATTGGCGAACGAAATATATCAGAAAGCTTTACAAGTGGTAAATTCTTTACATTTTTCTGTCTAGGAACTAGAGATTTACGCATACTTTTTTTATTATAGTGATTCGTTCAGTACCTACTATCCCATTCAGATACAAAGTAGTATAATGTGGTATAACCCAACTGCAGTCAAAGTAGTAGGGCAATAACTTTTAAATCGTTGCAGATTTTAAAATAATGTGTATTATAACCAGCTTTTTTTAAAGTAATAATTTCGTGACTAAAATGTGGTTGTCGGACTTGCATTGTCTTTGTTTTTATTTATTTTTACGAAGACGAACACATATGTGAAAAATTCCACACAGTTCGTGAACATTATTAGTAGCATCAATCTAGAGTCAGACGACAGACTAATAAGCTTTGATGTGGAAAGTCTGTATACTAATGTACCATTAGGGGAATCACTAGACATAATCAAAACTAGACTTTCAAATGATACTACTTTATCAGATCGAACCACGTTACCACTGGACGGGGTGATGGATCTTTTGGACTGTTGCTTGCGTAGTGCTTACGTTCAAGTAAAGGACAGGTTCTACGCTCAGGACAACGGGCTTCCGATGGGTTCTTCACTCTTGATTTCTTGAAACATCTAAACAACATTCGACCTACAATTAAGTTTACCATGGAAAAAGAGGTAAATGATCAATTGCCTTTCCTAGATCTCATGGTGAATCGCTCAAAAACCATTAAAACTTCAGTATACAGAAAGCCAACATATACTAGACAATATCCTAAACATAGTTCTAATCATTCTGTTGTAACAAAACGGGGAATTATACGCAACTTCGTTAATCGCGCTAAATCTATATGCAATAATGCCGATTTATTGGAAAAAGAGGTAGCAAATATTAAATCCGATTTACAACTGAATGGTTATCCTATGAAACTAATTGACGATGTTATAAATAACTTTAGAACAACGAACACTGGACAGTAAGAAACACATTCCTTCTTCACAATTCCGTACATTAAGGGAACTTCGGAGAAAATAAGACGAATTGCCAGTAGTTATAATATAAAAACAGCCTTTAAATCAGGAAATACACTTAGAGCTCATTTAACAAAAACAAAACCAAAAAGTACCGATAAGAAAGAATGTGTTTACAAAGTTCCGTGTCAGTGTGGTGAAATGTATATTGGACAAACCAAACGACCACTAGAAGTTAGAATTAAGGAACATAAGGGAAACCGTCGAGATCAGGTATTACAGAACACGCCTGGGATAAACAACACCATATGAAATGGTCTGAGGCTGCGGCAATATATATGGAACCCAACATGAAAAAAAGAAAATTTATAAAAGCAGCTTCCATTAAAAAAATAATGGAATCTTCAGTAAACCGAGTGTTGAGATGTCTAATCTTTGGCAACCACTACTTTATAACATCAAATCATTGAGGTGTGTACAGTGAAGCGAAACTTTGCGCTTCAGTGGACACAGTCCCTATATAAGCTCGTAGTCTTAAGACAAAATATTCAGTTTATACTTGATAACGATTAGAGATACAACCTAATCGAAACATCGTAAAAATAAATAAAAACAAAGACAATGCAAGTCCGACAACCACATTTTAGTCAATCTTCAACATTATCTACAACCATCAAACAAACGTTAATAATTTCATATTCTAATAAGTTTCTATCACATTAGAAACATGTGCTAGAGGAACACAAGAAAGTACATAACAGTGATAAAGAACAGTTTTTAAACTCGTTTTAGATGAGTCGATAGGCAAACGTCACTTAGACGGATCAAATTCTATTTTCCACATGTTCATAACTGGATTTACATCATTACAATACACTAAGTCCACATCTTGAAAAAAATGTTCATCACGATTTCGAAAATGACATATTTTTGTTTCATGATGTAGCACATTTTATACTTACTTTCAAATGAGATCTTAACAGTTCTGCCTGTTTTTTTTTGACAACTTCAAATCGCGAGTCAGGTTATTTAGATCTGCTTGAGTAATTAAATGTGGCTTAACTTGATTTTTTTCAAACTCAGAATCAGAATCATTATCTTCGTTAACAGTAAATTGGTTTCAATTGGAAGGTTGTGAATTGTCATTATGTTGGACTAGTTTTGTTGCTGAAGAAAAATCATGATATTTAACTGTGTTTTCTCTTTGAATTTATGTATTTTATTTGCGTAAGATAAAGATGGCAGTCCGAAACATGATCTTGAGACTTAGTTCATATCATAGGAATAGAATATAACGTGATCATTCCTTTCAATCGAATACATTTTTCACACATGTTACTCAACAAATATGTGAGGTCCAAGCTTTATCTTGATGATCCACCGAAAAACTAAAATACTCGCGGTAACACTTCAAAATAAGATGTGTAAAATTTCGTTATTCTTTTTTGGAAAGTCAGTTTACCACAAATATAACAAAAGAGTTAAGATCGTTAAGACACCTTTTCCACATAAACTAACACAACTTAAATAAATATAGAAACAAATATATACGAGTATAACACTATTTTTTGCACCCGTTCACATGCGTTTATAGCTATAATATCAAAAATGAACTTGACCTTATCACAAGAAAACTAAGGGCGATTGAAACATAATAAGTGAACATTCGTAATGAGGGTAGGTAATCAAAACACGATTACTTACCAGAGTTCGTGTGACATAACCGCGGTGTAATTTAACGTGGTTATACATTTTTTTTGTATCGATTCAATAAGATGAATATATTTATCAAAGAATGGAGTTATACAACAAAATAATTGATCTAGGGTTCTGAAAATCTTTCGTGTGGCGTGTTTTTATATGCAGTCATAGTATCTATAGGTTTTATGTACTCGCGAATCAACCTTGTAATATCCGATACTTCTTCTTTTAGGCGATAGAAGACGTCAAAGTTTTAAGAAAATATAGATTTTTCTCAAATTTCGTGGTAATATCCGATACTTCTTCTTTTAGGCGATAGAAGATGTCAAAGTTTTAAGAAAATATAGATTTTTCTCAAATTTCGTGGTAAATGAATTTAATGAATTTCGATGTGTGGTCTAACACTATATTATGAAGTTTTTTAATGGTATAGCGATCGGCTATAAAGTAGTGTAACTATTATAAAAGTGACGTCACTTGTAAACATCGCTTTCGATTTTTCGACTCAGATATTTCTATGTATTGTCGTAGTAATGCCCCTGATGTTAAGCCCATATAAATAACGAACTATTTCGACCACCGTCAAAATGTTAGTATGTTTCGTCCCGGTATCGGTGGTGGACTCATCAGTGGGATCCACCGATGCCTTTTCCAGACATCCATTCATGCTTTCTACAACTTGGAACTCCTACTTTAACCAAATTTGTCGGAGAACAACGGTGGGATGTTCTTACATGCCCCCTTAAGGCATTTGCTTGTCCGACTTTTGACTATCGTAGAAAGTTCAAGCTCTAGAAGCACAGGCCTGGTAAGAGAAATTGTGGAACGGACATCCTAGGTGGTTTTTCCAAAGTAGGGTACCGGCTTTGGCACAAAGCCTCGAATTGACGTCTTTACGTCGCATCGTCCCTGTTCGGGCGCCATGTCGTAGTAATGCCCCTGATGTTTAAGGCATATAACTAACGAACTATTTCGACTACCGTCAAAATGTTGGGATGTTTCGTCCCGGAATCGGTGGTGGACTCATCAGTGGGATCCACCGATGTCTTTCCCGGACATCCTTGTCATGCTTTCCTCAACTTAGAACTCCTACTTTAGTCTAATTTGTCGGAGAATAACGGTGGGATGAGCGGTTTCGCCAAGAAACAAATATTTTCAATTACATGCATACACCAATTAACAGTAATAATAAAAAATATCTGTATCAATAATTTTTCGAGTGATTTTGTTGCTATGGAATTTAGTAATTTGACTATTGACAAATTGCCATCACTGTCTAAGAAGTTGACTGAATAAGGTCAACATTATAAATTTCTAAATCTATTTTACTATTTAATATGGACTACACGCACTCCGAGAAGGTTGATATGCTTCTGGTGTATGGGTTTTTGTGAAGCAAATGTGTGTCAAAGTGTTAGGCTTTACATGGAGAGATTTCCTTACCTCCGAATATCAAACCTTCAAACATGTGCCAATATTGAGCGTCATCTCCGAGAAACGGTCAGCTTTAAAAAAAAATTAAAGGTAGGAGTCGTATTCGAGCAACTCGAACAGTCGAAAACGAAGAGGACATTTTGGAAAGAGTTGAAGAAACGCCAAAATGTTAGTACACGCGGCTTAGAACGTGAGATGGACATCCCTTAAACTATTGTAAATGATATTTTAAAAGAACAGTTGTTACATCCATATCACGTCCAAAACATTCAGGAACTTTTCTCGATTGATCCCTTCATGTGCCTTTCATTTTGTGAAATTTATTCGAAACAAAAGAATTCGTGATCCAAATTTTCGTAGAAAAATTTTGTTTACTGACGAGACATGCTTTACAAGTCTCCAACCTGAACGACAAACATATTAATGCGGATGAAAACACATATGTCATTACAGTTGCATAACTTTAAAATAAATATTTGTGCAGGTATTATTGATTGTTACCTTATTGGTCCTGTTGTGGTTCCAGACAGGATAAATGAAGATATTTATCTAAATTTTTTTCAAAACATATTACTATTTTTTCTGAAAAATTTGCCTATTTTACTTCGGCGAGAACTATGGTATATGCATGATGGTGCCCCACTCCATTTTTCCGTTGCTGTTCGGCAATATTTACACGATCAATATCCCAACGGATGGATTGGAAAAGTGTAATGAGGCACCAATAAGATGCAATTATAAAAGAGAAACTTAGCTCTCAACCAACTGAAAAAACCTTATACTATAAGGACAAACGTACTCTGTTCTAACACAGTTAGAGACGAAGCACTATCTCAGATTGTATCATAAATATTATAATATCTATATAAAGTTACTTCTTTGTATCATAAATATTATAATATCTATTTTATGTTTGGAATAATAGTACTTTGTTGCCTGAAAGGCCGTATTTTAAAATTTTAATTAATAATTTCGTTAACAGATTATTGCAGTTAATGCCACATAACGCTCTTTCATGCATACGAATAATTTTACAGTTAATTATTAGATGAGAAAATATTGGTGTATTAGTTTTACGAAATCTTCTTTTTAAAAGTGATATTTCGTTTATGAAGAATAGTAAATGCCGCTCATTTGATGTTATGTCTCATAATAAAATTTCAGCCAACAAAATTCGACGCAACGCGCACCTTTTAAGTTCATTAATATCAGCAGGTTGTATTTTATGAACAGTGGATTTAAGATATCCCCATAACCTAAGGGAGTTAAATCTGGTGATCTCGGAGGCCATTCAATTGCTTCCTTTCTGCTAAAATCCGTCTATACGTTTAACCACTGTCAGACGGGAAGAAAATAATAAAATGTAACAGATCTTCCTGTAGATAAAAATATCTAGCTCCTTACTTATGAGAGAATCGACAATTCCTTCAAGCCTATTAAGATACTGGTCTCCTCTGAAGTTTTCTTTAATAAATAAATAATCATTAATGACATTTTCAAGAATACCAGCCCAAATATTAACTTTTTGTGGTTATTGTGTATGCTCTTCTCAAAAAATATGCGGGTTTTCATCAGACCAATGCTTATTTACATTGCCATATAGAAAAAATGGTCATTCATTGCTGAAACAGATATTTGGCAGAAGATTAAGGATGGCGATGACTAGCTCAGTCATGGTTTCACAAAACTCTATTCTTCTATCAAAATCATCCTCATAAAGCTCTTGAAGCATCTGCAATGCCTAGGGATGAAATATACAATTGGTCCAGCGAACTAAATCAAAATTAATCAATATAAAGTTTCTATTCATAACTACGCGCCTATTGTACCAACGAACAAAACTAGATAGTATTTTAAAAAATATACTTTTAAGGTTGGAAAACAACAGCAATAATAATCTATAAAGTTTAATAAAAGTGCGAATAAAATAATAATCCTTAAAAAAATCTTAGAAAATACAAAAAATTTATTTATTCATTTATTATCTAATTACTTAACAGACAAATGCCCAAATAGTACTACAGAGAACAAGAAATACATCTGCAAATCCAAAAGAACTTCGAATTAAAATAAATAAATAAATAAATGTAATAAAAATTTTAAAACCTTACATTAATGAATCCTTGAAAAATACAAGCAATAACGTATCAGATCGAGAATAAACAATAAAAAATGCACATTTCACAGTTCGTCTAAAAAAATGACTTTTATTGGGTAAGAACTATTGAGATTTTCCATATATTTTCGAAGAAAATGAGCTCTTGAAGAAGTAACGCATGCTATTTCAATTAATGCTCTTCTGTTGTCATCCTTTTTGTATTTAAACTTCTCAAGCAGAATACTTAAAGACTTTTTACCCATAAACACAATCTTTTTGTTGCTGAGTTCAGTATTTAAATTTTTTTGAGTAACATGCTTTTCTAAAAATCAAAAGACATTAAGATTGTCAAATATAGAGCAATTATACTACTTTCAAGGTTATTTTATATTATAACAGAGATTATGTTCTTTCTTAGTACATATTGTGGAATGCATTTCGTACTTCCATTTTGGTTCCTTCGGGAAGACCTGTGGTTTTTTTTCCGACAAGGTCGATTTTTTTCCGGAGAGGAAATAATTGGATTGTTTTCTTCTTTGTTTTCTATTGGTTTTCTTTGAAATTTTAAGAGCACTGTTTTCTCTCTAAAAAATAACACCTAATTGAAAATGTTTCTTTCCAAAGACAAACTTATTTTTTTACCCTTTGGACAGATGAAACAGATTCCACAAGATCATTCCTTCAACCGAAATACTCTTTATGACATATTTTTTTTTTATAGATAACTGAACGAGCTCGTTGGAAAACCACCTAGGAAATTTTCTGACAGAAACTCGCTTTACAGGCATAAATGCCTCCATGGCAGAATATAATTCATTGTAAAAAATATTTAGCATATCCAAAAATGTAACTATTGGATGAGTGTTCACAGTCAGAGATCCATAGAAATAAATTGAACTTCGACAGTTTTTAGTTTCATTCTATTTTCTTATGGAAATCATTAAAATAAATTCCATAATTATCAATATACGATGAAACAAACAATAAGACGTTTCCAATTTTGAGTTCGAGACCCGGAAAAATTCCGAAAACAGTAAAAGTTCCCCAAGTCATAGATACGTTATATTAAGTTTTATGGTTAAATAACGGCCTATTAGGAAAATATTTATTGGATCCGTTCAAATGGACTACCATCATAAAAGTGCTATTCCCTTTTATTAAGTATTTAGCAAGACATCGTGTTTCATGTTCCATATAAATTCAATATGTTTATGTGTTGTTCGAAAAACATGTTTTAAATGATATAATAATTATTAGACCACTAAGAGCTATTCACATAAAATTGTTTTTGTTATGAAATTGTATCGCTGTAGATTATTATTGCTCTTAAGCTATTAATGTCGCGATGAAAATATGAGAATTACTATTTTAACGCTTTGGTAACGGATTAATTTTTACTACTCGTTTAAGAAAGTATTTCCTATTGTTTTAAGGAAAAGAAATTATTAGCAGAAACTGCAGAAATGCAATAAATGATTGACGGTTTATCATCGTGTTGATATCGTTATTCTTTTAACGATATCAACCTGCTTCTTGGCAGAATTTTTAGATTTAACTAAAGCATTTAATTACGTTTGGTATTGCAACATTACACTTGTAGTAATAGCAACCTTCCTAGATGAAATTCTATCTTCTTCTCGGACTTCAATATCTTTTGCGTGTCACAAAATCAAATTTCAGGTTTAAATCTATTTTTATCGATGTACCACAGGGATTACTGTTTTGTTCCTCTATTGCATCAACGATTTGCTTTATTGTTCCGATAAGGCATCTCTCGTCCTATTTGTGGGCCATTCAGCTATTTTACATTTCAGTGGAACTAGCCAGAGATTTAATAGAAAACAATTGGAATCTAACAACTGGTTTGTTGCGAATCGATTAACTTCAAATCATCCTAATACTGATATCCTGTTATTTAGTTTAGACAAACTGATGTCACTGAAGATATTAATTCACTAGCGGTAAAGTTCCTAGGCGTATAATTAAATACTAAATTGCCATGGAAGCAACACTTAAATTTATTGACATATCTTTTTCTAGAAAACTCCATATCTTATTATTTTGAGGAACATTTTGTTAATATTAAACCACGGCTTAGTCGGTTCCGTATTGTCCTAGGCACTTTGGTGTAGATACACTCTTCTCACCGTGCAGTTATATTTGGTTAGCAATGGAGGTCTGACGGACTTATCTCTGGTTTACTGTACACAACATATATTGTGGAAGCCTTTCAAAATTTAAGCAACTGCACTTCACCAAACGTCTACATCCTAGGATGATTGGTCCAACACTTATAAATTTTTCGGTAGTTCATTATATTATGGAGGCTAGAACGTCGTGATTTTACTGTTAATAATTCAAACTTTATTTTTTATATAATTTTGTAGCGGTTAGTGCTAAACAGTGTCTTTATTAAAAGCTGCAGGATGATTTTTGGATTCTGCTGGACGGCCAAGTCTCATGGAGGCGTAGGTATCTATATCAGAGGAGACTTACGTTGTAAAAGTTTAAATCTTGAAAATCTCTCTGCTGATCAGCATTGTGAGATTAGAAGGATTTTGTTAAAAATCTCAAATGTACAACTTATCACTGCATACTGCACACCGGACGTGGATTTAGACAAATACTTTAACATAATGGCAAAAGCTCTTAAACAAATTGATGTACACAAATTCTTTACAATAAGAGGGGATTTTAATGTTCATTTTAATGAAAAAGGCGTTAGAGCTCTAAAACTGTGTATTTTTTGGATCTTAATAGAAGACTCAAATTTTATACTTGTGCTGATAGATGTCTCGATAACAACTTACAAATATTGATGGTATTGCAAAACTAGTAGATCTCACTCACACTTCAGACCATCAAGGTATTCTCTTTCAGACTTCATCTAAAAATCTCCAAACCAGAGCATGTTATAGGCCAATATCAGAATATGGTCTCTCTAATCTATGCCAAATACAGCTTTAATTTTGTTAATTATGATAATTTGGATATTAAGTTAAAATTCAAAATGCTAATTGATGCGCTAACAAATTGAATAAATATCTCTTCTCCAAAAAAATTAAAACAATTCGATAATAATTATCCTGATAAAAAAATAAACTGGTTCAATAATAACATAAAAGAGATGCATAATAGACTTCAATTTACAATAGCATTCTATTGCCATGCCAAAGAATAACATAATTGAATATAGGAAAAATTATAGAAAATTCATTAGGCTTGCAAAAAATAAAGTAAATGACGAATTTATAAAAATATTTAGTATCGCTCAACAAGCTGTTCGTACGTGGAAATCTATTAATAATAAAACCAAAAATAATACCTCTGACTCTAATTCAAGATTAAATGCAAATGATAAAATCATAATCACTTTTGTTCAACTGCTGTAAATGTAATAAATAAACCTGAACGTTAAAAATCATGGTTCTTGGGTTTAGACTTTGTCAAATTGGAATTATCATTCGACGTGTCGCCTACGATTGCACTGGGCATCTTCAGGGATCTTTACTCCACGAGGTTAGAACACTGAATGTGTTCGAATTCTAACATGAATCTTAACAAGATGCTGCCACCTGACGGGACAGCTTAAGAATCTTGCGATATTTGGGAGCGTATCGAATACAAGAGAGAAATCCACCAAATCTGCAACTGTCTACATTTTGAATTTCCTAAGAGAAATAGGATTGAGGGACCTGGATCCGTCGGTGAGGCCCTTAGCAGGAAAAGGAGACACAATACGTCTTTCAGGTCGCAGTGCACCCATCCTCATCTCTACATACACACACACACACTAATAAAGGTATTAGCTGCTTATGTTACTGAACCAGAATTCCCCTTAAACGTGCTAGGTAAAGAATACAACTGTCTCTATATGACCATGTTCTAATGAGACGTGTAGTTTAGGCAACAAAGAAACAAAACCGGTATCAAAATCAAATTGTATAACAAAATACATGTTTTATCTCTAAAAAAAACTCAGCTCTAAAACAGCGTATATCGATGTATATATACATATATATGGAAAATCCAAAACAGAACCTCTAAATAATGGGAATGTAACAGAAAGAGACGGACAATCCGTTTAGCCATGTTGAAGAAGTGACATAAAGCATAGAGTTGTATCGTACCTTGTTACGTACCCGTTTAGCCATGTTGAAGAAGTGAAATAAAGCATAGAGTTGTATCGTACCTTGTTTTGTGGTTTCCAGCAAAGATAGTCTGGGGGTCATCAAAACACAGTGAGTCGAAAGCACGGATTTAATATTAAAAATAAAAATCGGATCCAATATAGTAGACTGAATCTTTAAAATCATGAAAATAAATTCGAAAAATGTCTAATGTGGTTCAATAGCTGTTAAATATGCAATTTAAAAACAAAATAAAAAGACTAATTGTATTTCCATGAATAAAATATTGCGCTTGTGTTCAAGGTGCATTTTAAAAATAATACTATAATAATAAATACATGGATATCGATAATAGTTAAAAAGGCGAATGTACTTTTTCCTCTATGCTTAGAACTTGTTAACAAATACCAATGGAAATAATTTGTAAGTAATATAATACTTACTGATTTACATAAATTAATAAATAATACGATTGTAATAAAAATAATAAAAAGAACTTTTTAATCATTACCTTCTTTGTTAACAGCTCTTTTCTCATTCTTCAATACGTACGAATTGTTATCCGAATCCTTACGATGTCAAAAAACAATGAAGGATCCATCGACGCCAAAAGTTTTGGAACACATCCTCCATATTTTTTCTCAAGAAGATTTTCGAGCAAAGTCTAGGCGATAGTTTCTTATCAACTTATCCGTTGATTTTTGTGTATCTTTCGATAGTTTACCTATCGGCAATATTGCAAATGCTACGATGTTTGGTCCATGGAGTAAATAATTTGTGGATTCCTGTTGGCATGTTGTACCAAGAATATTCTTTGAAGAACAGTCTTGCTGTTTGAAGTGTGTATTACCAAATCTCCTCTATTGCAATTTAATGCCCGCTTCTAATAATTTGCAAAATGACGGGAAACCGCAGGATCAGTTTTCGCTCTACTCTTGTTATAATAGCTGACTCATCACTGTTCTCGAGAAACGTCGAGCTGTCTTGCCATCGTTAATGCTTCCTAATTCCTTCTTTGGCATGTCAACAAAAAGTGCTAATCTCTCTCCTTAGAGGCCTGTTGTATGGTACCCTTTGTCTATGCTTTCACCTCTTTGTCTTTCTTCTTACGGGCTTGCCACTGCTGTGTGTCACGTTGATACGACAAATACAAGCAGCATTCGAAGAATCGAATATATGCGTGTTGAGTTAACAGTTGTAACTTGAAATAATCTGTATTTACTGGTATACAGTATCAATGTTGTTGAACTGAGATGTTGTTTGGTAGAGGTAACAACTTTGGACCGATTTAATTCCAGCCAAAGCGTTCATCTAGCCGTCTATCATAGTCATAGATAAGTTTACTGTACTGAAGCTGGGGTGGCAAAGAGAACTCTTTTATATGGTGCAAGTTGTCTAGTTCGAGTTCATAATTTTCTATTTTATTTTTAAAGACTTTTGTTCGGTTTCCTTAATAAATTCAAATTTCAGAGGCCCGCAATTCATAGTAGAGGAGGGTTTGGAACAGAATCTGTTCTTGTTGAGTTTTCGTGTTAACACCTGCTAATTGAAGCGGAATAAGAGAGGTGAGGAATAAGTTTGTATCAGAAATATTTGAATAAGTGAATTTCATTTTGTTCTGGCTCTGACCTGACGTTCCATCGAAGCCCCATTTACAAATGAAACTTATATTTTCAAATCTAATTTATCCATTTGGTCAAGGGCGTTTAGTTGAAGTAATATAATTCGATCCACTGTGTAATCTAATAAGCCCTGGAATTTAACCTAGACTTTTATTTTAGTAGAGGTTCGATAATCGTCATGTGGATAACATGCTTTTTTTGTATGTTACTGCGAAAATATATTACTGCCTTTCTATTTAGCCCAATTTCGTAATCGTTGATATTTGTCTCTCGACAATCCAATGTCAAATAGAAGAGTGGCGCACAAATGTAACTCGGTGCGATGCCACCACAAGACTGTTGCCTTTGACCTGAGACGAAGCTTTAGAAATAAAAGACTGGCCGTTTATATAATCGAGATTTAATAGAAATGTTACTATAGCCAACCTTCTGGTTTAAATTTCCAGACTAGAAATTATTTTGTCCCGTTTTCTCAAATTCTGACCCACTAAGCCCCTCTCGGGACAGAAGATCGTAGGGAACGCCTACGCGCAATATTACCCCCGCTAACTTTCGTGCGACACGAAGACAAGCAGTGCCTTGAAACGAATGAGAGAATGTGTATTTATTTTTCGTCTAACTTTATAACATAATCGACGGAATTTGGAATATTTAATCAATATTTGATACATTGATTGTTTTAAATGCATCAAATAGTCGAAATACAAAAAATTATTTTAAAGTTGACCGTTGAGCCTAAAGAAAATTGATATTTCTGTTACAAAATAAACATTTATTCTAATAAAAATACTAGTGAAACGCAACGGTAATTTCTAAGTAAATAAGTTAATAAACCACTTTAAAATTAAAAATCATTCTCAAAAATAAACTTTGATTCTGGTAAAAAATAAAAGTAACACGTTCAGTAAATAAATAAACAAATATTTAAATTTAATTTAAATCAACACAAATACCTAAAAGTCTACAAGACGTGCTCAAACAGACCTCCACTTTGAGCGAGACAATAACCTAGTCTATTGTAAAATACGGTTCGCGTATTTCCAAAACTTCAGGGGTTATATCCCTATTAGCTCTTTCCATCATGTCCTCACAAAACATCATACGTGTTTCCTGGTCTTCCGGAAAAATTTCTTGAGTTATTCGCAATTTGTAACAGCGATATTTCTTCCGCTTTAAAATATTCCGCACTATTCGAGCGTTCATATCAAGTTCTTCGGCAGTTACGGCAATAGTAATTGCGAGGAAAATTAATTTCTGCTAAACCACAAACGTCAGTCTCCCGCTTTGCTCGTTCTTCAGAAATTTGAGGAACCGGTTGCTCCTCATTATTATCAGTGCATTTTTTAAAAATTTTCAGACACACAGACGGTTGCCTCAAATTTTTTAATAATTTCCGAAATTCTAAGTTTTGACGGAAAGGGATGATTTTCGCACGCAAATGCAAATCTGCTGATTATCTCATCCATACCTTTACCAGAATAGTACCACTATATAATCTGCACTTTTTGTTCCGTGGAATAAATAAACTACCATTTAAAAAAAAATTGGCGCGAAACACGGAAATACCAATACTTGGTACTTATGCTTCGATGGCCTGAATGAAAGCAAATAACTTGAAATTCTCTTGTTGTGCTAGAGCGTGGCGTATGCTGCCGCTCGCTCTCACCGCGCCAGCATTTTACTACCCCTCAAGCTGGTGCTTGCCTATATTGGGTCTCATTCGGATTTGATTAATAATATAGTATTTTCTTTATCTTAGTTAAATATATATATATATATATATATATATATATATATATATATATATATATATATATATATATATATATATATATATATAAAGAGAAGTTATTGTCCGTATAATTTTAAAATAAAATAAGAAATTCTCGGTTATGCGGACAAAGACCGTTGATAAATATTATTCTCATGCTAAGTGCGGAGATTTCCAAAGAACATGGAAAAATTCCGGGTCCAAAAATGACTACAGCACTGTTTCGTCCTAGTATGGGACTCATAAGGCCATTGTATTCGATACAAACCACCATCTCATATATGTATCCTATAAACAGATTTCGCGGTTGAAAAATAGTAAATAAGACACAGTGGCGAAATCTTAATGACTCATTCAGCATAAGCATAATATTTATAAACGGTCTTTGTCCGCATAGCCGAGAATTTCTTATTTTATTTTAAAATTATACGGACGAAAACTTTTCTTTTTATTTTAATAATTGTTGGCTTAAAACATACATGACAGCTTTCGTAGGGAGATCGTTGGTGCGATACTGTACTTGAACTGTGGAATTCATAGTTAGTTTGGTTGCTGATGCCGAATAATGCGACCTCTATTCTTAGATTAGCAAGTTCGTGTATCGAATTTTGATATATTTCTCTTTTAATTTACAATCGCGCCACCACATGGCGGTTTTATACAACATTTGTTGATTTGTGTTATTCTTATGTTATTGAATGAGCCATCGAGATGTCGCCACTGTGTCTTAATTACTATACTAGGACGAAACGGCGCTGTAGTAATTTTTCGGCCCCGGAGTTTTTCCATGTTCTTTGGAGAGCTCCGCACTTTTTAGCATGATAATAATATTTATCAACGGTCTTTGTCTGCATAGCCGATAATGTTCTTATATATATATATATATATATATATATATATATATATATATATATATATATATATATATATATAGGGTGTCCCGTTTTAACTTTGACACTCAAAAATCTCGGAAACTAAGCGTTTTTCAAGAAAGAAGTTAAACTTAGTTAAAAACATCAACGAGGCGCTCTAATGGTAATGTGATAGCTACTAAAAAATATATTATTTGCGAGAGAACATCATACAAAGGAAATTCTTAACTATATCAGATGGAATCATGGGCCCATGGTATAAAATTAAATACAGCTTCCCGATTATTTATAAAGATCTCATTTGCAATCGAGCTGTGATCATTTTTTCACCAGAAACTTTACTAACTTTGAAAATATAAATTCAAGCTTAATGCTTTGTATTGGAAGAAAGAAAATGTATCAGAAGTATTGAAATTAACAAAACTGAAGCAGCTCACCAAGACATGCAAATATAGTTATAATAGCTGAAGTCCTTGACGCCATTGTATTGTTTATTTTATGATCAGATCCTTATAATTAACAAATGTGTACTAGATATATATTTAAATACATTTAAAGTGTGATTACAATGATCAGCGAAAGCTATAGTTGATTATGTGCACTATGTGAGCTCCTATAAGTGGACTTCCACTTCTTTTCGTACACGGCGGCGCGTACATTATAATAAATGAATGTCTATCGTGTTAAAAACAATAAAAACATTACATTTTCACATTGCGATTAATCCCAGCTTGTAGTTCTTGACTAGAACTATCAATTGCTGGGGCGCAGATTTTAAAAATATTTATTTCATCAAAAATTACTTATGTTGAAAAGTCGCAAAATATGCTATTTTTCAAATGTTTAACAATTTTTAACTCAAAAAATATGCGTGGGACGGAAAAATCACAAGATTCACTTTATGCTTAAAATTAGCCGAGGAACATAATATATTTTTTATTTTACAAGAAAACATTTTTTTATTATTAACAATTTTTTTGTTAATATTACCTGACTATTTTTTGGGAATCCACCCTCGTAATTCGTAATCAGGGGTGTCAAAATACATATAAAAAACTTTGATGGAGCCATGTGCCTTCGTCGGCTACGTAAACCCACTACGCTCCTCGACTATTAAGTTAATATTAGGTTAAATGAAAAATATATTTTTAGTAAATGTTTTTCGCATCGATACTCAATATTTATTATTCTAAATGATTTGACAGATTATTGTGGGCAAAATTAAAATGGCGTTATTTTTGTCCCGGCATTGCGGAAATCACTCCCGTACATGGAGATCTATTTAACTCGCTTCATCGCTGCGTGTTCATTCATATGTAAAACCGGTTCTGCAAAAATTGATATTTCGAGTTGAATCTTCAAACGGCCCATAAAAAATTAAATTCTTATCTATCTTGATATGATGTTATTTATAATGTTGAATCATTAATGCTATAGCTTGGTCATATATTTTAAATAGTTTTTCTGCTAGATGGATGGGTGAGGATGGGGTGAAAAGTTTCTGAGTTAACAAGGAAATTTAATGACACAAATTTACTTTATTTGCATATGTAATCCCTTTTAAAGATATACACTCCCGTCACCGGTACTTCAGTGTTTGGATCCTTTCTTTGTAGATATTATCGTCCAAGTTTGCGAAATAGGTATTCGTCGTTGTGAAATAGGAGCCATTTTTTCCTAGCAAGGAATTTTTTGAGGCGTTCTAAGAAAATGAAGTCTGAAGGGTCCAAGTCGAGGGAAAAGGATACATGCACTGCGACTTTAAATTGCGTTTTTCTGATGAAAAAGGACTTTCTTCTTTGTCAGACCTGGACTTTTTTCTTGAATTTTTACTTCAATTAGTTTAACAGATACCATAATAGTGGGAATTAATCTTCCCGATCTTTTCAAGATAATTTTCTAACAAGATTTGTTTATCTTTAAAAAACAATGGTCATGACGTTTCCTGAAGATGGAAAGCTCTTCGTCTTTTGCAGTATTAATTTTCCCATGTCGAATCTAATTTTAACAAATCAGTCTGGGGACTTTTGTTGTATCTGAATGAGACTTTGCTGAAAATATATATAGTATCAATGATAATCGATCTTTCAGAGCCTATTTCTCAATTTGGTCCTGAATAATTTTATATTTTTAAGAAATGTATGATTCTTTCGCACTTCCAAATTTTGCAATTGAAATATCTTTAGACACATGTTTGTTGGACTGAAAATCCTTCGAATAATTTTAATACATGTAGTTAAGGATTTTTAACATTATAAATCCTAAATTTGGCATACACTTTTTTGAAAATCAAGGTGATGAATTCAAAATGGCAGACCAAAAATCGAATATTTTGGAAAATGGAAAAAATCAGTTAAAATTAGCTCTGAAATTTGACGTTCAAAATTAGTCCAGGTTGGTTCAAGGTTTCAATAACTCTTAACGGTCCTTTCGAGGCAAAAAATACATTCCTCGATGAATAATTGAAGGATCAGGAATAACTGTAATATTGAAATGATCCTAAGTAATTTATATGGTTGAATGTAAATTTTTTTGTAGTTTACATTTCTACAGTAACAAGTAGGATTTGCTATTATAAAAACCAAACCGACATGTTAATGATTTTGAATGTCAAATTCTGGGTCACCTGAGATAGTCAAGCAAAAATTCTACAACTTTTGTATTTACTATTTTTTCCCACAAACTTTTAAGCCATTTGGAGTTTTCTATGCTTGAATGAATGAATGAACAAATGGTGGTGATACTTAATTATCGATGCCTAGGCCTCGTTGGGCCTTTTACATTCTACCATGGCTGCAGGTTATTCGAGGGCGATCAGCTTTGCGAATTCAAGCAGTCTCGTTGATTGAATTTACCTAACGGCTTCCGGCGACAAAATTGTATCTCCGAAATACCTCTTCCTTAGTCCGTTGAGTCCTGGGTACTCTGTGAGGACATGGTCAACAGTTTTATCCTCTTCCAGACACCATCTGCACATCGGGTCATCTACGACACCAACCTTATAAGATGCCCCTTCAGATGACAATATCTTGTCAACAGTCTCACCACAATTTGCAGCTCTTTCCTTTCCCAGAAGAGAAGCTTCCTAGTAAGCCGTGCGTTAGGTCTAGTTATATTTACCTTGGCACACCTCATTCCAAAAGCCTCGCTCCACAATTCAATGAATTTATTTTCCAAGAACAATTTTAATTCCCTTTTACCAATGGTAATTGGACAGGTAGAATTGGTTGGGGTCCAAAAGGTTCATTTGCAGATCCCATGCTTGCCAGACGGCCCGCTTCCTCATTCCCGTGTATATCTGAGTGATCCGGGACTAACGCGAGTCTGATTGTGCAGCCGTTCCTTATTCGACTGTTCAGTAAATCATTGCATTCAGACACCAGTCATGAATTAATGATAATAGACTTCAGTGCCATTATCGCAGCTCTACTGTCTATAATCCTATTCCTGTTTATGCCTCTCTCACAGAGATGGTCAGACTGTAGAATAGTAAAAATTTTCGCTGCAAATATCGTAGCACGTTGTCCAAGAGAGTAGAATTCTCTGACTCCCGTGCTCTTGTCGAACATTTCGGCTCCAGCTTTTTCATTTTGTCGAGGTCCACCAGCAAAACACCAGAATCTATTTCTCCGAAGATTTTGCTCCTTCTCCCAATTCCCTCTACTTGGTAAAAGTATCTTAAGAGAGTAGTTGGTTTTCAAAAGAGGCGCCATTTCATGTATTGGCATGGCGAGTGATGGACATTTCTCCACCACGCTTTCTCAGACACCTGAGTAGCCGTCCGTTCCAGTTTCGAAATGCCCTAAGCAACTGAAACGATAAGTAGTGTTCAGTGGTTCATTCTCTACGTATAACGCTTTGTTGTAATAAGTCATCATATAATAGCGGAGTACCTACATTTTCTATGGTTTTTGTGCATCATATTGTATCCGTCATTTTGAAATTAGTTGGCTGAGACTGCTATAGATGATAGTTCTCGCAACAAACAAATATTAAAAGTTACTTAACCCGGATACTATTTTTTTTTTCGGAATTTTCAAAATTTTTGCATGTCTTTTTGAATTTTGAAAAAGCTGATGCCGAGTTCTGGATAAGCAGTATTGAAAACCCCTAATTTCCTGTATTAAAATTATCCCAAGTGTTGAATAGTGATCTAAGAAGTCCGAAAAAAAATCTTATTTTCCTTCAAAGTAGGAAAGTATTTAGGAACAACTTGAAAAACTGGCTCTGAGAGATCGATTGGCAATGCGCTTATCTACATTTTTAGCAAAGATGTCCCACTCTGCCTGTTCGGTTGTTTTAATTATTGTTTGATCTCGGGGTGGATCCAGGGCTCACTCACAGTAGCAAACCACCGCAAAAAATATGTAAGGTTGGATTTGTAGAGCCAAACACTATTCTGATGAGATCATGCGTTGCAACTTTTTAATCCAAAGTCACCAAACGCGATAAGCTAATCTGACTACGGAGTCGAAAGGTAGTTAGTGGAAGTCGTCAATGGACGAGACTAGACCCGCCGTGTTGAGTTAGATCTTTAGATGGTCCTAAGATTCAAGAAGTGGATTGTTCAGAATTAACTGGGAAGAAAACTTATAATGTTAACGCGACAAACGAAATTAGCGGCAAGGGAAACTATCGTAACCTCTAAAATCAAGAAAACTTCAGGTTATTATTACTGGACACTAGATCTTAACCCGACTTTCTGTCGTAAATTAATTTCAAATATCATTTTCAATTATAATATTACAAGAATAAAATTGTTCTAAAAAAATTAAACCGACTTCTAAAAAGGCCCCAAAAAGCGAAAAATAACAATATAAATTTTTATATAAAATCGAAATTTTTGAAGTTAGTGCCAAATTCATTCCTGCCAAAATGTGATTCATATAAAAAAATGAGAAATACTTTATTTCTAATTACTTTCTCGCCATAGCTTGAATGTGTCTCACATTGGAAAATATTTGTTTCATTTAGTAATAGTTTGGCACTGACTTCAAATATTTCAATTTGATCTAAAAATTTATATTGTTACTTTTCGTTATTTAGCGCTTGTTTAGAATTTGGTTCAATTTTTTTATAAAAATTTTATTTTTTGGTTTTAAGTTTTGAATTGAGTTGAGTTTCTAAGATCTCCAAAATCGCCAAATTTGTAGACTGCATGAAACTGAACAAAAAAAAGGTATCTTTAATTCTAAGAATTCTCTAAAAACCAGTTTTGAATTAAATTGTACCAAGCACATATTTAGGCTGCTATAATAAACCACCTATTTTAAATTTTAAGAAATTAATTCGATTCGTAACTTAGGCCCCCAAAAATCCCACAATGACATTGAAAGCACTTGAGACAAGTAAATTTTTGGGTCCGACGTATTTTATCCTGCATAATGAGTTTGAAAAAATTAATTTAATATCCGTAATGTATGCTCCAGCAATCCCCCAATATAATTTTTGGACGAAATCAAATAAATATAAAATTTTTAGTACCCCATATTACACTGTAAAAAATTCAGATTGGTAAGCAACGATTCCGAAAACTACCTAATGCAGGTTTTCAAAAATGTGAAGAACGTAAAATTTTCAACCCAGCATATTCAATCCTTCATATTGAATTTCATAAAAATAATTTCCAACTTTTAATCCAATCTTCATCTACACCCTCAAAAATTCCTCAGCACCAGTTTTGGACGTAATCCGGATATACAAAAATTTTAAACCGCCATATTGCATCTGCCGCATTGATTGTTTAAAACCGTTTTAAATTCGTAGTTTACATTCTCAAAAGCTCACTAGTACCAGTTCTGATCTTAAATTTGTAGTCCGCCATATTGGATATACCATATTGAATTTTTTAAAAATAATTTCAGTTTCCTCCTCTATACCAATTTTGGACAAAATGGATTAATTTAAAATTTTTAACACGCCATATCGAATCCGCCATATTAAACTTTTTAAAAATAATTTTAGATTCGTTGTGTACGACCCCGAAAACTGCCCCATACTAATTTTGGCGAAAATCGGATTAAATTGATTATTTTGTACGCCATGTTATTAGCGCCATCTTGGATTTTACTGCACTAATTTCGTCTAAAAAAATATGGGACCACCGCAGCAGTTATCTTGAATTTTACTGAACTAATTTCTCAGCAACTTCCTGAACATAATGCAAAAAATTTCATTCTAATGGGGGCCACCATTCCGGAGTAGTCGACGTACATGCATAAAAAAAGCGTCAAAAGTCAAATTTAGAACCTCTTTATTTTAGAAGTCGGTTAAAAATATC
This sequence comes from Diaprepes abbreviatus, assembly GCA_034092305.1. Lineage (NCBI taxonomy): Eukaryota > Metazoa > Arthropoda > Insecta > Coleoptera > Curculionidae > Diaprepes > Diaprepes abbreviatus. Next base: position 18,020,969 of record JASJET010000031.1, read on the forward strand.
TATGTTAAATGGTGCAATACTATTATAGTCAACTTTGCAGAATAAGTATGTCATCTATTTGAATAGAACGTAATTAAAATAAAATCTTGGTTAGAATAAAACTTTCGAACTCTTTTGGTTCAAATTAAGGACCCTTAAAACAACATTGCTGTATTTATTTTCACGAATTGACATAATTTTTCTTAAATTCTAATCACTTTACTCTTACTAAAAAAGCAATAATGAGAAAATTCGCAACAATTCATTTTCTGCTTCATTTTCTGAATCACTAAGAGACCAATTATTATTAAGCAAATCGTTGTCCAATATTCTATTGACCATAATTTTATACAACCACATAATATCTAATTTATCTTTTATTTAACTGATTTTTAAAACAAATTAAAACGGTTTTTGCATGAATGTATACTAACAAGCTCACATATAGAGAACATTTAGTTGTCTCGTGAATAGATGTCCTTCGTTTTTTCTAGAAAAGCGTAAAATTTCTAATAAACTACACAGTGTCAACGTTATAAATTCTTTAAATTTATTTGTGAATATTTATCTTAACAATAGTTTGATGTGCAGTATATTTGGTGCTTTGAAGTTTTTTACGATGAGAAATCAAGATTACAGTTTCGCTATCGGCAGCACTTTGCCGACATTCAGAGCTTCATAACTTTCTTCTGTTTCGATATATTAAATTTCTAATTAAAAATTCTTATTCCTCGACACCTTTTATCCAATAAAGTTATACCCAGCAGATGTCGCTTCGAGCAACCGTTTCTGAGATTAAATGTTTTATTTCGTATTGAGATTCGTCCAGGTTTAGGACTAGTCTAAGAAATTTAGAGCGTGTTTAAGAGTCAATAGGCCAACAACGGTTAAAATTTTCACAATTCTTCTTTGGTGTATCTACGTACACCACCTGTTTAAGAGTTCTCGATAAAAAGGAATCCATAGGCATTAATTCCGGTAAGAGGGGTGGTCAATTTGCATAATTTCCTCTGCTGCTTTCGAAAATTTGCGTTTAAATGATTTCTAATATTTAATGTGAACTGTGGGGATGCACCGTAGTGCATGAACAATATATTTTGTCTGATAGCTAGTGGAAGATTAGCCAATAAATTTGGTAAATTTATTAGGTGTTCTAGGTAATTCAGATCATTTAAATGAGATAGTAAGATGACAGGATTAATCCAAATCTGTCAATGATTCCTGAACATAGGTTGACTTTTAATTCATGTTGATAATTCATAACTTTCGTATGTAAGTTTACGTCAGCATAAACGTGTTCGTTATGTAAATTTGTTCTACCCCGTCTTATAAAGCAACACTCGTCACTCGTCAGCAAATAACTTTTTTTATGAACATTTACATCATGTGTTTTTCTTTCATTAATGAATCAACAGAAGCCTAGTCTCAATTTGAGGTCAAGCTCTTGTACCGTCTAGAGGTGGAATGGATGCAACAGCTGTTTTCTTAAAACTCTATTAACTGTATCTTTAGAAACTCTAAGTTCCAAACCTGGGCCTGTCGCCCAGACTAGGATCATGTTAAACTCGTTCTAAAATTTCTTCCTTAACCTCTGGTCTCGTAGTCGTAACATTCGGTCCATATTCAATCGTTGCAGAAACGAAACGAACAGTTTCTCAAAGACGCCGTTCTACGTTATATATATATATATATATATATATATATATATATATATATATATATATATATATATATATATATATATATATATATTAATATCACCAGAGCTGAAAACAAAATTTAAAGAGCTTTAAAAAAGCGTCATACATACTTTCAAATGCTTTGTGGCCTTTTGAAAACTGTATAAATGGCAACTACAAAATGGCGGATATTTCCGGCGAAATGTGGCTGCTAACAAAAATTAATGGGCTGAAGATATGTATAGTGGTGCCTAAAGCGTTCGTATTGATATCCACTTTTAAACGTTGTTTGGCTCTGAAGTTTTTCAAAATGTAACTACAACATGGTGCGATTTTTAGGTACGTCAAAGTGTGACTGCTGGCAAAAATTGATGTTTTTAAAATATATGCCTTGGGTCTCCAAATGTTAGCTGGAATTCTCAGCGTCGTTTGGCGTTTTTAAATTTTTCAAAATGGTGGCTTCAAAATGGCGCAGTTTCCAGCGAATTTGCAGGATAATCAGAATAATTCGGGCCTTCTAATAAACATGAATAGCCTTAAATATATACCCGTGGCTCAAAATGTTCCCAGAAATAGCTACTTTCAGACTTCGCTTGACTCGTTGAGATTTATCAAAAAGGAGTGGGTTTTAGCGAATTCGCGGCTGTTAACAAAAATTAATGACTTTAAAATATGTGTCTTGGAACTCAGAATGTTTGCTGGAATACTCACTTTCAAAGGTCATTTGACCATTGAAAATTTTCAAAGTGCCTCGGTTTACAGCGAATTCGCAAGATCAACAGCAAAATACAGCTAGTAAAAAATTATTGCTCTGTGGTTTAAAATATGGATCGTTTGCAATTACATTCCTTTGTTAAAAATTTGATGATACTGGAACCGCACTAAATTCATTTTTTGTTTAAAACACTTCATAAAACACAAAATAATGAATGAATTGAAATTAAATTTGACATGAAAATAGAAAGAGGTTGTCTCTATTGAACGTTACCAGGCAACTCTCAGTAGATATTTTTCCAGTATCCCGGTTATCAACCATTTGGTATTGATGCAAAAAAAAAACGGTGAATCTGTTCTTTTCCAGAAAAAACCCAGCTTGGGGTCACTTTGCTGTTAAAATATTTTATATGTCTCAGTCTTACGCTATTTACGTATTCTTTTATCAACAAGGTTATTTAACAAAATGTCAGGGGTTGTATTTTGATTTATTAACAAGAAAAGTAGAATATTACGTAATTATCTTATAAATAATTTCTCACTATGCATGGGAAATGCAACAAAGGTTTTACGCTGGGTAATTATAAAGTATGTCATCGGTTCTAAAAATAAATCTTTAAAATTATACCTTTTATAAGTACGGCCAATGGTTGTATAGAAATATTATTAAAAAAATATATCTATGCATTAGTTACAGTTATTTTTATGTTCGGATGAATCTCGGAAATTACGTAATGCATTGAAATTGCATGGATGCTAGGAAGGTTGTGGCAGAGTATAACCAAAATAACGACTTAGCTATCTCCATACAAATGCATTCATAAAGTCTCAAGGTTTGCTGTTACACTGACCGAAGCTGTGCTGAATTAATTTTAACTAAAATTACTATTACATCATAAACATTTGTTCTTTCTTGGAAATGTTAACATATTTATGTCTGGATTTTTATTTTAAAATAATATATACATCAGTTTTAGTAATTATCTTCTGCACCATGCCAATATAGACCATTTTCTTTTACTTTGGGAACACAATAACTAAATAAACACAAGATTTTTACCACTTATGGGTGCCTTGGCAATTATTTTTGCTATTTTTGGCGAGAGCGCAAGATGAGAAATTCCAAGTATTAAATCCAACTCATTCAATAAATTTTGTAATAGTAAATAATAGTAAAAAAGCAGGACATGAGACGATGCAATGTTGCCGTGTTGGATAGTAAATCTAAAATAAGGGTATTGGTTTTTATCCCTCCGTTTATAATTCATTTAAATTTACAAAGCAAATATTGCCATGAATCAGACGATCATTTTATATTTATATTGATGAGTTTTTATGGATATGAAATAGGACTATATATTAACTATACTTGAGTTTTTGGAAATGTAAAATATGGAAAGGAATTTTTAAATTCGAACGATATATATATATATATATATATATATATATATATATATATATATATATATATATATATATAATTTTGTCTAATTTTCTCCAGAACTGATATGGGGAAGTTTTCGGGCTCGCACATACCGAATTAATTTTTTTTAATGCAAAACGGCGGACTAAATATTTATATATATTGGGTGATTTGTGATGGCATAAAGTACGAATTTAAAATTATTTTTGAAAAATTTAATTTTGCGTGTTTTTAGGAGCGTAGATTATAGCTTTAAAACTATATTTTTCGGATTCTTGCAAAAATTGGGGGGCCGGCGAACATTACGGAAGTAAAAGTTAGTTCTCGAAACTCAATAGGCTGAATGAAATATGTCGGACTAAAAATGTACATATCCCAAGTTCGGTATTGGGAGATTTTGGAGACGTAAATTAAGAATCAAAAATTAATTTCTTAAAATTCAAGACACGGTATTTAATTTTTATCATTTTTATTTTGTCCCCAAATTTTTAAAAGAGTATTGTTCTCTTATTGCCAGCGTTTTTATAAAAAAATCCTCTTTAAAATAAAAGTTAGGAATACTATTTTATTTTTGTGAAATCAATTTTGATCTTCTGCAGTATGATAAGAACAATACTTTACCGTCCATCATCAAACAACACTTCCTTAACCTAATTAACTCAAAGTTCAAAACTTTCAAAAATCGTTTACCGATGGTTCCAAATCGGATCAAGGTGTAGGCTCCGCGCCGTAACCAGCTTTTCATGCAACGAAACAAGGTTAAATCCCCTTTCATCTATTTTTTCAGCTGAGTTGTTTGCAATCAAGCAATGCATCAGAGAAGTAAACACTCCTCCACCCCCAATCATCTAATCATTTCTGATTCCCTCAGCTGCCTCAGATCGATCCAAGCCATCAACACGTCCCACCCTCTCATGAATCAAATTCTCGACCTTCTTAAAATGGGATCCCAACGTAATCTGTACATAGCTTTCATGTAGGCCCCGAGCCACATCGGCATAGATGGGAATGAATTGGCCGACACTCAAGCTAAATCTGCAATCCTTGAAGGCACCCCTTCCTCTCTTTACTCAACCCTAAAGAATTCAATAGACACATTGATAACATCATTCGTAACATTGTGTAGGTTCGTTGGGAATCTCTAGAAAACCCCAATTAACTCTTTCACATTAAAAGAAACTTCTCAGAGACATATCACTTTCTCCAACTGTCCAGAAGGGAAAATGTCGTATGGAAGAGAATCACTATTGGACACTGCAGAATGACTCATTCCTTCCTTCTTAAAAACAAGGATACCCCTCAATGTATGTCCTCTCGTTCCCCCCTATTTATAAAACATATAATATCCGACTGTCCCTCATACAGAAATGCTAGAGAGAGGTATCTTACCTCTAATAATTTTGCGACAGTTATGTCTTTTGATCTGACCAAGGCCAAACGCTTACTTTGTTTCTTGAGGCATATTGGTCTTTATAATAAAGTTTAAATACAACCAACAATTTCTATAGAAGGCGCTAAACGGTCTGAGATACTGACGCGCCTTTAACCATTAAATTAACTAACTAACTAACTAACTATTTTTGTGTCAACATTTGGAATTATTTTTACCCCATAGACGTGCAGCTCAGGATATAAAAATATATGACATAAGCACTACCAAAAACAGACTTATTTTCACAGAAAACCTTAAGGGTGCAGTTAACCCCTATAGATGTTCGTAATTAATATCATGACTGTATTAGTTGATTATTAATTTCTTAGAAAAAGATTAAATAAAATTTAAAAAAAAAGGTAGTGATCCACAGGAGTTTTGACTGAATTAAATAATTTTACACATTTATCGAATGGAAATAGCGTGAAAAAACGTCACTCCTATAAAAGATTCAATCCACGCTCTTACAAATGCCAATGCCTTTTCGTAAATCTAATAATATTCCAGTGATTTTACACGAAAAATTAGCCTATTAAATTAAAAAATAAAACAATTTCAGCGATAAACTTTGGGTGTTGTTATCACTCTAGAAATGCAATTCAAGACGAAAAAAATACTTGTCGCATATTCCTGAATGTACTACAACATAACACAGAAAAAGGAGAATGACTTTTCAAACTTTTTTTACGGAAAGCTGGAAGAAGTAGATTAACCTTTTGAAATGGTTGATTTCTATTATATGCCTCTCATTCTTAATCTACCTAATGGTTTGAATTATTGCTCGTAATGAATTTCTTAGAAAAAATATACTTTACATATCTTTTCGAAAAATATTAAAATGTGCTAGTTAATCCCGTAATAAATAATTGTAGAAAAAACAGATACTCTTCAACTTAATTTTTGAATTTCATGTACAACTAAGAGTTATTGATTGAATTAAGTAAGTATAAACATTTACGAATGAAAACAGCGAAAAGAAATAACGTTTTTACCCCTATAAACAAATATAAAGCAAGTCATTACAGAGAAAATTATGTGTATCAATCTCTTTTCGTAAACTTAATAATATGCGTTTTTTTTTTTGAAAAAAATCAGCCTGTTAAATTATACATTATATAACAATGCAAGTCATGACGTAAAAAATACGTATTGGATATTTTTTGGCATATTCCAACATATTATAGATTGAAAGAAATCAAAGGCGGACCTAAATGACTCATGAAAACTTTTCCTGTAAGTAAAATTTAAAAATATTTTTTAATATCAAAACTTACCTATATATAAAGTGCCATAAAAGAGTAAAATTTATTTACTACACAAAAAACCATATGACTGTTTATAATAAAATCTTTCACTTTGCACCACTGAACTCAAAAAACAAACGAAAAAATCCTGCTAGATAATCGAATTGAAACTAAAATGGCGGACAACTTACTAAAACCGAGTTTGCGAAAGCGAGAGCAGACAATACCTTACACAAAATATCCCTGATATTTTGCGAGATCTTTGAGCAATGGTCTCGTCATAGATTAAATTATGCAACCACAATACATCAAAGAGGTGTTTTTTTGCCGAAGGGACGGGCAGTGTTGTTATATTTTGAAAAAACATCCAAAAATTAAGGTTTTATCATATCATAAATGTAGCAATGTGAGCATTATTTTAACAATTGGCTTATATTATACCATTGTTACAGAGATTTTCTTTTCTCAAAGAACAAATATGTGTAGGTCACCTTCTAGTTTGTGGTTTTGAACTTGTTTTCCTATATTAAGAATTTGCAACGTTGTGATTTCAGTAAAAGGTCGCTAGGAAGTGTCAACCGTGCATGTCATCAAAGTGTCAAGGAGGAATTTATCCTCTTTAGTTGTCAAGGAGGGATATGCAACCTTGCTACGTTTTGAATGGAAATCCAACAATTTAAATCCTTTTATATTTGTTACAAAGGCATGTATATAACATTTTATTACTAATATTCAATCATTTGCAACATTGTAATGATGTAATGAGTTGTGTCCAATCGTTGTGTCCATTTTATGAACATCAAAATTATAGCATTGGAGTAATAGTCTTATATTTATTGTATTTATTTAGTCAATGGGGAGCATTAGAAATTAGAGAAAATATCTGTGCATTGCATAATATTAAATATTATTCAAAAGAAAGTTACACTTTAGGATTTTAGCAAAAGATACGATATATACAGGGTGGCTGACGGAGAACGTCCTTTAAAATATCTCAGGAAGTAATGCAATTTAAATCATGCAAATTTGTGTAATCGAGTTTTCGGTGATGCTCTCTTCAGATGAAGTAACAGCGATCTTGGGCGACTTTCGGTTATACCGGAAGTTGTCCAGAACTTACCTATTTTAAATGGACCACCTTGTACGTAATATATTTTTTGTAATCTTCATTTTCCATAACTTTTACTCAAAGTTTTCTTTGTTAGTGGACACTGCTCTTATGTCATTAAGTGCTCCGTCGAGATGTCCCCATTCGGGTCTACTGCTCTTTTATTCTAAAAAGCAGTAGATAGGGCAGTTTTGCGAGATAATGGATTGTACCTGACGCAATGGCCTGATGAGTTCCAAATAAGGACGAAACAGTGCTGCTTTCATGTTCTGGACCCGAAGCTTCTCTATTGCCTTGGAGTTTTCCGCATTTTTTAATACGAGTGTAATGTTTGCTAACAATTATATATATATATATATATATATATATATATATATATATATATATGTATATATATATATATATATATATATATATATATATATATATATATATATGTTGTAACGTAGGTTTTCACGGATGGTGGAACTTGTATTGGTGTTTTTCCGGTTTTCAATCCGTGTCAGTAGAAAAATCCTCACGACGTTTCGCTAACATCTCAGCTGGTATTTTCAAGTGAGGCTTCCTCGATGTCTGCTCGGCTTGGATTGAGCGTGCTAGTCCTTTGTCTTTTTATAGTTTGGCGCTTGTACAGGTTATACCTGGGTTCTGCCTGGATGGTTTCTTTGTTTGCCTGAGCCTGATCCTCCTCTCGGCCCGCTGTCCTGTTTTTCTGATGTGTTGTTTCTGGTTGGGTTTTAATCAGGGTTTTTCATGTATTTGAAATATTTTGTGCATCATCTCTGTTGTTAAGGTTTTTAGTGATTTCTATTTCGAGAGCTTCTCTGATGATGCTCGTTCTATTGTGCTTTATGGGTGCGATCTGTTTGGTTTTAAAGCTGTTGTGATATTGTTAAGTTCTTCTTCGCGGTTTGTGGGTTTGGTTAGTCGCAAGGATCTGGAAATTAGTATGTTGGCGACTGATTGTAACTGTGATTCACCACCGCATACAGTTCACATTGGAGGTTGAAGTCAACAAGCATCTACCATTCTTTGACTTTCTAATCATTAGAAAAGATGACCTAAGCATTGATTATACAGTCTACAGAAAACCCACACACACACAAACAGATACTTAAACGCCGAATTTCACCATTATCCATCACAGTTACAATCAGTTGCCAACACACTGATCTAAAAATCCTTGCTACTAACCAAATCCACGAACTGCCAATTTGTCATGAAAACCCTTGGATGCCTATGATATATTTCTTTATGCCTTTTCTAGATTATGATGGAAACGTAAACAAGAATAGAAAGAACGACAACTGCTAAGTTCCATTCTATATAGAACGAAATATCTATGTTTCTTTGAGTACATAAAAATGCATTAATTGTTTAGTTTCAAAATTTTCTAAATTAATATTGGTAGCTAATAAACACATCGAACAATTTAAATTCGCTAAACATGGAATTATAGTGTGATATGTTTCTATCATATATCCAACAAACATTGATGAATACTTTAAATGTCATTCATTTAATTTATTGAACTGGTTATTAAAATATTTATTACAGTTTATTTCTTTTTAAAAGGCATTTATGAACAAATAGTTTGCAAATATCGGACATTTATTATTTAATAAACATTTCATAATCCCGTACAGGCCATCGATATAAAATGTTTTATTTTGTAAGTGCTTTTAGAATATTTAAATTGATTAATTTGCATATGAATTTAACAATTTATTATTTAAATACCCTATTTCATTGAATTAGTACAAAAATATCTCATCATTTTTTATAATATAGGACCAATTTCTATTTCATTTATTATGATTAATTTGTTTAATTGGTTTAAAACACTCGTGTGTTTCATTTCAGCGTTTTAAAATTAAACTGATTTTTTAAAAGAATTTTTCCACGGCAGATTTATTACGAGAAGGTTAAGAATTAGAAAAAATTGTTGACTGGGTAAATTTATCGGTTTTATATGTCAGTTTTTGAGCCATTGTCTTTTTTTATCTTATATGAATGAAATTTCTTCTCCTTTTCAACTTCTTTCACGCATTCGTGTAGTATTAATATTACATTTACCCATTTTAAATACTAATCAAAGCTTTAAAGAATACCATCAATTTCTTTTATAATTAATATGACTTTTAACACTTGCACCAAAGTGTAAAACAGAAAGAAATTAACATATGCCGCAATTAATATAATTGTAGATTTTTTTAATTACTAAGTACTTATTTAGTCGTCACTGCAATAACTGAATAGATTTTAAATGACCATCAGCCCAATCAATACAGATTTTTTCATGTAAAAAAAATTTAACAGCAGACTGCCTGCACCATACTTGAAGGGTGGTCTATAGATGAGTAAAACACAAAATCTAACTTCAACTAAACACTGGATTTTTTTTTATAATAAAAACTGTAAAAATAGGTGACTTTTTTGGTTTTTTGCTAATATTATGGAGAGTATGTTATATACGTAATTCTGCTTTCAGGCAGAGGATATGAAGAATATATGTACAAACAGTTTATCTCCTGCAAATATCGCTCTGATCCTCTCTCCATACGCGTTTCGATCACCTCATGATCTCGTCAGTGGAGCTGTATCGGACCGAGAGCAACATGAGCAGGAAATAACTGATATATGAACCATAAATTTCAAGGTATGTCGGCAGGATATTACACCTGCCGTCTTCCAACTTCGATGTCAATCTGAAAAATATCGCCAGTCGAACGACATCTATGAATCAACGGAGTAAAGTGAAATTTTTAAACAATCAAAATTTCAGTATGAAATAAAGAAATCTTTCTGCCGTATTTAAATAGTTTGTTATATACGTAATTCTCCTTTCAGGCAGAGAATATGAAAAATATATGTACAAACAGTTTATTTCCTGCAAATATCGCTCTAGTCCTCTCTCCATACGCGTTTCGATCACCTCATGATCTCGTCAGTGGAACTGTATCGGACCGAGAGCAACATTGGTAGGAAATAACTGATATATGAACCATAAATTTTAAGGTATGTCGGCAGGATATTACACCTGCCGTCTACCAACTTCGATGTCAGACTGGAAAATATCGCCAGTCGAACGACATCTATGAATCAACGGAGTAAAGTGAAATTTTTAAACAATTAAAATTTGAGTAAGAAATAAAGAAATCTTTCTGACGTATTTAAATAGTTTCTTATATACGTAATTCTCCTTTCAGGCAGAGAATATGAAAAATATATGTAACAAACAGTTTATCTCCTGCAAATATCGCTCTGGTCCTCTCTCCATACGCGTTTCGATCACCTCATGATCTCGTCAGTGGAGCTGTATCGGACCGAGAGCAACATTAGCAGGAAATAACTGATATATGAACCATAAATTTCAAGGTATGTCGGCAGGAGATAAACTGTTTGTACATATATTTTTCATATTCTCTGCCTGAAAGGAGAATTACGTATATAACAAACTATTTAAATACGGCAGAAAGATTTCTTTATTTCTTACCGAAATTTTGATTGTTTAAAAATTATGGAGAGTAATTACTTTCAATGGACCATTCTTAGATCAAAATAGACCCTTTTGGGGACAATTTTTTATCGAAGCAAGTTGAAAACTGGTTTTTTAAGTAAATATATTTGGTAATTTCCAATATTAAGAGAAGACTTTTCGGGAAATTATAGCTAATTCTATGTACTTTATGCGGGAGATGAAATTTGTTGCTTTAGTAGTGTTTGCGGTATCAACAATTAAGAGCATTTTTTTGTTAGTGCCACCATATTAATCTGACAGGTTTAAAATTATAAATCACAATTCCTCTATCTCAGATTTTCGTATAAATTTGTTGAAATATGCTAAAAATCCTTCCCAACATGGTGTGATACGCATGAACTCGCTTCCGAAGCCGACTGAAACAGTGGTAGTGGGGGGCTACAAGTAGCAGAGAAAATGCATCATATAATGGACCTATAAATAGATAAATGAAAACATAAACGGATTAATTTTTTTGTATTTCTAATAAATATTTGTGTATATTTAGTAACATGTCATTTAATGTTTTATATGAAATCTGTCGTCAAAAAGAAAGAAAGATTATTATATCTGTTCTTCTAGTATCTTTGCACGTCTCGTTGTTATGCCTATTCCCGCATTTTGAGAATAAGAATGATTGTATGAATGATTTATTAGTTCTGAAGATGAAATGCCACGAAAAAAAACGTAAAACTTAGGTTTATTATTTGTCTTGGATATATATATATATATATATATATATATATATATATACATATATATATACATATATATATATATATATACATATATATATATATATATACATATATATATATATATATATATATATATATATATATATATATATATATATATATATATATATATATATATATATGTTTTATTGTTTATCCGGGAGTTCATCCGTTCGTCATTGTTTCCTTTTGAAGGATCTTGCAGACGTTTCGCCAAGGTCGCACTTGACATTTTCAATGCTTACTGATCGAAGTTTGGAAAGTGATCCCCACTGAAGAAATTATTTCGAACGTAGAAAGTAGTCTTACAAATTTAGAAGAATCAACTGCTGAACAAATCCGACAGGACGTTAGCAGAATTTTGAGAACCGCAAAACCGCCCAAACCAAACCTCAGCAGAGAAGAACAACTTGCTCTCAATAATCTCAGGAAAAACGACGATATACATAGTACCAGCCGATAAAGGAAACGCAACAGTAGTAATGAATACCGATGGTTATGAGAATAAAATAAAAAACTTGCTGGACGATCCAAATTGCAAGCCTGTCGCACGAGACCCCACAACATACCTGGAAAAAACGACTAAAGCGGAAATCAACGAAACGACACTGGACGCCAAAACTAAAAAACGACTTATACCCAGAGAAAAATCAAGCAGGTGCCCTAAATTCTATGGTCTTCCCAAAATACACAAGCCTGACGTTCCATTACGGCCGATAGTTAGCGCCTTTAATTCGCCAGTGCAAAAACTCGAAAAATATCTAGCCAGCCTCCTTCAGCCACTTATTGAAAAAGCCAACTCCTACGTCAAGAACTCACAACATCTAACACAAATACTAAATACAATAACACTAGAACCGGGTGACATCTTAGCTAGTTTTGACTTAAAATCTTTATACCCCAGTATTCCTGTGGACGAAGCACTGCTGCTTATAAAAGACAATGAAGATCTCCCAGAACACATCATAGATCTATCGCAACACTGCCTTAAAAATGCATACTTCACATACAAAGAGCAAATATATAGACAAATTGAAGGTGCCGCTATGGGCTCATCTCTGTCTCCTGCAGTTGCTAATCTTTTTATGATCTACGTCGAAAAACAAGCCATCGAGAGTGCGACTCTAAAGCCTAAAGTCTGAATACGATATGTGGACGATATACTTGTAGTATGGTCCTTCGGACAAGATCGCCTCTCCAATTTCCTTGAACACCTAAACTCCATCTATCATAAAATTAAATTCATACTAGAAGTAGAAAAAAACAATCAACTGCCCTTTCTGGATATACTCATCACAAAAACAGCACAGGGACGTCTCGAACACACAGTCTACAGAAAGCCAACCCACACAGATAGATATCTAAATGCAGAGTCCCACCATCACCGATCCCAGATAGAAGCTGTGGCGAACACATTGATATCCAGGTCAATCAACCTAACCGACGCCGCAAATAAACAACAGGAAATGGAGAAAATCACAAATGCTTTGCGACAAAACGGGTACAAATCACATACAATTAAAAAGGCTATGAAATAATACAAAAAACCACGCGAAACACAGGAGCCCACCGACAACACCGCAAAAACCACACTGCTATACTTAAAAGGGGTCACAGATAGCATAGGACGGATTCTAAGAAGAAACAATATCCAAACAGCTTACAAACCTCATCAAACCATAAGATCGACACTTAAAAACCCCAAGGACAAAATTAAGTTAGAGAATCCAGGGGTCTACAGTATATTCTGCGGGTCCTGCCACAAATCATATATAGGACAGACAAACAGAAGCATATCAGCTAGACTCGAAGAACACAAGCTATCTACTAAGAACAAACAAACCATGTCGGCACTATTTCAACACCACATCCAAACAGGACATAAAGTTGATTTTGAGTCATGCAAAGAAATAGCCAATGTTAGTAACCTCAGAACAAGACTTGTTCGCGAAGCAATAGAAATCGAAAAAAGTGGCGAACTAAACAAAAGAGACGACGCACTAAATTTGCCAGTCATATAGGAATCCATCATCAAACGAACAGAAAACACCACATCAACATCGGTAAAACAAGTACAACCGGCAGCGTCGGCAAGCACACGCGGCACGAAGGAGGAGTCACCACCGAACAATCTTCGGTACAACCTACGATCACGAACTATCACGAAAAGTATAAAAAGCCTGCGCAATCTAAGGAACCTCAGTTCATTTTCCAAACTTCGATCAGTAAGCATTGAAAATGCCAAGTGCGACCTTGGCGAAACGTCTGCAAGATCCTTCAACAGGAAACAATGACGAAAGGATGAACTTCCGGATAAACAATAAAACATATTTACCCATCCGTGACACACTTCAAACAAATATATATATATATATATATATATATATATATATATATATATATATATATATATATATATATAATGTTTTTTACTCGATATATAAATTGTTTAATCATTATGATAATACTATTTAATAATATATTTGCTGTTGCATTTACTAACATATATAATGAAGAAATGAAAAACATATAATATACTATATACATACATACATAGACAGATTTCATACATACTTTGAACCACGTTTAAATAGATAGAATGTTATTAAATATACACATAAATTTATTTGAAATAAAAATCCGTTTATTTACTTATAAGTCTATTATGCGACCCATATGAAATATAGTCGTAGCTCTCTTCTCCTACGCTGCTTGTATCTTCTCCCTACCTCTGCTTCACTCGGCTTCGGACGCGAGTTTACGCATATCGCGCTATGTTGGGAAGCATTTTTAGCATATTTTAACAAATCTATACGAACATTTGAGATAGATGAATTCTAGTTCGTACTCTCTACTTTTAAAATCCGTTTCATAAATTTAAATCCGACCTATCAGGTTAATATCTTGGTATTGACAAAAATGTTCTAAATTGTTTTTATTGCAATTATGCAGAAACTACTGAAGCAACAAATTTTATCTGCTGCCAGTTTAAAGTACACATAATAAACTATTATTTCATTGAGAATTATCTTTTAATATTGTGAATTACTAATTGCAATACTTTTCATAATATAAGCGAAAAACCAAAAACTCACCTTTTTTACCGTTTTTATTGTTTCAAAAAAATCCCAATACTCAATTGGAGTTGGATTTGTGTTTTAGTCATCTCTGGCTAGAAATTATTGTGCAGGCAGTTTGCTCATAAATTTTTGTCTCAAAATTAGTATTTATTTTTGCTTTACTTACTGTGCTACATAAAAATTTGTATTGCAGGCAAATTTATTTTATTTATTTTTAAATATTCCTCAAAAAATATATTATAAGATCTTAAAATCCGAAATTATAATACACTCTAAAAAGGAAATGCATTTGCAAATGCAAATTTAATAATTTTTACATTACATCTAAATTAATTTATTCCATTAAATTTAATGTATTTGTACATTAAATATACAGCCAGTGTTTGTTGAATATGAGATATGTTATCATATATTTAATGCACCAATATTAATATGAATTCAAAAAATTCTGAACAGCGAAAGGTGGACATTTTTCCCATAGGTAGTGTCCACCATCTATACCGATTTCAAACTCATTGGTTGCTGTCAGTACGGAGCAGACATGTACACTCCACCACAGAAAGTTCAATACAAGTTGCGCAATCTCCCGGAATCTCATGTAATGTATATTGAATAATAATGTAATAATACCATATACCATCTTTTGGTGACTGTAGCCCGATAGCAAGTACTCACAAACATATAAGTAGCTGTATTGTATAAAATTGTAAGAAAAACGCAATAGGGTATTGTAAAGGACAATTCAATTTGCGTTGACGTACAATATCGTTGCTATATTAATTTTGTTTTGTTTTACAGATACCGTATACTTTTTTTAAAGTAAATTTCATTGTTTAGTACAAGTAGCTTGAGTTTTATTCGGATAACCTGAAGGTATATCTGTAGAGACTAAGTCTTCCCGGAGTTACCATTTTATCAATTTTCAGCTACAGATGGTGCTTTAAATTTGAACTTTCAGGAAGAGTAACTTCAGCAAGTGCTGTTTTTGCATTTTATAGCAAGTGAGTCATCAAAAACTCGCCCAAGATTTTTCAAAGAATGGAAATTAACAACATTATCTCATCCACTTTGATCACTTATATACCATTCAATGAGTAAGTAATTAACTAATAGGTGTTATATTATTATGGGATTTATAATCTTATATATTATTTAATTATAATGAAGTATTATTATTTTTTATTATTATTTATTTATAAACGGAAACTCCATTCTGATTAGAACATATACGCAGTATAAGTTTTCAATTTCGGGCGGAGGAGTTACATTCCCGTGAGAATAGTTTACGTTGCAATGTTGTGCAATCTTACGTAGCAATTCTCAGATTCTTAAACTGTCTGTTCACATCCAGGCTCAGCAATTTCAAGTTTATAAATATAACTAACGTGCATAATATTGTTCAGTATATGGCTTGCATCTCATGATAGTAATCTATTTTTTATTGTATTGATAAATGGAAAATAGTGTATTTATGTTAACCATAATAATAAATTTTGAATATTAATGTTATGTTTTTTTTTTTAATTATTGAAAAATCGCACAAATGATAAACTACATATGGTCAATAAACGTAAATAGTCCTTAGGCTCCCCGACACAATACTTAATGCCAAAACATTTCTATTAAGAGACTGTATACATATTAATGTATACAGTATGTTATTATAGTTAAATATAAATAAACATATAAATACTACATTTCCTTCCTCATAAATCGGAAAATCAATCGAGTAATTTAATCTTTCATGTATTTTCCTGACTTTTTTGGAGCATCTTAAATTACACCACGTAACAAATTTTAGTTTATTTGTTGCATTTTGTAAGAACAGTGCATTTTTTTGTTAATTTTGGGGCGCTAAACACAAAAATGACAATGGAATTAAAAACTTAGTTGCAATTTTCCAGAACAAGTTTTTTAAATTTTATTTTTAACAAAATAATAAAAAATACATACTTTTACACTTATAGAGACACTAAATATCCTGTCCTTTTGTTTTTGTTTTGTGAATTGTTTCTGGTACATCTCTAACAGTAGTCGGCAATTATGGAAGAATTCCATTTTCCCTGGTACCTTTTCTCCATTGTTGATATATCTTGATGAAAGCGTTCGCCGTGCTCATCACTTACAGCTCCAGTTGTCAAGAAAAAAGTCCAGATTTGAGTGTAGGAAATGGATCTTTAAAAACATATTGCACCCCATTTTTCGATACGATGACAGCATATTTTCAACAAGAGTAACGTAATTGTCAGCTTTTTTATTTCCGAAGAAATTAGTGACCACGAGGCGAAAGTAATTCCAACTTTTTTTTAATATATGATAGGGCGCTGCCAAAATGTTTGTCTTTCAGAACATTTCGAACGTGTGGCCCAACAAAAATACTTTCTTTAATTTTTGCTTCACTTAGCCTTGAACATTTCTGAGGCAAATACTGAAAAGCTGGTCCATCTGTATTCAGTGTCTTAACAAAGTTTTTCATTAGGTCCAATTTGATATGCTGTGGTGGCATCAAAATTCTTTTGGGGTCTACCAATGGCATATGTTGTACATTATTTTCACCTGGCTGTAATGATTGTCGAACGGACCAGTCTTTTCTCTTGTAATGAACTGTCTTGCCCGACTGTTCCATTCACATGATAAACAACAACACTTGGTGTGGCCTAGTTGCAACCCAAGTTAAAGTGCAATCACTTTTAAGTCGCCACAGATCTGACATTGATGCACATCGTATTTTATACTTGTCCATAGATACTTCATATTGTCGTGTGATTCTTTCATGTGACCTGCGTATCCAATAGGAATAGATGGTAAAATATTTCCAATATACAATAATATTGCTTTTGAACTCAATGTTGAACTGTCAATAAACAATCTCCCTTCCTCTGGCTTCTAGTTTATATTTAAAGCCGCCAATAAACCGCTACTATTATTGTAGAAAACCAAGTTCTTTTCCATGTTAAAAAATGGTGCTAGGCATTTATGGCGTTTACGAAAAACACACACTGAAACATCGTCTTCTAATAAGTTCCACTGCTGCAATCTTGATCCTAGTAACTCTGCTTTACTTTTTGGAAGTTCTAAATCTCTCACAAGATCCTTTCATTCTGTTTGGGTTATTTTGTGCGGTTGGCGATATAACGTGCTGAGTGTGAAATCAGGGTCTCTTGATGTTGATGGCACCTCTTCTTCTTGAGAAATTGTCCTATCGTTATTACATGATTCGTAAGTGAATGTTTCTGGTGGTTCTGGAATAGGAAGTTCGTTACTATGAGGAACAAGTCCATCATTAATATGATTTGAAGGCTCTTACAGATCATTGGGACAGCAAACCGCATAGATCATTTTTTACTATTTAACCAGGTTTTCAGACTTGAAGCGCATGCATTACAGCAGATATCTGACGCCGACCGTTTGTCTTGATCCCCAATATTGCAACCGAGATAAAACTGATATGGGGTAATAGACAGCTTCTGAGACGCAAAAGTCACCTCACCACAAACATAACAGAAGTGATCTGGATTGTATCTCGGCTATTCGATTCGACTGACTAACTCCTCCGCTTTGTAGCTGTTTATATACCTAAATAAGGCATCTACATTTTTAGAGAATATTCGAGAATTTTCCATTCAATTCCATAATATTCGCAATAGTGGCGTTTGTCATTTTTTTGTATACGGGAACTGTTCAGTACAAAGCAGACACAAAACCTGTTTTAGGACCTGGAGGGTTGAGACTTCGTATATGGTAGGTCATCCCTGGAGATCCATCATGCGGTGTGGCCAAGTTGTGCAAAATTTACTTAACTTGGATGAAAACGTATACTTGGCAACGCCGCACCCCTTGATTATCGTAACAATACAAATATACCACGTGCCCTCTTGCGGTTACATTGTTAATATATAGGTAGACATGACATCACTTATCTCTAAGACTTGAACTAATATTAAAGAGATAAGTTTAGTTTCAGTTTTATTACACCAAAAATGGTAAGATTTAGTCGATTTTATTTTGGATACATTTTGGCTGTTGTCCAGTATTATTACTATAGTCATTTTCAATAGAAATATGTAAAATAGATTTAAAAAAATGTATCAAGATTAAGGTCTGGAAAATTCTCAATACTATCAGTACAGTTCTGTAACTTGACATGAGGCGTTCTAAAAAGGAAACAAAATGAATATTTTACTTTTATACATTCTCATTATAGTTGTAAGCCACTCATGTGACACTGAGTCCAAGGTCTTCTTATAATTCACGTTAACAGCAAAGAGGTTTCTTCGGTTGGTACAGGCTTAGTTACATATGACAGAGTCAATAATTAATTGCTCCTTGCATCCCATTGCTTCTGTGGTGCATCGCTTCTGTTGAGTTGCGATGATGTTATTTTGTTCACAATGTGAATAGATGCGTTGTGTCAAGCAGGAAGTAATCACCTAAATAGTGTGGGAAGGCAGGTGATTGGCCTATACTTAGCTGGGTCATATGTGCTATGTTGGTCCTTTGGCAAGAGATATGTAATACCTTTTGTGAGGAATAATGGCATTTTTGCTGGGTTAAGAAAAACATTATTAATAAGATTAGCCAATTGATGGTGCATACACCAGAACTTCTTGAATCAGTAGACCCTGTCGAGACCTGGAGCTTTCCAGTTATGGAATTCCTTGGTTATTCCTGAGATTTCCGCGGTGGTAAATGGCTCAAACTGCATCTGATGGTAGTTTTGTCAGTGTTAATATTCTTTATTGCTCCAGTCGGCTGCGATGTTGCAATTAGCGGGTGTAGAAAGTTGGTTTTCCCAGAACTCTTCTATCTGCTCTCTGTTGGGGTATCTATTATCTGCCATGGTTTGTGGAGAGTTTAGCTTACGCTAGAAAGTCTTTTCTGATCGCTGGAACAGCGCATTGACTCGTTTTGCTGGTCTTGTATCTCTTTAGTCATTCTGCAGTAGCAGAGCTTCTGTTTCAGTGTGTGAAGGCATTGCTGTCCTGAGTTATTATAAAATTTTTTATAAAAGCTTCTTTTACTTCATTTTTTATGCTAGATTTATGAGAATACCCCCTTAAATCATATACGTTATATCTATGGGGTTTTACTCATAAAACGTAACGCATTATTTAATAACAAATAAATATCCAGTCTTGTAACATCCTGGAAATCTGAGTAATAAAACTAAATGCTATATTATTACCAAACGAACGCTGCAGTTCAATTCTCAAGTGTCGTACAGTCCATTTAATAATTCAAGCTGTTATTTGTCAAGTTCCGAGTATAGAGCAAGTCGTTATGTTCTACATATACAATCAATACTAGCCTAATAGAGCTATGGAGCCGTGGTCATGTATGGTCAGACAACAAGGCATATAAACAATATCATTGCAAATATAGGGGTGCCGTGTTGACTAAATATGTTCTAAGAATTATTAATGCCTTTCCGCATTTGCGTTTTGTCGAATTAATGGTTATATTGTTGGTTTTTATTTCGTTTATTTTTTAGGTAACTACAATAAAAACATCTTTAAAAAAACAACGGAATTATCGCATGAGTGGAATGAGGATCACTTTCAGTTTTTTACTCTACATAATAACATATTGATAAACAAAGTTTGTTTGCTTGACATTATTCGAAAAACTGTTTTAGAAATGTTTTTAGAGTTTAGAGTATTATACAGGGTGTCTATTTTAAATTCCCCCTCATATATTTCCCAAAGTTTGCGAAACAGAAAAAAAGAAAGTTTTAGAATTCAGGTGATCTTGAAGTTTTATTGCAAAAAATCATGGGTGGGTGGGGTGGGTGAGGGGGGGAGGTCAAATAACGAATTCTCCCGCAGAATTAGCAGATCGTTAGAATTTGTAAAAATAGTATCAGTTCTTTTATTTCTTTGTACACACCCGATTCTATGCTATTCTTTTCTGATTGCATTATTTGAACTAGTATAACATGATAATTAATACGTCAATTCGAGAATCAAATAACCGGCAATAAAGCCAAAGTGCGTTTCTGGTTGCCTTAATTATATTTTTTTGTTTAATATGTAAATAATATCTAACAATATTTCCCGGAAAAATTAAATAAAAATATCTGTGTCTATCAAACATCAAAAAGCCTCTTCTCATATATTCAAACAAACTTCTTATTTTTCAAATGTATTGGAAGTCATTTGAATGTCAATGAATCAGTGTAACGTTAGCCGATCACTCAAAAACGGGGGGCGTTCGAAAAAAATGTTAAGTACAAAACTTGTGGGAATTTGAACGGGGCATCTCATGGCGACGTTAAGGTTGAGCATTAAAAAACGAAATTTCCAATTTCATATGGAAAAAGCGTAAGAAAGGAATATTTTCAAAATCTCTCTTGTACACTCAGATAAATAAATATGTGAAATTTTCCGTATTCTTCATTTCTGCAATAAAAAATTAAGTTTCCACTTGAAAAATTAACGTCCTGACCTTGAAATTATCTTGAAGGTTAGTCTCAAGGTCAAGGGCACTGTTGAATATCCTCCTTCAAACCTTACACCTTTTGTAGTAAATATATTCCTATCTAACGATCTTTGGAACATATTTAGGTGAGTTTTTTTTAAATGAGACTTCTTATATTTGCACAGGGAATACTAGAAAAAATGACAGTCTGGCTATACTACAAACGCTGTCTAGTTTCATTCAAAAGTGAGAACATTTTGCTACTTGCAATTTTCTTTTAATTTATTCATTGTTTTGTATTTTATGATGTGTTTTATAACTAAGGATGAGTTTTGTTAATATTGAATCATCCCAGTGGCATAAAATTTTAAGCAGAAGAACACAGTTGTTTTAAAAAATCCATAAGCAAATAAATGACGTATATGAGGATCCGCCTACAGTAAAACATTGATCAGTTGACCCGCCAAGTCTTTGTAGGTCAACTAATAGATAAAAAATGAGCCATGGATCGACTCAATCAAATCATCATTAATGGAGAAAAGAGAAAAATTCATTTTTTTTTCAAAAATTCACATCTGCATCATTTTTCAAGTTAGAGTGCTGGCCCTTCGCGAAATAGTAGTAATTTATATGAATTTTGAGGGTGCCAAAACCAGGCGCTGTCGGCTCATTAGTTTTTGCACAATTTTTATTTGAAATTTTTATTGTCCTATATTTCAGCGTACTTAGCCGAGTCATAGATGATCCAGTTTTAATTTTGCAAAAAGATTTTGAAAGCAAAATACGTGAAAAATGCTAGCAAACATGATCGAAAACGGCTGATAAAGCAACTTTTGAGGGATTGGTAGATCAATACTGCCACGTGCTCGGCTATTTTCGGTCATGTTTTTCACATATTTCACAGATGTTTTGATGCATTTGTTAATAAGAAAAAAGTATTGAATCTTGTTTTCAACGATATTCTAGAAGGTTTTATGGTAAATACTAGACAACAGATAGCCGAAATACACTGGCTGATTTGATGGAACTTAATAGAAAAACATCGCCTTAAACACAAACAAGAAGAAGAAGGACGGTGCCAAAAAGGAAAACATGAAGAAGAATCACGTCGCCAAAGAGAAGAACAAATTCGTTTGTTTGAAAAAAAAATAGGAATAAGATGTACAACACCAAATAGAGAAACAGCAAGGATAAACTAAAAGAAGAAGAATCTCACCAAAAAGAAAAACAAGGAGAAGAAATACATCGCCATCAGAAAAAAACAAAAAGTGGCACGTCGTCAAAGAGAGAAAGAGCAAGAAGAAGAATGTCGTCTTAAAGACAAACAAGAAGAAGAAGTACGTCGCCAAATTGAAGAAGAACGTCGCATTAAGGATAGGGATTAACTTTGTAAATAGATACAAGAGGTCATTGTATAAGAAAAGCAAAAATTCGATCAAATTGTACAAGGAGAAATAAAAAAGTTTAAGAAAGAGATAAGTGAAGGGCGAAACGACATAGGAGAAGTGCGATAAGGCGTAGAAGTGCGACAAGAAATAAAAGAAGTCGTAGACGAGATAGAACTAAAAATACGACAAAAAGTAAATATTATACAATCTAAAATGACGGACCTTCAGACAGAAGCAAAAAAATAAAGACGCATGGACCTTCTGTTAACGTAATAACCACCGGAGAGAAAATTAAATCACCAACTTGCGACTGCCAAACATCTTGGATAATGTACAAACGACAATTGGAAGCTGCCGCTACTGTAAATAACTGGATCGTCGAAGAAATGGCCAATGCGTTACTAATTGCACTTCGTGGAGCAGCACTAGAGTTATTGAAATCATTCCTATAACTCAACAAAAAGATTATGAAATTCTTAGTGCTGCATTGGAAAGAAAATTTGGAGATCAACATCGACGCCAGTTATATCAGTCATAGCTCAAGTCAGGACATCAGAGAAATGGGGAGAATTTGCAAAAATCTGAAACAAATGTCCGACGCCTTGTTCATCTGGCTTATCTAGAAGCTATAGAAGAATTCCAAGAAGAGCTTACGATTCAGTATTTTATTGATGGAATCAGAGATCAGGAAATACAGCTTATGTTGTGTATCAGATTTAATAATTATAGTGAAGCGTTGAGCAGGGCTTTGGAAATAGAAGCAGCCTATAATGTATCAAAACCAAAAATAAGAGCTGTTTTCATAGAGGTAAACAAGGATTTACCGAACCAAACAATGGAGACAATGTTAACTGAAATCCTTAAAGAACTAGACACAATAAGTGATACCTTACGTTATAGAAGAAACCAGATCGAGTGCTACAGATGTGGACGAACTAGTCGCGTGAGAAGGAAATGCCGAGTGCGATTAAGGTCTCCTTCAACACCCAAAGATCACACAAAGGAGAACCAGGAAAAAGTACAATTCTAAAGTAAAATTCTAAAATCAAACGTAAAATTAGTGATACTTCACGTTATAGCAGAAACCAGATCGAATGCTTCAGATATGGATGAATTGGATACATGAGAAAAGACTGTCGGATGCAATTAAGAAACCGGACAACAAGCTACAGATGTGGATGAACTGTATACATGGAAAAGGACTGTCGGGTACAGTTATGAAATCAAATAGAGTGCACAGATGTGAATGAACCGGACACATGAAATGGGACTGTCGTGCAGTTAAGGTGTGGTTCACCATCCAAAGACCACACAGAAGAGAACCAGGAGAAACGACAATAGTACAATTTTAACATCAAATATAGACCAGGAAGACTGCATAACAATGTAGATACCTTGTCAAGAAGATCATGTAAGGAAAAATATAAGCACTGCATCAAAATAGAACAAAGAGCAAGGTTTCCTATTCGAAGAGTCACTTTTGGCGTTGATCCAGAGTGAAATACAGCTCAGATGAGAAAAAATCAATTTGAAGACAATGGTCTGGAGCCATTTCTTCAGCTTAAAGGACACCGATTACCATAACTGTTGACACTAGTGCTGCAGTCTCTCAGATAAGGTGAAAACTTTTTAGTAAATTTAAAATCCTATTATTCTCCAAAAAAGTAACGTTAAAAATTATAATTGGAGAAGCAGTTGATGAGATTGGAACTTCAACTTGGAAGGCTAAAATTAAACCATTTGGTGTTAGTTGCCGACATAGAAGATAAGTTTGTTCTTGGAATGGACATGATTTGGCACCGAAGAATTTATTCTGTCAAAGATCCGTTGTACCGAACCAATCACAGTTACTGCGTAACAAACAACCATAATAAAGGATAGCACAGTATATACCTGGTACCGAAACCATGAGTCAATTTATATGACACCAAGGCAAACTCGGCAGGGTTCCACCAAAGTGATAGGGTTTGGTTATGGAATCCACAGAGAAAGAAGGGCAAATCGTCTAAGTTGATGCCATCATGGGAAGGAACATATATAGTTCTGAAAAGAATCAATGACATTTCTTATAGAATCCACCGAAGTCCCAAGACCAAAATGAAAGTAGTAAATCTCCACAGCTTGAAGCCATACCATGGAAGTATCAAAACAGGCAGGCAGTGTGAAAAAGGATTAAGATAACTTTTCAATGCGCCCTTGTATACAAATATTATTTCGATGCTGAGTCATCTTTATTAAAATGTAGCGAAAGAAATATTACATCGATGAGTCATATTATTTCTAGGTAGTTCTCGACTTTTATGCTAGCATATTTCTTGTTATTTCTACGAGATTCGATAGATATATAAATAGAGATAAGATATGAGTTTTAGTATAGTTTATTTGAATAGTGAAAATATTAGGAAGTAGCAATCAAATAGTGGTGATTTAGCTGTAACAGTATTAAGTAGCTAATATAGTATTTGATGTAAGTTAGTGAAAAGTATTGTGTTGAATTCTGCGGAACCAGTGAACGATTTAAAGAGATAAAATCGTAACAATATGAAAAAATTATTGTTTGTTTTTTCGTATTTAAAAAAATCAGCATGAAATTCAAATTTATATCTCTTAACACAGTCGAGAACAACTTGTTCTAATTCTACTTAATATATACAAAATATTGGTGGTCCTTAAAATTAGTATGATCCTAAACTTCGTTCTTATTGGATTATTATGTAACAGACATTTAATTTTATGACCAAAATAGAAATTCTAATCGTCATCGGACGTTTAATTATGAGATTGGGAAATGAATGGCTATCTTATGAAGAAGCAGCGAAAATTGTTAATTTAACGCGAAATACACAATAATTACAAATAATGATTAAAATAGAAGTAAATTTAATAACAGGTAATATAGCCGCTAAATAAAATAAGATGGACGAGATGCACATTTATAAGGAAATATAGATCTTAATCAAAAACAAATGCTCCGAAATTTGCTGCAAATAATAAAAAAGTTACTGATGAGAGTATAAATCTGGAAACAATATGCAGAGTAATTCTACCTCAGCAATTTCATGGAAGAATTTCAAGAAGAAAATCGTTAATTTTTAACCAAAATTTTGAATTTTGGAAATCGGTCACATTTACCGATGTGAGTAAATATAATATTTTTGATTGTGACGAAAAAGGAAAAAATTTGAATAAGGCTTGTGACGCGTTTTACGTAGGAGGGGAGCAGGTCTTGCTTTTCGGATCTGCTTTGACTACGGCAGCGGAACATCGGTCAGTGGATATTTCTCGTGCAGTCATCGGTTAAATGCTCAGCGCAGGGGTATCGGTTCGGCGGTATCTACTTATATTCGGGATATCCCCGCTCTCTCAACTGATCAACGGCTTGACTGCCTGAAGGTCAAAACATCCACTCGGTGGTCGGTTCTCGGGCGCCACCCTCGGGATTCATGTGGTCGAGGGCCCACTTATGCACCGAGTAGCTTGTTACAGTGGAGAAACGGCAAGCCAGGGGTCAATTGTGCTTATTAGTACTGGCTACCGGCTGCCAATTGTTATATGTAATGTTAAAAATGGGACTAGGTAAGAAAACAAACGGTTATAAAACATCCTGTATCCTGTATTCTATTCTTTTATACAAAGACATGGCCTAAAACTAACTTACAATCTAAGATGGACAATAACATAAACAAATAAATGGTCTGGAGGGCATGAGTATGTCTGAGAGCTGTTCACGGTAGCTCGTACTGTTGGGTTGCGCTGAAGACGGTAACCCGGCGGTATCATTTACGACGCTATTCACGTACCTCGTACTATACGGTTGCAACGCTATTCACGACGGCTCGTACGCAAATTATGGCGCCTCGTATCTAAAATCCGCGTTCACGGTTCACGGCGCTTCGTATTAAAATTCGACCGACGGCGGTATACGCGGTAACAATAACCCGGCATCGATCGGCGATAGGCGGCGTCTCTACACGGCGACGGTGATCTCTATACGCGGCGGCGGCGATAAGGGTCGGGGCGGCAGTTGTTTAGCGCCCTTATCAACGGACATCAGAGGGCACCTGGCGGTAAAACACATTCCTGGTCAATACGGAAACAAAACTAAACTTACGGCATTCAGTGCGTGTGTATAGGTGACGGTAGGAAGGAACGAAAGGAACTGACGCTGCCCGTTCTTATAAGGGTCCTCGACAGCGTCAGCAGGATGGAACGACATTGCCCGTTCTTATAAGGGTCCACGACAATGTCGACCAATAGCGGTAGGAACGTAGGAAAGGAACCGACACTGCCCGTTCTTATAAGTGTCCTTGACAGTGACGGTAGGATGACACAACATTGCCCGTTCTTACAAGGGTCCTCGGCAATGCTGGCCATTAGAGGGGTAGGACATAAGGAAGGAAGTGTATGGTAAAACATCATATACACACAAGCCTAGCCTCACCTGCATTGTTAGACCAGGAAGGCGCGGTCCGGCAGGCGACCCAGTCCAGTCCGTTTGGACTGTAGACCCGGGTGGAGAATGTGCAGTTCTCCGCGAAATAATGGTCTGCTCAGGCTTAAATAGACGGCCCGAGCTCCCACTACGCTGACGTGTGACTGTACCCGGTGTTCGCGCATACAATACTGCTGTATGCGGCGCGCGATTACTATGATTGGACGCTCTGAAAATCTCGGAAAATTATATTTCCCAACATAGCGCGGTAAATCTAATTATATGTCAGTAATCTTGCAAATTTAAGCATTCTTGTCCCGCAAGAATCAGATTTTTCGAATGTAAAATAAATAAATGAAATCCCGGCGAACTACTCATGCCCAAAAATATAGTAACTTCGTTACAGGCTAATAAAGAAGCGCATATCGAAAGTTTACTTTTAATTGTTAAATGTGGTGGTGGTGATGTAATGGTTTGGAGTTTAATGGCGATGTCTGAAGAAGGAAAATTGTTTTTTATTGAAAATTCAAAGGATCATCGACAGTATTGGTAAATTACTTACGTCAGTTAGACAATTATGACTTCGTAAGCGCTAGAATTTTCAACAAGATAATACAGCAAGAATTATGCGAGAATGAATCTTACAGAATATGTTTGAGATGAGTCGTACTGAGGAATGAGAAAATACAATATTACGAAATTATATGGGCAGGAGCACCTCCGAGGTCACAAAAAATTTAGTTCTATTAATGACAAGGTGACTACGAGCTGTCTTGGATGAAAATGGAGGGCCTGCTAAATATTCATTATTATGAACAGTTCCCTTTGTTTGTGATGAAAGTGTACTGTAGATTTTTGTGAGACAAATATTCTGGTTCTTTGTATTATTTTTATTATTGAATATAAGATCAATATAAAAACCTGTATATTATTTTACCAAGCTTAAAAGCTTATTAAAAACTTATAAATAAAAAATACAGGGTGTTTCATAATTACATGTTACTTGAAATGTTAACCCTTTTTAAGATACGCACTGCATTATATATTTTATTACATTTTGGTTGGTAATAATTATGAACAAAAACATATTTGTTGAGAACAGGAGTTTATACTACCTTCACAATGGCACCAGCACAAAAGACTCTACGCCTCTGCTATTTGTCACATATTTTCATAATTGCGCATTATTTCTTGGTAAAATGTCCGCTTGACTTTATCGTAAGTGAAATTTTTTTACGAATAGTTTCTCGTACTGCTTAACCAATTTATCCTGCGTTATTCCTAATTTAGAAAGACGAAAATAGTAATAATACAATATTCTCATATAGCCCAAACAAAAACTGAAATGAAACAGTTCTCAAAATGTTACATTCTTTGCCCTTTATAGAAATCTTAACGATACCTTTATTAAGGGGCTGCTTTTTTTGCTAATAATAATCCGAGATTTTTTAGCCAGCTTTGCAAAATGTTTATTTCCATCAAAGAAGTCGGTAATTTTTGCGATTTCCCTTACTGTTCCGAACTGCAAACTAAATTAACGTACCCGACTTTAGCTGTAAAGTAATAAATAAACGTAGAACCAGAAATCTTTACACAACAATTTTTTCCACATAAGAATTAAAATAATCAGTAGGTTTACTTCGTTTCGCGCTAGCCGAAGTTTTCGGTGATCTCTAAAAGGTTTAACCGAATTTCCATGCAGTGAGAGTGGTTGCAATAGGTTGGAGTTATGATAATAGTGAATGAACAAAATGTGGTGATACTTGATCATCGATGACTAGGTCTCGTTATTGGGCCCTTTAAATCACCCCATGGCTACAGGTAATTCGAGGCCGATCTCCTTTACGAATCCAAGTAGAGTTGTTTGATTGAACTTGCCTAACGACTTCATGTGATAAAATTGTATCTACGAAATGTCTCTGTTTTAGTCCGTTGAGTGCTGGGCATTTTCTGAGGACATAGTTAACAGTTTTATCCTTTTCCAGACGCCATCTTCTTATGAAGATGTCCCCTCAGATGATAATTTTTTGTCAACAGTCCTACCACAATCCGCAGCTCTTTCCTTCCTAAGGAGAGAAGCTCCGTAGTAAGCAGTGCCATAGAGCCAGTTATACAGTGCCTTCATTTCAAAACGAACCATCCTTAATAACTTTGTTAAATAGAAAAATTTAAAAAAAAGAAAAAACACGTCAATTTAGATATACAGGGGGAAGTTTAATTTTGCATTTGTTAAAAGTCTGTCAATCACCTCCTCACCTCCAGCTAACCTCACTTTGATATGTCAAATGGGAACCCCCACCTTGTGACACATCATTGTAAGCAGCATAAAATTGTCTATCCAACCGTATAAAAAAAATTAAATCGGTTGACGTACAAGCGAACAGTGTGCAAAAATGTCTTGTAATAATGCATAATATATCGGCCTCGAACTTTAGTATGTCAAATGATTACCCTATAGTGTGATACATCATTTTAAAGGGCATACTATCTCCTATTTAGCCAATAAAAAAAACAAAATCTGTTGATGTACAAGCGAATAGTAAGAAAAGATGTGTGGTAATAATAGACACCTTATCACATTAAACTTTATTATGTCAAATGGCTACTTCATAGAGTAAAATAATATTTTAAATTTAAAATAAATATTTTTTTAAAATAATAAACAGTTAAAATATTTGCGAGAAAAAAACTAAGCCTGTTTTAAAATTCATCGCAAAATTCATTGCAGTCTAATCAATCTAGTGTATTTATTTCAATGATATTTTTTGCGGTACCTGATAGGTACAAAAAATCACTGCAATAAATAAAATTTTTAAGATCTTTAAACACCAGTTGTTTATTATTGTTAAAATTGTCATTGTGCCGCCTAGTTGAAACGTGAATATAAATGGTGTATACGCTAGCCGAAAGAATAGAAATAATTTTTCTCTATGGAGCTGAAGATCGGTGCGCTCGTAGAACCGCCAGAGCATTTAACGAGAGGCATCAAGACAAAAACGTGGGCCATAAATATGTACTCGAATTGGTACGAAAGTTTGAAGAAACGGGATCCGTTTGTAATAAAAAATCTATTGAGAAAAGGGTTGTAGATGAAGCATGCCAAATCGAGGTACTAGGACAGTTTGCAATAGATCCAACTTTATCCATCTCAAAGGTCGCAGATTTAACCAACATTTCTGCTGGCTCTGTGCATAAAGTTTTAAAACAAAATAAGTTTTTTCCCTACAAAATTCAAATTCTTCAAGAACTCGGAGAAGACGATTTTGATAGGAGAATTCAATTTTGCGAATTAATGTGCCAACGAATTGACGAGGACCCCCATTTACCTAAGAATATCTGCTTTAGTGATGAATCAACTTTTTTTCTAAATGGACTGGTTAACAGACATAACTGCAGATACTGGGATAATGAAAATCCGCACCTTTTCCGAGAAGGGCATACTCAATATTCCGAAAAAATTAACGTGTGGGCAGGAATTTATGGCAATGAAATCATCGTGCCATTTTTTTTGGAAGATAATTTAACTGGGCAAATTTATTTAAACCTTTTAGAAAACACAATATACCCTGCCATTGTGCAATCTTTAGAAAATCAAGTGGATGAAAATGCTGTTATGGTACTAAATGAAAATAATTTGCATTTCCAGCAAGATGGAGCTCCCCCGCACTACGCTTTGGCAATTCGAGAGTGGCTTGATGAACATTTTCCAGGGACGTGGATTGGCAGACGTGGTGCAATTGAATGGCCAGCACGGTCTCCAGACCTAACCCCTCTAGACTTTTTTCTTTGGGGGTATTTAAAAAGCAAGGTTTATAAAACCCCACCTGAAAATATTGACGATTTAAAAGATCGAATTGTTCGGGAATGTAGAGGAATTAGCAGAGAAACCCTTGCCAATGTTCGTGGGGAATTTCAAAATAGGCTTTTTTATTGTCTCGCTAATAACGGCGCACATTTTGAACATTTAATAAAATAATTTTCTTCAACTGAATAAAACTGAATAAACTGCTTATATTTAACACACATTTTTGCATCCTAATTGCCTATAACGTCTATTAACTTAATTTTTTTTGACATCATTGGATAGCAGATCGTACGTCCTTTAAAATGATGTATCACACTATAGGGTAATCATTTGACATACCAAAGTTCGAGGCCGATATATTATGCATTATTACAAGACATTTTTGCACACTATTCGCTTGTACGTCAACCGATTTAATTTTTTTTATACGGTTGGATAGACAATTTTATGCTGCTTACAATGATGTATCACAAGGTGGGGGTTCCCATTTGACATATCAAAGTGAGGTGAGCTGGAGGTGAGGAGGTGATTGACAGACTTTTAACAAATGCAAAATTAAACTTCCCCCTGTATATCTAAATTGACGTGTTTTTTCTTTTTTTAAAATTTTTCTATTTAACAAAGTTATTAAGGATGGTTCGTTTTGAAATGAAGGCACTGTATGTTGCTTGACACACCTCATTCTAGAAGCTTCTCTCCACGATTCGAAAAATTTACTTTCCAGTAGCAATTTTAATTCCTTTTTACCAACGGGAACTGGGACTGGTAGAACTTGTTGGGGTCCATATAGTGCAATCTCGAACCCCGTCTTGACGGTCCGCTTCCTTATTCCCGTGTATAGCCGAGTGATCCGGAATCCACATTGATTGTGCATCAGTTCCTTGTCAGACTATTCAGTTTATCTTTGCATTTAGACATTTGTCGCGAAGTTATGACACTATACTTCAGTGCCATTATCTCAAAATTACTATCTGAGCATATATTTATTATCTTATCCCTGTTTATGCCCCTCTCACAGAAATGACCACACTACAGAATAGCATAAATTTCCGCTGTTTGTCAGAGAGAGAGAGTAGAATTCTCTGACTCACGTGCTGCTGCCGAACATTCCAGCTCCAGCTCTTTCATTTCGAACGATTTTGCTACCACTCCCAATCCTCTCTACTTGGCCAAAGTATCTCAAGAGAGTGGGTTGGGTTTCAGTTGCCTGTTCGAGTTCCTAGATGCTCTAGGCAACTGAGACGATAAGTAGCCTTCAAGACCTCACTCTCTATGTATAAGTGAAAAGGAGGTAGGCTCACGAAGACCTGCAGAGCCCTAGTGGGGGCAGTCCTCGTCGCATTCCTTATTCCCACTCCTTATTCCCACATAAGCCATTCTTTGAACTTTGTCAAGTTAAAGTCGGTGTCTGCGGCGTATGTAATCATGGGGCGAATAACCATAATGTATATCCAAAATAGCACTCTCCGTGTCCACTCGCATGTGCACTCAAAGGCTCGTTACTCTTTTTTCGTCTTTTTTCTGACATTGGATTTATGTCGTGAGATTTCCTACGTTCGATTCGATCGACGCTTCAAACCAAGCTAGCTTAAAGATATAGAATCTGACTTTGTTGATGGTTGGTTTATGGGTGTTGTTTACTGCAGCCATAAATCAACTTCACCGACTACATTTTCCTTTGACACGAAACCCACTAATAGTAATTTGACCTATTTATACTTCCAAATAAGCATTTATGAATAACTCAACATTGTCAAAATGAGGTTAGTGTTCGATTGCTGTTCCTGATCCAAGTTTTCTCCAACGACTGAATGCGACGAACCAATCTTAAGATTCTTACGATAACCTTTCATTTACACATGGGTCTTATTTTTTCTAGGACAAATAAAATACGACGGATCAAAATGACCACTGGCTGTCGTTCAAACAACCATGGTCAACAGAAAATCTTTTTCTGCAGATGTGCAGCAACTTGTCGTTTCTCTTCGAGTCTATAAATTGTAGTATGTTGATTTGAGCCACTGAAACGCCCCATTCATCCTCATTTTATATTCGATTTATTGGAAATTTGTGTAGTTTTTCCAGTATATTAAATCCACACTTTTTTTTTATTAAAGTCAAATCCTGTGACAGAAGATAGACGTAAGTTTTCTTATTGATGAAGTATTTTTATGAGACTTTTAAAACAACTTTAACCCTTTTTTCTCCGCTATATCAGGTTTCTCCACAGTATTTTGTATGGTATTACGATATGCTAACATATATACTTTGCGAATATCACATTTTGTCAAGCCATTAAACTTATTTTCCATTTTCCAAGTACTAACTGTTGTTCTAGTTCCTTACCGAATATGATTTTTTTCGCAATTTTGAAGTTGCTGTTTTTTGTGATGACAAATCTTTTTTCTCACCAACTCTAAAAAATGTAGCTCTAGGAACTTGAAAACGTTTTGAGGTCTTGAACTAACTCATCTTCTTTTTCCGTGCCATTCTTATGGCTACAACCATGATTTCTTCATCGAAAAATTTTTGTTTCCTTCCTAAATTTACGGGGGGACCAAGCTTGGTGTCCAGTGGCGATTGGTCTAAACCTTTCCAGGATGGTGGATAATAAGAAAATAAGGAGACAACAATTTTTTGTTGGCAGAAAAACATTTTGAAGGGGTGAAAACCACTTCCAAATGTCACCCATTGTTCATGTATATTCACATTTTCTGAAAAATTACTAACGGTTTAGGAACCATTCAACAGTAATTTTAAAATTAAAATGATTTAATTATATAAATACTAATTGTCGCTGTCTCAACACTGAACAATGAACTCTTTTTATATATCTAAACTTTGTGGGACATTATCGGCATGGGCATATTTATAAAAACACTAAAGTAGAACCTAAACTTGTTTTCTTATTAAAAACAGTCTGTCCTCAAATTTAAAAATAAACTTACTTTGATAATTTAAACAGCAGCAAAAATTACAAAACTTAAATTACAATTTTTCCTTAGGCTAGTTTTTATATAAATCTTTCATACAGCAGGAATGTAAAAACAATATTAACATTTCAAAAACAATGTGTGTTTATCTAATATCCAACACAAAGACAACCCCACTATTTTGTCGAAACTGCAAAAGTAATCCTGTTGATTTTTGCTACGTAACCATTGGCCCTTTGATCTCTATCTGTCTTCTCAATTTAAGACAGGCGACGCAAAGATCGTTGTTTTATAGGGAAGCAATAATAATAATAACAAAAATAGAATCTTAAAAAGAATCAAAGCTTATTCATATTTCTTAATTTAAAATCGAATGCCCTATTTTAAAACACTGATTTAAGAGAATTGAAATGCTTATTGAGCTAAAGTAAATATTTCTGCTTGAAAAAAAATTCTTGTTTTATTAAAAACGGATTTATATGAAATCTACATAGAAAAATAGACAAAATTTTCTAAAAAAAGATTTTTTTTGTGTGTATGTATTTATTGGTGATAAGAGAGTAAGTAATAGTAGTAATAGTAATAGTAATAAGTAACTCAAAACCACTCAACATTGCTGCGGTTGAGAAACCATGAACTGACTTCTTATCACCAATCAGATCTAGGGAAGCTTCAAATCTGGCCAAAGAAGCCCCTTCATGGATGACATGAGGCTAACCAGGACACTGTCGACAAATTAGTATTGAATTATTGGTTGACGTCAGGGCGATTGTTTCCTGATACTAACAACTACATCTTCACTATCCCAGATCAGATTATCTCGATGAGAAATCTGAAATACAAAATCAGAAACTTCTCGATTCAAAACAACCAATGCCGGATGCGGATGTCAAACATCAGAGACAATCCAGCATATAATAAGAGGAAGCCAATCATTTGCCGCATCGGAGTACAAGGAGAGGCAAAATTCAGCCGCGAAAATTATCCATCAAGAGTTGGCAGAGAAATTCAAACTGCTGCAGGTGGAGAAAGATCCATACTATAAATACAGCACGGAACCTATACTGTAGAACGACTTCAAGCTGTACTGGGATCTAACTGTGCATACGGATCACACCGTTTCTCAAACAAATAGTGCCTCATTTTAATAGATAAAACATCCTAGCGAGCAATATTAATGGAAGTCGTCATGTCTAACAACATCAATCTCAGGGACAAGCATCATAATAAGATCGCCAAATACAGAGACCTGGAGGTACAAATAAACAGACGGTAGTAGCATCCGTACGACTCTATAATCCTATCAACAACCGGCGTAGTACCAAAGAATTATCTGCTTAATATCAACGTAGTTGCCTTAGCGAACACATGTAGAAGGACCATAACATCACCTAGGGCCCGACAACGTGGACAGGGCCCCAACAAAATTTATTCTTGTGATATCTGAGTATATCAGGGATGAGTAAATGTCCTCTGACAGAAATTCCAAGGCTGTTTAAAGTAATAAGTAAGTGTAAAGTTGCAAAGAAATGCAAACCAACATTTTCCGAAACAAAAATAAACCTATTGAATAACAAAAGCAGCGATGAAATCCGCTAAATGAACAAGATAGTATTAACAAAACTAAATAATCCGATAAAAAAAGATATGAGGAGAGATAGAAGAACATGTTATTATGGTTGCACTAAATGAAAACAAGAGACCAAAAACTATAAAGGAATCGCTCAGCACAGGAAAAAAAAAACAAATAATTAAAATTAAGATAGATTTTTAGGAGTAATATTTCTAATATATACTGGAAAATTTTTTGTAGTATTTGAAGTACGACATATTTTATTAATGGATTCCAGACTCGTCTGGCCAATCACATTCTAGTTTTATAGATGATAATCTCTATACCCTTTTTTTTCTTCCTCAATCGGGTTTTCTCCGAGTTGTTCGTAAAGTACTTTTGTTAGTTTCTATAGAATGCAGTCTTCTCGTTTGTTGCTTGCTTTAAATATATAATTTTAATAACGAATTAGTTGTTTTTAATTTCGAACTTTATTCCTAACACAATAAAATTTAGAATTGTGTGAAAGACAGTATTTTTTAATTTACGTCCCCTACAAATTATTGATAGTGAAGCTCAGGGGAGTTCCAATCTAATTTAAGAAGAAAATTTGGGGTTAGGAAGAAAGAGGATGTGTGCAGAATGAAAGTCAAAAGAAAAATGAATAATTTATTAACAATTAATATATAATGGTTTAAAGATTGATAAAATACTGCAACGTTAGTTTATCATCAAATCGTGCAAAACTCATAATGTAACCTGTATAATAAACTTAAATTGTTTTAAAAATGATCAACGGAAACAAGAATTCTTTTTACACTAACTCTGCAATATATAAAAAAGAAATAGGTTACCTTTAATATATACAAAATGTTAAGTATGCAGTTTTAGATACAGTTAGGTAATCGGATAATAAAAGTTGCAGTAGTGATAAGAAAGTTGGTTAGACGTTAGCCGAATACAAAGAACAATGATCTTTATCAATAGATTAAAACTGCGTGTGCCCTTTTCTAGTTATATCAAACATATACCTACAGATAAAAAGAGAATGTTGATATTTGATTGTTGCCTCAATATAATGTGTTGCTAAAGGTACTTTAAGATAAGTTGTATTCTACTAAGACACTATAAGATAAGATAGGATGAATAGTCGAGTTCCTTAAACTTGGAGGAGTCAAAATTCTACAGATAAGCCTAAAGTAATCCAAATATAAAAGATAAAAATTAAGACTCATCTATAGTCCTCCTGGCGAAGTAATTTTGAAAATCGTATATACTTTTTCCATACGGCTTTGGCTCCAGTGTGCTTCGTAGAGTGTTTGTGATCCAATTTCGCTCAGATAAGCATTTTATTAGCTCAGGAATTTTTAGATTACACACTGGCAGGTACCTTCTCGATACGTAACAGAGTATTAGGTGGCGCTTAAGCAACAGGTACTTTAGATAAATAAAATCGGTAATTTAGGCCAGCAACAGGTCTGTAAGATAGTTTTCATGGATTCGGGCATAACCTCTCAGAAACAACCTGACATCTTTAGTCCTACGTGTCAAGATGGCCTACCAAGACTTCAGAGAAATTGCTGCAAAATTAATGTTATCGTCAAATTCCAAATAAACTTATGCTCTGCAGATACATTTAAACATGCTTAAACACAAACAAAAGGTAATTTGCATCTCAGAGAAGTTACTATGCTAAATTTTGAACAAAGGCCCTGAGTTTATAATTTCGGTCTCCCACCATAGAAAAACCTTCAAATGAAAGATGTTTGACAGATTTTTAAATTTGGCGGAACGAACCAATCGTCTAAAAAAGGCGATTTAAACTAACAAAAATGATCCAAAACTATTTTAAATTAAATAAGTTAAATTATGAAAACTGTTTCTTTTCACTAAAATACTCTTTTGAACAAAAAATCCTGACAAATATGAAACAAAGATTTAATAAAGTGACTTTTACTTGCGATCGATAATCATTTACGTTTACTATATCAATTGATGAGCTGGAATTACTGGGTGGTTATATACCCTCTCACAGACTTATAACAGGTGCTGAAAAGAACCAAATTCCATAACAAGTTTTAAATTATCGCATTCAATTTGTTTGTTTAATCCTAGAATCTCCTGTTTTATAAGTAAGATTTTTAAATCTGTTTTTTTGTCGAATCTTTCCAGTGAGCTCTCGAGTGATGACACCATACTTGGAGATATTCATTGTTAGCGTAACCGAGGATTTTGCTTACGCAATAACTATTTGATCAGTAATCGTGTCAACCGCCTTGTCAATACTGGCCATGTCTGATAGAGCGGGCAACTGTTCTTCGTTTTCTAATAAGGATATTAATTTTAACCAATTAGTTTTGGCATTAGTAATAAACAACTGTACTAGATAGCGTGATGATATACAGGGTATCGTATGAGTAGAGTGGACGTTACCAATGGATCGAGAGAAATGGAATAAATTAGGGAAGGCCTACATCCAGCAGTAGATGGAAAATGCTCATCCTGAAATATATGAGCTATGAAATTTTTTTATCAGATTGTAAAATTTCAATAGTCACCTTGATTCAAGTTCCACTAAAATTATTTAAAACGAAATTTCAAAGTTTGTATAACCAATTGGCTTGAACTTTGCGTTAGAGACCTTCTCATTGCGTAAATTCTTGTATTACGACAAGCTTAAAGCCAAGCTCCGGCGTTTTAAATAGATAATTTTATATTGAGTTTTTATCTAGGATTTTACAAAATTTTTACTGTATCTATTACATGGTTCTGGTAACTTAATTAATATAATTTTTTGCAATACTAGTATTGCAGGTAATTCAACATTATTAAATTATAAAAACGGTAAACTAAATTGTAATTAGTTGACAAAGAATGGAAGAATGAAAACAAGAGTGACAAGCATTTTATCACGCACGATTTTGGTCTAGTTTGAATTAAAGTTTGTTTACTTTTTCATTCTTTTGCCAAATTTTAATATTGGACATAATTTTGAACAAAAAAAAACATTATTTCATCAGGTGTCAATAAAGAAAGAAAAAGTTTTAGCTCATAAATCAATAGTTTGAAGTATTAGTAATTAGATACTATTTAAAAGCAGTTATTAGGATCTGAAACAAATATACGAGTACAATAATATACACGAACGATAGAATGTCCATTCAATTTAAAATGGGTCAATTTTCTTTTCAGAGCATAATCGACATCAAAAAAAGGAAGTTTTCAGTTCGACTGTTATATTAGTTTTTTTTTACACACAATTAGTTCCACAAAAACGCGTTGATAAAATACAGGGTGTCCCTAAAAAGACTGAACAAAACGCTAACGCAAATCACGAAAGCTAAAATATGAGGATCTAGCCCAATATTGATAGTTTCAATTTTTTTTTAATTATTTGTAAATCTTTATCTTAATAATGGCTTGATTTGCGCAAAATTTGGTACTTTTGGGTTTTTTTAGGATGAGAATTAAAATATAATAACAGTTACGAGGTAAATTGTAGAGGGCGGAATTAGCAATACTTTGCCTAAAACTAAGGCTTCATAATTTTTTTCGACCTTCAATTTTTAATCCTAATATGTATCGCTTCGAGCAGCTGTTTTTAAGATAATCCAATTTAAATGTTTTACGTCGCAGCCCTCTTTCACATTTTATCCGGGTTTCGGACTGGTCCAAGAAATCTGGAGCACCAATAATAATAAAAGTGTACATAGTGTACATAGCAACAAGCTAACAATAAGTATCGGCATTAGTTGCAAGAGTATCGTCAAACGATTCAATCTGACAAACCTTTATCGTTTAATTTTAAAATTTATCATTTAATTTTGGTGTTGTTTAATCTCCCAAGGTCAGTCAGAGGTCATTTTAGCCTCGTTTCAAGGTCAAATTACCCAAAAACCTACTAAATAAATCTATAAAAGAAGATATGTAGACTTTTGAGCGCGTCGAATCTGAATTCATGGTTTGTTTAATACTTCAAGGTTAGGCAGAGGTCAGTTCAAGGTCAAGTTGAAAAAATCCACTAAATAAATCTATAAAAGAAGAGAACCCACCCATAGTTAGATCGGTATCCGTTACACAGTAGACAAGCAAGCGGATCGAGTTTTTGAGTCGAAACTCAAGCTCCCCAAACCACGTATCCCACGCACAGCTAGATCGATGTCCGTTACAGAGCAGACAGGCAAGCGGAGTTAGTTATTATGGAATAGTAACCCAAACTCACATAACCCACGCCCAGCGGATTTCTTATAAGTAGGCCAAAACATAAGCTGTTATAAATACATATCCCACGCGCAGCGAGATCGATGCCCGTTACGTAGCACACAGCAAGGATTGTATATAAGTGTATGAGACAAAACCCAAGCTCTCCAAAAATAACATACCCTAGACAGCAGCAAAAGCTTGGGTTTTTTTTTACATTTATAAAAACTCGCTTCGTTAGCCTATCTATATAACAGATATCGATCTATTCAATATGGTGGCATTGAATTCGTAAAAATTTTAGTAACTGACTTTTAGAGGTTACACTAGCTCAGTTTAGGAATCAGCGAGACCAAAACTTGTGGTTGGGATCAAATACACGCCTTTTCCTTAAATTCGATCTTGGAAAGCCACGATTTAGTGACTCTATGAGCGCATTTCATTACATTGTCCGTTCTCTCTTTGTTCGTTTCAATGATTTCAGTTCTTTTTCGTCAAACAAATTTACCGTTGATAAGGACATTAACGTGGCCATTTGTCAGTCTCATGTGCTTATTAACGTCATGATTGTAACATAAATAATCAATTAGTTGGTAGAAATGGAACTAGAATCAACAAACTAATAACGAACGACATACTGAAACGTGCTCTATGTATCCACAGGTTGCCTTTTATAAGATACATTTATTCAGTTTAACCTTAAAATGACCTCGAAGAATAAAAAAAAACAACGAATTCGGATTCGGCGACCCCAACAATCTAAATATTTTCTATTTCAGATTTATTTAGAAGATTTTTTTCGATTTGACCTTGAGAGGACCCTGAAATGACCTCTGGCTTGACTTTGGGAGGAGGGTGAACAAACCACGAATTCGGATTCACCCCCCCCCAAACTTATATATCTTTTTTTTCAAATTTATTTAGTTAATTTTACTCAGTTTGACCTTGGAATTACCTTGAACCTGACGTGTTAGAGGTTAGTGGACTTCAGATTTGTATTCAAGACGTCGAATTACATAAGAATTAAATGGCCTGATCAAATATACATCACCTTTTCTTTTGTAAACCCATGTTATGGGCGGAATCTTAGTACTAGGATACCGAAGGTTCAGAAAGAAATTTTAGAACGAGTTGTGGGAGTTCCGTTTCTAATTACCAAATATTTAGATCTGAAACTTAGAGTTTCTGAAGGTACAGTAAATAGGACTTTAAAAGGACAGTTGTTTCATCCATTCCCTCTTCTCTTAATATAGGAGCTTTTATATGTACACCTCGAACTGAGGCTCAGATTCTGTTGATTTCTTAATGAACAGAGAGCACATGATAGAAATTAAAATTTATCTACTAATGAATCTTGCTGTACAAGATGGCGAGTCTTATTACGCAATAAAAAAAAAGGTCGGTTGAAGCACCACTTACTTGGCATAAGTTTTTTGGATAAAAAATGTTAAGAGATAAGCGTTGTTAATTAGAAATTTAAAATAGAGAGGCACAAAAAAGTTAGGAAGCTTTAAATCAGGGCAAAGTGTGTAGTGTACGTCGAAACTGTAATCAGATCCTAATTTTTCATCCTAACCCAAAGTACCAAATTTAGTGCATATCAAGCTATTATTAACATAAATACAGTAAAACCCGCTTAGCATAATTCTGAAGGAACCCAGCATCATTAACATTCTCATCATCACTTACGGTCACTTTTTAGATACTCTCGCATCTTTAATAAGATCTTCAATTCAAACAATTTCATATGTTTCAACATTGTCATCGATTGAAGCATATCCAGGAACATCTACAATACCGCGACTTCTGCTTCTTCCAACACGATATTATTTTTGTTACTTCAGAAACCGCCTTTCTTGAAATAATGTTTGTATAGTTTTGAACTTAATTGTTTCCTAATGTTTAGTATCGCAGCATGCACATTCAGAGGTCTTTTGAAAAAAGAGTCGTCCATAGCGATGTATCAGTCATGTTCCATAACCTTGTTTGAGAACTTTGATCCATCGGTTTAAACTTGCTTGCCGCATTTGGAGGTAGGAAACCAAACTCGATACTCCTTAGTTCAAATCTTTGAAATGAGCAGGGCAAAACGCACTTTATCGTCAAGAAGAATGCCGAGATCTTTGACACACTCAAATCGAGTTAATTTATCATTATTTAAACTATAACTGAAAAATCGTTCTTAACCTTGAAAATCCTCTACTTAGGCATTTATTAATATTAATAAAAAGTCTATTTTCATTGCAATATTCTTTAAATATATTAAGATCGTCCTGCAATAAGGCACAATCCTGCAATGTCGAAACACTTTTATAAATTTTTAGGTCATCAGCCCACAAAAAATATTTAGAATTCAAAAAAGAGGAACTAATATCATTAATAAAAATTA
Organism: Diaprepes abbreviatus; assembly: GCA_034092305.1. Taxonomy (NCBI): domain Eukaryota; kingdom Metazoa; phylum Arthropoda; class Insecta; order Coleoptera; family Curculionidae; genus Diaprepes; species Diaprepes abbreviatus. The sequence goes on from JASJET010000031.1 coordinate 18,063,001, forward strand.
AAATACCCTAAATGTGACCTTGAGGAACACTGGATCTTATTAATATAATATTGGAAAAACCTTTATTAAAATTAACATACTGGCTATACTTATTAAGATAAGTTTTAAACCAAGCAAATTGCTTACCATGAATACTATAGTCTTGCAATTTAATGAAAACGGTGTCATGACGAACTTTATCAAAATCTTTAGAAAAATCAATTTACATAGCTTCCATAGTCTAACGGTCATCTAAAGCTTCAAAAATATGCTGAGAATAAGGAATCAGAATAATGCTTACCGAACGACCATGAAAGATACCATACTGACTTTCATCAATGCGATTTTTTCCATTAAAAAAGAGATCATCAGCTACAATCGCTTTAAGAATCTTACCAGGCAATGATAAAATGGATATGGGTCTGTAATTTTCTATGTTCGCTTTGGTCTCCTAGAAAATATACCAAGAGACAAAGACGGGCTAAAAATAAGATACAGAGGTAGCCAAATATTGTCTCTACATTTCTTGATAAACAACACAGGGCCTGGTTCCTTGTTAAAATCAACTTTTTAATTTTTTTAACGTTAATTTCATCTATGGCAGGAGTACCAATAGGTTTTGAAAAGACATGGTTTTAATGACACAAGGGGGTGTATCTGAGAGATCAAAAGTCATAGCAATATATGTGGCATTCGCAATATACTGGTCTGTTAAAAAGATATCATTATCCCAGGTAATAGACCCATTGCTATTATATTTAGTAGCTCTGAGTGGCCAAAAAGTTTTAATATTATTATTTAACTGATTTTCAGTATATTCAACATGTTTGTTATAGTTCTTGGATATTTTCAAAAAAAAAATACTGACATTCTGATTAACGGATCCGATCAACACTACGAATTTCAGAGTTAATTATATTGTAAAATATGGCGGACTAAAAAGTTTACATTGAAAATTACATTTTTTTTAATATCTTGTATTTCCTGGACTAAAATAAATTCTTTAAAGATGAACAGGCATCGGGAATAAGGTTGCTAAAAGTAAGTAAAAGACTGCGAGGCTGAAACATTTAAAGTGTGTATGCGAAACTTCGGAAAGTAATTCCTAGATGGCATAGTCGTAAGTTACTTATTTTAAACTAGGAAATACCACTGTTTAAAGCTGTTTCAAGTTTAATCTAGAAATTAACAATGAGCGTTATCGAAACACCTCTGTCGACACAAAGGAATCATATTCCACTTTCAGTGAGAGCTTTAGTTACGCCACTTCAATTAAATTCAAGCTACAAATGAGGCATGCACCATCACAGAAAATGTGTCTTAGTTTTGTTGTAGCTATTTCATTTTTGTTAGAGCTAAAGTTTTAATTAAATTATTGCTTACTCCTTTGAATTTTACAACCTAGAATAATTTTTTACTACATTTGGCTTAACTGGAATGAGAACCGTCCTCCATTTAGGTAAAAAAAGTTGAGTTTAGGATACACCATATACAGTTTATGTAACTTATTCAAACAAGCAATTCATTTAAAGCTAATACTTTAAATAAAATTTGAGTTTTTCATATTAGACTTTTCCTTACTGTACTTGCTAACAATATCATTATTTACTGTTATTTTAAACACATTTTCGTTTCAGAAACAACAACACGAAAACGTAAAAAAACCCGAGAACCTCTAGACTTAAAAGTGCCCATACCTCAAAATGCTTTGGGAATTCCTCAAATTGAAAATCATCAACAAACCAGTCAAATTGATACTGCACAACCAACAGTCGTCGACGATTCGGCAGAAAACAAAAAAGGAAAAAAGAAAGCGAGGACGACGTTTACAGGTAAATTAATGGTTTTTCTCTTTAATATTTATACACTACAAGAACTTCCAATTGACTTCCTAGTTTGTAAATGTTAGCTTGTAAAATAGGTTGTATGGCTGCGCTGAAACTTTGTTACTTCTTTTTTTTGGAACAAATCCTGAATTTAAAAAACGTTTTACACTAAAAACTTTAAAGATATGATGATAGGTTTTCGACCTAACAAGGAAAATATAAAGGTGACGAAATAACTATACTTAATTTTTCTACATTATCTTGTTTTAAAGATATAAACTTGCGGTACACATATATACTCTAATGCATATGCGCCCAATAATCCAATCAAAATGGACATTTAACTTTGCAAAAAAGTGGTAATTTGCCAAAATTCACACACTGAAAATTGGTATAGGTCTTTAATACACTTTTACAAATAAAATATCAAAAATCCCCATCGATTCTTTGTCAGTTAAAAATGTTATTCAAGGTCAAAGGTCAAAAATATCTGTTTTTCGCATTTTTTTCGTAAACGGTAAGTGTTATCGTTAAAACAAGTGAGACAGAAGTTGTAGCTCATTCTCTACAAAAAATGTTCCTACAAATGACCATTCCTGAGATCTCGCGATTTCAAACACAAAAGAAACTAATATACGCTCTTACACAGCCTGTATATGTCATCGGACGTTCAATATAAGTATAGATATGGAAGTATTGGCTTGTGTGACTTACATACTAAAATATTTACAAATTATATGTTTCTGAATTAATATACACTCGCTCCCTAATTCCGTTCGCCCCTATAACCTTAAATAACATCTGTTACATCACGTTGTATGGGATCGAGAAGAAATATTTAATGTTATTTTGGATAAATACGTTCAGTATGAACATCGGTATTTTGATTATAGTATGACTATAGTATTTGATGGTTATACTAAATATAAGAAAAATATTAAAGCTACATAACAACGCCATCGAACTACGAAAATATCTTTATCTTCTGATGTCGTTTTTGATCGATTTATGACAGTTCTAACAAACCTACAACAATTTTTTGCAAATACTCACAACAAGTCTCGTTGATGTCCTCATAACTGGAATAGCAATAAAAAAATTCATTAGAATGAATACAACTATCGTTGCTGGTGAATATGTTGATTGGTTAATATTACTGACTGCACAAATTCCGATTGATAAGATTATTTATTTTTTAAAACCTGGAAAATCTCAAGTACAAACAATGTTCATAGGAAAGTTTGTCTGCATATCTAAAAGTTCAAGCTCATATATTATTTTTACATGCAATAACTGGCTGCGATACTACATCAGCAACTACAGTATTTAAATTGTTAGAACAAAGTCGTAATGATTTAATTGATAACGCAGGAGTATTTAAAAATATTGACACCAGTCATCGTTTCAAATAGGATTCGCTTTCTTCCTACTATATGTTAAGCTCCAAAAAAAATCAATTGTATCGACAAGTATAGATATTTAAGTTTTGTCAAAAACACACGGGACAATAAAAGAGTACAACTACCTTGTCTTTTTTCAACATCTGCTTCTGGTTTTCAACACTTTTATCGTGCATACTATCAGGTTCAAGTGTGACTAGTCAATCAACTGGACTCAGGGGTTAAAAATAAATAGATTATAATTTGGAGCCAATTCAAACTTTACTCCAACCCGCTTTAAAAAAAACCTTCTTAATACCATTTTTTGTAATTGCAAAATGTTGGTTGTAAAGAGGTCGGATTATTTTGTTTACAAGTATGTATCAATTGTTAACCTTGCTCCAATGTTGAATCAAATACAGAACAATCTGCAGAGGAAGAAGAAACCGAAAATTAATACATCACAATTGAAGTAGCATTTGAAGAATATCAGTCAAACTAAAATTTTCTCGAAATCAACAAAAATCTATTCTACTTTAATCATTACTAATACTACCATTTTTTCGATCAATAGGGTACTGCCTAATAAACGTAATCACAATAGATCGTAGATTATGTTTACTGGGGAAACAAAATTAAAACAAATGCACCAAGTATACTACCTCATAGGTGGTGCAGAAATGTGTACATATTAGGTAAAATACGAGTTCTCCAATTTTTAGAATTGCGATATCTCAGGAATAGTGATTTGTAGAAAGAAGTACAAGAGCAACTTTTGCATAAAATTACATGATTTAAAACATTTATTGGGACTAGGTTTACGATAACACCGTTTACGAAAAAAATGCGAAAAAACGATATTTTGACCTTGAATTAAATTTTTAGCAGAGGTAGGATCGGTGGGACTTTCGATGTTTAATTTATAATAGTGTATTTAAGACCTATATCAATTTTCAGCTCTATGCGAATTTTTGCGAAGTTACCAAATTTTCTTCTGTTTAAACTGGATTACAACATGTTCTAGAAACATTAGAAAATTGTGTATTTTGAATTAGAAAATTGACGTAAAAATCAATAAGTAAGGGAATGGTGGAGTTTTACCAATTTTTTTATATCGGGTTCCAGTCCATTATTCTGTAGTCGGTTCCTTTTTTTGGAAAGTAAATTTGCCACCGCATTATTCCAACAATTCTGTGTAGAATCTTGGTATTGATTTTTGAAGCCAGAACTCTTGATAATGATTTATGAATTTTATTTAAAGTCCTTCAATAGTTATTAGTTCTACTTCTTCTAAATTTGCTCTGCTGTATCTGCATTTGAATAAGGATCTTAAACTCGAAGTGTTGCCGGTAAGTAAGTAAATGTTCCCGATTTGCAAACATTGGTGGTAATGTTGGAAAGAAGCTGTATTTATCTCTACTGAGATTCCCCTTGAACAAAAGATATTTCCCCACAAAAGCTTTATTAAATATTTCATATAGGTCTTTCAGATAAATAATCTCATTTTTGAAAAGTCGAACAGACTATAAAAACTTGAACGAGAACAATAAGATTAAATATTTCATGTATTATTAGTATCTTTAATACGCCGTTACCTACCTTAATCATCATTACGCCCACTGTTGCCCCTGGACCCACTACCGACCCCTTTAAAGGCTTCAGCGCCCACTGAAGGGTGTTATCGCTCCGACTGGAAACGTATGCTCTAGTACTTGGATTCCTGCTTTGTAGGCACTTTCATTGAAGTTTACAAAAGAGGCGTTCGTAGCTGCGATAACTTCGGAACGGATCCCTACTCTTTTCCTTGAAGTCCGAAGGTGTCGAGTAGGATCAATAGAGTGCAAACGGCACGGCTTCAAATATCAGCTTACGAATTTTGGCCATCACCATGATGGATGGTGTCGTGACTGGGAGAGTTGTGCATATGAAGGAGGACTTTTTGCTTCATCAGACCTAGTCTTTTTATTTTTAATTTTATTCAGGAAATAAACCATTTATAATAGAAAGGTTATCACTGCTCGCATTGCGGGTTTTTCCATATCTGGAAAAGAACCAAACTAGAAAACTTTATAAAATCGAGGTATAAGAACGAAATAAGATAGCTCTCTCTATAAACAAAAATATGTTTTAACTTGGCATAGACAACATAGAGCTGCGAGCGAATTTCTCGTATTTTATTCGAAGTAATTTGTAGCAAGTAATTGTAATAAAAAAAAATCACAAAATGAACATTTTCAAGATGGCGGATCCAATATGGTGGCCTGAAGGTGGCAGAAGTATGCATATTTGCCAATTTTTCTAGGAATTCTTTATGCTTACTAGCAAATTATGAATGAGCATTATAATAATATTTCTTAGCCAAAATTGATGAAATAAAAAATATTTAAGATGGCAGATCCAATATGATGGCCTTAAAGCAGCCAATTTTTACAATTTTCCTATGCAATTGTGATGTTTATGAACATATCATGAGTAAAATGTATCACAGTCATATTTCGTAGTCATATAGAAAATGAGTGTTATTCAAAATGGCAGATACAAAGTGGCAGCTGATACTGCCAAAAATATGCATGCTTTCCAAATTATCTCTTCGTTTTCTGTTATTTACATACGTAACCGTTTTCGGATAAAAATCAGGATAATGATAATTAATGGTATCTAATCATATTAGTGATTTTGAATTATAGCGGCTTTACAGGCATAAATCTAGGTAATTTTTTAATATTCATGAACTACGAAAAGCGTGGTTTCTTTATCCTTTAGACATAAGATTTTTTAGCTCTGTACTTTTAATCTGTCATTTTGACAATTCTTTTTGGAAAACTATAACTTAACGATAGAGAAATCACGCTTTACACTTATATGCAGTTCATGAATATTCAAAAGTTCGTAAAATCATTGGTGAGTTATCTGGATTTATTTCAATGAAGCCGCCATTTTAGATCAATCATTGAGAAAATCAATCATATAATCGAATGGCATTAAAGTATACCATTGTCGTGATTTTCATCTGAAAACGGTTTACATAACCATTTTCAGATGAAAACAACCCAAAATCACGTGATAAATTTGAAAAGTCGATATTTTTGACAGTTTGAGCTCCGATTTTGAATAATACTTAATTGGTACTATGTGACTATGAAATATGACTATGATACTATTTACATATGGTATGTTCATCAATATCATGATTTCGTAGATACTTGAAAAAAATATGCATACCTTTATTGCCTTCAGGTCGCCATACTGAACATTTGCTATTTGATCATTTTTCACTAGGAAATATGATTATAATACTTCTTGCTCATAAGAATAAAGAATTTATAAAAAATTGGACAAACATGATAATCTTCGCTGCTGTTAAGCTGCCATATTGGATTTGTCATGTTGAAAATGTTTATTTTGGAATTTTTTATTATAATGGCTTGATAAAAATCATTTGGAATAATAAAAAACCGTAAATCTTTTAAAATTGGTGATACAGCGTCAGAAAATACTGATTTCTTGGGTTTTCATGATAAATCCGACATTTTGGAATGAAAATATTATAGATACCAGTACGAAAAAAATTCACTGTTACACTTTAACAAATTTGTGCAATAGCAGTTGAAATAGATTTCCAATTTTGTGCATTTCTAATGTGAAAAAGAAATCGTCAAATTCTAAAATGCTAGATTTTTAACAGTTTTTTTGTTGAAAATCCACCATATTCAATTTCCCAGCAGAAAAATAGTAACTTAATTTCCAAATTTTGAAAAGGCACACTCAAAAACATTTAGAAACATTAGTGATATATTTTGATATCTATTTATTGAATACAAAAATTAATATAAAAATAATATTCCTTTAATATTTTACTTAATGTTGTTATAGGAAGGCAAATCTTTGAATTGGAAAAACAGTTTGAACAGAAAAAGTACCTTAGCAGTAGTGAACGATCGGAGATGGCCAAACTTCTTAACGTTACGGAAACACAGGTAAGTGAAATTATTGTTTTTATTTGTGGTTATTCACATATTTAGGTAAAATCTTATTATTTGCATAGTGCTCGGAAATACCAAGATATATATTGTTCTAAATTCATTTTCTTTAAAAACATTCAAGCCAATTTATGCGTGACAGTTCGTCTGTAAGAAATTTGAAGGGTTCATAGACGGTTAAATCCAATAACAAATATGCACATAGACATTTTGTTGTTCTAATAAACTTTTATTAATTTTAGAACTATTTTTCACAGTATATTTTCTTTTTAAATTATTTTCCGAGAGACAAAAATCTGAAAAATCACATGCAAAATTCTTGCTATGTTGTGGCAGCTAAAATGGTTTGCCCATTTTTATTTTAATTTTCCATAATTATTTCTGATTTAGTTGAAGAAGAGGGATTCACATTTATGAGTAAAGAATAGACACACGGTCTGAAAACTTTACTTCGGGGTCAGTTACGTGTGGTAGTCGTGCAGAATATTTGAATTTAATCATAGAAAATAGTCCGAAAATACTGAAAAAATATTTTTAACAATAAAATTTGTTTCGAAACAACGACCTTATAAGAGTTTTTCAAATTAAATAATAATTTCTAAAACATTTCGGCAGTACGGCGACAAAAATCTCCGAAAGTTTTGATTTTCAATCATATTTAGAAAACAGAATAGCATTTTAGGTCAAATAAAGTCAAAATATTAAGAAGATGTCTAAATTCAAAGAGTATTTCGCCTTTATGCTATTATTTCCTTGTTTTCTAAAAGAGGCGCTATCCAGCTCATTTTTCCTCCAAGAATATTTAGCAGTTTGTACAGGGTGTCTCCTCAAGGTATGTACCAAGCTCTAGCATAAATTCCCGAGGCTAAAATATGACAATCCAGCCGAATTTACTTCAGTCTAAAAGTTGATAGTTTCAGAAATACAAGGTGTCAAAATTTATGGTTTTTAAAACTTTTTTGTAAATATGTATCTTAATAATAGCTCGATTTGCACTAAACTTGTAATTTTGTGGTTTTTAGGATGAAAAATCAAAATCTGATTACAATTTTGATATACGCTGCAGAGGGCGCCACTAGCAGCACTTCGTCTACATCAAAAGTTTCATAACTTCTTTGTGATTTGGTATATTATATTAAATTTCTAATTAATAATTCTTATTCTCTGATATATTTTATCTAAATAAGTTATACCTGGTAGGTGTCGCTTCAAAAAGTTGTTTTTGAGATAATAGAATTAAAATGTTTTATTGTGTACTGAAACTCGTCGCAGCTCTTCTTCACACTTTATATCCAGGTTGAGGACTGGTCCAAGAAATTTGTTGCGTATTTAAGGGCCAGTAGGCTACCAACAATAAAAATTTACAAAAACGAGCTAACAATGATAATAGTGTAACTGACCGGCAAAGAACAATAAGAATAATACACAAAGTCAATAACAAAACAGAAAAACTCTAAATAAATGTTCAAAATGACCTCCGTTTTCATATACATAAAGATTAATTCTACTCAGAAAATTGAACCAACCCTTTTGATTATCTCTGCATCTAAGCATAAAGTGTTTGCTGAATTTTGTATTCGTGTTCACAATTCTTCTTCGGTGTTTACAGATATCATCTGTATAAGAATTTCCCATAAAAAGTAATCCATAGATGTTAAATCCGGTGAGCGGGATGGCCAACTTGCAGGAGCATCATTTCGATTCATCATCGATTTTGAAAATTTCCGTTTAAATGATTTTTTAGAGTTAATGTTAAGTGTGGGAGTGAACTGCCGTGCATGAACCACATATTTTGTCTAGTGGCCAATGGAAGCTCTTTCAATAAACTTGGCCAAGGACAATGTGAAAAATGGCCGATTTTTTGCCCCTCAAAAAAAATTTTACGTCCCAGCGTAAATGCAAAAAATTGTACTTCAAATGAGCGTTTCTAAAAATGTCAAGGTTTCAAATAACTCGATAATTTTCAGAGTACGAATCCGAGGTCAAAAAAAGTGTTCATTCCAAAATAAATTTCTGGCGATCAAAAAAACCTTTTAAATAGTGTAGAATTGGGACTAAGCTCCTAGAATAGTAGTTTGATCTTAATGAATCGAATTATATGAATTTTAATGTGTATCATGCGTGAATTAAAAGTAGAGACTAGCGTCCATTCAATGAATTTGTAACATACCCCTTAGGGGGTGAAAATTAGCCTCACATTTTACCTAACTGATCAAAAACAACAATGATTGCTAAAAAGCTGGAAACTTATCAGTTTGGAGAAGTGAAAAGAAAATACAGTAGTGCTACTACTCGAAAACCACCCCATAGTGTTGCAAGAAAGCACCCCTAAATTCAATAAAAACAGAGAAAAAAAAAATTAAATCTAACAGGATTACTATTTTTATGAATGCTAAGACCGGCCAAAATAGAACACTACTATAAAACTTACTTCCCCATTGGGGTGATCTCTATACCCCTGCAATACACAATTCAGTGGACTACTCTGACTCGGAGGTAAACACTCACGTGCAATCTACTGTTTATTTTTTCAGTAATACGTCACAATTTTTATGCAGGAAGAATTATGGCTAATAATTTACATCATGGTACCTACGATCATAATAAATGGGTTCTATAGAATTCAAGAAGTTGTGGTATCCTCGTTTAGGAACTTCAAGCTATCAGGATAAGCAAGCGAGTAAAAAAGAGAACAAATAGAAGTTGTCCAAAACAAAAACAGTTGATTGCACGTGAGTGTTTACCTCCGAGTCAGAGTAGTGCACTATTTTAACCATTCTTAGCATCCATAAAAATAGGAATACTGTTAGACTCAATGTTTTTTTTTCTGTTTCTCCTGCATCATTCGAATTTAGGGGTGGTTCTCTCAATTGTATGGTTGTAGTTTTCAAGTACGAATTTAAACCTACTATAGTTTCTTCTTGCCTTCGCAAAATTCAGTCGTTTCGAGTTTTTGCAGCAGTCATTGAAGTTTATTTTGAGTTGCGTGTTGCAAAGGGGCAGTTATCACCTTCTCGGGGGAACTAATGGAATAACATAATGTCACGAGCCTATTTACTTCCAGATTATAGTAGGGCACTATTTTGACCAATCATAGCACCCATAAAAATGGTAAACCTGTTAGATTTAATGTTCTGTCTCTGTTTCTATTGCATTATTCGAATTTAGGGGTGGTTTCTTGCAACCTTATGGGGTGATTTTCGAGTACTACCACAAACCTACTGCCACTTCTGAAAACTGAAACGTTCCCAGCTTTTTTACCAGTCAATATTGTTCTTGATCTTTCTAAGGAGTATTGAATGGACGCTATTCATTACTTTTAATTTATGCGTGATGCACCTTAAAATTCATATGATTCGATTCACTAGGATCAAACTAATATCATAGGAGCTAAGTTTCATTTTCACCCTATTCAGAGGGTGTTTTCTGGCACTAGAAGATTATTTTGGGGATGTACGATCTCTTTGACCTTAGACTTATACTCAGCGTCCAAAAATACATAGGGATATGACGACTGTGGTGCGCTGGTTTGAAAATTTTCAAGCTATTTGAAACCTTGATATTCCCTAGGATTTTTTGGTAATAAATCTGTATTTTTGCACTTTATGGTGATCTAAAAATAGACTGAGACAGGTTTTATCCATTTTTTGGAGGGGCAAAAAATCGACGGTTTTCGTATTGTCCTTTACTAGGTCTTCTAGTTAATTGAAACCATTTAAATAAGGTGTTAAAACGGCAGAATCAATTATTAAAATTAGTGGTTCCTGTCCATACATGCATAACCTTTAATACATGCAGGTTTTTGGCAGCATAAATAGGTTTATTATGTAAATTTATCATATCCTTTTTTGTACCAGTAAATAACTTTTTTTGATGAAAGTCTACATTATGGGTTCTCCGTTCATTAATGTATCGACAGAAGCCTTGGTTCATATCGAGATCGAGAGATAAAAGTTTCTTGTACTGTCTGAAAGTGAAATGGATCCAATAACTGATCTCTCCAAGTACTACTTACTGTATCCTAAGAAACATTAAGTTCTGGTGCTTAGACTCGGATTTTCTTCAACTGTAGATAAAATTTCTTCTTCAACCTCCGGTATCCTAGTCATAACTTTCCGTCCATAATCAATTGTTGCAGGAACAAAAGTACCTTTCTCGAGGATGTCTTTCAACAGCGGCAAATTTTTAATGGTTTGGTATGCGTTTATTTGTAAATCTTTCTCTGTATACTCTTACCGACTCCTGACCAATTTTCAATTTCAATTGGTCTGGTGAGCGGGTATCTGATAAAGTGAACGATTGAAAATATAACACAAAATGGACGAAGATGGCCGATCATATACTGCTCAACAAAATATAATTAAACGCCATTTTTGATGGTTGATAAATTGAATTATAATTCCCAACAAAATAAAATATATAATACCAGTATTACTGGGAAAAACGCGCTACTTCAGTGGTGTACCTGACTAGGATAGGATAGAAAAAATTTCAAGAAAGTTTTTTGTACAACAGTTTTTTTCAAAACAAATATAAAAGTTCCCTTTGGAAGCAAATTGTTCAAAAATGTTTTCAAGCCCTTCAGGCAAGAAAATATGAAGCGGCCTAAAGTCACTTCCGAAGACCTGCAAACAACAAAAGTATGAAATAAATAGACAATACCATCGACCAAAACATTGGCCTCAGCTTCGGCTCTTCCCTTTAGTGACCAGGCAGTTGCTATCATCGTCATCAAACATATAAGTATATATTTGTCTGTATTTATATATCCGTATTGTCATTTATTGACCAAAGAATTGTAATAATAGATTCATTTTAAATTGAATAATTGACTTCAGACCAATATCTCGGTAATTATCATAAACTAATATCATATCGGCCATTTCTTTGTTAATGCAATCTCTGGCCATAGCGAAAAATTTGAGAAAAAACGATAAATGTTTGTCAGATTGAATCGCATGACAATACTCTTTTGTAACTAATGGCGATGCTCATTGTTAGCTCATTGCTATGTAACTTTTTATTATTGTTAGCATTCTGATGGCGCCCTCTGCGATGTACATCGAAACTGTACCCAGATCTTGATTTCTTATCCTAAACACCCGAAATTAACGGATTTAATTCAAATTAAACCATGATGGAGATAAATATTTATAAAAAAGTTTACATAAAAAAATTATAACTTTGACACACTGTATTTTGGAAACAATCAATTGGAGTAGATCCTCATATTTTGGCCTCTGGAATTTGCGCTAGCGTTTTGTACACACCTTTTAGAGATACCTTGTATATTATAGGCGTGCCACTGGGTTTCAAAGTACCCAAAAAATTTCCAATTTTGCTATAATTTGTATCATAATTGTCTTCAGTTCCACTGGGAATAAAGTACTTCAATTGTCCAAGTGCTGTCAGTGTTTCATTTACGATATCCGGGTACTGGTGTATCGCTAGTTGCACAAGACCTTTACAAAACCTCATCATGTCTACGTATATATAGATTTTTTGGATATTAGGCTTTCAGTCAACAAAACTTCAAGGGCCCTATTATTCATAAAAAATCAATTTTATGATCTTAGACTATTCGTAATTTTTTTTACAGCACACCGATCGATATAAAGTTATTCTGGATTTCCCGCTTTTTTGTGATTATTTTGACTGCGCATGCATACATTCTTATATCAGTATTTGAACATAACTAAATGCCTACTTTGGAATTTTCTCTCAAAAAACTGACCTTAAATGTTCAAATCTTTTAGCGCATAATGGCCCTCAATATTGACTACCAACGTTAATCGTTTATTACTTTGCTAATTGACCCACCACTGTCTAGAAATCCTTCGGGAAAAATGGCAGGGTTATGATGAGTTACTGCGGCAGTTGCTTCCCACTGGCACTCGTTTAATCCCGTGTTGCTACTAATTGCCAACGAAACTTACACGAATCAAATATTAACTGAACTTTTTAAGTGCTTTTATATTTTAAATTGTTTTTCCTCTTTCCAAGAATTTGCCGTTTTATTCCGGTTAACCTTCATTTTCTTTATTACAAAAAGGGTGTTAGAGTGTAATGTATGCTCTTTTTTAATCACTAACTAATGATGTACCTGCTGAGCGCGCATTCACATGCCTTTCGAATATAAAGGGTGCCTCAGAATGTTTTTCGTTTGTGATTCTTAAATAATAAAACATCAGAATTAATTCAGACTTACTTGTTGTTAAATTATAGAGAATTTTTTTATGAAAAACAACCATCTTTAAATGCGTACCATCCGCTTCTTCACAGTCATTTAGCTTCGAACTGAAATTTTCATTTACTCGCTGGCGCATCGCTCTTGGAATCGCATGGATTTCGTCTGTGATTCTTTGCTTTAGAACATTTAAGCTTAGTGGTAATGGGTTTAAAACCTTACTTTTTAAGTAGCCCAATAGAAGAAAATCAGCAGGTGTTAAATCTGGACTCCGCGATGGCCAGTTGATGTCCCCTCGGGGACTTATCACTCTTTCAGGAAATAAATCATAAAGAGCTGCCAAAGAATTATTCGTGACGGGGGAAGTTGCTCCATCTTGTTGGAAACTTTTTTTCCGGTTGTAGCCAATCTGGTTTTGCATTTCTGGAGCCAAAAAGTCCGGACTATATAGCAATAACGATCTGAAATAACAGTCTGAGTGCAACCACGGTTATCCTTAAAAAAATAGGAACCGATTATTTTTTGGCTTGATATGGCAGCTCAAACGAGAACCTTCGGCGAGTGTAGGGGTTTGTGATGAAGCTCCAGCGGATTGTCAGGAGCCCAATATCTGCAATTTTGTTTGTTCACGTAACCATTGATGTGGAAATTCGATTCTTCAGAGAACCATATGTTATTGAAGCTCCTAAGACGGTTTTTCATTGTCCTGCAGAACTCAAGTCAGCAGGATTATCGGGCTTCATGTCCTGCATAACAACAATTTTGTAAGGGTGGAAATGTAAAGCTTTACTAATAATGCGATGTACTGTGGATCTGTGCAAATTTAGAGAAGTTGCGTGGAGCCATAGATACTGTCGTGGATCGTCTCTAACAGATTGGTGAACGTGGTGAACATTCCTCTTCGCCCTTTATGTTCTTTTGCGCCCAGATGATTCATCCGGCTTATTTCTCATGATCGTTATGTTAAATAAAGTATGTCCTGTACAGACGTCGAACAATACTGTAGGAATCGTTGTTTTTATAAAACGCTTGCACGCAAAATGCTCGCTGTGGTCTCGTGAACCATTCCATCGCTACTAAACTTAAGAAGCCAATTAAGCGTTTGACACCACTCCCCTACCCTCGTTATCGGTATTTGACGCGTAACAGTCAAAACAGAAACAAAAAACATTCTGAAGCACCCTAGGTGGATATTGTTTAGGTATAAGAGGAAATCGTCCAGGTGTTCTTTTCCATATGGCCATATTATAAAAATATCATCTACATAGCGTTTTTAGAATTTCGCTCGTTCAATCAGAAAGCGAGCCAGCTAAACAAAACTCGAAATTCAACAGAGGCCACCATCAGTTCTCAGCGAGTAACGAGACGAACCGCACTTGAAACTGCCAAATGAGATTTTGGTGAAACGTCGTGAAAACGATTTGTTTGAATAGACGGATTGAAACCCGGAATAACCAAACCATTCATATATATATATATATATATATATATATATATATATATATATATATATATATATATATATATATATATACGTTTTTGGATTTTTGACCCTCTAGCCAGTGATGTTCTTCTCCTTAGCTGACGTAGCAGGGTCTGGCTCTGCAGTTTCGGGCTGCATGCTGGCAGTTGTAACACTGGAACGTCTTCGATCTTGTGTGTTGGTTTTCAGCCTTGATTTAATTGCCCATAATTCTCTTGATGTTGAGAATGCGATTTTCACTTCTGGGTAAAAGGGTAAAGACCTTGATCCTCTCTGTTTTCATGTTATTGGGTGCTGTCTTGACCCCTGTTTTCTTTCTGTTTCTTTTCAGTTTTTATTATCTTTTCAATTTAGGCTGGTGGGTTTAGGACTGATTATCGTTCTGGGTACTGTCGGAATTAAATTCCATGTTTTGGTCTTGTTCCTGTGTATTTTCCTTTATTGTTTTCTCCAGTGATTTAATTCTGGTAGGTAACTCTATGGTTTTGGCCTGGAAAGAGGCATTTTCTTTTTATATCATCTGCATAATTTTGTCGCTTTCTTTAAGTTTGTTTACCAGTGTGTTTAATTGTTCATTATTTATTTGAACGGCAATCATAATCTGCTTTTTAAGCTGTTGTATCCGTGAAAGATTTGTGTTGGATGGGGAGACTTCATTGTTGAGAGCTGCGCATGTAGTTAATATCTTCACGTTTCATCAACATTAACGTAACTTCGTAAAAATTTGCTGGGATCACGCTGATACTTACTTTGACACTGATGAGACATGATCACACGATATCATTGTTAATCGACTGTTAGCAAACGCGGCTTCCATCTTGCTGCTGCTGCACGTTCATGCAAAATATGCCTATTTTTAATCGACGACCTACCTCCAAGCACAATATCAAGGATTTTATCAATCATTTCTTGGGAAGTTTCCTCTTTCGGGGGTCCAGGATGCTCAACATCATGAGTGCTTATCCGGTACATCACTTGGAATCATTCCATGCAATGAAGCACATTCCCCATGATACTTCTTAAAGCTTTTCTTCAGTTTCTTTCATATCTTCTCGTCTCGAAATTCATGTTTTTCCATGATCTTGAAGATACGCTGTCACATCGATTTAAAGAAACTAAACTAAAACTGCATATATACACTAGATTAGACATGTGTACAGTGAATTCAAATTTGTGATTGAAGCAACATCTTGTGGGAATTCACAGACTTATTAAACCACTTTGATATATATATATATATATATATATATATATATATATATATATATATATATATATATATATATATATATATATATATATATATTTTCTTGATTCTTGAACCATAGATTATATCATTTTTCTTGTTGATTTTTATTTAGAAACAGAACAGCAAAATATCAAGAAGGAAGGAATTTTGAAAATGCCTTAAATAAAGGGCGAAACGTCAATCGTTTTGTGTATTTATTAAATATAGAACCTAAACCCAAGAAAAGACAAAATAAAGAAAAATTATATATATATATATATATATATATATATATATATTTATATCAGATGTTTCAAGTCAAAAGACACAGTGGGCCACAATATCAATATTCGGCACCTCAAGATGTTCATATTTCAAAAATCTATCAACAGGTGTCCGGTAATTTCAAAAAAGCATCATGACGATTCCAATATAGCATTCGCAATCATAAAAAATTCCATTTAATGAGCATTATTGACAGATAAGGAATATAAAGTCAGTATTTTTAAAATTAAATCACTGTATCTATATGTTTTTGAAGTCGGTGAATTCGAATCCGATGTCCATTAAACCTCATCAGGTAAATATTTATCCCTAACCTCATAAAATACTTCAAATCGTTGAACTAATATTATTGTGTGATAAGTAATAAGCCTAATCACCTTATCCTCATGTTTTCGGAGTCGCTGAAATTAATCCTGATATCCGTATAAATTCGTTCCTAACCTCAAAAAACACCCTGAATGTCTATGACTATACGTCTCTACGTTTAGGAATGAAAATGACCATTTATTCTTATATTTGAAAATCGATTATAGATATTGATAGTTAATTTCTTCTAAGATTTCATACATGTTCGGACATAACCAGGCCGTCGTTTTTTTTTAATTTTCCAATAGAAAAACTTAAAATGCTGAAGTGATAAATTAATTCTGCAGCTGGATTGCATTGATCGTAAGAAATTATTTTGATTATTGAATCTGAGAAACACGTGCCCATGTAATTAGTAACATAATTGTTATTGAGATTAATTTTACAACTGAAATCACAAGAACTAATTAGTCAAACGTTCAGTTGCCTATTGTGTGCATAATTCTGTTTTTTTTTATTTCGTTCCTTACCAGTTTACAATATAATATATAATTTATGTACAATTGATAACGACATTATTGGTATTTCTAGAAAAATTTCTATTTTTTCTTCTTTCAATATAGCGTCATTATACATTCCCATTTTTTTTTATTGTCAACTATTTTTATTTATAACTGTCGATTTTCATATATCAATCTTCTCTTTCACAGTTCCATCATGTCTACAATTAAGAATGTATCGACGTGTGTCAAATCAATTAGATCAGATAAATGCAGCAGTCCTTTTGGTCATGATGGACATGTTGGTAAAGACTTATAATTGATTTCTAAAGTTATTCGCGATAAATTCCCGAATTTGCCGTCATTTACAAAAATTTGTTCGAAATGGTGAAGGGAATCCACATCAACTTAGGCCTATAATGTTGAAAATGAGATTCAATCCCAGGACTCTGATAGCGATTGTCATCCTTCTACTCCTAAAAGAAAATACCCATCCAGGGAAAATCAACTGGAAGAACTGTTATATCAATTGAAGAATAAATTTGTTTCTTTAGATAAAACTGATCCTTTGAGACTTGCTATTCCTACGGCTACTCCTGAATGCAGAGAGCTCATTGTCGAGTTTATAAATATTATGAGGTATATCCATATTGGATAAGGAATATCCCTTTTTCCAAATATGCTTAATCACGAAATTCTAAAATTAAAATGATTTTGTTGAAACTCTTACCAATGTATCTTTTTCTACAGGTATCAGTATTGTACTATTTCAATACTCTTCCAATGTACTATACATATGTTGAAAGATAGTAACGCTTAAGCGATGATACTATTCAATATTTCGTGTTTTTTGTACACTCCAAGAGCCATGTTGTAACTACCATGAGGTAGCTAGAGAAGTGGCATACGGTTTTCGAAAGTATTTCTATACATAGCAAATTGATCGGATAGAATGATCAATTTTAATTTCTTTACCTGTAATAGATTTTGTTGATATGGTTGTCAAACTTCATAACTCAACCAGAAATAGAATCGTTTTAGTAAATTAAGAAAATTTTTAAGGTTAGGGACGACTAGTGACTAGCTGGATTCAAAGAAATGTCGGAATTCGAATCAACGACCCAGAAAACATATGCATAAATGGTAGAGGCGTACAGTCTTAGCAATTCAGGGTGTTTTTTGAGATTAGAGGCGAATTTTGAATGGCTCAAGTTTTACGGATACCAGAATGGATTTCAACAACTGAAAAGACATGAAGTTAAGGTGATGAGACTATATTATTCATCGCAGAATAGTGTTAATTTAACGATTTGAAGTATTTTTTTAGGTTAGGAAATAATATTGACCTGATGAGGTTTAATGCACATTGGATTCGAATTCAGCAACAACGAAAACATAAATACGGTGATTTAGTTCATATAAAACTGACTTTATGTTTTTCATCTGTCAATAATGCTCATTAAAGTAAATTTTTCATGATTACCAACACGATATTGGAATCGTCATGATGTTTTTTTGGAATCACCAGACGGCTTGCATTAGAGTTTTGAAATATGAAGATTTTAAGATGCCGAACATTAATATTAGTGCATTCTAGTTCTAAGCTGTAACGACCCGAGAGCAAGATGCACAGAAAACAATTGTCTACTTAAAATCCCGATTTCCTAAAATGTCGGCAGGATCTTACCCTCAGAACTTGATGCCGAAGTGTTATCATCAATAGTACAAATGAACATCTAAATATAACGCAGAGGGGTAGGAAATTATTAAAAATTTTACGGTTTATGTATTTAGAAAAGTTGTTTTTTCCTTGTGAGCTTCTGGAGTAAGAAGTTGCGATCACCTTGAATCAATCGACGTTTTTTAAGCTGGCTTCAAACTGAAGCCCCTTTAAATTTTACTTGAAATCCATGTGTATCAAAGACTTGAAGATAATTTTTCCTTGGCTTCAAGCCAGGTCCCGGTCACTTTCGAAAAGCTTTCTGCGCAGGTGTCTTTTCTGTACCTAATTTCATAATAACTCTATGTTTTGATATTTTTTCATTTAAGAACCAATTGTTGACTATTGTTATATTTAGCCTTTGACTTAGGTGTTCTTAAAAATTAAAAATAAATCGTAATGACGTACTAACGCACATTTGACCTATGACATAATCGTTCTGAAGTCAACAGCTGATTTCAAGCGCACTTCAAGTGTTTATTCCTCACTTGAATCGCGCTTGGATCAAGTCACCCCTAAATCGTTTTGGGGCAGTGATCTGGAGCAAAAGAAACAGTCTGACTAATACGGAAGCTAACCTCTCGAAAGTTTAAACACTGGCCTGTGCATGTATAACCGGGGCAATGACAATCTGCCCGCCATGGAAGTAATCCTAAACCTCACACCTCTAGATATATTTCTAGAGAACATGGAGAAGAGGACGATTTATAGGATGATGAGAGACGAGATTATAAAACCAAGATCCGATCTCTTATCTAGAAATCAACAAATCTGGGACATGACCCAAGATGGAATGAAGAAGAAATTCAACTTTGTGAAGAACTTCAGCACAAAGTTGAGTCGCAAGAGCGAATGGGACAGAAACACCATTAAAAAACTCAGCAAGAAATCTAATATATGGTATACAGATGGTTCCAAAACAACGAAAGGAACTGGAGTAGGAATGTATGGATCCGGCACCAGACACTACGAAAGCTTGGGTAAATCACCAAGCATTTTCCGAGCAGAAATACCTGCCATTAGCATGTATTCAATTTAACAAGGAGAAAAACTATCTCGGCCTAGAGATTATCACCATGTCAGATAGTCAAGCAGCCATCAGTGCGCTGAGTGCTCAAGTTATCAGTTCCAAGATGGTCTGGGAATACCTATAGGAACTAAATGATTTGAGTAAGAATAATAAAGTCACCCTCATGTGGGTACCGGGACATACTGGGATAGAGAGGAATGAAATAGTTGACAAGTTTGCCAACTATCTAATTCATTAGGTATAAACTGTTTCGATTTATTTTTAAATCCTGGCATGTCCAAAATTGTCCTTCTATTTGAAGCTAGAACATTTCTTACAGATAAGTCGTGAGGTTTAATTTTTTTAATATTATAAAATTCACTAATTGTTTTTTATTTATTTTCATGCTTATATGTGTGTTGTTTTATCATCGAACGTCAGAGGACTGTTACCGAAACTTTTGTTTTTTTTTTTTAAAAATGATTTATTTCTACTTCAAGAAAGTAGTTTTAAACATCTTTTAAATATTTACGTACTCTCTCCGAGCAGCACGCAACCATTTTTCAAGCGATAATTTATGTTATTCTGCAATATGGCCGTCTCTGTGAGTGGGACATAAATAGAAATAGGACTATTAACCAATGCTGTGACAGTATGGTTGCAATATTGGTTCTGGGACACAATGGAGTAGCTTCACAACTGGTGTCTGTGTGCAGAGATGTACTTAATAATCTAACAAAGAGTGGTTGCGCAATCAGATTCATGTGAGTCCCGGATTACTCGGGAAGCGGATCATTTAGCAAGGATAGGGTTCGCGACTGACTCACACGTCCCCAATCCATTATACCAGTTCCAATTATTATTGGTAAGAGGGAACTGAAACTGTTGCTGGAAAGAAAATTCATTGAATGTTGGATGGAAACTCATGGAATGAGATGTGCCGAGGAACATGTAATTTGACTTAATGCGCGACTTGCTAGGCAGTTTTTTTCTGAAAGAAAAAAGAACTGTGGCTCGTGGTGGGATTGCTGGCGAGGCATTGTCATTTGTGAAGCCATCTATATAGGATGGTTCCTGGAGGAAGATGAAACTATTGACCATGTTCTCAGAGAGCCCAATCATATCACTCAAAGCAGTCAGGTAAAGTCAGATAACGAAGCTGCTTGGATTCACAAAGGCGATCAGCCTCGAATGATTTACGATCAATCTATCCTAAGCATCAAAAATTGAGTATCACCACTCTGATTCATTCATTCATTCCTTGATAGAACTAATCGTATAAATAAATATTTCTAAAACACCCTGTATTTTATATTGTCCATTCCCAGACTCGGACGCCAATGGTGGAAAATCCTTTTAAAATTCTATTTCTGCTCGAATCGCACAATCTTCTAAAATAAATCGAGTTTTAATGGTTAAGCAATTAAGACATAAAAACTTAATTCTCTCTTCAAGTTTCAAAACAAATAAAGTGTAAAGGTAACTTTTTTATAGCTTCATTATTATTCTGTTTAACAAGGTGCTATTATTGATGCCATACTGTGGTAGACGGTTCTTTACTTTTTGTGGTGTTTTATAAATGTAGTTTCAAAAGCAGTTAGTTTGTTGAAAACTTCCTTGGCCTTGTTGGATCGAAAGAAAAACCTGAAATAGAAATATGTGAATAATATAGCTTCTTGTTAACATGAAAATTCAAATATACCTTATTTTGTGGTTTTATTATTACTCTGTTAACGAGGTGTTTTTGATAGCGTGTCGTGGTTGAAAGCTCGGTATTTTATGTTGTACATTATACATAGTACATACTTTTGAACGCCCTTTGCAAAACCATGAAGTTAGAATAAACAAATAAATTAAAATGCAAGATTTTTTGGTAGTACCAGCGATTATTATAGCTATTATAATGTTTGGTAGTACTCATCCCATAGTCTTAGCTAAACGGCTCTCGCTCTTCTTCCAGGGGAATATTTACTTATCCCAGATTTCCTCAGATATAAGGATGGAGCTCTGTAGAGACTCTTTCCATGGTCTCGCACCCTAGGTGATGTTACGTTCGAGCGTTTCCAAGTAACACTGCGTTTTATATAGCCTTATACAGTTCTTTAGGAGGAGTTCCATGCTTCATCAAATATTCGTTTAAACTAGGGGCGGATCCAGCCTCTCTCCTTGTGGGGGCGGCTATATCAGAACACCCTAGATCAAAATTTCTCTCACCCTATTTGTATACAAGATAGTACAGTATATCAAGCGAAAGCTAATTGTCAGCTGCTCCAAGTTCCTAATGCAGCAGACACGCCAGTCTATTTTTCTGAATTGGAAACTCTTGGGGTGGGGACGCTTGCTTTCCTTGGATCTGCCCCTGGTCTGAACTAAATCAAAATTAATCAATATAGTCAATACAATGTTTACATTCATAAAGACATGCTTGTGGTACCGACGAACGGAACGAGATAGTATATTGAAAATTCCGTTACATTTTCGTTATCAGGAAAAGGGAAGAACTGCAACATCCGTTTAGTTAAGTGAAAATATCAATGAAATCATAACAATAAGAATAATAGGGGGGTGGGAGCAATGGGATGCAAGGAGCAATTGATTATTGACTCTGTTATATGTAACCAAGCCTGTACCAACCAAAGAAACCTCTTTGTTGCTTACGTGGGTTATAAAAAGACCTTCGACTCCGTGCCACATGAGTGGCTCATAACTATACTGAGAATGTATAGGGTCATTTTGTTTAATTTTTAGAGCGCATCATGTAAACCTGGATCTAATTGCAAGTGCGATCCAACGATACCATCGAAACTAATACAATTCCAATACCAAGGAGAATATTTCAATGTGATTCACTAAACTCATTATGGTTCTGCCTTGCAATGAACCTACTTTCATATTGTTTGACCTTCACCAGATACGGCCTTAGTATTAGAAATAACAACGAAGAGGTAGTAAGATTGTATCATCTTCTATACATGGATGATCTTAAACTGATGGCTGCTACCAACAACCAGTTGAAACAAATGCTTAAAACTGTAGAGGAATTCTCTGGGGATAAATAGTGCTCTGCACTTAGCTGCTCTTTTGGAATTGTCAAATGAAGGAGGACGGACATCGAAAACCTGCAAAGGAAAATAAGAACACTCTTAATAAAAGTACACAAACACCACCCTCGGAGTACACAGATTAGCGGACTCTTCCACACTACATCAAACAATATACGAGACAGACTATTCAACCCGGCTACAGCTGAGGGAACAGGATATTGCTTCTCACTACCAAACAGACCAAAAGAAGTTACAATTCTGGCTACAGTAGCCACTTCATGGACGGCATACAAATGAGGTCAATCAGGACAATGTCGACAACTTAGTGTCGAACTGATTTCAGGACAGATGTCTCCGGAAATGGAGAGCTTTTTGTTAGCTATCCAAGACGAGATTATTCCTATGAAAAACTATCGGAAGTTCATCATCAAAGATTCCTTAATAGAGAACGACTAATGTCAACACGGCTGTCGAACATCAGAGACAGTCCAGCACATAACTGGAGGATACCAAGTATTTGCCGCAACGGAGTATAAGGAAAGACGCGACTCAGCCGTCCACTCCACCAAGAGTTAGCATATAAGTTAAATCTATTGCAGGTAGGAAAAGTGCCTTGCTACAAATATACAGAAATCTGGAGGTGCAAATTCGACGACACTTGGCAATGAACAGCGTCCAAACGATTCTCATAATTTTATCAACAATTGGAGTGATATCAAAGAACCTCCTATAGAACGTCAAGGGATTGGACTTTTGTGAGCATCTGTATAAGCCGATTCAGAAAGCAGTTCTCCTTGCAACTGCACGGGCCGTCCGAAAGTTTGTGGAAAATACAGCAGACTATGTCACCTAGGACCCGATAACATGGAAAGAGTCCCCACAGAGTTCCATACTTTTGCTATCTTTGTATACCTGATATGAGTCAATATTCTCTGAAGGGAGTGCGAAACTGTTCGGCTTGAAAAATCATGATAATAATAAATCGATTTATTGAAAAGAAAAAAAATTATCACAAAATGCAAATAGGTGGAATTAGGGCTCCTCATTTAACCGAAAAGAGCATTAAATATAACACAATAAAGTTTACCTGCAAACATTTCAAATAAGCATTTTTTACAGTGGAAGAAACAATTAACAGTTATTTATAATTTTTCCTGTAGCTCTTCTGAACGCATTATTTTAAAAAATATATTTTTAAGGTTAAAAAACAACAGTAATAATAATTATACAAAATTTTAAACAAGTGACAATAAAAAAACATAAAAATACCAAAAATAAATTTATTCATTTATTACTTAAGTACATTACAGGCAAATGCCCAAATAGTACAGTGAACAAGAAATACATTTCCAAATCCAAAAGAATATCAAATTACTTGGATAAATTTTCACCCCTTCTTTTAATTTCGTTCTTTGCCTTCTCAATCTGTTCACCGATTTGGGATAATTTGTTTTTACAGTGATTACAATAGAAACGCAATACAGACTTGGTAGTCAATTAGATAGCATTCGCTGAAGTTTATTTCAGCACTGCTTTTGCAAAGTCAGATCGAATACATATAACGGTGGGAAGTCAACAAATTTCTGAGAGAATGTCTATTAAGCAAACACTCAAGTTTAACAATATCGATAGTCCGACTTACTGGGGTATTTATTCTTAGGTAAGTTTAAAGTCACAGTCCAATAAATTGACCAATATAAAGAGTAAGTAGCCCAAAAAATACTGGCGAAAAGTTGATATACTTTCGAAAAAGACGAGTTCCTGCAGGCCTAATGCATGTTCTTTCAATTAATGCTCGTCTCTCTGTCATCCTTTATGTATTTGAATCTTAGCTCCTTAAGCAAAATACTTAAAGATGATCTACGTATAGACACAATTTCTTTGTTGATGAGATCAATGTTAAAGCTTTTTGGAATAACATGATTTTCTAAAAGTAAAGTTTATTTCGAACTTTCATTTTGGTTCCTGGAATATCTGTAGTTTCTTCTTTTCGACGAGATCTATTTTTTCCAGTGGAGGAAGTGCAATTATATTGTTTTTTTCCTGTTTTAAATGACATATAAGATTTTATTTGAAATTTTAAGAGCACTTTCTACTCTCTAAAAATAATGATACCTAATTGAAAATGTTTATTTTCAAAAATAAAATTATTTTTTTACCTTTTGAACAGATGAACCAGATTCCACCGGACCACCATTTCTCTTCTCCAACTCGAAATACTCAAACAAATTAATCACAAACCGTTGTGCTTGCCTCTTTAAGGGCAGTGTCGGTTTTTTTTTTCTACCACTATTGGTTGACATTGTCGAGGACCTTTATACGTACGAGCAATGTCCTTCCATCCTACCGACGCTGTTGAGGACCTTGATAAGTGTGGCGGCGTGGGTGCCTTTCTTCCTATCCTACCGTCATCTATACGCACACGCATTACATGTGGTCAATTTTTTTCAGTTCAAGTTAGTCGCCTCCCGCCACGGCTAGGGTTACCGCCTCGATGTTACTTCCGCCGCGTAGAGAACCACCGCATACAAAAGCTGTCGCCCACCGTCGATCGATGCCGGGGTACCGCTAAGATATATAACGTAGTGTCGCCAATTGAGCTTTTAGTATGAGGCGTTGTGAATAGCTTTGCAAAAGTATTGACTTGACCCCTGGACAGTCAAATTGTTGAACAGTTCAGAGGATAGCAATATCTTGACCGTGAGTGTGTATCGACCGGTAGTATGTAGGATATCCTTAGGCTGAGCGTCTGTCCGATTACTGTCTGCAGGATAGATATCTACCTACCAATGTTCCGCTGCCTTTGCCTTTTCTGGTCTAGTGACTCGCAATTACATATGATGTGCTTTACCGTTTCCTCGGCTTGACCACATGTTCTGCAGCAGATCACCGTTGTAAAGGTTCATTTTATTCAGATGAACTTTGACGGCCATGTGTCTCGTCATTATACGAGGGGGGCGATTGCCTCCCCCTTCCAAGAGCTTTCAGTTCAGGAAAATAGACCCGATTCTACCTCTTATACTAGGAATACGTATGCTGCTGTATCTCCCCCCAACCCCCGTCGAAAACTTTTTTGTTCTTACGATCCCCCCCCCCCCAAGAGCTTCGAATTCAGAAAAATAGACCCGACCCTGACATTTAAACTAGAAATGGGAATGTTGCTGGCGTCCCCCCTGTCGACAACTTGCTTTTGCTTGCCATACTATACTTTTGTGATATCACCCTCTCCCCCCAAGGAGAGGGACTGAATCCACCACTGCCCTTGACAGAGTTATAAGTTTACTCTGACGTTCCCAAACGAATCTAGATGATGCCTTTTGACTCTTAAAGGCCGTCAGGGCTGCTTGACTGTCG
This sequence comes from Diaprepes abbreviatus, assembly GCA_034092305.1. Classification (NCBI taxonomy): domain Eukaryota; kingdom Metazoa; phylum Arthropoda; class Insecta; order Coleoptera; family Curculionidae; genus Diaprepes; species Diaprepes abbreviatus. The sequence goes on from JASJET010000031.1 coordinate 18,089,281, forward strand.
GAATGAATGTAGATCTGCTTTCCTTTGTAAGCTCTCTTTTTATTTCTTCTGCACATTGTAAAATTGCATATATTTCTGCCTGGAATATTGTTGGATATTTTCCTAAGGGAAGTGGTGTCGCCGGTAAAGCCCCATTCTTGCCTCTCCCTGAATCACTAAATATACTGGAGGGAGGTCTAGAATGCACTCCATTACTGAGGTTGGTGTCGATTTAATAGCCCCCGTAATACTCAAACTGGCGACTGTCTGTTTTGGTCATAGTTGTTCTTTGCATTACTTTGGGCTACCATACCAAAGCTGTATATGTAATCACCACACTGATATTTAGAGAATGCATCATGTTTTCCCACACAATCGTCTAACAATCTTAAAGGTTCTTTCCGATTTTTATATTTAACCTCCTGGGAAAGAGGAATTGTGTTTCCTTGTAGGATAATACCGAGGATCGAGATCCTCTAGTTTCCTCTATTTTGTGAAGGGGATTAGGATAGTCTTTTGGGAACTTATATTTATTCTTGTCTTACCCATCTTGCTACAACCCTGAGATCCTGTTGCGTTCTTTCTCTTACAGTTGTGTTAAATTTACCTTGGGTTAAGACTACCAAGTCATCAGCGTATCCTAATACTGAATGACTATCCCTGCTTAGAATTTACAAAAGCCTATCCATTACTCCCCATACAAACGGATTAATGGCGTTCATTTTGTAACCCAACTATTCCGTTGAGATACTTTTGTGGAGTTGAGGGGATTGGTAGGAGGAGCAAATCATTTCAAGAAATGGATACTGCTGGTTTAGAGTTAGATCTTAACAGGATACAAGAACTAGAGCTGGAGTGATAGGTAGGAGTATAAGAATCAGAGAGTTATACTCTCCTGGACAACATGTAATAGTCGTTCATAGTAGACATTTTTGGTATTCTGTAAGGTGGCCATTTCTGTAAGAAATACATAAACAGAAATAAATATATGCTTAGTATCTCGTATTTTATTTAAAAATCAAGGTCCTACCGACACACTTTTGATTTACAAAAATATTATCAAAACCTTAAATGCTTTTTCTCGGAAATGTATTTTAGAAGTGGTGGACAGGATATCTTCAGAATTAATGCACCGATTGGAATGAAGCTCATATTAATAGATAAGTAATCAAAAATTCAAAGTTGGTATTTTTTTCTCTTTAGAGAAATGATAATAATGACCCATTTTTAAACTAGATATAAAAATACATCTTATAGATACGGCACTACTAGGAAATCAGCTTAATTAATCATATCTATAAATGAAATATAAAACAATAATTTCTAAAAATGTCATATACAATCAAAAAGGAGACCTAGAAACCAAGATGTTTAAGATTAGACAGACTTTACTTTAGTTAGCGTTTATTGTATTTATTAAATGCATTCAGGCAAAAGTCTACAATAAAATTGTAAAGACAGAAATATAATAAAATTGATGCTAAGATAAATATTTGATATTAATTAGCAGATTGAAAAGTGAAATAAAAATTAATTTAAGAAAAGTTAAATATTCCGACTTCTAAAATTTTAAGGAGTTTCTTTTATTCCGTGTAATCAATATAAGATTTAAAACGGATCAGTTGTCTGTTGTATTTTTAGTCGGGGAGCTCAGTGGGTTTTCGTAGCCGATGAAGAAATATGGCTCAATCAAAGTTTTATTGTTTTTTGATGTATTTTCAACCCCAATTACTATTATTGAGGGTGGATTCACGGAAAATGGTCGGGTAATTTATTATAAACAAAGAAATTGTTAATAATTAAAAAATTTGTTTTTTTTGTAAAATAATACTTTCGTGTTCCTCGGCAAAGCAAAAAGTGTCTGTCCAACTCATAGTTTTTGAGTTAAAAATCGTAAAACATTTAAAAAATACCATTTCTGCCACTTTTCACTTGATAGCTTAAGTCAAAAACTACAAGCTGGGATTAATTGCAATGCGAAGATGTTTTTAATGCTTTTTACCGCTATAAACAAATAGCGTTTCATCATTATAACGTACGCGCCACCATGTATGAAGGAAAGTGGAAGTCTACTTACAGGCGCTCACCTAGTGCACATAATCCATTATAGCTTTCGATGATCGTTGCGTTCATACTTTAAACATATTTCCATATACATCTACTTTTATTTATTAATTATAAGCATCTAATCATAATATAAACAATATAATAGCATAATGAACTTTAGTTATTATAACTATTTTTGCATGTGTTGGTGCGCTGCTTCAGCTTTTTTAATTTTAATGCTTTCCATATAGTTTTTTTGATACGATATCAAGTATACGATATAAAGCATTAAGCCATAACACTTGACTTTCAAAATTTCTGGTGCAAAAGTTAACACATTTTGGTTGTAAATGTCATTTTTAAATAATCGGGAAGCTGCACATAGTTTTTCAGTATGCGCCTATGATTCCATTTGATGTATATATATATATATATATATATATATATATATATATATATATATATATATATATAATTTTTTTCTTCAACCTTGGTATATTTTATTTTATTTGGATAATAGGTTGCAAAAAAAATTTCAAAAGTTAATTTTTTTCTTTCCTATGTTTACGTACGACGTTTCGCACATCGTGTTGTGCTTTCTCAAGTTTTATTTCCCTTGGAGTTTGTCAGTTTAAGAGTATTAATATTGTTTATGTTAATACTCTTGTCATTTACAGCTTTTTTATGTGTATCATTTCTTTGATGACTAATTTATGATAATTTTTGTGAGTATCTAAAATATGGGTGTTTTTAAAATCATGTCCATACTTGTTATATATATATATATATATATATATATATATATATATATATATATATATATATATATATTAGTTTAGTGATTAAAAAGGATCATACATTATACGCATGCGTTATAATAATAAAAACAATGGAGGTTAACCGAAATAAAACTTTTAAACTAGCATAATGACGTTTGTTAATAAAATGGCCAATTATTTATATAGACGTCAATGCAGTGTGAGTAGAGTTCACATAGTGTAAGGCGCGTTTCGCTACCATGTTGATTTTGTTTCTTGAAATAAACCGAGTCACGCTACTATTTCCGAGATGCAATGTAAGTAATTACTTGTGAATAGATTATACTGTTATACTGATAAATTTATAAGCAACAAAACTGCTTACCACCATGAAAAATTTTTTGTAAAATGAAAAGAAAATAAGTTTTTGGGTACACCACTGCGAAATTTTAAATAACTCTTCGAACCATCGAAAATCGGTAAAGTAGCTTTTTGGAAATTTTAATCTGTATTTTGTTATAATAACGTTCAAATATTTGAGCTAATTGCAGATTGGAAAATGAATTATTTGCATTACATAGTTGTGCGAATAACTGAAATAATTTAAGTTAATATTTAGGTGCCCACTCATAGTTTACAAAATATGGAATATATGTACATTTCATATGAGGTTGATGATGACACTAAAACAACCGTTAAATATGTGAAATATTTTGTATTTTAAGTATAGACATATTTTATGCACAGCGTTTTATAATAATATATTTAAATGGAAACCACAAATCTACAAATGCAGATTCCTTTTTTAGTGCAGAAGAAGCATTATGTGGCTTGTACACATAAAAAAGAAGTTGTTGGTTTAAAGCAGAGGTTCTTAGACTTTGTTATCCCATAGGTTACGAGCCAATTTTTTCTGTTTTCCATACACTCCACTTTTTTCCTATTATTGAATTTTTTAAAATTTATCAATTTAAAAGTGTTTTTGAGAGTTAAGGCCTTGGTTTGGTGATCGAACGCAAAAAATTGCGAGGATAATATGAAAAATGTCGATATAAAAACAGACACTGTCGACGTTTTTATGATATTTCCAACACAGTATCGCGCTCCACCACCTTGTGATGTGTGTGTTAATTTTGATTGAATTTAAGAACCATACATTGGTGACGTAATTAAATAATTTTTATTGTGAATTTTTTCAAGTAACTAAACCTGAAAATAATTAATTTTGATTAAAAAAAAAAGAATTCATTTTAATAGTCGAATAAGACAAAGTCCTGTTTTAAAACTGGGTTAATATAATTACGTGTGAATAGTTTTAAAATTAAGTTTAAATGCTGTTTATAGCGAGAAAACGGTCGTTTTTGTGGTACCCGTGTAACCAAACATCTGCTCATGGTTGAGGCGATTGCCGACAGGGACAGACAATAAATGTAAACAATAAAGTTTTATTGATAATTCGCAAATTAGCTCTTCTACCTTATCCTGGTTAACCCGAGAATTAAAACGCGACATTCTCGGTGAAAAGGCCGCAAATAATACTTTTTTAAATAACAGAAAATATACGAAGACGACAAAGCTTTCAACATCTTGACTTATTTCATCAATACATTTTTGGACTGCGTTGTTGCTCAAAGTGATTCTTCTTGCAGGTTTGTATAGAACAGTTTTAACAACCTCTTCAATAGCTAGCAAAATTGGCTCTTCTCTGATAGTAGACAGCCTTCCTGATTTTGATATCAGTAGAGGGATATTGTAAGACACCCGCAAACCACTATTGTCTCTTTTTGACTTTGAAACGAATGTATTGTCCATCTTGGACCTCTTCTGAAAGTTGTGGTGTTTCAGTGTTTGAAAGTATTTCAACTCTTTACTTGTTTTATCAGGATGACACCTTCTCAGACGATCCACCAACTTGAATGGTTTCATAGCGTCATTGCTTGAAATTCCATTGCATTGAGGCATAGAGACAGGTGTATCTCCAATAATGATAGAATGAAACTGAACTTCTAATAATCAACGATACACTGCCCACATTTTCTTTCAGATTTTTGCATGTTTAGTAGCAATTATCTGTGAACAAAAATAAAGGTATTTAAATATGAGGATTTAACGATTCGAAATTGATCCCCCACTTAAAAGCTTATAAAGGGTGTTTTTTTAGAAGTATACAATTTTTAAATGAAATAAAACAAGTATAAATGGTGATAGCTATGGCTTTGGTTTTATTTAAAAAATAATTATATGTCATTAGTGTTTAAATATGATATCGAGTATATGAGCTCCCCGGCTGGCTCGAATAAAGCGCAATCGGGAAGTCCAATTTTTGATTACTTTATCACGCAACTGGGGCCGTATATCAACAATTACGTGATGAATGTTGATTCTCAAGTGGTCCAATGTTTGTGGTTTATCGGCGTAAACTAGTGACTTTACATATTCCCAAAGAAAGTAATCCATAGTTGTGAGACCACAGGATCGTGGAGGTCAGTTCACAGGTCCATTACGAGAAATTATGCGCTCATTGTTTGTTTCCCGCAATAAATTGATGGTGTTGCGCGCTGAGGAATAAAGAAGTCAGCAATTATGGCTCTACAGCGCGCTCCATTGACGGCAACATTCTGGCCGGCATCATCTTTAAAGAAATTTGGGCCAATGATTCCTCCTGTTCATAAAGCATTAACGTAGCCATTTAACCAAAAATAAGCCTCATAGCTGAACAAAATTTTGCGGTGAAAACGAGAATCAAGCTGAATATTGTCTTCGGCCCATTCACCGAATGTACAGGGCGTTTGATGGTCACGGGGTTTCAACTCTTGCATGAGCTGGATCTTGTAAGCTCGTAATCCAAGATCTTTCCGCAAAATCTTCCACAAAGTGGATGGGTATAGCTCCAATTCTTGTGCGCGATGACAAATCGACTCATTCGGATCTTCCTTAAGACCACGTTGCACAGCAGCAATAACTTCTTCTGTGCGCACTGTACGCGTCTTTGTGGATGCGTATTATCAACCAGAGTGTACGTAGTATTAAAATGATCCATGGTTTGCCGAATAACTTGCTCGTATGGACGATTATGTTCACCATGAAATGGACGTAGCGCACGGTAAGTTTGATGTTTGATGTTCAAAATAAATTTGCACAATTTTCAAGCGTTATTTTGGCTTTAATATATTTATGGTGAAATGGCAAAACGTAGTGACTACAAATCAATTGTCAACTGTGAAATTTACAGTCATTAGAAATAACGTTGCCAGTTTAAAAACCATACCTCTAAGAAAAACATCCTTTACAATCTTTATGGTGACCGTTGGTCTTTTATAGTCAATCAAGTATTATTGATTTTTTTTATCAAAATTCAGAAAGAAAGAAGAAAAGACAAAAAGTAAATAATTCTGTTTGCTAAAACGAAAAAGGTAACAAAATAATTTAAAAATTAAAAGAATTAATACGGGCGTAACCGGTTGATTAGAATGATTTTTACCTCAAGTCATGATCGGCAATCGGATTATCGGAGGAACTAAAAAAAGAATAATGTTATATACTTGATTTGGCTCTTACAGACACTTCTTGAACCTCACAAAATCTCTGAACTGGGAAGAAGTATGGATCTGATCCCGAAGTCATCTCAGCGGCGAACGTAGAATGTAGAAAAATAATCCAAAATTACGTTATAATTTTTGTATTTTACTTATTACAAAACTTTTTGATCCCATCCTCGTATTAAAATTGGGGTAAAATTAACTAGTACCCAAATCCTATAAGATACTTGGCATGTCCTTTTTCAACAAAACATCTCTATAATGTTGATGGCCTATTTTCATATGAAAACTAATGTTATCCATTAGATAATTAGCTAAAAATAATTTATTAAGTTACGAACAAAAGATGTCATTTAAATGAGTCTCTTTTGTATTAAGCCAACATTAGAGCTGCATTTAATAAGCCAAATAACAGAAAATAATTTTCTCAGATTTTCCAGTAATGTTGTTGTCCCAAACTTTCAGTAGTCGTCACTTTCTATGAGATTAAAAGTTGCCCCGGGCGTCAAGCTCATTATTTCTGTTTAAATGTAAATGTAAATAATTTGTTTTCTGGTAAACGCAATAACATTAGTCTATATATAGCCTTCTAAAATTAAGTTAGTACTTGCGCTAACTTATTTATTTGATCTACGAAATAACTCCATCTTACAATTTGCTGTAGATATCACAACAAATTATTTGATAATAACCATAAATAGCATGATATAATAACAAACGCCACAAAAGAAATCACAGTTTTGGTAAGTATTAGAGATGATACAGCACTGCTGCCCAGTGAGGCATATTATTTGTAATAAAAGAACCTCTGATATACTCTGTGAACAGACAAACACAAAAATAAAGATTTTTAGTTTAATATAATTTTTAAATTCAACCCATCACCTTGCGTTGTTAATTTAGTTCACTAAATTTTTGATAAAATTTTTTCAAATAAGTGATGTTATTTTTAAATTTTAAATAAATAATCAAGTTGACGCGCAGTTGTTTGTCACTGTTTTAAAGGAAATCTAGTGCTAAGTCAAGCAGACCATAAAAAACATTCAAACAAAAGTCTTTAGAGTATCAACGAACTTCTGTGTAAAGCGGCAAGCGCAAACATAGTTGGCTAAATAATCTGCCACTCTTTGAAATGTTTCTAATCTCATTGATTGCTTTAACAACGCAACGGAACGACTTATGCAGGCGTTTATTCAGATTCTTCGGAACTAAATGGTGACGATAAAAAACACAAAATACAGTAAATACATTTGGTATTGCTCGTTTCAAATGCACTACGAAACCCTTGTGATGTCCCATCATTGCTGGAGTACCATTAGTAGTTGCCGACAAAATATTATAAATAGAAATTTCTTTCTCTTAAAAAAAATCATAGTATTAAATATCAATTTTGCCTTTGCATCGATTTCCAAATTTTTAGCAAATAATAATTCTAAATAAAATTTTTCTTCTCTTATAAATCGTACATATTGTAACGGAGAACTAGGAGAATTTTTTGATGCGCTCTTGTCGAAATATTTTTTGATGCGCCCTTGTAGAAATATTATTTTGATGAACCATTGTTATTATAATGTAACGAAAGAAGTATTATATTGACGGATTATCATAATTTGTTGTTTCTAGTAGAATTCTGAACTTGTATTCTCATATATTCTAGTAAATTCTATAAGTAAATACAGATAGGATAAGCGTAGTTAGTTTTAGTTGGTATTTGAATGTGTAAGTGTTAAATAGTTATTAAAGAGTTATTATTTAGTAGTGAAAAGGTTGTGTTTTATGTGAACCCAGTGAGCTATTACATAAGAGAAAGAAATCGTAACAATTGATGTCAGAAGTGAGAGTTATCACCGAGTTTCCAGAAAATTCTAGACTTAAAAAAGATTGAGGAAAACCGATTTCACTATTGTTGTTATCAAGTAATAAGATAAGCTTAATTTTCGATAAAGTTCTAGAACGCTCTAATTAGAAACCGAAAAAACTGACTTCATCATCGGAATTTTCTACAACATTTTAGAAGTTTCTATGGTAAATACGAGACAACAAACAGCTGAAGTGGAACAAATAAATAAAACATTGGCTGATTTTATGGAACGTATAGAAGAACGTTAACAAAAGAAAAAGGGCGGCGCCTTAAAGGAACACAAGAAGAAGAAGCACGTAGCCAAAAAGAAAAACAGGAAGATGAACAACGTCTCCAAAAAGAAATACAGGAAGAAGAAGAACGTCGCCAAAAAAACAATGTTGTCTGAAAGAAAAACAGAGTGGAGATGAACATCACCAAGAAGGAAAACAGCAAGAAGAAGAACGTCACGTTAAAGATGAAGATTTACATTGAAAATGGATACAAGGACAGCAAAAATTTGTTCAAATTGTACAAGATTAAACTCAAAAGTTGAAAAAAGAGGTGGGTAAAGTGCCAAAAGACATGGGAGAAGTACGACAAGAAGTGGACGAGATATAAGTAAAACTACGCGAAGAAGTAAATAGCATAGAATCAACTGTTCGACAAGACATAGGAGAAGTGTAACGAGAAGTGACAGAAGTCGTAGACGAAATAGAATTAAAAGTATGCTAAGAAGTAAATAGTGTTTCATCAATTGTGCGGCAACACATAGGAGAAGTGCGACAAGAAGTGAAAGAAATCGTAGACGAGATGGAATCAAAAGTAGATATTAGAGGCTCTAAACTGAAGGACTTTCAGAGAGAAGTCACTAAAATAAACAAGTATGGCTCTTCTGATAAAGTAATAACAACCGAACAGAACATCAAACCCCCAACTTACAAAATCGAAATAATATATTTTGAGTACTAAAAATTTCTTGTAGAACATATTTTAACTAAAATTAGGCAATATTTCCACAGAAGTAACTAAGCAGTTGAATTTTATATTAATATAAATTAATGATAACTTATACATAATAGAACTGAAAGCCATTTCAAACAATACTGTTTAATTCAAATTTGAAATTTCGCAGGAGATGCGTCTCGCCATCTATTGGCACCGATCTTAATTGGAGTCATGATCTTACAAGGTTTTCTTACTAGTAACTTTTATCGTTTTTTGGGGAGGTAATATTGAATTTTGGGAATAAGTCACGTCTAATATTTTTCTAATATTTAGGACCATGGTCTCACAAATCTCTTTAAAGTTGCTTATTTTAAAGTTTAATTTTAAAATTTTGCCAATTTTGCGATTTTATTTGCAACTGGCCGAACTTGCAGTCGTGTAGAATTATTAAAGAACAAAATCATTAATCGCCTGTGGTTTATTTTATTTGCTTTAATTGGTTTACACCAAAATCAGGTAACTTATTTTCTATATTTTTCGTTATAATCATCGAGCCCAGTAAACTAAATTAATTCTATTTTATGCACGCCATAACCCCCAAAAATGTAAAAAGTTTCTTTTTGTTTTAGGGGTTAGCTTTCTGTTCTTGAAGCTTTATCCCATTTTCTTGAAACTTTATTCGCTTTCTTTTATTTTGAAAGTTCAGCGTTTTCTTCTGTAGTAGATTCGTCCTTAATAGAAAGACTACATATTTTTCCGATATTAGCTACGTTTGCTAGCGAATGTGTTGCATCTGTTATTCTTTTGGTCACATTTTCGAACTACATAGAAGATAACTGCATGATTCTACGACGGATTCATTGAAATATTAAAACATCCTATATGCTGTGCTGTTTTTAAGCTTATTCCTTTTGCCCGAGATCATCCTTTGGTGACTGTAGCCCGAGAACGAGTACTTATAAACAGATAAGAAGCTGAATTGTTTACATTTGTAAAAAAAAACGTATAGCTAATATAATGTAAAGGAAATATAAATTTTCGTTGAAAAATAATGTCACTTTTGCTTTATTATATTTTTGCTACGGGTACTATTTATTATTAATAAATTAAACTTCATAGTTGAGTTTTATTTGGATAACCTGACGCAAGAGTCTATCTGTGGAGACTAAGCCTTCCCGGAGTTACCATTTTATCAATTTTAAGCTATAGACGGCGCCTTCAATTTGATCTTTCGGTAGGAGTAACTCCAGAAAGTGCCGTTTTGCATTTTGTAGCAAGTATATCATGAAACCCTGTCCTTTTCTAGTTGAAACGACAATAAGAACTAACTAATTTAGGCACAGTGGATTTGTGAAAGAATAGAAATTAACAACTTTACAAAATCGGCTTAAAATACATTAATAATAAATAATCTTATTGACAAAAAATTGGCAAGGTAGAAAAAAAAATTGGGATTATAATTTTTTAAATAAATGATATGTAGGGTGATCCAAGGGTAACAGATCGGTAATTATAGGAATTACAAAAATGTTTGACGCCTAAATAGAACACCTTGTATATTATTTTATATTTAGGTTAACCTATTTTTCGTCATTCATTCAATATAGTGGATCTATACAGAGTTATTTAATATTTATGATCACAATGGTATCTATATAGGCTTTTTTTTCACTCCTCGTATGTAGAGACTGCTGCTTAGTAAATGAAATAAGTATTATTTCTTAATAAATGATGTAATTTATTTCAATCCAGTTCTAACTTTTATAGAACACTAACCGAAAAAGGATGGTTTACAATACTAAAAAAACTTTTAAACTTAAATGGTTTTATATGGTATGATGATTAATTACGCATTAAAAGATAAAAAATAACTCTTATAATTCACAAATTTTTTATCGATCTAATGAGGCGTCCAGTGTTGGCAGTACAAGTGTTTAATGCTTAATAATAAAATAAATTCGCCGTCAAGGATTGAAGTCCAGTCGTGTCTGCGAGCTCTCCCACAAAGGAGAAAGCTAAACGCTTGTCGTCTCGTCATTCCCGCTATTTACGATGATTGTGTGAATCCGCTATCAACTAAAAAGCTCGTCATTAATAACGCCAGCGTTAGTTTTTGATTTGCTTTTAAGGCGGTTTTTGCATATTCGGTTGAGAATGGAATTTTTGGAATTGCTCGACGGTATTAACATGGACAAACTGTCTAGTAAGAATGTGTTTACATGAAGTATATATATATATATATATATATATATATATATATATATATATATATATATATATATTATTCTGGACGGTATTAACATGGACAAAGTATTTAGTCAACATAACAAAAAATTCTCCTTTAAAGTATCCCAGACGAAACCAGGAAAAATACAAACCACCAATAACTTGTGAAAAATGACAAAACAATCACACAACACTTTAAAATCTAATCAATATTATAATTTAAGTTAGCGTCGTGATGAATATACATTTTCCCTATTTATCTAGTAAAGGCAGGTACCAAACTAAATTGACAAACAGAGTTTCCGATACCTAGTAAGTTTGTGTTTTTTTTCCTTTTTCTTATTATAAGGTGATAGATTTACTGAGGTTATTTATGTCTGTTTTTGAGTTTATAGCATTTTTATTTTCTTTATTCTCTATCATTTTATAAATTTGCGTTTTCTTGTGTGGTTGTATTTTTAAAATCAAACAAGTGTCCTGTTTCTATACTGTGACTAGTTAGGATCTTATTGTTTTTATCACATAAATGACCATTAATCCTATTTCTTACGTAAAGGCTGGTGTGGCCAATATATGCGGAATTCCATTGTTTACAGGGAATTTAATATATTACGTTGCTATTTGTATTGTCAGGAATTTTGGATTTTAGGTGACTGAAATTACATTTCTACAAGTTGTAACCTAAGTGGACCACAGTAATATTATGTCCTTTAAAGATATTTTGAACCTTTTCCGATAGATTTGGAATCTACGGTAATGAAAGTTTTTATTTTCTACGTTTATATTAGCTATATTATTATAGTATTTATTAATTCGTTTTCTACAAATGGCATTTATTAGCTTTTCAGCGTAGTTATTGAGTTTAAGCGCTTCTTTTGCTTTTTTTTTGCCTTTTCCCCATATTCTTTTGCGAAATTGAGTACTGGGAATGGAAATTAAGATATTAAGATGACCATGTCTCCTTTGTATACCACTCTGTTTTGATTTTATTATTTTTCCTATGTAATGTTAAATCCAAGAAATTTATTCTGTTTTGTTCTTCAATTTCCAATATGAGATGTAGATTTTTATGAGAGCCATTGAAATTTGTCAGAGTTTTTTGGAATTTGGTGTTTAGGACAGCGGTTACACAGTGATGAACGTGCCTAAAGAATAACGATATTTGGATATTTGAACTACTAAGGCTACATTCCTCAAGGGTGTCAAGATATATATAATCTATCCGTTCTATTTTATCCTAATGAGGATCAGAAAGCAGCCGAAACGTTAAGTACGTGCATTGAGGAAAAGGTTTTAAGAACGGAGAATACTTATATATCCGTTTTCTACTCGGTGTTAAGCCAGGAGACAAATTTTCACTGTCTCTCATAACACAGGAGTAGATAGACTTTAATACCAGGTATCCTTTTTCTGACATCGGGTCACGCCTTATCCCTGGGATAATTCTGTTTCTAGGTGTACGGTTCGAGTAAGAGAACGTCTAACTCCTACAAGTGTAGTTGGGTTTGCGACAACCTGTCTATAACCTCACACTTGGCCTCACCAACTTATTTGTGTAAAAGTATTTTTACCCCCGACCCGTTTTGTTTGGTTTTTGCAAAAGAATAGTAGAAAACAATAAGTACCAAAAGGACTAAACATCAATTTGGTTTTCACCGCTTTGCCGCCTCCAGCTCTGCTAAATATAGCTAAGTAAAGCAGCTCGGTGTTTCACCGGTTGTGCTTACTACCACTGCTGAGATTTAGGACGTAGTCCGATACCACCTAGTGACTAGGCGGAAAAAGCAATTCTATTGCTTAAGTACATCTATTATATGTATATATATATATATATATATATATATATATATATATATATGTATATATATATATATATATATATATATATATATATATATATATATATATATATATATATATATTGCGATAATCAAATAGAAGTATTATAGTTTTAAATGTTGAAGATAACCCAGATCAGTTATCACTTTGCGTTCACCCTTAATTAGCCGTTCCGAAACAGTTGCTCAACCCCCTATATTCTAAAATATATGTTAATTTATTTAATAAGTCAAAATTATGAACAATTATAAGTAAAAATTTGTGGATTTTATGTCCTAAAGAAAGTTTAAATTTTTTATAATTTTAAATTAGTAAAACACTAATATTTTTCATACCTTATTTCATACTTGGAGAAATGGTACTTCTTAATTTTTCAAATTTCTCGGGGTTCGAGGTTGGCCCAGAATTTTATATTGCATAATATGTGTTGGAGTAAAATTCGCCTAATATTTTTACATTAATTCTGGAATTTTTTCGAATTTAATAATAACAATCAAAATCAAATTTACAGAAAGAATTTTTTTTATATACATTTTAACATGTAGGATCATCGTGGCAATAGTGAATGACCCTTTTTTCAAAGTTACGTAGCTCCAGAAGTATACAACCTACTGATATCAAATTAATACTGAAAGGAAGATAGGTCACATTCTCTTCTTAGAGGTATTTAATTAAATTTTGTAAAATCTGAAAATCAATATTTCTTTAATAAAATTGGTATTGACCCATTGTGTCCTCAGAAGGGTACAAAGTGATTCACCTTCTGGAGCACAGTGGATCAAGGGGATTTTAAAATAGAAATATTGTTTTCGATAATTATCATCAAAGCAATAGTTTAGGTTACACATATAATAAGTATTTGAGATCAACACAATATCACAATAGATACCAAAACAACTAACTAAATTTAAAAATTAGAAAAAAACAGTAGCTTTTTAAAATTATAAAAAAATCTTCTTTAGCATAATGTAGTTTTCTTAACTTTTAAAAATAATAATTTTAATCTCAGATCAATTTGTTGACAGTTTAGTTGTAAAAATTTTTAATCTTAAAAATAAATCAACAAAAACACAGAATAGAAATTTCCTAAACAAGGTAAAGCTTTCTTAACTAACTGAACTAATTAATTTGTTATCAGCCCAGGTATCTGATTGAAGAGTTTAATGACACTTTGATTTTTTATAGACTATTTTGATAATCACAGTTGACATCCTTAATAATTTCTTTAGTCTTAATAAAATTCCAAATACCACCTAATGGATATCAATTTGAGCAAAATGTACATCAAAATGATAGTAAGACTGTTGTTGTAGGATGAGGCCATATAAGTTTTATATCAGACTCCTTAACATGGGATAAATCAGGATTACTTGACATTTGAGAGTGACATTTGTGATTTATACGAAGAAAGCTCATGTAATATTCTAAGTTTTCATTACTGTTCCTACAAAATCAATACTTTTCCTTTTAAATGAAAAATGAACGACAATGTAATCTCCTTCCTTTGAAACCCGAAACAAGACACTAAGTAGTTATTTTGAATCAGTCAGTATTTAAAATTCGTCTTCGACTTCTTCTTCCGTACACCAGTTAGAGTCTTCATCATGTATAGAAATATTTTCTTCTGATTCACTCTGGCTTTTTTAGCAGCTTTTTTATTCAATTTATTTGTTTTGGGTTTCTTTTATAATCTTCAATTGTTAGTTTTCGATGTTTGTAACCTAATATTTTCCTTCTCTGGTGTATTATTTGCGTTAGGTTACGTCCTGGTTTCCTTCTTCTTATGTTTGCCCTTCGCTTAGCTTTAGGGTTGTCTAAATTGACCGGGGCGTATAAAAGTACTTGGTAATACCAATACCTTTTCATGGATCGAACCGGAAAGATGGTTCTTGCTGGAAGTTTGGAAAATGTGCTGGTACCGTAGATGGCGTTTCAATTTCTAGAATTGAGAGGCTATTTCGCTAATGTCTTGTAATGATATCTTGCAATGATACGCCAATTGGATTTTGATTGATATCAAAATTGGGACGATCAGTCACTGCACTTGGTAAAAATTCTTCATCTATGAAAACATGCTTGTTGCATGGATGAATTCCGTTTTTTTAAAGCATTAATGATATTCGTGGGATCATAACCCAGTACATGTAGTTCCGATCAGCTCAGCTAAATCATAAATTATTACAAGTTTCCCAAGATTTTTTAGCAACCAAGATCTCATAGTGGCGTCGATGTAGCTTTTAAATGGAAAATAAATGCCCCCACCTAAGAGCTGCATCTTTGAAGATGTATAATGGTGTAGTGTCAATACAGTCGCACCGTTTTTTCTTGCCAGATTTTAATCCTCAATACACAAATGTGACTCATTGTTATTCATAATCTATATTGAAGGATTTTCTTTGAAGCGGGAGGTATGTTTAGTAAAATGTTTTATTACTTGAAGAAATAACTCTGTATTCATCCAATCAGAGGGTGTAGGCATACTATTCCAGGAGGACCACCTTCAAGCGTATTATCTTCATAGTTTTTTCTTGGGATCATTTCCGATTATACTAGGAGACACTTACTGATAGGCGCACACATCCTTAATTTACTGTCAAGTAGAACCTTAATAAACACTTATTATGAAAAAATAATTCTGTAGAAAAAGGAGAAAATAATAAAACTTCAGTTACTTCTGCAGCCTTAAAAATGCAAGTTATTTTTTGTGCCGCACATTACATTGCTGAGCAGTGAATTGACTAGCGTGGAAGGCTTCATGACCGTTCGCGAATCTACTGTGAAAGAGACGAAACTATTGCTCTACTCTTTCTACCCATTTTGCCGCTGTCTTGGTGTACCCACTTGACCCACTGTTGTTACTATGCCTCTAGGTTTATCAATCAAAACCTCAAATTCAAAAACTTAGTTAAGTTGTCAAAAAAGATATTAATTAAATTAACGTAATTAGTTTATTTATATGGACATACTGTGGTGTCATAGTAATATAATATTTCACAAACCTACTTTACAAGTCCAACTGTCTCTTACAATTAGTCGCAGTCATAATAGGTGTTAAAAAAGAAATCCGCTTTAATTTTAACTTACTTAATTAACATCCCATATAAACTAACTGTTAAATGAATATCAGTTTTCTTAAAATAAAAAACCGCCTTAATTACAGCAACTAAGTATGCAGATGTTTTATTTCTGTCCAAATATAAGCACTACTAATAGCTTCCAAGTATACGTATTTCCAAGCCATCTTCGCTAATTTTAATGGGAATAGGGGTAAAAAGATATGTCGCCAGGTGTTAAATACATGGGAACAACATGCTTTAATGGCATAAGCTCAAAGAAAGCCAGCAAAACATTCAAAAGAAAACATCGTGACACCATAACTGATTTAAATTATTAATAGGACGTAATATATTTCTGCTTCGTAATTTAAATCTACTTCTAAAATGTACAGAACGAGTTAACTGTTGGATAGAGTAATTTTATGCTTTATAGATTAAAGGATTAAGGTCCATTAGATGAGTTTTTTTGCTCTAGAGACTTGAATATGATTGTAAAGCAGGGTTACGATAGTAAATAAATATAAATGAATTAACTTAAAAAAATTAATATTACATTAATGAATACATGGCAAAGAATTGAACGACAAAAAACATTTAATGTTGAATAATAATAAGATTCTCATTCAGAGCGTTAAACGAAAGAAGATAGACCGACAGTTTATTTCTTGCGGATCCAAGCCTGGTTCTCTCTCCATATGCGTTTCGGTCAACTAATGATCTCGTCAGTGGTGCTGTAATGAATGAACAGCAAAATTCACAGAAAACAATTATCTATACAGGGCGCAGTCATTTCTGCGTTGGTGTAATGGTGTGTTAAAGCGAAAAATTTACGAATTGAATAATAAAATCTAAAATTAAACGATAAAAGTTTGTCAGATTGGATACTTTTTTGTAACTAATTTCTAGGGCATTTAATCCCTATCTCGAGCTATTTTACGAGATCGTTCTCGAAGCATAAATTAGGCGAGATCTCGCGAGACTGAGCAGCAGTAGTCAGCGACGCATTACACGTATACTTAGCGCGCGGGAGATGCGCTGACTGCCGGGAAATGACTGGTTTGTAACCTAGCAAGTGTCGAACAAATTACTGCGACTATTTTCGAATATGAGCGACGAATGGCGAGCGGGAAGGAAGATTTCATCCCGAGTAGAGTGAATAAACCGGTAATATCCGAGCGTGTGCAGGCAGGCACTTGCATGTTTACAATTGTTTTAGATGTGCCATTATTTTCGTTTGTTAGGTTAATTGTTTTCGTGAATTAACTTAGTTTTTGTGTGTTATTACAAACATTTGAAGCATTTGATTGTCAATATTTTAAAAATGTCTACGAACAATCCAAATCAAATATATGTAGAGTCTAATAGTTCCCTGCCGGTATGGAAGTACTTCAAGAAATTAGTAAATAGCTTGAGTGCTTAGTGCAAATTATGTAAAGCCGTTCTCAAAACCACATCTAGTTTTACAAAAGGTTTACATGTTCATATGAAGTCAATTCACCAAATTGTCTCAAAAACATCGAATGCGGGAGTCAGCGTCCAATGTAGTGCCAGTGCCAGCATCGTCCATTGGTAGTCAGATTAGTGAGACTCAATATACATCAGAAGATCGGAAGTATTCTCAAACGCCTCAAAAGAAGAAGAAAATCAGTGATTACTTTCCATCAGTTTGTGAAGTAGACGTGTCGAAAAAGAAAATGGTTTGGCGAATGGTAGTAAAGATGGATTGCCTTTTAAAGTATTCTGCATTTCTGAGGACATAAAGATGGTTTTGGTGCAAAGATAACAATTACAAATTGCCTTCTTCACCAAATACAATTAAATTAATAGTGATGAATTATGTTCCCCCGAACGGCCGTTTGCCAATGTGGTGTGTGGGATAATAATAATAAAACTCGCAGGTAAAACTCTTTACCAAATAAGGCTGATAATAGAGACCTGAATAAATAACAAGTAAAAGAGTTGTGGAGAAGTAAGCTAGCTGTATCCATCCACTGCAACACCAACGCTAGCTGGATCAATGAACACCAAATCTTCACCACCGAGGAAACCACTAACATCGTCAAGAGACTTTATGATTGGAGAGCCCCGGGTCCTGATTATGTCCAGAACTACTGGTCTAAAATATTTTGGAGTTTGCATCAACAACTGGTTGTTCTGATAAATGATGCTTTGCTTGATCCTCAAAAAATGCTATTGTTTTTTACAGAAGGAGTTGCATGTCTCTTGCCAAAGGATCAGCATAATGCACAAGATCCAGCTAATAAACGGCCAATCCCCTGCATTCTCACCCTGTACAAGGTGATCACACCCTGCTTGACACAACGTATCCAAGCATCAAAACAATATCATTGTAATTTCAGCAAAAGGTATGTGTCACAGGAGTAACTTATGGCATTATTGCTTAATCATCTGCAGTCAGGAATATACCAACCGAAGGAACCTTTTCATCGCCTACATGGACCACTGACCACTAAATGGCCTACTTTGTGTCAAATGACTGGCTAGCAACTACACTGGGAACATATAGAGTTTATGTACATATTTTTACAACATCTTATGTCAACTTAGTTTTACACAGCGCGTGAGCCGGCATCGCAATCAAAAGAAGGCATGCAAATCGATGCTGACACAATTCAAATGTATAAAATCAGGGATCTAGGAATGAGTCTTTATTGTATGCGTTATGAATAATCCTTATGTGGTAGTGATACATCATATGTCATTATTAATAATAAATAATATAAAGGTGAACAGTTGATAAGTAAATCTATAGAAACCAGTCAAACTTTGTCTTTTATCATGTCTGAATCTAAAAAGAAACGCCAGCAATACAGGACTGTGTATTGGAAATATGGATTTACGTTGCTCCCACGACGGACTAATTACTTATAGGTTTAATTTGCCAATAAGTTTTTTTTTCAAATTAAGCCATGAAGCCTTCTAGGTTACAAGAGCATTTAATTAAGATGTATGTTGATAAATAGGACAAAGATCTATTCTATTGTCACGGACTGAGAAATCAATATTTGAAACAACCACCTTTAGACAAGAACACGATGTGCTACGAGCTTCATATAATATTTCATTGTTTATCGCATAGGTAGGAAAACCACACCCAATTGATAAAAAATTATTCTTGCTAGCAGGGACAGACGTATCTTCAGGAAAATTTCTTTGAGCAATAATTCAGGGCAAGAATTGATGAAATAGCTAAAGACGTTACCATGTCATTATGCGATTACTTGAAGGCATGCAAATTTTCCATTTAACTCGATGAGTCAGCTCTATCAACTAAAGAAGCAGTTCTTTTATCTTAGGTACAGTTCATAAAAGAAGAACAAGTTTGTCAAGAATTATTTTTTGGTAAAAATTTGGAAACTGATACAAAGGGAGAATCGAAAGAAATTTGTATTCATAATATTTTGCCAGCGAGGACTGGTGTGCTACTCCAGCAATGACGGGGCGTAAGAAGGATTTCGGGGTACATTTGAAACAAGCAGTACCAGATGTTCTCGCTGTTCATTGTGTTATTCATCGTCAGTATTTGGTTGCGAAGAATCTGAATGCACGCCTACATACGGGGCTCTATTACTTTTTTAAAGCAGGATCAGAAGCAATTCATTGACTGAAAGATTATTTATTATTTAGCCATTTACGTAGTGAATATGATGCAGATATCAATCACTAGCTGCTTCGCATGAAAGTTCGTTGTGTTTGTGGTATCATTGCTTGCTACATACACATGGTAGGCATACAGTTGATTTTCTCAATTTGCGATGAGACGCATCAACTTGCACTGCTGTACCTCTGACATTGATTGTTGGATCTTATTCAAGGATATCTAAAAGATCTTCTTCAACATGATGCATCCTAGGTGCTTTTCCACCATGTTCACTTCGATTTTCCTTGAGTTACAGGATAAAATAAACGCTCAGCGTACAATCTCAAAGCTGCGGTAGCATTTTGATATTCCCCGTATACTAATTTAATTCCCGATTAAAGGAAAACTCCAACTTAATAACATTTTTTTGGTTTTGTAGAGCAAAATACCCATAGTGGTTGTGCCTGTTTTTTTTTCCCAATACCTGCATGTATTAGATAAAGACGAATTCAAAATAGCATACTAAAAATTCTGATTAAGCTTGATTTTCTTCAAAATTGATATTAAATTAACAATTTAATACCTCATATTAGAGATCTTTATCCTCTTGGAACACTAGACTGGAAATTTCTGTTTGCTTGTGTATATCAATTATTGAAATATGTATACAGCGTTGCTCCAAGGAAAATAACATATAAATACACTTACGTTAATCCCTTTTACCTTCATCAAAGTATAAAGCGTGAATAATGAAAATAAGTTGGTGTTTAAATTTCCTAAATGACTTAAAACTGATTTTAATCCCTAAAGGTTTATATAATACGAAGTATTAATCCGCATACCTTTGTAGTCTAGTTGGTAAGACACTTACCTGGAAAGTAATAGGACACGGATTCCAAATCCACGCATAAAAAAACTCAATCAGTTACTGAGAAGGTATGATGTTGGTCTCAGTTATGGAAGTCAAATTTATGGTTTCTAGTAATGAGAGAACTTCTAAAAACATTTAGTAAGAAATCCCTACTGATAGCTTTCGATATTGCCAAAAAGTCGATAATTGCTTGGTAAAGTCGTTTTGTCTTTCTTGGATTTAGGCAAAAACTGCAACATATGTGCCTCAGTGTCTTTTTCATTTCAATAAAAAAGAAATATATATATATATATATATATATATATATATATATATATATATATATATATAGTGACTGCGAAAACCCGCGGCGGTGGCTACCATGCCATGCCAAATGCGACCTCTATGCTTTGGTGCAGCATGCTTCGTGTAGCGATGTTCACAGATCTCTATTTTTATCTTACTGTCGCACCAACACACGACGGTTTTATACAACTTTACTAGTGGGCGTTGCTCCTGTGTTACCGAGTGATACGCCCAGATGTCTCTGTTTGCTGTTTTCTCTGTTTAAAAATAATGTATCTAAAGTCCTTAATTTCTATCAGTGACTCATCGCTCGCATATAGAGTGCCCCGGGTCGTGCGCTGTCAGGGGAATCAATTCCAGTCGCGTGTGTATTTCAAAATTAATAAATGATGAAATTTCGTGGGAATATCAAAATATTTTTTAAGGTAAATTAATTTCCTCACATTTTTATCAATTCTTACAATTTTTTTTCCGGGAGGGTAAACCTTGCATAGGCATCTTCACAAGTTGTGAAAGGTAGTGTCAGATTTTTACTTACTGTGACCTTCTAGGACTGATGGTCCTACCGATTTTCCTTGATTTTCGTTAGCCGCGGTTGCCGGTAGTCCAAGGTAATTCAGTGAGGCCTCCGATTTCCAAGCAATTAAATCTTAACTAACCTTCGGTCTTCACTCAGTGTAGCTGCTTCAGGTGCCGGTTGTACCCATTGCCTCGCATTCTTCCTACATTTTGCGCACAATATAGGGTTGTCATTTTAAGACATTTTATATGCATTTTAGGTGCCCTTAAGGTATTTTGTGCATATTGATCGAAAGTTTGTTGCTTACATGTTCCTCAGAGTGGCATCCAGTGCATCTTTCTTCTGATTTCTTTGTTTCGGACCGACCAGGATACGTCTAATGTCATCCTTAGGAGTGTCACATAGGTAATGTAGGTCACTTACCTCACATTGATTCATCGGCAGAATTGCTGTCAAGAGATATATCTGAATCTGAGGAATTATCAGCGTCAGGGGTAATTATTAATGGTTCAACCACTTTCTGAACGTGAATGTCCAAGTCCCACATTCTTTGTTCTTCTTTTTTAACATGATCGACACACTTTTTTCAATTACCAGCCGTTACGTTAGTAATTGACTCGTCCAATTATATTTTGAATTCGATTGGGTTAAGTTCACAATGGTATGGCGGCAGTTTCAACACTGGTATGTTTTTTCCCTAGCCATTTCATCAATAGCATATTTGATATATTTTTGTTTACCCTCACTAAATCTAGTAACTGCACCTTAAGCATTGTTTCGTCAAATTCAATGTTTTTTGAGAGGAGCCATTGGCATATCTCCGCCTTTTTAGACGCAGAAGTGGGAACTTTTTCTTGGCGTCGACTATGATAAGGGGGTATTGTCCATTACAATAACCGAATCGGGTTCCACAAAGTTTAAAATCGATCAAAACCATCGCTCAAAAACATCGACGTTCAAGCCTTCATGGTAGTCCCCTGTTTTTTGAGATTCGAAAACATTAAGACCGCCATCTAAGAAACCAAACACACATCCAATATTAGTTATTACAAGATGATAACTTTTCCACTAGTCTTTGCGAAAATCGTTCCAATAATACCTGTTTCGAACTTTTAATGTTCAGATCTTGCCATACCTTCCCAACCGTGTGCCCTTCATTGAGCCATGTTTCGTCAGTTTAATACAATTTTTTCCCTTTTTCCCTGAAACACCCATATTTTTTCCAAATATTTTAAGCCGCCATAAAACAATTTCATTCTTCTCAATTAGTAAGCTTTTTCGATTCGATTTACGATATTCATTTCTTTTTAACTTCGTTTCAAAACTCTTAATGATAGTTCAGGTAAAGATGTGTCGTTATTAATTTCTGTCTTATTTTTTTTTTAATTTGTTTATTTCACTAAAAAAAACCATGGACTTTGTAACAAATGGCGTATTTTGTGTTTTACTTCAGGGCTTCGTTCTCGAATACCATGATAATCATTTGTAATCATTATTCGTTGTTTTAATGTCAATTGACTTTTTTTTTCTAGATGCACCACTAGTTGAAGGTTCGTTAACATCCATAGTTTACCACAAATATACACACCAAATATACACTATAATACACTATGATAAAAAAAATTTAAACAACACTATATCTATATAAAATGAAAGTATAGGAATTAGAATGTGAACTCACAGAATCTATCCATGATTCAATAATAAATCAATAGAATATTCAAACAATGCAAAAACCCATTCGGGACTCTTACTTTCAAGTCTATTCAAGATGGCCCTCCATGTAGGTGTGTTGCCACATTAATTGTCTTCGCGATAAGAAGCCAAGTACATGTTGGTCGGCATCACCTTGCTGTTTTAAATGCGATCAGTTGACTGCTAATTAAGGCTCGTGAAATGTGACAACAATGCGTTTTAAGCTTTTAATCTCTGCCCTGCTAACAGTGCGGCAAAATTTTAAATCGTTTATTGTTGCATGATATGTTTATTCCGCAGCTTGGTCGCTTTGGTGACCGGTATTAAATGAGTAACTGACGACAGAAATTATGGACTTTAAGTATAGATGGGGCACGACCGGGTTATGATAGATTGTAAAGAATACATCAGTAGTTAATTCGAAAATCGCTTGATTACATCAGGAATTGTTAAAATCACGTATCAGTGAACTGATATTCTGTTTGTTTACCTATATGTGACGTTACCAGAGTTGTAATCAATCATGAAGCGTTTTCTATTACATGATCAAACTTTAAAAAATCTTTATTTAATTTACCTTTTTATGGAATATAAATATATTTTATTCGGAAAATAGATAAAATTTATCAGTATGACAATAATTTGAAACATATTTTTATTAGAGTCAAATAGGAAGTTAATTAAAAACCTGCAACAGTTTATATAGCGGTAAAGTTATTTTTAATATTAATTTTTATGTAAAATTTGTATAATATTTCCGCATGGAAAAAATTAGAGGTAATAAAATAAACATTTTAAATCCCCTTTAATTCCATCGTGACTAACTTAAACATTCCCAGCTGAAGTTTTGTCGGAAAAATTATTTTGTTTTTAAAGTGTTTTTCATTCCTGAGGCTTATCGGTGGTATGTCGAAAGATTTAAATATACATTGGGATATTTGACGTCGTATAAAATTAAAAGCAGTGTTAAATAGGGCATAGAAGCATTAAGGGGATACGGCTGATATTTTTTTTACTTAACGGTATTTTTCATTAAAACGATTTGTTGAATAACCTTAAATAACCTCTCATATATTTTTTTGAAACACGACATACATTTGATATTAATCATTTTATTTTGATTTTTGAAAAGACAGATTATCTAAAGAGGAATAAGAATAACCGAATAAAAAACGTAGAGGGGACATTTCGCCTGAAACGTCCCAGCACGGAGCGTGATAGCAAAATCACGGTGTTTTTACTGGCGTTTGCTGAATTTAATGTAAAATACTTTTCCAAAAGACGATTTCGATGTATTTTTTTCAGCTTTTTAATGGTGTAGACAGATTTTTGAAAATTTGACCTTTTTAAAGGGTGTTTTTTTTATAGAGGTATAGAACTTTTAAATGGAATAAAACAAAGATGAATTTTTTAAATTGGCATGAAATTTACTTTATTCGAAAGATAACCTTCTGGCATTATAATTTAAATATGACTTCTGGCATATGACCGCCACGGCTGGCTCGGACATAGTCTATCTGTCTGTGTGACATGTTGCGACGTCTTGTTGAAATCACAGCTCCTGCACGTCATGGTTGTTCAATTGATGAACGAAAAAGTCAGTAATCATGGCTCTATAGCGGTCACCATTGACTGTAACGTTCTGACCAGCATCGTTTTTAAAGAAGTACGGACCAATGATTCCACCAGCCCATAAAGCACACCAAACAGTCAGTTTTTCTGGATGTAATGGTGTCTCAACATATACTTGAGGGTTATCATCACTCCAAATACGGCAGTTTTGTTTAATGACGTATCCATTCAAACAAAAGTGAGCTTCATCGCTAAACAAAATTCGCTTCTGAAAATCGGGATCAACGGCAATCTTGTTTTGGGCCCATTCACCGAATCTACGCCTTGCTAGGTGATCGTGTGGCTTCAATTCTTGCACGAGTTGGATTTTGTAAGCACGCAAACCAAGATCTTTCCGCAAAATCTTCCATAAAGTGAATGGACACATATCCAATTCCTGTGCACGATGGCGGATAGACTGATTCGGGTCTTCCTCTACGCTACGTTCTACAGCAGCAATGACTTCTTCTGTACGCACTGTACGACGTCTCTGTGGATGCGTATTATCATTTAGAGTAAACGTGGTGCGAAAACGTTCCATAGTTAATCGAATTAATTGCTCTGATGGACGATTATGTTGACCGTAAAATGGACGTAGTGCGCGATATGTATTTCGAACAGAACCATGATTTTCCAAATAAATTTGCACAATTTGGAAGCGTTGTTCAGGCGTTAGTCTATTCATGTTGAAATGCCAAACCAAACTAAACATAAATCACTGGACAGCTGACAAAATGGCCGCCAATTAAGTTAAAAAAGTATTGCCAACTTAAAGTTCTATACCTCTATAAAAAAACACCCTTTACATTGCAAAAATACAAAACGTTGCAAAACGAGGACTTCTAACATTTTTTTTTTGATTCTGTAGATTAAAAGATGATGATTTTTTTGCATCGATATTTTCCAAAATAATATTTTTTTGATATTTTTAAGAAATGAAGCGGCAAAACAAAAATCTATATTTTGCTTACAAATCAGCACCATACATTCGATCGTCATGAAAATTATATTTATAACGTTTGAATTACATATAAACGGTTTTGTTTACAAAACTGCATCGTCCTTCGGTGTGCTACTCTGACTTTAAACGTTAACTCCCAAATTCACTAACATGATTTAACTTTAAAACCGGTCTTGATGGACAATAGAGAATTTAAATTGGAGTAACAATACGTCAAGCAAGTTTTGAACCTTTAAAATACAATTAATACAATATCATAAGGAAAACAAAACTGGTCATCTAGAAAATTTAATTTCCAAGGCAACTAGATCGGGTCTAAGTCTTAAACCTACTTAGTGAATTTGGCTGTTAAATAAGCGTTCGTTTTTTAATTCATTATTTCTTCTTTATTTTTGTTAATTAATTATTAGAGTTAAGTTCATGTTGCGTCAAAATAACGGTAATCCACCAGTCCGTACATTAATTTAAATCAAATCATCGAATAACTATTTAAAAATAATTTAAACAAGAAAAAACTTTAAAGCCGCTCTTGCTTTTATTCGTATATACACGTAGCGAGACACTAAGCTCTATCTCTCTCTAACTCATTGTGCGCTTTCCATAAGCACACCGATTTTCAGTTTTAAAAAATAAATTTTGGTGATTTGTAACGATTTTTATGTATTTTTTGTATATTATTATGAAGTAATGAACAGATTTATAGATCAAAAAAATAATTGAAACGAATAAATATAGAAAATACGGCAGTTTAAAGATCGCACGCGGCTACTCAAAACGCAAAATCGTACAATAAATAACTAATAACATTTAAAAAGGAAAAAATTGGGCCGTTTTTTTTATTTTTATAAGGTATCTAACAATATCGTCTACAGATTAAAGTAAAATTTGTAGCCCTACTCCAGCGTTTGCCTAAACTTTTTACTAATTGAAATTTGAATTTACTGAGAAAATTCGTTCAATTTTCAAGATATTGTATTCTTTTTAGCAAATCGGAAAAACCAAGTTACACTTTTAAATGTATGTATAAAAGAAGTACTCACTCCCAGAAGATGAATCCGTTCTACAAAATTTAAATCGATGCAGTAAGCTCTTGTGCAGACCGCTCGAAAGTTTTCTTATATTCGTAACGGACCCCGTGGAGAGCGCCCCACAGATATGTACCTAAATAAATATTTCCCCCGTATCTAGTTAGGTACTGGTGCACGCTGCGGCCCGTTTGACCTCAAATTTTTTTGCATCACCACTCTAAGCAACTGCGCTACATAAAAGCCTTAATAGAGACTACAGTGCGTCGCGTGGATTTTGCATGAGGAGCCGCTGTGAACTTCACTCCATAATAATATTTTAGTTTAATAATATAGTCATTTCGTTTTCGCACTTTTCATTTTTCCTGTTTTCCCGGAAACGTTTTCTGTTTTTGAACCGATGTTACCTCTTGAAGAAGTTACTTCGATTTTTTACTTTTTTTTTATTATTTTAATTTCAGGATAGATTGTGAGGAATTTTCATCAATCGGAATAATAGCATGGTACCTAGTATTGTCTTAGCCTTGTCTAATCGAAGTTTGAGTTCTAAGTAAAATTTTTCATTTCTTTGTAGTACTCAGTTAAAAAGATCTTCTGCTTTAAGAATTTTCTCACTGACTTGGTCGTTTTACTCCTCTTTAATATCCATACCTACACCGTTACAAGCACCTTTGCCACGTGCAGTTGCGAAAAAGTATCACTCGACTGTGATAATGAAACCTTTTTTGTAGAAAAGGAGAGTATAAAAATTTAATCTATTTTTAAATTGTTTACTTACTCCATTGGTAATATAATAAATTTTTGAAGGTGTGTAGTTGCTTTTCAGATAATTTCTTGACATCGATAAACTAACTGTATCATGAGTAAGATTTCAGATGTTACAACCTTCATTTTGTGTTTCAGTTTATTATTATTTTTTTAAATATATCAATGGTGGCTATGAAAATCATTACAATTAAATTTGCGGCAAATACAATTCCTCCAGAAGAAAATCATACCACTTACTGTGTTGGTGAAAAAATCCTTCTTAAAAATTGTGCGTCGAAGAAAATTCTTCTTAAATAGGGGCGTGAAAAGAATCTCTCTTAGACAATGAGCAGCGAAGAAAATTGTTTCGCTTGTTGTGAACTAAATAACTTGCATTCCAGTATACTATTTCGATACTTATATAATACTACATGCTAGGATAATTTTTAATTAAGAAATTGATTTTTTGATAATTATTATTTTATTTGTTGCAAATGCCTTACAGCTATTCTAATTAGGGTGTTCAAAATGCTGTTTTATACGCGACATATGATATTGATAAATAAATAGTAACTGCCCTGTTAATTCGAGTCGAAGTAATAACAGAACACTAGCATTAGAATTTTAAAAATAGCATAAACTTGTTTTCGATATACCGCCCAGCTACGGCCCGTTTCAACGCAGCTTCCTTAAATATAAATACAATAACAAAAAATGTAAATATTTTTTTCATGCAAATTGTTTCCACTTAACTTTATACACAGCCCGATTAGACTTCTTACCTAATAATACAGTTATTATATACTATAGTAAATCAATAAAGTTGAATAGTGTAACTAAGAAAACAGTATTTTTGCACGTACTTATATAGATTATAATTTATGGACTATAATAAAGTTATAGAATATAATACAATGGGATTATGGTGGCAAGCCCCGTAAGCCTACAGGTTTTTGGGGCAATATAAGAGAAATTTTTCCGCCACTCTTACTGTTTGGTGATTATTTACACGACAGTGAGGAGAAACAATTTTAATGAAGAGATTTTCTTTACCGCATTTATGGTTGACTGATTTTCTTGCACGCATTTTTCATGAGAGAATTTTTTTCTCCGCGAATAATTTTGTTGTGATTTTCTTCGATATTAGAAACTATTTTAAATATAGTTATTGTTGGTCGCATCTGTCGTTCGCATCAGGTTTGTAGCTTAATTTCTCGAAAATATCAAAAAATCTAATTCTGGAAAATACGTACCAGGGCTATCTAAACTTTTTAGCCTAAAGGTCATACTGACTCTTCCATTAAGTCGCAAAGACGAAAACCAACATACTATAGTTTTGATTTATGCGCCATTTTTCGTATTGGGACTAGGCGGCGAATGAAATATCTATGTCACAGTGCGCGGGGATGGACTCCGCTCCGTTCTCAATTTCGGTTGATATTTACGGGCAAGTACCAAGGATATTTAATTGCGGCGGAGTTAGCTGATGGGCGTGCTATATGTTACGGATTGTTACTACTACTTATGACCACGTTAATTATATAGCATTGACATTTTGAGACTGATACTCTATTTGCTGCAGATTTTGGAATTGAGCTTTAGGTGCTTTTAAAAGTCCCTTTTCTCAGATTTTGATGCAATTGAAAATTATATCAAGAATTTCCAAAATCATTTTAATTCCAAGATAGAAACCCTTGCCCTAGAAATTCAAATAGAAACGATTAATTTTTAGTACAGAAATATTATTAAAGAAGAATATTTAAAATCATCATTGCTGAAATTTGTATAAGAATTTTCCACTCGCGTTGTTCGAACAGTTGCATAAATTTGCTCCTGGCTTTTTTCCGCTTTTGACATTCCTAATCTGTAAAGAACGAAAGCTTTCACGGCTTTGGCCAAGTTGAAAATCATGGTTCTGGAGTTTGGACCGTGTCAAATTGGAGTTATTATTCGACTTTTAGCCTACAATTGCGCGAATCATCTTTAGGGATCTTTACTCTACGATATTAGAACACTGAATGTTTCAGTGATGCTTCGCGCAATCGTAGGCAAAACGTCGGATAATAATTCCAATTTGGTAAGGTTTAAACTCAAGAATCATGATTTTTAACTACTAATCTGTGTAAAAAGCATTCTACAAAATGAAATATACAAAAAATATTTACAGATTGAGCATTTGAAAACGCTGCTGATAAGTTCCACTAGTAAAGTTTATCCATAACTGCAAACAATTGTCAATGGGAAGTTACAACTTCATAAATCTCATTATTCATAATTATAATATTTAATTTTATTATGTAAATTACTTATTGTAAGTTTTTTGAAGATTAATCTCATATTTTCAATTACATTTAAAATGCTCAGTTGCATTGTAAATTTTACAATGTAACGAAAGTAAACTTTGGAGGGCCGGATTGGTGGTGCTCACGGGCCGTAGCATGAAGACCTCTGATCTACACTCTCAAAAAATAATTTAATAAAACGAGTTTAAAACACTGTGATTTAGCTTTCATGCGCTGTGCGGATACGTTTCATGCGAAATATTCCATATATCTCGTCAGAAATACATGTGTGCTTTTGAGAATGATTTGTACCAGTTTAGTAAATCAAAAGATTCGAGTCCCGAGTGTATGGAGAATCCATTCTCCTCTAATTCACCAATTTCTAAACGATTAATTCAGTAAAGATTAAACCATGCCGAACATTTCGTCAGCAACTAATTCAGTAAATTAACAATTCAAGAATCACTCAGGCCGTTGCAGGGGAATTTCTTTACTGAATTATTTACATTGTTTCAGTGCGATCTGACAGATTTGTTCATTGTTTTGATATAATTTTTACGTCTACATAAAATATTATTATCATTTTAATAAGAAAATATGGTTATACAATTATAAAATTATTAAAAAATACATATTTTGAACAAAATAAAAAAAAATATCATTTTAATGCGTCTTTTTTCTTAAAGTTCGTACACTTATAACTTTAAATAATAGTGAGATATTTTTTGGGAAATTTTCAGCATGCTCTAAAGGATTCTCCGGAGTAGTTCCGCAAAATATTTACAAAATAGGTATATGATAAGAGGATTAAAAAATAAAAAAACTGTAAAAATTTGTGAAATTTTTATCGAATTCATCCGAATATAACTTTTGATAGGAGTCAGATATTTTGATACGATATTATATCGAATATTCTCAAGGGGAACAAGTGGAAAAATTGTTGTCCTACAGTTACGCAAAATGCACTGATGGCTTATTTACCCTACAAGTAATTTCTGGCAAAAAACCGTTTTTTACATTTTGTAAACAATTTTCGGTTCAGCATAAACAATCATAAACAGTGACCTAATACGGGTTAAAGAGATCATGTAAAATGAAATGTATTCCATCGTTGTAGGTTAGATATATTTGTTTAAACAAATACTTCAAATTTTGAAAATATGCGTTAGTTGTGTAGCGCTGTGTAGTATTTAAACATCATTCAAATGAGGGATGTTCAAAAATGTCAGAACTAAGATCTTTTTGTTGAAAGAGTGTTAAAATAACCAAACTAGCAAGTGTAATTGATTTTTTAATTGTAAAAATAAATTAATTTAACAATTGTGACAAATAATTTCAATTATTTAATTACAAATCCAGTGCCAAATGACGCACACGTCAAAAAATTGTTATTATGAATTTATCTAACATAAAAATTTTGTAGCAAATTCTGATTTATTTTTCATCAACATAAGGAAAAAACAGTTTTTGCTGGTTGCGAATCTAGTCAGAAAATCGGACTACGATTATTTTTTCTTGTTGTTCCGACTGCCGGAAATAAGTCATTTTTATTGGCTATAGATGCTCTTTCGATCATCGGAACAATAATTATTTTTCGTTATTGTTTTGACCTCCTAAATATTGTTGATACACTGATTTTGATGGTATATATGTATATCATAAAACCTATTGTTGTGTCTGTTGGCATTTAAAATGATCAATAGTGTTTATTTCTCATTCAGTGGATTTTTCTTGGCTAAGTAATGAAGAGAATTATCACTTTTTATTTAGTATTTGATTTCTTTGAACATAATTTAAAACAGTAGCTTGGTTGTTTTGGGAGCTCGCGCACTGTCGGGAAAAATGAAGATATTCTTGAATGAACGAATGAAGGAACAAAAGGTGGTGATACTTGATCATCGATGCCTAGGCCTCGTTGGATTCTTTACATCCCATCATGGCTGCAAGTCATTCGAGGCCGATCTTCGTTGATTGAACTTGTCTAACGGTTTCCGGTGACAAAATTGTATCTCCGAAATTTCTCTGCCTCAGTCCGTTGAGTGCTGGGCGTTCTCTGAGGACATGGTCAACAGTTTCTTCCTCATTTAGACACCATCTGCACGTTGAGTCATTTAAGACAGTAATCTTATGAAGATGGCCCGTCAGGTGACAATGTCCTGTCAACAGTTCAATCACAATTCGCAGTTCTTCCTTTCCAAGGAACGAAGCTCCCTAATAAGCCATGCGCTAGGTCCAGTTATATGTTTCTTAGCACACATCATTCCAGGCTTTCCTCTCCATGATTCAATAAATTTACTTTCCAGCAAGCAGTAAAGATCATCGCACGTTATCTGAGAAAGTAGAACTCTCTGACTCCCGTGGTCCTATCGAACACTACGGCCTTAACTCTTTCATCTTGTCAAGATCAATCTATAAACCACCATTTTCTGGAGATTTTTCTCCTTCTCCTAATCCTCTCTGCTTGGAAAAAATATCTCAAGAGAGTAATTGGATTTCAAAAGAGACGCCATGAAATCTATTTGCATTAGAAGTGATGGACATCTCTCCACCACGCTTTCTCAAATACCTGAGTAGCGCTCATTCCAGTTCCAAGATGCCCTAGGCAACTGAAACGATAAACAGCCTTGAGGACCACATTCTCTATGTATAAGTGGAGAGAATTTAGGCCATCAGGATCTCCAGCACTCATTATTCTCACATAAGTCATTTTTTGAATTTTGTCAAGTTGAGTTTGAGCTTTGTTGTACTAGGCCATATTACAATAGCGGTATACGTTATCATGGGGTGGATCACCATAGTGTACATTCAAAATAGCACTGTCGATGTCAATCCCCATGTACACACAACTTTTTTACATATCCAAAAAGCATATATAGCCTTCGTTGTTCGAGCCTCAATATGGTCATTATAGCTCAATCATGATTCCAGAATTACTACCACGCGTTTACCTGTTTCCATTTATTAAACGGTTCTTCCAACCAATTTAATTGTAGGAAGTCTCTCCGCTCTTTGTGTAGAGAGTACCACCTCGATCTTTTACGGCTTTATTCCGAGCCCTTCCCTGTGGAACCATCGTCTTGGATATCGCGACCAGGTCACAGAATGACTAGATCGTTGACGTAGGTCTGTATATACAAACCAGTTTCATTTCAGATATTCTTATAATACAAACTAGGACGTTGTTGTAATTTTATAATATTTGTAGTCCTCGTCGATATGGCTACTTAGACTCGAAAGAAGGTGAAAATTATGTGCGGATGTTTTTGTGAAGCATTGCAAGGAATCTAAAAAAATTTGGGATCTCAGGGATGTATCCAAGTCTTATCGCTTATCTTTATCCTAGGGAAAAACTCAAGATTTGCATCAAAAGGCACCAAATGATTTTGAGAAAGTTACTGTCTAAGAAATTTTTGTGATTGAAATTGAAAAATATTTTCTTCAAAATTGTAATAGTATCAGTGCATTTAGGCTTGCTTTTTAGAGAAGAGCTCGCAGAAACACAAGTTAAAGTTAAACTATTTTTAAATTGATCAATTTGTTACTCTACAACAATAAATGCTACACTACGACTATTTGTTTTCCGGAATTCTTCAGTGAATTGAGAAAAACAAACCGAGACGCGAAGGAATTCTCAGTCGGGGAGCCCAGTGGATTTTCGTACCCGATTAAAAGACATGGCTTCGCCAAAGTTTTTTATATTATTTTGTCCCCCTAATTACGATTATCGATTAAAGGTCAAATGATTTATTTAAACGAAAAGTTGTTTATAATTTAAAAAAAAATTTTTTTTGGAATAAAAAATATTTTCGTATTCCTCGGCCGATTCCAAGGAAAAAGTGTTTCTTGAGATTTTTCCGTCCGAAGCATTGTTCTTGAGTTTAAAATGTTTTAAATGCATGCATATCTACACTACATTTTTGAATGGTTTTGTTTTTCAATTAAAAACAATTGATTTCGAGATTTTTCGATTTCGTAAAGTTTAATTTTTCATTGTTTCTCAAAAATTAACACAATCTGTTTCAAAAAATTTTACTACAACTGTCAAACTGAAATTGGAGGTAATGAGAGAACTATTTAAAGAAAGCATGTTAAGTATGTATTTAAATCTTTGGGTGTAAAAACTACATGGAATAATTAATAATTGGAAAAACCGATGATAATTCATTTTTGGAATGATAAAAAATGTTTTGTATCGAGCGGGGATCGAACCTTCAGCTCTCGGTGCACTAGTAGAGCGCTTACCCCGTTGCACCTCGGCGCACAGTGGGAATAGGTATATGGCGGCTCTAGTTGTACCAATATAATTGGACAAATAAGACGTGGAATATATTAGTATGTAAACCAAAATTCATATACTCAAGGTTTTGAGGTTGGTAAATACGATTCTGCAATCAGAATTAGTAAACATAAATTTTTGCCAAGATTTTGTGCAAAAAATACATTCTATAATCAAGTGTTTTAAACTAAAATCACCTATTGTAAATTTGTGCAAAAATACCTTCTATAATCAAGTGATTTAAATGAAAACACCTATTGTAAATACAATATTGAACAATGCAAATTTTTAATAAAATTAATACTAAGGATTTCTAAGGCTTAAATGAAAATGTTCCAAAAATAAATGTTAAAAATGTATTCTTTTGTGACATTTATGTAAATAAATTAATTGTAGCGTGAAAAATAAGGGGTTGGATTTGTACGTCAATAACATGCAAGTTTTATCAAATAAATGTTAGCATTCACTATCATTCCATTTTGGAAAAACAAATCTGAAAAATATGTTTTTAATATATTACTTATTATTACTATATATATATATATATATATATATATATATATATATATATATATATAATATATATATATGTTATGTCGGATATTCTCACGGGTGTGATGTGTAATCGAAGGTTTTCGGGAATCCCGTGTATGTGCTCAGTCCCTCTCAGGACTGTAAGGCAGCTGACGTTTCGGTGAAATCTCATTCACCATTTTCAAAGCTCACTGTATGGCGTCTACGAGCGAACTGACGCCTGCGACTCCGGTGTTGTCGGTACCGTGTGCGCGTCGGACGTGTTCGTTTTCCGAATGGTTCCGGACCATCGGGTGGCGTGACCTGCTGCGCGTCATCGGTTATAAAAAGGAACATATAGACAAGGTTCTAAAAAACAAACACTTGGCCCCAAAAAGTCGCGAAAACCAAGAGAATAGCTCCAAGGCTGTTATTCCTTGTGTAAGAGGCACCACAGACAAGATCGCAAGAATTCTCAGGAGACACAACATTGAAACCATTTTCACCACAGACCGTAAAGTAAAAGATCTCTTGCCAACACCTAAAGAAAGAATCCCTCTAGAAAACCAGGGAGTGTACGAAATTCCATGCGGAGAGTGCAGCTCATCTTACGTAGGCCAAACCAACCGTAAAATAAGCGCCAGCAGAGACGAACAGATAATCGCTGTCAAGCAAAAAACAACTTCTTCTGCTCTGGCCCAACACTGGTTAAACACAGGACAAAAGATAAATTTCTCGGGAACAAAAATGCTATCGAGATGTGAAAACCTGTCCACAAGAGTTATAAGGGAGACCATTGAAATTGCAAAGAGGCCCAACAACTTAAATAGCAGAGATGATAGCCAATGTGTGCCTAATACTTGGAAAAATCTGCTTACAAAACATCAACCAGTACCACTTAGTAACGAAAGAGATTACAACTCGGCAACGCAACCTTAAACACTGGCAACAGGGCCGATGACGCGCAGCAGGTCACGCCACCTGATGGTTCGGAACCATTCGGAAAACGAACACGTCCGACACGCACACGGTACCGACAACACCGGAGTCGCAGGCGTCAGTTCGCTCGTAGACGCCATACAGTGAACTTTGAAAATGGTGAATGAGATTTCACCGAAACGTCAGCTGCCTTACAGTCCTGAGAGGGACTCTGCACATACACAGGATGCCCGAAAACCTTCGATTATACATATATATATATATATATATATATATATATATATATATATATATATATATATATATATATATATATAAGTAAGTTTATGAATAAAATCGCAAAAATTGATGATTAGTTCGTGAAAGAAGTTTTTACAAATTTTGATATTACAAATCGAAAGCTGATAAATTGTTATTTTTTATATACATTTTTATGCCGTATTATAGATAGAATAATGCACAATTAAAATTTTGAAGAAACGATAAAAATCCAGTTACATATTCATGATCGGTTTAACAAAACTACGATATACAGATATATTGTAATAATATGTAGATTATTCATACAATAATACGCAAATTGAATTTTGATAGTGATAAAAATCATTTCCGGAATTTAATTTTCAATTAAAAAAAAACTGCTGCACTATATACACGGCAGTACGAGTAAGCGAGATAGAGACTTATTCATGTACAGTTTTTCTATGAGTGCAAGAGAGACAGGGAATAAAGTTAAAGGTAAGAGCACTGAGGTAGACTCAAGGACGTGAATGCGTGTCACTCCCTCATTACAGTCTTAGGCGCATTACGCGACAGTTTTGTTTATCTAATCCTCAATTTCTTGCTTAATTTTTAGGATTATACAAAAATTTAAAGTTTATTTCATCATTCAATGTTGTTTGAAGTCTAGAATCATATGCATAAAGTTTATTATAAAGTAATTTTACCTTCTTTGGCTGTTACATCGAAGCGTCAAAACACAATATCCCGATGCAAATCGGCAGCGTCGGGTATTCGACCTACCTTGGTCAATACACATTAAATGTATGCCTTTTTTATTTTCTTAAAAAATAATGCACAATCTAATGTTAAAAATATTCTTTTGCTTATACATACCTTCAACAACTTATTTATTTCGAATAAATAACTTAACAATGCATGTGAACGAAAGTAAAGGCAATAGCATCATTAATAAATTACACCTGATTAGTTATTAGCTCGCGAAGATATTATTGCGATCATATTTGTTCTAATCCTGAATGTCAGCTTAAAAATATGTTATTAATAAAATGTGTACAATATATTTACTACAGTCCTATATTTTGTATTTTAAATAGGAATTATAATTATTATGTAGATCAGACATCGACCTGCCCGCTCTAAAACCTAGTTATAATAACTGAAGTTCCTTATGCTAATATATCATTTATTTTATGATTAGATGCTTATAATTAGTAAATAAAAATAAATATATGTTACAATGCAACGATCATCGAACGTTTTAATGTATTATTTGCACTAGCGCCTGTAAGACTTCCACTTCTCTTCATACACGACCATTTTCAATGTTATTCCTGAAATATACACGGCATTCTGATTTTTAAACTTTTCTCACGACAAGTAAATTAACATTTGTCTTCAAAACAAAGTTCTGTGGGCTTTAATTAAAATTTTTTGTTGCCTTTTACCTCGCCCAATATTGTTTTAATAATCTCCAGTTTCACACTACTCATTTTTTGTTACAAAATACTTCATAAAACACAAAATAATGAACGAATTGAATCCAAATTTGTCCCATGGATAAAAAAAATATTATCACTATTACTTTTACCTAGTGATTTTGTACGCATATGATATAATAAATTGATACAAATTTGTTTAATGTTTACTAGAATCAAGTAAATAAGCTATTAAATTAGGAATTGATATTTGAACAAAGACTCGCTTTTTTAGTTAAAAAAATACTAATTTTATTCGCATTGTTTTTTTTGTGTTCTCATCTCATAAACCCTGAGATAAAAGAAAAAAAAAACAACCCATTAAATCTCAACATTTTCTTTTTTTCGTGTAAGTTCCGAGCCAGATTTGCTCTTTTTTAATGATTTATTTATTTCAATCCAAGATGTGCAATTCTACAGCGATTACTCCATCGAAAACTTCGGATAGCTGGGTTGTGAACTGGGAAGCGGCATTAGATATCGATCTCTGACATTTGAGGGTTTTATTCTATCGTTTAGATGAAAACTTTACAGCTGTTGAATCCCTCAGGGATCAAAATCGTTCTCAAGTCATTTGGGAAAATTAAACACTAACTTATTTTCGTTATTCACGCTTTATACTTTGCTTAAAGTGAAAGGATTACCGAAGAGTGAAGCTGCAAATTTGAACTTGACTGATGTTGATAAAAATATTTGAAAAAATTATTTATTTGGCGATTCTATCTACAGTGCGCGCGGAAAAATCTGCATCGTATTTTTGTTCCTTTAATTATAACAAAAGATTTTTGTAATTTATTTTTGCATAAATAGGAACCAAAAATAACCCAGAATATTGGACATATCGCATTTTCTTCAATCCATAAATGTCCTTTAAATCTAATCTAACGGCGAAAAATGTCGAGTTTTAGGTAAAGCTGTTGTTTTTCAGTAAAAAAGTTTCAAATAAAAATTATGTGCATTGAAAATACCTACAAAATGAGTTAAGATCCATCGAAATCGGATAATTTGTTCTTTAGTTATTGCAAAAAAAGCTGCTAAAATGGCTGTTTTTTCAATTTTTTATAAACAATAGAAAAATATATTGCATGCACTTTATACTACACCGAAAGGCGCCTCTTGTTGCTTACCATAAATGTGCAGAATTTCAAGTAAAAGTGTTTAATGGTTTTTTGCACAGTGAATTTGTTTATAACATTTATGTTCTTTTTTTAATGTTTATTCTCAGCGATCTAGATATCGTACAGTGATCTGCGGGTGCGCAAATAAAAGCTCGAGATTTATACTAACAATAACGAAAAAGAACCAACTTAATTGTCGATTTTAAATTGTTAAAACAGATAAAGAAATTTGTGGCTGGTTTTTTCGTTGCAGCATCAACATTTTTGAAATAATTGAGTTGAAAACTGCGGCATATGATAGTTTAACCATCTCCCTACGAGTTCCTACTTAAATAATCCCTTAATAATAAACAACGGAGCAGCGGAGCTTCTAGTGGTCGTACAGAATTTGTTTTTTTTTTCAAAATAGGCGGCAAAATTTAACCTATCACGTCCACTTATCCGCGTTTCGATATCACCAATTGTCGAAGAGTTATTCTATTTGTTTATAATGAAAAAACCAACCTCAATTTTGTTTATCTGTTTCAACAATTTAAGATCAACAATTCCATATATATATATATATATATATATATATATATATATATATATATATATATATATTATAAACAATTGAAAAAACAGCCATTTTAGCAGCTTTTTTTGCAATAACTAACAAACAAATTATCCAATTTGGATGGGTCTTAGCTCATTTTGTAGGTATTTTCAATGCACATAATTTTTGTTTGAAACTTTTTTACTGAAAAACAACAGCTTTTCCTAAAACTCGAAAAAACTGTTTTTTCATATCTTAATTGTTAAAAAATTTTCCCCAAAAAAGAAAATAAGAAATAATATATCACCTAATTACTATTATCATTCTGAAGGTTTCTATGCAGTCAGAAGACTACTAACAATAAATTTCAAAATCACCTCGTATGAGGTTAAGTCCGCCGGCCTAGTTATTTTGGGGTCTAAATTAAAAATCTAAAATTAATTTCGTAAAATTCAAGATAGTGAATTTACTATGGTAAACTAAATATTTCTTTCAAAATTGGTATTTGGATAATTCTTAGCAACAAAAAATTTTAATATGCGTACTTTTTTGCGTCATTGGAAACATGGCAAGGTACACTACACATCTCACTTAGTACTTAGCTCAAATAATCTATGGATATCAAAATGAGTTCAAAACTAATAATCGGAAAACAAAATTTTTATAAAAAAATAGAACCAACCTCTAAAAAAGCGCTAAAAAGCGAAAAATAATATAAAATTTTATATGAAATTGAAATTTTTGAAGTCAATGTCAAACTAATACAGGACAAAATGGGATTGACATAAAAAGATCGAGAAATATTTTATTTGTAATTGATTTCTTACCATAGCTTGTATATATCTCGTGTTAGTAGTTATTTGTTTCATTTAGTGGCAACGGCTTCAAAAATGTTTTGCTTTTTAGCGTTTTTCAGAAGTCAGTCAAATTTTTTCTTATAAAAATTTCATTTTTCGTTTTAAATTGAGTTGAGTTTTTAAGGTCACAAAAAAGTAACCATTTTATTCTGAGTTGTAGACCACACTAAACTGAAAACAAATTTTCCGAGAATTTTCAAAATACCAAATTTGAATGAAATTGTTCCAGACAAGCACTTAGTCTGCTATAATAAATCCCCTGACTTGAATTATAAGACATTAATTTTAGACTCGTAATATAATCCCCTTAAACTCTACAACACCGATAATGAAATAACTTAAGACATATAAATTTTTTAATCCGACATATTTTACCCTGTATATTTAATTTAAAGAAATTAATTTAAGATTTTTAATATATACCGACAAAATTGAAAATATCTAAACTACTTAGTCCTCCATATTGTATCTGCCATAATAAGGGGGTGTTTTGGTCTAGAGGCCTAAATTTTAGGAGTAGAATAAAAAAGAAATGAAAAACACTTTTCCCATCCATTTTTTTTACAAGATGTTTACTGACGTTTCAAGAATACAAAATAAAATCACCAAAAAAAAAATAAAAAATTTAAGGAGTTACAAGATAGTGAAGTGGGGGCTAAAAAAAAGGTGAGTCTTGGTGGACATGTTTTCAATCCTTGTAGTGTTCTGAAACAAAAAAAATCTAAAATATTCCTAATAACTTTACTTATTATAACTCGGACCATGAAAAGAGAAACAATTTTTTTTTCACGAAATGACGATGTGAAAAAAAATTTTTTTGTCTCTGCATTTTGACCTTTCCGAATTTTTTAAATATAGTAAAATTTTTTTTTTCTAAATCCATGCTCCCACATATAGAAGGATATATAAAAAAGATTTTCACCAAATTTCAAGTAAATCGTCCCAGTAGAACTCGAGATATCATGTCGACTAGGTCGAAAAAGTAGTTTCAAGAAAAAAGCGTTTAGAGTGTAAGACAAAGTTTCGACAGCGTATTTCAGGAAATGGTACTTAATACTCACATTTGTTTAATCGCCGATCCCTGATCCATCTTTTTCTACCTCAAAATTAATAATTTCTGAAGTTCTTTTAGCTAAATTAGCTGCGCTAGCAGCAGCAGGTTGCAGTTTAGAGCGGTCAATTCGAACTTCGTTACGTCTGACAGCAAATCTATAAGCTTCAATACCAATAGTGATGCCCATGAGTTCCATAATTTTTAAAATAGGTAAAAAACCTTTATTAAAAATGGTAACAGCTAAATACCCAGCAGTTTCAATTGTCCGTGTCCCGTAGCCCTGAATATCTGATTTCTTCTTATTTTTCCACTTATTGCAACTTTGGAAAAACTTGGTTTTTCAACTGTATCGACCACTTTCTTACTATATTTACCAATAAGGGTTGTAACACCAAAAAGTGAGGTGAATCCTAGGTTGCAATGACCTTCGGGGGACTCGGCCCTCACGTACTCGGGCAACATCTGCCGTTTATTGTTTGATTCGCTCCGGCCAGCCGGTTTAGTTGCCATGTCACAAAAGTCGCTGTAACTCCGAAAATAGTTCAAAT
The DNA here is from genome assembly GCA_034092305.1 of Diaprepes abbreviatus. Lineage (NCBI taxonomy): Eukaryota > Metazoa > Arthropoda > Insecta > Coleoptera > Curculionidae > Diaprepes > Diaprepes abbreviatus. Next base: position 18,130,668 of record JASJET010000031.1, read on the forward strand.
TTTGAAAAATCCTTTTAAGGCCATATTCCTAAAAATATGAAATATGAAAAAATGTTTTTTTTTCCTAATTTCTAGACCAGAATACCCCCTTAAATTGTAAAAAACTATTTTGAAATTCGTAACCAACGATTCCGTAAACCTCCTAATAGTAATTTTGAAAAAATGTGAATAACGTTAAATTTTCTACCTACACTATTGAATCTTTCGTATTGAGTTTCAAAAAGATAATTTAAAACTTTTAATTTAATCTTTATATGCACTTTCGAAAACCCCCAGTACCAATTTTTGGACACAATCTGCAATTTTTAGTTCGTAATATTACATCTGCCATACTGAATCTTTTAAAACAATTTTAAATTCGTTATTTACATTCTCAGAAACCCCCCAGTGCCAATTTTGAATAGAATCTAGAGATGTTAAATTTTTAAATATAATTTTAAATTCGTAATTTACACCCTCAAAATCTCCAAATACCAATTTAGACAAAAAATTTTAAACCGCAATATTAATTTTTCTTTAAATAGTTTTAGATTCGTCATGTACGATCCGTCGGCCATATTATAGACGCCATCTTGGATTTTCCTGAACCAATTTCCGCCAAAATATCTTTCTGAACGTAATACAAAAAAAAAATCATTCTAATCGGTGACACCATTCTAAAGTAATCGACGTACAGATATAACGAAGAAAACATGGCTGTCGAATTTAGAACCTCCTTCTTGTAGAAGACGGTTAAAAATCGCTAGAAAACAAAACATAATATAAATTTTTTTGTGAAATTGAAACTTTTGGCACATTATGATAGATACAAAAAGATTGAGAAATGCTTTATTTGCAATTGCTTTGTTACTGTAGCCTGTTTGTATCTCGGGCAAGTAGTTATCTGTTTCATTTAGTAATAATTTGGCGCCGACTTCAAAAATTTAGATTTCAAATAAAACTCTATGTTATTTTTCGCTATTTAGCGCTTTTTCTTGGAAGAATTTTTTCTATAAAAATTTTATTTTTTATTAAATAAGTGGAAAACTGTTGATTTTTTTTCCATGAAATTTATATAAAAAAGGCCAAATTAAATAAAACTAATTAGAAAAATTTCAAAATTATTAAAACCTTAATAATTACCTGTCCCTTGTTAGTAGGCTTACTTTACAAATTATATTAGAAAGTCGCCTTTGACGCCAGCCTGATCAAATAATTACACTCGAATGGCAGCAGGAAATTCCCCTTGTTGGCGTAGCTGAGCAAAAAAAAATACAGAATATATTTTTTTTATGTTTCTTGTACTTTTAACTCAACGGCTAGTTAAACTTGAAAATTTTAAATTAACAAACTAGAACAAAAATTATATAGAGATAAAGTAATGCATATCAAATGTTATTACTAATCATTTTATTGGACGCACTTCATTAAACCCAAAAGTTGGCAATTATTTTTTTTTTGCGAAGAATTCGGTAGAGCCAGTTACTTCTCTACATGTGGACTACGTGCTCAAACGAAATTGATCGGTAACGACAGTAGTAATAAAATCATTTGCGCGGGAAACTATATTTTATGTCTTATTATATTTTGAAGTAAGATAAAAATAAATAACAATAACTTTTTCCTGGACAGGCGAAACAATAAATTGAATCTAACAGCGTTGCATCATATCTGCAGAATTGTTTAATTTTGCGTGCTGATATTATTGTTTTTTTCTGTATTTATTGAAAGTATCTTGCAAGTTTTAATAGTATTTGAAATAATTATAAGCTGCCGTATAGATATTCTCTATCTGATTGTATGAGAAATTACCCAAATGGTATGAAGTTGCAAGCGTTTCGTTTTCCATAAAATGACGAACGCAGGTTAAAATTAATCGAAGAGCTCAGTGGGTTTTCGTAGTCGATGAAGAAACATGCTCCACCACAGTTTTATATGTATTTTGACCCCTTGATTACGAATATCGAGTATGGATTCCCAAATAATTGTCAGGTAATTTGTAGCAAATTGTCAGCAAAAGGTGTCTTGTGATTTTTCCGTCCGATGCATAGTTTTTGATTTAAAATCGTTAAATATCTGAGAAATCGCATTTTTTGCCACTTTTCAACATGAATAACGTGACTAAATAAATATTTTCAAATTTTGCGGCCAGCAATTGATAGTTCAAGTCAAGAACTTCAACCGCAATACAAACATCTAATTATATATATATATATATATATATATATATATATATATATATATATATATATATATTCCGAAAGCCTTCGATTACATACATACATCTATATATATATATATATATATATATATATATATATATATATATATATATATATATATATGTAGTCGAATGTTTTCGGAAGGTAGCCGACGTTTCCGTGAAATCTCATTCACCATTTTCAAAGCTCTCTGTACAGCGTCTACGAGCGAACTGACGTCCGCGACTCGAGTGTTATTGGTCCCGTGTGTACGTCGGGCGCGTTCGTTTTCCGAATGTTTCTGGCCAATCAGGTCGCGAGACCTGCTGCGCGTGATCGGTCTTAGTGCCAGTGTTTGGGGTTGCGCTGCCCAGTTTTAATCTGTTTCGTTATTAAGTGCTACTGATTGATGTTTTGTAAGCATATTTTTCTAAGTATTAGGCACTCGCTGGCTATCATCTTTGCTATTTAAGTTGTTGGGCCTCTTTGTAATTTCAATGGCTTCCCTTATAACTCTTGTGGACAGGTTTTCACATCTCGATATCATTTTTGTTCCTGAGAAATGTATCTTATATCCTGTGTTTAACCAGTGTTGGGCCAGTGCAGAAGAAGCTGTTTTTTGCTTGACAGCGTTTATATGTCTCTTCTGGCGCTTATTTTACCGGTGGTTTGGCCTACGTAAGATGAGCTGCATTTTCTGCATGGAATTTCGTACACTCCTTGCTTTTTCTAGAGGGATTCTTTCTTTAGGTGTTGGCAAGAGATCTTTTACTTTTCAGTCTGTGGTGAAATTGGTTTTAGTGTTGTGTCTCCTTAGAATTTTTGCGATTTTGTCTGTGGTGCCTCTGACATAAGGAACAAAAGCTTTGGAGCTATTATCTTGGTTTTCGCTATTTTTCGAGGCAAAGCGTTTGTTTTTTAGAGCTTTGTCTATATGTTCTGCCGCTATCTCCTGCACTCGCTAACTTATTTATAGAAGACTTCGAATCAAAAGCTGTCACCACTGCATATCAAATTAGACCTAATGAAAAACTTTGTTAAGGCATTGAATAGAGATGGGCCAGCTTTTGAGTACCTGCGTCAGAAATTTCCAAGGCTAAGTAAAGCAAAAATTAAAGAAGGTATTTTTGTTGAACCACAGATTCGTAATATTCTGAAAAATAAACATTTTGACAGCACTCTATCGGACATTGAAAAAAATACTTGGAATGACTTTCGCCTCATGGTCACTAATTTCTTCGGAAATAATAAAGATTAATTTCCTACACTCACATCTGGACTTTTTTTTTCCTAACAACTGCAGAGTTGTAAGTAATAAGCACAACGAACGCTTCCATCGGAATATATCAACAATGGAGAAAAGATACTAGGGAAAGTGGAATGTTTCCATGCTTGCTATGTTTGAGGGCGAACGGGTTGATGTCTGTTTTGCATAATAATTACAATCCCTGTTTAAAATGTGGCATACAGAATAAAATACAATATCGTAGTGTAGGAATAGTTATGTGATAGATACTAATAAATGTATTATTTGCGAGAAAACATCGTATAAAGGAAATTCTCAACTACATGAGATGGAATCATGGACACGGGCTGAAACATTATATATAGCTTCCCAATTATTTTAAGATCACATTTACAACAAAACTGTGTTAATTTTTTCATCAGAGAGTTTATTAACTTTGAAAATCAAGTATCTACTGCTTTATACTGTACGAAAGAAAATATACAGAAAGTATTAAAATTAAAAAAAAAAATTAAAGCAGCGCACTAACACAGACAAAAATAGTTATAATAACTGCAGTTCCTAATGATGAAAGATAAATTTTCCAAATATTATCCATAGGGACCCAGTTCAACCTTCGCAAGTTTGTAAAAATCCGATCATATTTTCTAATGTTGAAAACAAAGCGACTACAATTATCTGACATGCGTTCAATCCGTCTTTTGGGTATATAATCCAAAAAGGGTTCATACACGACATTTACATAATTAAATATAGAAAAAATCAGCTACTCACAGATTTTTTTTTGTAGGGGAGCACCAAGTTCTATTAGCATAAAGAGTCTTTAAAATGAAGTAAGATTTTGAAAACAATTTCTTAATGTGTTCCGTTAATCTCAACTTTAAATCTAATATGAATTCAAAATTGTTACATTTCTCATCCAACAAAATAGCTTCTGAATTAATAACCGGCACAAAAGACAGGTTTTACAATATTTATTATATTTGGGTTGCCAAACAGCATAAAGCAAGATTTAATGGCATTTAATTTAAGGTTATGAGGCTTAGAAAAATATTATTTAGATCTTCATTTATTGAAAAGTACGAAAGCTTTCACGACTTTGGTCAAGTTGAAAATCATGGTTTTTGAGTTTAGACCGTGTTAAATTGAAATTATTATCCGACGTTTCGTCTACGATTGCACGAAGCATCTTCAGGGATCTTTACTCCACTATATTAGAACACTAAATGGCTATCGAGGAGCAACAATCCGGTATTTATACCCGACTGGTGCTCAGCGAAACGTTATCCAGCATTACAATCGATTTCCACGTGTGTTGTAGACTATAACCTGCATGTCTATTAATATTATTTGGATATTTACAAATTTCGGCTGATTCCCTAAGTTTACGTTTAAAGAGACCAGACACTGATGCTCGCATCTTAGTTTCTTTTACATTAAAAGTGTGACCTGAGCAAGGCTAATATTCAGCTACTGCAGATTGTACAATTTGTTTCTTTTTTATACATCTTTTATGTTCCTTACCACAAAAGCAAGGTATATTGTAAACGCCTTCTGTTTGAAATGGGATTGCGTCCTTTGAAGACTTCAAACATTGTCCAACTTTCTTACATGTGTAAAAAATTCTCCGAATGTTTGATTTTTGGAACAATCTGGCAATCTTGTCGGTGATTCCATGTATGTAAGTTAAGACAACACTGTTCATAGGAGGTACATTTATGACATTTTGTTGAGTATTTGGGTTTTTATATTTATTAATAGAACATCATATATCTTCAGCGCAATATCCGTTACCTCTCAGAGCATTAGTCAATTTTTCTGTTTCTGATTTCAGTGATTGTTCGTCACATATTGGAAGGGTTCTATGTACCAAAGAATTTATGATGGATTGTTATTGAGAAGGATGATGGTGTGACGTCGTATTGAAATATCGATTTGTATGTGTTAGTTTTCTGTACACAGAATGTCCTAATTTGCCGTTCTCTTTTCTTTGTATAATTATATCAAGAAAGGGGAGGTCACCATTTGATTCAATTTCCATAGTGAATTTTATGCTAGGGTCTTGTTAATTTAGATGAGCCAGGACATTATGGAGGTTATCTCTGCCAAGCGGCCAAATTACGAACGTATCATCTACATATCTGCACCAAAATTTAGCTTTCAGAGGAGCAGAAGGTTCTTCGAAAGCTCCCATGAAGACGTTAACTACCACAGGTGACCCCATGGTCGCTCCCGAAGTCTGCTCGTAAAAAGTTTCTTGAAAAGTAAAATAAGTGGAAATCAGACATGCTTTAATTAATTCTAGTAAGATTGAGTCCATATTGTTATTTCGTAATATATTCTATATTATGGAAACTGAATCATCTTTAGGAATATTTTTGTACAGGGATTCTACATCAAAGCTGACTAATATGTCTCCGGGCTCTAATTGGATGATTTTTAATCTTGCATGTAAGTGAAACAGGACGGTCTATATCCACTAGGCTTAAGGAACATGAAAGATGTATAAAAAAGAAACAAATTGTACAATCTGCAGTAGCTGAACACCAGCATTGCTGAGGTCATACTTTTAGTATAAAATAAACTAAAGTGCTAGCAGTAGTGTCTGGATTACGGTTCGCTGAACACCAGTTGGGTATAAATACCGGGCTGTTGCTCCAAGATAGTCATTCAATGTTCTAATCTCGTGGAATAAAGATCCCTGAAGATGCCTCGTGCAATCGTAGGCGAAATGTCGGATAATAATTCTAATTTCACACGGTTTAAACTCAAATACCATGATTTTCAACTTCATTTATTGTATTCAGAGCTGCATGTGCATCTTCCGGATCAAAACTATATTATATTAAATATCATCGGCATAGCCGTGCATACTACACATAATAACTCTCTTAATAAAATTATTTAGAACGGCTTTTGACGCCTACCTAAAAGATACAAGGACAAAAATGAGCAATAAATTTCGTTTAATCCAGAAACTGAAGTTTTGAAAAATAGAGCCTCATAATTTTCCATATCAAAGGCTTTAGAATAGTGCAGCATTACTAAAGCTGTTATTTTTTTCTGGCCATTTGCAGCAATAACTTTTAATAGCGGCGAGGTTGTACTGTGAGAAGTCCTGAATCCAGACTGGTTCTTAGACAAGATAACATTATCCTCAACATAAGTTGCAGTTTGGTGATAGATTATTGTTTCACGCTTATTGGTCTCAAATCCGCTAAATTTGAAGGCTTTACATATTTAGGTAGTGGCCGAACAATGACCCCTTTCCAGGTAGATGGAAAATAACCAATTTACAACAACCAATTAATTACATGGGTTAGATGGTTTGCAATATTTCAAAATTCTTACAGATATAAGATCAGTACCAAAGGCATCTGATTTTATCGAGTTTATGACATTTTCAATCTCCAAAGGTGATACGAGCTAAAATTTAAATATTTTATTGAAAAATATGTATATTAGATTTAGAAAACTTAATTTAACCTGTAGAGTTATGATTGGTGCTTAGAAATTGAACAAAGTAATCATTAATTTCATCAGTATTTGCAATATCACGGGGGATGACACTTTGTTTTTGATTTCGTAAATCTAAAGCACTAAGAGACCGCTAGCCACTTTTATCTATATTTAGAAAGGATCTTTCTATATACACTCATTTTTCCCGACGTATGCATAACAGTGTAAAGCTTTTCAGCTGTTTATATTGTAACCACTCCTCTTCAGACTTGGACATTTTAAATTTTGTATGAGCCTTATCTATTTTTTCCATCATTATTCTAATAATATCCGTTATCCACAGCATTTTCGATTTGCTCACTCTACTTACCCGAGTAGATGCGCGAATATTGAAGAAATGTAAAATATTATCACTCAGAAACTTAATCTTATCATCAGTATCTGGAATGTAAACAATATCATTCTAGGCTATCCGCAGATAATCAGTTATAAAGCTGTTTTATTTAAAATTTTTAAAATCCCATACTTCAATAATTTTTGGTATATTCTAGTGTTTTTGCAGTTTTGACCCACAATATACTAGTCTACGATCTGAAATCGAGTCCGCATTCTTCGTACGACAATCAACAACCTGATCAGGATCGCTAACAAAAATTGGGTCTATTAAACTGTTTGAAAAGCTTGTTATTCGGGTGGACCCATTAATAACCTGAAAAAAAAATCCAAAACATTATGTCAGATTATCATTAGAATTGAAAAGATTGACAGTGACGCCACCCAAAATTATTATATGATCTACCAGCGATAATATTTGGGATAATGAACTGTTCCATGCAGCTATTTAAATTTTTATCAGGTAGGTGGTAAACCAAAACAGCAAACTTTCTGGACTAGTAGGAAAATTTGAGACAGCTATTCAAATAACCAGTCGACAAGAATAATATTAACTGTACTCAGTTTGAATTTGTGTTCAGTATGCACGTAGACAGCCTCCCCCTCCCACCCCAACGAGCCGCTGCACTAACGAGCATTTTGCCTCAAAAACCGGACAAAATTAATAACGTCGTTGTTTTTGACTCTAGACGTGTCAAAATTAGTATCCGGGGATATTTGAGGGCGTTGATTTCTGGCATTATTTTACCAATCTGGTGAAGGGAAGCTGACTTAAGGTAGGGAGGGTAGGGGAGTAATATTAAAAAAACGTAATAATTATCGTTTTATATGTTCTTAGGTGCTCCAATTTCATTTCTGACATTACTTTACCAATCGGGTGAAGGGGCGCTGACTTAGGGTGGAGAGGGAGAGGGGAGTAATATTAAAAAAACGTAATGGGTATCGTTTTATATGTTTTTAGGTGCTCCGATTTCATTTCTGGCATTATTTTACCAATCGGGTGAAGGGGCGCTGACTTAGGGTGGGGAGTAATATTAAAAAAACGTAATGGGTATCGTTTTATATGTTGACTTAGGGTAATTGTACGTTTTCCCATAAAAAATCCATCTCAAGATACAAACAAAGTCTCTTTACTGTGTGATCAAGTAGGTCCTGAAGCACAACTTCAACACTCGTCTCCGTAACTTGGATTGACTCTGGTTTTGAATAGCAGAGTTTCTTTGCTTCTCTAATTAAAGTATACCAAGAAAATATACCCTTATCGGAATCGTGTAACAACTCCCACTGCCTCCTTGTAAACTCACCTTCAACAAAGATTTGCAAAGCTTGTTCGGGTGTGTAATTTTTTACTTTCGGTTTCTGAGCAGTATTTATTACCTTCTTGTAAAGTTTGGCTCTTGTTGGTGTTGAAGTTGCATCTATTAGAAGTTTAGAGGCCGCGGCATTTCCAGATATTCGTTGACGTATGGTGGCTGCATAGGTAAGCTCCTCAACAGGTACCTGTTCGCGGAGTTCTTTTGTATTTCGTCGTTTACTACGATCATGTAATTCTTGGAAATGCTTCCTTGGGCGTCCCGAAGAATTCGTGGCCCAGTTATGTACTGGTATTGATGTATTAAGCCATTTCTCGTTTTTTTTTTAAATCTTTCTTCAATATAGTTAGATGATATCCATCTTTTCTTCAAATCACTATTAAAATGTTTTAAATCGTGACTTAAGGTATGGTACTCGTTTTGGGGACATTTCATCAGTTCGCAAAGCTTATGTTCCATGAATGATACCTTATCTTCAAGTGTGCTGGATTTGCTTTGTTTAAAAAGCATGCATATCGTTTTACGATATACCTCAATAACATTTGATGTCAAATTTGTACCTATAGGAAAAAAAATATGTATGTAAGTAAAAAATAACCAAAATTATTACAAAAAAAAACCGTGGAACTCAAAGCGGTATTTTTAAGAGGTGGAAACATGTGGAAAATGTTTTGACTGTTATGATATGGCGAATATCTTATAGTTTACTATAAAAAAAATTATAGCCTGACCTAGCTCGGAACATTTTCAAAAACACTAATTAGTTGAAAAGAAAAACAAAAAAATAGAAAATTTTCTGGCATATTCTTTTAGGTCCATAAAAATACTAAACAGTCAATATATTTTTAAATAATATATATTAAAATTAAATACATACCTTGTTCTTCAGATTCCATCACAAATTTTTTTTAATATTCACTTTACAAAATACCAAACACCAAACACAAGTCTAAAAAAACTCTATCAAGAAAGAATGCGTGCGTATTGAACGAAGCTTAGATTGCAATTAACTGTGCGGAGCGTAGCTGCGTGGGGGGGGGGGCACTTTATCATATTTTTATGATAATACGGTTACTCAGGTATACAAAAAAAAATAATTTCGATGATTACTTGTATAGTTTACATTTCTCCTTTTTGTCCGGTTTTTGAGGCCAAATGCTCGTTAGTACGCTGGTCTATCTTTTCTGAAATGCTGAAAACCCGAAATCTCCACTACAGCATCTTTAATATTTTCATTAAGCCACGTATCTGAGACACCAACAATGCTATAATCGTTGTCCAGGATAAGTTGTTTAAATTCGGCCAGATGTAGTAACAATGAAAATTTTTTAAAAATTGATTACGGTAAAAAAATTTGATCTATTTGCGCTGTGAATATTAAAATAAGGGTGCTTCATTGAAACGTCTGCACAAAAATGCACGTAATAATGGGGTTAAATAAAATTTCATTGGCTCCCTTTCGTAAAATCCTCGGGGGCTTGAGTGCAGGCGAAACCGTAGCGGGTAACTGCTGGTAAGATGTAAAAATATAATCGGTGAAAAGTACCAATTCACCTAGAATTAATTTCAAAATAACTAAGGCGCCGACTTAAAAAAAAGTACTAAGTGAATTAGAAATATCTACAATTATTAAATTAATGCCAATTTAAAGCTAATTTATAATATATATTTTACTTTTTAGTGCAATTTTGTGAAGTCATTTTAGTTTTTTTTTATAAAAATAAATTATTTCGCACCGCCATTGCCGATTTGTTTTACAGATCACTTTGGCACACTGCTACATCAATTAATTTTTATTTGCTGTCAGTTTTAGAACTCAAAGTAATACTTCTGGTTAAAACAATTAAGATTTTTATCGACTGTATTACAAATGATTTGGATCGAAGTGTTAACAACATAAACGATAAAATGTCGTATATTTATGAAAGTTAAAAATAGGAGAGACAAAGCTCCCAATTTAAAAAGAAAGTTATGTTTCAATTATTGATGTTTATCATTTTTATGTGATTTTATCTAACTTGTAAATACTGTTTGCTTATTTAGTCGGATTAAAATATGCCACTGCTTTTGAATCTACTTCTTGAAAGTCGATCGATTTCAAACTTTTTGGACTTATTTAAGTCTGATGATAATATAATTGACTCAATGCATTCTTTTCCTCCCGCTCCGACAATATTTAAAGAAATTGTCAATCCGTCTCATCTATTAGGATGAGATGAAAAGCTTTCGACCTAACAAGGAAAATACAAAAATTATAATATAAATTTACTTTATTTTTCTATACGATCGCATTTTGAAAAACATACTTGTGCCACTGATGCCTCAGTGCTTGAATCCTTTTTTATAGGCGCTTTCGTCAAAGACTGCAAAATAGACGTTCGTCTTTGTGATGTCTTCGGAGTCGGACCCATACATTTTCCCAGTAAGGAATTTTTTGAGGTCAAGTCCGAAGGAACCAAACAGGGTAAAAAGGCTGCATGTGGCCTGACTTCAACTTTCAGTTCCTGAATTTTGGCCATTACCATGATATCCGTATGGCTGGGAGCGTTGTCTTGATGCCAGATCAGATTTTTCTCGATAATCTATAATAAGATTGCTTACAATAAAACCCCTTATAGAAAAATGAATCAAATTCAACAAGCCACTTTTGTTGATCTTTTTATATTTTCAGAAGGCTTTCGATACAGTAGACTAACATACATTTTTAAATGCACTCACTGATTGTCGCATAGATGATCGCTATTCTACAGCTGCTAGTTATATTTACAAGACAGCGACGGCCAATGTCAAAATAACGGATAACTAATTCACTAATTCCCTAAATAAAATAGACTAGGATTACGTAAAACTGAATAATGATGGAAGCGATTAAACCACGTTGCTTCGCCGACTACACCGTCCTAATAACAAACAACATGCTAGATAAACAAACTATAATATACAGTCTTCACAATGCGCCAGCAGAGATAGGTATAGACATAAATATAGGAAGAAAATAGTTTATGATACATCTTATCTTGAACAATTCCACGAAAATTAACAATAGAAACATAGAACAAATAATTTGGAAAAATAAAACCAGAGTTGCGATCTGATCTAAAAATGTGTTTAAAAAGAAAAATATTTAACCAGTGCTTCCTTCCTGGACATATGGTGCTGAGACACAGATATTGACAAAGAATAGGATTAAAAGAATACAAGTGATGCTACGCAAGATGGAAAGAACAGTGTCCGAAATAAAATCTCTAATAGAATTATCAGACACTGTACGGGGATGCAAGATGCTATGGAAGAAGCTGTTCTGCATTTAAAGTTGAACTGTGCTGGCCATGTTGCGAAAATGACAATTGGTATAATGTAATCGAAGCCAAGAAGAGACGTCCAGGGCAGGTAAATATGGCAAAATCTGATGATGTTGTATCCTTTCGTGTCCTAGAAGTTATGATCTTTCCTACAAATGGGATGCTCTTTGCCTTTTTGGGTATTAGTTCTTACTTGTTTGACCACTGTTTTTATGATTGTTTCGTCTCGTGTCGTCCATACTAAGGAACTGCAGTAAAATGTTTTTTAGGTTGAACTCGTAGTACACCTAACATTATTTAGATATGACCATGCAGTGTACCTTTCTGGTTCGGAGTTATCAAACGCGGTACTCACCTTGCTGGCAACTTTCTTAACCCCATGATATCACTCAGAATATGAAGCTTCTTCTTTTGATATGGCATTAATCTAGGTGCTTTGCGGCTGTTTCAGTCGGCGATCACTGATATTGCTTTTGTTGATTTTTTGACAAAATTTTTGGTTGTTGCAGCTTTCAGTCTTTCAAAATACCTTAAGTGCTTGTACGATTCGGCCTCTGAATTTCTCCGCCACATAGGGCTTTTTTTTAAAGATCCTAACCTAAAATTGCAAAAAACGCGATTTTGGCCTATATTTGAGGTTACGTATCATCAAGACATCTTCTTTTCTCAAAAAACATACACATTAAAATATAAACCTTATCCTTTCAAATGCCGCCAAGTTTACTCAAATATCTTTATTTTTCTTTGAGATACCAAATTTTGAAAATTTCAAATTGCATAAATTTTTCAAATTTTCAAATCTTCACCTTGAGTGACCGATAAGCATTTAAGCGATATTTCTGATGAACCATGGATGTTTACGGTTATCAAAGCATCACTCAATCCAAATTTATCATTAGTTTTGCAAAATAAATGTGTTTAAGCGATTTGTTTAGTTTTGCAAAATAAATTTGTTTAAATAATTTGTTTAAAATATTACTGCAAAATTCATTATTTTTTAAATAAATGCTTCCATCGCATTTTACAAAAATAAATACATTCAATGCAGTAGTTATCGCTATTACGATATATTTTTTTATAAATAATGTATTAAAGAACAACATTTGCAGACTTTGTATATGTAGAATATGGTTTTGTAAATCTTGAATGTACATTCTGAATTATTTTCTAATGATCGTTCGAGGGTTTTTTAAATTGCAAAATTAATTGTTTGCAATAATTTGTTTAAAAAAATTATTTAAATACATTTATTTTGCAAAATCAATGATAAATTTGGATTGAGCGATGCTTTGATAGACTTAGAACATCCATGGTTTATCAGAATTGTCGCTTAAAAGCTTATCAGTCACGAAAGGTGAAGGTTTCCAAAACTTCAGAAATTCATGCAATTTGAAATTTTCAAAATTGAATATCTCGAAGAAAAAGAAAGGTATTTGTACAAACTTAACGGTATTTGAATGAGTGAGGCCTATACTTTAAAATGCAATGTATAGTTTTTTGAAAAAAAAAAAATGTTGCGATGATACATAAACTCAAATATTGGCAAAAATTGCGTTTTTGCACTTTTAGGTTAGGATATTTATAAGATCTGATGTGATGGAGCAATTCTAAGGTTGGATTCGAATTCAGCGACCCAAAATCTACAAGAAGTGACTATTCTTATTCAATATACAAATTTCACGTCGTGACGATCGTATTTTATTTCAACTTTGAACGCCTATGAAGTAAACTGAACCTGATCGTATCCTTCAAATTCGTCTTATCTAAGTTTAAAAAAGTATATTTACTAATAAGGAGATTTAAAACGCCACACAATAATTTTTTATAATTGTTTTGTGTCATAAATCTTCAATACGTTTTATAGATCACTTTGGCAAATTTTCCAAATCAATTAATTTTATTTGTTGCCTGTTTTGAAAACTAAAAGTAAATACTTCTGGTAAAAACAATAAAAGCTTTTTCTATAAAGTAAAATGATATATGATTTAGGTCGAAGTGTCAACAACTTGAAGGATACAATATATAATTATGTAAGTTAAAAATAGGGAAGCTAAAACCCCGGCTTTAAAATTGATGGCTTGGAAAATATTCTACTAATTGATGTGACAGTAAAAAGACAATTTGGTTCTATTAGCGCTAAAAATACAGTATACGAGCATTTTCTTATACGCGACAATAAAATAAAAATAGTTTTCAATGGATCAATGTTTTAATTGCTGTGTGTCGACGCGATTTTTGTGTTGGCCGCAATATATTTTTAGGGAGGATGCCAAACATTTTTTACTAATTGGGCTTGGACAAATAGTAAACCACTTTGCGGAAACAAAAATTTGAATATTGCAATTATTCGAACTTCAGACAAAAATCGTAGAAATAACCAAAAATACAATAGATATAGATGATGCAGAAAATATTATGTATGTATAGAGATGAGGACGTGTGCGCTCCAATCCTATTTCTAAACTTAAAATGTGGAGATGATTTTAATTTAATAATTAATAACTCCTTCTCCTATTCGATATGCTTCCAGGATACGATATCCTAAAGTTTTGAAAAGCGACACATTTTGAAAGAGTGTGGATAAAAGTTTCGTCGTCTTTATCGTTGTGCTAGTCCAAGTTTCTTAAAGTGTCCATTCAGGTGGCAGTGTCCTGTTAGGATCACTGTTAGAATTGTAAGTAGGTTTTTACTTAGGCGAGTACGTTCCTTGAATTTATTCTAGTGATAGTTCTCTCATTCTTTGTAGATTTGTTCGATAATTGGATCTCCTATTATCTTTCTGTTTTTTTTTAGTTCTTTCAGTATTGCGCTGTCACTAAGTCCACAAAAAGGTTCAGTCCAGTGTTTCGGCCCTTTTGTTGATAATTTATCTACTATTAAATTTCTCCTCGCTCGAGTATGTCTCGACACCTACAGGAGGGTAATCGTATTGTTTTTGCCTAATCTTGTAGTGGATTAAATTAGAATTTAGGGCATTGATGGCTGCTTTTCTATCCGACATGATGATCTCTTGACTGAGCTTTTTTCCTTATTAACCCGAACACATTTCTTAATAGTGTAAGTTTCTAATAAAGAACGAAAGCTTTCATGGCTTTGGTCAAGTTGAAAATCATGGTTCATCGTGTTGAATTAGAATTATTATCTGACGTTTCGCCTACGATTGCACGAGACATCTTCAGGGATCTTTATTTTACCAGATTAGAACACTGAATGACTATCCAGGAGCAACAACCCGGTATTTATACCCGACTGCTGCTCAGCGAACAGCGTTACAATCGATTTCCACGTGTGATGTAAACTATCACCTGAATCTCTATTAATATTATTTGGGTATTTACAAATTTCGATTGATTCTCTAATTTTATGTTTAACGAAACCAGACACTGATGCTAGCACCTTAGTTTCTTTTACATTAAAAGTGTGACCTGAGCAATGCTGGTGTTCAGCTACTGCAGATTGTACAATTTGTTTCTTTTTTATACATCTTTCATGTTCCTTAAGCATAGTGGATATAGACCGTCCTGTTTCACCTACGTAGATTTTACCACAAGAACAAGGTATCTTGTTAACGCCTTCTGTTTGAACTAGGATTACGTCTTTTGGAGACTTCAAACATTGTCCAACTTTCTTACATGTGTTGAAAATTGTCCGAATGTTTGATTTTTGGAGCAATCTGGCAATCTTGTCGGTGGTTGCGTGTCCATAGGAGGTATATTTATGACATTTTGTTCAGGAATTGGGTTTTGTATTTATTAATAGAACGTCTTATATCTTTAGCGCCTCTCAGAGCATTAGTCAGTTTTTCTGCTTCTGATTTCATTGATTGTTCGTCACATAGTAAAAGTGCTCTATGTACCAAAGATTTTATGATGGATTGTTTTTGAGAAGGATGATGGTGTGACGTTGCATTGAGATATCGATTTGTATGTGTCAGTTTTCTGTATACAGAATGTCCCAATTTGCCATTCTCTTTCCTTTGTACTAGTACATCAAGGAAGGACACCATCTGATTCGGTTTCCATAGTGAATTTTATACTAGGGTGTTGTTGATTTGGATGATCCAGGAAATTATGGAGGTTATTTACGCCATGCGGCCAAAGTACGAATCTATCAACTACATATCTCCACCAAAATTTAGGTTCTAGAGGAGCAGAAGACAAGGCGTTTTTTTCGATAGCTTCCATGAAGATGTTAGCTACCACAGGTGATAGCGGAGATCCTGTGGCCGCTCTCGAAGTCTGCTTGTAGAAAGTTCCTTGAAAAGTAAAATAAGTCGAAATCAGACATACTTTAATTAATTCTAGTAGGATGGAGTCCATGTTGTTATTTCGTAATATGTCCGATATTATGGAAACTGAATCATCTATAGGAACATTTGTGTACAAGCATCCTACATCAAAATTGACCAATATGTCAGTTAATTAGAGATGTGAGGTTCCTTTCGATTTTGTTTGTTGGATACGGCCGAATGATTTTGTAAGTATTGTTCTCCAAGAGCTGGTTTATTTTTTCAGTATATTTGTCCTTATCCATAACAACGGTTGCATTTCCTTTGTCAGCTGGGAGAACTAAGATAGTGTTGTTCTCGTTCAGTTTTTTAATAGCCTTCCTTTCCGCTGATGTAATATTTAATTTAGGTGTCTGTGATTGTTTTATGATCTTCGCTGTTTCGTATCGAATCGTGTCTGCTTGGAGTGATGGCGAAGTTCTGTCCTTTGGATAAGATAGTTTTCTCTGCTTCGGTAAGTTGTATACTTGACAAATTGCAGCTTGTAGTCTACATCACACTTGGAAATCGATTGTAACGCTGGATTACGTTTCGCTGAGCACTATTCGGGTATAAATACCGGGCTGTTGTTCTTCGAGAATTATTCAGTGTTCTAATCTCATGGAGTAAAGACACCTGAAGATACCTCGTGCAATCGTGGGCGAAACGTTGGATAATAATTCCAATTTAACACGATCTAAACCCAAGAACCATGATTTTCAAAGTGTAAATTTCTGCTTGGAGAATACGCGGTTATTAGTCTAAACTTTCGAAGTGTCTGGTCCTGGTCCATAAACTTCTATTCTTATTTCTGTTTTGTTATTTTAGAGCTATCTTTTTACCATGTTTCTGTTTAGTTTGTTAATGGTACCTCGGTCCCATTCATTTTTATTACCCAACCTTGTGTTGAAGTGTTTCACGAAGTTGAACTTCTTTTTAATTTCATCATGAGGGTATGTCCTGGATTTGTTTTTTTTTTCTAAGTGAGAGATGATGCTTTTATTTAATGACTCCATCTCTCATAATTCTATATGAATCAGTTATTTTATAAAGGAAACAAGTCCACATTTTCCTCAAATCAAGATGGCATATACAAAAAGTGACGCGATAATCAATGAATCGATGAGCATATAAAGGAAACATCTGACGCTTAACGTATTTACATTACCAGGGCTAGTAAATCTTGTTGAGTTTATAAGAGTAATAAGTTTGGCGCTTGTTTCATTTATACAATCATTCTTCTACCGCGGACTGCAGCGGCGCTGCGGTCGTGCTGACATCATTAATACTTTGACTGATTTGGCATAACTGGAATCCCGGTATTGTTTGGAATGCATATTAAGCTGTGGTTCTACTTTACATAAATGAGATATTTATTTTAAAAACTAGTTATGTCGAGTTCAAATAGTGAGAGTGATAAACCACCACCGAGAAGAAAAAAAGGCATCCGAAACTCTGAAAAGTACAAAAACAATATTAGGATAAAAGTCGAGATTGTTTGGAGAGAGAAAACAAAAAACCTGGAAAAGAAACAGGTCCTGTCTGCATGTAAATATTTCAAAGTTTTTTTGCCCCTTCTCTAAATAATTCTATTGGACTACAAAAATGATTTTGATATAAAGAACGGCTTTTGAATGAGAAATATTTTTTCTTTTTTAAGGTGTAAATTCAAATGCACAAAGAAATTTACAAGCGAAGAAAAGCAATAAATTTTTCAATTCCTATACTCGGGTAAATCCAAGATCGTGCAGGACACTTTCCTTATTGGTCTTTTGGAATGTAAAGAAATAAAGAGACGACGAACAAGAAGTGAGGAACTCAAACAAGAACGACGAAGTAATTTCACATTTTGCATGGAAAAAAAATAGAATCAAGGTATGCAAAAAAGTTTTCCTTAGTTTGTACGCTTTGTCAACGAAAGCTATATTTCGCCTAACATCACTCCTTTTAAGTGGAAATAAACCAAGTGATAGACGTGGTCATCATGTTAAACGTGGAAATGCTCTACCCGACTCTGTCATACTAAAGATAAATGCTCACTTTAGATTTTTTCCTATAAAAAAACTCATTACGGTAGCAAACCGATTACTTACCTTGATTCCCAGTTGACTGTGAAGAAAACGCATGGACTTTTTTGGCATGAAATATTTCAATGAAAATTTTGGATATAGATTTGGCAGACCACAAGTTGATATTAGCACAAAGTGTGAAGAACTGGGCATAAAAGTGAACTCTTCCACATTGCATGACAACGCCAAACGTGTTGCTGCAGCAAAGCTACGAGTTCACAAACGACATTCATCGAAGATCTATAAGAAGATAGAAGAAATCAGAGAGATTTGTAGGTAAAATGAAAATGTTGGTGCTATAGTATTTGACTATATGCAGAATTTCCCCTTTTTTTATGCCAGTAAATGATCTGTTTTATCTCAGAAAGCTTTGGCAGTGTGTTTTTGACATTCATGATTTGAAAACCAATTCTGCTTAATTTTATACATATTATGAAGGAATAAGAATAATTCATCAGTATTTTCCTGTTCGGGGACACTTCTTCCTGCTCTATGACAGGAATTTTGGCCTAATAAAGAGAGCTTTAAGGCGCATATTTATATTCCCATGGAATATGTTGCCATCATAGCTAATTCAAAGAAATTTAAGCCACATTATGTGATAAAATTGTTAGATAGAGATGAAATAATAAATTTTAAATCATGGCGGTCCCAATATTTCAAAAAAGCAGCTAAAGAGATTAGCACCGATCCTAAAAAAATAATAGAAAATTTCAGCATATCTAAATATAAGTAGTTAGAGTATAACAGTGAATTTCCGGGTTACGTTACAGGGAAGGAGTTCATATATGGACTAGATTCATCCAAATTCTTATTATCAAAAAACGCCATTAGACCACATCATATTATGATAAGATGCCAAAAAAAGCCGAAAACCTTAAAGATGTTGCAAAAGTTATTGGCTAGATTCCATACGAACAGCAGGAGTTTTTTTTTAAAGATTTCAATATTAGCCAACTACAAATCAAGAAAATGACTCTGAATAGCTTAGAATACATATTTTTTTAAAATGTTTTTAGTTAAGTTCTTTTTTTTTGTATCCTTGAACTAATATTAGTTGTTGAAACAGAATAAAGATGTTTATTTCAATACTGCTTTGTTATTATTTGAAAACATTTTCTAAATTATTATATGAAGTAGTAGTCCAATGATAATTTATAACAATTTCGATAATTCGGGCTATTAAATATCAATTTCAACTGTTGTATAGTAATTAACACATTAAATGCTATATTGATCTGTTGGCCAAAATTAAATGCAACCGTTAGTATTTGAGTTATTCCATTTTTTTTTTACTTTCTGAAAAACTAGATCCAATGGACTAGTTCCTTTTATACAATAACTGATTCATTTGTCATCTTCTTTACTATAGCCTCTACTCTTGTTTATGGACCTGAGGTTTAGAATTATTGTAAAAGTGGTCGTTGGACACAAAATACTAAAAGTTATGGACGACAAATTGAGATATAATATGAATACTACAGTGAAATATAGAACAATATAAAAGATGATCAGGAATAAGATAAAATAATCAAAGGAAGAACATATAGAACAGAACTGCTGAGAAATTGAAGACCTAGATACAAGACACGATATTTTTAATATGTTTCAAAAATCAAAGAATTTACAGTTAAGGGCAAAGAGAAACTAAAAAATGTAGTAAAAGACAAAAATGAATATATCGTAAACCTTCAAGCAAAATTAAAGAGATCACAAGAATACATACAGGAATTGTTTTACGATGAGGAAACAACGATGCGGTAATAACCTGACAGGGGCATAATATCTGAAAACAATAAATAGTGTATGCCATTAAAAATACCAAAGACGGCAAAACAGTAGGACCGGATAAAACTTCATCAACGTTAATCAATTTAATTAAAGATGTCAACATAAAAGTGTCAATTGATGTATTTAATACCATCTACGAGATTTACGAGACAGGTGTAATCCCATCGGAATGGATAACATCAAATATTGCCCAAGAAATAATACGTGAACGAATGCTCGTGCCATATGTCTAATGAGTCACAATCTTAAAATAGTCCTTAAAATAATTCTTAACAGAATATCTAAAAAACTAGAAGAAGATATTGAAGAAACACAATTTGGGATCACCAATGGCATGGAAACTCTAGAGGCATTATTTTGCTTGTAATGTCTTGATTGATATATGTGGCGATATTTTATATATTAGAAGCAAAAAGAAAAAATTTGCAAGAAAAGAGAATATTTAAAAAAATAGATATTTGTAAAGGTGTAAGGTGGGGGATGTATGTTGTCTCCAGTATTATTCACTATCTACTCTGAGACAGTAGCGTAACTAATAATATGTTTGCTCCCCTCGCAGATTTTTGATTGAGCCCTATTATTTTACACTAATTTTTATTTTTCGTATTTATTCATTTTCATCAATGGACTTGACAGCGCCTCTGGATCGGTTGCGCTCCTCCCCCCCCCCCGCACCGCGGGAAATGCCGGATCGTCATTTACGTCACTGCTTTGAGGAAATATTTCGTCAAGCTTTTTTTAAATATTACGGCTGGAATAGTAATTAACGAAATCAGTATAAATAACATTAGATATACTGATGATAGTATGATTGTCTCTAGTAATATACAGAATCAACAAATGATGTTAGAAAGAGAGCAACAATATTTATGACATTAAAATAAACTGATATGAAACCAGATAGATAGCAATTAGTATAGCATTGTTGAATGTGTATGAACCATTAGTAATCAACCATTCACTTGTTGACAGAGTACCAAATACCAATATTTATGGACTACTATATATCAAAAACATATTCACACTGAAGAAATAAATAAAGCATAGAGATGGCATGAACAGTTTTTTGATAGATATGAAAAGCTTCCTCACTAAAAAGCCTTGATACTAAGGTTGAGACTACAAATGGTGCAATGTAGTCTTTTCAGCCAGAGAGAGCAGAAGCTTGGACACTTGAGAAAAATAACATCAAAAGAATCGAGTTATTTGAAATGTGTTTATATAAGAGGATGTTTAAAACGTCCCATAGATAGAGTAAGCAACAAGCAGGATGAACAAGGAAAAATAAGTAATCTTGAGTATATAAGGAGAATTAAAATACTTGGTCATATTATGAGAGGCCCGAAATATTATCTCATGGTTAATATTAATAATACAGGAAAAAGGTATCTGTCGATCGAAGAAGAAATTCATGACTGAAAACCCTTCGAGAGTGATTTCATTGTAGCAGGTAGAGCGGCAGTGTAAACAATTGGGATTCCTGTAATAATTACCAAAAAGACGGCACCCTAAGAAGAAATTAATGATAGCTTTTTTATATCAGTTAATTTTGATGCTTTACTATGTTGGTTTTTCGGAATATGCAATTTCTCTTAATATGTCGTTTTATGAGACAGAATCAAATTAGAGATTGGTACTTCTGATTTTTTGAGAGTCTCTAAAAGTGTTCCTCAGGGTAGTATTTTGGGACCTCCCTCATATTCAATCTATACGTCAAACTTAATAAAAGAGTTTAGACATTATACTTATCGTTTATGCTCGGACAACAAATAACTACATTTTTCTTTTAGTCCATAAGAAATTTTTCTGCTGTATTTTAGTAGTTGTTATATATAGAATTCTTCTTTCAGACAGAGAAAAGGAAAAATATATAGAGACAGTTTATTTACTGCAAATGCCGCTCTGATCCTCGCTCCATACGCGTTTCGATCACCTTATGATCCCGTCAGTGGAGTTGTATCGGACCGAGAGCAATATTCGCAGGAAATAACTGATATGTGAAATTTCAAGGTAGTTTATATACCGTTTGTATATATTTTTCGTTTTCTCTGCCTGAAAGGAGAATTACATATATAACAACTATTTAAATACGGCAGATAGATTTCTTTATTTCTTACTGAAATTTTTATTTTTCAAAATTTTACATTATTCCAATGATTCATAGATGTCGTTCGACTGGTGATATTTTTCAGTCTGACATCGACGTCGGTAGGTGGCAGGTTGCAATACCCTACCGACATTACTTGAAATACAATAATCTTCTAAAATAACTATGCTGGGTCTTTTTAATATTTAAATTGCAGTTTTGAAGATTACATTTGAAAATTCTGTGAGAAAATTAGTTTAGAGAGCAGGTTACTTAAAAAGTAGAGTTTTTAAAGAACTTGTAAAAGGTATTTGCTTTCTATGTCTTTTAAATCAGGATATTGAGGCTAGGCTCTGTTATTCCTTTATTTTCTTTATATTATTGCTGTGAAAACATATACGAATCATCATGATAGTTTTGATGTTTAAAGAATATAGTTGCAAAATTCATGCTTTTGTTTTTGTATTTGGAATTAGGATCCACTAAAGAATTGTATATAAATTTAAAGATTTGGATTACCTTTATATGTATAAACACAATAGATCCCAAACAATACTAACTGTCCCAATTGCTATTGGCAAAAGGGAATTTAAATCGTTACTGGAAAGTAAATTTATTGAATCATGGAGGGGAGCTCCTGGAATGAGGTGCACTAAGGAACATATAACTAGGCCTAGCGCACGGCGTACTAAGGAGCTTCTCTCCTTGGGAAGGAAATAGCTGCAAATTGTGGTAGGATTGTTTACAGAATATTGTCACCTCAGGGGTCATCTTCATAGCATCGGTGTCGGAAACGACCCGACGTTCAGATGGTGTTTGGAGGAGGATGAAACTATTGACCATATCCTCAGAGAGTGCTCAGCACTCAACGGATTGAGACAGAGATATTTCGGAGATACAATTTTCAGTTAGGCAAGTTCAACTAATGAAGCTGCTTGGATTCGCAAAGGCGATCGGCCTCGAATAACCTGCAGCTATGGTGGAATGTAAAAGGCCCTAGGCATCGATGATCTAGTATCACCACCCCTTTTTTATTCATTCATTCATTCATGTATAGACACAGAATGCTTTATTCATCATATTTACTTCGCGTGATTTCTCAGCTGGCTTTTTTATATAAAAGAAAAGCTTTAATTATCTTATATTCATATAATTTTCCATTCTGTAAATTTTATGTTTACTGAACCAATGTATAGTTATCCGCGTAAGCGATAAGAGTCAGAACACTTATTTAATTCCTCTAGATTACAGTAAAGCGTTTGACAATCCGGAACGCAACCGTGCTTTTATAAAACTTAAAAGTTTCCGGGTAGCGGACAATGATTTTCAATTTTTAAAAAATTATTTTAGTAGTAGATCTCAGAGAGTATATTTCACCAACTATTTTCTCTTTCTGTGTCTATATCTGGAGAGGTTGCAGAGGGCTGCACTCAACTGTACGTCTTTTAACTATTCTGAACACAGCCTTTAATAAAATAAATAACGATTGCGCGTTTTTAGTGACATTTCGCCGAAAGATAGGTTATAAGCAAAGAATAAGAATAAATAATCCTGAATTAATGCATATTCTCTTAACAATGTAATTTAAAAACCCTTCGTGGTTTGTAAGAATCTCGGTTTAATTACAGACAACAATCAATTTGGAAATTATGTGTCTTCGCTAATCCAAAAATCATTTATTAAATTTTAAACACTGTTAATTTGTATGTTTTGTATAAATAATCTTTGGATTGTAAATAAAGGCTTTTTATTACTATTATCCGTAGACTTGGCTAAACCGCTTTCGCACTCCCTCCAGGAAACATTCACTCATCCCAGATATACTCAGATATCATAAGGATGGAGTTCTGTGGAGGCTCGTTCATGTTATAGGACCTTAGGTGATGTTATGGTCTCTGCATTTTCCACAAACTTGCAGACAGAGTAACCGGTCTCAAGTACCATTGCCTTGAGCATAGCCGTATACAGGCATTCGCTAAAGCCCAATCCCTTGATATTAGGCAGAAGACTCTTCGGTACTATGCCGGTTATTGATAGAATTATGGGGATTATCTGGACGCTTTTCATTCCTCACTGTCTGGATATTTGTACCTCCAGGTCTCTGTATTTCGCGATCTTCTCATTATGCTAGTCCCTTCGATTGTTGTTGTTAGAGATGGCGACTTCTATTGGAGTTGCTCGCTGTTATGCGCAACCCTATAATCCGTAAGCACATTTCGATCCCAGTACAGCTTGAAATTGTTATTCTCCAGTATAGGTGCCCTACTGTATTCATAGCATAATACTTTTTTTCCCTGCAATAGCTTCAATTTTCTGCTTCCTCTTGATAGATGGCGGTTGAATCGTGTCTCTTCCTGTACTCCGATTCCGTAAATTTTTGTACTGGATTTGTCGTTCTGAATCGAGGGTTCACTGATTATTTATATTAGATAGTTTCTTATTCGTATCACCCAATCGTGGATAGCTAACAGAAGCTTTCAGTTTTAACGAACATTTGCTTTGACGTTAACCACCAATTCGACGCTAATTTGTCGACCTTCTCCTCGCTAGTCTCAGCGGGTGTCGTCCACGAACGAGCTTCTGTTGCCAGGCTTGGTCTGTTGGTGATGAGAAGCCAATTCAGCCACAGCGATGTTGAGTCGTCTCTCTCGCATATTGCTCGACACAGAAAACTCTGTTAGCTTGTGAATATGAGAGCAAGTTTGTTAGTTGTTAATTCAGGTGCTTACCATTATCCGCCAACCCTCTTCCTCCGAGGTTTCTGCGTATCATTATCCGTTCAGTAACACTAGAGGATGATTATAGGCCTTCATCAGGACTGGCCTGACTTTCTTCTGCAGACTTTCTATGTCTGTCTTGCTCCAATCCACAATTTTGAAAGGATAACTGAGTGAAGAATACATATACGTGTATAGATTTCTACCGTTTAGGTTAGTTCCTTGTATCTGCCTCAAACGTATAATTCAGTGTTCATAGTTCATTGAACAATTCTTTGAACTTGTTTCATGACTAAATAAGTCTGGTTTTCTGCATCATTACTAATATTATTGTTATTATTTTGAAGCTCCAGTCGTAAATTTTATGATGATTTCTTAATTTCTAACCTTTTAAGTCACTGACATATTGGAGTCCAAAAATTCATGAATGTTTTACTTTTTCATCTTACAGGAATTTATCAATTCGGTGATTTTGAGACCGTAATGGACGTAGTTTGATTTTCAATAATAATATTACTCAAACTATCACAATATTATTTTAATAATGCTAAAATTAACAATCAGGTTTCAGTTAACAGCTGAATAATAAATTAAAAAGTTAAATTTAACTCATTTGATACTAATACCCGAACCGAAATTCATTCAAATATATGGAAATTTCAACAAGCCTATTAAGAGGGCTTTTTGATCTAAAACAGCTTATTATATTTGAATGATCAAATTGTTTATTTTGAAAAAACTTCACCCAGCTCGTTTAGACGAAACGGTAAAGAATAAAGCGAAATTTGAATATCAAACAAGTTAAGATAATTAGTAGCCACTTTTTCCCACATCAATAATAAAAAAAGGCCGATAAGGGGATGAATAAATTTAAAGAAATCGATAGAATTATGTTCGGACGAGGAAAATCCGATTATCCGGCAGTAAAAGGGTAGAGAGGCCAAACTGACCACATCAAGCGTTTTACGCTCACTTCATTTGTTGGCTAAGCCAACTCAGGCTTTGCAATAACAAAGAAAAAACAACAGAAAAATGCAAAATTTTACTTTATATATTGTTTATCGGGCGTTTGTTAATTTATGCTGACGATTGGCTTAAATATTTAATCTGATTTAACTTTTTTGACAATAACAATTGGAAGTCAAAATATGACTCGTATCGGACTGGGAGTTATTTCGCCCAGAGGAAAAATTTCAAAAGTTGCCCTCTCCAAGCTTATCTACAAATACGAGATTCTCATAATTTTACCAAAAATTGCGTTTTTATTATTATAATTTTATTTTACTTTATCGTAAAAATATTTGGTTCCTGTTAATCTTTTTCTTCTTCTAATAATAATAATAATAATATTTATCAGGGGAATATTTCAGGGCGATTCACTTAGCCCATTGTGGTTCTGCTCTGCAATGAACCTACTATCACGCCGTTTGAACTCAACCAGATACGGCTTTAGTGTTAGAAATAACAACGAAGAGGTAGTCAGAGTCAATCATCTTCTATACATGGATGATCTTAAACTGATGGCTGCTACCATAACCCAGCTGGAACAAATGCTTAAAATTGTAGAGGAGTTCTTCGGGGATATCGGAATACAATTTGGACTTGACAAGTGCCGTATTTTGAACATCGTTAAAGGGAAGATACAACCGGGGGCTTTTGAAATGCAGAACGATGAAACTATAGCTGCAACCAAACATACAAATATCTAGGTATGAAACAGGCTGAAAGAATTGACCATGGCACTATGAAGGCCGAATTGACAACCAAATTTGTCAGGAGGGTAAGGCGGGTATTACGAACTAATTTAAATAGTAGAAATTTGTTTAAGGCGCTCAACACGTATGCTTGCTCTGCGCTGAGCTACTATTTGGAATTTTAAAGTGGAGCAGGACGGACATCCAAAACCTGCAAAGAAAAATAAGGACACTCCTAACAAAAGCACAAAAACATCACCCTCGGAGTGCTATTGAACGTATAATGCTTCCAAGGCACCAAGGAGGAAGAGGATTGGTGGATATTAGTAAGCAGCTCGACCAACAAATAATAAACTTACGTTCAATTTCCACAGGTTAGCGGACTCTTCCACACTACATCGAGCAATATGCGAGGCAGACGATTCAACGCCGCTACAGTTGAGGGAACAAGATATTACTTCTCACCACCAAACAGACCAAGAGAAGTTACAAACCTGGCTACGGAAGCCACGGCATCCAAATGAGACCAATTAGGACAATGTCGACAACTCAGCGTCGAACTCCTGGTTGATTTCAGGACAGATGTTTCCGGAAACGGAGGGCTTCTTGTTAGCTATCCAAGACCAGGTTATTCCGACGAAGAACTATCGGAAGTTCATCACTAGAGATCCCTCAATAGAAAATGACTAATAGATAAAATTTCTTGGCGAACTACACTAATCGACATTACTGTACCTAACTGCAATAACCTAAGACCAAAATACAACGAGAAGATCGCCAAATGCAGAGATCTGGAGGTGCAAATCCGAAGATAATGGGCAATGAACAGCGTCCAAACGATCCCCATAATACTGTCAATAACTAAAGTGATACCAAAGAACCTCCTTCAGAACATCAAGGGACTTGGCCTTAGTATGTATCTGTATAAACCTATGCTGAAAGCAATTCTCCTTGCAACAGCACGAATCGTCCGAAAGTTCGTAGAAAATACAGCAGACCACGTCATTTAGGACTCAATAACATGGAAAGGGTTCCCACAGAGCTTCATACTTTTGGTATCTTTTTATACCTGGTATGAGTCAATATTCCCTGGAGGGAGTGTGAAGCCGTTTGGCTTGTAAATCATAATAAATGACAATGATGATAACAATTTTAATATAGATTGACGGGATCATACAGTCGCATATAACAGAAGTCGGGCCTCATTTTGGTAGATAAAATATTCAAGCAGACAACGCTATTAGAAGTCACTATCTTTAACAACAACAATTTGCGCTAGTGTTTTGTACATACCTTTTAGAGGAGCCCTGTGTAATAAAATTAAACTTCACCTGAAATAAACAAATTATCCATTTTTTTCTGTAACATAAAAGGTAAGTTAACACTGCAAAAATTAAAATTTTTGGAACTTCTAATTAACTTGACCGAGATTTTAGTTTAAAAAACAAAACTTTACATAATATTGAGTAAAATTTGCTCGTTTGATAAATTTTTTCATTAATAGTGTAGAGAAAGAGATTAAACTAATTGCCATAAACGTTTTGTATTTATTTAAATTGTTGACTAAGCCACGCTTTGAAATAACAAACAACAAACAGCGGGTACACGCAAAATTTGACTTTACTGTTTATCGGATCTGTATTAGTTTATGTTCATAATGTACTTACAGTTTGTTAAATAAAAGCTTGCCGACAAGTTTTTGGAAAATATATAAACTTTTGCAATATTTAGAAACTATATGAAAAATACATAAAAGGAGCTAATATCCTTTTTGTGCTGTTTTCTGTTTCAGAGGTTCAATTATCTAATTTATTTATCTATTAATTTTCTCTCAAAATAATCCCCATTGGCGACTGAGCAGTCTTAGCTTACATCGAACCCAGGTACTTAAAATACCTTGACAGAGTTTACTGATGTTGGTTGTTCCTCATTTTGAAATACGCACATCTTTCTTTGTAATCTCGTCGGGACGTCATAGTAACAAAGATTTCTTCAGATATACCGACTAATTTAACATTATTTAACTCGCAGTAATTATATTTCTCTGCACCTTCACCTTCTCTTCTGATCCATAGCGTCAGTTTCTGGGATGAAGTTTCCACCAACATTTGTGACATTTCACTAGGACACTGTTATTGCGCCACGCTTGTCACGCTTACTTTTAAATTTATATAACTTAAGTAACGAACTTCTGGTTATTAGCTCCAATTTCATTCCTACGCAGTAAAGTTTAGAATCATGTGAAGAACATTATTTTTAAATTTGTATTCTCTTCAAATTATTGATAGTAAAGCTTAGGTGGTGGTTCCAATCTAAATTTAGAAAATATAGAGAGTTAGGAAGATAGAATGCGTGTGCAAATTAAAAGTCAGAAAGATCAATAAACAATTTATTAACACTAAATGGGGAAAATGATTATAGATAAAAAAAAATTAATTACATACTATAGGGCGGCACCCTCGTCTTGAAAACTATACGTGTAGTCAAAATTAAAATTTGAAATTTCTTATTGGTTTTTAAGAAAACCAAGAATTCTTTTTGTAACCATCGTGTAGTAGTATATCCAAAAAGGTAAATAAGTTGACCTTCTATAATCTCTTAAAATTAATGACACATTTAGAAATCAAAGTTTACAATAGTAAAGAGAAGAAAGTTACAATAGTAATACAATAAGAAAAGAAAGTTAGGAAAATTTGGTCATTTCACTAAGACCACTACCATTGGTATGTTTATACTAGACACCTGTTGGCAAAAGCCTGTTGTTTCAACGTACTCTGTGCTAAGGTATTTTAAGACAATTTGTCTTGTGTAAAGACATGATAAGATATGAAAGATAGGCGAGCTTCTTGAATTTGGAACAGGCTAACAGGTGGAGTCAAAATTCTACTGATAAGCTTCAAATAAACTAAAGATTAAAAATTAAGGCTAATCGGCAGTCCTTCTGGCGGAGTAGATTGGAACTCGGATATCTTTCTTCCTTTGTTTTGGCCCCAATGTGCTTCTTGAAATATTTCTTTGCTCAGTTCCCTCAGATAACCATCAGCTCAGGAGTCTTGATGACACAATGGCAAGTATCCTTTAGGTACAGTTTACCCTGGCGATAGTGCTAAAAGTCATAAACTTAGGCAGTAACACTCTTACCACAATATTAGGTTGCCAAAATGCTTTAGCAACAGATAAATAACGCAAAGAAAATAGGTAATTTCAATCAGTGACAGGTCTTTTAAGATAGTTTCGTAGATTCGTGTCAAAATCGCCCACCACGAATAAAGAAAATTTGCTGTAAAATGAATATTATCTCTATATGCCAAGTAAATAAAACAATTATTAGTATTTCAGAGAAGGTAATCTTCTAAATTTTGAAGGAAACCTTAAGGGAAAAATAAACGTAAAGTCGGCAAGCAAAAGACCATGAGTTTCTGATTCCGGTCTCCTACCATAGGAAAAACCTTCAAACAAAAAACGGTTTACAGATTCCTTTGTTCAATTGATGACCGAACAAAAATAATCCAAAACTCTTCTAAACTAAATAAGTTACCTTATATAAAAATAATTACCTCTTGTGTCTATAAAACACACTTTTGAAAACAAAATACTGACATATATGAAGAAATGGTTCAATGAATGACGTCTTCTTGCGATCGATAATCACAACAGCTGATTACGACAGAACAGATGGAGACTTTTAAGCCTGTACGAGATTAAATAGGGTATGCTGCTAACCAAGTTGTTTGCATATAAGTCTTTTGTGATGTTAAACCTTCATTAAACTCCATAAATTTTCAATAAAATATAAATCAGAAGAAGAAGCAGGCCTCTCTAGATAGTAATTAATGCCTTTTTCTACATTCCAGTCTTGATAACGGCGACTACGGGGCTTCGAATTATTGTCTTGTTATAGTATTCATGAGTCATAATCAGGTCTAAACCAGCATTTAACACTTTTCATAAAGTCTTTTCACTGCATTCAGGTTTTCAGTAAAAACACACAGTGACCCAAACATCCCCAGATATGCAGTTTAACAGGATGTCTAACTGTCTTCTTAATAATTCTGTGTATCGAGGAAGATTAAGCTTTCTTAACACAACTCCATTCCCAAAATGAAGATCTGTCAGTAAAAATGACATTTGAGCAATCTTTATCGATGTTCTTTTATGCCCTAGGTATGTGTTTGGATAGGATTTTCAGACAGGAAAGGTTTTTGGAGGATTGTTCTATAATTAATGCCATTTAGTTCATGCAGATCATGCAGTTGCACATAACAGACAAGACTTCAAGGTAGTGTACAAAATATTCAAGCTAGCAATACTAATAGAAGTTGTCATCCCTATCATCAACAATCTAAGGGACAATGATAGTGATAAGATTGCCAAATACAGAGACCTAGCGGTACAAATAGACAGACAATAGATAATGTGTAGCATCCTGATGATCTCCATAATTCTATCAACAACGTGCGAAGAGTCTTCTGCTTAATATCAAGGAACTGGGCCTTAGCAAAAACCTGTATAAGGCTAAGAAAAACACAGTGCTACTTAGGACCCCTCGAACTGTCTTGAAGTCTATGGGAAATGTAAAGAACTGTAACACTACTTAGGGTCCAACAACATGGAATGGGCCACAACAAGCTCTAACCGTTTTATATCCGAATGTATCTTGAGTGAATGTTCTCCTGAACGAAGCGCGAGAGCATTTTGGCGTAGTTTATGGAAGAAGCAATGATATAACTAGTCCATATCTTTTCAAGTAGTATTTTAGCCAAGCTGTCTACTTTTCAATAAATTTATGGAGTAAAATTGTATAAATATTAATCATTTCAGTCTCCATTTGCTACTGGTAAACTATAAAACACAAAAGGATATTTTAAATCGTCTTTGATCCGAGAGTTTTTACTTTTATTTGTTTACCCAAACCAAAAACATTAATATTTCTCAACATAACCCTCTACTATCGGCTGTATCGGTTTAAATCTAAATTATGGCACAGGGTTGTGAAAGTACAAGCTCCAATGAATTTTTAAAAAAATGCAAACAGCCTGAAAATTGAGGAACCTCTGCAAGTTTGAAAAAAATCTCGCAAGACCTCACTGTGCGGCAGTCTAAGCCATTTTTGGGCCATTTTCATGTTTACAGTGAATATTTTATGATATTAATGACTGACCATAAACGCCCAACAAGAAGTAATTTAGAGCCTCGAATGTTGGACGTACCAAGGAAATAGGTCCAAACACATATGATATTTAAATACGCGCAACACGTTTTTATGGAACTAATTGTTTAATCGTGTTATTCCTATGAGTTGTATTTTTTAATTCACCCACGTATAAACATTATGTGATTTTAGTGATTATACTAATAATGGATGAGTAATAACCCACGCACACCTATTAAATCGATCTGAAGCCTAAACTGTATCAAAGTATATAGACACGAGAGGGGAGCCGGCAAATGAAATTATAAAATATATGAAATTAAATAAAATATATATTTCAACAACTCCTATAATACAAAGGCATAGCGCTTATTTGTGACGTCATCACCCGGCTGACGTTAAATCAACATATTATTATTCGCTTGTTGTTGGACTTATACAATATAATAACTTGAAAAACGTTTGTGTTCTAAGTTATGCATTTTTTAGAGGCGTAAAAGATGCAAACTGTTTTTCGCCAGTAAAAAAAATCGGAATATATAAATGTCCGATCACGGTTTGAGTTTAGTTAGTTATTGAAAATATATCGAACAATCAATAGTCTCAAGTAAACTTCGTAGTTCATCCAAACTACTTGACAAAAGGATTTTTTTTGAAAAGAAAACAACCTATCTCGGCTATATTATTCTTTAAATGTGCGTTTTCCCCTACCGAGTGCTATAAATTTAAGATACACTGAATTCGAAGTAGCAGCATTATTTACTTTGTTTATAAGCGCATAAGAGGAGCCCATTTTACTGCGCTTTTTGTATAATTTATCTTGCGAAACTAGGTGATTTATTTTTACGAACTATTAGTGCAATGATCTCTCGTGCATATTTGTATGATTCGCAAAAAATTTTTCAATTCAATAAAAAATGATAAATTATCACGTTAGTAGGAGAGAGAAACGCAATTGTACAATATTTATTGAACTCTTACAGTCCATCTTTTGACTCTTTTTTGTATCAATAATTACAAGGGTCTACAAGGCTTTGTTATTGGGTAGCCGTGGGTCACTTCCGAAGTAACCTGCTGTCTAGAATCCGAATCTAAGTGAAAATTGTCCCATTACGTCAGAATTTTGGGATTTTTGAGGTTATGTACTCGAAAAATTAATTTTTTGGCTACTTTTGAAGTTATGTCCGGATGCACAACACAAAATTTTGTTTGTCTTTTTTTCTAGTTGCATCTTGCCTTTCAAAATAAGCGATGAGCATTCACTTTAACTCTTTGAGGCATACATTTTTTTACTTTATACATTTCTTTCGAAAATTTGTACCTGGGAGTTTTTGGTGTCGCTGAGTATTCATATGAAGTCAGAAAACTGAAAGTTTAATTTCAAAGATGGCGGTTTAAAATGGTGCATCAAAATTTACAAATATGATATTAGTATCTAAAACATTTTACTAGAGTTTGCGGAGTCGTGAATTTTATCTCAGAAAATAGAAACTTTTGTTTCAAAGATGTTGGACTCAAAATGGCGGATCGAAATTTGCAAAAAACAATATTGGTTCAAAAACTTATACTTAAAATGGCCGTAATTTTGCAGGAAAAGATGGTAGGTAATCGCGCGATAGCTTATTTCAAAGGGTAAGAGTATTTCTAAATGATCCAAGTAGAAAAAAGGCCAAAAAATTTTTATGCATCCGGCACATAACCTCAGAAGTAGTCAAAACCTCATTTTTCGAGTACATAACCTCAAATCTGTTAACATCCTGACGTAATGGGCGAATTCTGACCCCCGGTTTCGATTCTACGCAGCAAATGACCCCCACCTACCCAACAACAGTCATTACCCCATTTTTTGTAGACCTGTGGGTTAAAACCAAAAAAGCATTATAGATATAATGTAACGTTGCCAGATCCATTTTATCGTTTTGTTTGTCCAGGATATAATTAATGTTTTTTTTTATTATTTTACTTCAAAATGAAATAATAAAACATGGAATATGGTTTTCCAGCACACTTATATTATTACAGAAAAAAAGGAAACAGTATAAAAAAAAGTAATGGCAATTTTCTTTTACGACATTACCTTTTTAACAATTCAAAACATACATCGGTATCAAGAAATAATCTCAAGAGAATACTGCTATAGAATTATCTTGCGCATGTTTTAAGGCAGTAATAAACCTGTTGGACTAGTCTGGCAATGTCGCTTCAACGACATATTATGGAAATTATTCCAAAACCGTATTATCGGAGTTATTACAAGACTAAAGGCCGTGACGTCATCGAGAATTTTCGTTTCGTCACTTTGTATTAGAGGAGTCATTGAATATTCCTCCACCTCAGCCTGTCTCTCTTGATCCATTATTTCATTTTAATCATTTAACGGACTAACTTTAACGTAGAAAAAGAAAAATTCACACAGCTTTTTGTCAATCAAAAAAAAAATATACTGCTAAAAATAAATTTACGATTACTTTAAATTAGTTTTGACCAGTTATTTTTCTTATATTGCCTCAATTAAAACAAACCTATACCTTGTGTTTATATTCTTACTGAAATTTTTGCATAAAAATACTTAAAACTTATCATTTTTATTAAATTTAAGAAGATTTTATTTCATTTGCCGAGTAGTTTAAATTACAAGATTGCAAAGTTGTTTACAGCTCGATCATTTATTAATTACGATGCATTTAGATAAAGCGTTTCGGAATCCAGCCGCAACATAAATGCATTAAGCTAAATTAAAACACATTCAACAGTTTTATAGTACTTATTATAGTGTTAATGATGTGTAGTTTTATTTACGATATCATAAAAGTTGGCTAAATGAGGAAACGGTTAAGTACCCGGCACTCAGAATTTACGCCGTTAGTATTCTAATTTATACTTGGTTCGTTGTGAGATTCTGCATTATGTTTCAAGTGCGCGCCATTTATGTTCTCATTTTGTAGCTGTTTAATTACTATAATGCCATTTTACTTTGTTTACATATTTTAGTTCGGGCGACGATTTAATCTAATGCCTTTTAATTTTATGGTGGAATTAAGTTTTATTTGTAACATGATAAAAATAAGAAATATTTAAAACTCTGTGCTCAAATAGGTATAGATGGGTTGCCGTTTATATTTCGGGAACTGGCAACACTGGCTTTACTAGGTACCATCTGACTTATGTATTGTAAAGTTTGACATTTTAGAAGGTGTATGTACTTATACCAGCTGTAAAATTTCATATCGGCAAAAAAATGGAATTAACCAGTTAATCGGGAAGCCCAGTGGGTTTTCGTAGCTGATGAAGAGACATGGCCCCAAGAAAGTTTTTTATATAGGTATTTTGACTCCCTGATTATGCACATCGGCGGTAGATTCCCGAAAAATAGTCAGATAATCTGCCATAAATGAAATAATTGGTAATAATTAAAAAAAAATGTTTTTTTGTAAAATAAAAAAAAGTTCGTATTCCTCGGCCGATTCCAAGCAAAAAGTGTCTCTTGTGATTTTTTTCGTCCAACGCATAGTTTTTGAGCTAAAAATCGTTAAACATTTGAAAAATGACATTTTTGCCAATTTCGACAAGAATCATTTTGATTAAATACATATTTTCCAATTCTGCGCCAAGAAATTGAGAGTTGAAATCAAGTACTAAAAGCTGGGATTAATCCCAATGCGAAAATGTAATGTTTTTATTGCTTTTTAACGCTATAAGGAAATAGCGTTTCATCAACTATAATGTGCGCGCCGCCGTGTTTGAAGGGAAATGGAAGTCTACTTACAGGTGTTCACCTAGTGCACATAATCCATTATAGTTTTCGCTGCATTAATACTTTAAACACATTGTAATCAGATTTACAAGCCAAACTGCTTCGCACTCCCTCCAGGGATTATTGACTCATATCAGGTATACAAAGACACCAAAAGTATGAAGCTCTATGGGGACCTTTTCTCTGTTATTGGGTCCTAGGTGACGTTGTCTTCTGTACTTCCTACGGAATTATGGACGGTCCCCGCAGTTACAAGGAGATCTGCTTTCTAAATTGGTTTATATAGATGCTCACTAAGGCCCAGTCCCTTGATGTTCTGCAGGAGGTTCTTTGGTATCACTCCAGTTGTTGATAATATTATGGGAATCGTGTGGACACTCTTCATTTCCCACTGTCTGCTGATTTGTACCTCCAGAGCTCTGTATTTGGCGATATTCTCATTTTATTTTGGTCTTAGGTTGTTGTTATTAGGTATAGCAATGTCAATAAGTGTTGTTCGCCTAAAAATTCTGTTAGCATAATGTCTGACCTATTATGAGCAGCTGTTTGATCTGTTAGAACGGTTCGGTCCCAATATAACTTGAACTCGTTGTTTTCAAGAATAGGCTCCGGAATGTATTTATAGTAAGGTACTTTTCCTATCTGCAAGAGTTTTAACTTATCTGCTAACTCTTGGTGGAGTACCTTAGCTGCTGAATCATGTCTTTCTTTATACTCGGTTGTGGCAAAAGCTTGGCATCCTCCAGTTATGTGTTAAATTGTCTCTGATGTTCGACAACCATATCTACATTGGTCATTTTCTATTGAGGGATCTCTGATGATGAACTTCCGATAGTTCTTCGTCGGAATAACCTGGTTTTGGAGAGCTAACAAGAAGCTCTCCGTTTCCGGAAACATCTGTCCTGAAATTAACCAGTAGTTCGACGCTGGGTTTTCGACATTGTCCTGATTGACCTCATTTGGATGCCGTCTATGAAATGGCTTCTGTAGCCAGTCTTGTAACTTCTCTTGGTCTATTCGGTGCTGAGAAGCAATATCGCATTCCCTCAGCTGTAGCGGCATTGAATCATCTGCCTCGCATATTGTTCGATGTAGTGTGGAAGTGTCCGCTAACCTGTGGAAATAAGAACGTAAGTTTATTTTTTGTTGATCAAGCTGCTTACCAATATCGAACAATCCTCTTCCTCCTTGGTGTCTTGGAAGCATTGTACGTTCAATAGCACTCCGTAGATGGTGTTTGTGTGCTTTTGTTAAAAGTGTTCTAATTTTTCTTTGCAAGTTTTCGATGTCCATCCTGTTCCATTTTACAATTCCAAAAGAGTAGCTAAGAGCAGAGCATGCATGCATGTTGAGCACCTTAAACTTTCTACTATTTAGATTAGTTCGTAACTCCCGCCTTACCCTCCTGACAAATTCGGTTATCAGTTCGGCTATCATAGTGTAATGGTCAATTCGTTTAGCCTGTTTCATACCTAGGTATTTGTATGTTTGTTCTGTTTCCATTGAAGCTATACTTTCACCGGTCCTTTAACGATGTTCAAAATACGGCACTTGTCAAGTCCAAATTGCATTCCGATATCCCCAGAGAATTTCTCCATAATTTTAAGCATTTGCTCCAGCTAGTTTTTGGTAGCAACCATCGGCTTAAAATCATCCATGTATAGAAGATGATTCAATCTTACTACAAGGTTATTTTTAATACTAAAGTCGAATCTGGTGGAGTTTAAACGGCGTGACAATGGGTTCATTGCAAGGCAGAACCACAATGGGCTTAGTGAATCAGCTTGAAATATTCCCCTTCGTATTGGCATTGTATTAGTTTCGATGGTATCGCTGGATGGCACTTGCAATTGGACCCTAGTTCTCCAGGTTGACATGATGCGTTCTAAAAAGGAAACAAAATGATTATCGACCTTATACATTCTCAATATAGTTTTGAGCCATTCATGTGGCACTGAGTCGAAGGACTTCTTATAATCCACTTAGGCAGCAAAGACGTTTCTTCGGTTGGTACAGGCTTGGTTACATATGACAGAGTTAACAATCAATTATTCCTTGCATCCCATTGCTCCCCTGGTGCATCCTCTCTGTTGAGTTGCGATGATGTTATTTGTTTCACAATGTGCATTTTATATATATATATATATATATATATATATATATATATATATATATATATATATATATATATATATATATGAAGTAAAATGCGAAACAGTGAATGCAAACTTCGCTCCATCGTATCCTTTCTGTGTTAGAGGTTGCACAGTTAGAATAAATTGTGATAAAACACAATTCATCCTATTCCACCACCATCGAGATGGTGACCTACCTGTACCACCATACCGAGAAGAAAGTCAAAGCTTACCCTCCCCGCCATAGTGATACGGCAGAGATACATGTTTCGTCTCTCACTAGACTCATCAGGGTACCGACATGCACCTGGCTGTGCAAAGGACAGACCGGAAGGAAGCATGCAACACTGAACGCGGCTTCGCCGACCTCTCGTCGGATGGCTTATATATGTTTATACGGCTTTCACGGATACCTCCGTGTGAGATGCATTAGCAGTGGTTATATCCACATTATGCTGTTGTAGTGCTGAAATCACATTCAGCAAACGTACAACTATATGCAACTCCGTACATAAGTGAAGTAAAATGCGAAACAGTGAATGCAAACTTCGCTCCATCGTATCCTTTCTGTGTTAGAGGTTGCACAGTTAGAATAAATTGTGATAAAACACAATTCATCCTATTCCACCACCATCGAGATGGTGACCTACCTGTACCACCATACCGAGAAGAAAGTCAAAGCTTACCCTCCCCGCCATAGTGATACGGCAGAGATACATGTTTCGTCTCTCACTAGACTCATCAGGGTACCGACATGCACCTGGCTGTGCAAAGGACAGACCGGAAGGAAGCATGCAACACTGAACGCGGCTTCGCCGACCTCTCGTCGGATGGCTTATATATGTTTATACGGCTTTCACGGATACCTCCGTGTGAGATGCATTAGCAGTGGTTATATCCACATTATGCTGTTGTAGTGCTGAAATCACATTCAGCAAACGTACAACTATATGCAACTCCGTACATAAGTGAAGTAAAATGCGAAACAGTGAATGCAAACTTCGCTCCATCGTATCCTTTCTGTGTTAGAGGTTGCACAGTTAGAATAAATTGTGATAAAACACAATTCATCCTATTCCACCACCATCGAGATGGTGACCTACCTGTACCACCATACCGAGAAGAAAGTCAAAGCTTACCCTCCCCGCCATAGTGATACGGCAGAGATACATGTTTCGTCTCTCACTAGACTCATCAGGGTACCGACATGCACCTGGCTGTGCAAAGGACAGACCGGAAGGAAGCATGCAACACTGAACGCGGCTTCGCCGACCTCTCGTCGGATGGCTTATATATGTTTATACGGCTTTCACGCCATCCGACGAGAGGTCGGCGAAGCCGCGTTCAGTGTTGCATGCTTCCTTCCGGTCTGTCCTTTGCACAGCCAGGTGCATGTCGGTACCCTGATGAGTCTAGTGAGAGACGAAACATGTATCTCTGCCGTATCACTATGGCGGGGAGGGTAAGCTTTGACTTTCTTCTCGGTATGGTGGTACAGGTAGGTCACCATCTCGATGGTGGTGGAATAGGATGAATTGTGTTTTATCACAATTTATTCTAACTGTGCAACCTCTAACACAGAAAGGATACGATGGAGCGAAGTTTGCATTCACTGTTTCGCATTTTACTTCACTTATGTACGGAGTTGCATATAGTTGTACGTTTGCTGAATGTGATTTCAGCACTACAACAGCATAATGTGGATATAACCACTGCTAATGCATCTCACACGGAGGTATCCGTGAAAGCCGTATAAACATATATAAGCCATCCGACGAGAGGTCGGCGAAGCCGCGTTCAGTGTTGCATGCTTCCTTCCGGTCTGTCCTTTGCACAGCCAGGTGCATGTCGGTACCCTGATGAGTCTAGTGAGAGACGAAACATGTATCTCTGCCGTATCACTATGGCGGGGAGGGTAAGCTTTGACTTTCTTCTCGGTATGGTGGTACAGGTAGGTCACCATCTCGATGGTGGTGGAATAGGATGAATTGTGTTTTATCACAATTTATTCTAACTGTGCAACCTCTAACACAGAAAGGATACGATGGAGCGAAGTTTGCATTCACTGTTTCGCATTTTACTTCACTTATGTACGGAGTTGCATATAGTTGTACGTTTGCTGAATGTGATTTCAGCACTACAACAGCATAATGTGGATATAACCACTGCTAATGCATCTCACACGGAGGTATCCGTGAAAGCCGTATAAACATATATAAGCCATCCGACGAGAGGTCGGCGAAGCCGCGTTCAGTGTTGCATGCTTCCTTCCGGTCTGTCCTTTGCACAGCCAGGTGCATGTCGGTACCCTGATGAGTCTAGTGAGAGACGAAACATGTATCTCTGCCGTATCACTATGGCGGGGAGGGTAAGCTTTGACTTTCTTCTCGGTATGGTGGTACAGGTAGGTCACCATCTCGATGGTGGTGGAATAGGATGAATTGTGTTTTATCACAATTTATTCTAACTGTGCAACCTCTAACACAGAAAGGATACGATGGAGCGAAGTTTGCATTCACTGTTTCGCATTTTACTTCACTTATGTACGGAGTTGCATATAGTTGTACGTTTGCTGAATGTGATTTCAGCACTACAACAGCATAATGTGGATATAACCACTGCTAATGCATCTCACACGGAGGTATCCGTGAAAGCCGTATAAACATATATATATATATATATATATATATATATATATATATATATATATATATATATATTAAAATGTGTTCAAGGTATTAATTTAATGATCAACGAAAGCTCAAATGGATTATGTGCACTAGGTGAGTACTTGTAAGTAGACTTTCACTTCCCCTCATACGCGGTGGTGAGGACGTTATAATTGTTGAGACGTTATTTGTTCATACTGTTAAAAAGTAATAAAAACATTACATTTTCGCCTTGCAATTAATCTCAAAAAGTAATAAAAACATTACATTTTCGCCTTGCAATTAATCTCAACTTGTAGTTCTTGACTTGAAATTTTCCACTTTCAACTGTTCAGCGATTTGAGTTTTATTATTAACAATTTTTTTGTTTATCATAAATTTTTCGGGAATCTACTTTCGATATTTGTAACCAGGAGGTCGCTAAAGCACCTACAAAAACCACTGTATATTGCTGGTATTGTGAATTTAATCGTGGCCTTGGTTCGCTTAAGGACGAGTTACATGGAGGTCGTTCAAAATCGATTGTAGTACAACAAAACATCAATGCTATGCGTAAACTGATAATGAAAGATTATCATGTGATATACCATATGACTGAGATATTCTTGGGCATTAATAGCACCAGTGTATGTTATATATTGCATGAAAATTGAGCTGCAGATAAGCTATATTCGCGTTAGATCACGCATAATTTGACAATCGCTCAAAAAATGTTCATGTCGATTGGCACTAGGAAATGATCAAAAAATACGATCACGGTGCTTCGAAAAACATTTATAAGATCGTGACACGTGACGAGTCTCTATGCGCATGACCCCGAAAGTAAACACCAGTTGACGGTTTGGGTCTTTCACGATGAGCTATGAAACACATCGAAGCAATTGATCGCTTGTTTTTAGGAAAAGAAGGTCTTGTGGCAACCGTGGCTTTACAAAAATTGTAAAACGGTCAGTTCTGAATTGTACACAACCCTTTCTTTGAAGGAAGTCTTCGGTGACTTGAGAAAAATAAATCAGAGACGACGGATAATTCTCACACATCGATTCAAACAAGTGGCTTTTTGAAAACTCAAAACTTGGAATTGACTGATCATCCGTCTTATAGCCCTGATATAGCACCCAATGATTACCTTTTCAGACCAGAAGAGGCGGTTAATGCGTTTAAAAACCATGTTTTGAAGATATCATGGTCACAGTGGCAAAAATGCCTTTCCGATTGGTTCATACGCATATTGTTGTATATGGAATAATCCTGAGGAATGTTTTGTAAAACAGAAAAAATTGTTTTCAATGGTAAATATTTGTTTATATTTCTAATTTCCGTACAAATAATTGGAGTATGAAGTGACTCTGCAAAAGCAAGCCTAATCCAGGAGATCTAAGGGTTCCATCATCATCACACATCATTAGTATTCTAATTTATTTCAGTTTCGAATCTGTATAATTAGTATTTTCTTATTTTATCTAATCCAGATATCAGCATTTAAAATATTCCATAGAATTTATCCCATAACTTTTTTCAAATTGATTCGTCAGAAAGTCTTTCTTTTAACTGGAATCTCGTAAAAGGACATGACCTTTTC
Source organism: Diaprepes abbreviatus (assembly GCA_034092305.1). Classification (NCBI taxonomy): domain Eukaryota; kingdom Metazoa; phylum Arthropoda; class Insecta; order Coleoptera; family Curculionidae; genus Diaprepes; species Diaprepes abbreviatus. The sequence goes on from JASJET010000031.1 coordinate 18,172,477, forward strand.
TAACACATTCTCTGCTTGATTCATATTAATTTAAGGTCTTCTTGGAAATAATGTAAAATACATAAAAACAGTTATGTTATTAGTGACTAAATTATTTTGATCTTTGAATTTAATTAGCTTCGTGGAATGGTGTTTCCAAATCTTGACTTTAGTGGAAATATGATCAATCCATTTTAAAAGCTTAAATTTTCTTCTACATTATAGTTGTTAGTATCCAATCTTCATCTATTTTTTAAGAGTTAGTTGAAGCCGTTAAAAGTATAAAAATTATTCGACCTTTCTTCATTTTACATCATATATCTGCTAACTGAGTGCAAATTTTTTAAAACATTTATCTGTTTAACAACAATCAGTTGGAACAGCATCGGTATTTTACGTGTCAATACTTTGTTTCTCTAATATTGAGACCCAATTCATACTAATTGTCTCTGAGATTAAATTTATAATCTCTTGTAAGTCTTCTAAAAAATCTGCAAGAAGAACAGCATCGCTAGCATAATAAATGATGTTGATATTTCTTTCATTTACCTTAGTATTGACAATTATGTTCTCACCATATTCCATGAAGATATATTCAGAATAGGGTTTGAAATGAAGAGATCAAATTACTTACTTATATTTCTATATGATGCGTTTCTTAAGATATTTCATTTTGGGTGATGATTTAATCTAATACCTTAATTTTAATAATAGAGTTAAGGTAGCTAAAGTAATTGAGATATAGATTTGTTTTGATTATTATTGTAGTTTAAAAGTCAATGTTAGTGTAAACCTCCAGTTCACTAAATGATGTTTTTCCCAATTGTTCCCTGAAATTTTCTTTTCAATGCTTCCCCAGTTTTAGAAGAAAAATATCTTCATATTCATGTTCAGCGATCTCCAAACCTTTAAAAAAAGGTTCTAAGGACTGAAATGCCCTAGTCAAATACTGCTATTTCTAAGCGACTTATTGGGGGTGTTCCGCTCACCGAAATAAAACAAATTGTGATGTAAATAAATTCTGACCACACCACTGGTGAAAAACCTTACAATGACAAGCTTTTATATTAACTAAGCGTATTTATTTGTTGTCTTAATGCAAGAGCTATATAAACTACGTTAAAATCACTGAATTAAGTGATTCGTTTGGATAAAGCAAAAAGCTATTGTCTAAAAGCCCGCTCAGGGCAGTTAATCTGATTTATCCTTTAAAAATATCCCCAGACTATAATGGGAATAAGAAAAGCGAAGCAATTTGTTTATTGGAAATAAGATTAGCAATTAAAATTTATACGGATCTCAATAAAATTAAATACACGTGGCGGTTATTAAGTAATTGTAATAGCTTATCATTAACTCATTATTTACGTATTAATTGAATTGAATGAATGAATAAATGAATAGCAGTTTCTATTGGATAACCTATTTTTTTGAAGACTGTTATCAAGATACTATCCTTGGGATATTACACAACTGCTCAATAATAGTTTAAAAAATAGCCCGAGCGCTTACGAATAACCCTTTATGGAGTTGTTACAAGTTCTCTCGATGGAAATTTGTTGGTATGCCTTGAATAAATCGAATTTTGAAATTTTTTTTCCGCTTTTCAGCTGGCTAAATAACTATTCAATTCTAAAATGTGGTCGGACTTGCATTGTCTTTATTTTTATTATTACGACATTTCGATTAGGTTGTATCTCTAACCGTTATCAAGTATAAACTGAATGTTTTGTCTTAAGGGTACAAACAATGTATCCATTGAAGTGCAAAGTTTCGCTTTACTGTACACACCTCAATGATTTGATGTTACAAAGTAGTGGTTGCCAAAGATTAGGTATCTCAAGACTCGGTTTACTGAAGATTCCATTATTGTTTTTAATGTATGCTGCTTCTATAATTTTTCTTTTTTTCATATTGAGTTCCATATATATTGCCGCAGCGTCAGACCATTTTATATGGTGTTGTTTATCCCAGGAGTGGTCTGCAACACCTAATCTCGGCGTTTCCCCTTTTTGTGTATGAGTTTTATGTTCCTTAACATCGTCAATTAGTTTTAAAGGATAACCATTCTGTTGTAAATCGGAGTTAATATTTGCTACCTCTTTTTTGAATGATTCGGCATTATTGCATATAGATATAGTGCGATTTTAGAGGTTACGTATAATTTCTCGTTTTGTTACAACAGAATGATTAGAACTATGATTAAGATATTGTCCCGCATGTGTTGGCTTTTTGTATACTGAAGTTTTAATAGTTTCGTTTGAACGGTTCACCATGACATCTAGGAAGGGCAATTGATCATTTACCTCTTTTTCCATGGTAAACTTAATTGTAGGTCGAATAGTATTCAGATGTTTCAGGAAATCATTAAGTTCTTGATCATTGCCCTTCCACTCGATGAAAGTATCATCGACATATCTCAACCAGACTTTCGGTTTTTCTGTTGCCGTTTCTATGGCATGAGTTTCGAACAATTCCATATATATATTGGCGACGACTGGAGAGAGTGAAAAACCCATCGGAAGCCCGTCGTCCTGAGCGTAGAACTTGTCCTTTACTTGAAAGTAAGCACTACGCAGGCAACACTCCAAAAGGTCCATCGCCCCGTCCAGTGGTAACGTGGTTCGATCTGATAAAGTAGTATCAATTGAAAGTCTAGTTTTGATTATGTCTAGTGATTCCCCTAATGGTACTTTAGTATACAGACTTTCCACATCAAAGCTTATTAGTCTGTTGTCTGGCTCTAGATTGATGCTAGTAATAATGTTCACGAAATGTGTAGAATTTTTAACATGTGTGTTTGTCTTACCTTCTAAAGGTTGTATGATTTTTAAGAGAAACTTCGCCAGTGCATTTGTTGGGGATCCTCTGGAGCTGGTTATTTGTCTCAATGGTATGTTCGTTTTATGAATTTTTGGAAGTCCGTAAAGATGTGGTGGCTTACTGTAGTGTGGTGTAAGCGCCGATCGTAGGTTGTCAGGTATATGGTCTTGGTATTTCCTTAGTGTTCTGTAGATTTTTGACTCTATGGATTTTGTGGGGTCACGGGCTAATTGTCTATATTCAGTCAACATTGTCTACAACCTTCAAACAAATATTCAATTCTAGTTGGTGGATATTGCTGAACCTGCCACAGATTTGGCACATACTTAATTTGTAGCCTTGATACATGTTCGCCGGAGTACGAGTGCGTCCCTCTCCTGCCGCATAGGCTTATCCTTCAGGCCTCTGTTGATGCTGCTGTTGTGCTGAAATTCGCTGTCTCTTATTGCAACTATCCCCTGCCCATGGCTGACTGTATTAAGTGTAATAGACATATTCAGGGTCTTAAGTTTCAAAGTCTCCACTCCATACGTTATCAGCAAAATTTTTATCAAGAATGAGTTTTCCTCGAAAAATCAAAAATATTGAAGTTTGATAAAGTGAGGTACCTCAAATGAGCACAAACTGTATAACAATTTTCATAAAAACTGAATACTGTTCACCTAAAATTCATATAAAGTTGTTCCTTGTACGAAGTCTTTATAAATGACATTTAATATTCCAAATGGGACCAAAAATTACCTTCCCAATATCACGCCCAAGTTTATGTGTTAATAATTTCATATACTGCCTTCTGTGACTATGTCAAATCTTAACTTACTGCTCATATAGTGTCTGAAAAACAACTTTGGGAGCTCAAAAATATCGACGGTTTTTAATCCCGCTTTAGCTTTTCTATTTTCTTCTAAAGCCGGATAAACTGTTGTCTGTTATGTTCAAACTAAGAATGTGGCCTTTCCAACAATGAAAAAATTCTTGGTAATTTTTTTGATTACGTGAAATTTAAAAAACGTTTTTTTTTAAAGAACTCGACAGTTACCCCTTATTTTGAGGTCGTAGAACACGATTCTGGCCTTGGTTTTCCACTGTTTTTCCTCACTTTCCTAGAAAACCCCAAAAGCACCATGTTTCACTTCACAAAATACTTTTATTTCTGAATGGTATTTGTATTTCAACTATTTTTGCACGAATTTTATCAGACAAATTTACAAAAACCTGTATTTTCAACGAAACATCAAAAAATAAGTTTCGTAAACGTCTCCGATCATTGCAATGCTGAAAACGCGAAATATGCATTACGACGTTGCCAGTTGTAAATTACTTTTGTGGCATAAACTATAAAATTTGTTCATCAATATTGTAACTGTAAAAACAAAGGTAAATTAAATTTTAACCAATCAAAATTTTTGTTTTGTTTTGGTTAGTTCAGGTTTAACTTGGTTTTAGTTAGTGTGGAAAACTATATAAATAAAATTAATATATATATATATATATATATATATATATATATATATATATATATATATATATATGTGTGTGTGTTTATGCGGCTTTCACGGATCCCTCCGTGTGAAATGTAAAAGCAGTGGATATATCCACATTATGCCATTGGAGTGCTGAAATCACATTCAGCAAACGTACAACTATATGCAGCTCCGTGTATAGAATGAAGTAAAATACGAACAGTAAATGCAAACTTCTCTCCATCTTATCCTTTCTATGTTAGAGGTTATGCTTCCTTCCGATCTGTCCTTTGCACAGCCAGATGCATGTCGGTACCCTGATGAGTCTAGTAGAGACGAAACATGTATCTCTGCCGTATCACTGTGCCGGGGATGGTAAGTTTTGACTTTCTTCTCGGTATGGTGGTACAGGTAGGCCATCATCTCGATGGTGGTGGAATAGGATAAATTGCGTTTTATAACAATTTGTTCTAACTGTGCAACCTCTAACACAGAAAGGATAAGATGGAGAGAAGTTTGCATTTACTGTTCGTATTTTACTTCATATATATATATATATATATATATATATATATATATATATATATATATATATATATATATAGAAAATTATTCGGAATAGTGCAAACACTGAATTTTCGGAATTTTTCGATAGATTTTCACGTACATTCTATTTTCGGGTCATAGACAAGAATATGAAGTTCTTTTTGGTTGTTCTAAAAAAAATTTTCACTTTCACTCATATAACTTGTATTTCCCGATAACCACCACTTCTAGTATAAATTACAAATTCAACCCAATATTTAATCATTTTTTTTTTAATTTACATTAATAACCGCGAAAAAATGCAAATTTTCCATAAAAAGTTAAAAAAACCGTTAGCTTGTTGTTTGATCTTTTTTTTTTTGGATGTGTCTATGATTTAGGCCAAAAAATGTAGTTTACTTTGCGATGTTGTCACGTTGATATGGATTTTAAATTACATTATGTTCGAAAATTACCAACAAAATTATTATTATATTATCCCTTGTAGAAACTTTCCCAGCTCCCATCCCGGCAATGAGTGTTCCACACCATGTCTCTGCTAGACAGCAAATATTAGAAAGGTTTTGAATAAGTTGGATAAAATATAGTTAGCTCTACTGCCAGTTAAACAAAATGGGGACACTAAACATAAACTAATGACCGTTAGAGGGGTTTAAAGTTGTGTCCAAAAAGAGGACTTGTTTTGTGAAATCTAGTTTACTTTAGTTCTGGTCAATTCAGGTCAGTAAGTATAGTTAGGTCAGTTCAAGTTAGTTCAAGTTTGATCTTGGTTTTTAACCAACGTAGTTTGCCGAACTACCTGTTTATGTTTGGCATTCGGATTCTGCACGTTTACTTTCATTTTATGGTACAATCCTGGAATGAGTACAATTAATTGCATTTAAACTACCAAATTTTCTATCCTAATGTGTTTTAATTTCTGCTGCAAAAAAATGTTTAGTAAAATTATAAGACCCAGTATATAAAAATTAATCAGGATTTTAAATTCAGTGGAAGAAGGGTGTTGTTTGACATTAGAACAATAGAAGAAATAGGCTGCATAAAGAAATATCCTATAAAACCAATTTATTAATATTCTTCCCCATTCTCATTAAAAGAGGTGGGGATACACCTGTCCCCTGTATTTTAAAAAATCATTGCACATGTTCTTTTGGTCGGAATATTTTTATTCCTGCCTTTCTTCTCGCATTTTGTTTTCATTTAACACTTTTTACTAAAAGTGACAAAAGCAATATGATCCCTTAGAACCGTTAATATTTGGAAGTAAAAATCATGCCTAATATAAAACTAAAGAAGGGGAACAGACAAAAACAAATATGATCCTTAAAACCTTTAATATGTGGAGACAAAATCGTGTATAACATAAAAATCAATGAAGGGAAAAATGTTTTCCGGGTTCTTTTCAGAAATCGTATTTATGCTCTGGCAACACCGCCCTTTCCGCCACTATTATATATAATAAACCGTTTAGTTTTGATTTGTTTTTTCATAATTTTTCTAGATTTTTCCGATTAAGAACTGCAAATTTATGAAATTTTATATAATACAGAAGTTTCTGTTAATGTGAAATTTGTGGTTGTAACAAAATTTTAACGATTTTGTGCAAAAGATTGAACTTAAGTTCATTTAGCAGTTCCAGATATTTCTGAACACACAAATAAACAAACATGCATTTATGTTATTTCTTCTATTAATATATCTATTCGGATCCGCCACTGGCTTCTTACAATGAGTTTTTGCCATTGCCGTAAAATGTATAATAGTGATCAAATTACATGTTAACGATAAGCGGCGTAAAACTATTAAAGGCTTTCCTTTTAGTTTACATACTAATTTTACTTGATTACTTTCCGACTTTTTTATGATCGCTCATTCGAAGTGTTGAAAAGCTTTTAAATGTAACCTTTATTACGGAGTCGTGAAAACAGTTCAGAAGCTACGCGTGTTTTTGTTTTTTCATTCATTAAACGCTTTATTGATTTATTATAATGAAGTTATTACATGAATTTAACTATGTATTTTATAACTTTTCGGCATTTTACACTTTAAAGAATTATAATGTTTATACTTACGTATGTTGCTAGCCAATGTATATTGTGAGCACAGGAAAGTTATGAAAATAAAACTCCAATCTCATGATTACCCTGAAGATGCTTTCTATAAGCGCAACAATGATATCACTATAAATATAATATAAAAAGTTATTAAAAAATTAAATTGACTTAAGAAAATTCACTACTTTGCCATTAAAATCATCTATAGTAATATACTATAGATCTGCAAATACCCAAGAAAAATTGTGGGTGCGAATTCAAAATTCAGTAAACATGCTTAGATGCAGAGATGCTGGAAGGGGTGCAGGTCATTTTTCTCCGTAGAATTAATCTTTGTGTACGTGAAAATGGAGGTCATTTTGAAGATTTACTTGGAGTTTAATTAAAAAATTAAATAATACAATTTTCCTGTTTTGGTGTGTTATTGATTTTATGTGTTATTTTATTTTTCTTTGCCAGTTTATTCTTACATTATTATCATTCGTTTGTTTAAAGGTTGTAGAAAATGTGGCCGGACTTGCATTGTCTTTATTTTTATTTACTTTTACGACGTTTCGATTAGGTTGTATCACTAATCATTATCAAGTATCAACTGAATGTTTTGTCTTAACACATTTAAATGATTTGATGTTACAAAGTAGAGGTTGCTAAAGATTAGGTATCTCAACACAAGCCGAAGCTTTGTCAGATGAAAATGAGCCAATTTTTCATACAATAGATAACATATGCAACAAGTTGAAAGAAAATATGGCGAGGAAACACCGAAATAAACTAGAAAAACTAAAATCACATCAACAATCGACTCTACCTGAAACAACTTGAAGAAAAACCATCATAAACTTATTTTCCAGAATACTCTTGACAGCAGAAGAACAACTACTAAGCAAAGGGCTTAATTTCGCATACCAAAAAGCATGCCTGTTTTCGACATTAGAAGCTCTATAGTATCTATAAGTCGACGAAAACCATTCCGACGAGTTTAGGTGGAAAATAAAATCAACTTTAGAAGACAAGAAGAATCCAGTTCAAAATTTCTCCAAGCTATAAGCAACAGCCTTGAAAGAACTTCGTAAGGATGAATCCATATAGATTTTACCAGCAGAAAAGGGAAATGCAACGGTGATAATAGACATCGTAACGTACGACCAAAAAATCGGAGATATCCTGGAATAAGGCAAATATAGGTAACTAGCTCGTGACCCCGCTAAATCTATAGAGTCAAAAATCTACAGGACAGAAAATACCAAGACCATATACCTGACAAACTACGATCGGCGTCCACACCACACTACAGTAAGCCACCACATCTTTACGGACTATCAAAAATTCATAAAACGAACATACCATTGAAGCCAATAACTAGCTCCAGAGGATCCCTAACAAATGCACTGGCGAAACTTCTTTTATAAATCATACAACTTTTAGAAGGTAAGACAAACACATATGTTAAAAATTCTACACATTTCGTCAACATTATTAGTAGGATCAATCTAGAGCCGGATGACAGACTATTAAGCTTTGATGTGGAAAGTCTGTATACTAATGTACCATTAGGGGAATCACTAGACATAATCAAAATTAGACTTTCAAATGATACTCCTTTATTAGATCGAAATACCATTCGACCTACAATTAAGTTTACCATGGCAAAAGAGGTAAATTATAAATTGCCTTTCCTAGATGTCATGGTGAACTATTCAAATGAAACTATTAAAACTTCAGTATACGAAAAGCCAACGCATACTGGACAATCTCTTAATCATAGTTCTAATCATTCTGTTGTAACAAGACGGGGAATTATACGCAACCTCTATAGTCACACTATATCTATATGTAATAATGCCGATTAATTGGAAAAAAAGGTAGCAAATATTAAATCCGATTTACAACAGAATGGTTATCCTCTAAAACTAATTGACGATGTTACAAATATCTTTAGAACAACGAACACTGGATAACAAGATACACATTCCTTCTTCACAATTCCGTACAATAAGAGAACTTCGGAGAAAATAAGACGCATTGCCAATAGTTATAACATAAAAACAGCTTGTTAATCAGGAAATACACTTAGAGCTCATTTAACAAAAACGAAACCAAAAATTTCCGATAAAAAAGAATGCGTTTACAAAGTTCCATGTGAGTGTGGTGAAATGTATATTGGAGAAATTAAACGACCACTGGAAGTTAGAATTAAGGAACATAAAACTCATACACAAAAAGGGGAAACGTCGAGATCAGGTATTGCAGAACACTCCTGGGATAAACAGCACCATATAAAATGGTCTGAGGCTGCGGCAATATATATGGAACTCAACATGAAAAAAAGAAAATGATAAAAGCAGCTTACATTAAAAACCATAATGGAATCTTGAGTAAACCAAGTGTTGAGATACTTAATCTTTGGCAACACCTACTTTGTAACATCAAGTCATTGAGGTGTGTACAGGGAAGCGAAACTTTTCACTTCAGTGGACACAGTTCTTATATAAGCTCGTAGCCTTAAGACAAAACATTCAATTTATACTTGATAACGATTAGAGATACAACCTAATCGAAACGTCGTAAAAATAAATAAAAATAAAGACAGTGCAAGTCCGACAACCACATTTTAGTCAATTATTATCATTGTTAGCTCGTTGCTATGTAAGTTTTTATTGTTGTTGATAGCCTGTTGATCCTTAAAAGCTCCAAACTTCTTGGACTGGTGCTCTGGATAAAGGTTGAAGGAGGGACTACGACGAATCTCACTATGAAATAAAATTCGATTATCTCAGAAACGGTTGTGTGAAACGACACCTACTACGTATAACTTTTGTGTATAAAAGATATCAAGAATTTTTAATTAGAAATTTGATATACCAAGGAACAAAAAAGTTATGAAGCTTTAGATGTTGACGAATTGTTGATGATGGTTCCCTCTGCAATGTATATCGAAACTGTAATTAAATCTTGATTTTTCATCGTAAAAAGCCCCAAAGTACCAACTTTGGGATAAATAAGGCTCTTATAAGGATTAATATTTACAAAAAATTTTTAAACTGACCCACTGTATTTCTATCAGCTTTTGAATTAAGGTAGTATAAATTGGGCAGCCTCGGGAATTTGGGCTAGCATTTTGTATAGACCTTTTAGAGACTAAAAAAAAAAGAAAAATTTATTCTTAGACCAACTATTCTTAAATAGGCGATTCGACCGTTGGACCATTGTTATTATACACAAGCTCAATTGTAATAACTTTGATAAATGTGATTTTTTAAAATAAAAATTTATATAATACATTCCGGTACAAAAATATTGCATATTTTATTTTTAGGAATTTTTTATTTATATTTCTTTTCTTTTAAATCGTTATGTATTTCCATTGTTAAATTTCTTATGCTACGGCTTCCTACTTTCATTGCAACTTGCTACAGATAAAACAATACTTAAACATAGTCTATAGAGGAGAAGCAATAATATCACTAATTACAAATATCGCATAGGATCTTTTGGTGACTAAAAGTCGCTGCTGTCAGAATGACATTTTCATTGCTTTATTTGTCGATTCTGTAGTTTTCTTGCTAAAATGCTACATTTAAGCGATTTAGTACGTGTTCAAATTATTAATTTAGCCAATGAGTGTTGCAGACAAGAAGATATTGCGCGGAGAAGGACGAAAAAGATGGACAGCACCAAGAGATGACTACTATTTTAGAATTCAGTATTTGCGAAATCGCTCACTTACAGCTCCGCACCTCAAAAATGAATAATTAATCACAAAACAAGTTAATGTAAGTGTCCAAACAGTAATAAGAAGACTTAAAGAGGTCTATTTAAATCCACAAGTTCCTGCCAGAGATCCTAGGCTTCTCCGACGTCACAAATTTGAACGAATACAATTTGCAAGAGCTCAGGGTAACTAGAATGAAGACCAATGGGGAAAAGTTGTTTTCACAGGTGAAACCAGTATACAATTATGGAAGCCAGATGGACGTAGTAAAGTATACCGAAGTCTGGAGAACGTTTTGCAAAATGTAGTCTTGAACAAACTGTTAGTTGTGGTGGCATTAGTTGGGAGAGTCGTACGGAACTTATTGAGGATAATTTAAGAATGAATGATGACTGGTACATACACAACATCCTTAAGGAGCATATTTTACCTTATACTGGCTTCACTGGGTACGTTGAATTCGTGCTAATGCGTGGTAATGCCCGTACACATGCCGCAAGAACAGTAGTACAGTGTCTTGAAGCTGTTGGGATGGTGACTCTATATTGGCTACCAGTGAGTCCTCATGCAAATCCCATAGAGCATTTATGTGATATCTTAAACCGATGTATACGGGCACGAAATCTAGCTCCTAACTCAGTTGCAGAATTAAAAATTGCTGCGCAGGAAGAATGGGATCGGATTCCATAAGAGACGATCAAATACCTTCTGCAGAGCATGTCTAAGAGGATGCAGGCCATCGCTAGAGCTAGAGGAGGAAATACTAAGTACTAAACTGTTTGATGCATTAAAAAATTGTTATATTGTCGTCATTCTTGTGTTTTTCCAATTAAACGTTATATACAAAATCAGGCTTTTTGATTAATTCCTCTTTAAATCTATTGTAAGGCTTCAATATGTAAATTAATTTCCATTAATATACGTATAACACTCTGTCACAAGACATTTAACAATATAAAATACATAACGTTGTAAAGGAAAACAAATCAACATAAAAAAATACTTAGAAATAAAATGTGCAATATTTTTTTCTCTGAGTGTATAAGTTTAATATATACTTAATATATACTTAATAACCTATCTTTTACACTAATCCCAATTCAATAATTTAAATATCAAAAATCGATAAAAAGAACCTTTTCTCATTCTTTCGCAGTGGTGTTCCCCCTTAAATTGTGCACCCATCTTTTTTATGATGGTTCTGTGCTTTTTGTCGCCTGTCTGGGTATAAATATTAAGTCTGGTTTAAAATTCACTTATTATAGGGCAGGTCAAGGCAACAGAAAGCCTAGCGGCCTTATGAATTAATTTTTGTTGAGATAGCCTTCTCGATATTTTGACTAAACTATCTTTGTACATATTTCAAAATAATTAATTCTTGTTTAATAACAACACAGCTCTTTTGAATATTGTTTTTAATTTATAAATGTAAATTGCATCTTAATTTGTTAATTACTTTAAAATTATAATTATTATAAATATCTCCACCCAAAATTCAATAAAAAAATTACTAAACTGTCTAAATATTTACTCTTTAAGGGACGGTGTTTAAAAATAAAATAAATTTTGAACCATTTTGTAATTTTTGCTTAAACCTTAATGGATTTTTTTTTCAGTATTTTTATAGAGACCGGTGATAATTAATTGATATGTTAAAAAATCCGATGCGTATTACTCGATAAACTGGTCCGTTTAACACTAATTTTCTAAATCAATTTGACTGACACAAAAATGTCTTAATTGGAAGATCCGACCTTCGGTTTAGTAAATAGTCCTATTTAATTCCTGGCATTGCTACATATTTTGCTTAAACGTTTACAAAACTGAGATATGGAACGTTTATAAATTAATGGTTTGTAGCATGACATAGTTAAAATTAAATAAATTAGTCAGTGTCTCCGAAATTACCCTCCAGCTCCTAGATCACAGTCTATAATTATCGGCATTTAAACAATGCCCTATAAAATTCTGAAATACTAAAAAAGTTAGGATCATATTGAATTGATATAACTATCGCGTATGAGTAAAATATTGCCATAGATAAATCGAATAAGATAATAAAAGCTTGTTACATGTTACTTTTTTTTGCATGTTCCTACACTGACTAAATGGGTTATATATATATATATATATATATATATATATATATATATATATATATATATATATATATATATATCGGTTTACGACGTTCGACGCCTTCCGATATTCAATCGCCATGTATCTCGGTCTGTCCAGAGATTCCCTTCCAGTTCCCTCATCACTCAGTCGATTCCTTCTCTCCAACTAAGACGTGGATTCCTCGTTTCCATCTTCCATGGAGTGCCCACTCTAGGATCTGTTTCGGCCGTCTCTCCTCTGGCATTCGCTGTACGTGTCCAAACCGATTTCATCTACTATTGAATGCTGCACATTTATAATTTATCTGATTATGTCATTGGAAATTGTTTGGTCCCACAGTATACTGTTGAAGAGTGTGATAGCTTTTCTTCTATTCTCCTGTCCATACCTCTGTCTTTTGTGATAGTTAATCCTAGATATTTGGACTTGTCGCAGTATCTAATTACTTAATTGCCTTCCAGTATCAGGTCTCTCTGTTCGCCACCAATACACATGTATTCCATTTTTCGTATGTTTATGTCCAATCCCCATGTCCTGTATTCTTCAATTAATTTCCTCGTTATATATTCCATTTCTTTGTAATCTTGCACTATGAGTACTTGATTGTCTGCAAAAGAAGAAGTTGTTAATCGCTATGCGCATATTTTTGCATTTTCTTTTCCATCTCTTTAGCGTCTGTTCGAGATATATCTTAAATAATGTAGGGGAGAGACAACATCCCTGTTTGAGACCCTTTGTGATGTTAAAACCCTATGAGGTACTGTTTCCAATTTTGATCTTCAGATCTACCAACACAAAATGTACTTCCTGATTTACTGCCATTTTCGTCTCTGTGACGCAAAAAAGGTGATCAATCGTTGACCTTCCTCTCCTGGATCTCGCCTGCTCTTCAGCTTCCTCTATATTATCTTTCTATTCGTTTCTTCAGTAATGTACCATATATTCTGCTAACTATACTTGTAATAGCAATGCCCCTGTAATTATTAGAATCCTCTCGGCTTCCTTCCATTCCTCTGGAATATCACCTCCGTTGATGCTATGGAAAAGTTTTGTTAAACTTTCCCATAGTATTTCAGGACCTTGTTCAGCCGGTATATTTCCTGGTCCTGGCAATTTATTAATTTGCAACTATTTTTAAATTAAAAATATGATTCAAATAAAATATAATATTTATTAAATATTCAAAAAAACTTGTGAAAAAAATTCACAAACGACTTAATAGCTACAATGCAAAGCCTAAGAAAATAAAAAAATATAAACTTTACCTTAAACTGCCTAAATGTCAACTTTTAAATTAAATAATTTAGTTTCTAAAATAGTTAAAACTTACAACAGCTAAAAATATAAATATAAGAGACAACTTGAAAACATAAACTTATAATTTATGATCATTTGCATTTTCATTATAAAATGTAATAGAATTACTAATCTACGTCCTTTTTCAATCCCCAATGTATTTCTTAAAGCGGAGTGCACAAAACTAAATATACTAAACACGCATTCCACCGACGCTGAAGAAGCAACTGCTTTATTACTGGTAACTGTTTTGCAATTTTAGGTTCATCGTTTTATGAGGTCCACCACTTAATTCCATTTATGTTTTTTGTTACTTGTTCCGAAAACATTATCTTCTTAAAGAAATTGGAACGTCCGTTCAGTTTTATTGCTAGTGGTAACAATCCCTTATCTTCAAATGTTTTACCTATAGTTTTTAAGGCCAAATTTATTGTAGGAGACTTAGATTTTTGTTTTTAGGGATCAAACATATAAGCTATAAAATAATACGGTGTTAATGCTTTGTGACATCGACGATGAAATGCTTGTTTGTTTTTGCAGAAAAACCTTTACTTCTTCTTCGAAGATATTCTGAAAGTGTTTCCACCCCATCTGAAGTAGTTGCATTTTTTTTTAGCAAAATATCAAAGGCCACTGCTATAGATTTCCAAATATCTAAGTATTCTTCTGCTGCTTGTTTAAGTCCAATATTGGATGCTTTTTGGTATAGAATCAATCTCTTTTGTGTATTCCTCACATATTCTTAATATTATGTTCCACTAAGGAACATGCATTTCTAAACAGTCAGCTAGGCTATTCCAACGCACATCGCGTAGAACAACTAATGCTTTGTCTCTTGCTTGGCTGAATTTCGCTTGAGCCAAATGATTGTTACTGAAATACTTGATTATTTGAATAATGTGTTTTTTATTTCTAAGTCCTTGCAAAGCAAATTTAAAAGATGTGCCGACCAAACATAGGTTATAACGTTACAACTGGTTTTTTCTTCAATAGTTTTTCTTCTCCGAGTTGTCTGTCACGAAAGAGTTTACATAACATTGATATTTTAGTTCACAAGTATGAGACTTTTCGGAGGTATCCATAGTTTCATCACTAAGTTCAAGAGAAGAATTTCATGGAAGTGGAATGCGAGCATATCGGCAGATCACGGCTGTGGATTGGTACGAGTAAGTTGCACTTCAAAACAAAGTTCCGTTGAATATTCCGAAGTATGATACTTTCCAGAGGTATCAATATTTTAATAATGAAATGCTCGTTCATCTTCTATTGATGTAGTAGAACATATTACAGGTTCTTTGTCAACATTTGACCACCCATCAGTTGACATATTTACGCATTATCTGGAGAAAAAAAAAACATTTTTCTTTTTATTCTTCATAAATTTCATCCAAAAGAGTAGTTGCTACAAATGTTCTGGACGGGGCTGTAACAAGGTCTCGACTTTTGAATTGCCTTTTGTAGTGTTCAAGCTCGAGTTAGTAGCAAAAATTGCTTTTGTTATTTCTTTATTTATGTTTTTCAGCTGTTATTGTACGAGCTACAAAATTACTACTAGAAAAACAAGTTTCAGTTATTTTCTTTTTTAGAGTCGGCTCGGAAATGTATGGTGGAGATTTTTCGATACTGAATACAAGGCTGGACGTTGCCTAAGGCGATGAAGCTGAATTTGCATTCCTTCAGTCTGTTATGAAGTACTCTGTTGTGTATCTAAAACCAAAAATTTAGTTTTAATCTCAGAGAAACTTCAAAGAAAAATAATTCATTTTGATTATCTCAGTGCAAAATCCAAAAAAGACGTTTTAGTAAAAAATAGCAAAAGCAATCAATCATTAGTTAGCAAGAAATAAGCTAGCATTGTATCAAAAGTCATTTACATTTGATATTAGGTTTTGTAAAAAAAATACCAGCAAAATACCGGGATAGTTTTAAAGTCGTGTGTTAATTTTGTACAAAACTTTTTTACTTAGCTAAGTACTTACCCTACTTACCTGCATAAATGGCATCTTGAGGCTCAGTAGTCTTGGTACAAAACTCGTGGTGTGTCTTAAACCTTTGGATTAATCCTTGAATTTACTTTTTACAGCTTTTACAAATTGCTCTATAACCATATTTATAGGGATCTATTTTCTTAAAATAAAATTGCCCTGTGTAGTGTTCTTGAATTTGAATAAAAACTACACCATTGATCTGAACCAGAACACAACCAGTAATATAACAAAATGAGCACGAACCCTTAACAATTTATAGACAAACAAGTCCTGACAAGAATTTTCTAGCAGTAAGAGCCGCTAAAGATTTATACTAAATAATAAACAAGTAAAAAGTGGTTTAGATTTTTAAATACAAAAATATTTTATACCTATCTATTGGGCATTGGTTATTGTTGATAATAATAAATTAAATTTTTGCTGAAGGATATACGTGAAAAACAAAAATTTACAGCCAGATTCACTAGGAAGATTTAAGATTTAAACCCGATTTAGTTGCCGTGAAATTTAAATTTTATAGTCGGCCAGCGTTGTTTTGCTTATGATATTGTCATAATTTATATTACATATGTCAACAAATAAACGCTAATATAGGGATATTTAGGATAAGAACCTTACAATAAGGCCTTGAAATATTTAGGAGAAATAGTTGTATCCCGAAAACTAATAAACATCTCCATTTTTGCCGGTTCAGTAGTAAAACAAAATGATTTTTTATGCTTTTATTTTTAGAGTTTAAAATTTGCTTGACTTACTGTTGTGTTTGTCAGTTTAAGACCTCAGCTGTTAATTTAGGGCGGTTTTAAATTTAAATCATGTTAATGAATCCGGCTGTTAATTTTTTAATTTTTCTTAACAAGCATGAACATATACAGAAAAATATAAGCATATATGTACTTATAAAATATAAGTTTAGTTATGTCAATATAAATATATAAATAATGAAAATGAAAATGTTAAAATAATATTCTGTGTGAATTATTTACTCGGGTATTTATACTCGATGATAAAATACATTTTATAAATAGGTTTAAATCCTTTCGACTTGCTCCCTATGAGTTTTTATGTGGAAATCTCAAAAAAATCGGGATTTTTTAATTAAATCAATGATTTTTGATTTTAAAAAAATCAAAATCAATCCAACCCTGGTTTCTAATAATCAATATTTTCGTTATAATAAGCCCAGTTATAAAGTTTGTAATATTCAAGCAAGATTTTAGAATATTGTTACATATTAGTTACTTTTCTTCTACTGTAAACAGATATTTTTGTTATAAGAAAATATTTCATAAAAATTTGTTAATGAGTAAAACAGGAAGACCAAAAACTGTCACTAATGCCAAGAAAAATTTAAAGACTTTTCAATACTTTGTTGAAAATCTAAATTTATTCCAAGTAGATATTTCTTTTACGTCTAACTTATAGTTTTGGTTTAAGAATTATCAGAGAATAACTATGATCCCAGAATGGAATTTGAGAAAATTAGCTGTCAAAATTGGAAGGAGATAATAATAACCATTGGTTTCATCCTGTTTAACTCCCTCTGTAAACCATCAAATCTATTTTATGAAAAAGTCTGCTTATTCTTCCAAACCTTTCTGTTTGGTAAAAATACTTGTGTTTTTAGATATTAGAACCAGGGATAACGGACATCTCTCCACCACTCTCTTCTAGCCATATGGGTAACCTCAAATAGTATCCTTTTGATAGCCTATGGTTCATATTACTAATTGAAAAACAAAAAAAAATGGCAGCTGGAAAGTGATTTGGTTGACATCGAAATACCTTATTTTTTTTTAGCCCACTGCTTATTGATCGATTCTATGTAGGCCACAAAGTTAAGTAAATACTTTGCTTAAATCAAGAAAACAACACTATTTAATTTCTGGCAGAGTGATTTAAATTTTGTTTGAGCGTTTCTAAAACTGAAATATATGAAAGATTAATAAATTAATGGTTCACAGCGTGACATACTTAAAATTAAATAAATTAGTCAATGTCTGGCATTACCGTCCTGTTTCTGGATATGTTGTCTTTATTTATAGGCATTCAAAATGACAGGAAAGCCTGGAATATATTTACTTAAACCTAATAGTCACCTAATTATGTTTAAAGAGAGTTTAGTGATAACATATGTAAAATTATTACTTTTAAAAACTGCAAACCAGCAACAAATAATGGGTATAGAACAAGTAAACTGGTCAACAGTTAACTTGACTCCATTTTTTAATAATTTATTGCAATTATTTTATTGTAACATGTTTTAGAAATAATACAAAAAAATTTTTTTTTTGAATAAACAGTTGAAATATTAGTTAGGTGGTACCCTGATATTTTTAATATTTTCTAATTTTTAATAAAAACATCTTTAAACAGTTACATGTGTGACAAATTTCAAATAAATTCGAAATTATAGACATAAGAAATTATTACAGGAGATTCTGTTCATAACTCAATAGTATGAGCGTGCTATTTAAAAATGTTTTTCTGAGTATAGTTCAGTTTATGGATTTAACATAAATACTTGTATGTCCATAACAGCCGATTGTCTTAGTTTTAGACAGTTAAGTCTAACATAATTCCTTTCACTACACAACTTATAATAAATTTGAGAAATAACAAGTTTTAAGATATTTAAACTTTTATTTAAATAAGTAACAAATTTTATTTTTAAATAATGTCAAGTACAGCATTTCCTTAATTAGGTTGTGTTAAATACTATATTACACTACAATTGAATAAATATTATGATCATAATTTATTGAAACATATAAATATGAACCCTACAGACCAAATGAACAAGGTCCTTTAACATAAAAACTTTCTTTATGGTACATTTGATCTTTAAGTATCTATAAATTTTTACAAAATAAAAAAAAATAAATTAATGTACGTTTTCTGTCTGGCCTTTACTTTCGGTCTCTGGTCTTACATAGTTCCTCTATCATTGGTCAAGTTTCAGGTTTTCTTTCAAAATTAGTTGTCAGGACAGGAACTCTTGCAGCAAGAGGCTGGATGTTTTGTGAATCCATAAAATAACTGATCGGATGGTTTACGTAGTGCATTAATAGGATGATGGCTTTTAATCATACTACGTAGAGTTATGATTTCAACCGTTTCAAGGCTTATCAGTGCAATTGCTGTATATAGACGGCATGTATTTCAATTGGCGTCAGTATATTGCTTTATACATATGATTTGCTGCTTTTCTTGATATCCCTTTTTCTTTACATATTAAACTCCAATTTAAGATAATTTTGTGGTCTATATTTATACGGCTTGATCTATATTTCTTGGTTGTTAAATGATATAAAATAAATTTAATCATGGAAAAGTACAAATATTTTAATAGCAATCAATTTCACGACAATAACAACAACAATGACACCATTTTTTTACTTTTGACGGTTAATTTAACATACCAAAACTATTTTTTGCCTAAAATGGCGACAAAGCATACTACGGACATTTTCGGTCTGACGGCTCAATTCAATTAGTCATCCATTTTATTTTTTGAAATCCGTGGGTTTTAGCACATTCATATCTGGCAACATTGCCTATTCAAGAATTCCGCTTTTACTGTCAAACTATGAAGTGAAAGATCGCTATTCACATCATTTTCCATATCACGCCTTCGAGGATACTCCTGGGTGCCGCGCACACTTGTGGCACCTTAACCTAATAAAGCAGTTCCTGTATGCAGTTACTTCTTCGGCTTGGGTGGAACTTGTGTTTAGTACATTCGGTTTTGTACGCTCTGATTTAAAAAATTGATTAGTGGTTGACAAAGGTGGAAAATTGGCATTTCTATTTAAATTTTACAATGAGAATGATGATAAATTATAAGGTTATGATTTCAAGTTATCTTTTATATTTATATTTTTTAGCTACTGTAAGTTTTAAATATTTTAGAAACTTCTTCTTCTTCTTCGTCTTCTAGGTAGAACCAAGTTCTGTTATCTATACAATGCCTCATCGATCCTCGTTTGAGGTCGAAATCCAGCTGTCTCTCCATCTTTTGGGGGGCCGTCCAGGCGGCCGTTTGGTGTTTGGTTTCTCTCTCATCACGGTTTTTGCTAGTCTGTCATCGTCCATTCGTTCCACGTGATCTCTCCACTGCCTACGACGGTTTCGAACCCACTTCACAACATCCCCCACTCCGCTGTCCTCGCGTATTTTTGCGTTTCTTATTCTATCTCTTAAACTTGTTCCCGTGATCATTCTCAGCGTTTTCATTTCTGTGGTTCTCATAATTTGTTTTGTCTTTGTGGTTTCATTTCTTGTTTCTGCGTCGTAGGTCAGTATCGGTCTTACACAGACCTTGTAAATTCTTGCTTTGCTCTCAACCGTCATATGTTTATTGTTCCAGATTATGTCTCTTAGTTGGCCTGATATCATGGCCGCTTTGTTGGCCTGTGTGCGTACTTCTTCCGTTACTGCCCTGTTACTTATTATATGTGCTCCTAGGTATTTAAACTTCCCAACCTGTTTGATATGTTTGTCATCAACCATTAGTTTGCATCTTACTGGTTCTTTTGCTATTACCAATGCTTTGGTTTTCTCCACAGATATCTTCATATTATACTGTTTGGCTGTTCGATTGAGATGGAAAAACATTCTTTGTAAGTTGTCCTCGCTATCTGCTGTCAAGGCAACATCGTCTGCAAAGCATATAATCTGAACGGTGTTGTGTCCCATTGGGTACCCAATATTTGTGCTTTTTATCTCATCAATGATTTCGTCCATGAGTACATTGAAAAGTGTTGGACTTAGGCTATCACCTTGTCTTATTCCTATGGATAGTGGGATTTCCTCTGTTAGAGTGTTATTTGTTTTAATTACCATGGTGTTTTTGGAATTCAGTTCGTATATTGTGCGTATGATTGATTCGTCTACTTGTTTTCTTCGCAGTAATTCTGTTATCTGTTCCAGTTTGACTCGGTCGAACGCTTGTGTAAAGTCCACAAAACAAATGAACAGCGGTTTATCGTATTCGATAGATTTTTCAACCAGCTGTCTGATAATAAATATACCGTCGATAGTAGAGCGGTTATTCCGGAAGCCCTGCTGTTCTTCGCACGCCCCTAACTTGTCTACGATCCGTTGTGACAGTATTTTGGTTAACAATTTGGCTGAACTATTCAGTAGGCTGATTCCCCTGTAGTTTTCGGGTTGTTTCTTTGATTTTAGAAACTAAATTATTTTATTTCAAATTTGTGATAGTTACGTAGTTTATGATATATTTTTTTAAATTTTCTTTAGGCGTATTGTAGCTATTAAATCGTTTGTATTTTTTCCCAAGTTGTTTGAAATATTACAATAAATATTTTTTATTTAACCCATGATTTTTACGACAAAAATTAAATGATTTAAATCATGATTTTAATCACTATTAAATCATTTGATTAAAATCAACATAACCCTGGTAGTTAATATACCAAACTCAAAATAGCCTTTGAAAGAGCACAACAATCTGACTAAAGACGATTTGATTGGAAGTTATTGGAACTTAATTTTCTTCCGAGTTGTACCACCATAAAAAACACTATTTTGCAAGCGGATGTTTTTATAAAAGGCTGCTAAATCCTAACCAATTAATATTATTTGGGAACTACAACATTTCATTAAAATTGCATACCTGTAGTTAAAAGTTGCCAAACATTTTGACAAACAATGTTGATACATCTTAGTTTTAATTTTTTAATTAGCACGACCTGTATAGTATTCAAACTTACGCTCTGCCAAAATCATGAGCGCACTGCTGCCATGGCAGTTATTTAACACATTTATTTTTTTATTTTTCGTTTCCAGTCATCATAATAAACTATTTATCATTTCTAAGGAAACCATTTTATGCCAGTTAATATGAAAATGTTTCCAAATGTATTTGCTAAAATTCTCTTTATATTTATAAAGAGGCGTTGGTTACATATAATTTATGACCGCAGAAAGATATTAGAATAACATAACCGTCATTGAACTAAAAACAACTTCAGCATATTACTTTTCTGAAAATGCTGGAAACATAAGTAAGCAATTTTCAGATCCGTAGTTATATTAAGTGTAAAAAGATGAATCATTAGACGAACGTATACAGAATACAGGGAAAATTAATATTAATACTGGTAGTATTCATCTCAAAACCCTATTATAATTAGGCATTACTTCTGGTAGATTTTTAAGGTTTTTCTTGCCCTCTACCGCACTTCGATCTAAAAGACTTTTGTGCCTTCCTCTAATTTAATATAAGCCCAGGATATTTAGACCTTTCACGAAGTCCTTTATTTTTCTGAGCTATGAGTAGTATTTTATTTCTTCGGGCACCTGTGGAGATCTGAGAAATGCAACGAAATAATGCTCTGATCAATATGAATTTTAATATATATATATGTATAATAAAATAGAATAAAATATTGGCGAAGCGGACGTGAAAATTTGTCAATCTACATGATTCTCGTATTAAAAAGTGCGGAGCACTCCAAAATATGGAAAAACTCCGGGTCCGACAGATGGCGACAGCGCTGTTTCGTCCTAATATGGGACTCGTCAGGCCACCGCATAAATTCAGCTTTATACGATGCAAAGGCGAGATGATGGTTTGTACCGACTGCGGTGGCCTGACGAGTCCCATATTAGGACGAAACAGCGCTGTCGCCATCTGTCGGACCCGGAGTTTTTCCATATTTTGGAGTGCTCCGCACTTTTTAATACGAGAATCATGTAGATTGACAAATTTTCACGTCCGCTTCGCCATTATTTTATTCTATTTTATTTTAAATTACACGGACAAAAACTTATCTACATATTTATATATATATATATATATATATATATATATATATATATAAATGGGTGTTTTTTATAGAGGTATAGAACTTTTAAATGGAATAAAACAAAGATGAAGTTTTTAAATTGATATGAAATTTACTTTATTCGAAAGATAACCTTCTGGCATTATAATTTAAATATGACTTCTGGCATATGACCGCCACGGCTGGCTCGGACATAGTCTAATATGGAGATCCAATTTTCGATGACTTTTTCCAACATTTGTGGCCGTATATCGGCAATAACGCGGCAAATGTTATCCTCCAAGTGATCAATCGTTTCGGGCTTATCGGCGTAGACTAGCGACTTCACATATCCCCACAGAAAATAGTCTAGCGGCGTTAAGTCGCACGATCTTGGAGGCCAATTCACGGGTCCGAAACGTGAAACTATGCAGTTACCAAACGTTTCCTTCAATAAATCAATTGTGGCACGAGCTATGTCACATGTTGCGCCGTCTTGTTGAAACCACAGCTCCTGCACATCATGGTTGTTCAATTGATGAACGAAAAAGTCAGTAATCATGGCTCTATAGCGGTCACCATTGACTGTAATGTTCTGACCAGCATCGTTTTTAAAGAAGTACGGACCAATGATTCCACCAGCTCATAAAGCACACCAAACAGTCAGTTTCTCTGGATGTAACGGTGTCTCAACATACACTTGAGGATTATCATCACTCCAAATACGACAGTTTTGTTTATTGACGTATCCATTCAAACAAAAGTGAGCTTCATCGCTAAACAAAATTCGCTTATGAAAATCGGGATCAACGGCAATCTTGTTTTGGGCCCATTCACCGAATCTACGCCTTGCTAGGTGATCGTGTGGCTTCAATTCTTGCACGAGTTGGATTTTGTAAGCACGCAAACCAAGATCTTTCCGCAAAATCTTCCATAAAGTGACTGGACACATATCCAATTCCTGTGCACGATGGCGGATAGACTGATTCGGGTCTTCCTCTACGTTACGCTCTACAGCAGCAATGATTTCTTCTGTACGCACTGTACGACATCTCTGTGGATGCGTATTATCATTTAGAGTAAACGTGGTGCGAAAACGTTCCATAGTTAATCGAATTAATTGCTCTGATGGACGATTATGTTGACCGTAAAATGGACGTAGTGCGCGATACGTATTTCGAACAGAACCATGATTTTCAAAATAAATTTGGAAGCGTTGTTCAGACGTCAGTCTACTCATGTTGAAATGCCAAACTAAACATAAATCACTTGAGAGCTGACAAAATGACCGCCAGTTAAAAAAGTGTTGCCTACTTAAAGTTCTATACCTCTATAAAAAAACACCCTTTATATATATATATATGCTATATATATATATATATATATATATATATATATATATATATATATAGATATCCAGACATCCTTGTGACATCATTTAGTAAAATTTGTCCTATCCTTCTGACATCCACTAACGCTATGACATCCAAAATTGGATGTAGTTACGTTTTCTATGTTAAATCATCGTGATCAGTTGAAGGGAGTGTATAGAACAATTTTCAAGAGGATGTTACAAAATAGGATTTTTAAAATATAACTGTTTATTTGTTTCTAGTGTTTATTTCCCAGATGGCGCGCACGAGAGATCGTTTTAGTATATCCAGAGATTTCGCATCTTATTTTATGTGACATCCAACGATTTTTAATGTTTATTAATTTTTGCACATCATACGTTGTGTATTCTTAAAACTGGCAACAGTGCTGTCTCGTTTACAAGGTCGAGTTTTAACACAAGAGCGCGTCATTTTGGTGGCGGCATTCGTAAACCATGTAATATGTGACATCCCGTAATTTCTTTACAAAATAATATTTTATATTTGTGGCTTTTTTAACCTATTTCTAAAAGACGGAGGTTCTCAATTCGTCGACTATGTATTTTTTTATGTATGTACATCGAATACTCCGGAACGGCTGCACCGATTTGAATGAAATTTTTTGCGTTTCGTTCAGAAAGTTGTTACGGTGGTCCCATATTTTTTTAGATGAAATTGGTGCAGTAAAATCCAAGATGACGTTTACAATATGGCGGCCAAAAAAATAATTTTTTCCCATTTTTTCCAAAATTGGTGTGGAGAAATTTTCGGGGTTGTATCCAACGAATCTGAAATTATTTTTAAAAAATTCATAATGGCGGATCCAATATGGCGGACAAAAAAATTTAATTTTGTCCGATTTTCTCCAAAATTGGTATGGAGGCGTTTTCGGGGTCTCACATAACGAATCTGAAATTATTTTTAAAAAATACAAAATGGCGGATTCAATAGGGCGGACAAAATTTTTTTATTTTGTCCGATTTTCTCCAAAATTGGTATGGAGGCGTTTTCGGGGTCTTACATAACGAATCGGAAATTATTTAAAAAAAATACAATATGACGGATTCAATATGGCGGACAAAATTTTTTTATTTTGTCTGATTTTCTCCAAAATTAGTACGGGGGCGTTTTCGAGGTCGCACATAACAAATTCAGAATATTTTTAAAAAATTCAATATGGCGGGTCCAATATGGTGGACAAAAATCAATTTTGTCCGATTTTCTCCAAAAGTGGTACGGGGAAGTTTTCGGGGTCGCATAAGATGAATCTAAAATTATTTTTAAAAAATTCAATATGGCGTATCCAAAATGGTGGATAAAAAATTAATTTTGTCCGATATTTTTAAAAATTGACATGGGGGAGTTGTTGGGATAGCACATTCCGAATCTATTATTTAAAAAAAAAATTAAATATGTCGGATCTATGATGGCGGATTAAAGATGCTACATCTTTGGGGGATTTTTTTTAGTGTTAATTACGAAATTAAAATATTTTTTGAAAAACTCAATCTGGCAGATTCAGTATAGTGTTCTAAAAATTTTACATTTTTCGACTTTCTCCAAAACTAATATAGAGGGTTCTTGAGGGTGTAAATTATGAATTTAATAGTATTTTTTCAGGATTCAATATGGCTAATGCAATCTAACTGACTAAAAGTTTTACATTTTTCGATTTTATTCAAATGTGGAACTGAATCGTTTTTAAGGATGTAAATAACGAATATAAAATTATTTTAAGAAAATCTAATATGTCAGATACAATATGACCGTTTAGAAATTCTTAATTTCTGGATTTCATCTAAAATTGGTACTAGGGAGCTTTGAATGGTTTAGATTTAGATTAGATTAAGACGTTAAAATTTTTTTTTTAATTCAATATGATGGGTTGAAAATTTTACCTTATTCGCATTTTTTCAGATTCGGTATTTGGGGGTTTTGGAGTGGTGTATTACGAATATGAAGTTAATTTTTTACAACTATTGGGTTCATAAGATACAATATGAGGGATTAAAATTTTGCATTTTCCGATTTTATCTAAACTTGATATTGCTGGGATTTTGGGGCAAATATAAACTTAATATGCAATATAAAATATATCTGGCTAAGAAATTTACGTCTCAAATTCTTTAAATATCGATATTAGTTTTGGGGCCTATATTACCAATCTAAAATTAATTTGAAATTTAAGATATTGGATATACTATGACAGATTAAATATTTGTTTGACACAATTTCATTGGTATTTGGAAAACTCTAAGAATCAAAGAATTTTGAATAGTTCATTTTAGGGTGATTTACGATTATGGATAAAATGGGTACTTTTTTGCCACCTTGGAGTCATTGTTGAACACTAATCTCGATTAGTACTTAGTTCAAATAATTTCTGACCCAAATTATTTCTGAATGAAATAAATAACTACTAATATATACAAATTATGGTAAGAAAGCAATTACAAATAAAGTATTTTAATCTGTTTAAGCGAATCACATTTTGTCAGGTTTTAGTTTGGCGCCGACGTCAAAAATTTCAATTTCATGTAAAAATAAATAGTTATTTTTCACTTTTTAGCGTACTTTTAGAAGTCGGTTCAATTTTTCTATAAAAATTGTATCTTATATCTGGATGATATTTGATAATATCATATTTTGATTCTGATTAAGGTAAGTGATGACAAAAATTATTAATATTAGACAACGTAGTAAACTTGAATTTCAAAAATGACTGAAACCTAACCTAACTTGTTATTATTAAAATCATTAAACATAAAGTTTTAGTTCTTTATTTCTTTCAATATGACTACAAGAGGGAAAATAATGGTAGTTATGGTTAGAAAGGTAGACAATGTGAGATTAGGAGAACTTGAAATTAAAAAATCAATATGGGATTCCACGAAAACTTCGGACTTAGAGAATATTATTGATGTAAATGAATTAAAAGATATATCAACTGGACATGGACAAGGTATTTTTTATTATTATACCATTATATATAAGTTGGTTCATTCAAAATATAACAAAATTTGCATAAATAAAGTGAAACTCTGATTTTCACATTGGTGACGGGAATCTAGATAACGAAAAATAGAAATACGTGTGTTCGTCTGAAATGTAGCCCTAAGAAAAGGGACATGATTATTTTGCATATGAAACCTTACTGATATTAATTAAACATTTTTCAATTTTGTCCAAAATTGGCTTTGGGGAATTTTTGGGGTTGTAACTTGCGAATTTGAAATTATTAAAAATTTTAATATAGCTAATTACCATACGGTGGACTAAAATTTTACATTTCCCGATTTTGTTCAAAATTAGCACTGGGTGATTTCGAGGGTGTAGATTATTAAAAATTTAAAATTACCTTTTAAAAATCAAGTTTAGTGCATCCAGTAAGGCAAGTTAAAAATTTTACATTTTTTAAATATTTCCAATTACGAATCTAAAAGTACTTTCTCAAAATTAAATGTAGCAGATCCAATATGCCACATTAAAAAATTTACGTTTTCCAAAATTAAGATTAGATGTTTTGGGGCATAGATTAAGGATATACAATTAATTTCTGTGAATTTAATATGGTGGGTAGAATATGTCCTGCTGAAAAATTTACACTACTCAAATTCTTTCAAAATCAATGTTCGGGGATTTTCAGCGGCGTAGATTACGAATATAAAATTAATTTCTTAAAATAAAGAAGATTTATTATGGTGACTAAATCTTTGTTTGGTCCAGTTTAATTCAAAATTTTCTTTTAGAGAATTTGCAGAATCAACAACTTATTTATTGCGTAATTTAGTGTAGTTTACAATATCTTTGGCTAAAATGGTTGCATTTATAAATCCTTGACCATAACACGTATTAGACTATACGTCTGGATTAGTAATTACAAGGAAGGTACCTCAAGAATCCGGCTCCGATTTTAATAAAACTTCAATATGTGAAAGAGGGTACAAAAATAAGAAACACGTATTTTTTTTATCTACGGAGATTTATTTTAGCGGGGTAAAAACCGCCCCTAAAGTTCACACCTAAAACAATAGTTTTGAAATATCTCGGGTTCTAAGTTCTATAAAACAAAATGAAAATTACTTCTTGTCCGAAGTGATGTTAAAGTATGGTTTTCTTTTATCCCCAAGGATATCATCCTTTATTTTTTATAAGGGTAAATCATCTATTCACGCAAGTAATTTAATTCTAAAAATTACGAAATTAAATATAATTATTTGAAAATAATTTTTTCACGAATACCGTAAGTAAATCAAGTTGATATTTTTCGAGGTTTCCCAGAAATAAATTAGTAAAAGAGGGTGAGTCACCCCCAAATACTCTTTTTTAATAACTCAAGTTTTAATTAAAATAATTCTACAAAACGAAATGAAAATTATTTATTATTCGAAATGATATTAAATTATGCTATTTTCACCCCCAAGGATATCATCCCTTATTTTTTATTAGGATAAACCATATATTTGCGCATGTAATGTAATTGTAAAAATTGCAAAATTTAATGGAAGTATTTGAAAATATTTTTTTCACCAGTACCATAAGTCACATTTAAGTTGTCGTGTTCCGGGGTTTCCAAAAATAAACTAGTAAAAGAGGACGAGCCAACCTCAATTACTTCTTTTTACATCTCAAGTTCTAATTAAGATAACTTTACGAAACAAACAATGGTATTTTCACCCTCAAGGATATCATTAATTTCAGTCGATATGAACGTTACACAACTTACTGAAATCTTTTCTTTTAAATAATAAGAAAATATAAACTTATTTCATTGGTTAAGCATTCATGTCTGTAAATTATTATAATTCATAACATATAGTGATTTCTAATTCCGTAACGTTCTTTTAAATTAAAATTTGAGAATTTTAAGAGCAATAATAAATGTATGAAATGATTTTTATAAAAAATATGGAATAATATCCTTGGGAGTGAAAATGCCATAATTTAACATCCTTTCGAATAAAAAGTAATTTTAATTTGGTTTTGTAGAGATATTTTAATTAGAACTGGATATATTAAAAAACGTATTTGGAGGTGGATCACCCTCTTTTACCAGTTTATTTTCGGAAATACCGAAATACGGCAACTTAAATTATCAACAAATTTGGTTTAATTTCGTAATGTACAGAATTAAATTATGTAAATGAATTACAAAATTAACCCTCATAAAAAGTAGGAGATGATATCTATGGGGTTAAAACAACATGAAATAACCTCACTCCAAATAACAAGTAATTTCCACGTTGTTTTGTAAAGATATCTCAATTAGAATTTGAGATTTGAAAAAAAAATTATTTGGGAGTGACTCAACCTCTTTTACTACTTCATTTTTTGAAACCCCAAAATATCCCAACTTGAGTTAATTATGGTATTCGTGAAAAAAAATACATTAAAACAATTTCCTTAAATTTCGTAATTTTTAGAATTAAATTACGTGCGCTAGTAGATGATTTACCGTTAAGTAATAACGGATGATATCATAGGGGGTAAAAATACCATAATTCAACATTATTTCAAACGACAAGTAATTTCCATTTTGTTTTGTAAAGATATCTCAATGAGAACTTGAAATTAAAAAAAAAACTTATTTGAGTGTGGCTCACCCTCTTTTAGTAGTTTATTTTTAGAAACCCTGAAACTTAAGTTTATGATATTCGTGAGAAAAATATTTTTAAATAATTCCATTATAGTTCGTAATTTTTAGAATTGAATTACATGCGTAAATATATGGTTTACCCTAATAAAAAATAAGGAATGATATCCTTGGGAGTGAAATCACCACAATTTAATATCATCTCGAATCACAAATAACTTTCATTTTGTTTTGTAAAAATATCTCGCTTAGAACCTTAGATATTTCAAAAATATTGTTTTTAGAGGTGAACTTCAGGGGCAGTTTTTACCCCGTTGTAATGAATTTCCGCAGATAAAAGAAATACAGGTCTTTAATTTTTGTACTCTCTACAACATAAGTTTGGAGCCTGACACTTCAGATACCTTCCTTGTTAGTTCAAATAATTTAGAGATATCGTGACAAGTTCAAAACTAATAAAATTTTTATTAAAAAATTGAACCGACTTCTAAAAGTGCGCTAAAAAGTGAAAAATAACCATAAATTTTTTATATGAAATTGAACTTTTTGAAGTCGGCGCCAAACTAATACCTGACAAAATGTGATTTGCATAAACAGATTAAAAATACTTTATTTGTATTTGCTTTCTTACCATAATTTGTATATATTAGTAGTTATTTATTGCGTGTACAAATAATTTGGCGCCGACTTCAAAAAGTTCAATTTTATATAAAAAATTTATGGTTATTTTTCACTTTTTAGCTCACTTTTAGAAGTAGGTTCAATTTTTTAATAAAAATTTATTTTTCTATTTTTAGTTTTAGAATTCATTATGACATTCATAAATTATTTGAACTAAGTACTAATCGAGACTAGTGTACCTCGCAATGACTCCAAACTGGCAAAAAAGCACCCATTTTATCCAAAGTTGTAAATCACCCTAAAATGAACCACTAAAAATTCTTTAGTTCTTAGAGTTTTCCAAATACCAATCAAATTGGATCAAACGAGTATTTAGTCTGTCATTGAAAATCCACTATCTTAAATTTCAAATTAATTTTAGATTGGAAATATAGGCCCCAAAACCTTCCAATATCGATATTTAAAGAAAATAAATTAATTTTTTATCCACCATATTGGATACGCCATATTGAATTTTTTTTAAATAATTTTAGATTCGTCATATGTGACCCCGAAAACTCTCCCGTACCAATTTTGGTGAAAATCGGACAAAATTGATTTTTTTTGTCCGCCATATTGAGTTTTTTAAAAATAATTTCAGATTATTTATGTGAAGCCTCGAAAACTTCCCCATACCAATTTTGGAGAAAATAGGACAAAATAGATATTATCGTTCGCCATATTGGATCCGCCACATTGGATTTTTTTAAAATTATTTTAGATTTGTCATATGCGACTCCGAAAACTCCCCCGTACCAATTTTGGAGAAAATCGGACAAAAACGATTTTTTTGTCGGCTATATTGAATCCGCCAAATTGAATTTTTTTAAAAATTATTTTAGATTCGTCATATGCGATCCCGAAAACTCACCCGTACCAATTTTGGAAAAAATCGAACAAAATTAATTTTTTTGTCGGGCATATTGGATCCGCCATATTGATTTTTTTTAATATTATTTTAGATTCATCATATGCGATCCCGTAAACTCCCCCTTACCAATTTTGGTAAAAATCGGACAAAATTGATTTTTTGATCCGCCATATTGGATCCGTCATATTGAATTTTTTTAAAATAATATCAGATTCGTTATGTGCAACCTCAAAAACTCCCCCATACCAATTTTGGAGAAAATCGGACTAAATTAAATTTTTTTGTCCGCCATATTGGATCCGCCATTTTGATTTTTTTTTAAATAATTTCAGATTCGTTGGGTATAATCCCGAAGATTTCTCCATACCAATTTTGCAGAAAATTGGACAAAATTAATTTTTTTGGCCGCCATATTGTAAGCGCCATCTTGAATTTTACTGCACCAATTTCATCTAAAAAAATATGGGACCACCGCAGCAACTTCCTTTACATAACGTAAAAAATTTCATTCAAATCGGTGCAGCCGTTCCGGAGTAATCGGTGTACATACATAAAAAAAAAATACATAGTCGACGAATTGAGAACCTCCTTCTTTTCGAAGTCGGTTAAAAATACAAAAAAAACATTTTTGTAAACGAATCAATTGTCTTCCGAAAAAGCCCTAAAATGCGAAAAATAATATTTGTGTTGTAATAATAAGAGTTTGCTTTTCTAGTTTAACCCAAGTACGACTTAAGTATTTTGTATGAACCACTTACGAAGCGATATCTAGGTACTCGGTATAGTTTATTTGATAGGATAAATTTATTTGTAGAAATTGCTTCCAAAGATATTGAAAACGATCTTGTGGTAAATTTTCATTATGATAAAACTAGTAATGCAGAACAACTATATGATTTAAATTCTTATAATTCGATTTTTAGTTTTGAATTCATTCTAATTGTTGTAAATAATCCTAAAATGAACAACAAAAAATTTTTTGATTTTTAGAGTTCTCCAATTATCAGTTTTGAATGGAATTATGTTATAGTAAATCCCCTATCTTAAATTTTAAATTAATTTTATATTGATAATATAGGTCTTCAAAACCTTCCAATATCGATATTTAAAGAACTTGAGATGTAAATTTCTTAGCCCGACATATTTCATCATATAATTTCAAATAAAAATTGTAGAGATTTTAAAACCTAAAATTTGAGCTTTTGTGCGATCATTATTGCAAAAAGGTCGAAAAACCCGCAAAATCGGCTATTCTTTTAATATTAATTATTTATTGCAAAGTTGACTTTTTTGCACTTTTTGCTCGTCTTTCTGAACAAAATGATATTTTATAATAGCAAATCGGATAATTTGTTGCTGAGATATTGCTAATTACTTATTCCAAGACGCAAAATGTTGATTACTATAACTTTTTTTTGAGTGAATGTTTTGACTTCCACAGTGGTTCAATCCTTTCGTGAAGGCCAACACTTTCATACTTTGTCAGAAACAAATTAAAAATTAATTTTCAACCCCTTAATTACCGCTTTAAAAAAGGGAGTGTTTTCTTTTTATAAAGAAACATAGCTCTTGCGCATGGAGAACACTGAACTCGCAGCTTTACATCAGCAGCGCTCGGAAAATTTCGTCGTATTTCAACAACGAATGAACCATTTTCTGTGTTTTATGAATATGGCACCACCCCCTTTTTTAGAGCGATATTTAAGGGGTTGGAAATTATTATTTTTTTTTTCATTTGCCCCCAACAACATATGAAAATGTAGGCTTTCACGAAGAGATTGAAGCTTGTGAAGTTTAAAATGTTCACCCAAAAAGAAGTTATACCAATCAATATTTTGCGTCTAAGCTACATTTTTGTCTAATTTACCATTATCAAATATCGTTTTGTTCAAAATGACGAGCGCTTCCCTTTAAAATCAAAAGAATTGCCGATTAAGAGTATTTAAATTGTAGGTTTTTAAAATCTCTACATCTTTTATTTGAATTTTTTTTTCCAAAATGAATTACTTGGCTTGTAAATTCAAAAAACTTGTTTTAGCCCACTTTGATCGCCCCTCTTAGCCCCAACTTATTCTTTGCTGTTACTTTTTATGTAGGGTTTGTTCTTTCACTGCTCCGAACACCCCTGGATAGGTCTCATCCATTTCGGAATTTACGTCAAAAACAGCACTAATTTTTACCTTTGGCTGGAACTATATCCAATGTTTGGAAAATTGCAGTTACTCAATTTACAGCGAAAGTTAAACATTATAGGATTAATTGCTCCTCCTCTTTTCATTCCTTATATTACGAAATTTAAAAGTGGCAACACCGCGATGATGTCACAAGGTATGTAGTTATTTTACAGATGTCACAAGGGATGTTAAATAGAAATGTATATTAAATATACAGGGATGTCGAAGAGGTAGGAAAATTTTTTTTTTTTTAATTTGTGTATGGTTTGATTTTTTTGTTCACAAATGGATAAATTATTTGTTTTTGAAAAGTCATATTTTTGGTTTGACGAATTATATTGTTTTTCTAGTGGATGCCATAAAGTCGAAAATTTTACAGGAGGTCACAAAGTACGTTGGATGAGTATATATATATATATATATATATATATATATATATATATATGCTATATATATATATATATATATATATATATATATATATATATATATATCTTTAAAAATTCCTCAATAGGAATGGGGAACCTTGGCAATATATTCTTAGTTTTTAGTTTTCTTGGGAATGAGGTTCATTCACACTCCAGGATGTTAGGGATTCATTTAATAGGCATAAAATACATAAATAAGACGTTTCAACTATTATCAGTCTCATTATATAATTTTTCATGAACTGTTACGGAAAAGAAGCAATAGTAGAGTAGGTTATGTTTTTTTTTTCATCCTTTTTATTATATAAAATATTATTGGTTAAATAACAATACAAAAATCCATAAGAGATACTATAATTTTTTTCGGCTTACCTGTCATAACAAATATATATTATAAAAAATTTGTTAAAAATTAAAA
The DNA here is from genome assembly GCA_034092305.1 of Diaprepes abbreviatus. Lineage (NCBI taxonomy): Eukaryota > Metazoa > Arthropoda > Insecta > Coleoptera > Curculionidae > Diaprepes > Diaprepes abbreviatus. The sequence continues at coordinate 18,206,767 of JASJET010000031.1, forward strand.
TATAGGTATATAATAAGTAACAAATTGAGACATTACACACACAAGTAGATAAAATTGTATTGAAATCATTTGATCTAAGTATATATATATATATATATATATATATATATATATATATATATATATATATATATATATATTTATATATATATATATATATATATATATATATATATATATATATATATATATATATATATATATATATATTGGTAGTTTGTTTTTATGTACATTAAATACTTTAATATTTAGTTGGGAATATTTTTTATTTAAAAATTGTTTAGGTGTTTTGATTATAATAGATTTTGTTTAATTGTTTTATGTCTGTTTTGCGTTTTCGTTTTTCTTTATACATATCATTTCCATAAATTCTCTTTTATTGGGTTGGGTTTACACATTTTGTAAGGGCTGTTGTGATACGTTTATCAAATTTATCGAGTACATTACTTCAAATATCTAAAAATTTTTAGATGACGGTCCAATTCTGATCTCGGATTCGACTTATACACAGCAAATTACTTCGGAAATGAGGTTAACCGAATCTAGCTTCAGATTTGCTCCATCATGTCAAATTTTTGAGATATACTAACCTTTTTCGACATATTTGAGATGATGTAAAATCACAAAATTCTCTTTAAAATTAATTTTGAAATTTTTACAAATCTTTTTTTTTTTTCACCGAGATATGCTAATCTGAATTTTGTGTCTCATCAATCTATTCGAATGCAAGCCAATAGTAAAAACTACCTCTTTGAGTGAACTTTTCTAAATTCTGTTATTTTGATGAAAATAACTGTTTAAGCAATCTAGGAGTTGGTAATTACAAATCCACTGTCGAATTTTAATAATTCCAAATGACAAATTTTCTTTAAAGTTTTAAACTTTTTGAAAATTGGTCCGCCATATTGGATCCACCATTTTGAATTTTCAAGATCTGACGGTGAATTTGTAATCAGCAAAACTTGGTTTTTGGCTTGCATTCGAGTTGATCGCAAACTTCAAATTAGCAGATCTCGGGGAAAAAAGATTTCTAGACATTTTAGAATTTATTTTAAAGAGAATGGGTCATTCTTTCAGATACCCCTACTCATTTTGTGAAAAAAAATATACTTTGTGAATTTACCTAACCTAAAATATGGCGAAAAACATTGCTTTTTACACTTTTAGGTTAGGATATCTTAAAAACCTGACGTGGTGGAGTGAAGCCAAAATCCTTCGAGATAGTATACCAGAGTTTCTGGTGCTTGACCCTTGGTGGGGTATGCTATTAATGACTGATTGACTGTATATGTCACAGTTTTCACATTTTCGATCCTCCGGTGAAGAAGAACATAGGTTCGTTTTCTAAATACATTATTTCTGCTTTATTTTTGTTAATTCATCATTAGAGCTAAGTTTATGTTGCTGCAAAATAACGGTAGTTCCAGGGGCGGATTCAGCCTCTCTCTCTGTGGGGGGGGGGAGGGAGGAATACCACCATATTCAGATTCCTAATGTTGCAGGCAGAGGCGAGTCTATTTTTCTGAATTCAAAGCTCTTGGGGGGGGGGCACAATATGGCAAGCGAAAACAAGATAGCGACGAAGGGGCGTCTATCTTTAAAAGTTCTTAGAGGAGGTTATTGTCTTCACCGCCTGCCCCCTCCCCCCTTGGATCCACGTCTGGGTATTTTACGTGTTCATAAATTAATTAAGAATACATCAGCAGAAACACTATTTAAAAATAATTTAAACCTGAAAACAAAATTGAAGCGGCTCTCGCTTTTATCCGTGTAAACACTGGATAAAGGGAGTTACAAAAACAGACACGTGGGCTCTTTAGTATGCTCTATCTCTCTCTCCCATTCATTGCGCGCCTGATATAAGCGCACCGCTTTTCAATTGAAAAAAAAATCATTTTTAGTAATTTGTAACGATTTTTATGTATTTTTTGTATCATAAAGTTTCATTGTTAATACACATATTTATAGATGAAAAAGTAATTAAAACTAGTAAATATAGAAAATAAGGCAGCTTAAAGACAGCGCGCGGCTACTCAAAACACAATGCAAAACGATCCCCCCTACCTAGATTAGCACAGATGTATGCTGCAATCCATTTGATTTCAAATTTTGTTGCCTCACCAACCACTCTAAGCAACTGCACTACACATTAGCCCTAAATAGAGACTTTATTTTGCTTACCTTAGCTCAGTTCTCCGCATACAGGTACCACAGTGGGGCATTACGGTGATACCTTCCAGAAATTTAAGTCTCTTGCAGAACAATGCTATGCAATTGCATAGCAGGTGTTTCGCTGTATCCCAGAATCGGCAAATTTATATAGATCAGCTTGAAATTTTGGGTCATTGATTTATATTATAAGACCCTTGTAATGCACATGTGAAAAAGATTTTCATTAGACATAAACAGTTTTATTTGCTAATATTTTTGTAAGTTTTTTTGGCAATAATTTTTAAATAAATTAACCGATTTTAATATTTTTCCGCTCATTTTGTAGTTTTTCAAATGCCCTAAATTTTTTTTCAAACATTTTCCTTAAAATTTTATATTTTGACCTACAGTTTGTTAATGACGAATTTTCCAAGAAGTTTTTTTATGGTATATAGGTAACCACTTATTACCATAATCGTTCCAATACATTTCACTTTTCATATCTCTGTATATAACTATAACAAAAAAACATGGATTTTCAACGTAATTTGATCAAACTATATAAACAGCACAGAAAATTATATTTTAGAGATAACTTAAAGTCGTAGTATGCAAAAATTCACCAATATGTGAGTGAAAGATATGATAAATTTGCGTGAGCAAGCTATTACAGGTATACTGTTAATAAGCACTATTTATAGGTTTATCCTTGTTTTTGTATTATCATTATAGAATGTCATAGCTTTAATTAAGGATCATTTGGCATACTGGCTTTGCCTAAATTAGCCATAAATTATTTGCTTACTAAACTGGTAATTAATTATACCAGTTTAATACATTTAAAATGGGTTCATGTTTGCAAATGCCTCAAATAATTAAATTACTATTATTGAGTAAATTGCATGCCATCACTCTACTTTCATAAATTAAATTAACATCCAATTTTTAGCAAAAGAAGTCGTGAAATAATTGTGTTCTAATTAAATCCAGTAAATATTATTTTAATAAATAATAACAGAGGAGGACAAAATTAAATTTTTTGTGGCGAGCTGGACCAGCATCCCGCAATGGGATGGGAAAATTTTCGGAAAGATGTAAGACAGCTGACAGATTATATTAGAGATGTTAGAATAAGAAAACTACAGAAATGAGTACAAGAAATATTGAATCGCATCCAACAGCACTGCCCAACAATGCCTTTATATACTAAAACAGAAACTTTCCATGATTATAAGAGATATAAAGTCGGCAATAACCTAAAACGAGACAATGTCCTTTTTGAACGATCGGAAAAGGTTTTTTGTTAGAAGTTTAACTTTTTACCAATCTTGGCTAATAATAGATACCCGAATAAATGGCAAGTGGAAGAGTTCTGGAGAAGTCAACTATCTACAACCACCACACATCAACGCTAGAGCATCAAGTTTGCCCGGATTACAGCCAGATAAAATTTGAACCTTTCACTACCGAGGAAATCACCAGCATCGTCAGGGGACTCCATAATTGGAAAGTCCCGGATCCAAAACTACTGGCTTAAAAAGTTGCGAAGTATACACCAACCATTGACTCTTCTGATAAATGATGTTTTGCTGGATCCACAGAAAATTCCGTTTTTTTAGGAGTTAGGAATAACGTATTTCTTGCAAAAGGATCAGCATAATACACAAGATCCAGCCAAATATCGGTCACACGTCTTTCTACGCTGTACGAGGTGATCACATCGTGCTTGATACAACGTATCCACGCACACTGCCAGCCAAAACAATATAATTGCAACTCAGCGAAAAGGATATGCCTGAGGCGCAATGAATGGCAAGGAGCAACTTATTATCGATTCGGTCATCTGCCATCAGGCTAACACCAACCGGAGGAACCTTTTCGCAGCCTACGTTAACTACCAAAAAGCTATCGACTCAGTACCGCATGACTGGATGGTAGCTATACTGCAAATAAATAAGGTCGATGTATATATTGTGTCCATTTTAGAACACCTCATGTCAACTTGAAAAACTAGGATCCAAGTACAAATACCATCCAGCAACATCATCGGGACAGACGTAATCGAAATACGAAGGAGAATATTTCAGAGAGATTCATTACGTCCATTGCGGTTCTTCCTTGCCATGAACCTACTATTACGCCGTTTAAATTTCACCAGATGTGGCTTCAATATTAAGAACAATCGTGAAAAGGTGGTAAAACTAAATCATCTTCTGTATATAGATGACCATAAATTGATGGCTGCCACTAGAAAATAGCTGGAAGAAATTTTAAAATGCTGTTCAGCCTTGACAAATGCCGCACTTTAAACATAACACAGGAAAGATACAACCCGGAGCATTTGAGGCAATGGAGGCAAAACAGACCTTCAAAAACTTGAACATGAAACAGGCACAAAGAATTGATCAAGACGGAATTAACCAACGAGTTCATAACATTCTTTTGGAATTGTGAAATGGATCAGAATGGACATGGAAAGTCTACAGTCGAAAATCGACAGACTTCTAACAAAGGCACACAAACATCACCTTCGTAGCACCACTGAGCGGACAATGCTGCCAGGATATCTGTTATCGCATTATGATAACATTTTGCAAAAGTTACTGGAACTTTCAAAAGGTTCAACAAAATACTTAAGCCCAACCATACAAAATGAGTTTATTCATTTGTTGGGAACCCAGGTAGAAAACTAATTTTATAACGAAATTCGCGCCGCTCCATTTAGGCCGGCGGAATTAGCCTCATATGAAGTGATTTTGAAATTTATTGTTAGTAGACTTCTCACTACGTAGAAACCTTCAGAATGATAATAGTAATTACGTAGTATCCTATGTCTCATTTTCTTTTTTGGGGAAAATTTTTTATTTACCAATTAAAACAGTTTTTTCGAGTTTTTAAAAAAGCTTTTATTTTTCAATAAAAGAGTTTCAAGCAAAAGTTATGCGCTTTAAAAATACCTACAAAATGAGTTAAAGCTCATCTAATTCGGATAATTTTTTTGTTAGTTATTGCAAAAAAACCGAATAAAATGGCTGCTTTTTCAATTGTTTATAAACAATAGAAAAATATATTGTATTAACTTTATATTGCATCTGAAGGAGCCTCTTGTTGCATACAACAAATATGCAAAATTTCAAGTGAAAATATTGAATAGTTTTTTGCACAGTGGATTTATTTATAACTTTTTTATGTTTTTTTGTTTATTTATTCTCAGCGATCTAGAGGTTGTACAGCAATCTGCGGATACGCAAATGAAAGTTCCAGACTTATAATAACGATAACAAAAAAGAACGAAATGAATTGTTGATCTTGAATTGTTGAAACAGATAAACAAAGTTGTGGTGGATTTTTTCTTTATGAACAAATAGAACACCTCTTCTACAATTTTTGATATCGAAATGCCAATAAGTGGACGTGATAGATGAGATTTTTGCTTATATTTTGAAAAACAAATTCTGTACGACCACTAGAAGCTGAAATAAAATTTTTTTATCAAAAAATCGCTGCTGCGCTGTTTACTATTAAGGGATTATTTAAGCAGGAACTCCTAGGGAGATGGTTAAACTATTGCATGCAGAAGTTTACAACTCAATTACTTCAAAATTGTTGATGTAGCAATAGTTTAAAGTTGCACTTACTCCGAGAGTCAGAAAGTGAGCAGTTGAGGGGACGTTCTTTCAGCCTGTGGTGCGCGGAAAAAAACGTAACTCGAACGCTTCAAATTCGTACAATGAATGCATGTTCTTGTAATCAAATTATTGGTAAACATAGCAATAAACAAATTGTTATACTTTTATACGTTTTATGCATAATTATAATGTTACCGTACTTACGTGCTTTTCAAATTGCGTTACAGTGGTCAAAAGCATACTATTAATTAGGTCTATTAAAAATCAGATTGAATATTAATGTACCATTAATATTTATCGAGATATAGCATGAAACAAATTGCAACATTTGTTGATACCATTATTATTTTTCGAGATTCAGAATAAACTACATTTGACGCATATATTGTAAGCGATTATCCAATCGAGAATTATTGTAATATTACTTTCAAAGACGATGAAAGTAATAGGGAAGAAAATAATTTTGATTATGATAATAATGATGATGTCGATGATGATGATAATTATGTCAATGATGAGAGTGATAATGATGATGATGAGAGTGATAATGAAAATAATAATTGCTAAGTATAGGCCAATCACCTGCCTACCCACACTGTATAAGGTGATCACCTCCTGCCTGACCCAACGCATCTATGCACATTGTGAGCAAAATAATATCATTGCAACTCAACAGAAAGGATGTACGAGGGGCGCAATGGGATGCAAGGAACAATTGATTGTTGACTCTGTCATATGTAACCAAGCCTGTACCAACCGAAGAAACCTCTTTGCTGCCTACGTGGATTATAAGAAGGCCTTCGACTCAGTACCACATGAGTGGCTCAAAACTATATTAAGAATGTACAGGGTCGACAATAATTTTGTTTCCCTTTTAGAACGCATCATGTTAACCTGGAGAACTAGGATCCAATTGCAAGTGCCATCCAGCGACACCATCGAAACTAACACCATTCCGATACGAAGAGGAATATTTCAAGGCGATTCACTTAGCCCATTGTGGTTCTGCCTTGCAATGAACCCACTATCACGCCGTTTGAACTCCACCAGACACGGCTTTAGTGTTAGAAACAACAACGAAGAGATAGTCAGAGTGAATCATCTTCTATACATGGATGATCTTAAACTGATGGCTGCTACCAGAAGCCAGCTGGAACAAATGCTTAAAATTGTAGAGGAGTTCTCCGGGGATATCGGAATGCAATTTGGACTTGACAAGTGCCGTATTTTGAACATCGTTAAAGGGAAGATACAACCGGGGGCTTTTGAAATGCAGAACGGTGAAACTATAGCTGCAATGGAAGCAGACCAAACATACAAATATCTAGGTATGAAACAGGCTAAAAGAATTGATCATGGCACTATGAAGGCCGAATTGACAGCCGAATTTGTCAGGAGGGTGAGGCGGGTATTAAGAACTAATTTAAATAGTAGAAATTTGTTTAAGGCGCTCAACACGTATGCTTGCTCTGCGCTAAGCTACTCTTTTGGAATTGTAAAGTGGAGCAGGACAGACATCCAGAACCTGCAAAGAAAAATAAGGACACTCCTAACAAAAGCACAAAAACATCACCCTCGGAGTGCTATTGAACGTACAATGCTTCCAAGACCCCGGGGAGGAAGGGGATTGGTGGATATTGGTAAGCAGCTCGACCAACAAATAATAAACTTACGTTCATATTTCCACAGGTTGGCGGACTCTTCCACACTACATCGAGCAATATGCGAGGCAGACGATTCAACACCGCTACAGTTGAGGGAACAAGATATTACTTCTCACCACCAAACAGACCAAGAGAAGTTACAAACCTGGCTACGGAAGCCACTTCATGGACGGCATCCAAATGAGGTCAATCAGGACAATGTCGACAACTCAGCGTCGAACTACTGGTTGATTTCAGGACAGATGTTTCCGGAAACGGAGGGCTTCTTGTTAGCTATCCAAGACCAGGTTATTCCGACGAAGAACTATCGGAAGTTCATCATTAGAGATCCCTCAATAGAAAATGACCAATGCAGATATGGCTGTCGAACATCGGAGACAGTTCAGCACATAACTGGAGGATGCCAAGCATTTGCCGCAACCGAGTATAAGGAAAGACACGACTCAGCCGCTAAGATACTCCACCAAGAGTTAGCAGAAAAGTTAAACCTATTACAGGTAGGAAAAGTGCCTTATTACAAGTACAATCCGGAGCCTATTCTTGAAAACAACCAGGTCAAGTTATATTGGGACCGAACGGTTCTGACGGATCAAACAGTAGCTCATAATAGACCGGACATTATACTAATAGATAAAATTTCTAGGCGAACTACACTAATCGACATTGCGGTGCCTAACAACAACAACCTAAGGCCAAAATATAACGAGAAGATCGCCAAATACAGAGATCTGGAGGTCCAAATCCGAAGACAATGGGCAATGAACAGCGTCCAAACGATTCCCATAATACTGTCAACAACTGGAGCGATACCGAAGAACCTCCTGCAGAACATCAAGGGACTGGGCCTTAGTGAGCATCTTTATAAACCGATGCAGAAAGCAATTCTCCTAGCAACCGCGCGAACCGTCCGAAAATTCATGGGAAATGCAGCAGACAACGTCACCTAGGACCCGATAACATGGAAAGGGTTCCCACAGAGCTTCATACTTTTGGCGTCTTTGTATGCCTGGTATGAGTGAATAATCCCTGGAGGGAGTGCGAAGCCGTTTGGCTTGTAAATCATAATTGTAATAATAATAATGAAACCGATCAGGGTTTCGAAAATGAGTGTCCATCGATGTCTAAGAAATGGATAACAGAATAAATATTTTGTACAGATTTAAGCAAAAAATATGTATATTAGAAAAAAATTTTGTTTGGAAAAATATTCGTCCAATAAAATAAACAATATAGTTAACATGTGTTTTTCTTGTACAACCAATAATTTGGCGGCAAATAACAGTTGCAATTTGTTTCATGGTATAACTCCATACATATTAATGGTTCATTAAAAATCAATCTGATTTGTAATATTCATAATTAGTAGTATACTGTTGACCACTGAAACATTTTTTTCGCAATTTGAAAAGTACGTGCAACAATGTGTTTATTGCTATGTTTAACAATAATCTGATTACAAAACATATCATCTGTTGTTCATATCTCGTCGAGAAATCACAAATTAAAAAAAAATTCTACAACCAATATTAGCCGAGATAATCCAACGAACGAATTAGAAGCGTCCGAGTCACGCTTTTTTCGCGCGTCGCAGGCTGAAAGAACGTTTTCTTTTCAAAATATGCGTCAAAATCTCACCTATCACGTCCACTTATCGGCATTTCGATATCAACAATTATCGAAGCGTTATTCTATTTTTTTATAACGAAAAAACTTACCACAAATTTGTTTATCTGTTTTAACAATTTAAAATGAACAGTTGATTTTTTTTTATTATTGTTAGTATAAGTCTCGAGCTTTCATTTGCGCATCCGCAGATTACTGTACGATCTCTAGATCGCTGAGAATAAACAATCAAAAAAAAAACATAAAATGTTATAAACAAATTCACTGTCTAAAAAAAGGATGGAACATTTTTACTTGAAATTTTGCATACTTGTTGTAGTTTAAAGTTAATACAATAAATTTTTCTATTGTTTATTAACAATTGAAAAAACATCCATTAGATTTACAAGCTAAACGGCTTCGCACTTCTTCCAGGGATTATTCACTCATACCAGGTATACAAAGACACCAAAAGTATGAAGCTCTGTGGTGACCCTTTCCATGTTATCGGGTCCTAGGTGGCGTGGTCTTCTGCACTTCCTACAAACTTTCGGACGGTTCGCGCAGTCGCAAGGAGAACTGCTTTCTGAATCGGTTTATACAGATGCTCATTAAGGCCCAGTCCCTTGATGTTCTGTAGGAGGTTCTTTGGTATCACTCCAGTTGTTGACAGTATTATGGGAATCGTGTGGATGCTGTTCATTGCCTACTGTTTACGGATTTGCACCTCTAGTTCTCTGTATTTGGCGATCTTCTCATTGTATTTTGGTCTTAGGTTGTTGTTATTAGGTATAGCAATGTCAATCAGTGTAGTTCGCCTGGCAATTTTATCTGTTAGTATAATGTCTCGCCTGTTATGAGCAACTGTTTGATCTGTTAGGACCGTTCGATCAAAGTATAATTTGAACTCGTTGTTTTCAAGAATAGGCTCTGGATTATATTTGTAGTAAGGCACTTTTCCCACCTGCAATAGTTTTAACTTATCTGCTAACTCTTGGTGGAGTATCTTAGCGGCTGAATCGTGTCTTTCCTTATACTTGGTTGCGGCAAACGCTTGGCATCCTCCAGTTTTATGCTGATGTTCGACAGCCATATCTACATTGGTCATTTTCTATTGAGGGATCTCTGATAATGAACTTCCGATAGTTCTTCGTCGCAATAACCTGGTCTTGGATAGCTAACAAGAAGCCCTCCGTTTCCGAAAATATCTGTCCTGAAATCAACCAGTAGTTCGACGCTAAGTGGTCGACATTGTCCTGGTTGACCTCATTTGGATGCAGTCCATGAAGTGGCTTCTGTAGCCAGGCTTGTAACTTCTCTTGGTCTGTTCGGTGGTGAGAAGCAATATCCCGTTCCCTCAGCTGTAGCGGCGTTGAATCGTCTGCCTCGCATATTGCTCGATGTAGTGTGGAAGAGTCCGCCAACTTATGGAAATAAGAACGCAAGTTTATTAGTTGTTGATCGAGCTGCTTACCAATATCGATCAATCCTCTTCCTCCTTGGTGTCTTGGAAGCATTGTACGTTCAATAGCACTCGGAGGGTGGTGTATGTGTGCTTTTGTTAGGAGTGTTCTTATTTTTCTTTGCAGGTTTTCGATGTCCGTCCTGCTCCATTTTACTATCCTAAAAGAGTAGCTAAGCGCAGAGCATGCGTACGTGTTGAGTGCCTTGAACAAATTTCTACTATTTAGACTAGTTCGTAACACCCGTCTTACCCTCCTGACAAATTCGGTTGTCAATTCGGTCTTCTTAGTGCGATGGTCAATTCGTTTAGCTTATTTCATACCTAGGTATTTGTATGTTTGTTCTGCTTCCATTGCAGCAATAGTTTCACCGTTCTGCATCTCAAATGCTCCCGGTTGTATCTTTCCTTTAACGATGTTCAAAATACGGCACTTGTCAAGTCCAAATTGCATTCCGATATCCCCGGAGAACTCCTCAACAATTTTGAGCATTTGTTCCAGCTGGTTTTTGGTAGCAGCCATCAGTTTAAAATCATCCATGTATAGATGATGATTCAATCTTGCTACCTCTTCGTTGTTTTTTCTATTACTAAAGCCGTATCTGGTGGAGTTCAAATGGCGTTACAGAGGGTTCCTTGCAAGGCAGAACCACAATGGGCTTAGTGAATCGCCCTGAAATATTCCTCTTCGTATTGGGATTGTATTAGTTTTGATGGTATCGCTGGATGGAACTTTCAGTTGGATGCTAGTTCTCCAGGTTGATATGATGCGTTCTAAAAAGGAAACAAAATGATCATCGACCCTATACATTCTCAATATAGTTTTGAACCATTCATGTGGCACTGAGTCGACGGCCTTCTTATAATTCACGTAGGCAGCAAAGAAGTTTCTTCGGTTGGTACAGGTCTGGTTACATATGACAGAGTCAACAATCAATTGCTCCTTGCATCCCATTGCTCCCCTGGTGCATCCTCTCTGTTGAGTTGCGATGATGTTATTTTTTTCACACAATGCATAGATGCGTTGGGCAAAACAGGAGGTGATTACCTTATATAGTGTGGGAAGGCAGATGATCGGCCTATACTTAGCTGGGTCATGTGTGTTATGTTGGTCCTTTGGTAAGAGATACGTAATACCTTCTGTCAAAAACAATGGCATCTTCGCTGGATTTAGAAAAACATCATTAATAAGTTTAGCCAGTTGATGATGTATACACCAGAACTTCTTGAGCCAGTAGTTCTGGATCTTGTCGAGACCTGGAGATTTCCAGTTATGGAATTCCTTGATTATTCCTGAGATTTCTTCGGTGGTAAATGGCTCAAACTGCATCTGGCTGTAGTCTTGGCAGATTTGGTATTCTTGATTGATCCAGCCGGCTGCGATGTTGCCATTAGCGTGTGTGGAAAGTTGGTTTCCCCAGAACTCTTCTACCTGCTCTCTGTTGGGATATCTTTATCTGCCATGTTAGGTGGAGAGTTTAGCTTGCGGTAGAAAGCCTTTTCGGATCTTTGGAACAGCGCATTGTCTCGTTTCCGGTTATTACTGGTCTTGTATCGCCATAGCCGTACTGCAACAGCAAAGAACTTCTGTTTCAGCGTGTCGAGGCATTGTTGAGCCGTACCATTCACTGGATCATATTGCGAATGGTACCGGGCTCGATCTATTATTTCCTCAACTCGTCTCTGAAGTTTACTTGTCCTCGTGCCCCTAATATACTTCGTCAGCTGTCCTATATCTTTTCGAAGATCTTGGAGAAAAAACAGCCATTATAATTACTGTTATCATTCTGAAGGTTTCTACGTAGTCAGATGTCTACTAACAATAAATTTTTTCCTGATGCTAATTCCGCCGGCCTAATTTTATACAATAATTTTAGACACTATGTAAAATAGAACAGTTGAGTGTTGTTTTGTGCTATAGTCTTTTTCATAAAAATGATAATAACGAAATCATACAGGTTGAATGTACAGACCATTTACTGAATATTAAGGGATTCAAAGGAATATACTTTATGCTGTGTTGTCAAAGAGTGATGGTTTTTACCACCCGCATATTTGACCTCTTTAACAATGTTATGTTAAATTTATTGCAAAAAAAATTGCAACATTATCGATATCGATCGATTATTGGTATCGGCTAAAACACGGCTAGTCATAATTAAAGGAAAATTCGAAAAATCTAAAATATTACCCTCGCCCTCTAGGGGATGAAAATGGAAGTCAGGATTGTCCATTAGTGCGACAAATTCCCATATCTCTATTAAGGGAATTAGAAAAAATATTTTTTACAATGTAACGTAACCTTTAAAAATATATAATTTTATTCATTCAGGGTTAATTATAAATTTGAAAGAAACTAAAGCTTTGTCTTTTAAGCGGAGATTACAGGTGTATGAAAACACTTTTATTTCACGAATCCAGATAGAAGGCACTGTTCCAATTTCGTAGAATTATACCTCAAAACAACATAAATTATGCTAATAATAAAACATAAGATGGAATTTTATAGGAGGGTAGCCATTTGTATGTCGGGAATAACAAGCAGCGTACGTATAAAGCATTAAGCGTTATACTTCATTTTCAAAGTAAATAAACTTTCTGTTGAAAAAATTAACACAGTTTTGTTGTAAATGTGATCTTTAAATAACTGGGAAGCTGTATATAGTTTTCCAACACGTGTCTATGATTCCATCTGATTTTCATTTGTACGATGTTTTTTCGCAAATAATACATTTTGTTAGTATCTATCATATAACTACTACGTTGATAATTGCGTTGATATTAGTTCTTGACTGAGCTTAACTTTTTTACGTTCGCTAATATTATCTTTACTTAGATTACTATTTTTTCTTTTTAGATTTTCATTTAATCTACTGTTTTATATGTATATATTTTTATAGCACACATTTGTCAAGTGGAACTTGATAAAATCTAAAAATTACATTACTCGCATTCAGTAATCACATCTTATATTGAATTAATATTTATTTGAAGTTGTTTTCAATTAAATAAAATGTTTGAAATCTAGAATTATTTGTATAATATTTGTTATAAAGTAATTTTACCTTCTTTGGCTGTTACATACAAGCGACAAAACACAATGTGTCGATGCAAATCGGCAGCGTCGCATATTCAATACCTACTTTGGTCAGAACTCGTTAAATTTATGCCTTTTTTATTTTACTTTATTTTTGACAAATAATGCACAAATCAATGTTAAAATAATAATCTTTTTCAAATTTACTCATACTGCTACCTTCAACAACTTGTCTATTTCCAATATAAAACTTACCAGTGCGCTTGAATGAAAGTACAGGCATTAGCGTCATTAACAAGTTGCAACCTGATTAGATACTAGCTCGCGAAGACATTAGTGTGATCATAATTTTTCTAATTGCTTATTCTCAGCTTAAAAATACTGTCTAAGAGCCGTTTTACACACCCAAGAATTATTCCGAAAATTATGGCAAAAATTTTCAGCAAATTTTTGCCGAAAATTATTTGGAAATAATTTTCAAAAAAAATACCACTCTGTATGATACGTACAAGAAATCTGAATATTATTTTGGTAATAATTTTGTCGTTGCTCATGTTGCACATATGACGTTTCAACAGTGAAAAAGTTAACTTGCTCTGGGGATAACCTTAAAATGTGATAAATATGAAAGTTTCTGAACATATATAATCAAGAAAGCACAAAACAAGGAATATTTTGTGCAAGAAACAATGAGTAAATATTGAGATTAGGTGGAATACCAAACGCAGGCTGTCAATTCATAAATTTTATTCTGCGTCGATTTCCGCGCACTTTCCGCATTTTAGTCATAAAAATATAGAATACGTTCTATATTTTTATGCCGAAAATTTTCACCCAAATTTTAACAATAATTTTTTAATGTGTAAAACAGCAAATTAGTTTTATGAAAATTTTCAACATAATTATAAGATAAATTTTGACTATAATTCTTGTGTGTGTAAAACGGCTCTAACTGATGTGCTATTAATAAAATGTGTACACTATACTTACTACAGTACGATATAGCGTTTTATTCACTATGCCACATTTTAAAAATGGATTGTAATTATTAGGCAGAATAGACATCAACCGGCCCGCTCTCAAACATAGTTATTATAACTGAAGTTCCTTATGCTATGCTTTATTTATTGATTAGATGCTGTACAATCGGCTGGGCAACAGATACAGCACTCTGTTTATGCTCTTTCTCTTTGTAAAAGTTTAAAGTATCATATATCAAGAATAGAAATTTTTCAAAATTTGTTAGTGAAAAATTGCTGAAAAAAAAACGTGTTTTTGCCTTACAAACAAGAGCATTTTCAATTCAATTGATTAACAATGCACACCATTAACAACGCAGATATTCTGGAAAAAAATATTTATGTTCAAAATTTTTGCACAAAATAAAATATATGATTATTTTCGTATTGGGATTAATCCCAGCTTATAGTTCTTTGCTCAGTTAGAGATCGAAAGGTAAAAGTTTTTGGACCACCT
Source organism: Diaprepes abbreviatus (assembly GCA_034092305.1). Taxonomy (NCBI): domain Eukaryota; kingdom Metazoa; phylum Arthropoda; class Insecta; order Coleoptera; family Curculionidae; genus Diaprepes; species Diaprepes abbreviatus. The sequence continues at coordinate 18,221,788 of JASJET010000031.1, forward strand.
GGAAATGGAATAAATGCAATCCCTGTTCTATTAAAGTTCTATTATTTAGAAACTCTAAATTTCAAACTTAAGGATTAGGTGTCAAATTCAGATTTTCTTTAATTCGTTCTAAAATTTCTTCCTCAACCTTTAGTGTCGTAGTCATCGTCCATAATCAATCGTTGCAGAAGCAAAACTACCGGTTTCTCGAAGGCGCCTTTCAACAGCCGCAAATGATTGGTGATTTGGTACGCATCTACTTGAAAATCTTTCTCTACATATTCTCACCGACTCCCGACAATTTCCTTGTTATAAAGCTTTAGATGAAGACGAAGTGCTGCTGGTGGCACCTTCTGCAATGTACATCGAAACTGTAATCAGATCTTGACTTCTCGTTCTAAAAAACCTCAAAGTATCCTCATATCCTAGCCTCAGAAATTTGCACTAGCATTTTGTACAAAACTTTTAGAGTCACCCAGTGTTTCATCATGTCTGCCCGTACCATTTTTTCTCATTTGTATCTCATGTCTGTGTTTGGCTTAATTGAAATAATGTTCTTGCAAAATTTCATTGCAAAAGATGAGAAAATATCAACGCAGGGTGACTCATAATATATATTCTGATCTTCTCCTCTAATACACCGATGGATACAAAGCTTTGAAGCTTAAGATATATGCGAAGTGCTGATGATGGCTCCCTCTACAATATACATCGAAACTGTAATCAGATCTTGAGTTCTTTTTCTATACAACCTGAAAGTGCCAAATTTAAAATAAACCAAGCAATTATTAAGATATAAGAAAGTTTTAAAAAATTATAATTTTGACACCTTGTATTTCGGAACTATCAATTTTTGAACGAAAATAAATTGAGCTAGTACCTCAGAAATTTATTTTGTACAGACCTTTTAGCGACACTCGTATAAGGTTTCCTAGTTGTCTACGAAATCCAAAAAACTGTAAATAAAAATAGAAAAATGGAATTAAATCTTCCTTACATAAATTGATTTAAGATTAAAGATTTTTTCCATGTTGTACCTATGTCTCCCCACTAAATGACGCCTCTGCTAATAACCCATTGCTCAAATCTGAAGATAAAATAAACATGATAAAATTTTATAACTTTCCAGCAAATAAATCCAAATCTAAAACATCGACAAAACAGGTTAAATTTTCCATTAAATAATGCTATTTATAAACACTTCATTCACTTTAACCACAAAATCATTGAGCCAAATACCCAAGTACCCAATAAAAATTTTATAAGGTGGTAATTTTAGGTATGCAAAATATGGCTCGTTCAAAATGTTTATAGCGGAATAATGTGGGATGGAGGCAACAAATTTTACTCCATTCATAAACATTTTGATGTCACCTTTTACGAACAGATGTCACACCAACACTTGACATTTTTATGAGGCATATCCTGTTTTTACGTGTAAATATATTTTGTGCTAATTGAAGTTAAATGTTGTTTAATAATTTATATCTTTCTTCTCTCGATAATAGTCAGGAATACTTTTCTTTTAACAGATTAACTGACAAAAATATGCAAATATATCAGTTTCTGTTAATATTATTACCCGAAATACTTTTACGTGTATTTTCGTGTGATTTGCGCAAGTGTATTTACGCCAAAAGTCTGTCAATCAACGTTGTACACGTATTTTCCGGGCACCATGTCAACGTAAGAAATCTCGAAAACTAAGGATTTTTCAAAAATAAATAATAATAAGAGACAGAAGTTTATTTATTTCAAGGGAGCCAAACGTCTATCACCTTGGTTCTGACTTTGGACTTGTATATTAAGGCCATTTCAAAGTCAACTGTCTTTTTTCAAATAGGATCCCCTATTTTTTTGTTGCAAAAATGGAAATTAGAGAAAATTCACCGTCCAACGATATATATATTGACTTTGAAATGGCCTCGATATTCAAGTCTAAAGTTAGTACCAAGGTCATGGACGTTTGGCTCCTTTGAAATAAATAAACTTCTGTCTCTTATTATTATTATTTTTTTGAATAACACTTAGTTTGCGACATTTCTTAATTTTATATATATATATATATATATATATATATATATATATATATATATATATATATATATATATATATATGTATGTATGTATGTATGTATATATATATATATATATATATATATATATATATATATATATATATATATATATATATATATAAATATATAAATATATAAATATATAGTCAGGGCTTTCATATATTTGCGCAAGCTCTATGTTGCTTCTCATTCTGTGACGGCCTGTTTCAAGATCTCGGTATGAGCCATATGTTATGCGCAGGATTTTTCTCTCAAACCTTCTTAGCAGCTCCGTATCGTGGACTGTCAGAGTCCATGTTTCACTGGCGTAGATTGCTACTGGTCGTATTATTGTTCGATAAATTTCGGTTTTTGCCTTTCTAGTGATAAATTTTGACTTAAGCAAGGTTGTATCGCAAATGTACATTTATTTGCTTGTGTGATGCGCTGTTTAACCTCTTCCTGCATATTATTGTTTGCCGTTATCACTGCCCCAGGTACTTGAAAACTCGCACATGCTCAAAATTATAGTCATCCATGGTGACGTTCTGCCTGATTCTGTCTCGGGCGGGGTTGCGGGAGACATGCATGTATTTGGTCTTTCCTTCATTTATTCGGAATCCTATTCTCTGAGCTTCTTTTTGTATCTTTATGAAGTTTTCCTTCACACTGACTGTGCTTTCTCCTATCGCGCCCATATCATCCGCGTAGGCCAAAATAAGTTTAGGGCCACTTGGCCCAAAAACCTCCGCGTCAACTGATACTGTTCTTACGGCTTTCTCCAGTGCAAGGTTAAACAGTACTGGCGACAAAGCATCTCCCTGTTTTAATCCTCTGTTAATAGAAAATGTTTGGCTACACTCTCCTTCAATTTTGACACATCTTTTTACCCCCTCCAAGCATGCTCTACACAGTCTAATCAGCTTGTGCGGGATTCCAAATTCTTCCACAGCTTCCCACAACCTTATCCTAATAACACTGTCATATGCTTGCTCGAAATCTATGAACAAGGTATGTAAGTTTTTGTTAAATTCCCAACATTTCTCTAGCATCTGTCGGATAGTGAACAGCTGGTCAACGGTTGATCTTCCGCTTCGAAAGCCATATTGGTAGTCTCCGATAATCTCCTCGGTATACGGAGAGAGACGTTGAAGGAGAATGCTGGAGAATAATTTATAGGGGTGGCTTAGTAGAGCAATACCTCGGCAATTTTTACATTGCATTTGGTCCCCTTTTTTGTGGAGTGGAATTATTACCCCTTCTTTCCATTCATCAGAAATGATTTCTTGATTCCAAATTTGTTTCACGAGGTTATGTATTTGTGTGATTAGGTCGTTCCCTCCATGTTTCAGACTTTCTGCCAAGATATTATCTCGACCTGCCGTTCTGTTATTTTTGGGCTTCTTAATGGCTCTAATGGTCTCTTCCATGGATGGAGGTGGGATATTAACCTCTGCCGTAGCGAATACTGTAGCTTCAGGTTTTTCCTGCGTCGGCACGTTTAGTAGTTCATCAAAGTAGCACTTCCACCTGTCCAGCACCTCCACTTTTGAGGCGGTGATTGTGCCATCGTTAAGCTTTAGCATTGTGGCACTTCTTGGGCGGAATCCCTTTTTATGCCTCCCCACTTCCTTGTAGAACCTCCTAGTTTTGCCGTTCTGAAAATCAGCCTGTAAGTTAAGTACTTTTTCTGTCTCATGTTCTTTTTTCTTTTTCCTGATCAATTTACGTAGCTGTGTTCTTGGTTCGTTAAACCTAATTGTTGTCTGCTCTGATGGGTTATGAAGCATTTTAATTCGTGCCTCTGTTTTGATGGCACCAAGATTTTTGTACTCATCATCAAACCAGGGATGTCGGCTGGGTTTTGGTTTGGGGCCTAATACACTTCCGTTTGCTTCCCTGATGCTTTCCTTTATGTGCTTCCAGCTAGTTTCTATATTGTCAGTTTCTGCTATTCTGCTAAGGTTCCGGGAGATTCTGTTCTTGTAAGCTAGGCATATTTGTGGGTCTCGTAGTTTATTCATGTCGTGTTGTGCCTCTGGTCTGGATTTATTGTTTTTGTGTGAAGATATGCGAGTTCTAACTTTGGCTGCCACCAGCAGGTGAGATCGGAGTCTGCTTCGGCCCCTCTGTATCTTCTCACGTCTATTATATTGTTGGCATGTCTAGAGTTGACCAGTACATGGTCTATTTGATTTCTGGTAACGCCGTCATTCGAAATCCACGTTTGTTTGTGCGGAAACATCGTTGACTTTACCCTTAACGCGTTTGACGATGCTAGATCTATGACTCTTGTTCCATTATCGTTCGATATGTCATGCAGGCTGTGAAATCCCGCCACTGGGTTTGCTGCGGGCTCCTTTCCAATTTTTGCGTTGAAGTCGCCCAATATTATAAGCATATCTTGTTTCGGTATTTGATTAATAACTGTTTGTAGGGTACCATAGAAAGTATCCTTTATATCATCCTGTGTCGCTTCTGTTGGTGCATATGTGGATATCAAACTGAGGCTGTGAAGCCTGCCTCGCATCCTTATGCAGCAGATCCTTTCGTTAACGGGTGTAAATCCAATGACTTCACTCAACAGTTGTTCTTTAATCGCGAAACCTGTTCCACTTTCGTGTCTTGATTCATGGCCACTGTAGAAAATAATATAGTTTTCTACCCTTACGTTACCTGATCGGGTCTATCTGATTTCTTGGAGTGTTGTTATATCCATGTTATATTTTTGGAGGGACTGGACTGTCACTGTTGATGTACCTGGTCTATACCAGCTTAGTATGTTCCATGTTCCAATATTCATGTCCTTATTTCGTAACTTGTGTCGTCTTCTTATTTCTGTCTGGTTCCGAGGCAAATATTTCGGTTTCATAACAATTAGGTTTTATGGGGTTAGGTTGTTAGCCTAACGCCCAACCCTCCTCCTTTACCCGAGCTTGGGACCGGCAGTGGCAGCCGCTGAACTACTCAATTCATCCAACACCTGCCAAAGGCGAAGTTATATATATATATATATATATATATATATATATATATATATATATATATATATATATATATATATATATATGCCATGTCACTTTTTCAGATCTAGAGATCATTTGAATGTTAAACTCGATCGTCTGGCTAAAAAGCGCAAAGAGGCTTAGAAAGCGAAAGTTTTAATGACAAGAGACATAGGTTTCTTTATGTTGAATGGTCTTGATGTTTATGACCTCGACACTGACCTTGGCCTGGTATTTTAAAGTCAACATTGTTTTTTCGAATAAGAACTCCGATTTATTATTACAAAAATGGGAACTAAAGAAAATTCCCTGTCCAATATCTAGGTATGAAACAGGCTAAAAGAATTGACCACCGGACTATGAAAGTCGAATTCCACAGAATTTGTCGTGAGGGTAAGGCGGGTATTACGAACTAACCTAAATAGTAGAAATTAGTTTAAGGCTCTCAACACGTACGCTTGCTCTGCACTTAGCTACTCTTTCGGCATTGTAAAATGAAACAGGACAGTCATCCAAAACCTGCAAAGAAAAATAAGAACACTACTAACAAAAGCACAAAAACATCACCCTTGGAGTGCTATTGAACGTACAATGCTTCTAAGACATCAAGGAGGAAGAGGATTGGTGGATATTGGTAGGCAGCTCGACCAACAAATAATAAACTTACGTTCATATGTCCACAGGTTAGCGGACTCTTCCCCACTAGATCGAGCAATATGTGAGGCAGACAATTCAATGCCGCTATAGCTGAGGGAACAGGATATTGCTTCTCACCACCACACAGACCAAGAGTAGTTACAAGCCTAGCTACAGAAGCTACTTCATGGACGGCATCCAAATGCTTATAATTATTAAATAAAAATAGACATATATATTAGTGTGTTTAAAATATTAATGGAATGATCAACGAAAGCTATAATGAGTTGTGTCCACTAAGTGAGCTCCTGTAAGTATACTTCCACTTTCTTTCATATAACATTTTTTATTTATAACAAGTTATATGACCATTGTTGAGAAATCCACCCTCGATATTTGTATTTAGGGGTCAAAATACATATAGAAACATTCGGTGGAGACATGTCTCTTAATTGGCTACAAAATCCCACTGGACTCTCCGATTATGTCAAATTATGGAATTCTTTGCTATAGGTACGTAAATTGCCGACAGGCCGATATATACCGCTATAAGCCGGAAAACTATCGATATCGAGCGATTATCGGTATTGGCTAAAAGAACGATTGATCAGTACATGTAACCACATTTTTTACAATTACGCTTCACTTATGACATTGTATTAATTTAAAGCATGTTCCTATAAAATTCCATCGCGAAGGATGAGCTTACAAGACTGTAAGATATAGAAGGATCGACATTAGGAAATTATAAGAATGGCTAGGGAATCTTAAAAAAAACATTGATAAAGAGATCTTTTTAATGTTTAAAAGACAGTAAGAAGTAGTGCAGATGTTAACTGATTATTTTTTATTTATTTTTAACAAAATAATAATACTATTCTATTTCTTTACAGGTAAGATTAATCTACAATTATGAATTTAAGGGTAAGTCTAAAAGTCAACTAATATTTTAAAATGCGAAAACAGTGTCTTTTTTAGGTAAAGTTTCTGTAGTTCTTAAGATTATAAGGCTATCTATAAAATTATGACATGTACCTGTTTAACTATCTAATAAATATTACAGTGTGTTAGAAAATTGTCGAATAAATAAAAGGCCCAATATTACCATCAGGGGCTTTAGATTGTGAATTTTATATTCATTTTAAACATCCTGCATATCGTTTTCCTGTACTACGAGTTTAAAGACATAAAGTAAATTTTCATTATGTAATTTCCACATGTGTGGATATGAAGGAAAATGTTATCGAAAGTTTTTAAAATTCGTTTAACTTTTTTAAAAATTCTGCCAAGTCAAAATATTTTTATTGGAAACCAGTAGTCGGTAGTTATAAAATAACTTTAGAATAAAGTTTTCAAAAACATGCTAAATTCACGTAAAATTAGAGTAGCAAAATGCTTTAGTTTTTTTTACGTATTACAATAGATTATTAAATACATTTAGGATAACGGTAGCGGAAAGTAGTTAGCAGTGAGGCAATCAATTTTTGAACAATATTTTCGGGAAGATTCGTCCAAACTTCAATGATTTTATTTACCAACGTATGTTTATTTGGAAACAGTCGTGTATGAATACAACATTCTACTTCTTTATATAGGTTATCAATGACATTAAGGTATAGGGACTGTGCACGTCACTGAAATTTATTTTCCTGAACCCACTTTCGAACAGCTTATGAAGAGTGATTACGATCTTTTTCCCGTTGGAAAATAAAACTCAATAGCATTCCTCACTTTACATAAGGTAGCATTACATCTGACATTGTAGCGTCTCCCTTTTTACAGGGTATGACAACGGATGCGTACGGCAGCTCCATATGTCGGAGGCTAGGTCCGTATCTCTTTTAGAGATAGTTGTGCTCTGCTTTGATTACCCAATAGGCGTCACCTGTTTTACATTGTCTGTGTTACTTACCTAGTGATTTTAATCTATTGACTGCTGGTGTATAGCTCCATAATAAAACAACTTATCACTACATAGTATAAAACAAAGTCGCTTTCTCTGTCCCTATGTCCCTTTGTATGCTTAAATCTTTAAAACTACGCACCGGATTTTGATGCGGTTTTTTTCAATAGATAGAGTGATTCAAGAGGAAGGTTTATATGTATAACAACATCCCTTAAATAGTGGAGAAATACTGTTATTTTTGAGGTTTCTAATGTGATGTCGTTAATTATCATATTTTTTTCCGCTTACATTGCAAACGCAGGCTGAACCCTACGAGATTTATCAAAATAATGTACTAATTATTTGTACACATTGAAAAGGTCTACAGAAAACTCCGCGATGGTATATGTCTATCTCTCATGGATATCCCACAATAACATTTTTTTGTCATTTACTTTTTACGACAAATAATGGCAAATTTTGAAGCGATTTTAACCAATACAGCATTAATCCTTATCCAATTAAATAGCTTAAATACATTGTTGATTTAATATAGCTCTATATGGTCCTTTACAGCACACGATTTAAATGAATATTTTCGAAGATATTACAGATTTAAAATTGCGGGAAGTAGCGCTTGCGGCGGTACTGGCCGACCGGGGCGGCGGCAGCGTGCCTATAAATAGCGCGTCGGAGGCCGATGTAATAATTGTTGTAAAAATAAAATAAATAGTCACAGTTTTTCTGTAGTGTATTTAGTATCAGCATTGCACCCGTGCGAAGCCGGGGCGGGTCGCTAGTTTAAAATAAAATAACAATTCCATTTTATTCCAAAAAAAATTATATACATAAACCAGAATGGTACCTACAATTCTTTTTATATGCCCTTTCTTGATAACTATAGGTGATCTATCGTTTTTAAAGGGTATATAGAGATTTGGCCGCAAAATGTTTTAGAACCTTCAATGCTAAGAATATAGAAAGTAATTTTTTACTAAGAAAGTTACCAAGATGTTTTTTACACATTATGTTATGTTATAGGTAAATCTGTCTATATTATGTTCTATATGCATAAACAAATCGATATCTAGGTCCTATTTTCTAAATAAAAGTTTTCTCCTATATTGTTGCTTATTTACACAATACCTTCTACTTCTATTGATTGGATCTAGCGTTATCTGGACCCTTGTTGATCGTGGATGAATAGAGCTTCATTTAGTCGGAACTCGAATGTAAAATGAGCCCAATTGTCAAGGTCAAGATATTGGTGCAATGCGGATAGGAAAAATGGAGCCAGAACAGTTAGAAACTTGAACAGCTGAGAAAATCAGAAAATGAAAAGACTAGGAGAAAAAAAAAGGAACGAAGCCGAAAAAAAAACCCTGAAACAAAAGTTGGCTTTTTTACCACATGTTTGTAAACATAAGGTGAAAAATCTCACCTCATTGATTAATGGACTGTAATAGAAAACACTTGACAGTCTGCCCTTTCAAATCTAATGGCAGGATTTGTCTACTGCCTTCGACGGTTCAACCGTAAAAGAAACGAAAATGAAAATCTCTATCGCAGCCAGACATGACAAATCTTAGGGATATTGGTTCTTAATTTTTGCCAACCTTATTCTCAACCTGGAGCACTCTAACCTAGTTCCGAACTTACACTGATTACCAGGTAATACATCAAATATTGGCAAGCCATGGAAAATTATCAAAAAGAAAATTATGATCAAACAGTCCAAAGTTACTAATCATCACAAACTTCAAAAAAAAAATTGTTACAGTTTCCATACTGTATACTCAACCTTAAATGATCGGACTCTACATGCCGTGCTCGTGTCAAACGAATCGGGTATACAGCCACAACAATTGCTAACTGAACTATATTACTGACTGTAACCTTATATTTTGATACTGAAACGGAATGTAAATAAATGTGAATTTATTAAAAATAAAATATTTTATTACCTTCAAATTCAAACCAAATAATATGATATATAAACTACCGCATTTTACAAACTCTGTTAAGAAGAAAGAGTGATAAGTTATAAGACCAAAAGAGTTGTGAACCAAATAAAAAACAAATTCCATGTTTACAAATTTTAAATTACAGAATAAATGTTTAAATTTAATTAGATAAAAATATACAATAATATATAACTAAAAACATGCAACAGCAAACTGGTAAATTTAAATTATCTCTCTATAGGCAGATTGATTAATGGTATTATTAATTAACTTTAAAGTACTTACCCCGTCCTATTAGGAACAATCCTACAGAAAAATGCTGTAGAATCCTTCAGAAAAATGTTTAACTGTGGTAATGTTATTTATGAACGGGAGATTCTATATTCTCCAAAATTAGGTGAATTTAACTTAGTGCATCTGCTTTTTGATGCGGAGGCGATATATTTTTTTTAAGCGTAAGTTATAGCAAATAGTAGTGATAGGAACGACTACTGGAGAACCATATATATATATATATATATATATATATATATATATATATATATATATATATATATATATATATATATATATATATATTATGATTTACAAGCCAAACGGCTTCGCACTCCCTCCAGGGATTATTCACTCATACCAGGCATACAAAGACACCAAAAGTATGAAGCTCTGTGGGAACCCTTTCCATGTTATCGGGTCTTAGATGACGTTGTCTGCTGTATTTCCTACGGACTTTCGGACGGTTCTCGCGGTTGTAAGGAGAACTGCTTTCTGCATAGGTTTATAAAGATGCTCACTATCGTGATTTACAAGCCTAACGGCTTCGCACTCCCTTCAGGGATTATTCATTCATACCAGGCATACAAAGACACCAAAAGTATGAAGCTCTGTGGGACCCCTTTCCATGTTATCGGGTCCTAGATGACGTGGTCTGCTGTATTTCTTACGAACTTTCGGACGGTTCGCGCTGTTGCTAGGAGAATTGCTTCCTGCATCGGCTTATACAGATGCTCACTAAGGCCCAGTCCCTTGATATTCTGCTGGAGGTTTTTTGGTATCACTCCAGTTGTTGACAGTACTATGGGAATCGTTTGGACGCTGTTCATTGCCCATTGTCTTCGGATTTGAACCTCCAGATCTCTGTATTTGGCGATCTTCTCGTTGTATTTTGGTCTTAGGTTGTTGTTGTTAGGTACAGCGATGTCGATTAGTGTAGTTCACCTAGAAATTTTATCTATTAGTATAATATCTGGTCTATTATGAGCAACTGTCTGATCCGTCAGAACCGTTCGGTCCCAATATAACTTGAACTGGTTGTTCTTAAGAATAGGCTCCGGATTGTACTTGTAATAAGGCCCTTTTCCTACCTGTAATAGATTTAACTTTTCTGCTAACTCTTGGTGGAGTATCTTAGCGGCTGAGTCGTGTCTTTCCTTATACTCGGTTGCGGCACACGCTTGGCATCCTCCAGTTATGTGCTGGATTGTCTCTAAAGTTCGACAGCCATATCTGCATTGGTCACTTTCTATTGAGGGATCTCTAATGATGAATTTCCGATAGTTCTTCGTCGGAATAACCTGGTCTTGGATAGCTAACAAGAAGCCTTCCGTTTCCGGAAACATCTGTCCTGAAATCAACCAGTAGTTCGACGTTGTCGACATTTTCCTGATTGACCTCATTTGGATGCCGTCCATGAAGTGGCTTCCGTAGCCAGGCTTGTGACTTCTCTTGGTCTGTTTGGTGGTGAGAAGTAATATCTTGTTTCCTTAACTGTAGCGGCGTTGACTCTTCTGCATATTGCTCGATGTAGTGTGGAAGAGTCGGCTAACCTGTGGAAATATGAACGTAAGTTTATTATTTGTTGGTCGAGTTGCTTACCAATATCTACCAATCCTCTTCCTCCTTGGTGTCTTGGAAGCATTGTACGTTCAATAGCACTCCGAGGGTGATGTTTTTGTGCTTTTGTTAGAAGTGTTCTTATTTTTCTTTGCAGGTTTTGAATGTCCGTCCTGCTCCATTTTACAATTCCTGAAGAGTAGCTCAGCGCAGAGCAAGCATACGTGTTGAGCGCCTTAAACAAATTTCTACTATTTAAATTAGTTCGTAATACCCGCCTTACCCTCCTGAGAAATTCGGCTGTCAATTCGGCCTTCATAGTGCGATGGTCAATTCTTTTAGCCTGTTTCATACCTAGATATTTGTATGTTTGATCTGCCTCCCTTGCAGCTATAGTTGCACCATTCTGCATTTTAAAAGCTCCTGGTTGTATCTTCCCTTTAACAATATTCAAAATACGGCACTGGTCAATTCCAAATTGCATTCCGATATCCCCGGAGAACTCCTCTATAATTTTAAGCATTTACTCCAGCTGGCTTCTGGTAGCAGCCATCAGTTTAAGATCATCCATGTATAGAAGATGATTCACTCTGACTACCTCTTCGTTGTTATTTCTAGTTTTTTTTAGTTATATATGTTTGTTAACCTAATAAAATTTACCATTTTACCAAACAAGGAAAAATATTTTATTTTTCCCTGTAATCACTTTGGTTTCATTAAAGTATAGAGGCAAATAAAAGATAATTGGAAATGTTTTGCATACCAAAAAATAATTGATAACTATATCTCAACGTAACCTGTGAAAAATAATGAATAATAAAATTTTTTGAGGTCCCTGAATTGCAGGATTTTTTGCTGCAATAAACTAATAATTCAATCACATGTTATCGCGTCACTGAGTTTTGAAAATTGCGAAAATACGATTACTTCTCCGACAAATAAGCCGATAATCGTTTTTTAACGCTTGAAAATAATGAGATAAAGGACGGTATTTTAATGTTGAACAAATGAAATTTTAATGAAATCACAAAGTTACGATAAAATGATCGCTGCGCTTTCAAATATGCAGATAATAATTTTTTAAACTTGAAAATAATGAAACAAAGAACCCTATATTAATTTTAGCAGATAATTTTAATATACCTCGTCCGATAAATAAATTTAATAATCTCCCGGAAAAATTAATTGTTTGAGCCAAAATTGATTTATCTGTTTTTAATTGTCTCATTCTGTGATATGAAAAAAATAAAAATTAGATGTGGTAAAGGCATATTCCACATTTTCATTTCTTCAGACCCTATTGTTTTCTATGGTACTTTCTATATTTTCCATCTCTCATCATTTTTGATTATGCTGTTGCTGCAAATTGTCTTCCGAGTTGTAATAAAATTTATATAGTTTTTCCGGAAAATGTTTCACATAAAAATTGTATGCATTAGAAAATCTACAAAATGATCTAAAGAACATCAAAATCTATCAATTTGTTTGAAAGGTTTTTACAAAAAAAACATTTCAAATATATATTTCTTTGAATATTAAAGAATCTTAAAGAAATATGCAATTATTGATGCCAATGGGACCGCCTATTCCGTTTTCTTCTATATACGAGTAGAATCTACAATAAGAAAAATGTCGTTAGAATATTAACTATCCAAATACAAATATATTGTTGATTATTTTCATTATTCATTTGTCCTGTAGCACCGCATTAGGTTCTCCTACCAGAGTAATTTTTTAACGCTTTCGATAATTAGTAAGATTGAGAGAACTTGGTCGTGACATATCAGGTTAGTTCAGGTTTGAAACTACGACGTAAGATCATTATTATCTTATTATATTAATCTAATTTTTGATGTGTTTGAATTAAATTATCTTGATTTTTAACTCTTACCACATACGTAAGGGATATTGGTGAGGTGTCTCCAAAACCTCCCGACGTGACTAGAATGTCCAGCTGCCTCACCCGTGGATCTCACTGGGGATTAATGGTTTGAGCTGTACTCTTAAATTTTGTAATTAGGTGGAATTTACATTATAAATTATTTAAATATCTTCTACTACGGATCTTGAAAGTGAGCTATGCTCTTAATATGAACTTATTTTTTTAAATAAGGAAATGTAATTATTTTGTGCATACTATAATCGCTAATCAAGTTTAATTATACTTTTATTTTTACCAGGTCTGATCTAACTTATATTAACTAAAATAATTATTATTTATTTTATCTAATTACTAACGATATGACGAACCCTAAACTATTATTTTTAATTAACTTCAATTTTTATCTACTATTTACTATATATTTACACTTATCAGAAGAATTGACGTTTCAATTCTAAATTTAACTTTACGTATTTTGGTTCGAATTTACCAAATCATCTTCCCGAAATGGCGATGTCTTTAAAACCTGGATAAAACTGCTTTGTTATCGCGTTTTACGAAAACGTTTGATAATATTTTTATCTTTGGTTCTAATTTTTTGGGGTAAGATGTATATACGTTATTTATTGAAAGTTCTCGCATAACGCGGACCGATTAACTTGGCTGTAAAAAGAGTTTTATGTTATGAGTTTAGGAAACATCTATCATTATCGAGAATATCCGGATATTATGCTTATAGCCAAGGCACTGTCCTGATACTTGGACGTTCGGTTAGTTTACGAATTAAGTAAACCAAGGGCCCTTTAGTTAAGAACTTATCTTGTAACTTTGAATGCAAAAGTTCTCATCCTGCACTGTGTTTTGTAAAAGGGAAACTTTATTTAAATTATCGAATTTTTTTTTGTCTTCGAAAACAGTCTGTGATTCGGTCAACCAGGTGCAAGTGTTAAATTACTCGGAGAACAACAGACTGGTTTTACGCACTTTTGGGGTGTTATATGAAAGCTCTCCAATTTTCGCACCTAACTATGTTTTCGTCAGTTTAAGTTATGATATTTGAAGTTATCGAGGTTTCATGATGCCTTCTACGAGATTGATATTGCTCAAAAGCTGCGGCTGATACAGGAATAACGGAAAGTTCGATCAGAAGACTTATTTTTGTCCAGATTCTGTAACAAAGCTAGTGTGTTATGAAACACGGGATTATGGTTATTAAAATAACCTTTTTAGAAACCAGATCTAAATGCTATTGGAAAAACAAAATAGATTTAGAAGAACTGCTGAAATGCTTAATAGAAAGACAATTCTGAAGACGAGTTGCATTAACTAAAGGACAACTGAAAATGTCTTATTTTTCGAGTTTTGCGTAAGTTTTTAATAGTATTCTTGATGATGATTAGATGATGTTACCAATGACTTTCCACTTGTTGTTTTTGATACTTGTAAATGTTCCCTACATTTACAATATAATGCAGTCGTTACTTAATTCATTTTTCAAATATTCACTTTATTATACATTATTAAATTTTTTCAGATTATTGAAAAGTCGCACAAACAATGAACTAAATGTGATCAACAAAAATAATTAGTGCTTAGGTCCCCCGGAAATGCATGGGCATATGGAGTTTAAGAAGTATCCCCAAAATAATTGACTTTTTATGCCTAGCTACCTAAAAAAGGAGAAAGGGAGAGCAGTGGGGAACGGTTTTTCTATTTATGATATCAATGTGGAATGAATTTTTTACTGTGTTTGCAATTTGCAGCTACATGCTAATGAAGTTTAAACATAGCCCATGCAATAGTCATGTGACAGAATAGTAAAAATACATTTTAACCCTTTTCAGCGTTACAAAAAGGAACTACTTTTTAGATAATCATCTAAAGAATATGTGAAGCTGAAAATCATGTTCGTATCGTAATTTTTGGCAGAGAAAATTTAAATTTTTAATGAGCAATCGTATAATCAATGTCAAGAAATACGGTTTTCGATGTTTATATGAGCTTTCTTGTAGCATTTTCATGTTTCTGCCCATTAATGCTCTAATGTTTTGTTGTTGTCCTTCATCTAATCAGTTTCATTCATGTTAGTTAACATCAGATATGTGAAATTCGAAAGAATGCATCTGGGTAGTCAGTATCGTAATTCACGAGGGGAGAGTTGCCAAATATCATATTCTACATTTTTCGATTTCATTTTGGCGTGGTCCTGCACTGTGTTTTTTTTTATTTGGTAATAATTTCGATTAAGTAGGAAAACAACGTATTTTGGAAAAAATTTCGGTATTTACTCACTATTTCGAGGTCGTAGAATATGTTTCTGACCTCAGTTTTCTACTATTTTTCCTCACTGTGCCGAAAAGATCCAGGTTTGACTTCACAAGGCAATTTTATTTCTGAAGAAAATGCCGAACGTATTTACTTTAAATGATACTAGTAAAAATACATTTTTGTACAAATTTTAGCAAACAAATTTAGAAAAACTTGAATTTTCAACAAAAAGCAAAAATACGTTTCATAAACGTCATCGATTATAGTACTGAAAACGCGAAATATTCGTTGCGAAGTTGACAGATATAAAATGCTTTCCTGGTATAAATTATAAAATTTGTCCATCTCAGGCAACAAGATTGTAATGTAAAAAGAAGAGTAAAATTAAACTTAGCTAACCAAGATTTTTGATTAGTTCAGGTTCAACTTGGTTTTAGTTAGGAAAACTTAAACTAACCTGAAGTAACCTAAACTGACCTAGATATATCAATTAAAAAATGGTATTGTCCAGCAGAGACTACGTAGGGGACGGACAACTTCTTCCAGAGAAGGATATTGGAAAAGGTCCAAGCTAGTGGGGAAGCGGGTGGTTTAGTATCTGCTGTAAAAACTATGGTTAGTAAAATTATAAGACCAAGATATACAAAAATTAATTAGGATTTTAAATTCAATGGAAGAAACGTATTGTTTGGCACTAGAACAATTAAAATAAATAAACGGCATAAAAAATGTCCAATAAAGGCATATTATTGATGTTCTTCCTCATTTCCACTAAAGGAGGGGCACACAAAAGACAACAGAGTTATGTTAAAGTGGGTACCAGGACACGAAGGCATACATGGAAATGAAAAAGCTGAAGAACTAGCTAGAGCAGGGTCAGCATCTCAATACATTGGTCCAGAACCGGCCCTTGGGGTGCCGCGGTGTGCAGCACGAGAAGCAGTCAAAGAATGGATCAAAAGAGAACATAAAAACCACTGGATGACCAGACAGGGTTTAAACCACAGCAAGCTATTTATTGGGAATCCGGACCCGAAATTGGCAAAGAAACTACTACAAATGAGTAGAAACCAATTAAGGACTATTACAGGTATAATGACGGGACACATGGCCGTCAAAGTACATCTGAATAGAATGAATCTATATAACGGAAACCTCGGCTGCAGACTCTGTGGACAAGCCGAGGAAACGGTGAAGCATATCATATGTGACTGTGAGTCACTGGTGAGATTTAGACAACAAACTTTCGGGTCAGTAAAACTGGAACCGGGAGAAATACTCACTCACTCCTTAGCAGGACTGTACAGATTGAGCCAGGGGGCTAGGTTGACAGAGTGGCTATAATGTCTAGGGTGAGCACAATAGGCCTACTCTGGTCGCAGTGCATCCGGCTTTAGGACGGACCCGGGAATATATTAAAAAAAAAAAAAAAAAAGGAGGGGCACTAAACCCGTTCCACGTATTTAAAAATTCATGGTATATATTTGGAGACAAAATCATGCATAATATAAAAATCAGTGAAGGGAAAAATGTTTTTCGGTTCCTTTTCAGAAATCGTATTTAAACTTTGGCAACAGTGCTCTTTACAAACAAGTGGCACCACTATTAGGTATGACACGTCATTTTGTTTTCATTTGTTTTTTGTCGTTTTTCTTGATTTTTCCGATTAAAAAGTTTAAATTTATGGAATTTTATATAATACGGAAACTTCTATTATTGTGATATTTGTGATTGCAGAATTTTAAGGATTTAGTACAAAAAATTGAACCTAAAGTAAAAAGTGATTTTTTCTACTTTCCGGGAAAATGGGGAAATGGTGAAAGACCAAGACCAGAATCGTGTTCTACGACCTCGAAATAGGGGGGTGCGTGTTGAAATTTTTTCAAAAACATGTCTTTTTCTAGATTTCACTTGATCGAAATAATTATCTTTTATTCTCCCCGGTATTCAGTTGAGCTAGCTGGAGAATTTGAAAGCAAATTTGATTGTTCACATTGGTGTGACCTCCCAGTTTTAGTTGCTGTTTATGGGGCGATCGATGTCTGAGAGTAACATAGTATTTAATGGTGGACCTAGAGCAAGGCTTTTGTAACAACAGGCCTGTATAACCTTATGTTATTGCTTAATGCAACAAAATACTGCACCTTTTATCTCCTACTCATAGTCGTACTTATATTCTTATTAGTTTTCCTATTATTCTTATATGTTCATATATATGAGGCTATCTCGACAGAATGTAATTGATCATTCGGTCTAGAGAAACTTTCATATCATCCTAATCCAAATTTGTTTAAAACTAGAACTTCACATTAAAATATTTAATATCATAGCAGCATTTACAGAATGAACATAATTTTAGTTACGTAGCATAAAATCCTATGTTTATTGAAGTTTCCAACATATGGTGAATTTTTTCTCAGTTTCTCAACCTTTCAAATTGAATGGTGTCCTTTATTAAAAATGAAAAAGAATAGCTTGAATTATTTTTACTAGACTCACTTCTTTTAGTCACACAAAATGTGCTGCTGTGCGCACTCTGTGCTTTATTGGCCATCCCGACGGTTAAACCGTTACAGAAAATGGCGCCCAACATGGGCGTTCTAGTTTTAAAGAAATTTTGATCAAAAAGCTTCTCTAGGCCGAATGATCTATTGCATCCTGTCGAAATAGCTTCACCTATATGAACGTATAAGAAAATGAAAAGAATATAACTATAAATATGAGTAAGATTATGACTAACAGATGAAAGGTGTAGTATTTTGCTACGGAAACATTACAATAAGGTTATACAGGCCTGTGTTAGCCTTGCTCTAGGCCCACCATTAAATACTTCTATAAACAGTAACTGAACTTCCAAATTCTCCAGTTAACTCAACTGGATATCGGAGAGAATAAAAAACTACAAATGAAGCTTGAGAGCAGAAAATAAAAGCCAACACAGGTCATTAAAAACCCTCGATGCAGGTCGTGGAAAAGAAAAATATAAAAACATGGACCACGTGGAAAACCCTAAAAAAATTAGAAACTAGTGAAAAGGAAATGCACTTCCTTTCAAATAATTACATTCTTTCTAATTTCGCCAATCTAATTTTAACTAACCTACTTTCTAAAGCTCTGTATATAATTGCAGTAAAAATCATAAGTTTTCAACTTAATTTGATTACACTAAAATTATTCAACTACGCATAGACATTTACATAAAATAGTTTTCAATACAATACCATCTTTTAAAATTCTATTAATTTCATGTTAATAATATAATTTAGTTTTGTCCAAGTTTACCTTTATTTGTGCCACAAACGTCACTTTTTATATAACTGAATTTAAAGCAGTTACTGATAATAAAAGTCATAAAAGTGAGACGCCCAATAAAATTCTCGGCTGTTATAATTAGTCTGACTGACGTGCGATGCTGCAAAATATGTAAATAAACGTTTAACACATATTTAACGTTGGAACGACTGCACAGTGGTTAAAGGGGCAAAATTGTATGAATAAAATACAAAAGTAAATTATAAATTTGTAATATGTGTTTCAGTGCTTGTTTTGGTGAAAAGCTTAACACTTTTTGACAGCATGAAGTAATAACAATTAAAGAATATATATATATATATATATATATATATATATATATATATATATATATATATATATATATATATATATATATTCTTTAATATTTTTTTGGATATAGGTTTTCTTATTTTAATATTAAAAGACTAAGATTCTTCTGACGTTCCACTCAACATAGTGGGCTTTTATTATCTTTCATCCTGAAAGTAGCTTTGTACATTTGTGTAATAGATACACACACACACACACACACATATATATATATATATATATATATATATATATATATATATATATATATGTATATATATATATATATATATATATATATATATATATATATGTATATATATATATATATATATATATATATATATATATATATATGTATATATATATATATATATATATATATATATGTATATATATATATATATATATATATATATATATATATATATATATATATATATATATATATATATATATATATATATATATATAAGAAGGTTTTCGGGCATCCCGTGTATATGCTGAGTCCCTTCTCAGGACTGTAAGGCAGCTGACGTTTCGGTGAAATCTTATTCACCATTTTCAAAGCTCACTGTATGGCGTCCACGAGCGAACTGACGCCTGCGACTCGGGTGCTGTCGGTCCCATGTGTACGTCGGACGCGTTCGTTTTCCGAATGGTTCTGGCCAATCAGGTTGCGAGACCTGCTGCGTGTCATCAGCCCTGTTGCCAGTGTTTGGGGTTGCGTTGTCGAGTTGCAATCTGTTTCGTTACCAAGTGGTACTGGTTGAGGTTTTTTAAGCAGATTTTTCCAAATATTAGGCACTCGCTGGCTATCATCTCCGATATTAAAGTTGATGGGCCTCTTTGCAATTTCAATAGCTTTCCTTATAATTCTTGTGGACAGTTTTTCACATCTCGATAGCATTTTGGTTCCTGAGAAATTTATCTTATGTCCTGTGTTTAACTAGTGTTGGGCCAGAGCAAAAGAAGTTGTTTTTTGCTTGACAGCGTTTATATGTTCGTCTCTTCTGGTGCTTATTTTACGGTTGGTTTGGCCTATGTAAGAAGAGCTGCATTCTCCGCATGGAATATCGTACACTCCTTGGTTTTCTAGAGGAATTCTTTCTTTAGGTGTTGGCAAGAGATCTTTTACTTTACGGTCTGTGATGAAAATTGTTTCAATGTTGTGAATGAGGTAAATTTCTCAGGAACAAAAATGCTATCGAGATGTGAAAACCTGTCCACAAGAGTTATAAGGGATATATATATATATATATATATATATATATATATATATATATATATACATATATATATATATATATATATCCACCTATCTCGCGTCCATTTATAAATCCTCCAGACTGGCGCCTACCGCAAATTTTATGACAGATAATGAAATTTTTTTGTGGGTATACTTTTGAACCTATGAGCAGAAATCAAATGCTCTTTCTTTAATTTAACATCAAACTTTTTATTGTCCCACCACTAAGTGTCCTTTTACAAATTATGCCGTTGACGTTCTAAATATTTACTGATTATTTATTTTTTGAATTCTGTAGCGTTCACTAAATATACTTTGCTTTTATTCTTTCGCTTAGTAGGCGTCTTACAGCATTGTCAAGTTGTTTAGTAGAAAGTTTGAAGTATCGAAGCAGGAAAGAAATAAAACCAAGTAAAATAATATATTTAAAAATTATTTTTTCTTTGTGTTGGATTAGTGTTTATTATTAGATATTGCTTTATGGCGAGAAAACAATTTAATTTAACTTAAAGAACATTTTTTTTGCGTTTTGGAACTAACCTCAACATGACAAAGAGTGTTCTAACTTCCTATTGTTTCTTGAGAGTATTGTACACATTATGATTTATAAGAAAAATTTGATATGCATTTGTGAACAGTTGGGTTGTTTATAATAGAAGTTAAATATAGATCAGTTCTGAGTTTCAAAATTCAAAACCGCATGCAGAAAATATTGCATTTGACCCAAGATATTTCAAGAGGTCTAGTGGCAAGATAATCTGCTTAAAAATGGGTTAACTGCTGCCAAAATAAACAACATAATAACGATCATCGGAAAAGCCAGCGTAATTTTGCCTTGGCCGTATTTTTTATACATAACCAGATATTTTTACTCAGCTTGCACAAATGGCGTATACCTTTATCACTGCGTTTCTAGTGACTGAGATGTGTAACAAACTATAAGAATTCCTTTGGATTTTTCAAGTCAAAAAAAAAGTATCTTTTTTTCTATAATTCCGCATAAAAATGTCATTATAATTGTAGCTACTTTTAAACAATTCAACTCCTTAAAGAATACCAAGTATGCGTAACAACGGAGCAGTAATCCCGACATCTTTATGTACAGGGTAAGTCAGGTAAATTTAGCAGGAAACTATATTTATTGCATTATATGGTTAACTTATACGCACATTGTAAAAATATTTATGACTTTACAGGGGACACTATGAAATTATGGTTTTTTTTAAATAGAACACTCTGTATACAAATATTTTTTTCGATTTAACTTAAAATTTTGAAAGTTTTTATTTTTTAACTATCTCATATTCCTTATTATTGCTTATTTATAGTTTTTGAGATAAAAAAATCTGATTTTCAAGCATTTATTCAAATCGTAAATACTGTTCTTAATTTTGCAAGAAATATATTTAAATTTCTTAACAAGAAAGACCAAAATGAAAGAAAGACTATTTCTGCAAAACATTTACAACAAAAGCTACGAGGTGTTCAACATATTAGTCTAAATTTGAAAAATTTTAAGTTAAAATATATCACTTCTTTCAAATATATCTTTTATATTTTATTTTATAGACCCTACCAATTTTATTCAGGATTATACTTATTTCTAATAGTTTTTGAGATATTTCGGATTTTTTTTCTTTTTACATTCTTTTTGCTGAATTTTCCTTGTAAACTCGTACTTACCATGAAAATAAATAATAAATCAACATAAAAACACAACAAGGGACATTTTTACTTTTCAAATAAATATAAAACATTTTTAAATCAATTTATTTAAAAAAAAATGGAAACTATAAACGAAAATTTAATTACTTATTAATAGTTAATAGTTAATTGTTTTTTCTTAATAAATGTTCGAATAAGTGTTGAATGTTCGTATTTGGTCTTTTTCTCACATCTTCCCTGACCCTGCTTAACATTGGTGGCGTAATTGTTCCGCAGGTATTCCTAATCCTGTTTCGCGTATCTTCCATGGTTGTTGGCGGATTAACAAACACCCTATTTTTTTATATAACCTCACGGGAAGAAATCTAACGGAGTGATGTTGCCAGACCTTGATGGCTACTGAATGAAACCCCCATGACCAGCTCATTTCTGTAGAAAGAGTTGATCCAAAATGCACGACCTTCACCATAGTAATATGAAAGCTGCAACCACCTACTACCGTACTCATTCATATTGAGGCCTCCAAGCAGTTGGGGTACTTCCTCTTGCAAAAGGTTTAGGCCATTTATCTATTCAGCAAAAAAGTGGGGCCTAATGATTTTATTATGATGAATACCTCACAAATATAAATTGACCAATAGTTTTGATATTGTACCTCTCTTCCTCAAAATGAGTTTTTGAAGCCTAACAATGCATATCGTGTCTATATACTGATCCATTACTTCTAAAAATAGCCTCGTCACTAAACATTATAGTGCATGAGAAATTTTGGGTTTAATTCAATGTGCGTATTTATCATATGGCAAACAGTTTTCAAGGTTTTCAAAATCGCCATCACGCAATTCTTGGTGTAATTCCATATGATGTGTGATATTTATATTTTTATTGGTACAGCTGTGAATTGTGAACATGTTGCAATATTTCTAATGCTTTTTCTTCATTAGCAGCTTTTGTGTTGACTACTTAACGTTTCGGTTAACCAATATTTCCAGAAGAATCTAATCTTTCCATTAAATTCTAAAAAGTAAGAGTATTAGATAGGCGTCATCGAGAAACTTCACTGTATAAATTCTTCTGCCAATACATAAATCATATATATTTATAGAGAAACAAGTTATGTACAAAAGTTGCTGGATTCCGAGTGAGGCATCAGCAGATGACTTCTACAGTCGACAAAGTTCAAGGTCATATGGAGGTGAACTCATTTTTTTAGATGGTAACCAATATTTTTTATTGTGAACATGATTGGGCGGTAAATGTTCGCCTAAGGCTGTGACATTTACTACAAAGTCAAACTAGGTTATTTTAAAATATCCCTTATGAGCATGCATAGAAGAATAAGGCGCGATATGGAAGTGCGCAGTAGCAAGTAATGCGGTAAGGGCATGTGCAGAAGAATAAGGTTAGATAAAGAAATGCGCAGTAGTAAGTAGTTTTGTAATAGTACTTACTACTAGATAAGTAGCTTTGAAGATCAGATCAAAGCTAATTTAAACTATTTCTATTGAAATACAACTTCCAACCTTATTTAATATCTTTGGTTCAACACCTAAGAGGTACCTATTTGCCAAATTTTGCGAATTTATATGAACCATGATACAAAACGACAACATACTTTGGACTGATGAAGCAAAATTTACGAAAAATAGCCTTTTTAACAGGCATAACTCCCATTTTTGGAGTTACTTAAATTCTCATGCAGTAAGATTGCGGAATTTGCAAGAAATCTAACAAGTTAACGTATTTTGTGCTGTAAGAAATGATGGAATAGTAAATCTACATTTTTATGAAGAAAACTTAAATGTTAATTCATTAATAACAGAAAGCAACTTATGTCCCCATTTTAAATTATGTAAATGAGAAAGGTATTTAAATATTCTAGAAGAGTCAGATAATGAATATTTATGCAGTTTACCTCTGGCAAAATTTCTAATAACATGATGGCGCCCCACCACACAGAATCATTCCAGTTACCAACTTCTTACAAGCAACATTTTATGACAAGTGGACTGTGAACAAAGGCCCTTTTTCGTGACCTCCTCGTTCTCTTGATTTGACTGTATAAGATTATTTTATATGAAAAACGATAAAAAAAACATCGTTTATAATACAGTGATAACGATTGAGGACTGTATGGCAAGGGTAAGGGACGCGTTCGAAAATTTACTTCCAGATTCAATTAGAGCGCCCTCCCATGACGAACTAACTCAGAGATGCAAAAAATGTTTGGAAGATCAGGCTGGAAATTTTGAATATTTACTAAAATAACTTGTTTCCCTGTATAGGTAAACCGTTTAGCATTTTTACAATATAAAGATGTCAGGTTGCCAATATTTCAAAATCTGAAAATTTCTGGAATAGACAACTTTATACAAAGTCACCCTTATTTTTAATGCTAAATAAGATACCATTATAAAAATAGCGGATTTACATTTAAAAAAATTGACTTTTAACGATTTTTCAAGTTAATATTTCATGTTAGTTGATCACCCTGTATTATTTTATTATTAAAATGTCAACACGATCCACTAAAGTAGATCCCCTTTTATAAGGCAATCAATCCTAATTAAATAATAAAGGCTTTCATGTAGGAGACATTGACAGTTATACTTAAGCCTGCAAACGCCATTTTTGACATAAAATTTAAAATATGTCAAAAACATTTAGATTTAGGTATATGATATTAATATTAAAGTCCCCAAGTAAAATCATGCAATCCAATCAAAACAGAATATATACATATATATATATATATATATATATATATATATATATATATATATATATATATATATATATATATATATTTAAGAGATAAATTTTAGTCCGTGGGATATTCTGATGTCTTTTGTGGTAGTAAGGGGACTTTAATTTTAATGATATTGACCCGCCATAAATGCTAAAACTAAAATGTGTTTTCTTAGCTCGCTATGTAAAAATACATGTTAATTATTTTACCAAAATTACAGAGAATAGTGCAACAATAATTAATTATTTTTATACTAATAATGTACCTAATATAATGGTTATTAATAACATTGATTGGTCACCATTTAATAATATTACTTAATATTACTGACGCTATACCTAAATATTTTTCTTGAATAAAAAAATAAAAATAACAATTCCAAATATTATATAACTCCAGGTATTAGAGTTTCATGTAGAAATAAAATGTCACTGGCTTATATAAGCAAATTTATATCGAATTAAACTTTTTTGAATTACTTTAAAAATATAAAGAAATACTTCAAAAGGTCATTGCTGAAGCTAAATTTTTATTGTGCTGGAATAAAATTACCAATTCAAAAAATAACAGAAAACAAACATGGAACATAATAAATGAGCTTTGTGGGGGAAATAATAACAAGAAAAATGTTATTAAATTCATTGTAAATTCTATATATATATAATTGATCCTCTGCAAGTAACTAATCATGTAAATAAATATTTCTCTTCAGTTTCTGAAAGTCTTACTAAAGATATAGAGGAAATGAGCCACTCGAGCGACTCTCTTAAATTTAATCAAAAAGGCTAATAAGCTGACATCTGGTATTGATGGCAGTGTGGCCAATATTATGGAAGAATTACCTGGTATTTGCTTTGAAGGTATAAAGTAACATACTAAATGAATCCTTCCATAAGGGTTTTTTTTCCGGATGATTTGGATTCATATCTCCGATTGCAAAGGGTAGTGATCCAAAACAGCCTACCAATTTTCGGTCTATTTTGTTATTGCCGCTCTTATCTAAGATAATAGAAAAATACTTAAGTTAAGAATAATATCATTTATCGAAAACAATAAATTAATTTCAAAGACATAGTTTAGTGTTCAGACTGGGAAATCAACAAGAGATGCAGTTTATAGTTTTCTGGAGAGTATTTACACTAATATTGTTAAAAACTTTACTTTGGCGGTGTTTTGCGATTTGGCCAAGGCCTTTCATTGGGTTAATTATGAAACGTTACTTCGAAAGGTGAAATTTTGTGGATGTTGCTTGAAGATTTAGCATGCCGATAAGTGTCTTTTCCACATTATTTGCTGACGACACCATTATTATGTTGGTCGACTAACACTGCAGATAAATTAGAGCAAATAGTAAATGCCGATTTTCTCTTAATGAAAACTTGGTTTGATTGTAACAGGCTTGTTTTAAATTTAAATAAAACAAAATATTTGGTTTTCAAAAATAAATGTAGTCTTGGGAAGCACATCAATGATGGCTACGGAAAACATTACGATTAACTTTACGGCGCAATTCGCAATTGACGGGAAATTAAATAACTTGCATTCTAATATACTATTTTAATACTAGTATGATACAATATGATTTTTAGTGAAAAAGTTTATTTTTTCTGGTAATTATTTTATTTGCTGCAAATGCCTTACAGCAATTCTAATTAAAATGCAGGTCGTTCAAAATACTTTTCTACACGGGACTTATAATACTGATAAATAACTAGTAACTGACCTGTCAGTCAGTTCAAGTTAAAGTAATAACAAAACACCAGCATAAAAAATTTAAAAATAGCATAAACTTGTTTTCAATATACCGTCTAGCTACGACCCGTTTCAACGGAGCTTCCTTAAATATGAATACAACTACAAGAAAATGTAAATATTTTTTTTTATTTAAATTCTTTTCACTTCATTTCATACAGAGTCCGATTAGACTTCTTACCGAATAATATATTTCAGTTATAAAGTACTATGGTGGTAGTGTGGTTCTGCCTTGCAATGAATCCACTGTCACGCCGTTGAAAATCCACCAGATATGGCTTTAGTATTAGAAATAACAATGAAAAGTAGTAAGATTGAATCATCTTCTATACATGGATGATCTGAAACTGATGGCTGCTACCAGAAACCAGCTGGAACAAATGCTTAAAATTGTGGAGGAGTTCGCCGGGGATATCGGAATGCAGTTTAGACTTCACAAGTGCGTATTTTGAACATTATTAAAGGAAAGCTACAACCGGGAGTGTTTCAGATGCAGAATGGTGAAACTATAGCTGCAGTGGAAGCGGAACAAACATACAAATATCTAGATATGAAACAGGCCAAAAGAATTTACCACCGCACTGTCAAGACCGAATTGACAACTGAATTTGTTAGAAGGGTAAGGAGTGTATTACGAACTGACTTAAATGGTAGAAATTCGTTTAAGGCGCTCAACACATACGCAGGCTCTACACTTGGCTACTCTTTTGGAATTGTGAAATGGATCAGGATGGATATTGAAAACCTGCAAAGAAAAATAAGAACACTCCTAACAAAAGCACATAAACACCATCCCCGTAGTGTTATTGAACGTTTAATGCTTCCAAGACGGCAAGGAGGAACAGGATTGGTGGATATTGGTAAGCAGCTCGACCAACAAATAATAAACTTACGTTCATATTTCTACAGATTAGCGGACTTTTCCCCACTACATCGAGCAATATGCGAGGCAGACAATTGAACGCTGCTACAGCTGAGGGAACAGGTCTAGCTACGGAAGCCACTTCATAGGCGGCATCCAAATAAGGTCAATCTAGACAATGTCGACAACTCAGCGTCGAACTATTGGTTGATTTTAGGACAGATGTCGCCGAAAACGGAGGGATTTTTGTTAGCTATCCAAGATCAGGTTATTCCGACGAAAAATTATCGGAAGTGCATAATCAGAGAT
The DNA here is from genome assembly GCA_034092305.1 of Diaprepes abbreviatus. Lineage (NCBI taxonomy): Eukaryota > Metazoa > Arthropoda > Insecta > Coleoptera > Curculionidae > Diaprepes > Diaprepes abbreviatus. The sequence goes on from JASJET010000031.1 coordinate 18,249,486, forward strand.
CCTTCAATAGAAAACGACTAATGTAGATACGGCTGTCTCAACATCAGAGACAATCCAGCATATAACTGGAAGATGTCAAGCGTTTGCCGCAACAGAGTATAAAGAAAGGCATAACTCCACCGCTAAAATACTCCACCAAGAGAGAGAGAGAGAGAGAGATAAGTTAAATCTATTGCAGGTAGGAAAATTGCCTTATTACAAATACAATCCGGAGCCTATTTTTGAGAACAACGAGTTCAAGTTATATTGAGACCGAACCGTTCTAACGGCTCATAATAGACCAGACATTATACTAACACATAAAATTTCTAGGCGAACTACACTAATCGATATTGCTGTACCTAACAACAACAACCTAAAGCCAAAATACAACGAGAAGATCGCCAAATACAGAGATCTGGAGGTGCGAAAACAATGTGCAATGAACAGTGTCCAAACGATTCCCATAATTATTTCAACAACTGGAGTGATACCAAAGAACCTCCTGCAGAACATCAAGGGACTGGGCTTTAGTGAGCATCTGTATAAACCAATTCAGAAAACAGTTCTCCTTGCAACCGCGCGGACCGTCCGAAAGTTCGTAGGAAATACAGCAGACCACATCACCTAGGACCTGATAACATGGAAAGGGTCCCCATAGACCTTGATACTTTTGATATCTTTGTATACCTGGTAAGAGTCAATATTTCCACGAGGGAATGCGAAACCGTTTGGCTTGAAATTATTATAAGTACTATAATAACATCTATAAAATTGAGTAAGATCTAAGAAATGTAATTTTTGGAAGTTGACTACAAAATATTTTGAGATCCACATTAATAATGTAAGAAAAAAAAATAGCTTGAGGGCTATTGGGAATAAGAACAGACCTTAGAGACCGCATGTTATGTAAAGAAAAATTTAGAAAAATTTCAATTATATTCAGATGTTAACAACTACATTACTCGGAGTGCTGCGAAATTATATATTTTAGCATTTAACACAGATGAATCGTGGATCTTTTTTTTTCTATACGTATCTATAATCGTTTGTCTGACTGTCAAAGATAATATTAATTTGAAATCATTTAAATGCGTTGCTAAGAGTCTCCTAATATAGCATGTTTTTTATTTTTTGACAGCAATTTTTGCTTTTCATTTTAGATAAGATGTATATAAGTGTCTCTATTTTCTATATATTTGAATTATTTTGTACTGTCATTTTTTTGTATCCCTTTTTTTTATTTTAAATGTGTTATTTTAATGATGTGCAGTAATGCAGTAATTAGCTATAAGGTTTAGGATTAATACTCTTTGACAAATTCATTACTTGTTATGCCAAGTTCTATGAAAATATACTATTTAAATTTAAATTTGTCTTTTTTATTACTGGGTAGTTTTGATATATAGAGACGTGGTACTTCTTTGGCGTTCCCATGAAGACTAAAGTTATAATGCATGTTTTTTATTTTTCTATATCTTTACACATTTCCTCAAATTATTTATCTTTAGCCTATTTGAACTCTTCACGTATTTATTTTTGAATGTTATGGTACTCAGTTCTTTTCGTTTGTTTGGGTTTTTGGTCTTTTTCATCATTCTTGAGATGTTGGTTGTTACCTGTTGATATTGCTTTTTTTAAGTGTTTCTAGTTCATCTTCTGTTTGTTTTTTCATTAAAACTTCTTAGTTCATGGTTAAAAGATTGTGCTACGCTTTCTTTTAGTAGTTTTGCAACAATAAATCCGTTATTCATGTTAAATGTATTCAGAGGATTTGCGTAAATCGACTTAATCTAACGAATGAAAAATATTTCTAAAAAGGTTGAGTTATAAAATGCCTATTCTTGCTATTACATTGTTTTAGACCATTGCGTTACTGTTAGATAAATTTGTAAAATCGTCCATTCAAAATTAATCTTTTCAGACTGATAAGAACAATGGTTCAATTCATTAGTAACTAATGAAATATCACTTGTCGGTGATAAATATTTTTGCTGTCTATGTTCTATGTTTTTTGTTGCTAGGTTATTGTAAAATTTGTATCTTCGCTTATTAATTATTTCGGTGATGGTCTTTTCGTTGAAATTATGATTTATCGGTGTCTTTTTTATTATTGCAGTATTTTTGGTTGGAACTCTAGAAAGAGATACAGATATGGCATGATTAAACAGACCAATTATAGCACTATTTTTTTGAGTTTTTGAGTGATTAAAAAAAAATAGTTTAGATAACTTCCCGACCAAGTTGGTTTGGTACACCATTCATTAAAAATTTTGTTTTTTTTCTTCGTATAAATGTCATATCTAGAAACTTTATTTTATTGTTATTTTCTGTTTCATTAATTTTATCCTATGGCACGGTACTATACAATCATCGACAAACGTTTGAAAAATATTATATTGAAATTTAGTTTTTCTCCTCTAGATATTTCATTACTAATTGAGCAATTGTAGATGAAATTAATGAACCCATAGCATATCCATCGAGCTGTTTGTAAAAAGTGTTTTCGTACTGGTGTTTAGAACGAAGTCAGCAGCATCCATAAAATTATTTTTTGATAGTGAACTATGTTCCTTTAAAAATTTCCATTTTCTGCTAAAATACTTTGGACAGGTTGAATTGGTATATTTGATATAACATCTAACGAATTGAGTCTGTAATTTTTGGGGTAAGTTGACTATTCCGATACATTTTTTAAAGGTGAATGAATCTTTAATAAAGAAATCGTTGTTCTTCTAATATTTGAAATGCAATCCGATAAGAATTTTGATAAACGATAGAATGGCGAATGTACACAAAAAGTAATAGGTCTTAGAGGTAGACATTTTTATGTAATTTTGGTAGGCCGTATATTTTTAGTAGAATAACATAGTGAATAGTTAGTCTTTTTGCATCATTTTTTTTAATTCTTTTGCATTGAGTAATTTTTTTTATGAAGGTGCTATTTTTCTTTTGATATAAGTTAGTTAAAGTATTATTAATATTTTTATATGTATTTTCATCCTTTAGTAAGACGGCAAAACGATATGTGATATATTTTTAATCCATTGGGACCTGTCATTGTTTGTTTCGTTGTAGGTCTTGCGCTTTGTAAATAATTGGTTTTGTTTTTTTTTTTGGTGCTTTTTTATTTTTTTTATGCTATTTCTTAAATTTTGCAAAATTAGATATATTTTAGTATTATGATAGTGTTTTAAAGTATTGTTTGTATTTTTATATCTTGTTATATTCTAAATAGAGCAACGTCAATTGTTGAATTTTTAATTATGTAAAGAACCAAAGAAAAGAAAAATGAAAGAATAAGATATAATCTGTGGTTGAAGAAGCTGGAAAATGTATATATATATATATATATATATATATATATATATATATATATATATATATATATATATATATATATATGTGTGTGTGTGTGTGTGTGTGTGTGTGTGTGTGTGTGTGTGTGTGTGTGTGTGTGTGTGTGTGTGTGTGTGTATGCGTGTATAAATTTAAATATGTTCTTTTATATGCCGAGCTCATAATTATTCATTGATTGTACTTTTTTTAGCCAATGTTTGTAAGATTCAGAAGCGAAATAAACTTTACTTTACATTTAGTAAAATGTGGATTTTTTTTAAATTTTTGAAAAATGCAGTTTTTAACATGGAAAGGATAAAGTAATTGTTCTTGGAATGTTTCATGGTCATCCCATTTTGTTGTGCCTATTTGAGCTGCTAGCTTTTTTACGGATTATCAGCAATCCGATCCAAAATGTGTTCTTCTAACACAGAATTTCTTGTTTTTCTTGGACCCAAATAAATTGATTTTTCTCGAAAGTGGTCGATTTTTTAGAAATGTAAAGTACCATTTTTTTAGATAATTATCTATAGTATATAAAATATTGAGTTTTAACGCTGAAAACTGACACCTGTCAAAATTTTAGGCTTACGAGACTAATGACGAATACGTCCCTGACTTCCTTGGTAATGTCAAAAGTTGGTTATGACTTGGATTCGTGAGTCTTTATCAGTTATACTAGATGCCAAAATTTCAATAAAATTCACGTCTGCTCAAAAACTACAGAATAAAAAGGCACTAGATACCCATTTTAGGCCCCATATCTCCCTTATGGGGCATGAGCAAAATGATAAGAAACACTAGGATTATTTTGACGCCTTCTATACACTGTCGAGAATTTGAAATATTCTTACCGGATACCCTATATTTGAGAGCTTCAACGATATTTTTTTAAAGTTTTGATGCATCGGATTTTCATTTAAAAATTATTTCTTGTAACAGTAAGAAAATATGGGAAAAGTAAGAGAGAAAAGAAAAAATAAGTGCTACGGAACCGCAACGTAAATCATGTCCGTCAGATTTCTTTCTTCTAGTATTACGGAATCGTAAAAATAAACTCGCCAAAATAATGATTTTAAAACCACACTCATGTAGAAATTACATTAAAGTTATTAATATTCCTATTAGCCACATTTTTCTTTTAAAACTTTTTCTTGCAAAATCACGCTTAATCGACCACTGTACGGCAGTTTCGCACCAGCTAACATTGTCTTATTCATCCCCCCTTTTAACCCACTCTCCCCCGAAGTGATAAACTTTATAGGCCACTTAGGGTGTAGATGTAATTCCGAGTTACGCTTCAGTTAACGTGTAAAGGAGGGTTTAAAAGCGACTATATTCTCTCAAACATTGATAACTTGAACCTTCAAGAAGGTGTCAAGCTCTAACTCTATGCTAAAATGTCTTCAGTTCGTATGTTAAATGTACAAATATAGAGGTTACCCTTTTAGGGTTGTGAGCTAAGATAACTCTATTGTTTTAGATTCTGATTTGTGTACATTTATATTAGGATTAGTCGATCATTGTTATAGAAATAGTTTTGTTCCAGGACTGGCGTTGAGCATATGAATAAATAATACTAAATTACGCAGAATATTTTTGTAACAAATTATTATTATATCGATATGAAAGTAATTTTTGAAATTAATGTAATCAGGGTGGAATATCAACAGTTTTTGTTCTTATAAAAATTTTTTACTATGAATGTAACAGAAAATATATGAGCTTTGTAGCATTTAAATTTACCAGTTAGCATCAATGCTACATGTTTTTAGGAATATGATATAATTTGTATATTTTTACCTGAGTAAATTTAATTATTTATCCCGTAATTTAAAATAGTAAACATGGAATTTGTTTTTTTTGGTTCACAACTCTTTTGGTCTTGTAACTTATCACTTTTTTTTTCTTAACACAGTTTGTAAATTGCTGTAGTTTATATATCACATTATTTGGTGTGAATTTAAAAGTCGTAAAATATTTTATTTTTGATAAACTCTCATTTATTTACATTCCATTTCAGTATTAAAAGTATAAGGTTATAGTCGGTAATGTGAGGATGTATTCCCGATTCGTTGACACGAGCACGGCATGTCGAGACCGATCATTTAAGGTTGAGTATGCAGTATGAACTTTGTTTTAATCATGATTAGTAACTTTGGACTGTTTGATCAAGTGTTTTTTAAAAAAAAGTAATCAATGAGGGCTATTTGAAGCCAGTTCTTTTTTATCTTTGGGCTTCATCTCACTCTTTTCATTTTGATATTGCTGTCAAGGCTTTCTGATGGTTCCGGTCCTAGTTTTCCTGTCCGTGTGACAACGACTATTTTAACCTTACCCTGCGTTTGGTTGGTGAGTTGGAAGTGGCCCTGTGAAGCCTCCATTCATCCACAACACAACAGGACTCCTAGCAACAGCGCTAAAAGTGAGAGGTACCATAGTATAGACCAGGTAGGAAAAAACTTTAAGTTAAAGAATTGGAGCTATAAATCATTTTTTTTAAATACAAACAAAACAACATAAATATATTTTAATGTGATATAATAACATTTAAGAACTTTTTGATAACTCTATAAAACTTACCGTTATTGGCAATTAAAGGTTCTAGAACATTAGCGGCCAAATTTTATATAACCTTTTAAAAACGAGGTAACAATCATAGTTATCAAGAGAGTACAAAAACATTGTAGGCACCATTCTAATTTATGTATATAATAATTTTTTTTGGGAATAAAATGGAATTGTTATTTTGTTTTAATTAAGTCGTTTCATTGTGGAGCTATACACCAACAGTCATTAAATTAAAATCATTCCTCATACCTAAGTGTTTTCCTGTTTAATCACTAGGTAAGTAACACAGATAATGTAAAACAGGTAGCGCCTATTGGGTAATCAAAGCAGAGCACAACTATCTCTAAAAGAGATACGAACCTAGCCTCCGACATATTGAGCTGCCGTATGCATCCGTTGCCGTACCCTGTAAAAAGGGAGACGCCGCAGCTTATTTTACCAATGCCAATATTGTCTATTATTATTGTAATGTTTTAAAAAGATATTTCTTAACCTTAAAAGAAGTTAGAGTACAAATTATTACGCACTAGGAAGCTGCAGTGTTTAGGATTATTGTACAGCAAATTGAAACTTAATTCTTTTTGAAAATTACAAATTCATCGATCGAAGAGTAAGTTTATGAGAAATCTTTCTTGATAAAAATACCTATCTGACTTGAAGAAATCAATAAACAAACATAAGATATTAAAGAAACCACAAAGTTTTATCAAAATTAGTTCAGACTAGGAAATTAGGTTAGAATTCCAAATAGCGGAAATTCATTAAAAAAATTGACTTTTTTTCAACTACTCTTTTACTAAATTTTCACTTTTTCTTAAATGTCGATTTTAACAATTTCGTTAAGTTAAGAAAATAATTTCAAAATGTTTACACTCCAGCGAAAAGCACTTATTGTTCAATACTACGATTTGCAAAAAATGTCGAATGCTTGTATGTAACAAGAAAATTATGAAAAGTGGCTAAGCCACACTTAAACCCATAAAACTATTAAGGTGCGTATAAATACGCGCCCGTGCCGAGCAACCTTTGAATTTTGACGATTTCGAGTGACGTTAAGCTCACCGAGCGAATTTCATACAAAACTCTTTTGCCTTCAATGGACGGCGTCAAGGGAGATCATAAACGCATCTGGGATACAACAAGCTAGTTTCATTATATTTCTCATGTCATCGGTCTCGCTGCAAAGTAAATTTTTTCGAACCAAATACCGACAGAAAATGGATCACTTGCGAACAATAGAAACATGTTGAGGCTTTTATTATCTCGTTGGACGCCGACCATCAAGATCGGTAAAATTCAAAGGCGGCTGATCACGGGCGCGACTCGTCATATTTACACGCACCTTTATAAAGATAATTTCAAAATTCATGAGAATAGTTGAAGATTAAGCAGAAAAAACTCTCTCTGATCCTGTAGACTAGACTCCTGCACTCCTTTGACGTGCTTAATCTAAATATGTTGTCCATATGGCCCCATCAGGTCAGGATTCTCCGTAACTCGCGAAAATGATCCCAAAACCTAGAATTGAGCCGTTTTCTGAATTAAATGGTATTTCTGAAAGCTGAAAGTACGCGTATCGGAGTAATTTTATTCCCTGTCTCATCTACTCTTATATACAGATGCTGTGAATCCAAATAAGGGGTCCAAATTGCCCCATCAGCTCATGGTTCTCCGTAATTAGCGAAAATCATTCCAAAGAGCTGAAATTGCTTATGTTTCGGGTTGATTGGTAATTCTGACAACTTGTATTACTCGGACTGGGTTGCTTTTTTTTTGTATACTATCAAGAAGATATGTGAATTACTTGGTTCAAGCAATATATGATTCGCGAATCCACTGAAATTCAAAAAAGGGCATTCAGAATAAGAGATATGATAAATATTTTCAATATTTTGCTCCTAGCAATTGATAGTTCAATTCAAGAACTGCAAGCTTGAATTTATCCCAATGCGAAAATGTATCGTTTTTGTTGCCCTTTAATGCTATAAGCAAATTGCATTTCATCAGCAGTGAAAGTCTAGGTACAAGGCGCTCGCGTATCTTTAATACTTTTAACACATTTTGTATATATATATATATATATATATATATATATATATATATATATATATATGTTATGTCGGATATTCTCACGGGTGTGATGTGTAATCGAAGGTTTTCGGGCATCCCGTGTATGTGCTGAGTCCCTCTCAGGACTGTAAGGCAGCTGACGTTTCGGTGAAATCTCATTCACCATTTTCAAAGCTCACTGTATGGCGTCTACGAGCAAACTGACGCCTGCAACTCTGGTGTTGTCGGTACCGTGTGCGCGTCGGACGTGTTCGTTTTCCGAATTGTTCCGGACCATCAGGTGGAGAGACCTGCTACGCGTCATCGGCCCTGTTGCCAGTGTTTGTGGTTGCGTTGCCAAGTTGTAATCTCTTTCGTTACTAAATGGTACTGGTTGATGTTTTGTAAGCAGATTTTTCCAAGTATTAGGCACCCGCTGGCTATCATCTCTGCAATTTAAGTTATTGGGCATCTTTGCAATTTCAATAGCCTCCCTTATAACTCTTGTGGACAGGTTTTCACATCTCGATAGCATTTTTGTTCCCGAGAAATTTATCTTATGTCCTGTGTTTAATCAGTGTGTGTTGGGCCAGAGCAGAAGAAGTTGTTTTTTGCTTGACAGCGTTTATATGTTCGTCTCTTCTGGCGCTTATTTTACGATTGGTTTGGCCTACGTAAGATGAGCTGCACTCTCCGCATGGAATTTCGTACACTCCCTGGTTTTCTAGAGGGATTCTTTCTTTAGGTGTTGGCAAGAGATTTTTTACTTAACGGTCTGTGGTGAAAATGGTTTCAATATTGTGTCTCCTGAGAATTCTTGCGAACTTGTCTGTGGTGCTTCTTACATAAGGAACAAAAGCCTTGGAGCTATTCTCTTGGTTTTCGCGATTTTTTGGGGCCAAGTGTTTGTTTTTTAGAGTCTTGTCTATATGTTCGTTTTTATAACCGTTCTTTGTTAGGGCTTCCTGCAGTATGTTCATCTCTTTGTGATAATTTTATGGATCTGTAAGGGACTGCGATCGAAAGGCAAGTGATTTCACTACTGCAAATAATTGGGCGGGGTGGTGATGTGAATCGGCGTTGAGGTACCTGTTGGTGTGAGTGGGCTTTCTGTAGACAGTGTGCGAAAGCAAGCCATCCTCTTTTCTTTTCAGTAAGATATCCGGAAACGGTAGTTCTCTTTCCTGTTCTGTCTCCTTGGTTAATTTAATTTTGGGATGTATACTGGCAACATGGGGAAGAAAATCTCAAAAGTTTCCTGGAACACATAAACAGCTGTACATCAATTTTAAGCTGAGATTCAACGATTAGAAAAATTACGATAGCATTAATATCCTCGCGAGCTAATGACTAATAAGGTTGCAACTTGTTAATGACGCTAATACCTGTACTGTCGTTTACGCCCAATAATGAATTGAGGGTAGTAATTTAAGTAAATCCGAAGATGATTACTTTTTTTTAACATTAATTTTTGCATTATTTGTCAAGCAAATAAGAAGGCATAAATTTAACAGGTATCGACAAAGGTAGATGTCGAATATGCGACGCTGCCGATGTGCCTCGGGACATTGTATTTTGTCATATACAAGGAAGGTAGCTGAAGTGTCCAGCTCCGATGTTAATGAAATTTTAATATGTTGTAGAGGGTACAAAAATAAGAAACGCGTATTTTTTTATCTGCGGAGATTCATTATAATGAGGTGAAATCTGCCCCTAAAGTTCACTCCTAAAAACAGTATTTTTGAAATATCTTAGGTTCTAAGTGAGATATTCTTACAAAACAAAACGAAAGTGACTTGTTATTCGAAATGATATTAAACTATGATATTTTCACCCCCTAGGATATCATTCCTTATTTTTTATTAGGGTAAATCATATATTTATGCATCTAATTTAATTGTAAAAATTACGAAATTTAATGGGATTGTTTTCACGAGTACCATAAGTAACTTAAGTTGACGGGTTTCGGGGTTTCTAAAAATAAACTAGTAAAAGAGGGTGGGATAACCCCAAATACGTTTTTTTTTTTAATTTCAAGTTCCAACTGAGATATATTTACAGAACAAAATTTAAGTTCCTTGTTATTGGAAATGATGTTGGATTATGATATTTTCACCTCCAAAGATTTCATTCTTTATTTCTTATAATGGTAAACAATCCATTAGCGCACGTAATTTCATTCTAAAAATTAAGAAATTTAATGAAATTGTTTCAAAATATTTTTTTCACGAATACCATAATCAGCTCAAGTTGACATGTTTTGCGGTTTCAAAAATGAAGTAGTAAAAGAGGGTAAGTCACCCCCAAATACATTTTTTTCAAATCTCAAATTCCAGTGAAGATATCTTTACAAAACAAAGTGGAAATTACTTGTTAGTTGAAGTAAAGTTATACCATGTTGTTTTAACCTCACAGATATCATCCCTTACTTTGTTATGAGGGTTAATCTTATAATTAATTTACATAATTTAATTCTGGACATTACGAAATTAAACCAGATTTGTTGATAATATTTTTTTACAAATACTGGTAAAAGAGGGTGAGCCACCTGCAAATACGTTTTTTTAAATATCTCCAGTTCTAATTAAAATATCTCTTCATAACACAATTTAAATTTTTTTATTCGAAATGATCTTAAACTATGGTATTTTTCACTCTCAAGGATGTTATTCCTAATTTTTTTATAAATGTAAACCGATATGTCATACATATATTATTATTCTTAAAATTGTCAAATTTTAATTTAAATGAACGATGCAGAATTGGAAATTACTATTTGTCATAAATTATAATAATTCATAGACATGCATGCTTAACCAATGAAATAAGTTTATATTCTCTTATTAATTAAAAGAAAAAAATTCAATAAGCTCTTTAACATTCATATGAAGTGAAATTTTACAATTTTAAGAATAATAATACATGCATGAAATGATCCTTTGAATGATATCCTTGAGGGTGGAAATACTATAGTTGAACTTCGTTTAAAATAATAAGAAATTTCCAATTTGTTTCGTAAAGTTATCTCAATTAGAATCTGAGATGTAAAAAAAAGTATTTGGGGTGGCTCACCCTCTTTTACTAGTCTATTTTTAGAAACCCCGAAATACGACAACCAAAGTGACTTGGTGGTGAGTGGTATTCGTAAAAAAATATTTTAAACAATACCATTAAATTTCGTAAATTTTTACAATTAAATTACGTGCGCAAATATATGGTTTACCCTCATAAAAAGTAACGGATGATATTTTTGGGGATGAAATACCATAGTTCAGGTTAGTTCAGGTCACCCCAGTTCAACAACATTTTAAATAACAAGTTATTTTCATTTTGTTTTGTACCGATATCTCAATGAGAACTTGAGATTTAAGGAAAAAAAAATATTTGGGGGTGGTTCACCCTCTTTTATTAGTTACCTTTAGAAACCCCAAAACCCGTCAACTTAAGTTACTTATAGTATTCATGCAAAAAATATTTTCAAACAATCATATTAAGTTTCGCAATTTTTAGGATTAAATTACGGGCGCAAATAGACGGTTTACCCTTATAAAAAATAAGGGGTGATATCCTTAGGGGTAAAAAACCGTAGTTTAACATCATTTCGAACAATAAGTAATTTTAATTTTGTTTTGTAAAGATATCTCACTTAAAACCTGAGATGTTTCAAAAATAATGTTTTTTGGGGTTAACTTTAGGTGCGGTTTTCACCCCGTTAGAATGAATCTTCACAGGTAAAAAAAAATCAAGTATTACTCTCAATGCTTTATAACAATATGAAAGAAAATATATGGGAAGTACTAACATTAAAAAAACAGCTATACCAGCGCACCAACACATACAAACATAGTTATAATAACTGAAGTTTTTTTATGCTATTTTATTGTTTATTTTATGATTAGATGCTTATAATAGATATATATTAAAATGTATTTAAGTATTAATGCAATATTCAGTGAAAGTTAAAATGGATTACGTGCACTAGGTGAACGTCTATAGACTTCCACTTCTCTTCATACACGGCGGCGCGTACGCTATAATTAATGAAACTTTATTTATTTATAGCGTAAAAAGTAATAAATATATTACATTTTCGCATTAAGATTAATCCCGATTTGTAGTTTTGACTCGAATTATTAATTGCTGGGCGCAGAATCAAAAGTTATTCATGTTGAAAAGTGGTAAAAAATGTTTTTTTTTCAAATATCAGTGATTTTTAACTCAAATCTATGCGTCGGACGGAAAAATGACAAGAGATAGTTTTTGCTTAGAATCGGCCAAGGACCGCGAAAATATTTATTTTATAAAATAAGAATTTTTTTAATTACTAACATTTTTTGGTTTTGTATCATCTCAAATTTTGTTGTACAACACATTTTCGAAATGTTTATTTATAATGCCGCCCAGTTTACCAATAACATTTAAAATAAATTCGAAAATTAATTGGAAATGAAGTCTACCCGAATAGCTAGGACATGTTAGTTTAACAGTAGCGAAAATAAGTTATTTTAATAATTATTTTGTCAATAAATATGAATAGAGTTTAGAGTAGTTGAGCCAAAATACATAATCCACTAATCCATTAATTAGAGTTGATTATAAATTATGTTTTTGTCTATAATAAAAGGGCTTATATAACCAATAATTTATCATCACAGAAGTGGAGGTAATCGATGAATAACAAATGAATAATGAGTCCTGATGGTTTGCGTTTAAACGTCGAGCTAAATGCTTATGGGACCGAACTCTCAATTAATAGGCCAGAAAAATTCTCTATAAACATTTCGATTTAATCGCTAATTGGTTAAACTAATTATTCAGTGTTAAAACTAATTGTTTTATTGCTTGTATTAATTGAAATGTTTTATTCGGTTTCTTTTAAACGCGGCGAAAAATTAATTAAAGTTTGTGTACGTTTGAATAGTTGACTGCTGTGAGTATGTACAGGGTGTCCCATTTTTGACACTTTTAGAAGGTATTGAAGTTATTATCAAAGTATAGTGTTGCAGTTTTCGCTTTGGTGTCCTACAATAAGTTCTGGGCCTGATAAAGAAAACAAAAGATTTTTGAAAATTTATTTTTCAACATAGTCCCCTTGTATTTCAATACATTTAGACCAATGATGTTCTAACATTTTAATACCCGTAGTAGAATGCAATTTGTCTAACTCTGCAAAATGAGCAGTTGTCGCTGCTCTGACTTCGTTATTTGAAGGGAATTTTCGTCCAGCTAGTCATTTTTTCAAGTTTGGGAAGAGAAAGTTATCGCTGAGAGTCGGATCCGACGAATATGGTGCATGTGGAAGCACTTCCAAACGTAGATCATGGAATTTTCCGGCAACAACCATAGATTTGTGTACAGGCGCGTTATCCTAATGAAAGAGTACTTTTTTTTTGGCAAGATGTGGACGTTTAGCCTTAATCACATGCTGCGGTCCAGTAGTGAAGCGTAATACTCCCCTGTGATAGTCTTGCCTTGTTCTAAATAGTCTATAAGCACCACGCCATGTGAATCCCAAAAAACTGTTGCTTTTTTTGGCGCACTTTCACCTGCCCCCACCCACTGTTTAGATTGGTGCTTTATCTCTGGCGTGTCATGGTGAATCCATGTTTCACCTACAGTTATAAAACGTCGAAGAAACTCAGCAGGATTGTGTCTAAATAAGTCTAAACACTCTTGCGAAGTGTCCATTCGTAGGTGTTTTTGGTCGACTGTTAATAAACGCGGCACCCATCGCGCAGAAAGCTTTTTCATGCCAAGAACATCATGTAAAATGTAGTGGACATGATCTGTCGAGATGTTTGCTATACCAGCAAGCTCTCGTACTTTCAGTCGGCGGTCATGATGTATGACATTGTGAATTTTTGTGACAATTTCGTCAGTTGTAGCGGTTTTTGGGCGTCCCGAGCGCTCATCATCTTGAATTGGCGTACGACCACGATTAGATTTAGCAGCCCATTTTTTTACTGTCGTAAACGTAGGAGAAGAATCCTTTAAAGTAGAATCTAACTCATTTTTAATGTCCGTAGGAGTTAAGCCCTTTAAAACAAAGTACTTTATAACCTCTCGAACTTCAATTTTATCCATCATTCACAAAATATCGAACCTTATGTGTTCAACTCGATCGCCACAAACAAGCAACAGAACGCAAACATCTGAAACTTTGCAAGGCATCATCTCAAGGTTAATGCTTACAAAATATTATAGTTATTTGATCCTACTAGCGCCCTCTCTGTTTCAGGCCGAGAACTTATCGAACCATCCTCGTACTTTTTAGCGAAACGTAAGATTTCCATGTCAAATTTCTCATGACTCTCCTTAGTTTTTAATCTACAGGGTGATTTTTAAAATTTATCAAAAAGGTAAAAACTATTTTTGTAGAGTTTTTTACGTAGAAGGAGAAACCAAAAAAAATGGTCTGCCTCAAGGAAGCGTAGTTGTCCCGATTCTTTTCAATAGATACACAAATTACCAGCCAAAAACAAATGGTGCAAAACAGTTTCTGTATGCCAACGACCTGGCTATTGCGGTGCAATTACGGGACTTCCACAACATCAAAGGAAAGCTCAAGGCTCAGGATGTCCAAATACTATAAGAAAAACTCCCTGAAGCCGAATCCCTCAGTAGTTGCGGCGCATGTCCTAACACTTTGAGGCTGCATGAATCCTCCCCACTTAACTTTCTATACAGGGCGGCAAGTTTCTCACTACCCAAAGAACGCAGAACAGCGTCACTCATTGTACAACACGGAGCCCAACCGCTCAAGGCTAAAATCCAGACAAAGCTTCATGCGACATGTGACAGTCGACCCGTCAGAAAATTACCCACCACCCCCAGAAGAGAGACCTTCTGGTAGTAGTCTCAATTGGAAGGCTTTGAGGACCATATTAAAATCGGCGAAGCCCCAGTAAAGACGAACAAAATGAAATGGAATTTACAAACGATAAGTGGAGATCCTTGCAAGTGTGAAGAACAACAAAATATGGAATACCTTCTGTCATATCCTAGGTACCCTGCACCCTCGACGATCTATGGTTGGTCAGCGGTGCAGCAATCGATGTGGCCCGTTACTGGACCGAGAACCTGAATTAAAATTAGAGATAAATTCGGACTCAAAAAAGTAAAATAAAATAAGCCTTGCGAAGTTCCGCTATAAATTCATATCGTCTCTTATACACTTTATATATATATATATATATAGAAAAGAAAAACATTTCCGATGGAACCCAAACGTAATGCGTGTACGTTAAAATACAAGTTCATCATATATTTTGTTCTTTTTGCATATATGTTATACAAATATATATAATTAAATATAGTATAAATAGTTATTAACAAGCCAAACAACCTAGTTACGTATCCAAACTAATAGTTTGCACCATTGAATGAGAAACTTTGGTTTGGCGTAAGCATAGAAACCAATATTGATGAGACAAAAGCTACGTGAACAGTTTGTGCTCAATCGAGCAGGTGAATTGTTCCCTTCATATTACAAAGGTACAACAGTTATCATCTTTTTCATTCACCGCCATTACATTAGAATATGATTCATATAATCCCATTTCAAAGAAAAGTTGAACAAAACTTCAATTTCGTATAAAGAAATTATACAAAAAGATGCAATTTACCACGAACATAGATGCATATTCAGGACAAATTGATGTATGGTGGAATATTGTTGTATTCTGCATGACGAAATAATATGCAAATCAGCAGTTCTAAAAATAACCCGAAAGAGCGTCCACTGTAAGATATCGTATTTATTTATATACAAGTGGTCCAAAAATTTTTCCCCAGATGGATTTGGATTCTAATGGATATGTTAACTAAAGGGTACCACCCCACATTAAGATTCCAAAAAAATCCAGGCGAATGCCCAAGGCAACAAGATATATGCTTGATTTTATTCATATGTTTCGATTGAGTAGATCTCGAGATAAACAACAAAGTCTAAAAACGGATATTTTTAGTGCTTGGGGTGGGGGGTACGGATTTAGTGCGCATTATAATTTCGCCTAATGTCTCTTTTGGATGTAGAAATATAGCCCATATAGTCAGTTTTTCATTTCCACTCAAAGTACTGATTGTATGCATCTCGCCATCTATCGGCATCATTCTTAACGCGATTTTGTGGGCTTTCTTTATTGATATCATTTATCGATTTTCGTGTTGCAGTTTTTTGATAAATAATATTGAATGTTGAGAATATGGCGTGTTTTCAAAGAGCTCTTGAAAGATGCCTAATGTTGACATTTTGACAATTCAGCTATATTCTTTGCAACTGGGCAAACTTATAATCGTATAGAATTATTAAAAAAACCAAGTCATCGATTTGTTCTATTTTATTTGATTTGATTGGTCTACGCCAAAACTAGGTAACTATATTCTATATTTTTCTTTATGATCGTCGAATTCAATAAATGAAATTATTCTCCTTTCAGGTATGTCATGAGCTCCAAATTGACAATTCTTTTTGCTTCTACGGACTAGCGTTACTCCAATGTCGTAGCCATAGCGTTACTCGAATTTAGTAACACAACGTTATACCAATGTTATATTTATACCATTACTCCATGCATAATAGTTGAGAACACGCATCTCCAGTTTTGTTTGAATAACCTGTTCTGAAGCAAGAGTATATCTGTAGAGACTAAGCCTTCTCGGAGTTACCATTTTATAAATTTTGAGTTACAAATGGCACTTTCAATTTGATCTTTGGGTAGGAGTAGCTTCTGGAAGTACTGTTGTGCATTTGTGCAAGTGTATTGTTAAACCCTGCCCATTTATTATCGCCACGAAAAAATAGCTATTTGACTCAGGCACTGTGGATTCTTCATAAAATGAAAATTAACACCATTACATAATCCCCTTTATTAACTTATTACCATTCAACCTAAGTACATTATATTAGAGGGCATTTGGCTTATCTTAATGGAGGGTAGTCTTTCTCATTTAATAAACGATTACCAGGGTAGAGGTTGATATTTTATAAAAACAAATATTTATTATTGAAAATTTTTTCATGATTAACTGTACATTTCTGCATGTGTTGAAACCAATCTGAAAAGCCTTTTTGCCACATGCACCAACCGTCTCTTCTGGCATGACGGATAACCCATTAATTCCATGTTTTGGACGCTCAGAAAGTCACTTGTTTGAGCCGATGTGTAAGGGGCATTGCCACAGTGGAAAATGATTTGTTGCTTCGGTTTGTTGTCTTAAATTCACCGAAGACTTTCGGCAAACCGGTGGTTGTGTACTATTTAGAATTTATCGTTCTATGATTCTCTTAATGTTGGGTTGCGATATAGTTATTTGTTCTGAACGAACAGTCGACCATTTGCTTCGAAGTGCTTCATGTGCGCGTAACTCTTATTGGTTTTGGTTTATCATGGAAAACCCTTATGGTCAACTGCTATCTATTAAATATCTTCTGGTGTTAGTTTAAAGGTCGTAGACAACAATGTTTCTTACGAAGTAGCCATTTTCAAGTGAAATTCAATTTCACTTGAAAATGGCTAGAGATCACTACTAGACGAAACGTCGTGATACTCAACAAAAAATACGGACAATATAAGCCCAACGGATATATACTACTATATATTTTTTATTTTATTCAATGACCTTTTGCCATCTTTTTTGCAACTTCATGATTCCGCGCTTATAGAAATTTTGGTCCTTATTAGCTAATAACTGAACCAAGTGCGATTTACACTCATCATCATTTGTGAAAATTTCGACCATTCAAAAAGTTTTGCAAATTTCGGAATAAATGGTAATCAAATGGGGCCAGGTCAGGGCTCTATGGAAGATGTGAAATCGAGTGTCTACCCGCTTGAAATCAGCTCAAAATACACAACAACTTTGTAGTTCCAACAGATTGACAGCATGACCTTTTTGGTCGCCATTTCCCATCAACAATGAAGATTATTTTCAAAAAAGGGTTGGTTTCATTGCAGGTGAAATGCATCTAGCAAATATTGATTTGTTGTGTTTAGTGAATCTATTTCAATTCATGTAGAACTCATAGACATTCTTAGCGAGTCAAAGACATTTTAAATTATTGTGTGTGATACATTTAACCTCTCTGCAATCTCTTCAACAGTTATATGATGATTTTCTTCAATTATGACTTTGATTTCGTCATCATCAATTTCAGCAGATCGACCAGAACGGTGGTCATCTTTGAGTGAACAATTTCCAAAGTGGATTTTTAATATCTTTAAACTCTGACATGTGCCTTCTGTTATGCGATCAGCACCTTAAATTTCATACATCTCTTTATGAGCTTCAACAGTTGTATTTCCTTTACGGAAATAAAAAAGAAAAATAAAGCCGAAAATGTTCGTTTCTGCACTCCATGTTAAAATTGACCCAAAACCAGTGGCTGGTGCATTAAAAAAGTAGGGCTTGCAATTCCAATGGTACATTAAAACCATATATATGTAAAAAACCTGCCATAGGCACCGGTGAATGAAAAAATAAAAGTCTTTAAAAATTGAGTTAGTATGAAACAAAGCAATGTATTTTAAAGAACTAAACATAACGAAAGTAGTAAATTTTAAAAATATAGCAGTCAAAACAAAATGCACGTATAACTTACTGTGTGAATTATTTGTAAAGAAAATCCATTCGCTGATCTTTGGCATTAGCAAACTTACCAATAACCCGCTGATTGAAATCAGACATGCTTTCGATAAGATTTCTTTCTTTAGAAAGCATTACCAAAACAGAAAATCTTTCTTAGCTCATAGTATTCCGTAAAAACGTTTTTATCCGTTCGAGGCTAGAAAAGCACCATTTTGCTTCAGCCGATGCCATTGGAATAGTAATTAAAATTTTTAAAAGTTTTAGAACTTAACTAAATGTCTCACTTATCTCCATATTTTGCGAAAGATAATCATAAAATACAAGAAGTCCCGAAGTCCATCTAAATTCTTCAGTTTCATATATAACGGTCAGTTCTGTATGGAAAAAAGGGGTAAATTTTAATCCTATCCTTAAATTTTTGTTCGGAAAAACATGTACTACATTCGACATACTGTTTCGAAAAAAAAGGACTGGCTTCTACTAAGTAACTTGTAAAGCTAAATCGCTCTTTTGATTGACAAATAATTATATCACTAACTTCTTTTGCTTCCCGAAAAACTCCGTGGAATCATCTAGCCTATGTCATTTTGAAGTAGATGGAGATGGCTCAACGTCACTTGAGGTAATATTATTTCTAATGTTAATTTTGGTTTAAATGATAATATATTTTTGTTTGCGATAACAGCGTCAATTTGTCTTATTTCACATTTACCAAATAACAAATCAACTTACATTATTTTGTAAAATAATTTTAACCATGAAAGGAAACTCTTACATTTAAGAATTTTGACATACCTTGATGATTGGTTCGTGGTACTAACGTTTCTACTGTCATCTAAGATTTTTTCACTTGATTTTACTTACACAGATAGGAAGATAGAGAGCAGGAACTGCATTATATTTAACTGCTTTTCCAGAATCTCTTACAAGAGATTCTTAAAAATGTCCAACACATATACAATGGTTTTTATAAAATTCTTCGTAACTAGGAATCCTTTGAATTCGGAAATCGAAATCGGTCACTGTATTTGTCTACACAGTTTGCGATAGAGCACCTAATTTTGGATGGTTTTTTTCTCACCAAACATTTTTAACCTCTTTAAAACTTAACAAAATATCTTGATCAAAGTAAAAACATAGTCCCTTCCACAAAAATTAAAATACCGGTACAGTAGACATCAACCATAGAAATAGCGGCACAGTAGACACCACTGTTGTATTCTAACGTAATTGATACTGGTAGCACCACGCGCGGCTGGAAGCAAAAGTTCAAATATTCGTCCAGTGGGCTGCATAAGAAAACTTTTTCTAGTAGAGGGATATTTTGTGGGGCAAACTAAACACAGGTTTGCAAGTCGACTCGCAACTTACATGAAGCTTATGAGACAAAATTAATCTCCCCATCTTAGATAGGCAACTCCATATACGTTCCATTGGATGAGTTTGTATTGCATTAAAATTGCACACCAGCAAAGCGATAATGATTCCAGGCGTAATACTGTAATACGGACAAATTATTCTCGATATTTAGGAGAAGCAAGTTAAATTATTTCAATAATTGACTGCTGTTCGCCTATAATCTAGATAAAAAATTGAATTAAATTTAATCATTAAATTATCAGTAGAAATAAAAAAAATACTTGTAATTATATTTATAAGTGTGTTTTATTTTAATTTACAATTTTTTTTTTGGGGGGGGGGGTGCAAACCTGCAAACCCAAGGACAAGCCGCTACTGCCAGTCTCACGGTATGTCACGTGACAATCTTACATTATCAGTTCATGCATAACATCGATGTTTTCTTGCACTACAGCAGATTTTGGGCAACCTTCACGCCACTCTTTCGAGAGCGAACGACGACCACAATTAAATTCACTAAACCAGCTATATATCTTAGTTTGTGTAGTTCATTGATGTACTCTTGGTAAGATAAAACACGTTTAAAGATATGAAAAATAATCGCACGAAAATGTTCACGAGTTAATTTCATTTTTTGTCGGAAAGGAAATTTTGAAGTTACTGTAAATAAAACGTTTTCAATACATTTACCGTTTAAAATGTCAAACTTTACTATGGATATGTCAGATGGCACCTAGCAACGCCATTGTTACCAGTTCCCGAACTATAAACTGCTAACCTCGTAGTTTTCTCGCTGTAAATAAAGAAAGTGATAAATGTAAGTATATAAATTCATAAGTAGCTACTTCACAAAGCAGCTTTACAAGCGTACATTTTCCACATCTTCCATCCTTCTTGCGTGCAATTCAAAACTCATTTTTGTGTTTCCTTTAAATCTTTGAATAAAATATTTTATTTAAAATCTTCAGTTGCAGTCGTAATCATTAAACGTTAGTATTTTGAAATGTGCTTATTAATAATTTTTAAAAGAAAATGAATGCATCCGTTAACCAAAACAACATCACACTGTTATTTGCACAAACTATTAAAATTTTAATTAAAATTTGTTCTATTGTAATCGTTCAATTTGGACGACATATATGACCTATTTTATTTAATTTTTCCTTTATACGCTTCAATTACACTTTACATTTTATTCGGGATGACGAACTTCATAAATGTCGAATTAAAATTGATTTCAATTAACTTTCCATGCATTTAAAATTCAATTTATAAAATATACATTTTGTAACCATTTTAGTATATAAACATCGTTTCGTTATAGGGAAATTTAATATGTTATCATGTTTTTTACAATCAGTCAGTTACTACATATCTGTAATGACTCTTTTTACATATTGCAAGTTCTATAAAACTGTCATACTTTGGTAGGTTCGTTTGAATTATCTTTTCGTGTAATCGATATCCAATCGAACACGTACTTGTGAAAAACGGAACCGTAATCGTAACTTCAGAAAACACAAGTATTGTTGAGAAAATGTTGAAAGTACATCGATGAATTACTTGTAAACGGAGTGAGTCGATACTAAATATGGATGTAAGTTACATAAGTTTGTACATAAAAAATACGTCAACTTAAAATTATAAAGAAACAGGGTTGAGTTGATTTTAATTAAATGGTTCATCATGATTAAAATCACTTAATTTTCTTAAAAAAAAATCATTATTTAAATTAAAAAATTTTTGTATTTCACACAACTTACAAAAAAATATTCACCATAGATCTAATACAACAGACTCACGTCCCAGTAGTATGAACAATCAAAATAAATGTATTGTATATATCCAGCAGTATGAACAGATAAACATCTCGATAGTATGAACCAACTGTCAAACTCTTATTGTCTGCTCTACAAGCTTTCTTGTCATTGGTTAATTTGTGTAATTCGGTGTTTCCCCTCGTGTCTATTGGGATTTACTGGAAAGACACGCGGCGAAAGAAAGCATGTAAATCTCGGTATTGTTCATTTTTATATTGTGGTGGTAATTAGTAAGCAATTTTATCTAAAAAATATGAAATTGCCAAATCAACCGTTTGTTTTATCTTTAAAAAAAGGACAAGATAATGAAAGTTGTAAATCAAAGTGTTAGGAAAAGTAAGCTTAAAAAACACACTTTTAAAAACCCAGAATATCCAACGATGGAAAGTGCCCTTTATAAGCGGTTTATTAGAAAAAGAGAATTAAGTTTACCTGTATCAGGTAAGATTCTTAAACAAAAAGCTGTTCAACTACATGATGGTTTACGGATCAATACTGAAACATTTAATGCAACTGATGGATGGTTGTAAAAATTTTAAGTTGGACATGGGATAAGTTTTCCAAAAATGTCTGACGAGAAGTTATCATCAGCTTTAGAGAACGTTAGTTTGTTTAAAATAGACTTTTTTGATAAGATCAGATCTCTAAACTTGACACATCACCAAATATACAACGCTGATAAGACTAGACTGTATTGGAAATTGGACCGGTTGGTAAAAGAAAAACACAGAAAAATTTAGATTTAGACATCTTCGTCGCTATTTGGTCACGTAGTGATATTCCCAGCATGATTCTTTCTATTGCTCGATGTGTAGTACGCAGCTTATTGCTTGCTTTAACTATTAATGTGATTGTTTCCATTGCATAGGTCATTACTGGGAGGACGCACGAGTCAAATACTCTTCTTTTCAAATTAATGGAAATATCGGGTTTGTAAGAGCATATCCCAATCTTCCGACGACTGCCCGGACGTCGCTAGGCAAGACTATACATGGTGGATAAAACATATATTGCAGTGGAGACCTAAGTCGCCAAAAAGAAGTATCGGAAGACCCCCAAAAAGATGGATAGACTACATAGAAAGGAAAATAGGTAGAAACTGGTACCGAATTGCAGAAAATAGGTTGAAATGGAAGAAACTAGAGGAAGCCTAAGTCCAGGAGTGGACCAAGTTTGGCTACTAGAAAAAGAGAGAGAGAGAGAAGTGAGTTAACTTTTTTATTACGTGTTGTGGCCAGTATCAAGTTCAAGGTATCGAGGACTGGAATAGAGATTTAAAGGTTAAAAATAATGCATCAAAAGTTATTAATATCGAGCCTTTACTTCTTACAGACCTAGAAGATAGCGAATCAGAAAATGAAATCAAGGAACCCAAAAAAGAGTCGATTTTAGAAGCTCTTAAATTAGGTTTTCAATGGTCATAGCAATATAGTGTTGCAGTTACTGCCTCGGAAGCCTCAAAAATATTCAAGACATGGCAGTATCAATTTTTTCGACAACTAAAAAGTTCAGTCAAAAATAATAGGTTATTTTAATAAAGAATGTGTAAATAAAGATGAGTAATCTACGCTTTTAAAATATTTCTTGTGCTTTTAAATACGCCCTCTGTAGTATGAACACTCTGGATAATATGAACATTCTTGGATTTTTCATGTTCACACTAACGCGAGTCTACTGTAGTTACCATGCAACTCCTAAAAACATAAAAAAATATAAACTTTGTTTTAAACTACCTAAATGTCATAAACTAAAGTCAAATAATTTAGTTTCTAAAATAAATAAAACTTACAGCACCTAAAAAATATAAATATAAAAGACAACGTGAAATCATAAACTTATAATTTATCATCATTTGCATTTTCTTTGTAAAATTTGAATAAAAGTGCCAATTTTCCATCTTGTTTGATTCCTAATATATATCTTAAATCGAAGTGCACAAAACCAAACATACTAAACACACATTCGACCGAGGCTAAAGAAGAAACTGCACACAGGAGTTGTTTTATTACTGGTAAGTATTTTGCAATTTCAGGCTCATCGTTTTATGAAGTAAACCATCACTAAATATCTTTAGGAGCGCACTTTCAATTTTATTGCTGGTGGTAGCAATCCCGTATCTTCAAATATTTTACCAATAGTTTCTAAGACTAATTTTTTTTCTTCTGTAGACACTTTTATTTTAGGGGATCAAACAAATAAGCTACAAAAAGTTTGTAAGTGTTTTCATTAGTCTTCAGCATCTAAAATAGTTGCGGTTTTTCTATGCAAGATATCAAGGACCACTGCTATAGGTTTCAAAATATTTAGATAGCCTTTTGCTGCGCGTTTGAGTCCAATATTGGCTATTTTTTGGTATATGACCGAATTATGTCTCGCTGAGTGACATACATTTCTAAACAGGCAGCAACGCTATTCTAACGCACATCGCTTAGAACAACTAATGCTTTGCCCCCTGCTAGGTCATTGATACGGAAATATTTGGTTATTTAAACAATGTGTTCTGTAATATCTTTTACTTCTAGGTCCTTGCACAGCAAATCCAAAGGATGTGCTCAGCAATCAAAGGTTATCACTTTAGAACGGGTTCTTTCTTCATTACTTTTTCTAATGCCAGCCATGTTTGCCGCGTTGTCTCTCACGAAAGATTTTACATAAGATTGATATTTTAGTTCACATGAAGAAATTAGATCACAGCAAAGTTTCATTAAATATTCCGGAGTATGTCACATTCCAGAGGTATCAATATTTTCATAGAGAAATGTTTGTCCATCTTCTGTTGTTATAGTTGAACATATTATAGGTTCGTTGTGGACATTTGACCATCCGTCAATTAATATATTTGTGAATTCTCCTGAGAGAGAATAAAAACATTTTTCTTTTTCTTCCTCTTAAATTTGAACAGAGTGGTTGCTACAGATGTTCTGGACGGGGGTGTATAACCAGGTCTCAACTTCTGAATCGCCTGTCGTACTTGCCAGTGTTCCATATACATAAAGCTCGAATTATTAGTACAGATTGTTATTGCTATTTCCTTACAACAAGTTTCGGTTGTTTTCTTTTTTTGAGTCGGTTCGGAAATGTTTGCTGGAGATTTTTCGATGCTAGGTATAAAGCTAGAAGTTGACAAAGCTGAGGAAGTTGAATTTTCATTCTCTTCAGTCTGTTATAAAGTTCTCTGTTATATATCTCACCACCATACAGACCAAGAGAAGTTACAAACCTGGCTACGGAAGCCACTTCATGAACGGCATCCAAATGAGGTCAATCAGGACAATGTCGACAACTCAGCGTCGAACTACTGGTTGATTTCAGAACGGATGTTTCCGCAAACGGAGGGCTTCTTGTTAGCTATCCAAGACCAGGTTATTCCGACAAAGAACTATCAGAAGTTCATCATCAGAGATCCCTCAATAGAAAATGACCAATACAGATATGGCTGTCGAACATCAGAGACAATCCAGCACATAACTGGAGGATGTCAAGCGTTTGCTGCCACCGAGTATGAGGAAAGACACGACTCAGCCGCTAAGATCCTCCACCAAGAGTTAGCCGATAAGTTAAATCTATTGCAGGTAGGAAAAGTGTCCTATTTTCCTGTCATGTTCAAAGTCCTTCACATTTTCTTTCAGCTCGATTTTTAGTGTTTTTTGATTTACTTTAATCGAATTGGATGTTCACTTTTATCCAAAATGTGCAATGGTGCTTTGGGTAAAGTGGCATAATTGAATGAGCGAGCTAAGTATAAATTAAAATTATATATTTAAAATATCATAAAATAAACAATTATTTATATTTTTCTGTGATTTTTGGTATTTACGTTTGTTACAACTTTCTCTAAGTACCTAAAAAAATTATTTAATTTGTTCTTCAAAAGCAATCCCAATGAACAGGATTAATTACTTATATTAAATTATATTATAAAATCGATACCCATAAAAGATTTTTAACGACTTTTGGTAACTAAACTTCTAATAATATCATTCAGACACTTATTTGCACTATATAGTTTGTTCACTAGAAACAACCTCATCGACAAGGCTTAAGTCCTAATATAAAAAAATCATATCTTGATTTGTGCCTCTGATACAACCCTAGCGGAAGCGCTTATTTTGAAAGAGTCATAAATTTCCCCATTTTTCAAAAATTTGTTGAGATTATTGGTAATTAAACTTATATTGAAGTCCTCTAAACATCTGTATGAGTCACATAATTTGCTCCCCTAAGACAACCCCAGCGACCGGGGTTCAACTCTTATTTTGAAGAGATCATAAATTCCACATTTTTCAAAATTTTTCTGAGATTTTTGCTAATTAGGCTTATAATAAAGTCCTCTAAACACCTATGTGGGTCACATAATTTGTTCCCCTAAGACAACCTCAGCGGTCAAGGTTCAACCATTATTTCAAAATTGTCATAATTTATACATGTTTTCGAAATTTCTCGGTGATTTTTGGTAATTAAGTTTACAATAATGTCCTCTCAATACCTATATGGGTCACATAATTTGTTCCCCTAAGACATCCCCAGTGCCTAATATTCAGCGCTTGTTTTGAAAGGGTCATAAGTTTCACATTTTTGAAAATTTTTCAGTGATTTTTGGTAACTAAACTTATAATAAAGTTCTCTAAACACCTCATTTTGAAAAATGGTAATTTTATGATCCTCCTAAATTAGGCGCTCAATCTTAGCCGCTAGTGTTATCTTAGGGGAACAAATTATGCAACCCATACAGGTTTTTAAAGGATTTTATTATAATAACAATAATAACCAAAAGAGGCCGAAAAATTTTTTAAATCGCGGATTTTATGACACTTTTAAAATAAAGGCTGAACCCTGGCCGCTGGAGTTGTCTTGGGGGAACAAATTAAGAAACCCATACAGGTGTTTAGAGGACATGATTAGAAGCGTAATTACCAAAAATTTTAATAAATATGGATTTAATGATATATAATTAATTAATCCTGGGTTTTTTTTGAAGAACAAATCATATAATCCCTTTAGGTATTTACAGGAAAGTATAATAAACGAAAATACCAAAAATCACAGAAAAATATTAATAAATGTGGATTTTATGATGTTTTAAATATATAATTTTAGTTTATACTTAGCGCGCTGTATCTCGATTTAGCTAGTGGCCGCTAGCTTCAGCTTCATATAATTTAAAGAAAAAGTTTGGAAAATACAGTGTTAAAATCAACATAATTTTTTAGGGAAAATTATGTGCGACTGTCAAGAAAAACAGATTTGTTTTCTACGGCCCCAAAATAAGGGGTATTCAGAATAATTTTAACAATTTTTATAGCTTTACTTTTGTTACACTTGTTTTTTCTTTAGAATTATAAATATTTATCAACCTAAACTTTATTCAAAGTTTGTGAGTATAATATTTCATTAAAGTAAGCTAGGAATTAGAAGCTCATATTTTATTTATTCGAAGCAGCAAGATCAGTTTGCCACCTTACTGTTATACAGTAATATATATGTTATAGATATAGAACGAAAGCAGGAGAAAAATAATGAAATTAGTAATTCTTAAATAAGGTCTGAAAAACGAAATTGATTTTAAAAAAACTCAGTACAGGTTATTTTTTAATTTACTTTTGATGTATTGAAGACACAATATTTTAATTTAAAAATGAGAGGAAAAAAAGTACTTTTAAATAATTGAGAAATGTGAGACGCTATTATCAATTTCCTTTGTATCAAATAATATTATGAATATCTGTATCAAATCTGATTTCTTTGATTCACAGGCAAATGTGGGATTCTGCAATAGAAAGAAGAAAAAGGAAAATAAGGAAGGGAAAACGGAAAATCCAAAACAATTTTATATTATATCTGTGTATTCCAAATATACTCGCATCAAAGAGATTTTGAACTGAAATAGAGATTATCAAGCCTATTCCAAATCATATCATTGTTTACAGCCAAAATTACTATGAATAAGTGGTACGCCCCACATTTATTTATTTATTCTTAAAAATTACAGAATATTTCACCATTGATCAGAATTAAATTCACTGTGTTTCACAAAGATAAACCAATACCTGTAAAAGAGCACCAAAAATCGACTAAAATTAAAACTAAATCGCCAGTGGAAGAAGAAATACGAAATTCCAGTTGTCACAAATCGTAGCCCATTGACTAATGATAAGTAAAATTGTCAGGTTGTGGACTTAATAACAAGGCAGATCATCACTTTGCAGTTATCATGACTATACGAATACTCGTGAGATACTAAATAATTACATAGTTCGAGAATTTTGAATAGGATTTTTCTTGTCTGTGCCCATCTCTGTTTTAATTTAAAATCAGTTTGACTAGCATCTTTATGCAAACGACCAATATTTCTTACTATTCTCTATAAAAACGTGGATTTTTCGTTTTATTTCCTTGAAAATTAATACATAGTTTGATTTTAGTGTTTTTAGTACGCCTTTTTGTTCTTTTGAGCAGATTAGATTCAATAAAAAGCGCCCATTGATTTTATATTCGAAATGAAATTATCGAATCGAAACATATGCTTCTTACGTCCTGTTTTATACTGAATAGCCAGGGCATAGTTATGAATAAAGAACGAAAGCTTTCACAGCTTTGGTTAAGTTGATAGTCATGGTTTTTCGGTTTAAACCGTGACTGAATTTAGTGTTCTAATCTTGTGGAGTAAAGATCCCTGAAGATGCCTCGTGCAATCGTAGGCGAAATGTCGGATACTAATCCAATTTGACACGGTCTAAACCTAAAAACCATGATTTTCAGAGTTATGATTGTTTATCACAGCTTGATGTCTGCAAAGGTGCAATACTGAACCAATACCTTGTAATATTATTTATTCTAAGAAAGTAATGCTTTTATTGAAAATTGAATCAATATTAACATAAATCATCAATCAGCATCTATTAGCAAGTATTAAGATAAAACAAATTATGAATTACAAATACGAACAGACGGAAAATTGTTGAATCACTTTCGCATCAGTCTAAATGTCTTAATTGTTACAGTTTCTCATAATTTATCCATAAGCCTTTAATTTTTTTAACGGCTTGTAATCGTTTTTTACAAGATTCTCACAGTAGACTGGTAAAATGTCTATCCATTCTTCTTGCATTCGATCTCATAATACGTTTAACGACGACTCTGGAGAATCAGCCTGTTTTAATTATGACCACAAATTTTCGATTGGGTTTAGGTCAAGACCTTGTGTCGGCTACCGTAATACTTGAAAATGCTGAGAAATAAGACAGTTCTTTACAATTTTGGCTGTGTGTTTTGTATAACTGTCAAGTTGGAAGGTATTTTCGTTTATCGGAGGAGGCATATTATCAACAATTTCAATCAATATGTGTTTTAAAATATCTAGATACACTTCTTTATTCATATTTTCGATTATTCTGTGAAAAGTACCCAGCCCATAAGCCGTCATATATCTCCCAAGCTTAATATTATCTCTCCCATGCTTTCCAATCTGAATGAAATTGGCTAACCTTGCCTTTTCCATTTTCATTGACGACCATCAGTTGTATATTAATTTATCTTTGTCTCATCTGAACAAATTACTTTCATTCAATCTTCTTCTGTTCAGCCTTCATATTTTTTTACAAAATTTAATCTTGTCAAACAGATTTGATTCTGAATATAGAACACGGCGGAGTATGTAAGCTGGGCGTTATTCACAGAATGGTAGGAAATATGAATAAAGAAATGTATATAGATAATTTAGAACACAATTTGATTGAAACTGTGTATAATACGCCTCATCCAATAAATAAAGTTACCTTCCAGCAGGACAATGATCCAAAATACACAGCCATAATAGCAAAGAACTGGCTTATTTCTCAGAACTTTCAGAAATTACAGTGGCCAGCATAACGTCCTGATATAAACCCAATCGAAAATTTCTGGTCACAATTAAAATATTGTTCTACTAAATAAAGATGATTATCCAACGTCTTCCTTAAACGTGTTATGGGACTATGTCCAAGAAGATTGGGAAAAACTTTTACCACACTACTGGTAAGAAGCTTGTAAAAATTAAGATATTTAGCCTGGCACAAAAGTGGTTAAAATTTTTTTCTTATATACATATTTATAATTTATATTTTTTTGTGTCTAAATACTTGATAATAAATGCTATATGATAAATAATTTTTAATATTACTTTCATTTTTCAATAAAAATATTATTTTCTTAGAAAAAGTAATATTGCTAAGTATTGGTTCAGTATTGCACCAGAGTGTATTGTCAAAAATGTTACCCGCAACTCTATGGTGTCATGATTTAAAGGACGGTTTGTAAGTCAAAACGTACAGATTTCTCAATTTTTTCTTTTGTTATTTTTAAGCAATATTCAAAGATAGACAAAATGTTTTTTTGTTGTTTCGCTTCTAAAATAGAAACTAATGAAACAAGCATGACACTCCTGAGAAAAATTGCAGAGTTGAAAAATCTTTAAAATGAGCTATTATAACTAAACCAGCCCATTTTTTATCCAGAAAAATCGAAAAAACCGACTTGTATGGGAAAGGCGTACAAAATGACGTACCCTCCACTAAATCAATCATAAATCTTTATTTATTAACTATTTTAACACAATAATCATTCCTTGGTTCAGTACCTTATCGAAATTATAGAGATCAATAAACTTAAATACTAGTACAACAAAATTATTAAACTTTCCCCCGCCATAGCTGGGTAATATGACATACGTAGTGTGAACAAAACGGCATACACGAATAGTATTAAAAATTAAAAAGATTACTTGCAAAGGTGGCATATAAAAGACTTTGTCTTCTTCGGAACGTCTGTACAAGATGCACGAGCCAATTTTTTACAGCTCAAGCACTGCAGGACTTGGAGAACAGGTCACTGTAATAGATGCAAGGGCAGTCTTCATCATCGGTGTCAACAACAGTATGTACAGGGTGAGTCAACGATTGGATGAAGTAGGTTTGTGCCTTTTCGGTGACATTAACAAAGAAATTATTTTTACGCAGATTTTAAAAATATTTAGGACTCTACAGGGTGAGCCAAAAAACTAGGACAGCATAAAGTTGTATTTTTTTAAATAGAACACCCTATATACGAATCGTATTTTCGATTTTGCTTATAATTTTAAATCTTTTATATTAAGGATTTACTATAACAAAACTTTATAGTTTCTGAGATAATTAAGTTTAAAGAAAAAAAGTCACATTTTCAAGCATCAATTCAATCCTAAATAACGTTTTCAATTTTGTGACAAATATATTCAAATTTGGAATTTAGCAAGACCAAGGACAAGTTAACATAATTTTTACCTAATATTTGCAATAAAAGCTACAGGGTGTTGAACACATCGGCTCAAATTTGAACAAGTTTAAATGAATAAATATCTTTTTTTTTTAAATGATACACCCTGTATATTTTCATGTTATTTAATAGAGTAATAAAAACCCTAAAAGTTTTGTTCAATATAGCCTATACCTATTTATAATAGTTTTTGAGATATTTCAGTTTTTCTTATTTTCCATACTTTTTTACAGAAATAGTCTTCATTATCATAGTAGCCATGTCAAATAATAAAAAGAAACTACAGAAACAAACAGAATGTGGGGAAATATGATGAAATACATTATTCGTTATATTACAACGGCAATAGTTTAATTAAACATAATGTGAAAAAATTAACACAACAATAACGACAAGGCAAATACATATTTACTTTTATACTAAATTGAAACAAAAAAATTACCTATTAAATACTGAGATTAATGATTTCTTTTTAATAAGTGTTCGAATAAACGACCCTCTTGTGCAATGCACAAATTTAGTCTTTTTTGCAGATTTTCTCGGACCCTGGACAAAATTAGTGGCGTTATTGTTCTACAGGTATCCCTAATCCTGTTTCGCATATCTTTCACTGTTGTTGGTGGATTAACATACACCTTATTTTTAATATAACCCCATAGGAAGAAATCTAATGGGGTGATGTCGCAAGACCTTGGTGGCCACTCAATGAAACTCCCACGTCCAATCCATTTTTGCGGATATCGTTGGTCCAAAAACGCACGAACTTCACGATGGTAATGCGGAGGCGCACCATCGTGCTGGAACCACATACTGTCGAGCTCATCCCTATCGAGACCTTGAAGCAGTTGGGGTAGTTCTTCTTGTAGAAAGTTCAGGTAACTATGGCCATTTAGTGGTTCATTAAAAAAGTGGGGTCCAATAATTCGATTATGATGAATATCACACCAAACATTTAATGACCAGTGGTTTTGATGTTACACCTCTCTAATCCAAAATGGGTTTTCTGTGGCATAATAATGCATGTTGCGTCTTTTTACGGCACCGTTACTTCTAAAAGTAGCTTCATCACTAAACATTACCTTGCATAATAAATTTGGATTTAATTGAATCTCCGCATTTATTGTACGACAAAAGTTTACACGACTTTCAAAATCCTGTCCATGCAATTCTTGGTGTAATTCCATGTGATATGGATGATACCTATATTTCTTGTTAGTACGATTAGCGGTGGATTGTGATGTTTCACATAATGCTGCTAACTGACGGCTACCAATATAAGGATTTTCCTGAATATTTAACAATACTTGTAGTTCTTTTTCTTTATTAGTTACTGGTTTGTTGACCACTTTACGTTTTGGATAATCAACAGTACCAGAAGAATCAAATCTTTGCATTAAGTTTTGAAAAGTATGGGTATTAGGCTGGCGTCGATCAGGATACTTCATTTTGTAAATTCTTTGAGCAAGAAGGCAATTTTTTTGAGCCTCTCCTATTGTATAAATCATATCTATTAACTCATTCTTTGGAAAATTCATTTTACAATATAAGATGAATGCAAAAAAAAACCAAACTACACTACATAAAAACCAAAAGAAGCGATTGCGGTTATAAATTTGACACACAGAAAAATGTTCTTTTACATTGTTTTTGCCATGGCTACTATGATAATGAAGACTATTTCTGTAAAAAAGTATGGAAAATAAGAAAAACTGAAATATCTCAAAAACTATTATAAATAGGTATAGGATATATTGAACAAAACTTTTAGGGTTTTTATTACTCTATTAAATAACATGAAAATATACAGGGTGTACCATTTAAAAAAAAAGATATTTATTCATTTAAACGTGTTCAAATTTGAGCCGATGTGTTCAACACCCTGTAGCTTTTATTGCAAATATTAAGTAAAAATTATATTAACTTGTCCTTGGCCTTGCTAAATTCCAAATTTGAATATATTTGTCACAAAATTGAAAACGTTATTTAGGATTGAATTGATGCTTGAAAATGTGACTTTTTTTCTTTAAACTTAATTATCTCAGAAACTATAAAGTTTTTTTATAGTAAACCTTTAATAAAAAAGATTTAAAATTATAAGCTAAATCGAAAATACGGTTCGTATATAGGGTGTTCTATTTAAAAAAATACAACTTTATGCTGTCCTAGTTTTTTGGCTCACCCTGTAGAGTCCTAAATATTTTTAAAATCTGCGTAAAAATAAACTGTATCAAACAATAAATATAGTTTCTTTGTTAATTTCACCGAAAAGGCACAGACCTACTTCATCCAATCGCTGACTCACCCTGTACAAGCTTGCAAGGAAGTTACCCATAAGATTTTATTTTTTTTCATTTTGGGAAGATCTGTGATTTCTATGTGGAAAAGCTTAGAATGGTTAACAAGAACCGGAGAAATTAATTTTTAAAAGGGGGATCTGTTTTCGAAAATTTGCAAAATGGTTTACTTTCTAGAGGCTAATGCAAAACAATATATTCTTTGCTTTTTCATTTTAAAGACCTAAATTCTTCCCTAAATGAATAAAAAATATTGAAAAATTGAAATGCCTGTATTTGGGTCCTAATATTTGTTTTTTCGACTTGAAAATATTCATTTTTTTTTTTCATTTTAAACCCATATTCCATCTTCCTTAGATAAGTTTTCACTTTTAAATGTAAATTTTATTATAAACTTTTAATTAGAATATTTTGTACAATACTGTTTGTGAAGGCCTTTTTTGACAATTTTCGCAATTCTCAAGTATGCCTTAAACCCTAATGTAATCTCGAGTTGTGATTATTGTGTGATTCATAAGATCTAATTTTCTTTGTTTCGGAAAGACCTTTAATTAATATTTTGAAAAACTTGAAGTGATTAAAAACATCAACCTTTAAAAAAGCGCTTATTTCGAAAATTTTAAAAATTGCTAATTTTCAGAAGAACACATTTTTTAGGTACCTAAATCGTTTCTTGAATATAGGAGAAACACTAAGTAAAAATTTTATCTACGGTGTTTGGGTCTCAGAATAATATCAAAGAAATATGTCTCACACTACTCATACACCAAGACACATAAATTAGGATAAACACTGCTGTAAAAATGCTAGTGTAAAAAAAGGCGATTCCAATTAAAAGTATACAATAAATTAAGTGGTTGGAAAGGCCAAGGCGAAAAAAACGCTCATTTTCCAAATCGAGCCAAACTTTAAATTTAGCCAACATTTAAAGTTGTAAAAGTAATCTAGGAAAAATGGAAAAAAAATTAAAAATTGAAAAAAAATCGATAATTTCAAATTGAAAAAAATATAAGGCCCCAAAAACAGGAGCTCTAACTTTTCAGTATTTACTATGCATTTAAGGTAAGGTTTTTTCCTCCAGAACAAAAAATAAAAATATATGTGTTTTGCATCAGCCTCTTGAAAATAAACTAATTGGCAAATTTTAAAGACGAGAAAAAAGGTTAAAAATTGAAAAAAATCGATAATTTCAAATCGAAAAAAATATAAGGCCCCAAAAACAGGAGCTCTAACTTTTCAGTATTTACTATGCATTTAAGGTAAGGTTTTTGCCTCCAGAACAAAAAAGAAATATATATGTGTTTTTGCATCAGCCTCTTGAAAATAAACCATTTGGCAAATTCTAAAGACGAGAAAAAAGGTTAAAAATTGAAAAAAAATCGATATTTTCAAGTCGAAAAACTAATATAAGGACCCAAATATAGAACTTCCGATAATTTTCAGGGTTTGAAGAATAATTTAGGCCTCAAATGAAAAATTAGTGTATGTTTATTTTGCATTAGCTTAATGAAACTAGTCATTTTGTAAATTTTGAAAATACACTTCCCTTTAAAGACCGATATCTTTAGTTTTTTTTTAATCAATCTGAGTTCTTTCGAAAATGAAAGAAATAAAATGGAATAAGCCAAAAAAATAAACATTCGACATTCTATGAGGGTATACTGTTGAGGAACTTAAGGAGATTGTTTTTGACCTACCAAATAAAAATGGATCAGATGATATCAATGTTGAGTTTTTAAAGAGTTGTTTTGATAATATAGCTCTACTACTTCTTAATTTGATAAATTCGTCATTTTTAGCATGTAAAATTCCCGATGAATTAAAAATATCGACTATTGTTCCGGTTCCTAAAGTAAATAATTCTCACAGGGCTGTTGATTTGCGACCTGTTAACATGCTTAGTTGTGTTGAAAAAATCATGGAAAAAGTAGTGATGAAATAACTGTTCGAATTTATATATATATATATATATATATATATATATATATATATATATAAATCACGAAAATTTGCAAAGTCCGCGTTGTATAGTGGTTCTGTAGAAAATCCATTCTAACTAAAAGCACATAATAAATTAACTAGTTGCAAAAAATGCTTTTCTCAGAATTAAAATAGAGAAAAAACTGTAGATTAGGCAAGCATTGATATGGTTTAGTCGAAATTAAAATGTACGTACCCTAATACAAGAGATACACATTTTTTCAGTGTTTGTTATACATTTAAGGAGGAGGCTCCTGAAAATTAGTAATTTTTCTAATATTCGAAAACAAACCTCCCCTTAAAGACCAATATATCTGATTCTTTTTAACCAATCCTAGTTTTTTAAGATAGAAGTTAAAAGTCTTTTTAATAAAACAATCAAAAC
The DNA here is from genome assembly GCA_034092305.1 of Diaprepes abbreviatus. Taxonomy (NCBI): domain Eukaryota; kingdom Metazoa; phylum Arthropoda; class Insecta; order Coleoptera; family Curculionidae; genus Diaprepes; species Diaprepes abbreviatus. The sequence goes on from JASJET010000031.1 coordinate 18,285,137, forward strand.
TCGAAATACTATGAGATTTTAAGGCACATAATAACGAACAGAAAAGTGTTACCCCACCAAATACTCGATGTCAGAACTCTGAATTCGTCAGACCTGGGAAAAGACGACCACCGACTAGTATTATGTAAATACCGGTCCCAACAAAGTATAAACAGAACGCACAAACAGAAACATACCTTTATTAAATACAATACCGAATCATTCGCTAACGATAGTACAAACGTACTGTATCAGCAGAGACTCTCGGAGAAAATAAAAGCTAATACAATCCTAGAAAATGACGGAGTGGAGAAAGCCTGGGAAAAACTGAAAAGAAATATACAAGAAAGCGCCAGGGAGGCGATCGGAACACGAACAGTTAGCACGAACAAGCGAAGCAATACAAAACCATGGTTCACAGAAGAGGTGAAAATACTAGCAAAACAAAAACGACAAGCATTTACAAAATACCGACAGCACAAAACAACAAACCATTTCGAAGAGTACAAAACGGTGAGAAACAGAATCAACAGTCAAATAGCTCAACTGAAGAAAGAATACTGGGAAAAGTATTCAAAAGACATAGAACACGACCTATATGGCGGACAAAAGAAAATATGGAACATGCTGAGGAACAGAAAACAACCAATCAATGAATACGTTCAACTAAGTCCAATCGACAGCCATTTTAAGGACTTACTCCAGGCACCAGCTACAGAAAACAACGTAGACGAAAACTAACAAGAAAGCGCAGAACTAACAGATGTTAACATCAGTGAAGCAGAGATGCACCTGACAATTAAGAAATCAAAAACCAGAAAATCACCAGGTACCGATCAAATTACGAATGAGATGCTAAAGTACGGAGGCCCCAGCCTTGTCACAGAGCTCACTGTTCTATTTCAAAAAATACTCCGCACAACGTTAGTACCCAACGAATGGCGAAAAAGCATCACAATTCCGATCCATAAAAGAGGATCAAAGAAACAACCCGAAAACTACAGGGGAATTAGCCAAATTATTAACCAAAATACTGTCACAATGGATCGTAGACAAGTTAGGGGCGTGCGAAGAACAGCAGGGCTTCCGGAATAACCGCTCTACTATCGACGGTATATTTATTATCAGACAGCTGGTTGAAAAATCTATCGAATACGATAAACCTCTGTTCATTTGTTTTGTGGACTTTACACAAGCGTTCGACCGAGTCAAACTGGAACACATAACAGAACTACTGCGAAGAAAACAAGTAGACGAAGCAATCATACGCACAATATACGAACTTCCAAAAACACCATGGTAATTAAAACAAATAACACTCTAACAGAGGAAATCCCACTATCCATAGGAATAAGACAGGGTGATAGCATAAGTCCAACACTTTTCAATGTAATCATGGACGAAATCATTGATGAGGTAAAAAGCACAAATATTGGATACCCAATGGGGCACAACACCGTTCAGATTATATGCTTTGCAGACGATGTTGCCTTGACAGCAGATAGCGAGGACAACTTACAAAGAATGCTTTTCTATCTCAATCGAACAGCCAAACAGTATAATATGAAAATATCTGTGGAGAAAACCAAAGCAATAGTAATAGCAAAAGAACCGGTAAGATGCAAACTAATGGTTGATGACAAACGTATCGAACAGGTTGGGAAGTTTAAATACCTGGAAGCACATATAACAAGTAACAGGGCAGTAACGGAAGAAGTACGCACACAAGCCAACAAAGCGGCCATGATATCAGGCCAACTAAGAGACATAATCTGGAACAATAAACATATGACGGTTGAGAGCAAAGCAAGAACTTACAAGGTCTGTGTAAGGCCGATACTGACCTATGGCGCAGAAACAAGAAATGAAACAACAAAGACAAAACAAATTATGAGAACCACAGAAATGAAAACGTGGAACGAATGGTCGATGACAGACTAGCAAAAACCGCGATGAGAGAGAAACCAAACACCAAACAGCCTCCTGGACGGCCCCCCAAAAGATGGAGAGACAGCTGGATTTCGACGTCAAACGAGGATCGATGAGGCGTTGTGTAGATAACAGAATTTGGTTCTACCTAGAAGAAGAAGAAGAAGATTCTCACTATAGTGCCGCTATTGATACGATTTCGGTTCGCTCTCCGTTCGATAATTTTTTTTTTTTTGAAAAAAGAGTTTACGCTATTGAAATCTCCGCGAAACCGATAGTGTGAATAGGTTCATTGTTTCTCTTGTATGAATATTTTACCGGACCGATAGTGTATCGAGAGCAGCCCTATAGTGAGAATCTGGCCTAAACGTGCTTGTAATAAAAATTCGCAGAAACCGCGCTGCATGACTGACGCTGTAAAAAAGCCACTCGCATTAAAAGTATATAAAAAACCAACAGTTGGGAAGGTCTTCGCAATTCAAACGAATTTTTTTTTTCAGAATTCATATCAAATCTAAACTCTGTATTTGACGAGCGTTTAAAAATATACGAAAGATGGTCAAAAGAAAGCCCCTTTTGCTACTTCAAATGGGCGTATCTCAGCTTCTTCGTCGGCTCAAGCACTCAAATTTAGCATGAGTTCTTTTTTTTTTATTGTTCAATAACATCTTTTTTAACTTTTTTTGAAATTCGAAGGGTGGAGCGAAGTTCGAAATCCATAGTTGACATCCAAATTTATGCTGTTAAATCGATGACAACTGATTTGGTTTAAGAATTGCAAATTTAACCATATTGATGATCCGCATAAACAAGCTTGTAACAAATCATTCCACTTTACGGGTAAAATTTTTTGTTTAAAGTAAACGTGCTAAAAGCACGCATTAGGATAGATACTAAAATCGAGGAAACTAGGAACAATGTTGTAGATTTTCGGAATATCGTCGACAAATACCTTGTTCCAGAGAGTGCGCTTAAGCATTCAAATCGGTTTGTGTAAACTGTACCACATCACGAGATACTTTAGAAACTATAACAACATTTGCAAACTAAACTTATCCAGAATGTATATCAAAAGAGGTAAAATATAGACAAAATTAAGCCGGTTGTGTGTAACAGAGCATAATACTTTAAAATTTTATGTGTTCGGTGAATTGTTCAGAATATTTAATACATATATATGTAATTTTTAATACAATACAGGGTAACTGTCCGGGAAGTTTGTCGATCGATTGTGGGAAAACTATAATTAAGAAGAATCTGAAAATTTGACAGTGTACTAACGTACTAGGGGGACAGCCGGCTAAAATATTTTCAAGATGGGGGCACTTCCAGTTATACCGGAAGTAGATGTCCACTTGCTTATTTTAAATAGAACATTCTAGACATATTTCATGCATAATGTTCTATAGTTAAGTCTCACCTTTTTGGACATATTTAAATTTTTATATCAAAATTTACGTTTGCGGATCAAAACTTAACTATAAATTTTGCCTATAAGAAAGCCTTTATTATTTAATTTGGTTTAGTTTTCTTGTAGACGAAGATTAGTTTAGTCGACTTTTTATGATATTTTGGAAATTATTAGTACAGAGTGGTCAAAAAAGAAGAATAAAAATTATATTTAAAAAATCGTCAAAATTCAATTTTTTTAAATAGAAAGCACCTAGTTTTATAATTTTATCATATTAAGCATTAAAAATAAGGGTAACTTTGTATAAGATTGTCTATTCCAAAAATTTGTAGTTTTCAAAATATTGGCAATTCAACATTTTTCTACTGTAAAAATGCTCCACGGCTTTTAAGTTTTATTACAAATTGACGAAGTTATATGGCTGTCACATACGGACCGACATACAGAAAAACGAACGGAGAGATAGACAAATGGACGAATGAACGAAACTATAAGAATTTCTACGAAATCCTCAAAAGTGCTACCTTGTGGGACACCACTGATGATTTAAAACTTATCAGATAGAGCGTAAAAATATTTTCACGATAGGGTTATGCAAATACGCTAAAGATTGAAAAAAAACTGACAGAAAATGACTATATTATAAAACGTCGATTTTTCCAACTTTAGAGAAAGTCGTGTTTGTATTAAAATTGTCGATTAAAAAAAAAGGAAAATACCAACCTGCCGGCATAAACGAACGTGTCAGAGTGGTACAAATGCAATTCTGAATTTGTATCGTAGCAAATAGTGCCGCTTTATTTGCAAAGTCATTTGTTAAACTAAACGTGCTGAGAGTGTGTATCAAGAGAGGTTTATGGCGGCCCTATTATGTTCATTTCAGCTAATCCAATGAACTTCGCATTAAAAGTTAAATGTATGATGTCATAGTCCTTGTAATTTGATAAATGTGTACAATAATGAGATTTATTTTGCTTACGAATATTGTTAGTGCAGATTTTAACTACTACCTGGGGGATAGATGTAATAATAATGTACCGAAATAGGTTGTTTTAATAACTTACTTACGTATTATATTCTAACAGTTTTCAGATTGACTTATTTTGTAAAGTAACAGTTGTGTTACATAGTAGCAACCATAGACATAGTAGAGAATGGACCAGGCTAGTCATTCATGAATATGAAATTTATAAGCGCCAACATGTTTGTAGGCCAGGGGTTAGAGCGGTGTCATAGCTCACAATCTATCATACGCCAGTGGCGTAACAATTTTAAAACGAATAAAAATATCAATTAATATTCTATGATGCTTTTATTTGCAGAATTGAAATAAATATTTTTTCATAAGAAATAGTTAATTACTCTATCAATATGTCGTGATACGGAAGTTGTTGTACTTGAACATAAGTCAGTATTCAATATACAAATAATCGTAATATTCATATCATTTATCTTTTACGACATTAATGACTTGAAATAACCTTTTTTTTATCCAAGGCACTAGTTATTATTTAAAACAGAGTACCATGTAAGAATTATCCAAGTCCAAAGTAAAAAATTGCGTAATATTTTGTCGGATTTTAGTTAAGTGGCTAATTAATGCCCATAATTCTAAAACCGACAAAAACTTTGTTTCTTGAACATTACTGTGATTGAAATTTTTTTTCTAAATTCTATGGACTCGCTGTCTATTTTTATTATTCCTAACAACGTGTCTATGCCGTACAGACACTCGCATATGAAATTTAACGTCAGCCATGAACATCGTAAAAAAGTAGTCTTACCAAAGTTCTAATGTCTCAAATATTGAAGTGCAATACTGAATAAATGTAACGACGACGCGGTATGCAAATGACTACTTTGACGTTTGGTTAGTATACCAATTATTTGTAAAAATAATAACACTTGTACAAAATTCCTAAAACGAGAAAATGGAGATATTTTTTGTAAGTTAATAAATGAAGCAAATTAAAAATGGAAATATTTAAAAAATATATATTCGACGGTGTATGTGTTCAGGAGAAAATAGAGTATTTACAACTTCATTTTCAAGAAATAACCTGTTAATATTTGTATATAATTTCAATTATGATTTGGAATATATATGATAGACTGTTTCTATTTAGGTATTAATCTGAAAGACGTTACAGTTAAACCTGTTTTACTGAACAGTCCCCAAACTCCAATCATAAGAAATTGGTATATAAAGAAATACAATAAAACAAATTAATAAAAATAACTATTAAATTTGGTTTCCCATTAAGTTTTGGCAGTACTATTGTTGAAAATTTTTAATATCTCGAATCGACAATCTGTCATGTGTTTCTAACGGAAATTATTTATTTTAATATGATTAGTGTATTTCTTGATTTTCACTGTTTCTAGTATCCTAAAATATTTATGACAAAATATACCGATAAGGATGGGATAAAAATAAGTATATGCTATTATTAAATATATTACTTGTTGGTCATATTACAATTATATATATATATATATATATATATATATATATATATATATATATATATATATATATATATATATATATATATATATATATAAAATAGAATAACGTACAATAAAATATACTTTTTTTCTTACTTACTGACTATCTAATTTGTGTAAAGCAAATCTGAGACTATGTAACTATCGAACATCGAATAAAAATAAATAAAAATTGCAGAAATTGAAGTTTCATTTCTGGACTTTTCACACATGACAGTTATTATGCAAGTCATATATTTATTTATAACGTGTATGAGTTTTTTTTTTGCAGATTTTGTAATATCTTGGTTAAATGAAAATTTTACACTTTTACAAGTAATAGGGAAAACAAAAATTAAGGAAAAAATTGTAAAAAGATAGGAAAAGCGGTACTATTATTATAAAATATAGACAATGGTGGGCTTCTATTATGTTGGTCTCACTTTAAAACACGAACACCATCAAATCGATAATAGAAATCATTTGGGCCAAAATGTTCACTACAGATACGAAGTGACTTGGGCAAGATTTTATCTTGTAGTCCTAATATATTAATCCAAAGGTCTCGGCGGTTAGAATCATTGGGAAACCTATAAAAAATCACTGATAACAAAATCTAAAATCCCAAGTTACCCGCCTATGATACCAAACTTAACCTAACCTACCTGTGAAAAGTTAAATTTGGAAATAAATAATCCAATTTTCGGCAAACTTGGCAATGATTGACCATTTTGTCACTAATGAATAATTAGTCACTTATAAAAATACTTTTGGAATCACAAAAAATTAAAAAATGATCCAAGACACACAACGTCAACCACAAAAATGTCATATGCCAAAATTTTTATGAATGGACCGGATTCAACCTTTATCGTACGATAGAGTAAAAGAAATTTGCGAGGTTGCCAGATTTCATAGTTTATCACACTACTTAGAAATCTTCAATTTTCTGGGAGTTACACTGACGCATTATAAAGCATACTATTTTAAAGATATTAGTTTACTATTGTAGCAATAAATTGTTTATAAATATTATATGAAATATATTATCATAATATTATTTTTTTTCATAAAAATTGGGTATTAACAAATTATATTGTTTTCCCTTATTTTTTTCCAAAACAGTTGGCAAATTACTACTGATTGTGACCCATTCGTGGCGTTTTGTTTTTGTAAACATTCCATGTCCAGACGTCCATGGTAGCAACGAATATAGATGTCATATAGTGATGGAAAGTAACGATACTAATCGTTACAAAATAACCGTTACAAACCAGTCACTAAAAGTAACGAGTCCTCTATTTAGAAAAGACTCGTACCTTGGCAGTTCGTTACTATACCGAAACACCATTAGTCCGGGACGAGAACCGAAATAACTAAAGAAATATAACTACTATTTTATTCTCGCGAGACCAGACCGGCATGGCGGTCTTCTTTATAGTCACGAAACCGCTAACTAGGGGATTAGACACTGGATTATTTTAACTGTTTATTAAGCATTTGATGTGTCGGCGATTTCGAAGTTTTCGTTGTTTTCCGAGCAGCAACCCACAGGACAAAAGCATTTCTTATGCTTAGATGCAGGACTCGGCTGATTAAAAGAATTTAACCGAAATAAGATAAGAAATAGTATTTCTATAGAAAGAATAGATCTTATTCCTTAGCAATATATGATAGTTCAGTTTCGAATTTAGTACGTTTTACGTCTGTCCCTTTACGTTTGTTGTTTACTTGCTAGTTATTTCAAGTGTGGCATATATAAGTAGGTAATAATATCTTGAAATTTTTCTAACTAGGTAGGTAGTAAATAATAAATATATTCTGAATTTACTAAAAATAGTAATGCCAAATATGTTTAACGCATGATAAAATATATTGAGCAGATATAACAAAAGCATTTTTAGGGTTGAGAAATGGAAATGCAGAAGAGAAGTTCTATTTGGATTTATTTTATGTTATTATTTGATGCCAAAGTAAAATGTAATATTTGCAAATCTATAAATTCCTATAAAAAGGGCAATATTTCAAATTTAAGGAAACGTTTTAAATCGAAACTCCTAACAATATCATGAAATGAGCGCTGAAAAACAAATCACTCTTTCAGAAGTTATCCTAGTAGTTAAAAGGCTCATGTCAACGTTGGAGGGAATTAAACTTAAATTTATAAGTCAAATAAGAGAAGATTTGATAATTTTTTTAGATTCACTTGCTGCTCGTTTTGGAGACCCAGAAAAATAACAATGAGTAAAGTGACTTATCTTGATCCTGATTTCAAAACAAGGGGTATTGTTAAAAAAGATTGTTTGGAACTAGTAAAAGACGAACTTCAGGTTGAATTAGTTAATATAATAAAAAAGGAACATAGACAAATTGCTGCAAGTCAGAGAAATCAAATACAAATATCCGAAGAAAAGACAATATGCGAAGATAGATATTATTTTCCAAGATTCTGATAATTCTATAATATATTTTGAACTTGTCAGCAGTTCAACCGCTTTAGCAATTGCAGAAATACGCATATACACAGAAAAGGCTAAGTTGTAAAGAAAAAAAGACCCTCTAGTTTGGTGGCAAGGCAGAGAAAAAGTATACCTTTGGCTATCTCAACTGGCAAAGATATATTTATATATAGTTGTAATACTCCGAAAGAGTTTTTTAAAAGCTGATCAAGTCATAACCAAACGAAGAAATCGTTTAAAGGCAAAACACGTCGAAAATTATTGTTTTTACAGCAGACATTTATAACATTTTTGTCTGTATTTCAAAATGAATATAAATTTTTTTGTTTTTGTTAAATACGGATTTGAGAGTTTTTTTCTAAAAAATGTTTGTTTTATTTTTATCTGTTTAAATAAATCTGGTTATTCTTGAATGGTATATTCTTTAATTTGTATATGGTTTTCCATATTTCCATATATTACCTTTTGATACTTATAATTTAAACACCTTTTAACATTTATAATTGAAACCAATACATGCTTAATGTTCAGTATTAAATTTCATATTTAACACAGAATATAAATTATTTAATTAAAGACCTGAAGTATATATCGTATATCACTTGCAGTATTACTTATTCGAATAAAAGTAACTAAAGTAACGATTCCAAAGTAACGAGTCCTAGAGACGAAAGTAACGAGTAGTTACAAGTCCTTAAAACTAACTAAACTTTCCATCACTAGTCATATAAAAGTACCCAAAAAGCAGATAGCGCAGACATCTTTCTCCAAGTCCCTCTCTCTCAGATAAACTAATGTGAGAAATGAACTACATATATTAAATTTCGTCGTGGCCGAGAGATGAAGAGTGTAAGGAAATTATATTTTGCCTTTTATGAGTGTAGGTTCGAATTTCGATACATACAGAATTTTTTTAATATTTCTATAAAAAACATGTTATTCAAATATAAACAAATTTGCACTACACATTTTATCATCAGGATCAGGCCCAGATATCTAACCTCTGGCTTCCACTCACAACGCTCTTATCTATTTTGATGGTTTTCAGGTTGGGTTTTTTTCTTGTAAAAACTATTAGGGTGGTTTTTGGTGGGGTTGACATTTAATACCATCTTCTTGCACCATGCTTTAGTATATCCAAGTTCTTTCTGGACTATGTCACAGGTATAGCCCTGACCAGATATGCCGAGGTCAGTCAAATCACAGAGGAGTCGATCTACAATTAGGCTTCACATAAGTGGAGAAGCTACTCCCTGAGGGCATCCTCTGGTGATACAGAGGGTGTTAGTGTCCTCTCCTATCTCTGTCTCGGCTATTCTAGTAGAGAGAAGTCGCGCCAGCCATTTGGACATCGTTCCGTCTACTCCTCTGTCATCAAGTGCTCTTATGACTACCTCATGAGGAGTGTTATCAAAAGTCCCTTCTATATTAAAAATGGCTCATACAATGTTTTTCTTGCTGTTCAGAGCGTCTTGAATCTCATCTGTTAATTGTATCAGGGCGGTTTCCGTAGACCTGCCTTCTTGATACGCATGTTGATGAGAGTGCAATCACACGTGTTCAAAAATTTTTTTCTGTTCCTTGAAGGTAGTATCATTTCTTTATATTTACCAATCTTAATGTCTTTTTTATTTTTAGAAAAGCATGTTACTCTAAAAAGCTTAAATATAGAACTCATCAACAAAGTGATTGTGTCTATGGGTAAAGCAGTAAGTAAGTAAAGTATTCTACTCAAGGAGCTGAGATTAAGTATTCGTTAGGTGACTGGTCTGTATATGGATCAATTTATTAGAATGTGACTTTAAACTTACTTATGAATAGATTAATGTCAATGTACGTCGGACTATGAATATTGTAAAGCTTAAATGTTCGTTTAATAAACATTCTCTCAGAAATTTGTTGACTTTCCACTATTATATGTGTGATGGGAGCTCTATCTGTCTTTTCAAAAATGGTATTGGAAATCAAATTTTATTAATAATGCGTTTTTAACTTGTAAATTCGTATTTTTTATTATTTACTCTTGGTTGGATATATAATTGCTTTTTTTTGAGTCTTTTCCAAGGCTTTATTAGTGTAAAGTTTTAAAAATTTGTTACATATAATTGAGTATTTTAATTTTTCACTGTAATGGGAATTTGCATGTCATGTACTTAAATTATAAATGAATAAATAAATTTTTGTTATTTTTTATGAATTTTTAAGGATTATTATTGTATTAGCACTTTTTTTAAATTTTATATAGTTATTATTGTTATGGTTTTTTAACCTTAAAAATATATTTTTTAAAATATTACGTTCAATAGAGCTGATGCAAAAATTATAAATTACTTTTCCTGGCTTGTGCAGTTGTAAAAAATGCTTATTTGTAGTGTTTTCATGTAAACTTTAGTGTGTTATATTTAATGATCTTTTCGGTTAAAAGAGGTATTCTAATTCCTTCTCTTTGCGTTTGTGATCATTTTATGCCTTTCTAATAAATCTTTTTATTACTATTTCACTGATACTTTCACTTAGCTAAACTGATCTTGCAATTTTTCCCTTTTCCTGATAGGGAATTCGAAAATATAAACGAATATAAACATTGTATAGACTAAATAATTTTGATTTAGTTCAGATGAATATTATTAATGATGCATGGGCATTTTCTCGCTGAACCCACTCTTTTACGTTATACAAATTTAAGATAAAATAATTTTTTCTTTCTTTATTAGACCACCTTGTATATGTCAAATTTCAGCTCAATCGAGAGTGTGCAAGCATGTGAAATATGTAGTAAAAAATTATAGATAGAAAAACAGATACAACGTGTCTTTACATACAGAGTATTATAAGTTTTAAATTTTTGACAAAAAAATCATTTAATTTTTTTTTTGTTTTTGTGACTTGATGATAAACAAGGAGGAACAATTTTTACATTTCATACATTTTTTTGAAGAACAAATAAAAATATCTAAGGTAGTAATTTACTGTTAATTAATAAATTACTACCATATTATAGCCTTCATAAATCTTAAGTACATTATAGATGCTTCCCAGTATATTCAAGCTATTTAAAAGAGTCGTTAAAATAGTTAATTTTAAATCTGAATAGTACTTGTAAACCTCTCAACTAATATCGTCTCCCATTAAGTGAGAACACTAAACATCAGTTTAGATGTTCATTAAACAGCTAAGCAAATAATCACTAATTATTTTCTTATTTCCGAGAAGGCGGTTCTCTTTAGTAAACCGAACTAAACTGAAAGTATATGTTAACTGAAAGTGTTATAAGACATAACATTCAAAAGAAAAACAGAAATTAAAGAAGCTCCATTAATAGCATGAGTAAAGCGTATATTATGTTTTGACAGCTTAAGTATATTGCCCACCAACAGCAATCCTGGCTTTTAAAGATACAAATTTATACTCGCTTCACAGGATGTAGCGTCACTAATCGTTTGAAGCGCAGAATTCCGAAAAACTTTACATTACTAACAAATTTATGGCCTAATTTATAATAGATGTTAAACTGATTTATTTTAAGATGTTGAATTTAAGAACACTAATAGTTTTAATTAAATTCCGTTGCTATATGTACAAAAGGAACAAAATACACTGATTATACAAATTGTATTTAGCAGTGAAATTGTTATACTTCCCACAATATGAGTCCGGTCGGTCACTTTGTTTATCAAAGATGTCTCAATGACTTTTTAGGCATACATTTTTCTACTGTACACGTTTCTCTCAAAAAAGAGACCGTAAAATTAGCTTATTTCGTGAGCCTGGTATTTCAAACCATAATGAGTGCTAATTGAAAGTTTATGATAAGATGGTGCTATAATAAAAGTTTCAAGATGTGCATCTGCTTCAATTTTGAGAAATTAATTATCAAAATTGACCAAATTGAGATGCATCATGTGTTTCAGTTGAATGTTTTGATATTAAAAATCTAATATCTCGACCAGGCGCGGATCCAAGGGACGGGCGGTGGGGGCGATCCCCCCCCCCCCCCCCAAGAGCCTTGAGTTCAGAAAAATAGACCCGATTTTGCCTCTTATACTATAGTTTATTCAAGAACTAGAGATAGTAATAAATCATTTTTTACCCTTTTTTTTCTTCGCAAAATACCTGTGTTCTTTAGTCCGGTGTCTTTGGAAAAATCTGTTAGACATATATATTTTTCATAGGAATGGGTTAGAAATTTTATAATCAAAAATACCGGTCTATAATAATGGACCATTTAGGTTGGATAACAATAGATATTTGGATGTGTGAAGTGTTAAAAAGGATTTTAATCCCTGTCATAGGCGTCGGAAAGAGGTTTATTTTATATTATAAATATTACTTGTGATGCATAAGTTTCCTTAAAACGCCAATGAATAATGTGCCTGAACTATGGCAACCCGCCGACAGCGGCCTGCAGCAGCTACTTTCGATTAGATTGGGCCCAATTTTCGAAGGTTCACAGATCATATGAAAGTGTATTTCTTGGATCCAAAAAATTCACAGGCAAAGTACAAGTATTAAAAAGCATCTTCTGCAAATTTGAACCCTTAATATTCATTTACCACGCCATCATGACTTAAAAAAAAAAAAAAAACGTGTTTTTCATCCAAAATATATTTTTTTCTTTCTGAGGTCGGAAATGATACACCTAAATCCAATGCATGCATTAAAAAATTTTTATCTCCATCCAGTGAAAAGTTATCGCAATTTTTTTGGTGCAAAAATTGGTTTTTGCAAAATTTCTCGGCCCACGATTGAAAAAAATTTCTTTTTTAATAGAACTTCGGAATATAAAACAATACAAACAATTTCCATTAAAATTGAGCATTGTATCTTAATTAGGAAAGCGGAAAATTGAGGTTGAATTTTCAAATTTGACATCGAATTTCTCGGAAAATAAAAAACTCACAGTTCCGGGTCTGACACACTTTTTTAGAATGATAGTACCTATATATTATGGTTATATGGTCAAACATATGGACACACATGCCAGGAATATATATATATATATATATATATATATATAAATAAATAAGTTATTGTCCGTGTAATATAAAAACAAAAATAATAATAATAAAATGAAATCTTGGCTTAGCGGACGTGAAATGTTAAAACTTGTTTATAATAGATCATGTTCACTAGGTAAACGCCTCCCAACAAGTAAAGTTAGGACATATATTGCTAAACTTAAATCACATCCTTATAGTTAGGTGTATGGGAAAATATGTAGTTTACATATTTTCAAATATAATTTTTGTTGTATTTTTATTTCTTTAAACTAGGTTTCAATCCGGACCTGTTGTATTTTCATCAGTTTTATAGCAAAGTATTTTTTAATTGTTTGATAAAGGTTGCATAGTAGCTTTATTACATTGAAATGATTCCTATTATTACAAAATTGCAAATTTATTTTATAGGAAGGCGCCATTGTAAAATGGCAGCGTTCCGAAACATCAAAATGGACCGAGTTGAAAATACTCAATATCTCAGCAATATTGCAGCTGGAAAAATATAAGAATTATAAAATAATGATGCCTAGAATAAATTGGGGCAAGTTTTACTGAGGAAAATGACGAAATCGACCAAAATAATTTATTTATGATTATTTTTTTTTCTAAAATATTCATAATATAGGGGGCGCGTTAAAAATTTTGTTAGAAATATGCTGTATCTTTCCCGATAAAATTTCATTTGCAGTAAGAACTTGGGCCTCGATATCACGAACGATGTATCCTAAATAACATATAAAAACTGTAGAAGTCACATTACTAACGTCCCTTCGTGTTTCTCTTTGGTTTGTAAATCAATAATTGGCGAAATTTATTATATTTTCCGTGTGTCTAATACGAAACTGCCCCTTCTAGCTTTTACAAAACATTTAAAAAATATTTTTATTTTATTTTTGTGATTTCGTATTGCATTTTGATTTATATTGTTTACTTGAAATTACTAAAACACGTTTATAAAACTATTTTTAGTTAGTTTAAAAAAATAATATAAGAAATAGCCAAGTATATTTTATAGCGCACTATGAAAAGCTTTAATAAAACTATTTAAAAAGCTGCTGTTTTTTTAAAACTTGCGGAAATGTTTTTAAAATTATTTTGTAATGCTTGCAAAAGGCTGTACAAAATATTAACTGAGACTAAAGTACTTTATAAAATGGTGCCAATTTTACACTTAAAGCTGTGGTGTAAACGCATTGAAAACATTCCTGAGAATAATGTTTTTTTATATTTTTTTTTCACAAAAACGTTTTCGTAACTATAATAAAATATGAATTGCTAGTTGGGCTGTAAATAGATTTCCACATCGTTTCAAACCAGGAGCGGATCCAGCCTATCTCTTTCTTTTGGGAGGAAACCACAGGTACAGAATGGCAAGCGAAATTGAGTTGTCGACCGGGAGGGAGGGGGTGCCAGCCACATTCACGTTCCTAACCTAACAGAAAAACTATTTGAAGATCAATGACACGAAAATTCTTCTATAAACAGTCTGAGCGGTGACATAGGGCCTGAAATTACTAAAGCAGAGGTCATTTATGCATTAAGGTCGATAAAAACTAAAAATCTGTTGGTCCAGATGAAATGCCAGGTGAGTTGTTGAAGCTGATCAATGACAAAAATTTGGATTTATTGGTGAGATTATTTAATACAATTTACACGACAGGAACTATCCCCCGAGAAATGTTAACATCAACATTCATATCTTTACCAAAGAAAGCAAATTCAAAAGAATGCAGTGACTATCGAACAATCAGTCTCATGTCACATACTTTGAAAACCCTTTTAAAAATTGTACACGCTAGAATACATTCCAAATTGGAGCTGGATATTAGTGACATACAGTTTGGCTTCCGGAACGGGATGGGTACAAGAGAACCATTATTTGCTTTTAATGTGCTTACTCAAAGATGCTTAGATATCAATCAGGACCTCTATGTCTGCTTCATAGATTACAACAAAGCTTTTGATAGGGTCAAACATGACAAATTGGTAGAGATTCTCAGAAGCAAAAATTTGGATGAAAGAGATTTAAGGTTGATATCAAATCTATATTACAATCAGCGAGCAGCGATAAAAATTGGAGAGGAAATGTCCGGAGATGTGGAAATACAAAGGGGAGTCAGACAAAGGTGTATATTGTCACCTTTACTATTTAACGCTTATTCTGAAGAGGTCATATTGGAAATTCTTGAATCTGAAACAGCAGGGATAAAAGTAAACGAAGTTTTAATCAACAATATTAGGTATGCAGATGACACCGTAATAATAGCTGATAGTTTGAAAGACCTAGAAAAAATAATCAATAAAATATTAAGAGTTAGGGGAGAATATGGACTCTCTCTTAACACGAAAAAGACCAAGTTCATGATAATTAGTAAAAACAACACCAATAATAATGAAACCCTAATGGTAGGAGGCCAGCACATAGAAAGAGTTAAGAAGTACACTTACTTGGGAATCCTAATAACAGAAAATAATGACGATACCGTCGAAATAAAAACCACAATCGAGAACGCACGTGCCAACTTTATTAGAATGAAAAAGGTTATCTGCAGCAAAGATCTAACGTTAGCCCTGAAAATACGACTGACTAAATGTTACGTATACAGTGTTCTATATTATGGAATGGAAGCATGGACACTGAATCAAGAGGCAATGAGAAGACTTAACTCTTCTGAAATATGGACCTATAGAAGAATTCAAAGGATTTCGTGGGTGGATCGAGTTACGAACGCCGAAGTGTTGAGAAGAATGGGGAAAGAAAAGGAAGTCGAGATAACAGTAAAACAGAGAAAACTGCAATATTTCGGACACATTATGCGGGGAGAAAAGTACAGCATCTTATGGCTCATAATCCAATGCAAAATAAATGGCAGAAGAGGCGTAGGACGACGACGAATTTCATGGCTAAAAAACCTAAGGGAATGGTTTGGATGCAGTTCAAAACAACTATTTAGAGCAACTGCCTCAAAAATTAAAATAGCTATTATGATTTCCAACCTCCGCAATGGAGAAGGCACTTGAAGATGAAGAACCTAACAGGCCGAGGCGAATTTATTTTTTTAAATTTCGAAGATGTTTGGAGGGGGCGATCGCCTAGTATGCATTCGAAGCTCTTTGGGGGAGGGGGGATTTTAATATGGCAAGCAAAAGCGAGTTGTCGACAGGAGAGACGCGTCCATTTTTCTAAATTCAAAGATCTTAAATGGTGGGGCGATAGCCTGCTTCAAACACAGTGGCGAGTACGTTATAATTGATGAAACGCTATAGCGCCAAAAGCATTACTTTTGGCACTGCAATTAAATCGAGCTTCTAGTTTTTGACTTAAACTATCAATAGTAGTGAACATAACCCGATTCTCTCAATCCCCCCACTCCTCGACCTTGACCTTGCTTCACCCCTCTTTGGCCCCGCCCACATGTCCTTGTCATTGACCTTGAAAGTGCACGTGTGCTTTGGCCTTGGCCTTGTGTTCAAGGTTGTGTGTGTGACCTTGACCTTGACCTTGGTGGAGACGACCTTGACTTTGTTGAAGGTCATCTTGGGTGTGTGACCTTGAAGATATGTTACGTGGTTGGGGGTGACCTTGAATGGTTTTATATAGAGTATGGGGCAGTTTCATTCATCAGTTGGCTCTGACTTGTATAGGTAGTACATGTGTTAATATTTGACAAATCATGGCATATGTTTGTGAAAATTGCGGTTCTAAGTTTACTAAGAGTTATAATATGAGACGTCATAAAAGAGAATCGTGTGCGGCGAGATTTAATGAAGTGCCTGGAGGAAAACGGCTCCGAATTGAAGAGTATACATCGACGATTCCGGTAATTAATTGCGCTACATGTAATGTAGATGTTCCAATAAATCATATGTCAGCGCATAAACGAACACAACAACATAAAAATAATTCATGTTTGCCGGTATGTCATGGTGTGCAACTCGTTGAATGTGCCTTCAAAAGGAGAATTGCAACCTATCGGGTTAGCAGTGATATGGAGCATTCCGATTACGTAATGTTCTTTGCAGACATTAAATCCAAGGTGGTGGAACTTGTTAATAATTTATTGCGTGTGCATCATGCTTTAAAAGTTAACATGACAGCTGTTGGCGAGTACATGCTTCCATCACAAGAAATATTCAGTGAAAAATCCTTCAACACTGCTAATCAAATAATTAGTGTAGAAAGTGATTTGGATGCCGTTTACCATTCTTTCACCGAATCAATAAAAACGCAGGCGACAGAGTTCCAGGAGAAAGATTCAGGTATGGAAAAATCAAAACCCGATATATTAAACTGATTTTTATATATTATTTTTCTTGTTATAGGATGGGCTCTTGTGCGAATTTTATACTTGGAAGTTGGTATCAACAAGTATATGCCTATGGGTGGCTCATCATACATCAAGTTGCCGTGTTCTATTGAAAAGAAAGGAGCTGTCGTCAATGTGATTAACCAGGACGAATTTTGCTTTGCGTGGGCTGTAACATCAGCATTGTTTCCTCCAACAGCAGAGCCTTCACAGAAGACATCCTACCCCCATTTTTCTAGAGTGCTAAATGTAACAGGTATGGATTTTCCAGTAAAATTACGTGACATTAAAAAATTTGAGGAAATGAACAACATATCAATTAACGTATACGGTCTGGAATCTAAATATGAAAATAATGAAATAATACATGAAGTTATTGGTCCACTGAGGTATGCGTCAAAAAAGTTGGATAGGCATGTAAATTTATTGTTAATTACAAAAGACTGTAGTAGTAAAGATGGCGGTGAACATTTTTGTGATACGACTTGTTCAAAGAGTCATTATTGTTGGATTCGGGATTTATCACGTTTAGTTTCAAGTCAAATTAGTTGTCAACAACATAAAATATATTTCTGTGATGGTTGCCTCATTTATTTTAGTACACCGTCAGCTTTAACTTTACATCAAAGCTACGATTGTAACCACATTTTCACGCAAACACCCTCAGTGGATTTAAAAATCGATAAATTTGGAAAGAGTGTGCCGGAAAATATTTTAAAATTCGAGGGTATAGAAAAGCAAATGCGCGTTCCATTCGTGGTTTATGCAGATTTCGAATCTGTTTTAAAACCCATTGAAACGGTACAACCAAACCCACAAAATTCTTACACTGTAAAAAGTTTTAAACATGAACCATATTCTTTTGCTTATTTAATTAAATGCTCTTTTGACGACTCACTTTCGAAATTTGAGCTATTTCGGGGGAATAATGCAGCTCAAGTCTTTGTGGATCGTATCGAGTGTGATTTAAGGGCTCTATACAACACATATTTAAAAGACATTAAGCCTATGAAACCGTTAACGCCTGAAGAAAAAAGGGAGTTTAATGATGCTAAAATATGTGGTATATGTGAAGGCCCTTTTGAAGAGGGTGAGATTAAAGTACGAGACCAATGTCACATAACTGGTGCAAAAAGATTTGGTGCTGCACATTCCGTTTGTAATTTAAATTATAAATTACCCTCTTTTATCCCTATCATATTTCATAACTTAAGCGGCTACGACAGCCATTTATTTATAAAAGAGTTATGTAAATATGGGGATAAAATTGGTGTTTTGGCTCAAAGTAAGGAAAAGTACATATCATTTACCAAAAGCATTTATGTGCACGATTATTTTGATAGTAAATGTGGAAAAGTCAAGAGGAAATATTTAAAGTTGCGATTTATTGATAGTTTTAAATTTCTGTCAACGTCTTTGGAAAATTTAGGCAGCGGTTTAAACGACGACGATTTTATTGAAACGCGGAAACATTTTTCAAATATCAACCAATTTAATTTGATGCGTCAAAAGGGTGTTTTTCCCTATAGCTTTATTGACTCTATAGAAAAAATGGAAAATACATGTCTTCCAAGTAAAGATGAATTTTATGATAATTTACGGGAAGAACATATTAGCGATGAAAGCTATAGAAGAGCAAAAGAAGTATGGCGCTTGTTTGGGTGTAAAACTTTGGGGGACTATTCGGACGTGTATTTAAAATCAGATGTGTTGCTATTGTGTGATGTTTTTGAGCAATTTCGGAATAATTGCTTAAAATTCGATAAACTTGATCCAGCACATTACTATACCCTTCCAAGTTTATCATTTGATTGTATGCTACGTATGACTAAGGTAGAGTTAGAGCTCTTAACTGATATAGACATGATACATTTTTTTAAGAAAGGTATACGCGGCGGCATAAGCCAGTGTACAGAAAGGAAGCACATCGCTAATAATATTTTTTTACCAGACTATGACCCAACAAAACCTTCTTCATTTATAACATACCTTGATGCTACAAATCTATATGGTCATAGTATGTCACAAGCATTACCATATGGTGGTTTTCGATGGTTAAGCGAGCGCGAAATTCTGGATTTAAATATTATGGCTGTTGGTGATGATAGTTTACATGGCTACGTTTTGGAAGTGGATGTGCATTATCCGACTGAGTTGCATGATGCACATTCTGATCTTCCATTTCTAGTAGAAAATATCATACCGCCAACAGAAAACGCTAAATTACCGAAATTAATTCCCAATTTACAAGATAAAAAAAAATACATTGTACACTATAGAACTTTAAAACAAGCCATCGCCAACGGCTTAGTGGTAATGCAAACCCATCGAGTATTACAGTTTGAGCAATCAAAATGGCTAAAATCGTATATTGATTTTAATACCAATTTACGTAACAAGGCCACCACAAAATTTGCGAAGGACACTTTTAAATTAAAAAATAACGCGATATTTGGTAAAACTATGGAAAATGTGGAAAATCGAAAGGATATAAAATTAGTAACACATTGGGAGAACAGTGTAGGCAGAAATGGAGCTAGAGCACTAATATCCCGCCCCAATTTCAATAGTAGCTCGATATTTACCGAGAACTTTGTTGCTATACATATGAATAAAGTTAAAATATTGTACAATAAACCAATTTATATCGGTTTTTCCATATTAGATATATCAAAGACTGTAATATACGATTTTTATTATAATTTTATTAAATCCAAGTTTGGCGATGATGCTTCGTTACTTTACACCGATACTGACTCGCTTATATTAAAAGTGTATACGGAAAACTTTTATCAAACTATATCAGAAAACCCCGAAAAATTCGATACATCAAATTACCCCGAAATTAATAATTTCAACATAATTAAAAGTAATTCTGTAGTTGGTAGAATGAAAGATGAGTTTCCTGGTGATCCGATAATAAGTTTTTATGGTACCGGCGCGAAGGCTTATTATGTAAAGTCCATTAATAATGAATTAAAAAAAGCCAAAGGTATCAAAAAATGTGTTATCGAGAAAGACCTTCATCAGGAAGACTACCAAAGAATTGTTGAACGGGGTGGTTTGATATTAAGAAAGATGAAGACATTTAGAAGTGAATTACATAACATTTATACCAACATAATAAATAAAGTAGCATTGTCACATAGCGATGATAAACGTTATGTAATTCCCAGTTCAACCAAAACTCTACCTTGGGGGCATGCAGACATAGATTTTTACAAAACAGACCCGGAAGAAAACTTAGCAAATTTAGTCACCGTGTTGGAATCATTTCTAAGTCAGGACAGCACGTAATCTGGAAAATCCATATTTCATTATTTGTATTGTTTTTATTATTTCTATTAAACATACAACATTAATATGTAACGATAGTATTGTAATTTTTTTTTTTTTTTTTTTTTTTTTTTAAATAAAAAACATGTATTCATTGATTGATTGCTTTTTTATTGAACCTTTATTTTAAAATTATAAATATAATGAAGTGTCGACAAATAACAAACTGTAAAAGTTATTGTTGAAAAATTTGTCTAATAGTAAATTAAACGCACAGGTCTACGAGTAAATGTTTAATGTGAAACAGGTTTGCTGACAAGATCCTCCATAGTCTTTTCAATTTTCAACATTCTAGAGTTAAGTTCATCACGCAGTTCGTCTTGCCTAAGTTCATATATTGCAATAACAGTATCATCAATGTATCCTCTAAGTTCTTGACCGGTTTCAATTAATTTCTTGCGTACGTAACCTTCAAGTTGGTTTCTGAATATATCTTTAATAACAATTGTTGAGTCATGTAAAGCTTTCTGCGTATCTTGCACACACTGAGCAAGGTTATTATCAACATAATTTCGTGTGGTCGCATCGTCTCCTTCAAGAGGTTCTGCTAAATAGCACAATCTTTTGCTTCCCATGTCGTAATCTCCATTAGGTGTAAGTTTAAAACCTATTCCTGAAGGACCTCGCATAAAGTTAAAATCCTTAAATTTTCTTTTGCGACCGAACTTATCAATAGTGTTTACTTCTGACATTGTTATGTGAGACTGATTTGAAACCATTAGATTTCACCCTAATATATGGTTCTATTTCATTAATAAACGGACTCTGCAGAAAAATATGGATTGCAAAACGTATTTTAGGTGATGTTTAATAAATACACATACAGATTCATTTTACTATTGTTTTATTGAAAAAAAATTAAAATATAACAAAAGATTGAGTTTACTTTTTATTATTAAAAAAAAATAAAAAAAATAACAAACAAAAAATTAAAAATTAAGAAATAAAATACATGTTAATTTCTTCTGTACAGGTAAGCTTCTTCTATGACCCAATTTCTTCTCTGGATGGCACGTTCATTAATGTCCTTGTTTTTAAAATAACCTTGACAGGACCAAAAAAAAATCCTTGAAAATTACAACCTCGAAAACGACCCTGACATTGACGGGTACTTTGACCTTGGCCTTGGCCTCGCATCTAACAAGTTTAGTACTATATTTATATGCTTCTTTAAAATAACCTTGACAGGGACAAAAAAAAATCCATGAAAATTACAGCCCTGAAAACGACCCTGGTATTGCCGGTTACGTCGGCCTTGGCCTTGGCCTTGCATCTGACAAGTTTAAATATTATACTTAATGCATCGAACAAAAGGAATAAAGGCGGTGTAGTGGGGGAAATGGGCATAAAAGCAGACTTGCTGGCTCGAGCTCTTCACAGTTCGTCAGAACAGCAAACAGTACAGTGCTAAGAAAAAGTTAATTGTGTGAGTTGGAATATCGAAAATGTCTAGTGTACGGTCTCTTTTAGATGCTCTTGACGTGAGCTGCGGTTCACAGCAAGGCATGCTCGATAACATGAGTGGTTTAGAGGTGCTAAGTCCGGGGGTGTTCGAGAACTGGAATGGCGTGGAGCATGAAGATGCCGAAGACCGAGCCCTCAACGATGGTCGCGACGAGGAGTTGGTTCAGTCGGCAGCGCAATTCCTGGAATGCTGGACGGAGGAGAAAGAGCCAAAAATTAATGTGATTAGTGATGTGGTTGTGCGAAAAGCATCGCGGCCTAGGGAATCTTCTCCGAAAGCGTCGAAACTGCAAAAGCTCTTGACTATGCGGAAGTCGGAAATCGCCGATAAAAAAACATTTTATTCGGCGATTAAAGGTGTGGGACAAGGGAAGAAGAAAAAGTTTAACTTTAAGCGTCCCTCCACCCCTGTTCCATTACCCGACTTCCTAAAAACAGCACCGCAAGAGCCACTGTCAGTAGAAGTGGAAGTCATAGAAGGCCCCGATGGACCAACACCACCAACGCCACCAACACCGGCCAGCGTCGAGAATGAAATAGTGTCGGAGGTGAAGTCTTCCCCAGCGCCAGCGCCACTGTCGCCGATATTGGGGTGCCGGAAACCCATGAAGAAGCGGTTTAAGCGGTGTTTTGAAGGCGATGAAGTTTCCGCTGCTTCGTCGTCGTCGTCGTCGTCATCGTCTTCACCAAATAAAACCGCGTCTTCTTCCGAGCCATCACAACCGGAGTGGGTCGAAGACTTCACCAACTCTCAGAAGACCAAATTGACTGACATTTATACCATGAAAAAACGCTTAGTGAATGAAGTGAACGAGTGTGCCAGTGACATTATAGAACTTGAAAAACAATTAGAGATAAAAAAGGTGAAATCTGCGCGGTTAAAAAGACAATTAGAGGACTTTAATAAATTATGTAGTAGGTGTTAGGTAGTTGTAGATATTAGCTTTTAATTTATAGTATTAAGTTTGTATATATATATATATATATATATATATATATATATATATATATATATATATATTGTAGTTAATAAAAAAGTGTTTGATCAAATTTTTTATATTTTATAATGAGAATAAAAATGACTTGAAAATTTATTTTTGTGTGTTATTTCATATAGGCCCTATCCCACATAATATTAGGTAATAAAAAAAAAAAAAAAAAAAAAAAGTGAATAATCCACTAAAACTACGCAATAGCAATAGTTGTAAATATTTTCTGATAATATTTACAAGTATGCTAAAACATGGTTCGGTTTATGAAGTTAAGGTTCTGTCGCCAGAACTTCTAATACTTTGTATCTCAATATTGTATGTTTTTATGAAAAAAACATAAAATATTGGTTACAAAGTATTATAACCAACTAAAACTACGATCAAATTATTTTGTGGTCCTGAAAAGGACCGTTTGGTTTTAAAACATGCGACTCTTTTATTGAGTTGTGGAGTCGCACGGCCCGTCATCATCATCAGCGGGGGTGGCGGTGCTGTCCTCTGTGTATTCGATGATGAACCGCCAAAGTTCATCCCATCTAGGATCGTTCGGCTCCCACTCCAAACAATTCTCTGTGGTAGAATCTACCACAGGGCATTGGATGGGTTGTTGTTGTTGTTGTTGTTGTTGTTGTTGTTGAGTCGCAGACATGTTGAACTAAAATGATTGTAATAAGTATTGATGGTCGTATATATAGAGACAAATTAATGGTGGGGGGTGAAAACAAATGTCATATTACGTATTGAGACCAAAAGTTGTTTGTGGTCTCAAATACGAACGAACGATTTAGCTGGGTTCCACCAGCACTTAAAGTTTTAATACTTTGTATCTAATATTGTATATTCTATACATACAATATTAGTAACAAAGTACTAATATGTACTAAAACTACGATCAAAGTATTTTGTGGTCCTGAAAAGGACCGTTGTTGTGTGCCCTTAAAAAGGGCCAGGGAGAGTGTGGGGCTTATGGTGCCCCATCCTCGCTGGTCGACCACCAGCTTGACGAATCGCAGGGGCCTTGTGGGTCGTCGGGTGTTGGTGATGCTGGAATTTCCAGCACCGCATCTTCCGTCGAGTCCGGCTCTGGCTGCGGCGACGGAGTTTCGAGTCTTTGTAAGACCCAATCACCCGCGTCGTCTAATTCCACTAGACCCGGATCATGGTCATATACTAGCGGAATCGGCTCATCCAAGTCGTCCCAACGTAGGACGTCAATTTCAAAATCCACCTCGTCGTCGTCGTCGAAGACTTGCAGGTCTCCAACGTTGTCGGCTACGGTGTCATCACTAAAGATGGATGAGCCTCGGCTGGCGGGTCTTTCTTCCTCCATGTTTATCGTATGAGGGTTGATGAATATATGACTGTGTAACTGACCCAGTCTCATATATATAGAACTACCCCCACCCCACCAACGGATTCTAAATGTTATGTATTGGTGAGAGCTTATAGAATTATTGATTTTTTTCAAAAACTTTAAATAAGGAATTAGATTTGTTTAGACAATAAGACTTATTCTTAATATTTTGTGAAGAATACATTACAAAAAAAAATAATAGAAACCTTGTTTGAACTGTTAACATTTTCATAGGTTCTCAAGCATATAACTTGGCACTTAAGCTACGAGACAAATCGTCGTTAAACGAATATCTCGCCCCATAAGTGACGATTACTAAACTACGATCAAAATATAATGTGGTCCTGAAAAGGACCGTTTTTGTGGCCCTAAAAGGGCCTGGGGGGAGGGTGGGGTGCCTACCGTGGAGTAATACCCAACGATATTAACACCGACCTAGGTGCAGCCCTTGGTCTTCTCATTGGCGGCACCGTCGTCGTCGCTGTTGGTGTCGGCGTTGCAGGCGGTGCCGAAGGTGCCGCTCCTGGTGCGGTACCCCCGCACTCCTCACACTTGCATATTTTGCCGGGCACGAATGGCCTGACAATGCCAATGATCCTTTTTGGTATATCTTCCATCTTGCCGATCGAATGTGTAATGATGAAATAATTCTAATACCGGCCTCTATATACATTCAAAAAGTTGGAGGGGGTAAGGTGGAGTGCATATATGCATTATATAAGTTTGAGAATAATATGATTTTATAACTCACCGTATCTCTGGTATGGACACAAACTACCCCCCTCCACTTTTCTAGCATATAGTACTAGACTTTCTCTACATTTTTTTCAAATAAATTTTTTTGATATTTCTAACCATTACTTTGCTACATATTTACAAAAAATGCAAATTATGCATATATTTTAATTATTTTCAGGCAAGGTAAGGAAAATTTTGAAAATGTTTTGACGGAATCGTAATAAGGAAGAGTTGAAGTATATCACACTATTTTTCCCGATTCGCTAATATAAAAAAAATTTTTTCATCGCATTTTGGATGGGCTCTGGCATCGTAACGGTTGACGATAAAAAATTGGAAAAATACATATATTGTGGGAAATTTTCTCTAGAATCCAAAAAAAAAATTTCCGAACTTCTGTCACCGCAAATAAAAAAATCGATACCTCAAAAATTGCGAGAAAATGGTGAAGGAGCCGCGCAATCGCTCTGAAACCATCAAAAATCGATTTTTTTTCCCTCCGCGGGTGGGAGTTCCCCGTTCGGCGGCCCTAGCCTCATAACTCGAGAATTTCAATTTTTTCGTCTAAATTTTTTGTCATTTTTAAGATTTTCCAAATTTTTTTTTCACCATTGTATTCTACTCAAAATTCTAGGTAATTAAAGTGCTTTTATTTTTTCTCTATCTTGAACGGTTCCCGAGCTACAGCGCTTTAAAGAATTCAAATTACTAACTTTCTATAACCCTTTTTTTCAAATTTCATTTTTTCGAATTTTCAAAAATACTACAATATGTAGAAAAAAGTTCTCTCTTTAATTTCCCAATACCGTTTTTCTCTAAATCTTCAATTTTAGCGCGTATTCAGCATTTTCAAAAAAAAAAAAAATTATAATTTTTTTTACACCATCTCGCATTCTCCTCAAAATTTTGGGCTATCAAAGTGCTTTTATTTTTTTTCTATCTTGAACGGTTCCCGAGCTACAGCGCTTTAAAAAATCCAAATTACTAACTTACTATAACCCTTTTCTTAAAATTTCATCTTTCCGAATTTTGAAAAGTACTACCATATGTAGAAAAAAATTCTCTTTCTAATTTCCTAATATCATTTTGCTCCAAAACTTCAACTTTGGCGCGCATTCACCATTTTTCAATTTTTTTTTGAAAAAATTTTTTTTTTACGTTTTTACTATCGAGAAAAATGCTTGCTTATAGTACTCGATTTCCTCTATAATTTTTTCTTATAACTTTTTTCCCTATTCCTAACCGTCACTTTCCTACAAATTTTCTAAATCGTTGTTTTCATATTTTGCCTTAAAAATTTTTTCTTGTGTTATTTAAGCTCTTTTTTCCACTTAATAAACCACCATTTTCTAAATTCCCGTACTCTTTTCTTAAAGAGCGGGCTTTTCCGCCAGCTTTTTTTTTTTTTGGTTGGGTTTCAAATAAATATAAAACTACTACTTCACTCATTACAAATTTATTGATTCAAGAACATTATTTTGTGTTACATATAATAGATACATTAAAATATAGATTTATTGGTCACCGAACCGTTTAATACATTATAACTAAAAAATGAGTCGTGAATAACTAATGCGTACACTTTAGTGTCTTTGGGGAATTTATTCTTTCTCGTTTGGAACTCCAATTTTACATCCACTGTCGATGAGTTAATCGCCTCTGGTTGATGACTGCAATTGATAATAAAAACGGGGTTTTTCATATATTCCGCGAACGTTATCATCGGATCGTTTATCTCGCGCCCGTAGTAGCTGCTTTGGAAGTTTTCGTAATTGTAATAGGCTGCTGCGTACAGTTTCTTGGCGAAATCTAAATTCCATCTTTCGTATGGATAAACGGTTGAATTCAGATACAGTCTAATGTCGCATACGTCGGCGTGGGTAAACTGGGTTGCGTTTTTTTCTTTCTTGTCGCAATTATTGCTGTCTTGAAACCCGACGATTATATAGCGCGGTCTTTCCAGACTTGTACTCGTTCTCAAGGCCCACACGTCGGAAGATGTTTGCCTTAAAGCTGGTAATTCGTACAGATCCCATTTACGATATGCCATTTGAATACTGGCATTGTTTCCTCCTTTATTAATGCGAGACAGTATTTTCAATTTTTGCTTGTCGTCTGGAATGATGTGACGAATTTTCCATTCGATTTTGTCGATACTAATTTCTGCCTCTACTTCGCCGACGTAACAATTGGTAAAAGTGCGAGCTATAATCATAATAAGCTCTTGTTTTACGTTGAAAACACCTTTTGCGTAATCTTCGGCGAATCCCATAAGATATTTTAAGGGTAATTTCCCGGAGAATACGTTACTTGCCGTGTCTACGATATCTTGGTTTGCTTCGTCGAGACCCCATCCGCACGTCATGAGAGATCTTTGTTGCAAACTTCCGAATGAAACCATGGTTTTTAATGTCGTCGTAACTCCAGGTTTACGAACCACGGCGACCTGTTCACCTCCCATCTCGTAGCGAATTTCATCGAACAAAAATGCGAGGGCATTATTTGATAAAAAACATCTTTTCGTTGCGTCTATGGGTTTAAATTTTCCTTCGATATATATGTAACTTTCGGCGATATCCAGTATAATATCTTGAAAATTAATGGGGATACGGACTTCATCCGAATTGTTGAATGATGGAGATCCGTATGGTTTATACGTATGCTCTTCTAGACTAATAATGGAATTGTCCAAGATGGGCTCGGAGAAAACCTCTATTTTATCGCTGGTGGTGGAAATCATTTTCGCACTTTAAGACCGATTGATTTTAAAAATTTATAGTCTTCGGCAGATAACTGTTGAGATGTTTGTGATCTAACGTCTGGACGACGACTAACCTTGACGTTAACTCTTCTTTTACTTTTATTATGTTTCGGCGGTTCCCCCATCTTAGTCGACAGCACACACAATTGACGATTGAAGCAAAAACCCATTTCTATGAAAGTTTCTTCAGTTCCAATTTCACGATTATTTTCTCGCCTTGAAAATTGATTAGATCACCGCTATCGTCCAAGATGCGAAGAGTAATGTTGTCGATAAACTGACGTCCTGCCGGCATTAACGGCATATAAATATTATTTTGTGGTTCTTTACTGATTTTGTAACCGGGCTCCACGTCGATATCGAATTCGAACAAGGTATGACCTTCCACCGAATTCATATATGCTCCGGAAATTATATTACAATCTACGCGTATGATGCGTACTTTCATTATTTCCACCATCTCGGTTGATTCGTGCTTTTTGTCTCTTTTTAACACTGTATGATTAAATCCTAACATTTTACCGATACTCGCCTCTCCCCGGAAATCTATAGTATATTGGGATTTCAGTTCACATTTCAGCGTATTATTATTAGCAACCAAGTAAAAGATTCCATCGTTCTTTTCTTCAGTTGAAATCCTCAAAGCCTCCAACATAGCTTTACCTATCTCATCTATTTCATAGGCCCCAGGTGGAATCTGCAATTGTATCGGCTCGGTGGTGTAACCCTCCTTCATGTAGGCAAACTTATTGTTGCTTTCGTCCACATTAAAAATTGAATTGTATGTGTAAAATCCCAGCAATGCCAGACCATATTTGTTTTCTCTATTTAATTCGACTGGTGGATAAAAATCGGCGCTTAAGACGCTCGAGTGTCCTGTTAGTGTGAACGTATAAGACATGACTAACCATTAAAACATCACACATCTCGGTTTTATTCTTAGCGGCAACATTTAAAAAGATTCATCGTCACACCTTTTCTCACTGCATTAGATAGTGATGTTTTTATGCTATTTTCTGCTTTTATGCGCACATCGCTGATTTTGCAATAACAACAAAATATTTTTCTAGCCGTAAGATCCTCATCAGTCATAACCTCGTTTAAATTGCTGCTGCTGCTGCTGAAATAATGTTTGCAACCGCACTGATATTTTAATATATCGATATCGCTTTTAAGGTGCTCCGGCAACTTTTCCCAAACGAATGGAATTTCATTTGGGGCTAATGCAATCATTACTTCCTTGGGCATGTTTTCTAACTGTTTCACGGTCATTTTCCTTAATCCACCGGCTAGATGAAATGCTTTCAGTGATTGCAACATTTTAGTATAGTTATTGCGATCCATTTGCGGTGTTAATGGTGACGATGATGATGATGACATCTTTTACGCTGATGATTCGACAAGAAACTTTAAGCACAAATGTCCACACCAGACTGTTCCAAAATCCTGCTGACGATCGTATGTATAGTAAATAATTTTTGATGGTTCCGATCCCGTTTGTAGATATCGTACCAATTCGATCGGTGGGGGTAAATCGCCGAAGCTGTCATAATATGTTACTTTAGAATTATTTTTTCTATAAGCTACCCAATGAGTCCCTGCACCACGCGTACTATCCAAATTCACTATTGCTGCTTCGTAACGTCGAGGACCTTGTCTAGGTAATAAATCCCTCATATAAACGCCTCGAAAGTGTCCTATTCTTTTCTTTTTAGCATATTTTTCTATATCGATGTTAGATAGTGGTCTTCGAGGTAGGGATTCAATTAGTTTTTTGATCTACGATTTAAAAATAATCCCATACCTTTACGATATGGCTTTAGAAACAAACCATTTCCTTTCGATTTTAAATACAGGCCGGCACCGGTTTTATCTTCGCTGCTTTTTTTTACTGCTTTTATGGCGCGCACAATTCCCGCTGCCCCACCGGCTAATGAACCCAAAGCTGATAACCCGGCAAAAATTGGTATTAATGGTAATATTCCACCAGTTTTAGGAATCGGTATTATTCTCGGTGTACGAACCTTCCTTTTGCCACCTGCCGCTTTTACCGATCTACGTGCTGCCGACAGAGCTATTTTAGATGCATTCATGACATTTTTTTCCAACACATTTTTACTTCCGGCTTTTAATAATTCTCTTCGAACTGCTTGTCGAATAGCTGTTCCGAAACTGGCTTTCCGAACATGTCGATTTTTATTAACACCTTTCCTTTTTGTATGACGCGTGCCTTTACTAGATGTTTTTTTTGTTGATAATGATGATGATGGTACACCCATACCAAAACGTTGTTTTCCTTTCATAATGTTTGTAATTAACCAAGCTGCTGTTTTTTCACCTAAACTGGAATCTTTCGATTTTACTCTATTCCAAGCACTTTGTTCGAGCTCGTAATCCGCTCGATGTCTCGCACTTATGTTGTCTTTATTATGTAAATAGGCTAAATCGTGTTTTTTGCATGCGGCATCCAAAGGATTAATGCCTGGATCACCTCTTGTTACACGTTTTATTACTTTTGTTCCGGGTCCGCAATATTGATAACCAGGAATGTGTACCTCGAATGGTAATTTATTTATTAACGAATTCACAATACCGTATCCAGTTTTGTTGGAAACGTGAGACCGTCCACTTCGTTTGACGCTCGGCATCTGAATGACAGTTTTTGTGAAAAATTGCCTATAAAATATCAAATTTTCCTAAGATGCGCGTTATCGATCTTAAACAAAAACTTCCTATTGACAATCTCGATGAAAAAGTCGGACTTGGATTTGAAAAGAAGATAATGAAGAGACACGGTCCTCTACTTCCTTCCTCTATTCGCGGCCTGTTAATTGGTCCATCCAATTGTGGAAAAACTAATGTCATGATTTCGCTGCTTACACACCCCCTTGGGCTACGTTTCGAAAATGTCTATATTTACTCGAAATCTCTGTATCAACCGAAATATGAGTATTTAAGGAAAATTTTAGCGCCCATCAAAGGTTTAGGCTACTATGCCTTTAGTGATTCCAGTAATATTGTGGTACCGTCCGATGCAAAACCAAACTCTATATTTATCTTTGATGATGTTATATGTGAAAAACAAGATGTTATAAGATCGTACTTTAGCATGGGACGTCATAAAAATATCGACTCCTTTTACCTAGCGCAAACATATTCGCGAGTGCCTAAACAGCTTGTGCGAGACAACGCCAATTTTATTATTATGTTTAAACAAGATGAGTTGAATATGAAACACATATTTTCCGACCACGTTTCACCGGATCTAACTTTTACTCAATTTCAAGAAATGTGCTCAAAATGTTGGGATAATAAGTATGGATTTTTAGTAATTGATAAAGACAGTGATGTGAAATCGGGAAGATACCGCAAAGGATTTGATAGCTATATATTACTGTAATAATAAGGGAAAATGCTCATTTGATTGTTGAAACGTCCTTTGTTAACATCATGAATAACGCGATCGACTTAAAACGTAAACTAGTGGAAGCTACCAATGCCGTCAGAAAAAAATTTAAACAAATTAAAGCGGCTAAAGAGTTTAATGTTGTGGAATTGGAAAAGTTTTACGAACCCATTTCTAAGCCGTTGACAACTATATCTGATGTGGTTAAGCAACGTCAGCAGCAGCAGCAGCAGCAGCAGCAACAACAACAGCAACAACATTATCCAGCTACAAAGTCACATAGTCTCAGTACATCAGTGCAGTCGACTCAAATATCAGGTTTTCCCCAACCTACACATTCCTTTCAAACCTCCACACCTATTCAGCAGCAGCAGCAGCAGCATCGCATTTCAAAAGAAGATATTAGCCAATCGGTGTTTGATACACCCTCAACTTCAACTAATACATCTCTCGCATCCGCTGACACCACAACTTCCGATACTTTAAACGCACACCTGAAAGGATTACGTTCGAAACCATCTCTATACGATACTGTATATGGTGTACGTTTTGGTTCAAAAACAGATAACAAAAATTTTATTGGTAATTTAGAGGTGCGTTTTCGAAATGGAAATATTGTCTTATACAAAAAAGGGAAAAATATTGCAGAATATGGTGGATCACCGGCACTTTATGATTTGTTATTTCTTAAAACACCCCCAAGTGTAGGCAAGGAACAACAACAATTAAGTGATAATGTACTTTCAACGTACAAGGAAATTTTGGAATCAACGAGTGCTGTCTACAACAATTTTAAAAAAAGTGATGGTTTACGGGAGACCAGATGGAACAAATATTTACGAATTATTAAACCTCTGATAATGGGCACAAAATTAGGTGGTACTATTACAAGAAAAAATCTCTCGGAAAAACTACAGTTACCCACAAAAAAGAAATTATCTTCGAAAAAATTTCAATATGTCTACTGGAACAAAGCTAAAGAGTTGGTGGATCGTTTACGTTTGTTGTGGAGTTCCAAAATGGCCGGTCACACTGGACACGAAAATGAAATTATGTCAATCATAGAGGAATTACGAGAAGAAGATATAATATATTAAGCTCAATATTTAATGATATTATTCAGTTCTTCCTTCGATCTGAAACCTTTAGTATTACTAATAATATGGAGCCCAGTCTAGAAAAAATCAAGATTGTTAATGAACTACATAGAACGGCTAGAAAAAATTTTGTAAGACGGCGCACGATAATAAAAGGATACAGAGATTTGTGGCAAATTGATTTGGCTGAAATGCAACAGTATGCTGATGAAAACGATGGTTATCGTTATATTTTGGTCTGTATAAATTGTTACTCGAAATTTGTCTATACCAAAGCCATAAAAAACAAGACTGGTATAGAAGTTACTAATGCGATGAAAAGCATCATTGAAGAGGCATCATATACACCAACAAATCTGCAAAGTGATCAAGGAAAGGAGTTCTATAATACAAACTTTCAAGCCCTGATGAAAAAATATAATATAAATCATTATTCCACTTACAGCACAAAGAAAGCTGCAATTGTTGAGCGAGTCATAAGGACTTTAAAAAATAATTTATATAAACAATTCTCGACAAGAGGATCTTACAAATGGATACATATATTATCGGCAGTAACAAAAACCTATAACCATTCGAAACATCGCACCATTGGAATGAAGCCTGCAGACGTGCAAGAAAAAACACATATTAAAGCATATGATTATTTAAAAATTGTACCTAAAAAATTTAAGTTTTCCATGGGTGACATTGTGCGTATTAGCAAGTACAAAAGCTTATTCGAGAAAGGATATACGCCCTCTTGGTCAACCGAATTGTTTAAAGTTGTAAAAGTTAACGTTACAAATCCACCTACTTACTTGTTGGAATCGTTAGAAGGTCAGCCTATAAGAGGGTGTTTTTACGAATCAGAACTACAAAAAACAAGCGGTCCTGACGTTTATCTAGTAGAAAAGGTCCATAGACAACGCAAGAAAAATCACATCGAACAATTATTTGTCAAATGGCTAGGATTTCCCAACCACTTCAACTCTTGGATAGATAAAGCTAATATTGTTTAAATAACATATTGTATGACTATATTTTTTATTTAAAATGTAAAATAAATAAACAATATATTGTAAAATAAAGTTTTTTATTTCAATCTTCATTATTAAAAACAATGACAATAAAACATCATACACATAAATAACATTTCAATATTCTTGGAGGGAAGGTCCAATTCACCGACGACTACGACGTTATCTTCAAGGCTATGCCACTCGGAGTGCGTTCTCCTATTCTTTAACCTGCTTTTTTTAGATTTTTTTTTGAAGTCGAGTCGTACGACAGTGCACTTAATGAGTCATTTAAAGGCTGATGATAGAGTATTTTCTGCATAACTTCAATTTTTGTTTTAAGCTCACTATTATTTTTGTATATCATGGGGAGGACATCCTTGTTAAATATGTCACATATTACAGCTGCAAAATTGTAAAACTTTCTATTAACAAAGTGTTTTGTCACAGCATCGTCATCATCTTTAGGTTCGCCTAAGTTGGTTATGATTTTTCCACCCATATCATACTGCCCATCCGCTGTAAGTTTAAAACCAATCCCTTGTGGCCCAGATAATATATGATATTTTTCATTATATTTCTGACGACCAAATTTATCAATTGTGTTGTTTCCTCGACTCATTTTCAATCTTTACTAAACTATTTTATTTTTATTTGCCCTACTTATATTAAATATTTCAGCTGAGAAAAAGAAACACTGACTATGATCTACTGGGTTGGTATGTTTATAAAAGAAATAAAATAAAACTGTGATTGTAATAGATATTTATTTACAGTTATTTAATTGCACAAATACAAAAATTATAAAAAATTAATTTTCCATGTCTTCGTTTTCGTTGCTCAAAATTCTATCCCATCCGACACTATTTCGATCGTCAACGTCTTGGGCTGTTGCTGTTGCAGAAACCAATTCATATTTTGCAGCAAGCTCACCTGGTAAATGTGGAATATTGACGAGGTATTCTTTTAATTCTTCTTCAACCATTTCAGCACAAAATGTATCCATGTCTATGGAACCATATAAAAATTTGTCGCACAAGTGTGCCCCAGCCATAAAATTGATTGTATCCCTGATCTCGTTCTTATATTGATCTTTGGTTACATCAATATGCGACCAATCATTTACGCTATCTAACATATCGTGAGCCCTATTTCTTAATTCTCTCCCCAACCAAAATATGTATCTATCTACACATTCGTTGGCGGTCGTCGTCGTCGTCGTCGCATCAGCAGACATCTTTAACAGAAATAATGAACACGCGTAAGTATTCTGACATGTGCAACTATATTTTAAATTTAATTACATCCTTTTTTTCAAACAATTTACATACAATTTACTCCAATGAGTCAAAACGTAATAATGTTCGAGTATTGTTTCCAAAAACTCTAGTGCCCTGTCCCAAATAAGTTAGAGTGTATTTATCTTTAGTTTTACTCATAATATCTACAATATCGTCAGGTAGTGTTTCGGCCACACGTTTTGGTAAAAAAGTCTCAAATGTGCTATTATCACCGTCATCGTGTAAAGCCACTAAAAGAGTTTTACCAAATCGTGTAGTCATTGAAACCATCTTTACAATTTTATACACTTTGCCTACAATCATTTCGGTAACCTTTTTTTTCTCTAAAACCTCGAAATCTTTGCTAAACATTTCATTAATTTCATCTAGAGTTTCTTTTGCAATACTCATTATTGAAAAAAATGGTATATAAATCCAAAAATTACCGTGAATATAAAAGCACTTTCAGAACACTACACGAACACAATATTTGATGTTTATGCCACTGATATCTGCGACTGTTTGAAGTCACTTCTTCTCCCACGAACCTTTATAGCGAGGTTTCAAGGTCGAATTGTAACAATGGTGGGGGTAGCTTAACGATAGAAATAGTGGGAGGAGTATTCAAGGTCAAATGACGTCACACATTTAAATTGGTATAAGGATAACTTCAAGGACAAAATATAATGAAACAAATAACTACATTTTATGTACTTTATTCATTGATTTTTTTCTGCCATTCTTCTATGCGTTTAACATTATCACCTAAACCTAATTTCCTTAATTTGTTCAATAATAAGTGTTTGTTTTTATTTCTAAGAAAATTCTTACAAACTATACTAGCTAAAAGACACACTTCGGCATGGTCCATATACTTAAAAAATACACTAAAGTCCTGAGCCTCCGAATCTTGCATTTCATATGCGTAAAATTCCGAACCGGCTGCAGAAATTAGAAATTCCTCGTACATTTCTCGCACTAAACTTTCCATATTAACTACTACTACGTTAAACTTAAGTCCTACACTCTAATTTCATCTAACACAACCGGATCTGCAATGAACCTAATCAGTTTTTCCAAACAGTCACTAAACCCCAACTTTTTTATCTCACGAACAAAGTCTTGTAAATTTATTGTTTTGCTGCAATATTTACGACATGCATTCGCAGCCTTTTCATATTCATAAGCCAAATCACAATAGCGCGACGCCCATTCTGCTCGACTTTTCATTGCATCATTGAAATAATTATTAGCCGTTTCAGTGAACTCATCGCCCAATTTTTTTACTGTCTCTTGCAAAGCACTATTCATATTATTCACTCATTTTTACATTCACGACACTTTTTTATTGCTGGTGGTGGCCCATCTATATGATGACGATATATTTGTTCATAGTGAATGTAACAGGGTAAGCTTAACTGTAGTTCCTTGTTACACCGATATGACGCTGGCAGCTTATCCCAAATTTGCCGTAAACTCAGCGTATCAACGCAAGTTTTTAAATATTCGAGAGGAAAAAATGCTAGATCCTTCTCTTCAAAATCACACAAACTTTTTAAATTACTCTGATATAAACAAATTACTCTGCCGACTTGCTCTATAATTTTTTCTTTAGATAGTTCCGTATCTGACATTTCACACTGAATGAATGCAAGTAGACTCACACAATTTATAGAACAATTTGCAAGGTCAAAATCATTTCAAGATCATCCCACACTATTACAATGCACAAATAACTACTTCAAGGTCACACACCCAAGATGACCTTCAACAAAGTCAAGGTCGTCTCGACCAAGGTCAAGGTCAAGGTCACACACACAACCTTGAACACAAGGCCAAGGCCAAAGCACACGTGCACTTTCAAGGTCAATGACAAGGACATGTGGGCGGGGCCAAAGAGGGGTGAAGCAAGGTCAAGGTCAAGGTCGAGGAGTGGGGGGATTGAGAGAATCGGGTTATGTTCACTACTATCAATTGCTGGGCGCAGAATTTAAAAATATTTATTTAATCAAAAGTTATTCATATTGAAAAGTAGCAAAAACGTCATTTTTCAAATGTTTAATGATTTATAACTTAAAAAACATGCGACGGACGGAAAAATAACCAGAGACACTCTTTGCTTGGAATCAGCAGAAGAATTAGAAAATATTTTTCATTCTACAAATTTTTTTTTTAATTATTAAACATTTTTTTGTGTGTGGAGCCATGTCTTGTCATCGGCTAGGAAAACCCACCGGGTCCCCGACTATGTTTACTTTATTATTGGTAGTCTGATTAAGTTACCTTTTCTAATTATAAATATAAAATGACAGCACTAATTGCACTGTCTTATACATTTTACACACGGCACTGTCATTAATAAATTAAATCGTTTCACTCGAAACAGCTTAATAAATCCCCATCATAAGCTGTTATATAAAACGAACATTTGTCTTTTTATATTGCAGTGATCGGATAACTATAAATATTGAGCGGTTCGGGCTCTTACAAACAGGCCAAGCACACGTCTCTCTCGTCAGTTGAGTGGTTCACGTCAAACGTAATTAGGCATTTCCGGTTGGGTCGGCACTAATCGTTTGAAATTTAGCCTTATTTTGGTTTGGCCATCTAACATCTTTCGTCCTTGTTTAGCGCTTGGAATTGATTTCAGCACTATATAACCAATTTGTTGAATGAACCTTTTCCTCGTGTTCAGTGTGTTTGCACACCTTTGATCGGAGATTTGAATAATGGAAAGGAAAATGTTCTGTAACCGGGTTTTATTACACATGACTAAAAGGTTTAAGGATGGTATAAGTGTTTATATTTAAGCGTTCCTTTAATATACTTAGTTTTACGGTATTAATTCAATATTATGCGGTGTTGATTTTATCCATCTTTAAAGCAATAAGTGTTGTTTCAATCAGGACCGTAACCAGGCTAAAGCTTTTTTACGCTTCATCATATTCGGTGTCATATGATAAACGGAAAACAACACTTTTGCAGTAAAAAAACAATTTTTTTATATTTACTTTAATCAATAATTGTAGCCTTACTTACTTATATTGTTTGTACCTTTCTGAAACTCGCTCATTAATATTTTTTTCATTTTATTTTCCACTTTGCTTAAATCTAACGTTGAAATATTTTTACGAGTTCGCCTTGGAAGTATCCATTATAATATGCTGAAAACCATCTCCCAATGTGTTATACCCATAAAAAGACATATGCGAAATCAGTAAACTAAAAAAATCTTTCAGTAGATGATGAAATAACCATACTTGCAGCTGGTATATATAAATAAATGTATATTTAATAGAAACCAGCTGAACGAGCCTTATAAGGGCAGGCGTGTTTTATTCTAGTTAGGAATCAAAAACACTACTTCAGGTTGAACGAAACTACCAAAAACGGAGATAACTTTTCCGATTATACATACATTGTAGATTCTGATGAAGGTAGTATAAATTGCCGAAACGTCAATCATAGATAAATTATATATATATATATATATATATATATATATATATATATATATATATATGTTTTGTCGGATATTCTCACGGGTGTGATGTGTAATCGAAAGTTTCCGGGTATATGTCGAGTCCCTCTCAGGACTCTAAGACAGCTGACGTTTCGTGAAATCTCATTCACCATTTTCAAAGCTCACTGTACGGCGTCTGCGGGTGAACTAACGCTTGTGACTCGGGTGCTGTCGGTCTCGTGTGTACGTGGGGCGCATTCGTTGGCTGGATGATTCTGGCCAATCAGGTTGCGAGACTTGCTGCGTGGCATCGGCCCTGTTACCAGTATTTGGGGTTTTGTTGGCGAGTTATAATCTGTTTCTTTACTACCTACTACTGGTTGATGTTTCGTAACCAGATGTTTCCAAGTATTAGGCAATCGCTGACTATCATCTCTGCTATTTAAGTTGTTGGTCCTATTTGCAATTTCGATAGCTTCCCTTATAATAAATAGCATTTTTGTTCCTGAGAAATTTATCTTATGTCAAGTGTTGGGCCAGTGCAGAACAAGTTGTTTTTGCTTGACAGCGTTTATATGTTCGTCTCTTCTGGCGCTTGTTTTACGGTTGGTTTGGCCTACGTAAGATGAGCTGCATTCTTCGCATGCACACTACCTGGTTTTCTAGTGGGATTTTTTCTTCAGATGTTGGCAAGAGATTTTTAAAAAATCAAAATTTCAGTAAGAAATAAAGAAATCTTTCTGCCGTATTTAAATAGTTATTGGCAAGAGATCTTTTACTTTACGGTCTGTGGTGAAAATGGTTTCAATGTTGTCACAACAT
The DNA here is from genome assembly GCA_034092305.1 of Diaprepes abbreviatus. Classification (NCBI taxonomy): domain Eukaryota; kingdom Metazoa; phylum Arthropoda; class Insecta; order Coleoptera; family Curculionidae; genus Diaprepes; species Diaprepes abbreviatus. Next base: position 18,324,420 of record JASJET010000031.1, read on the forward strand.
TGGTCAGATCATCTCTATTTAACGTGAAAAACACTGATGAAGAGCAATAATCAGGTCGAAACGTTTGTGACAAAAAACAATAATAATAATCTATAAGGAGATAAATTAATTTTTATTCCACTGACCGAACCGAAAACCCAAAGAAAAAGAAAAAAGTGTATATATAAACTGTATTATTGAAAATGGTTAAAAAAAATTTTTAAATTCGGTTATATATATATATATATATATATATATATATATATATATATATATATATATATACCCCAGAATTTTTTTTGTAGAGTATGTAATGTCATTGACTTCACTTCATGCCTGTTGGAGAACGATTTTCATTTTTTATGTTAGGTTCTAACAATTATCTTCTAGATTACATCGCCAGACTCCTAAGTAGAGACAGTCTCAGTTTTATATCCACCATCTTGAGTTTCTCAAAGTGAACGTGGGATTTGAATTCCGCGACCCCAAAAACCTCGTACAAGGAAGGTACCTGAAGTGTCTGGCTCCGATTTTAATGAAACTTCAATATGTTGTAGAGGGTACAAAAATAAGAGACACGTATTTTTTATCAATGGAGATTCATTTTAACGGGGTGAAAATCGCCCTTAAAGCTTACCCCTAAAAACAATATTTTTGAAATATCTCAGGTTCTAAGTGAGATATCTTTACAAAACAAAATGAAAATTACTTGTTCGAAATAATGTTAAATTATAGTTTTTTTTACTCCCAAGAATATCATCCCTTATTTTTTTATAATGGGTAAACCATCTATTCGCGCCCGTAATTTAATTCTAAAAATTACGAAATTTAACATAATTATTTGAAAATATTTTTTTTAGAAATACCATTGGAGATTTGAAAAAAATGTATTTGGGGGTGACCCACCCCCTTTAGTACTTCATTTTTTGAAACCCCAAAACATGCCAACTTGAGTTAATTATGGTATTCGTAAAGAAATATTTTGAAACAATTTCATTAAATTTAGTAGTTTTTAGAATTAAATTACATGCGCTAATAGATAGTTTACCGTTTATAAGAAACAAGAGATGAAATCTTTGGGGGTAAAAATACTAAAATTCGACATCATTTCAAATAACAAGTATTTTCCATTTTGTATAGATATCTCAATTAGAACTTGAAATTTAAACTGACGTATTTGGTGGTGACTCACCCTCTTTTACTAGTTTATTTTTAGAACCCCCTAAGACTTAAGTTACTTATGGTATTCGTGAAAAAATATTTTCAAACCTGTTCATTAAATTTACTAATTTTTAGAATTAAATTACTTGCGTATGTGGTTTACCTAGTATTCACTCGTAGACGCCATACAGTGAACTTTGAAAATGGGAATGAGATTTCACCGAAACGTCAGCTGCCTTTCAGTCCTGAGAGGGACTTTCACGGGATGCCCGAAAACCTTCGATTACACATCACACCCATGAGAATATCCGACATAAGTTATATATATATATATATATATATATATATATATATATATATATATATATATATATATATATATATATATATATATATATATATATATATATATATATATATATAATAATAGGCACTATTTACACCACCTAGTTATTGGATAACATGAAAATGGTGTAATCAACCTTGGGGCTTAACCAAGAAAATATTTCCAGTAAAAATAATAATCCAAATATTTTCAGTTGAAATTACTATTATAAGAATTAAATCAAAAAATTTTCTTAAACTCATCTGTCATATTTAGGAAAATTAGAGATTTATGCACAAAATATTCTATCTTATAGGCTAATTATTCTGTGCTCCGAACTATGATGTATCCTAACTAGAATGTAAATATTAGTAAATTAGGGATCTAATAACTTTCGTAAAAGGAAAATCAAGTAGATACAAACCCGAAATGTTCAGTAAGCATAAGATATATCATTTCATAAAACAAGCTGATAACAAATACACACATGACTTATTGGTGAAACGGGTGTTGGGTTATTTAGGGCATTCTGTATAGAGGAATTACTTGAAGTAAATAAGCAAATTAACAATTTTTAAATTAATTGGAATATAAAATATTTCTATTTTTTTTACTCTTTTGTGCAATTTAGTTTTAAAAAACTAATAACTTATCTATTCTGTTTAACTTGAATTCGTCTTTAAGATTTTTTATAGCACTCATTGGTCATGTGGTACATGAACAAATTTAAAAATTACATCAATCGTATTCAATAATCACATCTTATATTAAATTGATGTTTATTTAAAATTTTAAAAATAAATGAAATGTTTGAAGTCTAAGATTATATGTAAACGTTTGTTACAAGGTAATTTTACCTTCTTTGGCTGTTACATCCAAGCGACAAAATACAATATCCCGATGCAAATCGGCAGCGTCGCATATTCAACACCTACCTTGGTTAGTACTCGTTAAATTTAAACCTCTTCTATTTTTTTGACAGATAATGCACAAATCAATGCTAAAAAATAGTCTTTTTCAGATTTACTCATATTGCTACACTCAACAACTTGTCTATTTCGAATATAACGCTCAAAAGTGCTAGTGAACGAGAGTACAGGCAGTAGCGTCATTAACAAGTTGCAGCCTGATTAGTTACTAGATCACAAAGATATTAATGCGATCATAACTGTTCTGATCGCTGAATATTGGCTTAAAAATAATGTCTAACTGATTTTCTATAAATAAAATGTGTACAATAAACGTCCCACCGTGCGATATTGTATTTTATGCATTTTTCCACATTTTAAACAGGGATTATGATTATCATGCAGAACAGACATCAACACCCCACTCTTAAACATAGTTATAACTGGATTATGTGCATTAGGTGAGTGCCTATTTCCCCTCATATTCGGAGACGCGTACGTTATAATTGATGAATGCTATTTTTATAGTGTTAGAAGGCAACAAAAATATTACATTTTCGAATTGTGATTAATCCCAGTTGGTAGTTCTTAATTTGAACTATCAATTGCTGGACTCAGAATTTGAAAATATTTATTTAATCAAAAGTTTTTCATGCTGAAAACTGGCAAAAAAATTTTCAATTTTTAAAGATTGTTAACTCAAAATTATACGTCGGACGGAAAAATCGCAGGAGACACTTTTTGTTTAGAATCGACCGAGGAACATGAAAATATTTACAAAAAAGTATCTGACCATTTTTCAGAAATCCATCCTCGATATCCGTAATCAGGGAGTCAAAATACATAAAAAAAAACTTTGGTTGAGTCGTGTCTCTTTATCGGTTACGAAAACCCACTGGATTGATGTTATAGTTAAAAGAGAAACTGAGAAGAAATTTTTTTGACGTAAGATGAAAAAGCGACGGCTCAGTCAAGAAACAAATAAACTTGGGAACCAACATTTATATTTTACGTTTTTCTGCTTTCAGTGAGGTGTTTTCCTAGCACAGCTTTCTGATCCTATCGAACCAATGCAGTGCAGTGCATCTTCTTCAAATCCACGTAATAAACGGTTTTAACTGAGGTTTTGTACTTCTTGGTGTATTCGAACTTTTAGGACTACCAAATTATAGAAATGTGTCAAGTATACTTTAGTTTATTTAGTATTCCCACAAGAAATAAGCAAAGGGGCTCAAGTTTGGTGATCTGCCCGGCCAATCAATGGTCTCTCTTCTGCCTATCCAATGTTTCGGAAAAACCTCATTCAAATAAGCACGGACAGGAGCAGCGTAGTGACTTGGCGGCCCATCTTACTGGAAAAAAAGTCATACTGAAACGTAACCGCAAATGTCATCGACAATGTTCAAAAATAATTTATTCTTCGACCTGACTATTGTCCGATTGTTAACGGGACCCAGTTTGAACATTTATTTTAGATGGTACCAAATTTTTTATATATATATATAGATTTTTAGAAACAGAACAGCAAAATGTCAAGGAAAAAATTTTGAAAATGCCTTGAATAAAGGGCGAAACTTCAATCGTTTTGTGTTTTTAACCGACTTCTATAAGAAGGAGGTTCTCAATTCGTCGACTATGTATTTTTTTTTTTTATGTATGTACACCGATTACTCCGGAACGGCTGCACCGATTTGAATGAAATTTTTTACGTTATGTAAAGGAAGTTGCTGCGGTGGTCCCATATTTTTTTAGATGATATTGGTGCAGTAAAAGCCAAGATGGCGCTTACAATATGGCGGCCAAAAAAATTAATTTTGTCCGATTTTCTCCAAAATTGGTATGGAGGAATTTTCGGGGTTGTACCCAAAGAATCGGAAATTGTTTTTAAAAAATTCAAAATGGCGGATCCAATATGGCGGACAAAATTTTTTATTTAGTCCGATTTTCTCCGAAATTGATATGGGAGAGTTTTCGAGGTTGCACATAACGAATCTGATATTACTTTTTAATAATTCAAGATGGCGGATCCAATATGGCGGACGAAAAAATCAATTTTGTCCGATTTTTACCAATATTGGTAAGAAGGAGTCTACGGGGTCGCATATGACGAATCTAAAATAATTTTTGAAAAATTCAATATGGCGAATCCAATATGGCGGACGAAAAAATTAATTTTATCCGATTTTCTCCAAAATTGGTATGGGGGAGTTTTCGGAGTCGCATATGACGAATCTATAATAATTTAAAAAAAAATTCAATATGGCGGATTCAATATGGCCGACAAAAAAATCAATTTTGTCCGATTTTCACCAAAATTGATACGGGAGAGTTTTTAGGGTCACACATAATGAATCTAAAATTATTTTAAAAAAATTCAATATGGCGTATCCAATATGATGGATAAAAAATTAATTTATTTTCTTTAAATATCGATATTGGAAGATTTTGGGGCCTATATTACCAATCTAAAATTAATTTGAAATTTAAGATAGTGAATTTTCTATGACAAACTAAATATTTGTTTGACCCAATTTGATTGGTATTTGGAAAACTCTAAGAACTAAAGAATTTTTAGTGGTTCATTTTAGGGTGATTTACAACTCTGGATAAAATAAGTACTTTTTTGCCAGTTTGGAGTCATTGCGTGGTACACTAATCTCGATTAGTACTTAGTTCAAATAATTTATGAATATCATAATGAATTCTAAAACTAAAAATAGAAAAATAAAATTTTTATAAAAAAATTGAACCGACTTCTAAAAGTGCGCTAAAAAGTGAAAAATAACCATAAATTTTTATATGAAATTGAACTTTTTGAAGTCGGCGCCAAGTTATTTGTACACGAAATAAATATCTACCAATATATACAAATTATGGTAAGAAAGCAATTACAAATAAAGTATTTTTAATCTGTTTATGCAAATCACATTTTGTCCGGTATTAGCTTGGCGCCGACTTCAAAAAGTTCAGTTTCATATAAAAATTTATGGTTATTTTTCACTTTTTAGCGCACTTTTAGAAGTCGGTTCAATTTTTTTATAAAAATTTTATATTAATTATAGAACCTAAACCCAAGAAAATACAAAATTAAGAAAAATGATATATATATATATATATATATATATATATATATATATATATATATATATATAAAAATAAAATAGAATAAAATATTGGCGACGCGGACGTGAAAATTTGTCAATCTACACGATTCTCGTATTAAAAAGTGCGGAACACTCCAAAATATGGAAAAACTCCGGGTCCGACAGATGGCGACAGCGCTGTTTCGTCCTAATATGGGACTCGTCAGGCCACCGCAGTCGGTACAAACCATCATCTCGCATTTGCATCGTATAAAGCTGAATTTATAATCAAAACACAGCAAATAAGACGACAAAGGCGACATCTCGATGGTCCACTTGATAATACAAGAACCACACAGATTAACAAAGTTTGTAAAAAAACCGTCATATGGTGGCGCGACGGTGAATTAAAACAGAAATATGTAAAATCGAGTACACGAAACGCGCTGCCCAAAGGATAGGGGTCGCATTTTTCGGTACTGGCAAGCAAGCCTACCGCATATTTTGGCAGCCAAAGCCACGTGCAGCACCAAACGATCCCACCATGAGAGCATCGTTTAGCGTGTTTAAAAGCCAAACAAGTAAATAAATATGTAGATAAGTTTTTGTCCGTGTAATTTAAAATAAAATAGAATAAAATATTGGCGAAGCGGACGTGAAAATTTGTCAATCTACATGATTCTCGTATTAAAAAGTGCGGAGCACTCCAAAATATGGAAAAACTCCGGGTCCGATAGATGGCGACAGCGCTGTTTCGTCCTAATATGGGACTCGTCAGGCCACCGCAGTCGGTACAAACCATCATCTCGCCTTTGCATCTTATAAAGCTGAATTTATAATCAAAACACAGCAAATAAGACGACAAAGGCGACATCTGAGTGAGTGGACCATCGAAATGTCGCCTTTGTCGTCTTATTTGCTGTGTTTTGATTATAAATTCAGCTCTATACGATGCAAAGGCGAGATGATGGTTTGTACCGACTGCGGTAGCCTGACGAGTCCCATATTAGGACGAAACAGCGCTGTCGCCATCTGTCGGACCCGGAGTTTTTCCATATTTTGGACTTTTTAATACGAGAATCATGTAGATTGACAAATTTTCACGTCCGCTTCGCCAATATTTTATTCTATTTTATTTTAAATTACACGGACAAAAACTTATCTGCATATATATATATATATATATATATATATATATATATATATATATATATATATATATATGAAGTAAAATGCGAAACAGTAAATGCAAACTTCTCTCCATCATATCCTTACTGTGTTAGAGGTTGCACAGTTAAAATAAATTGTTGTAAAACACAATTTATCCTAATCCACCACCATCGAGATGGTGGCCTACCTGTATCACCATATCGAGAAGAAAGTCAAAGCTTACCCTCCCCGCCACAGTGATACGGCAGGGGTACATGTTTCGTCTCTCACTAGACTCATCAGGGTACCGACATGCACCTGGCTGTGCAAAGGACAGATCGGAAGGAAGTATGCAACACTGAAACGCGGCTTCGCCGACCTCTCGTCGGAAAATAAAGTTAAGAAATTACTTGTTTGACACTTTTTATATAATATAAGAGAATTTAATAGAAAACCTATTCATCTGGAGATGGACTGTCCAAGAGGCTCAAACAGTTTTCTTTTTCCAACTTTAAAATATAACTGTAAATGGCACTCACACTCTCGGTGTCACTTTTTTTATTCATGGTGTTAATTTCTTGGTTAATGTGCCCCATTTCAAGGAAGAACTTTTTGTGATAAGCAAGAACACTTTTCAGAATCTCAGTGCCATCCCAGTTAATATTATTATTTTGATGAATATCAAGATCATAATATCATATATAGGATTAATATAGGTAATAATTCGGGAATATATTCGTTAGTTAGTTTAAATGCTTTCTTGCATTTCTTTATTCCATCTACTAGATCTATATAAAACAATAATAGTAAAAAAATAAGACACGTTGACATAAGCAAATGTGATTTTTGGTTTCAAATGAAATCCAAAAATTTGCTGTCATTTAGCATAGATTTTTCTCAACTTTCAAATTACTATTATACCAAAAAAGTCCAGGTGTTAGCCATTTCTATTTTCGGACTCCATGCAATCGCCTTAATGCGAAACCAGATGGAAGGTTAACATAGGCAGATAATTTATGAGAGTTTTTTTGCAATTTTCAAACGCTATTATTTATATATATATATATATATATATATATATATATATATATATATATATATATATCTGTAAGAAATCAGCAGCTCCCTAACTAGAAGCTTAAAAGACATATAAAAAGTCAAATCCAACAAAAACTTGTTGAAAAAAAAACTGTTTAATTTCAAATTATTTTACTCCAATCTAGCTTCCATTTATCCACAATTCCACTGATATTAAGGCAATGTTATATGAATATCAGCGATTGATTATTGATTACGATAGAGAGATAGATTATGCAGATTCCAATCAATTTTAATTTATGTCCACACGAAATGCTCTTGCTGGATTTAACTTTAACATAAATGGTGATTTTGGATTCACGTGAATAATATTAATTATTTAGGCTTCGTTAGTAAACCAATCCAGTGTGATGTACTATTTTATCGGAGAATAATATGGTAGTATATTTAAATTGCTTTGTTTACTTAAATGAAAATATTTTCTGGTATTGATAAAGATCGGTGTTTTTCTAAATTTCAGACGGAAACATAAATTATGCAATTTAGATTAAGATTCTTGACAGTAGCAAATAACATTTATCGGCGATTAAAGTTTCCGTTGACTTTAATAGATATATGTATGTCTACTAGTGGCGGCTGGTGCATTAAAAAAGTAGGGGTTGCACTTCCAATGGTACATTAAAAACATAGATATGTATAAAATCTACATTAGACACAGGTGGATGAAAAAATAAAAGTCTATAAAAATTAAGTTAGGTAGTAAGTTTTAAAAATATAGCAGTCAAAACAAAATGCACTTGTAACTTACTGTGTGAATTATTTATAAAGAAAATCCATACACCGATCTTTGGCATTAGCAAATTTGTCAATAACCTACTAATTGAAATCAGGTATGCTTTTGAAAGCATTGCCAAAGTAGAAAATCTTTCTTGGTTCACAGTATTCCGTAAAAACGTTTTTATCCTTTGAATGTAGAAAAGCGTCGCTCTGCTTCGGCTGATCTCATCAAAATAGTAATTGAAATTTTTAAAAGTTTAAGAACTTCACTAAATATCTTACTCAGCTTGATGTTTTGCGCAAGATACACACAAAATACAAGCAGTCGCGAAATTCCTCTTGACATATAATAAACATCGCTTGTAAAGTTTCATTTTTAATGGTTTTTGACGTACCTTTAAATACCGATGCTTTTTCCAAATGTTGTTTCAGAGCATCGTCTAACCCAGCACTAAAATCAATTAAACCTCAAAAAACCCCGGCATTAGAGGAAGACGTAGACTTATCATGTCCTCGTAACGCGAGTTCGAAAGCTTCACAGAAACGCACACAATTAATTATAATGTTTAAAACGTATCGATTATGTCTCACTTTTTCATTGTGCAGTTCAATATATCTTCTATAAGCGCTGCCGAATTGAGCAGCTAGGTTAACAGTCCCAAAAAATGAATATTGCAAAATGTTTTTCATATATTTTGCCGACAGTATATGCTTTTTAATGCGGTTCCCAGAATGTTTTAAGTTGGTAAAATTTCCTTTTGTCCAAAAGGTTTCTCCTCCAAATAATAAACAAGAGAAACAAAATAGAGCATTTTTAATGTAACACACACAAAGCCACATATATTTATTATAACAGTCCGGATTACACGTCCTAGTAAAAGTCTCTTTTTGCTAGACAGGGATTGTTCTATTTTTAAATTCGGAGTAGGCCTTCCAAGCCTTTTTATTTCAGCCTTATCACTTTATTGACCGACCATAGAATGGCTCTGCAATTAAATTCTGAACAGAATTCATTTTTGTTTTTACCAAAACGCATAACGTAAAAAAAATACAATAGCGTACCGCACAACAAACATCTATTACCTCGATATTGACGGGAAACTAAAGGTGTTTTCTCGCAGGGTAACCCGGTTAAATATATGTTTAGATCTGTTTTGAAACACATTTGGCATGATATTACTACTTCCGATCGCCCGATTACGATAATGACGAAGTGCGTATGTTCAGTTATTTGAGCATAACTGTAATTGTTTCAAAACACGTGCAAAGAATTTCAGTGTGACGTGACTACTCCTTCGCTAGAAACTCTTTGAACCTGGTTGAAATAAATTGCGAAAATACACCTTAAATACGGGTGTGCAAGTCGACTTGCAACATTCTTTAAGCTTATGAGACGAAATTAATCTCCACATCTTCGATAGGCAACTCTATATACGCTCCAATGTATTAGCTTGGATTGCACGCAAAATTGTACACTAGCAAAACGATAACGTTTCCAGGCGTAATGCTGTAATACAGACAAATTATTCTTGACATTTAGAAGAAGTAATTTAAATTATTTTAATAAATGACTGCTTGTTCGCGTATAATAATTAAAAATATTTGTATTTATATTTATTAGTATGTTTTATTTTAATTTACATTTTTTTTTGGGGATTGCGCATAACTGCAAACTTAATTAAGAGCCGCCACTAATGTCGAAAAAGTAAGTTGGGCAATAACAAATCCAACATTCTTTTGCTAGTCATATTTTATGTATATATATATATATATATATATATATATATATATATATATATATATATATATATATATATATATATATATGTTTATGCGGCTTTCACGGATTCTTCCGTGTGAGATGCAATAGGAGTGGATATATCCACATTATACTGTTGTAGTACGGAAATCACATTCAGCAAACATACAACTATATGCAACTCTGTGTATAAATGAAGTAAATTGCGATCAGTAAATGCAAACTTCGTTCCAATCATATCCTTTCTGTGTAAGAGATTGCACAGTTTGAATAAATTGCGATAAAACACAATCCATCCCATTCCACCACCATCGAAATGATAGCCCACCTGTACCACCATACCGAGAAGAAAGACAAAACTTACCCTCCCCGCCACAGTGATACGGCAGAGGTACATGTTTCGTCTCTACTAGACTCATCAGGGTACCGACATGCACCTGTCTGTGCAAAGGACAGATCAGAAGGAAGCATGTAACACTGAACGCGGCTTCGCCGACCTCCCGCCGGGTGGCGTATGTATGTTTATGCGGCTTTCACGGATTCCTCCGTGTGAGATGCAATAGCAGTGGATATATCCATATTTTGCCGTTTTAATGCTGAAATCATATTCAGCAAACATACAACTATATGCAACTCTGTGTATAAATGAAGTAAATTGCGATCAGTAAATGCAAACTTCGTTCCAATCATATACTTTCCATGTTAGAGGTTGCACAGTTTAAATAAATTCCCATAAAACACAATCCATCCCATTCCACCACCATAAATTTATTACAATCTGCTTGTGAAAATTTAAACCCATTATATGTGGGTTATATAGAAAATAGCAATTGTTTGGTGTCTCTTACAAGGAAATCACCCCAGCCCAACCTCACGGATTTTGATCATTCTTGAATATGTTGTAGTACTTGAAATAGTAGACGCGTATTTTTTTTAACGATTGACATTCACTTTTAAGGCAGGAAATTCACCCCCAAAGTCAACCCTTAAAGTTTTTTTTCCAATGTATCTCGGCATCTAATCAATATTTTTTAATAAAATCAAGTGAAAAATATTCGTCATAAAAAGTCACAAATAGGAAATATATTTAAGCCCAAAGGGGTTATAACCCCTATTTTATATTTGAAAAAGACTACATTTTTATAAATATCGGGGAATGAACTCAAAAGAATTATAAAAAGCATTTTTGTTAATAATATCGATTATTAGTGTTGGCATGTTTCGAGATTTTTCAGATAACCACCCCTAAATACCGTTAACTACCCCTTACACTGATTGACCACATATAAGTGGTAATTTTTTTTTACTTAAATTCGTCCAAATTGTAAAGCGAATGTAATTTATAACAAATGCAAATATATTAAATTTTTTTTCAATAATACCTAATGTAAGGAAGGTCTAATTAAAATTCTTTAACAAAACAAAATATAAAATAAGTCCTGGATGATTTAATAAGAAGAAAACATATTAATATTCATTTGGGGGGTGAAAACTACCCCTAAAGTTGAACTTTACTATTCAATCCTGAAATATAAAGTGTATTTATTACCGAAGGGGTTGCAACCATTCTTTTATATTGTAAAAAATATATTATTTTCAGGAATTTTGTTCATGAAAATGAGAATATGAACTCAAAAAAAGTCAGAAAATCATTTCCGTTTTTAATATTGAATATTAAAGTATACTTGTTTTAGCATTTTTCAATGAACCACTCCCTAATATCAGCAAGTACCCCTATGTAATTTTTTGTGAAGAACTCCACTACCCCTATTTCTGACAGCAGATTCGTGTTCAGGGGAAAAATACACAAAAGAAGTATAGTCAGACCCCTAGCACATACAACCTCTTGTATTTTGTGGGCTTGTGTAATTAGACCTCATGTTACGTTAGGTATTTACTTTTGGGGGTGACTTTTTTCAGCTCTTATGATACGATTTTTGCAAAAAGTTTGTAATATATTTGCACTTGTTTTATAACAACAACACTTGTTTTATATCGTTTTACCACTTACAGGTAGTCCATTACTGTAAGGGGTAATTAACGGTATTTAGGGGTGGTAATATTAAAAAATTCCAAAACACTCCAACACTAATAATCGATATTGTTAATGAAAATGCTTTTTATAATTTTTTTAAGTTCATTCCCCGATATTTATAAAAAAAAATATTCATAAAATGTTGTTTTTTTAAGTCTAAAATAAGAGTTGCAACTCCTTAGGTTATAAATACACCTTATATTTCAGGCTTCTGACGACAAACATACAAATACAAAATATATACACTTGATTTTATTCAAAAATATCCATTAAATGGGAAGGTGTAATAAAATGAATTTTAAGGGTTAACTTTAGAGGTTGTATTTACTCCTTAAAAATATGTTGGTGTATTGAAAATAATAACGTTATTTCCTTTTTCAGTTATGCAGGACTTATTTTCTTTTTTTTTGTATTAAAGAATGTTAATTCTAACTCGTGATGTATTAAGTATTTACTTTTAGGGGTGACTTTTTTCACCCTTTTGGTATTATTATTGAAAAAAAAATTCATTTATTTACATTTTTTATAAATTACATTTGCTTTACACGTTGAATGACTTTTAAGAAAAAAAATTACCACTTATGTGTGGTCCATCACTGTAGGGGGTAGTTGACGGTATTTAGGGATGGTGATTTCAAAAATCCCGAAATACGCCAACACTAGTTATCCATATTGTCAACCAAAATGTTTTTTATAACTTTTTAAAGTTTATTCCCACATATTTATAAAAAAAATCGTAAAAAATATAGTTTTTTTAAGATATAAAATAGAGGCTGCAACCCCTTTAGTCATAAATACACCTCACATTTATGATTTTTTATGACTAATATTTTCAACGTGATTTTATTCAAAAATATTCATTAGATGCTGAGATATATTGAAAAAGAGAATTTTGAGGGTTGACTTTGGGGGTGAATTTCACCCCTTAAAAATGGATGGCAGCCAATAAAAAAATACTTGTCTATTATTTTTTCAAGTACTATAACATATCCAAAGATGATCAAAATCGGTGAGGTCGGATTCGGGTGGTTACCTGGTCAGTGTAACTGCAAAAAATGCACTAAAAATATTGTATTTGGAGATCCTCGGGGATATCTTGTATATCTTTTTGTATATGCCACCTGAATGATACTTGTAACAATCCATATGATTCGAAGCATTTATCATAATAAGTAATTATTTTGATGTTTTATATTAGTTTTGCTAATGCATTTATTAGCAAAATATATTATTTTTCATAGTTTGTAGCTTAAACGTATTTTATTTTTATTTTAACTTCAGTTAGTTGTAACGCTAAGTATATATTTTTTATTTGTATAAATATATATAAATATATAAACTATTATTTTACAATATACTAATACCATTTAACACTGTGTAGTAGAAATTTTAATGTATTTAGTCAAATTACGATTAAAATATTAGTTTAATATAAAATTTAGAAAGAACAAAATTTTTAAACTCAACAATATGTAATAAAAATTGAGCTACCTACTATATTTTTTCCTTTTTCCAAAAACCATCATTTTTAATCATAAAGGGGCCATAGCTCAAAACTGTAACCAAGAAAAATGGATTCAACGCATCGAAAAACAACATCTAACACACCACTTCCAGAGTATTCCGAACACTTTTCTAATTCTTCGAACTGCATTTAAATCATTTCTAACATTGAAGCTCATTTGATGTGTGATTATTTTAACATCTCTTTTTTATCACATCTTGAACGTGGAAATTTCTTTAAGTTAAAAAAATTGTATTTATATTACACGTGTATTGAAAGTATAAAATTAACGTAAAGATATGTGTAATTATGAAACTAATAATTTATTTAATCGAAGAAAAGCGATAAATATGTTCTTATTTCAAATTACGGTGCAAAACTGGGTCAAATGGATAACGTAAATGTACAAGTTCAAACGTGCGGGCGCTCGATTTGACTTATGCGTCAATGACTATGGAACTTTACTCGTATTAAATAGATATGATAGAGAATATAATGCCATAGAATTGGAAACTAAATAAAATAGGGTTTATTATAATTTTGAGCCAAAGTATATATACAGTGCCCGCGAAAAAGTCCGCACTATATGGAAAATGGTTTTCTTTCTTTAATTTTTAAAATATGATTTTTATAGTTTGTTTTTACATAATTAGAAACCAGAAAATTAACCTAAAATATTTGATATTTCGCGTGTGCCTCAGTCCATAAACCTATTTTAAAAATATTAAACGTCCTATAATGTCATAATTTTGTAGTTTTTTCAATGTTATTTGTCTCGAATTATACTGTATATACTGGGTCGAAACATAGATTTTTTTTTAAATTAAAATATGTTGTAGTAACTTATAAAATATGAGACTTCCTTAAATTTCAGCACTCTATATGTCTAGGGGTATGAGATTGAAAAATTAGCCGTTTTTTGGCTTCTTCGCAGTTTTCAAACAGCTTCAAAAAATCGTTTTGCCGACAGTGTAAATTTGATAGGGATCTGTGAAAAGGTATACCTTCTAGCGTACCAAAAGGGAAAGATTGTCTTCACCAAAACAGTGCCATCTTTGAATAGCTGTGGTATGACCTGTTTTGAAACTTTTTGAAATTGCTTGCAGATATATTAACATAAATTTCCGACGCTTTAAAATCTTCGATGAAATAAATCTCCCATACATGTTGTAACAGCATTTTTTTTACTTTTACGCCTGTTTTATTTAAATTTAGATTTTCTCAAGAGATCGTATGCCTCTCGCCATCTATCGGCAGCGATTTTATCTGGAATTGCGGTTTGACCAGATTTCTATATCGGTATTCTTTGTCGATTTTCGTGTCAGAAAATGGCTTGTCTATTTCTGTTGCTGTTTTGAGTAGATAATATTGAATTTTGGGAATGCGTCGTATCAAATATTTTTCTAATGGTTAAAAATCTTTCGAAATATGCTATTTGACAAATCTAATAGTGATATTTTGGCAAATTCAACCATTTTCTTTGGAACTGGCCGTTCTAGCAGTCGTGTAGAATTGTTAAAGAACAAAATCAGTGTTCATCTGTGTGCTATTTTATTTGATTTTATTAATCTACAACAAAATAAGGTAACTACATTCTACACTGTAACGAAGTTACTAATTTTTTTGGGCAAGTGTATGTTCGCCGGGGTTTTATTTCTTTATTTAACATCCGAAAAATCTGATTCTTGCGGGAAAACAATGTTAAAGATTTCAAGATTACCGGAATATAATTAGATTGACCGCGCTATGCCGGGAAATATCATTTTCCGAGATTTTCAGAGCGTCCGATCATAGTAATCGCGCGCCGCATACAGCAGTATCGTATGCGCGATCACTGCACACCGTCACACGTCAGCGTAGTGGGAGCTCGGGCCGTCTATTTAAGTCCCAGCAGACCATTATTTCGCTGAGAACCAAACGGTCTCCACCCGGGTCAACAGTCCAAACGGACTGGACTGGGTCGCCTGCTGGGCCGCGCCTTCCTGGTCTAGTGATGTAGGTGAGGCTAGGCTTGTGTGTATATGGTGTTTACCATACACTTCCTTCCTTACGTCCTACCCCTCTAATGGCCAGCATTGCCGAGGACCCTTATAAGAACGGGCAATGTTGCGTCATCCCACCGTCACTGTCGAGGACCCTTATAAGAACGGGCAGTGACGGTTCCTTTCCTAATTTCCTACCGCTATTGGTCGACATTGTCGAGGAGCCTTATAAGAACGGGCAATGTCGCTCCATCCTGCTGACGCTGTCGCGGACCCTTATAAGAACGGGCAGCGTCAGTTCCTTTCTTTCCTTCCTACCGTCACCGATGCACACACGCACTGATGCCGTAAGTTTGTTATTGTTTCCGTATTGACCAGGAATGTGTTTGCCGCCAGGTGCCCTCCGCTGTCCGTTGACAAGGGCGCTAAACAACTGCCGCCCCGACGCCTATCGCCGCCGTCGCGTATAAAGACCGTCGCCGTGTAGAGACGCCGCCTATCGCCGATCGACGCCGTGTTGTTGTTCCATACCGCGTATACCGCCGTCGGTCGAGTTTTAATACGAAGCGCCGTGAACCGGGAACGCGGATTTTAGATACGAGGCGCGATAATTTGCGTACAAGCCGTCGTGAGTAGCGTCGTGAGTAGCGTCGCGATCGAATAGTACGAGATATGTGAATGGCGTCGCGAATGATACCACCGGGTTACCGTTTTCAGCGCAACCGAACAGAATGAGCTACCGAGAACTGCTCTAAAAACATACTCTTGCCCTCCAGACCGGTTGTTTGTTTATATTATTGTACATCTTAGATTGTAAGTTAGTTTTAGGCCATGTCTTTTGTATGAAAGAATGGAATACAGGATACAGGATGTTTTATAACCGTTTGTTTTATTACCTAGTCCCATTTTTACCATTACATGTAACAATTGGCAGCCGGCAGCCAGCACTAATACACGCAATTGACCCCTGGCTTGCCGTTTCTCCACTGTAACAAGCTGCCCGGTGCAAAAAGTGGGCCCTCGACCACATTAAATACCGAGGGTGGCGCCCGAGAACCGACCCCCGAGTGGATGTTTTGACCTTCGGGCAGTCAGACCGTTGATCAGTTGAGAGAGCAGGGATATCCCGAATTTACGTAGCAGCCGCTGACCTGATACCCCTGCGCTGAGCATTTGACCGATGACTGTCTGCACGAGAAATATCCACTGACCGATGTTCCGCTGCCGTGAACGAAGAAGAGCCGCAGAGCACGACCTTGCTCCCCGCTCCCCGCCTACGAAAAACGCGTCACATTTGGCGCCCGAGCAGGGACTTCCAAAACGTTGACAGGAAGAGCGGGGACTCTCAAAACGTTTGATTCGAAAGATAGGGACTAGGAAAACGACTTGAAAAGCGCATAACTCTTGAAAAGAGTCGAACCGGAAGAGCATAGGACCGGAAAGAAGAGCAATACTGAGGTAGTACCGAGATTGGCCGACACCGGGAGACAGTTGGGCGTGACTGTGGTGGACCATGTTACCGTAGGAGTATTGCTGTTTTTTTTACCGTCAGCGTTGAGAATATTTTGTTGAAGGAGTACCGACGTTGAGGGAATGTTTTTCCACCGCCGATCAAGTCCGTTTAGTTAAAATAGTCGAGATAATAGGTAATCCGAGTATTCCATTCTGTGTCCGCCGACCGTAGCAGTGTATATGAACCGATTCAGGTAAATTTTGTTATAGGAGGTAATTGGGGCCTAAAACTGTAAGAATACCGACTTTTTACAAAAATTTGTTCTGCGCATGCGCGAGGCAGAAATGTGAGCTGTATGTCTTTTTCGACTAATTTTGGGTCGTTGATTTCATTTTTCGACCGTAGAAAGGTTAATTTTTAGTGTACCGCGAGATACGGCCAGTTTTACCGACTTATGTTAATATATTGAGGTCGAACGCGCTTGCGTCGCGCATGCGAACCGAAGAGTAAACTGGAGGCAGAGTATGCGCGCACCGATAGTATACACCCCCGCCGATCGCACCATACCGAGATTACTATTAATTTAAGAACCGTCCGAAATAGTATCAGTTCGAAGCCGACCGCTCAACCAGAAGCATCGCCAGCTCCCAGCACCGACAGAAGAAGCAGTACCGAACAAGATGACTGAAGACCCGCCACCGACTACAAGTGCCGCCAGCCGCTCGACACAAACCGATCCAAGTGATACAAGGGTAAGTTGGGTGTACCAGTTGAAGAAAGAAGACGTCATTCAAGAGCTGACCAAGTTTGGACTCAACATCACCGGAACCACCGAGATCTTGAAGAAACGTCTGATTAGTTTCATCAGAGATGGTAGGACCACGCCACTGCCGCAAGCCAGTCCGTTTAGTTTTCCGCCTGCTACCAGTGTCACCGCACCGTCATCAAGTTTGACCGGACCGACTATTAGTATTACTGCTCCATTGCCGACCGTTACTATCGCCGCCGCCAACGTCGCACCCCCGGGGTATGCTTCAAATATTCCGCTGCCGCCACTGAAAGTCCATAAATGGAATGTCTACTTCAATGGTGACAACGATCCGATAACCTTCATCGAACGTTTAGAGGAGATATGTACGTCACACAGCGTCAGGACGGACCGTTTATTGCCACAAATGCCAGAGCTTCTGCAAGGGAAGGCCTCCTTATGGTTCCGCAATAACCGTAGCAATTGGACTACTTGGGACGACTTTCTCGACGATTTCCGTATCTACTACTTTCCGCTGAATTATGCCGATGACCTGGAGGCAGAAATCAGTCGACGCCTGCAAAGAAAGAATGAGCCAGCCAGCCGCTATATTACCGACATGCAGACCCTCATTCGCAGGCATGGAAATATTGATCCGACGCAAGAGCTTCAGTGGTTGTACCGTAATCTACTTCCCGACTACCGTCAATATATCCGGAAGACAGATTTTACCGATGTCGCTACTTTCACTAGGGTCGTCCGAGAGACAGAATTATTACTTTGGCAGTTGAACCCACAACGAGCACGCCCTCAGCAATCCAGAGAGACTGGGCCAAATGATGGCATATCACGACCGCCACGCAGACCGTTCTCGTCTCAGGATAGCTCATCTATATTGTGTTGGCGATGTGGAGAAACCGGACATATCCGAGATCAGTGCAAGGGAAGATTCCAGTTGTTCTGTTCAAGATGCCGGAGGAGAGGTGTGATGTCCCGTGATTGTCCGTGTCCGGAAAACTAGATCGGCGCTGTCCCGCTACGAGGTCAGTACAGCCCCGCAGTAGTAAAACCTCGCGACCGTCAAGCCAGAGTCCTGTTGCAGTGATTGACAACCGCCCCCATGCTTGTGTATTTATCTACGATACCCCGTTTACCGCCCTCATCGATACCGGTGCCGCGAATTCCTACATGGGAGACCTAGCCGTGGAACTATGTCGCCAGCGACAATGTAGAAGAGTACGACCGATGGTTCAGCATGCAAGAGTGGCACATGGTGGCATCGTGGAGGTTACCGAAGCCTACCGTATTCCGTTGCAGTTTGGGCGTACGACGCTAACCGAAGAACTAAGCTACCTACCGCATTTGACATCCGAGATCGTACTGGGAATGGACATATTGGCTCGTCGCCGGTTCCGTCTTGACCTTGGCTCTGGCCGATTGTACCTTAATAATGAAGTATTACAATCGCCTAACTTTTGTAGCCCAATAGGACAAGTCAGCTCTGGAGCGAATCTAATTCTCAACAGCCAAGAGGAAGTCCGTCTGCAACAATTTCTCAATGAAGAACTACCGAAGTTTGAGAACATACAAGGTACGACCCCGCTGATTCAACATGCGATAAGACTTTTGGAGCCGGAACCGATCAAACAGCGATACCGACCACAAAATCCGAGGATGCAGGAGATTATTAATACAGAAGTGAGAAGTATGCTGAAGGATGGAATAATCGAACCATCGGATAGTCCCTGGAGCTCTCCGGTAGTGATAGTGCGCAAGAAAGATGGTAAAAACCGATTTTGCATAGACTTTCAGAAAGTAAACAGTATTACCAAGAAGGACGCCTATCCGTTGCCGTACATCAATGCTATACTGGATAAACTCCGAAGGGCCCGATATATCTCCAGCATTGATCTTAAACAAGGATACTGGCAGGTACCGCTCTCAGAAGAAAGTAAACCGATTACCGCTTTTACTGTACCAGGAATGGGGTTATTTCAATTCCGAGTGATGCCATTTGGATTGCATTCCGCTCCGGCCACTTTTCAACGTCTAATGGATCGCATCATAGGACCGGAGTTGGACCCGATCTGCTTTGCCTATCTGGATGACATAATTATCCTGGGAGAGACTTTTGAAGAGCACCTCCAAAACCTGAAAGAAGTGTTCCGCCGACTACGAGAAGCCAACTTGAAGCTGAATCCGGAAAAATGTCAATTTGGGAGAAGATCTCTACGTTACTTGGGACACTTAGTTACCGCCGAGGGTATTCGAACCGATCCCGAAAAAGTTTCTGCTATCCAGCGCCTTCCAGAACCGACCAGCGTTCGTGGCCTCCGACGCTTTTTGGGTGTAGCGTCTTGGTACCGCCGTTTCGTGCAGAATTTTTCACAGATTGCGGCTCCTTTAAACCGGTTATTAAAGAAAGGAGTGCGATGGTCTTGGTCTACCGAACAACAAGCCGCCTTTGAACATTTGAAGACCTGCCTGACAAATGCTCCCGTATTAGCTTGTCCTGATTTTTCCCGACCGTTTGTCCTTCAAACCGACGCTTCCGACACTGGCCTAGGATCGGCTTTGATTCAGCATGGCCCCGAAGGCGACCATGTGATTGCTTATGCAAGCCGCAGTTTGAGTCCGAACGAGAAGAAATTTTCGGTCACCGAAAAAGAGTGCCTGGCTATTGTTTGGGGCATTGAGAAAATGAGGCCCTACCTGGAAGGCTATCACTTTACCGTCGTCACCGACCATCAGTCCCTTCGATGGCTCCACTCGATCAAAAGTCCGTCTGGAAGATTGGCCCGATGGAGTATGTATCTGCAGCAGTTCGATTTTGAGATAAAATACCGAAAGGGGATTTTAAACCGAGTAGCTGATGCCTTATCCCGGGATCCAGTTGATGTGGAAGACCAAGAGGAACCATCAGATCCGATACTCACACTCGAAGAATTCACACCGTGTAATTGGTATAAAGCTAAGAAAGTCGCCGTCGAAGGTAACCCGTCCGCTTTTCCCGACTACTGCATCAAAGATGGTCTACTTTACCGCCACTTCTGGGATAAAACCGATCTGACCGAAACTGAAATGACTGATCCGTGGAAGATATGCGTTCCCCGTTCAGCTCGAAAAGCCGTTCTAGAAGAAAATCATGACCAACCCACTGCTGGACATCTGGGAATTGCCAAAACTGCAGCTCGAATCTCCCGACGATACTACTGGCCAGGGATGTTCCGAGAAATCGCTCAGTATGTGAAAAGTTGTTCCACCTGTCAGCGATTCAAAGTATCACAACAACAACCGCCAGGCATGATGCAACAGTCGAAGAACATGCAACCATGGGAAACCGTCAGTACCGATTTAGTAGGACCGTTACCGCGCTCCGCAAAAGGAAACAATTACATGGTTGTTTTTCAGGATAGATTCACCAAATGGGTAGAATGCCGCCCCATTCGTAAAGCTACCGCCAAAGCAGTGAGCCAAGCATTCTACGAAGGAATCATCACCCGATTTGGATGCCCAAGGTTCGTCATTTCAGACAATGGGACTCAATATACCGGCCAAACTTTTAAAAGCCTGCTTCGGGAGATGGGAATCACTCACCGACTTACTCCACCGTATTCTCCACAAGCTAATCCCGTAGAAAGGACCAATAGGACCATGAAGACTATGATCGCTCAATTCTGCGAATCCGATCATAGAAAATGGGATGTCCACTTACCCAAGCTTATGTTTGCAATAAATACCGCTCGGCATGATTCTACCGGATTTTCTCCAGCTTTCCTTAACTTCGGCCGTGAACTCGATCCGCCCAATTCATTGAACCGACGCTTACTAAACAATGGTGCCGAGGGACAAAGTCACATACCGATCGCTGAACCCGACGCAGCTGAAGTGACACGTCATTCTGAAAAATTGCAGAAGCTGAATGAGACTTACGAGCTGGTTAGAGTAAATCTAGGAAGGGCTTTTACTACGCAGAGCCACCATTATAATCTGCGTCACCGAGAATGGAGATGCCACGTGGGCGATAACGTGTTTAAGCGTGAGAATCCTCTCTCGTCCGCCGCCAAAGGCTTTGCCGCAAAACTAGCACCGAAGTATTCTGGACCCTACACCGTTATTAAAGTTGTGTCGCCGGTGGTGTACGACTTGAAGGGTTTGGATGGTAAAAAGATACGGCATATACATATTAAGGATCTTAAACCGGCTCACGACCTCTAAGCCGAAAGATCCGCCAAACCGGCTGCCCTTTTGGCCGCCGTCAGCCTTAGGCTCAACATGGGAAACGGTGAGGTACCATGCGTAGCATGAGGAGCCACCGCTACTAGACCGTCATGGAACCACCACTACCAGCCATGAGGAATCCATTCCACCAGCCGCCGAAGAAGACGAGAAGATTAGGTTAAGTTTAGAATTGTATCTGGTTAGGTTTTTATTGTAAATATTTATGTAATAAATATTTTCCGAAGAAGGGGGGGTGTGTAACGAAGTTACTAATTTTTTTGGGCAAGTGTATGTTCGCCGGGGTTTTATTTCTTTATTTAACATCCGAAAAATCTGATTCTTGCGGGAAAACAATGTTAAAGATTTCAAGATTACCGGAATATAATTAGATTGACCGCGCTATGCCGGGAAATATCATTTTCCGAGATTTTCAGAGCGTCCGATCATAGTAATCGCGCGCCGCATACAGCAGTATCGTATGCGCGATCACTGCACACCGTCACACGTCAGCGTAGTGGGAGCTCGGGCCGTCTATTTAAGTCCCAGCAGACCATTATTTCGCTGAGAACCAAACGGTCTCCACCCGGGTCAACAGTCCAAACGGACTGGACTGGGTCGCCTGCTGGGCCGCGCCTTCCTGGTCTAGTGATGTAGGTGAGGCTAGGCTTGTGTGTATATGGTGTTTACCATACACTTCCTTCCTTACGTCCTACCCCTCTAATGGCCAGCATTGCCGAGGACCCTTATAAGAACGGGCAATGTTGCGTCATCCCACCGTCACTGTCGAGGACCCTTATAAGAACGGGCAGTGACGGTTCCTTTCCTAATTTCCTACCGCTATTGGTCGACATTGTCGAGGAGCCTTATAAGAACGGGCAATGTCGCTCCATCCTGCTGACGCTGTCGAGGACCCTTATAAGAACGGGCAGCGTCAGTTCCTTTCTTTCCTTCCTACCGTCACCGATGCACACACGCACTGATGCCGTAAGTTTGTTATTGTTTCCGTATTGACCAGGAATGTGTTTGCCGCCAGGTGCCCTCCGCTGTCCGTTGACAAGGGCGCTAAACAACTGCCGCCCCGACGCCTATCGCCGCCGTCGCGTATAAAGACCGTCGCCGTGTAGAGACGCCGCCTATCGCCGATCGACGCCGTGTTGTTGTTCCATACCGCGTATACCGCCGTCGGTCGAGTTTTAATACGAAGCGCCGTGAACCGGGAACGCGGATTTTAGATACGAGGCGCGATAATTTGCGTACAAGCCGTCGTGAGTAGCGTCGTGAGTAGCGTCGCGACCGAATAGTACGAGATATGTGAATGGCGTCGCGAATGATACCACCGGGTTACCGTTTTCAGCGCAACCGAACAGAATGAGCTACCGAGAACTGCTCTAAAAACATACTCTTGCCCTCCAGACCGGTTGTTTGTTTATATTATTGTACATCTTAGATTGTAAGTTAGTTTTAGGCCATGTCTTTTGTATGAAAGAATGGAATACAGGATACGGGATGTTTTATAACCGTTTGTTTTATTACCTAGTCCCATTTTTACCATTACATGTAACAATTGGCAGCCGGCAGCCAGCACTAATACACGCAATTGACCCCTGGCTTGCCGTTTCTCCACTGTAACAAGCTGCCCGGTGCAAAAAGTGGGCCCTCGACCACATTAAATACCGAGGGTGGCGCCCGAGAACCGACCCCCGAGTGGATGTTTTGACCTTCGGGCAGTCAGACCGTTGATCAGTTGAGAGAGCAGGGATATCCCGAATTTACGTAGCAGCCGCTGACCTGATACCCCTGCGCTGAGCATTTGACCGATGACTGTCTGCACGAGAAATATCCACTGACCGATGTTCCGCTGCCGTGAACGAAGAAGAGCCGCAGAGCACGACCTTGCTCCCCGCTCCCCGCCTACGAAAAACGCGTCACAACACTTCTAATTTTAATCGCATAATAAATTAAATTATTTCCATTTTGTACACGCCATAACCGCACAAACTAGATTACTGACTCCGATATTTCTCTTTTGATTCAGAGGCCAGTCTTTCAATAACTTGAAGTTTTGTACAGCATGTAAAGCATTGAAAGCATTTATTCAAACTTCATTTCAGTTATTGCAAGCTACTATCCTAGTTTTGAAACTTTCTGACAGTTTTTTATTCTTGGTTTTTATGCAAGGCTTGTCCCATGTTCTTGAGGCTTTAGTCCCTAATGGAGATACAACATATCTCTGAGATTAAATACGTTTGTTGGCGAATGCGTTTCTTCTGTTTTCCTTTTAGCCACACTCACCGACTACATATAATTGCATGTTCCTAAGAAATAGTTAATTGTCCATAAGCGGGGCTGTTTTCAGGTATTCCATTTGTCCGAGACATTCTGCAGGTCGAGAACTAGTACTCACAAACAGTATGGTTTAAATTTGTAAATAAGAACGTATTGCTAATATTATAAAGAAAATTGCAATTTTCGTTGACCAATAACGTCATTCTTGCTTTATTATTTCTAGCTACAGGTGTCATTTTTGCTTTATAACTTTTAGCTACAGCTACCAAGTATTTTTATTAAGTAAATTTCCGAATTTACTGCAAACATCTTGAGTTTTATTTGGATAATCTGAAAAGTCTATCTGTAGAGACTAAGACTTCCCGGTGTTAGCATTTTATCACTTTTAAGGTACAGATGGCGCCTTAAATTTGAATTGTCGGTAAGAGTAACATCAAGAAGTGCTGTTTTTGTATTTTGTAGCAAGTGAGTCATCAAAACCCCACCCATATATAATTGCCACGACAATTAAATGTAGGTGATACAGGCAATGTGGATTTTTCAAAGAATGAAAATTGTCATCATTACCTAATTCACTTATAGACCATTCAGTAAGTAAGTAATTATGTAGTAAATTTTATAATTTTTATCAGCTTTCAGTTCTAAATGACGAAAACTACCCCTCTTCTAAAGTTCAAGCAGAAATATTTATATAACATAAAAGTCAAGTGAGTTTAAAAACATTTAAAAAAAACGCGAATCTTGCGTTTTTTTGCAAATTTCAAATGGTTGTAAAGTCGCAAGTTTTAAAACTTTTGAGACGATCGAAAAAATACTTCAACCACTCGGCACAATGCGTATTTTATTTCTTAGTGTGTTTCAAGAGCTTTGAAACTCACGATTCTACAGCTGTTCAAAAGTGACATTATTTCGATAAACCTTTTTATGGAATTCTATCATGTCAAACCGGTGGGAAGTAAAAATATCAAGACAAAAAAAATGCTATCCCGCTGGTCTCTGTAGGGCAAAAGACTAGTTTTTTAGCAGCTGTTGGAAAATTGTGAAGAAAATGCCAAAAAACGGCTCATTTTTTAACTTCGAGGAGTGATCTGAATACCCTAGACACGTGGAGGGCTGATATCATTGGCTACCAAAAGATAATTCAATATATATATATATATATATATATATATATATATATATATATATATATATATATTTATTCCAAATCGTTAAACCAGGGCATTTTATCCTCAACGAAAAACTTGATGACAGAAGTTGGAAAATCTACTATGTACCGAATGCTGAAGGAGGATGTAAACTGCAATAAAAGGAGTTGTACATACATTTTATTATGAGAAGCAGATCCTATCCGTCGACAAAACTTATATCAATGAAGATCGGGATTTACCTGAAATCAAAAGAACTGAGTTCTGGAAATTGCTCAAAGAACTTAATTTTTGCTGGAAAAAATCAGATAGGAAATCTCTTCTTATAGATCATCCGGAAAATGTCCATTGGCGAAGGAAATATCTCTCTCAAGTAAAAGGTGGAGTTGCTGGACATAACACAACTTACAAAATTAGTAATTTAACGGAACTTGTGAAAGATTTTTTTGAATAAAGTTACTGCAGAAAATTGGAAAAAATCCATATAATAAAGAATAAAAGAAGATGTGGAAACTCGATCTCATGTTCGGTGAGATAGAGGAACCAATTATAATTAATTTATGCGATGATAGCTTCATTGACTTTGATTACGAATTAGATACGTAATGTTTACCAGCGTAAACACAATTTATTATTTAAATTTTCTGTAACATATAAAAATTAATTACATTTGAATCCTTTTTTAGTATTTAATTATAATTCTGCAGATGGTTTAAGAAATAAATAAACTGAAACGTCAAATGTCCTAAAAAGGTTTTTAATTAATAATAAAACTACCGATAGCCCCAAAAAATTTTTAATATTATATGGATGAACTTCTTGTATTTTTGACAAAGCGTATTTTGTAAGTAATTATAACTTAGCATTTTTTGAGAGAAAAAGGCTACGTTTTAGTCTGAATGAGCCTAAAATGGTTTCTATGCCAAAATTAAAAAATAATAAAAATACAATTGTGATTTGTGTTAAATATTTCAAAATTATCGATATTTTCTAATGTATGTGAATTATTAAGAAATTATAAGAAATAAAATAATATTATAAAAACTTTTTATTTTAAGTTTATTACCGAAATAATATTCTATGCCATAAATACTTAGTGATAAAATAAACCTCCTTCCGACGCCTATGACAATGATTAAAAAACTTTTTAACACTTCACACATCCAAATACCTATTGTTATCCAACCCAAATAGTTCATTATTATAGACCGGTATTTTTGATTATAAAATTTCTAACCCATTCCTATGAAAAATATATTTGTCTAACAGATTTTGCCAAAGACACCGGACTAAAGAACACAGGTAGTTTGCGAAGAAAAAAAAGGGTAAAAAATCATTTATTATTCTCACTAGTTCTTGAATAAACTATAGTATAAGAGGCAAAATCGGGTATATTTTCCTCTACTCAAAGCTCTGGGGGGGGGCGATCGCCACCCCCCCCCTGGATCCGCGCCTGTATATATATATATATATATATATATATATATATATATATATATATATATATATATATATATATATACAGGCGCGGACTTGAAATATTACTTTCATTTCAATTAGATTCTAGAAGCGTTTTTAACTTAGCTCAATTTTTTTTATAGAAAATACTTTTAAAAGAAGCTATAAACTTATTAATGATTATTCGCCAACATAAATTACCAGTATTAAACAATATAATTTCATTTTCTGATACACGACTATAAAAAAAAATACAACTTACTTTTAAAATAAGCCATATGCAATAAAATAATTAATGTAGAGTGTTTAATTTCAATAATAATTTGATTTTACAGGCACCATAAAATTTTTGTGGTGTCCATCTGTTTGATTTTAATTTCTCATTGCGATAAATTATTTTGATGTTTTTTATTTACCTGCTGGAATCCACACATTTGTAAAAAAGTTTACTAAAATATTTTAATTAAAGTTGAACCTAATTAAATAAAAATTATTACTAGAAAATCTTAAACCAAGGGATATATAGGAAATGGGAAAGTTCATGAAAACACATCAAAAATATACATATATTAGCAGTTTACTAAGTTCGATGGGCGTAATTCGGCTAGAATATTTTCAAGTTATACCGGAAACTGATGCTTTTTCACTTATATTAAATGAAACACCCTATATGTTATTTTATTTTTAGATTCTACGCAAAATTATAGACATGTATCATGTCTTATACCTAAGTCTGACTGTTTTTGATATATTTTAAATTTTGTGTCAATAATGGCGTTTGTTGGCCTAAACATAACTATCAATTTCTCCTGTATGAAAGCTTTTATTTAATTGGGGTTGGTTTTCTTCTAGAGGGGGATCTACACTGTTAAAAATATCCTTGAATTTAATGTACGTTCCTTAATTAAATTTAATAATTTTGTACCTTAAATCGTGAATAAGTTACATCTACTTTGAAATTAAAGCTTTGTACATTAAATTTAATTGAATGTTACCTTAAATTTCAATGAAGTAACTGAAAACATACCAAATTTTAATGTATCATTACAATAAATTTAATTTCAAAAGTATTAAATTTAATGTATTAACAGTAAATGCATTTAATAAACGGTTTATGAAAATTGCTTCCAGTACATTACTTTAAAATTAATGTGAAGTTTTTTTACGGTGTACTTTAGTGTACTCTGGTAATATTTCGATAATAAATAAATACTGAGTAATCAAAAATGAGCATTATTATTATTAACTTGAAAAAAATTGTTGAGCAAATTTTTAAAAATGAACCTCCTATTTTTATAATCTATATATCTTATTTGGTATTAAAAATAAGGATGACTTTGAATTGGTTGTCTATTCGCCAATTTGTAATTTTTGAAATATTTGCAATATAACATTTTGATATTTTAAAGACGCTGTACGGCTTTTACGTTTTGTTATTAGTTAGCCATGAAGGCGAAACGCGACGAAAGGAAACAACTGAGCACTACAGAAATGTCACTATTTCTTGCCATTTGACAATTATTAATAAAAATCATGTCGGGGCAATTAAATTATTCGCACGAAGATTATTTAAATTTGTGTATTATCTGTGGGGAATGTAATAAAATTTTATCAAGAACATGCCAGATATTTGCCAATACATATATACTGCGACCTGGTAGATCTATTGTGCTCTCCTGCCGCTGCTCATTCGTAAGAGTTACTTTATCGACTAGAGCAGGTCCTCCCGTCCTAATTCCCTCAGGAACCTTAGGCTCTAAGGTGGGTAGCTCCCCGCATCCTAGGGTTTTCTAGAGAGCTGCATTCTGAAAGGATATGAATAGAGGTTTCGTCCTCTTCCTCACAGAATCTGCACTCTTCTTTTTCTACCAGTCCGAGTTTCTTGAAGTGTCCCTTCACGTAGCAATGCCCCGTCAGGGCCCCTGTCAGAACTCTGAGTTGGTTTTTCCTTAAGCTTAGCGCATTCCTTGAATCTCTTCTGGTCGTAATTCCCTAGAAGTATCTTCGCTTGTCTCAATCCTTGTAGCTCCGTCCAATAATTGGATCTCCTGCTTTCTTCTTCTATCTCTAGTTCTTCCAACATTACGCTGCTACTGATTCCACAGGAAGGCTTTGGTCCCAGAAATGGTGTCTCAGCCCTTTCCTCGCGAACCTGTCTACTATTTCATTCCCCTCTATAACGGTGTCCCCCCGGTACCCACATGAGAGTGACTTTATTATTTTTACTTAAATCATTTAATTCCTCTAGGTATTCCCAGGCCATTTTGGAGCTGATAACTTAAGAACTTACCGCACTGGTAACTATCCGACATGATGATAATCTCTTGGCCGTGATAGTTTTTCTCTTAACCGTCAGTGTTAATCGAATATTGGAAAATTTCAAAAATTTTGTAACTATTAAGGTAAAAATGTATCATCTCAATGATGAAAATGTCGAAATTGTAATTCTGCGATATTTTGCTGCATATCCTATGACATCGTTAAGACAAGTGCCTCTACAAACAGGAATCTCTAAGAGCTTAATACATAGAATTCTGTTGAAACTTCCACCTTTATTTAATATCTATGATTCGACACCTAAGAGATACTGATTTGCCGAAAAGAGTGAAATTTTCCTAGTTTACATTAAGAATTGTACAAGACAACCATGGATTTTTGGACAACATAATTTGGACTGATGAAGCAAAGTTTACGAAAAATGGCCTTTTTAACAGACATCGTTCCCACTTTTGAAGAGATTTAAATCCTCATGCAGTAAAATTGCGAAATTTTCAAGAAACCTGAAAAATTAACGTATTTTGCGAAATAGTAAAACTACATTTTTATGAATAAAACTTAAATGATCATTCATTAATAATACAAAGCAAACTATGTCCCCATTTTAAATTATGTATTAACTTGTTTAGGAGAAAGATATTTAAAAATTCTGGAAGAGTTAGACAATCCATATTTAAGCAGTTTACCTCTGGCGGAACACAGGCAAACTTTTCACCAACACGATGGCATCGCACCACACAGAACCGTTCCAGTTACCAACTTCTTACAAGCAACATTTTATGACAAGTAAATTGCCAACAATGGACCTTTCTGTGGCCTCCTTGTTCTCCTGATTTGACTGTCTTCGATTATTTTACATGAAGAACGATAAAAAACATCGTTTATTGTAATCCAGCGAAAATGATGGAGGACTGTATGGAAAGGATAAGGGATGCGTTCGAAAGTGTATTTCCAGATTCAATTAGGTCGGCCACCCATGACGAATTAACTTGGAGATGCGAAAGATATTTCGAAGTTCAGGGTGGAAATTTTGAACTTTTATTAAAATACGTTGTCTCTCTGTATGGATTCACCATTTTTGAAATACACAAATTGTTTAATTGCCAATATTTCAAAAACTCCACATTTTTGGAATAAACCACCTTTTACAAAGTCACACTTATTTGCTGCTAAATAAGATAACATAAAAATAAGAGGTTTATATATATATATATATATATATATATATATATATATATATATATAAAATACTTTTAACGATAAAAAAATGTATTAATAAATATTGCCAAAATCTTGTTATCATGTTAATATTTCTAACAAACAAAAAGGCATTCGAATCGTTTCTTTTTACCTGGATTATTAATAAAAACGTTAAAATTATCACACTACAATAATTAAAATTTAGATAAAATTACTCTTGGAAAATATTTAACAAAAAACAAATTTTCCGGCAGTTTCGAACTGATCTAAAATATAGAATAACATGTCATCATTGAAGTTTTGCGATAAACGGCAATATCAGATACAAATAAAATAAAGCGTTAACAAATAGCCGGAGGCGTATTGCAACAATAATGTTATTGTGTGCAAAAATTTCCAATAAACATAGATTTCTACTATAACGATTTGCTAAATTTAAAGCAGTAGCGGATTTGAAAACCACTTTTACGATTTAAATATCTGAACATTTGGCAACCGCCATTTTCGTTTACATTAAGGATCGTTACATGTTAAATATTTCTAACGTTTTGGGCCGATTTGCTAAAAGAAAATAGAGCTATGAATGTTTCTTTCCAGGCCGCACTTTGCTAGAGGTGTCAAATTTCGGAAAAAACATTTTGTTTTGTCTAAAATTTCGTTCAATTTTTTCGTTGAAAGTGAGTGTCCCCCTTCTGTAAGTGAGTATGATCGTCTCGTCCTTTTTATAAATGAAGAATATTGCCATATATACGAATATGTTCATATTTATACGTATTTTCCAACTCTAATACTGATAATTAACAAATACGAATTTGTATGCGTATTGCTAGATTTAAATTGAACAGGCCAGTTTCTAAAGATTGCAAGATCGGTCTAAATTTAGTCTCACAATTTTCAATTTTTATAAATTGTGGGAATCCGGGATCTGTTGTCTTGTTTGAATAATTTTGTGTTTTATTATATGAATCCATAACATCCTGGAGCAGCAATAAACGTCATCTCCAAGAAAACTAAAAACTAAAAATATATTGCTGAGGTGTACGAACCCTAAAGAATTAAGAAATATATCTTCAGGGTGTTCGGAAAATACGTGTACAACGTTTGACGACAGACTCTTCACATCAAAATAGGTATATTTAAGTCAACTTAGTGGTATCCGAACGAACGAGGTGAAATGCTGATCCAATTTTGTCGTGATGAAAAATTGGTTATCAAGAATTCTTTTTATAAATTACACCCTAGAAGACTCTACACCTGGAAGTCTCCTCAAAATGAACAGAAAAATATTGTACGCAACCAAATTGACTTTATTCTGATCAACAAAAGAGATCGGAATAGCTTTATATGTGTTGCCGCCTACCCAGGAGCAGACTTCAGCTCAGATCATAACCTCGAACTCCTATTTTAGATGTAAACTACTATCAAAACGAGGTAGACCCTGAAAATACGATATTCAAGCATTAAAACAACCTGCAGTGCAGAGGAGCATGAAGACTACATTGTACAGGCTTTGCCAGGAAAATAACCCTAGTCAAAAAGTTGCAGCTGATAAGATCTGGATTACGCTAAAAACAAACATCCAATCAGCTACTGAAACTGTTCTTGGTCGACCGAAACAAGAAAAAATCAAAGCATGAATGACCGACGAAATATTGAACTTGATGGCTGAACGTCGGATTGTTAAAAATCAGCATGATAAATATAAGGAACTGAATCGCACAGAAAAATAAGGGAAGCTAAAGAGAAATGGACTCAAGAACAATGTGACTAGGCTGAAAGACTTCCATAGAAAAATCAAGGAAATAATTGGAACAAATAGAACAACGACATTGCCATCAATAAGAAATAGACTAGGAAGACCGATATTGGATACCGACGAAACTTGAAAGAAATATGCGGAGACTTTGTTGAGTGATCAACGAACAGATGCCCCGACCAATGACACTGAAAACATGAGTGGTGAATCTGAAGTCAGGTACGCAATGAACTGTATGAAGAATGGTAAAAGTGCAGGTCGCGACGATATATATACAGAAGTTTTAAAGCAAGTCGATATTAAACAACTTACATAACTCTTTAACGTGATATATGACTCTGGGCAAATTCCAGTGGATTGGTTAAAGTCTACTGCTATTTTGTACATCATCTCTTTTGTTAAGGTTTTTAGTATCTTTTATTTCGAGAGCTTCTCTGACGATGTTTGGATAAAGCTGATGTGGTTTACTTATTCTTTATGTTATTTTTATATTCCTGGACTCTGGTGGAAATTCTTCACAGTCTCTACATAGGATGCTGCACACTCCTTAGTTTTCCAATCGTATTTTGCCTTTTGGATTACCCAATAATTGGTATTTTTTTGTTTGTGGCTTGTAAATTGTACAGATGTCATGCTTGCTCAGAATTCTTCCAATTACGTCTATTACACCTTTTATGTATGGCAGTGTGGTTTTTGGTATAAATTTGTCATCTTCTTTTTTCTCTGCTGATGCATTTCTGTTCCGGTTTATGGCCTTTTTGATATTGTGTTCTTTGTAGTTGTTTTGTTTTAGAGCTGTTGTGATGTTGTTGAGTTTTTCTTGGCGGTTCGTGGGTTTGGTTAGTCGCAAGGATCTGGAGATCAGTGTGTTGACGACTGATTGTAACTGTGATGAATGGTGGTGAGATTCGGCGTTCAGGTATGTGTTTGTGTGTGTAGGTTTTCTGTAGACCGTATAATCGATACTTGGGTCATCTTTTCTGATTATTAGTAGGTCAAGGAAAGTTAGCTGCTTGTTAACTTCGACCTCCAGTATGAACTGTATACGGTGATGAATGCTGTTTAGGCCAAACAAAAGAAGAATTTCCACCAGAGTCCAGGAATATAAAAATAGCATCAGGAGACAGGACATACTATAAATTTCCAGGGAACCAAGCAGATTGCACCCATAAAGCATTATAGAACGCGCATCATCAGAGAAGCTCTCGAAATAGAGAATACGAAAAACCTTAACAAGAGAGATGATGCACAAAACATCCCATATACACGGAAAACTGTAATTAAAACCAAACCAAAAACAACACATGAAAGAAATAGGACAGCGAGCCGAGAGGAGGCCCAGACCCAGGGAAGCGGGGAAACTTACCAAGCAGAACCAAGGTATAACCTGCGCAAGCGCCAAACTATAAAAATGCCGACACAGGACCCGCACGCTCATTCACTTGAAAATGCCAGCTGAGATGTTGACGAAACGTCGTGACATTCATAATTATGTTTTCTTTTAGCAAATCGGTCCAAAGCGTTAGAAATATATCATGTGTATCAACCCTTAATATAAAAGAATATGGCGGTTGCCTAATATTCAGATACTTAAATTGTAAAAGTGCATCTCAAATCCGCGACTACTTTAAATTTAGCGAATCAATATAGTAGTAATCCATGTTTATTGGAAATTTTTGCGCATAATGAAATTATTGTTGCAATTCGCCTCCGGTTATTTATTAACGCTTTATTTTATTTTGAATCAAATATTGCTGTTTATCGCAAAACCTGAATGATGACATGTTATTCTATATTTTACGTTAGTTAAAAACTGTTGGAAAATCTGTTTTTCAACAAATATTTTCCCTGAATAATTTTATTTGAATTTCAATTATTGTTCTAGTGGGGTATTTCTATTCAATTGACACAATATTACGAATATTTTTTCTCCCATTATTTTTGACACCTAAAATTGCCAAGGTTTTATCCTATAGAGTTTACACGTTTTGGCTCCTAATCTAGGCAAGAAGAAATTATCCGAATGCAGTTCTTCTTTGCTAGAAATATTATCGTGATGACTGATATTAAGAGACCGATTCGAAACATAAAAAATAAAAAGAATATTAACTTTGAATATACACTTAGTGATATTTTACCGTGAAAGAAGAATATATATGAGAAATATTCCGTTTAAACAAGAATACAATAACAGTTATAACACAACGACATAAATAGGTTACCTTAACAGAAATGTATAACTGAAGGGAATCTATAAAAATTACTTCACTAAAACTTAAAAATTTGCTGAAAACACGAGGGCGGTCCGATAAGTACTTAGCGTCACCGCCCGATGGCGCCACTATCGCAAGAGAAATTTACTATCCTGTAGTACATTCTCGTAGACGGCTACTTTCAAAATTTCAGCCGAATCAGACTAGCAGTCTTGTTTTGACCGCTTGTGGAAGCGGGCTTATCCGCGGATTTAGAAAAATGGGAAAAGAGCCGCGAAATCAAAAAGCGCTTGGATGCTGTGTACGGTTACTCTTCTCCTTCGATGGCGACCGTCAAAAACTGGTTTAACGAGTTTCAACGTGGTCGCACGTCGATTCTTGATAAGCCACGCCCAGGTGCTCCGAAAACGGCTACCATGGAGGATAACGTGACAAAAATCCACGATCTCGTATTGGCAGACCGCCGAGGTGCGCGAGATAGCTGAGAGTGTAGACATCTCAAAAGACCACGTGGTTCATATCCTGCATGAAATTTTGGGCATGAGAAAGCTGTCGGCTCACTCCGGATAACAAGCTTAATCGTGAAACCACTTCAGAGCTGTGTTTGACGCTGATTAAGCGCAATCCGAAGGAGTTTCTGCGTCGTTTCGTGACCGTCGACGAAACATGGATCCACTGGTACACACCAGAGATCAAGGAACAGTCGAAACAGTGTACTTCACCCGGCGAACGTGCTCCGATGAAGGCTAAGACTGTTCTATCGGCCGGAAAGGTGATGGCCACCGTTTTCTGGGTTTCACACGGTGTGATCAACATCGACTACCTGAAGAAGGATAAAACGATCACAGGGCTCTATTATGCCGAATTATTGGGCCGATTCAACGCCGAACGCAGGACAACGCACTGGCCCACAACTCCGCCGTCGCCATGGCCAAATTGGTCGAATTGGGCTACGAACTGCTGACCCATCTACCGTATTCTCCAGATTTGGCTCTGTGCGACTTCTTTTTGTTTCCAAACTTAAAAAGTGAATGAAGAGAATATCGTCACCAGGGAGGCCTACTTTGCAGATCTCCAGAAAACGTATTTTTCAGACGGGTTAAAGAAGTTGGAGCATCGCTGGGTCGAGTGTATCGAGCTAGAAGGAGACTATGTTGAGAAATAAATTTCCACTTTCCCAAAATTTTTGTTTTTCTTATGTAGGCTAATTACTTATCGGACCGCCCTCGTATATTCGCAAAAAATAATTAGCAAAAAAACGATACGTCGATGTATAAGATGATGAAGTCTTGGCTCAGTGATAAAAACGTTAAAGTATGATTTGACTTCAACAAAAAATATATTTTAAAGTCAAATCGCCACTGCAACGACGTAATTTTCAGCGAAATATAATATTTCCAGCTTATATGGGCAATAATATGAAGGAAAGCCAATGAAAAAGGCCGTATGCCTTACTATAAACACTAAGAAACCCGACGGTGAACTTTTACTGCCACAATGGACATAATATGTTCTTATACGAAGTGGAAAAATCTTTTTCTTCGTCCGAACGTGCAAAAATGTTCTTATTTGAGCGTGTAATTTCTCAATGTATTCATACGCTCTCACAGTCGGCGAAATGCTGGAACCATAAAAGCTGGTTAATTGTTTCGTCCCCGTGCCGTTATGGTAAAATTTTATGAGCGGAATAGTAATTAGAAAAAATAAAGAGTGTGACTAAGGAGTGAAATCCGTATTAATTTTTAAAGAAGAACTTGACAATGGCATAAAAGTTGTTATTGTTATTGATTCAAAATAATTTTAAATTAACGCTCTAGACTTATATATTTATGGGCTGATATTCTTCATCTAGTACGATATATTTACTTGGTTTAGAAACATTGACATATTAATGGCAAGTACATAAATAAAAAGATTTTTACACATCTCAGGTGTAGTCGATTTAAACCATCTATTTATTTTTAAAAAAGTGTGTTAAGGAGACTAGGTCAAGAATATGAAAGGTATTGTAGATTGTAGATTTTAAATCTTTTGTACGTTGCCCTAATCTTATGTAAACCTAAGATATTTAGAATATTTAGGAAGTCTAATATTTTTCTGGAGAGAAGTGCTTTATTTCTTAGAGCATCACAAAAATGCCTCCCAGAAATTTAAGTTTCTTGCAGAACAGTGTCATGCATTCGTATAGCAGGTGTTCCGCCGTTTCAGCTGCACGATTGCAGAAAAGACAAATCTCATTCTCAGCTTTACTCATATTTTTGAGATGGTATCTCAGACCAGGGGCGCATCCAGCCTCTCTTTTTTTTTGGGAAGGGTGCTTATATCATAGAAGTACAGTACGGCAAAAGAAAGCAAGTTATCGATAGGGGGGTAGCGGAGACGCCAGCACCATCCTCATTTTTAGCGTAGAACGCAGGGTCGGGTCTATTTTTCTGGATTCGAAGTTCTTGGGGGGAGGGGGGGGGGAGATGCCAGCAACATATACATTCCTAGTATAAGAGGCAGAATCGGGTCTATTTTCTTGAACTCAAAACTCTAAAGGGGGCAGTAGTCTATGGGCCACTAGTGGATGGGAACGACCTTGAACCTGTTCAAGTAAATAGTATCGACACGGTTCTAGCGGGTAGTGTTGTCATCACCTAATCAGATTTTGATCAGGTTTTGATCCGCTTATCAAATTTTAATCAGCTTTTGATCAGCTTGGGATCCGCTTCGCGGCCGCTATGGAAATCTGATAAACAAAACAACAACAACCAGATATTTTATTACCTGCCAATTTTCTTTTAAAATGCTCAATACTTGTGATCTGAATGTCTTGTTTCAAGGTGTCTCCGAAGAAGAGATAGTTTCAAACTATCTCTAAACATTGGTCAAGATTTCATTACAGATTACACAAGCAGTTTAGATTCTGACTCGTCCCCGGTAAAATAAAAACAGATTTGTAAATAGTCACCGTCATATTTTCCTTCCTTTCCTTTTTGTTCACTCTGTTCGCCTCTTTTTTCTTTGCTTTTTGTCTGGCGGACGATAGCTCACTATAACTAGAACCCTGTGTTGGTTCCAAATGAGGGACTGAAGTAGAAAAAGCAACTGATTGCTGACAAAACCACCCGTTTTAAACAAACGATCTATCATACATTTACGGAGCAATAATCATGTACTTCCACGTTCGATGTGCTCACGTGCGATTTGTAAAACTTGGGCATTTGTTGTAATTTATTTACACAAGAAGAAATCACTAAACTGGTTTACATTACGTATATTTATGTACACACTATGCATTAACTACTAACTCTTTTATCTTTTTGAAATCACTCGGGGTTCTTAAGCTCATCGTACAATTCAATTCGATTCTATTCTTCTTTATATATGATTGCGGCATTTTTATATCAGCAGACGTTATTCTCGTTCTTTCGTGCGCATTCGAGAAAAGTCTTGGTTCGCCAAAGTATAAGTTGCCGGCTCGTTCGAGAATGTACTTGCGTTACCAGCGGCTTAGGGACTCATTACAGATTGTTTCCTGTTGCGATGTTTAATTTAAAATTTCGCCATTACAATATTTTTGTCGCGAACCCCTGAGAATGCTGGTTTAGAGCAACTTAAAGCTGATCTATCGTTCCACGAAAAGATCATCTTCAGCGAATCAGCTTATTTTTGGTTAAATGACTTCGTAAACAGGAAAAATTATCGCATGTGGACTGATTTTATTCCACTTGTAGTTATTGAATCGCTATTACATCCAAAAAAAAACAACTTTATGAGCTGCTATTACAGTCGATGGAGAGCTCTAGATACACATGGTTACTGAATATACAGTTCTCTTTATAAACTAATGCTTAATAATTTTATTAACCAATATATTTATATTTATTTTCATCATATTGCACTTATTTGAAAAGATGTTGTGGTATTTAAATTGAAATGAACTAAAACATAACACATAACCAGAGGCATATCGCAACAATAACGTTGATGTGTTTAAATGGTCGAATATGTAATTCTACTCTATTGATTTGCTTAATTAGTGACGCTGACATTTGGAGAATTTCCAATGAAACGGTAATTACGATTTGAATAATTATAAATAGTAACGGGAAATATTATCAAATCAAATTTTGGGGCTAGCATAATGTTTCAGAGGACACATTTTCTAAATACAGAAATTAAATATTGATTAAATGGATTATACGAAAAACAGTGGCATTGCAAATTCATATAATGCATTTTTCATTAGAAAATTGACAAGTTTTAAGTTAATATTTAATTATTTGGTTAAATTTTCAATGGTGAAATCATAATAAAATAAATTAACAGAATAAACATTATCTTACAATGTTAAGTAAGAAATATTTTTATTACTGGTATAGGAAGAAGTTACTTCAGTTATTGAAAGTAGATAAAAAATCAGGCTACTGTATTTTGATCATTTTAAAGAATGTTTATATCTTCCATCATTCTATATGAAATCATCAAAAACAAAAAGTGGTTTCGTTTCTTGCCCGTCTAAACTATCTGGGACTCAAAGTACTTCTTAAACAATCAAAATTTCAGTAAGAAATAAAAAAATCTTTCTGCCGTATTTAAATAGTTTGTTATATATGTAATTCTCCTTTCCGGCAGAAAATATGAAAAATATATGTACAAACAGTTTATTTCCTACAAATATCGCTCTGGTCCTCTCTCCATACGTGTTTCGATCACCTCAGTCTGACATCGAAGTTGGTAGACTGCAGGTGTAATATCCTGCCGACATACCTTGAAATTTATGGTTCATATATCAGTTATTTCTTGCTAATGTTGCTCTCGGTCCGATACAGCTACACTGACGAGATCATGAGGTGATCGAAAGGCGTATGGAGAGAGGACCATAGCGATATTTGCAGGAAATAAACTGTTTGTACATATGTTTTTCATATTCTCTGCCGGAAAGGAGAATTACATATATAACAAACTAGTTAAATACGGCAGAAAGATTTCTTTGTTTCTTACTGAAATTTTGATTGTTTAAAAATTTCACGTTACTCCGTTGATTCATAGATGTCTTTCGACTGGCGATATTTTTCAGTCTGGCATCGAAGTTGGTAGACGGCAGGTGTGTAATATCCTGCCGACATACCTTGAATTTTATGGTTCATATATCAGTTGTTTCCTGCTAATGTTGCTCTCGGTCCTATATAGCTCCACTGACGAGATCATGAGGTGATCGAAAGGCGTATGGAGAGAGGACCAGAGCGATATTTGCAGGAAATAAACTGTTTGTAGATATGTTTTTCATATTCTCTGCCGGAAAGGAGAATTACATATATAACAAACTATTTAAATACGGCAGAAAGATTTCTTTATTTCTTACTGAAATTATGATTGTTTAAAAATTTCACGTTACTCCGTTGATTCATAGATGTCGTTCGACTGGAGGAGAATTACCTATATAACAATCTAATCAAACTACTTCTATTGACGTTGAAATTTCCGAACATGACGCTTCCGTTTCCGTTATTCCCAAATCTGATTTTGAGGAGGTTGAAAAATAAGCACTAACTTTGCTTTTTTTTAGCTCTTGCTCTTTCTTTCTTTTCAGTTTGCGCAACCACTCTATTACTTTCGTTTATTTTTTTTCCATTTTAGGCTGATCTAAAACGTGAAACATCCTACAGAAAAAACAAACAAATTGTCTACTATTATTACTAATAGTTATATTAAAAAACTTTCAACTATTCTCAACTCTCCTTATAATTAAAGAACATATATATTTAACCTACCTAGGCCTTCAAAAGAAGATCACACTTAATTATTATTTTTCGTTGAAAATATACAATCAAATATTTTCACTACCATTTACTTTAACTTGAAAAAAGGGAAAAATAGTCAGTTGCCCTTCCTGGATAGTCAATCGTTCAAATGAATTCAAATTCAAAATAAGCTTTATTATCAAGGAAACTAATTCTTGTTGACAAAGCATAGTTCGTACAAAGGTAAAAGAGATAAATACAAAACACTAGTTGAGGAAAATTAAAATAAAATCCAACATAGATTATCAGCATA
The DNA here is from genome assembly GCA_034092305.1 of Diaprepes abbreviatus. Classification (NCBI taxonomy): domain Eukaryota; kingdom Metazoa; phylum Arthropoda; class Insecta; order Coleoptera; family Curculionidae; genus Diaprepes; species Diaprepes abbreviatus. Next base: position 18,364,922 of record JASJET010000031.1, read on the forward strand.
ATATTTATTGAGTGAATAATTAGCTTTTCCAGATAGTACCATTTTTACAATATTTCGAAATATCTATGCACATCCCTGCTTTTTTATTAACACTGGTAAATTATTAAAAATTTTTATGCTTTCATAGATTAGCGACTCTTAGTAAGACTTGATATTGGTATTGGTAGTTTTAATTTATGATACTGGCGTATTGTGTACTGGTTCCTAAGTGATTCAAGTGAATGTTTGCTTTTAAACACCAAACATACAGTCTCCAAAGTTATTAAAGATGTAAAAGTCAATATTTAGTTCAGAAACCACGGTCTGCACGAATCTCTCGGTCCCATGGACAAAACAAAGTGCTCTCTTCTGTATTACAAAAAGTCTATTCAGAAAATATGAACCGGATGTGTCCTAGAACACTGTACCATTTCTAAGGTGAGACTCAATTAATGTACATCGTTTTAGCAATACCGCTACCTAAGCAAACAGGCACAACTCTGACAGTATAACAGGGTAGCTATTCTCGTTCTTGAGAGAACGATCATCTTGATGGAAAGTGGGCGTGGTTCTCACGAAAAGGTACGAAAACGTATTTAGATTAGGGTTTCTTACTTTTTCGTAAGAACCATGGCCACTTTCCATCAAGATGATCGTTCTCTCGAGAACGAGAAAAGCTAGCCAGAATACAGTTTCATACTTTTTCGTGAGAACCACGCCCACTTTCCATCAAGATGATCGTTCTCTCAAGAACGAGAATAGGTACCCAGGTAGAGTCCAGCTTTCTCTCAAGAGAAGCGACGTGGTCCTCAAAGCTCACTATCAATTATAGTCCCAGAAATCGCTATTGTTGCTCACTGTCTATATATTTATCTCCCACCTCACACTGAAAACGTAGAACCTGGGTTTTACTCATGGAACAAAAGGTTTGAATCACACCATTCGCGTACTTTCTCAAAATCCTTTGCTATAGTAATCTTCAAATTCGATGCGTTTTTTGCATTCCATAATATCCATCTGCAAATAGTGTGAATTCTCTCCAGATCGTTAATATAGAACAAAAATAATTGACCTTAGCATGGAATGATCTTAAAATACTCCGAAAACTTACCCCGCATGCAGATCTTTTGCCCCCTCCCTCAAAATAGGACCGAAACCAGTCCAGTGCAATTTCTCTGAAGTCATAAAGACCCAGCTTCCGCAGTAGGATTTCGTAATCAACACAGTCCAATGCTTTTGACAAGCCATAAAAGACCACTGCAGAAACTCCCTCTCTATTGACCTGGCTATATACCCTCTCCAGTAATTGAAATATCGCATCATTAGTGTTCTTGTTATTTAGAAATCTATATTATGTTTAAAATTTTAGTATACCGGAAGCCAACATATACTGGACATTTTTCCAACCATGGAGGGAACTCTCTTATGACAAAACGAGGAATTATACGTAACTTTTATAAGCAGTAGGGGGCGAATATTAAATCTGATTTCCAACAGAATTATTATCTTCTAACATTAACTGATGATTCTATAATGGACTTACAACATAAAACTAGCTCTCTAATCGAGAAATACACACAGAGCTCATTTAACAAAAACAAAACCCAAAACTACTGATAAGAAAGGATATCTTTACAAAGTTTCATGTGAGTGTGGTGAAATATTGGGGAAACCAAGCGTGCACTAGAAGTTAAAATTAAGGAACATAAAACTCTTATATCAAAAGAGGAAACATTGGGATCTGGTATTGCAGAACATGCTTGGAATAAATAACACCATAAAACATGGCCTGAAGCTGTAGCAATACATATCGAAGCCCACATGAAAAAGAGAAAATTTCTACAAGCAACTTGCACTAAAAATAATAAAGAAAATCCAGTTTTGAAATACTTATAATCTTTCGCAATCACTACTTTATAATATCAAATTATTGAAGTGTGTACAGTAAGCGAGACTTCGCGCTTCAATGGCCACAATCGTTATATAAGCTTGTAGCTGTAAGACAAACATTCAGTTGATACGTGGCAAACTTACAGTAGTACAGATCCAAATTAACTGATGAGTATTTGAAGTCGCTGCTGATAGTTTCCATTAGTAAACCTAATCCACAAGTGCACACAATTGTCAAGGGAAAGTTACAGCTACATAAATCTAATTAGTCATAATTATAATATTTAATTTCATTATGTGTATTACCTATGTATGTCACCTAAATCTCATTTCATTAATTGCACTTAAAGTGTGCAGTTTCATTATCTACGTCGGATATTGTGTTTCTTAATTAGTCGTTAAATAAAAACTTCTGATTCTTATTTTCTATGATTTACTTTATAAATTTTACAATGTGATCAAAATAAATTATGGCGGGCTGGATTGGTAGTGTTCGCGGACAGATATTGGCCCGCGGGGCATAGTTTGGAGACCCCTGGTGTATCACAAAGTCATCTGTACTACAGAAATATTCTTGATTAAAGAAAATGTCCTTATCCATACACAACATAAACTACTCCTTAATATAATAAAAGATTAAGCAGATTTGCCAAAAAATCACATATTTAAAAGGATGACGATGGTAAAATAATAATGAATTTTGATATTTCATTTCTGTTATCTCAATTAAGGGGTATGGCCACTGTAGAAGGAGCAAAATCATGGGTAGATCATTTCTTTTCGCAGCATTTTTTAGGCGCTCCGCGGACAGACAGCTAGCATCTACAATTTTTGACCTAGAACAGAACTAAAAAATTTTTGTTACTCTACATGACAATACCTAGAGAAATGCATAGGGGAATTTGAAAATATTGATTTTTTGGGAATTGGCAGGGATTTGAAGTTAAAAGTCGAATTTTCAGTGAAAAAATTCGTATAAAAATGCTCTTAGAATGAGAAGTTTTCAATTAATCGGAAATCCCGTATGTACTTCTATGCGAAATGCTATTTATTATAAAGATGTGGTAAAAATTTAAAGCCGATCGGATAAAAATTGTTAAAGTTATTTGTCTATCCGATTTTAGAAAAACACGTTTAAAGCGATGCCAGAACCATAAAATTGTCCCTCCAAATTAAGAGTCTCCTCTTCTTCAGTCGTTCTGAATGATTTTCAGCTGGAACGCGCGTCTTTCGCGGCATCTGGTACTGATCGCTCAGAGTAGTCTACTCGGCATCCATTTCTAGACAATAGGCCCTATTATCATTCCCAAAACTTTCATAATATCCATAATACTGCTAAGGCCATCATTGAAAGTACATACAGCTATATATGAAGCTATATCCAACACTATTTTGCCACTCGAACTGCTTTTTCGTGCCAAGCTCCATACGGTAGAGTTGAAACTCTCATTATTGCTTTTTGTAAAACCCCCTAAACACAGAGCTAGTAGATCATCATTCGACAGCTCATCGTAAAAAGCTTTTATACCTTCTAAAACTTCGGTCTTTAGTGGATCTTTGTGATGGTATGAAGAAAGAGCATCAACGGCCTTAGCTTGCTGTTACGTACACCACGACTCAGCTCCGGGCGGACACTTATCGTGCTGCAGCTTCTCATCAGTGGAAAGCTTGTGATGAAGCGTAGCCCAAATTTAATTTTTAATAGCTTCAACACAGCCTTTATTTCGTTAGAATTTGAACAATACGAACTTGTACACGAAAAGCAGAATGTAAGCGAACGGCGTCCTTTCAACGGTTATACTAGTATTTGAAAATTTTATACTGGTATATTTTCTTACAATTTGAGAAATATACAATTCTAAATGTATCGATAGATGGTTAGTCATCTCTAATGGTATATAGCTCTGAGAGTGGGTCCACACGATAAGAAAAATTTGGGCGTAGGCGTATTACGCGCTTTTGTGTTTAAAATGTATCGTCCACACGAGCCATTTCGTTACGCCGTCGTAAGGTATTGTCTTAACCTAACTTCTATCAGGATTTTTGTTTATATTTTATCTAAAAATTAAAATGAAGCAGAATAAAACATTAATTGCGAAAGTATTTTAAGCTAGAAAAAAAAGTTACAAAATGTAAGGAGAATATTGATATATTCTTTATTAAAAAAACAGGAAAGTCGTTGCTACTAGATCAGGTCTGTTTTTAAGAAAAACATTGGTGAAAGGCTTGGACATATTAATAATTTAATTCAAGAAATGCGAGAAAATAATCCTGATTTTTTAAAAATATTTTCCTGTTACTCTTGGTGAGTTTGAAAAGCTGTTGTTGGGCCAATATTTAGGAAACACAATATGGAAATGTGTACAGCTATACCCTTATTACTAGGTTGGAAAAAACATTGATATTTAGCTGATGAAATCAGCGTGTGAAAGCAACAGTGCGAATTCCGAGTCGGTAAACAGTGTTTTTGAAAATATCCATGTTACTTGTGCAGTAATATGAGACTCTTTAAAACAAGTTTTATTTCCAAAGTTTGGCACTTCTACCTGGTAAAGAATTGCCAAGGAGTTCTAAGACGAGAATTTCAATATAACAGTGTCATTTTAACAATCGTTTTAATAATTACAATTGTTTGTAGTTTTTAGAAGAATACATTACGTTTGGCACTAACTGGATTTCTGTTATTAAATTTCCATCAATGTTAATTTTTATTTTTTAATTGTTTATAATAGGTTTACATAAAGTTTGCTAAGGGTGGGTTTACCAGACGACAGGAATTTTCCTGACATGTCTGAAATTTTAGCCCCTTGTTAGGAAGAAACAGGAAAAAAACTGCAATTGTCAGTATTTTTTTGAAATTAAAAGAGGAAAATATAAGTAATAAAAAAATATTTATTAATCATTCTAGTAAGAAAAAATAAAAAATTAAACGTTAACAAAATGAGTGAATTGTTAATTTAGTATATTAATAAATTTAGTTTCATGCTTTGTATTGCTTGATGTTTCTTTTGGCAATTGCTGGACTTTTATAACCATTTCATGACATTCTTCACATGATATGTTCTTTAAGTTAAATTGTGTCTAGAGTAGAACCTTAACAGAAGATGTTGTAAACCAACTATTACTACAAATTATTAGTTATTAAATTACTATATATAAATATTTTTAAGTTACTCTTATGGATTAATAGGTAATTATAGTCTAATATTTAATACTCTCTTAAGAAGAAGTTATATCTTAAGTAAATTTATATTCTAATAGAATCAAACAAAAGCATGCCTTAATCTCTGAAACTCTAAAACCTTAATTTTTACAGAGACCATTAGCTTTGTTCATATTGTGATCGTCCCATAAATACACACTTTTTCATTTCAGTAATCATAGTTAGAAGTTATATTTGTTAGTACCCTATGACTGTAAAATAATAATTTAGATACAGAATAGAATATAACTAGGACACAAACATAGAGACCAGAGGAACTAAAATCAAAAAACTACAATAGTGACATTAAATTAGTAAGTAAGAAGAAAAACTGTTGTTACCTCATGATTTAGTGAACATGATAATAAAATATTAAAAAAGTAATATTAGAAGATTTATTTGAATTGATCGAAACCAGTGATAAATTAAAAGCAGAACCAGCAAAGTTATAACATTGGTGGCAGCGAAAGGCAAAGCTTATAACAATGTAGACAGCCTATGTCTGTCCTTAGTTCACTACGCTCCCATTAATGAGAAGACTCACTCGATATTCGCATTTGTTGCTTCGATTGCAAATATTTTGAAAATCTCACTGCCTTAACATACCACATACAACATTCAGATAAAATGTTCGGATATTTACTGAAAAGTTAAGAATATTGTCAAGGAATCTCATTATTTGATCTGGTAACCATAGCTAAGGGCATGTCTGTGAATTAGCGTCTCGATATCACAGATTGTCGTTGAATAGAAATTGTATTATATAACGGCCTTTACTTCATAAGCTTTAATTTATATAACGGGCAACTGTATTATTGCAATTGTTATAAAATTAATAAAAAAAAATGAACGAGAATCGTTTTTTTTGAGGACCAAGCAGTAATGATCTTCGGTAACAAGCATTTTTAATAAACTAAAACAATTTAACATAGTTCATAAATATCCATTATTTCAAAACTCGCAAAATAAAAAATATAAATAAAACAACAAACTTCTAAAAAAAAACATAGGTTATGTTTTTTTTTAGAAGTTTTTTAAAACAGTCCGCTGAAAAGTTCAACATCATTTGGCGTAATGACCTTGGAATAGGCGGATTTAGGCGGAAAATCTTCGGTTTTTGTCTTTTTTTAAATCCAACAAATCACAATGCTTGAAATTTGACATATGTCTTATTACGCTATGCTTACGCCCAGATTTTTCTTATCGTGTGAACTCACTCTGAAAGTCAGAGACGTGGCGCGGCGTGCTCGAGAACTGTACGAACGCGCCGCATGGGACCTTACGCTATACGCTCATAGTCGGTAACAAAAATTCCTTTTGCTATAATTCATATGGTAGCATATTTTTATGATGTTGAAGGGTCGTTTAAGCAAAAAAAAATTTTTTAGTTTTTTTTTATTATTCTACAGTGGCCATACCCCTTAAGTATTTTTGGTCACATTTTATTCATATTTATTTATATTGGGAATTTGGTGCTATTTTTTTTTCGTATTTTCTTAATACCATGTATATTTTTCAAAAAGTCTAGTAACAACAAAATTAGACATGAGAAATAAAAAATATATTATAACACGTTGCTCTTTTTAATAAAATCTTGACACTCTATCAAAAATAACTATTGTTTAATATGCTTACAATTATCAAGTCATTTACCAAATTTATTTTCTCAATATGTATTAAATTGTTTGGCGAATGATATCCTATCTCATATCAGATTTTCATGTGGCACCTGGTTAAACCATTTGCTTCTGATATCGACAACAAATCACAAACGTCAGTTCTCGGGGCCTAAACTACCAACTAAGCGATCGATACTCATTGTAAAAGCAGCTAAAGCGTTTCTGCTAATTCTAATTGTTCCGAATGCATATCTCTATTCATATCCATTATTCCCAGTTAAGTTGGACCGACTAACAGTAATTGCGAAAACCATTACACTCCAACCGCGCTAAATTAAATCTCTTTTTGGTGATCAAAATAATGAAAAAAAATATATAACAAAGGATAAAGCGGCATTAGTAATTAATAAAGAAAAAATAAGTCGCACGGAAAAAAGTTTTAGTAAATAATTCTAAAAAGATATTACTCAATCAAGAGAATTTTTAATACTATAATTCGTACGTGTAGTTTTTTTACCTCTTTTTTTTTTATCAACACTGCAGATTTACAAATTTAGGGGTTCCAAATTGTATTTTGATAACAAGTCAATCGTTTCGTAATTTCGAGCTCTGAATCCTAATCTAAAAGTGACACAATGGCTATTTTGAGGTTGAATATTTGAAGAGCCAAGGGTGATTGAGCATGTCGGTAAGCAAATTTGATTTCTATATGAAAAAATCTACAAAATTAGTCATAAAACCTAGAAAAGGACCTGGGCATAGAACTGAATATATAGTAGGGCGTCCGTTAATTCCCAGGTTGATTTTTTTTCTGCGACGCCTCCTAAATCATAAGTAAATAGATAAAACTAAATTATAGACATAAAAAATTTTTAATGATTCCTTTAAACCGTGCCAAAATGACTTTGCTTTCGCTATTCATTAAACTTACTTTTCGGAAATTTTTTTTTCTCTGATATTTAATTTTATTACACAACAGCGTTTGTAGGCCATGAATTCCGTTTTCAAGAAGCAAAAGCAGAGGATCTAGACACGGATTATTCCAGACATAAAAACAAAAAATAAAATTGATTATATCCTGGCGAGTGATAAACGTGTAGTTCGAGATGTAATAACATTAAATTCTTTTAATCTAAATAGCGATTATAGATTAGTACGAGCCATAGTTGCCATCTACATTTCAATAGAAAGATATAAAAGAATGCAAAATGAAAATAACAAAATAGATAAAATAATACTAAAAACAAAATCCTGTTTAAATTTTGAAAAAGTAAAAAAGAAACAAGAGTGAAAAATATGTGCAACAATCTAATTTCGGCATTAAAAGAAAATACGTTGAAAATCGCAATTAAGACACAAACAAGACAAACTAAGTTTGGACAATAAAAACTAAATAAAAATAAAGAACCAATACTTTAGAGTGATAAATCTAACGAATGTAGAGAAATGTCAAAAGAAACTAAAAAATTAATAAGAAGAAATACAGTCATCACGAAAGAGAAATGGAGGAATTAATTGAAGAAAAGAGAGGTCTTAAAAGTCCAAGAAGAGAATGTAAGCACCGACAGGTTAAGTCAATAAAGCACGAGCATGGCATATAAACTAAAGATCGCGGCCAGATAACAAAAATCACGGAGACGTTTCACAATAAATTATAAAAATGAATGAATGAATGAAATAAAGGTGGCGATACTAAGTCATCGATGCCTAGGCCTCGTTGGGCCTTTTACATATAGCTTCAGGTCATTCGAGGCGCGTTAATTGGACTTGTCTAACTGCTTCCGGTAACAAAATTGTATCTCCGAAATATCGCTGTCTCACTCCAGGGCTGGGAACTCTGTGAGGACATGCTCAACAGTTTCATACTCCTTCAGATACCATCTGCATATCGGGTCGTCTGCGACACCAATCCTGTGAAGCTCTTTTCTTCCTAGGGACACAAGCTTCCTAGTAAGCCGTGCGCTAGGTCCACCTATATGTTCATTGGCACACCTTATTCCAGGAGCTCTTCTCCACAATTCAATCAATTTACTTTCCAGTAAAAATTTGATTTCCCTTTTGCCAACGGCAATTAGGACAGGGTGAATTTGTTAGGGTCCATATGGTTGAATTGCAGACCCCAACTTTGCTAGATGGTCCACTTTTTCACTCCCGTGTATACCTGAGTGACACGGGACCTACACGAGTCTGATTGTGCAGCCGTTCTTTTTCAGACTGTTGAGTACATCCTTGCACTCAGATTCCAGTCGCAAAGTTACGACACTGGACTTCAATGCCATTATCGCAATCCTACTCTCTAAGTATATGCTTATTACCCTATTCCTGCTTATGTTCCTCTCACAGAAATGGCCACACCGCATAGCACTGAATAGTATTTCTTCTGTAAAGATCGTCGCACGTTGTCTGATAGAGTAGAACTCTCTAACTCCCATGCTCCTGTCGAACACTCCGGCTCCAACTCTTTCATCTTGTCGAGATCCATCTGTAAACTACCAGGATTCATTTCTCGAAAGATTTTGCTCTTCCTCCCAATCCTCCTCACTGGGAAAAAGTATCTCAACAGAGTGGTTGGGTTTTAAGAGCGGCATCATGTAATCTGTTTGCATAGAGAGTAATGGACATCTCTCCACCACGCTTTTCCAAACACCTGAGTAGCCGCTCGTTTCAGTTCCGAGATGCCCTAGGCAACTGAGACGGTATGCAGCCTTCAGAGCCGCATTCTCTATATATAAGTGAGGAGGAGGTAGGTTCCCCAGGACCCCAAGAGACCTAGTGGGGGCATTCCTCATCGCACTCATTATTCCCATCGTTCTTTGAACTTTGTCAGGTTGACGACAGTATTTGCATCGTGTTGTATTAGACCACCATACGATAGCGACGTATGTGATCTTGGGGTGGATCACTATAGTGTATATCCAAAATAATACTCCCGGTGTCAGCCCCCATGTGCAACCAAAGGCTCGTTTACAGCCCAGAAAACGCATATGGCCTTCTTGGTTCGAGAGGCAATGTGATCATTCCAGGTAGATAACTTTTGTTCCACGAAGCTATAGAAATATTGAAGCACCGTTGGATAAAGTGTATAGAGATTGAAGCCAATTGTGATGAGGACCGGAGCATAGAGATCAACCTACGTATGCAGATCTAGACATCGTCCATCTTCTTAAAGCACATTTTTAAATTGAATATAATTTATTTAAGAGGTAAATAAACTATTGGGCAATAATGTACATTTCAGTACAGTAATATATGCTGGTGCAAAAACATTTTTAAACAATAGATTTTTCGATGACCATATATCGAATAACTAATTACGTAATGGCAGTGATGTGTTAATTTTGATAGCTGACAGGTTTTGCGGAAAAATGCTGTTATTTTTCATTAAACCTAATGCTAACATCAACAAGTTTAAAAATAGATTTTATTTTTGATAGTGGCTTTAGCGTATTTTTAAATAATCCACTTAGCTCTCTGTATTTTACAGTAAATAAGAACTATACAATGTTATTTTTAAAACTAAAGGACAAGTTTAATATATATATATATTTTTCTAATATTTTCTTGGGTATAGGTTTTTCATTAGAGAAACAAAGGACAATAATTTTCTTTCTGACGTTTCGCTCTACATAGCGAGCTTCTTCAAAAGAGCTTGGTATATTTATTTTACATCTTGAAAGTAGTTTTGTGTGTATGTGTCTTTTCTTGTCTTTTTATGGCTTTCTTTATGTCTGCTTGTGAGAAATCATTCCGTTCTAGAGCTGTTGAAATGTGTCTTATTTCGTCTTGTTTTGTGTCAGGTTCTGTTAGGCGGAGAGACCTTGATACTAATGTATTGACTACTGCCTGCTTTTGAGAGGGATGATGATGTGACGCTGCATTGAGATATCGGTCAGTATGCGTGGGTTTCCGATATACGCTGAAGCCCAAGGTGTTGTTGAGTTTCCTAGTTAATAGCAGGTCCAAAAAAGGAAGTTTGTTTTCTTGTTCGATTTCTAGCGTGAATTGGATTCTGTGGTGGATATTGTTAAGATATATGAGGAAATCGTCCAGGTGTTCTTTTCCATGTGGCCATATTATAAAAATATCATCGACATAGCGTTTCCAAAATTTTGGTTTTAAAGGTGCCTTTTGCAGTGCCTCTTGTTCGAAATTTATCATGAAAAGGTTGGCTATGACTGGTGAAAGCGAGGACCCTATAGGTGCGCCATCTGTTTGTTTGTATATATGGTTATTGAACATGAAGTATGTGTTCTTTAGGCAGTGTGCTGCAAGTTCAATTGTGTAGTCTGAAAAATCCTCGTTCATGGCGATTTTGTCCAAAGCCTCATCCAATGGTATGCTTGGATATAGCGATTTTATGTCGAGGCTTGCTAAGATGTCATTTTCTTCGAGGTGAATGTTTTTGATCATTTTAGTCAGATGCTCGGAGTTTTTCACAAAGGAATCAGCCAGTTCGACTCTTGGTTGCATGATACTTGCTAGATATTTTTCCAGTTTTTGTGTAGGAGATCCCACGGCGCTCACTATTGGTCTGAGTGGTGCATTTGTTTTATGTATTTTTGGTAAGCCATATAGTTTTGGACATCTGCTTGATTTTTCTCTTGGTATTATAGATTTTTCAATTTCTGGGTCTAGTTTTGAGGCTTTAATCTTGGCTTTCGTAGTTTTTTCAAGGTACGTCGTTGGATCTCTGTTGGTTTGTTTGTAAGAGGCGTCTTCGAGAATTTCTGACATTTTTTGTATGTATTCGTTGGTGTTCATTACAACCATGACATTTCCCTTATCTGCTGGTAATATTGTTATTTCCTTATTCTTTTTTAAGGATGAGAGGGCCAGACAAGACATAACACAAATTTTGAAATCAAGCCGGCCTCCCAACTCAAACTTAACGCGAGCTGAACATCAAGCCCTCTCATCCTTAAAAAAGAATAAGGAAATAACAATATTACCAGCAGATAAGGGAAATGTCACGGCTGTTGTGAACACCAACGAATACATGCAAAAAATGTCAGAAATTCTCGAAGACGCCTCTTACAAACAAACCAACAGAGATCCAACGACGTACCTTGAAAAAACTACGAAAGCCAAGATTAAAGCCTCAAAACTAGACCCAGAAATTGAAAAATCTATAATACCAAGAGAAAAATCAAGCAGATGTCCAAAACTATATGGCTTACCAAAAATACATAAAACAAATGCACCACTCAGACCAATAGTGAGCGCCGTGGGATCTCCTACACAAAAACTGGAAAAATATCTAGCAAGTATCATGCAACCAAGAGTCGAACTGGCTGATTCCTTTGTGAAAAACTCCGAGCATCTGACTAAAATGATCAAAAACATTCACCTCGAAGAAAATGACATCTTAGCAAGCCTCGACATAAAATCGCTATATCCAAGCATACCATTGGATGAGGCTTTGGACAAAATCGCCATGAACGAGGATTTTCCAGACTACACAATTGAACTTGCAGCACACTGCCTAAAGAACACATACTTCATGTTCAATAACCATATATACAAACAAACAGATGGCGCACCTATGGGGTCCTCGCTTTCACCAGTCATAGCCAACCTTTTCATGATATATTTCGAACAAGAGGCACTGCAAAAGGCACCTTTAAAACCAAAATTTTGGAAACGCTAGGTCGATGATATTTTTATAATATGGCCACATGGAAAAGAACACCTGGACGATTTCCTCATATATCTTAACAATATCCACCACAGAATCCAATTCACGCTAGAAATCGAACAAGAAAAGAAACTTCCTTTTTTGGACCTGCTATTAACTAGGAAACTCAACAACACCTTGGGCTTCAGCGTATATCGGAAACCCACACATACTGACCGATATCTCAATGCAGCGTCACATCATCATCCCTCTCAAAAGCAGGCAGTAGTCAACACATTAGTATCAAGGTCTCTCCGCCTAACAGAACCTGACACAAAACAAGACGAAATAAAACACATTTCAACAGCTCTAGAACGGAATGGTTTCTCACAAGCAGACATAAAGAAAGCCATAAAAAGACAAGAAAAGACTACAACAAAGACCAAAGACCAAGATCAAACAAGGAACAAAGCCATAATACCATACATAAAAGGAATAACAGACAGAATCGGAAGAATCTTAAGAAAACACAACATACAGCCCATATTTAAACCACAAAAAACAATAGCCAACATCCTGGGAAATCCCAAAGACAAGACCAACCTTGAAAATCATGGCGTTTACAGCATTCCATGTGCAGATTGTCATCAAACTTATATAGGACAAACAAACAGGCGCATATCAGCAAGAATCCAAGAACATAAAAATAGCCTCAAAAACAAACAGACAACCTCAGCCCTATTTCAACATCACCAAACAACCGGACATACCATCGATTTCGAAAAAACAAAAGAAATAGCACCAGTACAGAACTACAAGGTACGCGTCATAAGAGAGGCCCTAGAAATCGAAAAAGCGGGACAGCTAAATAAACGAGACGATGCTATAAATTTTTCATCTACATGGAAAACATTAATAAAAAATCAAGAAAGAAAACAACAAAAATCAACTAGTACACGAGAGACCTGCATACAAGAACAAAATATATCGCACTCGGGAGAGGGGAGGAGCCTACGAAGCCGCCCACCCAATCAGGCAGCGAGCCAACTAAACAAAACTCGAAATTCTTCAGAGGCCACCATCAGCTCTCAGCGAGTAACGAGACGAACCGCACTTGAAAATGCCAAATGAGATTTTGGCGAAACGTCGTGAAAACGATTTTTTGAACGAACGGATTGAAACCCGGAATAACCAAACTATTCATATATATATATATATATATATATATATATATATATATATATATATATATATATATATATATAAATAGGAAATTATCGGCTATACGGACACAGACAATAACTTCTCTTTTTTCTATATTTGTTGGCCTAAAAAACACGCAACAGCTCTCTTAGGGAGATCGTTAGTGCGACATTTTACTTAAACTGCGGAATTCGTAGTTGGTTTGGTTGCCGATGCCGGATAATGCGACCTCTATCCCTGGAATAGCACGTTTCGTGTGTCAAGTTATTGAATGAACCATCGAGATGTCTTCACTGTGTCGTAAAATCTGTTTATAGGACACAGATGCGAAATGATGATTTGTACCGTATGCAATAGCCTGATGAGTCTCGTACTAGAACGAAACAGCGCTGTTGTCATTTTTCGGACCCTGAGTTTTTCCATGATCTTGGAGTTCTCCGGACTTTTTAACATGATAGTAATAATTATCAACGGTCTTTGTCCGCATAGCCGAGAATTTCCTATTTTATTTTAAATTTACCCGGACGATAACTTCTCTTATATATATATATATATATATATATATATATATATATATATATATATATATAAATATATATATATATATATATATATATATATATATATATATATATATATATATATATGTATATATATATATTATTTTAACGGATCTAGTTGCTTTGCTAATTTGAGGTTTTTTTTAGATCTGGTTCTTGTTTACTAACACTAGTTTTAATTTTTTTGGTTAATACTAAAATTCCTTCTTTAATTCTAAAAAAATCTTCTTTCTAGAGTTTTCATATGTTGAGGTTTTTCTCAATTTTTAGCCAATCCATATTATTATATTATATATATATATATATATATATATATATATATATATATATATATATATATATATGTCGTAGGTTTTCACGGATGGTGGAATGTGTACTGGTGTTTTTCCGGTTTTCAATCCGTTCGTCAGTAGAAATATCTTCACGACGTTTCGCCAACATCTCAGCTGGCATTTTCAAGTGATGCTTCCTCGACGGCTGCTCGACTTAGATTCTCCTTCAGGTCTGACACCGAAAATATCTGCAGATTTAACATCCCGCCGAGATATTTCGAAATTTATATTTTATATAGACAGATGTTTTCTGTGAAAGTTGATTCATTACAACTCCACTAATGCGACCATTAGGTGATCGAAACATGCATGAAGAGGAGACCAGAGTTGTATTTGCAGGAAATAAATTATCTATTTTTTTCTTTTAACGACGGGAATGGGAAATTTTAATATTTATACATAAAAATATGAAGCAAGATTTTGGTGTATTCAGAAAAACATCAAGTGCGATACTACTAGACAAAAATGAAAAACTTAGGCTAAAAATTGAGAAAAACCTCAACATATGAAAATTCTAGAAAGAAGATATTTTTAAAATTAAAGAAGTAATTTTAGTATTAACCAAAAAAATTAAAACTAGTGTTAGTAAACAAGAACCAGATATAAAAAACCCTCAAATTAGCAAAGCAACTAGACCCGTTAAAATATCCATAGAGCTTACGAAGCCAATAAATAATAATATCTCAAGTTTGAATAATTCGCCAACTCTACTCAGTTCAGAAACAGATACGGAACACAAACAGCTATCTTCCTGATAAATTATGTTTATTTAGGCTTTTTCGATTATAGAAAAGCATTTAATAAAATAAAACGCAACATGCTTTTAAAAATTCTACCAGACTTAAACCTAGACCGCGAAAATACCAATAATATAAAATATGCAATAGTAGGAATGGGACAAATATGATCTCGCACAAAATATTAAATATGTTTTAGGTCAAACTACACCAGGAGAGACAGAAGGTATTGCAATTAGCGGAAAAGTACTAAATAATATCTTTCGTGTAGCGCCTCTTGCAAAAAGAATATTGTAGATCGTAGATTCGAGTGGGTCGTTAAGGCTTTTTGTGCCCTTCTAAAAACACCTTGACGTATAAGATCTATTACATGTTACCCTATTCTAAGATAAGTCCAAGATATTTTGACTTTTCACGAATAAGTGTTTTATTTCTTCGAGCGTCAAGGTGAAGCCTTACAGAAATTTAAGTCTCTTGCATTCGCATAGCAGGTGCTTTACTGTTTCAAATGCGCCCTTTTTTTTTGAGATGGTATGTCAGAGCATTGTGTCCTGTACAGAGATTTATTATTACTCAAATATCACTTTTTGAGAGATCGAGAAGCATTCCTGCATTCTTTGGCAATGAATTTATAAATTTCTTCCTTTATTTAAGAGCAAGCATACTGTTTTACCTTACTTTTATTCCATTTTATTCCTAGCTTCGGGACTCCTCTCTTATGTGGCTTTTTGAAAATCCACAGAAAACTTTTGGCCTAGAAAAGAAGTTTTTGCCCTTTCTTTTGTGAGGGTGTTCGCTATCTCACTTATTTTAATTTCATTGTATCCTAGTAACAACATTAGGGTTACTTTGTTGTTGCTAATTGCTTTAAGGTTTGCCTATAATCCCAAGTCAGGTACCAGCCTCGTAGGTGCTTGATCTGAGAGCTTTTAGGATTGCTTGGCTATCTAACAGTATGTATATTTTGGCCTTCTTAGTATTTATATTCAGACACTCTTCGGCACGGATTTGAATTTCGTGCACTTCTGTTTGTAAGATGGTGATAGTGTTTCCTAATGATTTAGCAAATCGTCATCTTGGATCCATCATTAAACCATACCATTGCATCTTTCTCTAATTGCAGTAATCCCTCTTAGTTCTCTTGATATCAGTCAGTTACTACTACTTCAGAATTCACGTCAAACTCATATCTTATAGAGATGAAGTCTGTCGGTTTCGATATAGATTCTCTTGAAATTGTATCCAGAATCTTCGTTTGCCCTACAATTTTCAAGTTTGAGGTTTTCTGCTTTAAAAGGTATAAAGATATTTGTGGCTACTGCTGCTAATCACAGCTATGTGTAATGGAGGGAAGTTAAGCATTGCCTCTATTATCGCTGAGGGGCATGATAGCATAGCCCCAATTTAGCAGAGAAACAAATGCCTTTCAAATCGTGATTCCAATAAGTACAGTTTGGTCCATATGAACATTAAAAAGACTGCGTGTTTGATGATCGACAAGAGACATCATGTGAATCCTGATATATACTTTGTGTTGGAGCAACACATTTGGGACATGTCTTTTAAATATTTAGATAAAAAGTTGAATAAAGCCAAAGTGTATTGTGTAAGGTAAAAATTATTTTATGCAGCAAAAGGCTCAAACTGGAAGAAAAACAGGTGCTGAATTGCTGTGTAGATGGAACAATTTATTATGCTGATTAAAAGCTTGGACTCTAAACCAAAGTTCTAATTACAGGTATAAATCCATACCAATTGTGGCGAGTTTCCAAAATTGCATAGCCTGGCCATACAGTGAACATCGAAGTAACATGAGGAATGAACACAAAGCCAGTGATATTACATAACATAAAGATTCCAGTTAGGATATTTCTACCAAGTAAGGTACAATCAAACCTATACTAATGCAAGGCCAACGTAATCCAGGGAGAAGAAGACCATCATGTTTGACGAATCTAAATATCTACTATTCCAAATCACTGACATATTTTTGTCGAGCTGCAGCCTCAAGTAAAAACTCCTGCGTTAGTTGCTAATCCTCGTTAAAAGATGGGTTTTTATATGATTCTTTTTAACAAACATTTTTTTATTTACATTTTCTAATTTCCATATTTACATTTATTTAATTTAAGTCATGATTAAAATTTTAAAAAATCAATTGATTTAAATGTTTAGAACAGTACTTGTTTTTACGTATATAATCATGTAAAATCGATTTTCTCTGTTCCAAAATAACTTAAATTAATTGTATATTTTGTGTCTTTACCATTATTATGCTTATCTTCATTAAGTGAATTCCAATCTCGATTAAATGCGTTGCTAATTCTCATTATTAACTAAGTGTACAGCTTAATTAAATAGTCGAACTCAACTTTATCAACAAGTACGTATTTACCTGCATTTTTGGTATATAATAAAAAGGAAGGAAACTCAGCAATGGTTTCTAATATTATATATCTATATTATACCTACTCTTAATAATGATAATTGTAGTCACACTGCTCACCCAATTAATTTGATATATGCCACTAATTAATTATTGTTTAATCATAATAGATCATTCGCTAGGAAATACGAATTATTAATGTTTGTCAGTTAGTTGTGTAGTGGAAATAACATGAGGTAATCGTATAAAGAGAAAAGCAGGATCGTATCCAGAGAGCATTCCGCTAAAAGTTAAATACGAGGCTAGCCGTTTTTATTTCAAGAATTGGTAACACTGGCGTTGCTACGTAACATAGGCGCGGATTCAGGGGGGAGAGGTGGGGGGATCCCCCCCAAGAGCTTTAAGTTCAGGAAAATAGACCCAATTTTGCATCTTATACTATAGTTTATTCAAGAACTAGAGAGAGTAATAAATCATTTTTTACCCGTTTTTTTCTTCGGAAACTACCTATGTTCTTTAGTCCGGTGTCTTTGGAAAAATTTGTTAGACACATATATTTTTCATAGGAATGGGTTAGAAATTTTATAATCAAAAATACCGGTCTATAATAATGGACTATTTGGGTTGGTAACAATAGATATTTGGAAGTGTGAAGTGTTAAAAAGGATTTTAATCCTTGTCGTAGGCGTGAGAGGGAGATTTATTTCATCACTAAGTATTTATGGCATAGAATATTATTTCGGTAATAAACTTAAAATAAAAATTTTTTATAATATTATTTGATTTTTTATGATTTCTTAATAATTCCCATACATTAGAAAATATAGATAATTTTGACATATTTAACATAAATCACAACTGTATTTTTATTATTTTTTACTTTTGGCATATTAGGCACATTCAGACTAAAACGTAGCCTTATTCTCTCAAAAAATTCTAAGTAATAATTTAAATACTTACAAAATACCCATTGTCAAAAATACAAGAAGTTAAACATATAAATAAATGAATTCGTCCTTATAATATTAAAATTTTTTGAGGCTATCGGTCATTTTATTATTAATTAAAAACATTTTTAGGAGATTTGTGGTTTCAGTTTCAATTAATTTTTATATGTTACAGTTAAAATTAGACTTACCTTTTTTATTTCCATTGCACTGACATCTTAATTTAATTTATTTTATTATATGGAAATCCGATAGTCCCAGAAAAATAAAATAAACATGTTAATTCTACACGCTTAAGAAAAAGACAAATACAATAATAAAGAAATTACGGCTATTTGGAATTAAATATATATAAAATTAAATAGTGAGACACGCTAAAATAAAAACATATAAAAAAATAAAAAATATATAAACAACATTAGACAATAAAATATAACAAAAACAAAAATGGAAATAATAAATTTTGTTTACTGGTAAACATTACGTATCTAATTCGTAAACAAAGTCAGTGAAGTTATCTTCGCTCAAATTAATTGGTTCCTCTATCTCACCGATCATGAGATCGAGTTTCCACATTTTCTTTTATTCTTTTATTATATGGATACTACAGTAACTTTATTCACAAAAATCTTTCAAAAATTCAGTTAAATTACTAATTTTGTAAGTTGTGTTATTTCTAGCAACTCTACCTTTTACTTAAGAGAGATATTTCCTTCTCCAACGGAAATTTTCAGACGATCAACAAATTAAGTTCTCTGAGCAATTTCCAGAGCTCAGTTATTTTAATTTCAGGTAAATCCCGATCTTCATTGATTTTAGTTAGAATTTTGTCGACGGTTGGGATCTGCTTCTCATAATAAAATGTATATACAACTCCTTTTATTGCATTTTACATCTCTTCTTCCAACGAGGTTTTTCGTCTGCCTCTGATCGAATATGGCTTGGAAGTACTAACAATTCCAATCGTTTTTTTCTCCTTCAGTATTCTGTAGATAGTAGATTTTCCAACTCCTGTCATGTTGGGACACATCTCAACAGAGCTTTTAACATTATTATCTAGATATTGATATCTTAAGGTACCATAAGGATTCATCGTAATAAGTTTTTTGTTCAGGAAAAAATGCCCTTGTTTAACGGTTTTGGAATAAATGTAGAGGTGGAAGCCATATATTTTGGGTATCTCACTAATCTCAAATAATATATAAAAACAACCACAAACAAGATAAATCACTAAGGACACACTGTAAGGTGTACTTTACTCACTGACAGAAATTAAATTGCACTGTCAGAAATTTTATTGTTGCAGTAAATTTATAAAAGCTTATAATATTTAAATATAATAAATATAATTAGATTTACGGCAGTCCTCAGTTACCTGCGGGTCTAAAGCAGGTACGCTGGAGATTGCGGTAACAGTTTTATTACTCTCTCTAGTTCTTGAAACAGTATAGGAATGTGTATGCTTGCGATCGCCCCTCCCCTTCCCAAGAGCTTTGATTTCAGGAAAATAAAACCGATTCTGCCTTTTATCTTAGGAATGTGTAGGCTGCTGCCCCCCCCCCCCCCCCGTCGACAACTTGCTTTCGTTTGCCATAGTGTATTTTTGTGATGTCACCGCCCCCCCCCCCAAAGAGAGAGGCTGGATCCGCCCCTGACGTAACATATATATATATATATATATATATATATATATATATATATATATATATATATATATATATATATATTTATGTATGGGTGCGAGCTCTGCCTCTTTACTACCTTCTACTGATTAATGTTTCGTTGGCAGGCTTTTCGAAGTACAAGGCAACCTCTGACTGTCGTTTCTGCTATTTAACTTGTTGTTGGGCCGCTTTGCAATTTCGATGGCAATTGCGATTTTGTCTGTGGTGCCTCTGACATAAGGAACAAAGGTTTTGAAGCTCATATCTTGGCTTTCGCGATTTTTCGGTACCAAGCTAAACACTGCCTCGATAACACCTATTTTTCTCATGAAAGTGATATAAACAAGACGAGGGAGCCCCTATGGGAGGAGGATTATGGAAGAGTTTGGATCAAAAGCTTTAGAGACTTCCTAACACAAACCATGACACTGGCTGCGTTACGCAGATTACACATTCGTTATCTGGCAACATGGAGAAGGTAATCTCAAAAATTTCCTAAACCACATAAACAAAATACACCTAAAAATCAAATTCACCATGAAAATAGAACAGGAAAAGAAACTATCTTTTTTAAATATCCTACTAAAAAGAAAATATGATGGCTTGCTTTCACACACTGTCTACAGAAAACCCACTCGCACTAACAAATACCTCAACGCTAATTCACATCACCACCCTGCCCAATTATTTGCCGTAACAAAATCACTTGCGTTTCGATCTCAATTCCTTACAGATCAAGAAAATTACCACAAAGAAATAAACATGATGCAAGATGCAATAACAAAAAATGGCTACAAAAAAGAACATATTGACAAGGCTCTAAAAACAAAGGCTTAGTCCCGAAAAATCGTGAAAGCCAAACGATGTGCTCCAAAGTTTTTGTTCCTTATGTCAAAGATACCACAGACGAAATCACAACAACGTTGAGAGAGAGACAAAGTTGAAATTCTCAAAAGACACAACACTGAAACCATTTTCACTACAGACCGTAATTGATCTCCTGTCAAAACCTAAAGTAAAAATCCGCTTAGTAAACCAGAGAGTATACAAAATTCCATGCAGCTTATCTTAGGTCAAAAACCAACCGTAATATAAGCGCCTAAAGAGATGAACATGTAAACGCTGTCAAGCAAAAAACAATTTCTTCTGCACTGGTCCAACACTTCTTAAACACAGAACATAAGACCAACTTTTCAGGAGCAAAAATGATATCGACATGTAAAAACCTATCCACAAGAGTTATAAAAGAAGCCATCGAAATTGAAAAGAGGTCTAATAACTTAAATAACAGAGACTACACTGAACGATTGCCTAATACTCGGAAAAACCTGCTAACGAAACATAAAACAGTAGTAGGTAGTAAAGAAACGGATCATAACTCCGCAACATAACACAAATACTGGCAATAGGGCCAATGCCCACCACCAAAACGCGCAACTTGATTGACCAGAACCATCCAGCCAACGAGCACGTCCCACGAACACATGAAACCGAACCCGAGTCGCAAACATCAGTTGGTCTATAGACACCGTATAGTGAGCTTTGAAAATGTTGAATGTGATTTCACAGAAACGTCAGCTGCCTTCAACACATACACGGGATATCCGATTACATATATATATATATATATATATATATATATATATATATATATATATATATATATATATATATATATGAAGTAAAATGCGAACAGTAAATGCAAACTTCTCTCCATCATATCCTTTCTGTGTTAGAGGTTGCACAGTTAGAATAAATTTTTATAAAACGTAATTTATCCTATTCCACCACCATCGAGATGATGGCCTACCTGTACCACTGATCTTTACTATGGATCCCTACTCTTGTCGGCTGCTAAAGCCAAAAAATGGCAAACCATGGGCGAAAAAATGCGTTTCTGCACATCGGGCGGCAGTCATATTTTTGGATACTGGCCAGATGAGGGCATGCGCATAAGCGACTTCCTGTTATCGATCGGTTGTTTCGTAGTGCCATCCGTAAACAGTACAGTATCGGCTTAACGCTATTTTTGTGTTTATTTTTGCTTTGCAAGTTACGTACGATTTAAACGGATTTATAGCGTTTTAAGTGATTTATTTTATTTGTTCTTGTGTTTTTATTTAATATAATGGAATGTGTACATATTTTATTTGATTTATTTTCCTTTTTCTCTATAGGGTAAAAAATAGTGTTGCTTTACAACGTTTTTGGAGTTACGTTGTTTTCGTATAACATTAAATTTCCAAAACATGTAGTATGATATATTTCTGGCACTTTCCAAATGATTGCCAACAGATAAACTGAATTTTTAAACAGTCAATTCTTAAAAAAAAATCAAAATTCGCACCAAACCATAGAATAGTTTATTCTATCATATGAAAAAAGTACATTCATCAATATGTCAAGAAATGGTATAATTTCTCCATCTATTACATTACTTACATAAATAAAAACTAACGATTCATTTGAAAATATATTTATTTGGCAATGCAAGTAAGTATAATTATGAATAAAAACATACTTCCTCATAATGAAGTTGGAATATTTTAAAACATACATATATAACTTACAATAATTATAATGTATTATTATTTGGTTATATACATAAAATACTTGAGTACAAGGTTTATATTGTAGCCATAATCGGCTATTGGCTCTATAATTTCTAAGCTCTGTTTGAATTATTTTTCCAAATTGCCAACGAATTTTTTCCAGTAACTAATTTGCACAATGGCCATATTCTTGCATAACTTTATCTACCTTATATTTAACCGATGTTTCCAACCAGCTCAAATGTTTTTTTTTTGTTCTGCAGCCAATCTGATTTATAATTTTGTATGTTTGAAGATTGTGGACATGACGTTAAAAAGCGTCGTTCATTATTAATACTGGTTTTGGAAGTAAATTCAGATTAGTTATGTCCGTACTCATTTTATGAAATTGTCATGAATCATGTTGTCATGGAAATCCTCACTTTCAAATCGTCAAATAAAAAATTCATTAATATGTTAACTGAAGCAAAATATTACGAAATAAGTTAGACAAATGTGAATTTCTTTTGTTGGTATATTTTTTTTATTCACCCCCAGCAATGACCTTGTTCACTTATTTTATTTGAAATAACATTTTTATCATTTTGTCGAAAAAATTAATGCGATAAGAAAATATATGCTCCGTTGACCATTACGGCAGAAAAATATTAGTATATAAAATTATTTTCAAATCCTGCATATCCGTTAAAAAACCCATTTCGTATCAATATTTTCTTAAAAAATTAAAAAAAAAAGACAAGGAAAAGATGGTAATTATTTTTTCATAATTAGAGAATAAATTACCGAACTTTAAAAATGTTAATTATTCACTCCCACCCCACAACAAGAAAGTTAACGCACATAGACGGAAACAATAGATTAGAGAAATAGTAAGTTACATTTTTTTCACAATTTTACTTTCACAGTATAAGAAATTACTAAACTAACTCCCATCGGTACACTGATCGGATTATTCCCTTCTGCTTCAGATATTATTTGTGCCCATATGATATAACTCCCAGAACAAGAAAGTTACATGAGACCGACTTCTTTACTAAACATTGCAACTTTGATAACTTGCTTCATTTAGACACCATTTATGACTAATTGAACTAACTAAATAGATTTTCGAAGTTCGGTCCTGTCGATGGTCACCTGATCAATTTGTACTGCGCATGCCGACATCTGGTCTAGGATGTTTACATTTTATTGTCGTAAATTTGCCGTTTTTGGGATTAAGCTTTGCGGATCTATAAATATTTTATCTATGACCTGTACCACCATACCGAGAAGAAAGTCAAAACTTACCCTCCCCGCCACATTGAGGAATCCGTGAAAGCCGCATAAACACACACACACACATATATATATATATATATATATATATATATATATATATATATATATATATATATATATATATATATATAAATGTGTTTAAAGTATTACCGCAGCGATCAGCGAAAGCTACAATGGATTATGTGCAATAGGTGATTCCTTATAAGTACATTATAATTGGTGAAACGTTATTTATTTATTGCATTAAAAAGCAATATTTTCGCATTGCCATTAATCCCAGCTTATAGTTCTTGACTTGAGCTCTAAATTGTCGTGTTAAAAGTGGCAAAAAGTGCCTTTTTTCATATGTTTAACGATTTTTTGCTCAAAAACTATACGTTGAGCGGAAAAATCAAGAAACACTCTTAGCTCAATTTACTGAAGACTTTCCGCAACCATTTGGTTGCGGAAAGTCTTCAGTAAATTGAGGAAAACTTATTTTGGATACAATGGATCATTCTCCACTATGACGATGCGAACTCTCATACATCAACTCAAACAAGTAACTTTTTGAGCTCTTAGAACAGTAGGTCGGCAATTGACTGACCGCTGTCCGGATTCGAACCACGAACGATACAGCACTAGACAGTCTACCTTTCTGTCTATGTCTATCCATTTATTTCTATTGAACAATATGCATGATATGATACATCTTACGTTCTAGTTTTGGGTTTTTTTCTGGACTCTGGATTAAAACATTTTAATTTAAATTTAAACGACTAATATGGATGAACACCAAGCAGAAAAGCTTAATTCATATGCCTATCTAGGTCAAGAAATAAGAATGGAAAATAAAGCACAGAGTATACCAAGGATGGGCTTTATATTGTAAAATGAAACACGTCTTCAACTCCAACCTTCCCCTAAATCTAGAAATCAGAGTATACACAGAATACGTCCTCCCAGTAACAATATATGGCTTGGAAGCATAGGTTTTGACCAAAAAAATGATAAGCTAGTTGAAAGTGCGCCAAAGATCAGTCGAACGAAGAATGCGACTTAAAGACCATAAAACCAATGAGTGGAAAAGAAATAAAACTAATGTTGAGGACATAGTAAGACAAATAAAATGAAAACACTACATCTCAATTGCTGATTTTTAATACATACACTCTACACATTTAAATCTCAATATTATAAATCAAAAACAAACTTAGGAGAGTTATATATTGTTTCTTCTATTAACATTGTGTTTTTAAGAATTCACTTAGTTCTTGCACCTTAAATATTTTAATACATATGTTTGGCTTAATAACCGGGTCAAGCATATTATAAAGTTTACTGTCTATGCATATAAAACTATTTCTCGTAAGTTTAAAAATTTATCTAAGTATTCGATATTTGAATTACTTACAGCTCGAGTCATGTTGTCATAAATAATATTCCTCAGTTTTATCCTATTTTTTGCATCTGTAAAATTAGGTTCTTAATAAATAATTTATACACTGAGAAAACTTTAAAAACAGCAAATATAGTTCCTTAGTTAAACTTCTTTTTGATTTTTTTAACATAATCTTCATGACAGTTTTTGAGCTGTTTCTAGAGAATCCATTGCTGTGGTGCAACTCCTCAGATACAGTATTGTATTATATTCTGTATAAAAGTGTAATATACTTTTTTAACTGTATTTCTATTTATTATATCTTGTAGAATTAAAAAAGTATACATAGATTTTCTTATTATTATTAGTACCATCCATTATATGTTCCTTCCAAGAGAACATTTTATCAACAATGATTCTGAGATATTTACATGAATTAATGTATTTTATGTTTGTTTAAAGGTCATAGACAATGATATTTCTTGCGAAGTAGTAGATATCTGTTGGACTTCCATTGTCTTTATTTTTGTTGAATATCACGACGTTTCGGCTAGTAGTTATTTCTAGCCGTTCAGTTTCACTTGAAAACGGCTAGAGATAACTACTAGCCGAAACGTCGTGATATTCAACAAAAATAAAGACAATGGAAGTCCAACAGATATCTATTACTTCGCAATGCATTTTATGATTTCATTATTAATACTGAGACTAGCTGGATCATTGCTTGAATTTATAAATGCAATTGCAACAGTTTTTGAGATATTGAGAGTGAGGAGGTTATGACGCAGTCAAACATCAATTAATTTTAAACGCATTGTTACGGTTAAAAATTGATCTGAAGTAATAAATACTTTCGTTCACATTTTTCTACATTAAATTACAGGTTCAGATTACTAAAGTAATAAATAGATTTTTGTTTTGTACGTTTTTCTTTAAAGGTTATCAGTGACATGAATAACTTGAAACGCAAATTTACAGTAAACGATGTTTTCTACTATAAAACTAATGATTACTTTTTGTTTTTCATTCATTCAGATCGTTCCTTTTGTTTACATTTTGAAATTTCGGTTGACATCGATACTTAATCTATTTCTATAATTTGTAAATTTCATTGGGTTCCTCGAGACAATGTATCACGGATTGAGTAAGGTGTTTTTATGATGATTGGATAAATATCAACAGTGTTTATTTGCTTTCTTGTCGATTTTCCTTTTTCAGAAAATGGTTATTTATTTTCACATATCAGCTGTTAAATAGTCAGGTCCACTGGATTGCGTGGAAAGTTTTTAGGGTTGCCTATAAGATGGCACATCAGTTGAATATTATCGAAATGCTAAATTTGAAATAAGATTGTATCGACTTTTTTTTCATTATGTTGTTTTTAGTTTATTAGTAGATTATTTCCCTCTACCTTACTAGTTGGAATTTTTGGTAATTATAATATTTGAAATTAGACCCTCGAACTGATTGGATTTCATTTTTGAATATTTTGAATCCGTAAAGTACTTTGTTCATAGTATATTCATTTTGTAGGACAAGGCAGTTTGGATTATTAAGATATTGGTTGTCTCTGTCTGATTTCAGTACTGACCAATTTAAAATTGAAATAGAAGAATTTTTGTAAGGTTATTTTTTTTTGGATAGATTTTTGATGGACTTTTTTTGGTAAATTCCGTTGAAAGGAATGTGCGAGTGATTTGAGAAAAACCGTTCTATTTTGGCTATGTGATGCAAGAGCGAGAAGAAGTGGTCTAGTTTTACTACTTTCCCGAGTTAAAGGATTTGGTCATAAATGGCCGATTAAAGTAATTAAACCAAGTCGGGGTGCAAACATGTTTTTGGTGATTTGGTCGTTTCACCCTACAGCCAGTTTGGCGATTATTTTTCTTCAGCCAGCCCAGAAACAACGGCTTAACATTTATCAGAAACCACCATTTTCTTGAGTTCGAGGGTTTTTGGAATAACTACAATACGCCTTAGAATAACTACAGTATGTCTCAGTATATTTTCAGTATGTCTTTGGATTTCTTCAGTATTTGTTTCTTTTGGATGAAATTTTATAATGTACATTTTGGGAAGTAATATGCAGTTTGGATTAACATGCTGCACTTCTGGGATTGTGAGCCTCTGAATGGGACAATCTCCATATTGAACCAGGTCAACGTCCTTTCTGGGGAAGCCGTCTATGTCACAGGCCCTGTTCAACCACCTGTTTTAAAGTGATTCAGCTAAGTGCCTAATTTCTGTGTCTCAGAGTGACCATATAACCATTTAATAATTGTTTAAAGTAATGAATATTATAATGATACATTTATTGAAAATTTTAATTGCTTAACAATTCAATATTTTGGAAACTAGTTATTTTGTACAAAATTGTAACATACTTTTCAGCAAAATTTTATTAAATTTTAACCACTTGAGCTACAGTTATAAGTTCATTTCTATGATCTAATTCTTGTAATTATTTATCACTTTTTTGTATAATTATCTATTGCTTATATTCTGTTATCTATCACTTAAACACTCATCATCTCTCACATTATCAATTTTCTAATTCTTCCTCTTTTCAGACATTTTTGTAGTTTTTTTTTTGATATTGCTTATTTTTTTTATTACTGCAAAGTTGATAGTCTCCTGCATTGTTGGGCTTATGGAATTTCATAGTCTAGTTTAAAATAGAGAGTTTTTTTATTTTCTATGACTAGGCTATGTCGACGTAAACGTTCCAAGTATAGTGGTTGATTTGTTTACTTTTTTTTTGGATCGGTTTACCGTTCACTGTGCAGGACACTGTCAAGTTTCTCTTGCTATTTTTTGTTATAATGCTCACCTTTTCTACATCATGGAAAGTCAATAACTTCGACTAAGTCGTTAACAAAGTTTTTTATTTTATTTGCAATTTACCTTTTGTAATCGCATTTCTATCAGATAGCCCCATTAGAGGAGCTTGCAAGAATTCACACTGGTGATAACTTTTTCCAGGCGTTGTTCTTATTTTCTGGGAAGGGGTATACCGTGAGGAATAAATGTATTGGCCTCTATTTAATTGGTATTATTTCCTATAATCTGAAATTAGAATACTATTAAGCAGTTAAACTCAGTGATTTATTTACCCGGATATGACATATTAAATATTTGTTCTTTTCCAAGTTTTCTCCACTACAAGTGCTCGTAGTATAATCATTAGGGCAAATTTTAAAGTAAAATTTGGTGGCACCTTTTTCCCGATTTAGACATTTATAAAACTTACATAGACAATATATTAAAAATAGTGGAAAAGTATAAAAATAACGAATCTACCCTGAGATTAGCTAGCGTATAGGTAGACTCCAGTCAGCATTAGGTCCAACATTAGGTAAGTCTGAACTGAAGTACCTTACAGGGTGTTGCCAGGATTTGGTAAGGCGTACATAGTTGGCAATAATATATTACCTTGCATCGTAAAATGTTAAGATTTCATGAGCGCGCAAAAATTCAAAATTTCACTGGCACCCAACGTGGGGCTCATACCCCCCCCACCCCCCCCCCCGACCCTGAGATTAAAAGTCTCATGCTCTAAGATTTCATTCAGCGCCAAAAATCCTAAGATTTCACTTCAGTTTTTAACCGTAACAGCATATTTGCATTATATACTACTTCATTCCAAGAATCGTCAACGAATGCAACCTAGTGTCATCAGTAAACACCAAAAGAAAATTTCCGGAATGAACTATATCTATTATTAATTTTAGTGCATTGTTCTCTATGTGATAAATAGTCTTAGTAAATCATAAATATTTCCTCTAATACCATAATGAAACGGTTTCTCAAGAAACTTCGTATGGCATACAGTATCGAAAGCTTTTTTTAAATCTAGGAAGACTACAGATAAGTTTTTTCCTGTTATTTTTATACAAACTTTGGTGAAGCCACGTCTCTTCATCAGCTCCTTCTAAACAGAAAGCGCTAAAATTTTGATTGGAGGCATGTTCTCGAAATCGCTAAAAATTCTAATAGTCAAATAATGCAAATATAAAGATTTTGTATATCATGCTTTAAAAAACGTTTTCCTGAATTCGTCCCGATTGTTGACCTAAAAATTAATAAAGTTATTAAAAAGGAAAAGTCAAACAAAACACTTTATTTTTCCGTTTTTTCCGAGCGTTTTTGTCCCAATTTGTTAAAATAATCTCGAAATATTGACCTATAAATTTTCCACCAATACGAAACCGGAAGCGATAACGATTTGTTAAGAACGAGATAGAAACTCTTCGTATTTTTGACTATTGCTTTCCAGAAACACTTAATTCGTTTCAACCGTACGAAATCCATAACTCAATATTAACCAAATAAAACTCGAAAGGAGTTCGAAGAAACAGCGACTTAACAAGCATAACGCTATTTTCCCTCCACTTTCGGTGAAACTGCGAAGTTAAATGTACCAACGAGCTAAAAGATTCAGCTGATGCTTTATTTTAAAATAATTATTTTTTTGCACGTTCTCAGCTTCATTAATGAAAATCCTGGTCTATCCATATATCAGTTTATTTTTCGTGATATTAAAAAGAGTAATTGAATATGCGATTCCAAGATAAATTAAGCAGTTATTAGAAGTTTGTCTGTTTGTTTGTAAGAAGTAGTTTCCGAAATGACGGGTCTGGTTTTGACAAAACTATTTTTTTCTTTTTATGTCGTACCATGTTTCGATGTGTATTCTTCACAACTAAGACAATCAAAATGTGTGACCCACTAGCTCAGGAATACAATATGCAGTTAGACCCGTTTAATACGATCACCTTTAATACGATTTCCCGCATGATACGCGATTTTACATCGATTTATGCAATTTTTGTACATTTTGTCACGCTTAATACGATTCCTCTTCCCGCTTAATACGCCATCTGCCACCCGCTACATTGACCACCGTCTACATGTTATCTGACGCGACAGAGGCCAACCACTGGTTAAAAGCATTTGATAATCACTTCCAGATTAAATGTAAGGGGATAACTGATAACTGCCATGCTCATCCGTTAGATGTTGGGCTAAGGAATATGAAGCTTGTTTTTTTATCTTTAAATGTGACGAGCAAGTTGCAACCAGTGGATCTGTGCATCATAAATCTCTTCAAACAAGGTTGTAGAACACGATGGATACATTACTATCTGAAGGAAATAGGCGACCCTGTTTGAAAAAGACCGCTAAATGTGCCTGATGCGATATTAAACAATGCAGCGGCATGGGAAACGATTAAGCCCGAAACTATACAAAATAAATGATGAATATAATATCGAGTTGGAAGAAGCAGAATCCAAGATACTGCAGAATTTTCCTGGATATTGTTTCATCGATGACCATGTTGCAACCTACAAAGTCTGTTCAATCGAAGACATTATTGAACCTGCAAATAGCGCCCAAAAACCGACCCTAAGTGAGGATGAACGATATTGATGAAGAGGAGTCAGCTTCAATTTTTGTCAAGTGTCCAGTCTTTGTCAGCAGCTGACAATTTAAAGCGTTACGTATCTTCTTTGGTTGATAGCGAAGACGTACTTCAAAAGCTAAATTATATCTACAGTCTTGGAATTACTAAAGTAACAAAAGCTTTTTGTCAAACCCAAATAAGTGAATACTTAAAGGAATATAGAAATAATTATACTATATATATGTTGAACAACTTCAAAAATATTATCTTTATAAGCACACAAAATATGTATGTACTTCATTTTTTCCCTTCCCTCTTAATAGGATTTCCCGCTTAAAACGCGTCTTTGCTGGGTCTCCTCAGAATCGTCTTAAATTTACTGTGACCTTTTTTTCCAGGTAAATGCCGGTTTTCCTGCCTACCATTCGAGTAAAATTATTCCTTTATGGCGGTTTTCTTCAAATTATTTTGAGTTCCGTAGAATTTGCTTTGTTCATATTATTTTCAGGACAGTTATCTATCACTGTTGAAATTGCATAGATAGGTTATTTTACATCACCTATCGAGTAATCTTTTAAGTCATTTATACGTTTTTTGGGTCGAATAAATTTCTGTTTTATAACTTGCCTTAGCGATATCTATTCTGCGGGGTGTCCAAATTTTCAGAAAATCGATAATTGTTTGAATGAGGGAAATTTGGACCGGCAACTTATTCTGCATCAG
Source organism: Diaprepes abbreviatus (assembly GCA_034092305.1). NCBI lineage: Eukaryota > Metazoa > Arthropoda > Insecta > Coleoptera > Curculionidae > Diaprepes > Diaprepes abbreviatus. The sequence continues at coordinate 18,396,372 of JASJET010000031.1, forward strand.
TAATGGCTACCAAGAATTATATTTCCTTAATTTAAAATAACTAGTGCGCCACTTAACTAATCTTTAGTCGAAAATGAAATGATTAATATATTGGCTTATTTCATAAGTTTATTTTAGCCGACTGTTATTAACCAGAGTCATTTTTAAGCTGTTATTTCTTTTAAACGTGTTAAAATTTTGCGCATACGTAGGGATATTTGATATACAACCGAGGCCATTTTGCTATCTCTTTTCGTATTTTGCCTTCACCTGAAAGAGCTCAAGTTTAACATCTCAATTTATATTGTCCATCCTTTGGGATTTTGGATTATAAAACAGTTTAAGTTATCCCTGTAATGAATCAGTTATCTTATCTTTTACCTGTTTGGTATTTTTGAGTTATTGTTACCGGAATAAACATGGAGACAGGGATTTTAGCGGTTATGCATGTTTCAACGAACAACTTAGGAGTTCTTTCTACTGGTTTTTCCTCCTGATTCTTCCTACTGGTTTTTCCCTCTGGTTTCTTTCTACTGTTTTTGGGTTATCCTTTACGTTTTTTGATAAAAAGTTTCAGTTATCAGTTAATGATGTTTCAGTAGTACCTATACTTCACTACACAGCTGAGCAGTGTTGCAGCCTGGTTTGCTCGAGATCACACAGCTACTATCGGATTAACAGGCAAACTTAGTATTATTTTTTTTTTTTTGTATTTTAATGGTAACAATCCAATTAATTTTGTAAATTGAAAATGTAGCAAGACTTAATATATTTGATCTAACGAATAATTACTGATATCATAAAAACTCGCCCCCTTTGTGAAGCATTCAGAAATTATAACCAAATACTAAATGATATCACTCTTTTTAGAATTGCCGATTATGAATATTATAGTTCCATCCATAGAATTAATTTAAGATTTCCCTCCTTTACGGATAACAGATTGCTCAACAAACATATTTAAAATATTGAACTTTCTTATCTTGAAGATTCTATACTAATATACACAGATACTTCTAAGACAACAGAAGGTTATAGAGTAGCAATTTTCATTCCCCAAATGAACAGTAAACGTAAATATAAAATAACTAATGATTGTAGCAATGACGAGAAACTTCTGGTATTAAATTAAAAAATATCTTTGCCAATGAAATTTGTGATTTTTTTTTATTAATTAAACTAACATTAATAAAAATGTTTTTTCTGGTATTATTATGAACTTGAAAAATAAATATATTCATTTTTTATTTGCAATTAAAATTGTTGTTACGGTAAAAAAGTAGCCACATACTTTCCACCATGACCTTCCGCTTCTTCTGTGAATGTGTTTTATGGCTTTAATGGACTAAAAACGTCTTTAACGTAGGAATAATTTGAGTTTCAGAGTCAGACTACTCACACGGAGCTATATTTCGCGCTGACCTCTGCGGAGAAGATTTGCGTACAAGAGTTGATCTGTGGGAAAGCACATTATCGTGGGGCAAAATCCATAATTGTGGTCTCACAAATCTGAGATCTTTTGTCGAATTTTATCTTTCAAACGTGTCATATATCATACTGCTTGTAATATTCTCTTCTCATTAGAACAAGATCATGACAACAAAAAAGCAGTCAGCGTTGATATTGTTGTTTTACATCTCGGCTTGCTATCGAAGTATTATTTCAAAGCTTATTTACTAGTTTGCACGTTCTGAAACATATGTCTTTCATGACAAAAGGTCCAAATTGATTCGTTCAAGCATGTCTTGAGTAATATGTTCGTAGTGCTCTTTTAAACTAAAATCAGCTCTTTCAAAACAAGCCATATCGCAATGCGTTTCATGCCCAAAAAATCAGCTGAATAGTAAGACATATCCAGATAATAAGATCTCTTTTTTAAGATGGAATGATCCCACCATTTCCTCCATTTTGTCAATATTTTCGTCACTCAGTGAAGGTGGACAAGAAAGGGACAAGACTTCAACCAATTCTTTGTACCACTGTTACTTATATTTTTGATAAATCTAACTCACCGTAGGCCTTGTCCAATATTTTTAACGATTTACAAAATTACGAAATCTATGATTACACTCTTTGTACGATATTTTTATCGAATTTTAAAGTCCTAAAGGACATTGGAGGTTAAAATTTCTGGTATTAATTTGAGACTATATTTTTGTATACTATCAAATAAATGTATTATAGATAAAAAGTGAATCAAAGTGGAACTTGTAGAGAACAAAATATTGGTCAGTCCTTGAACGGCATGAAGGAGAAAAAGCTACCTGTATGAGCCTTGAAATTATATATATATATATAATAATTGAATAAAAACTGTTTAAAAAAATATGAAATTTATCAAAAAAGTACAAGCTTTCGAATGGCGCTGCTGCCCATTTTCCTTTTGATTAAAAAATGTTCAAAAAACATAAAAAGTATCAGAAAAGTACAAGCTTTCGAATGGTGTGAAGCAAAATTACTTCATAAAATCAGATCATCATGAAAATTTCAAAAAACCAAAAATAAATTGTAAAAAAGTTATTATTAGTTAAACCCTTTGAAGCTCCCATTTTTCTATTCGCTATTTTTGCTTAAAATTGCTCATTGGGGGTTTTTGAAGCCACAGAGTGCGAATATGTAACGAGAATTTTAATTTTGCAGTATTCAAAATAGCGGATTCAAAATGGTGGACAATAATTTTTTAAAGCTAATATTTTGCTCTGAAAATACTTACTCGGGGGTTTTGGGGTCACTGAGCACAAATCTGTAATAAGAATTTCAAATTTTCAGTATCCAAGATGGCGAATTCAAAATGACGGACTTAATTTTTTTAAAAGCCATATATTTGCTCTGAAAATACTTATTTGGCGGTTTTTGGGATTGTCAGGAATGTGTCTAAAAAATTTAGCATCTTATTTTTTGTTTTTTTATTATTTTTTTTTGTTGTTGGATTTTCTTGGTGTTTTTTGTGGCCTCAATCATTACAGATTCGTGCTCAGTGACCACAAACATCCTAAGTATGTATTTTGAAAACAAAATATTAGCTTTGAAAAAAATAATGGTCAGTCATTTTGAATCCGCCATCTTGGATATAAAAAAATTTAAATTCTCATTACAGATTCGTGCTCAGCGGCCTCAAAACCCCCCGGAATAAGTATTTTAAGAACAAAATATTAGCTTCAAAAAATTATGATCGACCATTTTGAATCCACTTTCTTGGATATTGGAAAATGAAAATTCTCGTTACATCTCATTATATTCAAAGGTATTTAATTACAAATAACTTTTTCACCATTTACTTTCGGTTTTTCGAAATTTTCAGCATTCCACTTTTCTGAAATTTTGATATTTTTTTTTAACATTTTTTTATCAAACAGCAAATGGGCAGCAGGGGTATAACATTGGGAAATAATATATATCGCCAATTATGTGTCTTTAAAAAAAAAGGTCGGATTCATTGCGCGTGAGATGCATATGGCAAATATTGATTTGTTGTGTTAAGTAAATCTCTTTCAATGTATGCGGAACCGAAATTTCGCATTTTCTAGCAAGTTCAAGACATTTTGGGTGATTTTTAATTGTTGTGTACGATACATTTAATCTCTTTGCGATCTTTCGAACAATTATATGACGATTCTCTTCAATTATGTCGTTGATTTGGTCATCATCAATTTTAGTAAGTCGACCAGAACGTTGGTCACCTTTTCGTGAAAAATCTCCAGAACGGAATTTTTTAAACCAATTCTGACACGTTTGTTGTGTTATGCAATCAATATCATAAACTTCACATATCTCTTTGTGAGCCTCAGCAGCTTTCTTTCCTTTACAGAAATAAAAAAGTAAAATAAACCGAAAATTTTTGTTCATACACTCCATGTTAAAATTGACCCTAAACTAAGAGCTAGAAACAAAATTATGCACAAGTTGCCTCGAAAGTGACTGATATCAAATGTCAAAAGGAAAAAACCATAACACTGACAAAAGTCCTTTAAAACTATTATGACGCTTTCTATGAGTGACAACTAAAAATACTTTCTTGCCGGTTCAATAATAATCATAAAATATTAAGGGGGATAGTCCTTATAGCTGGTTCGAAGAATCAATTTTTTGTTGTCTCAAAATATTCCAGGTGTATTGTAGAATATCCCTAGAACGTTTCAAATCAATATTTGTATTGGTTTACGAGTTAAAGCCGAGCAGGTGGCACACGGCATCACGCACCTGCCGGTTTCCGTAGTTTACTTTTATTTGAGCGCTATGAGAGGTCCCTAGCATCCCAATGCAATTCAGGAATAGCAAAACATATGTTGCCAATTTATAAAGATTTGTGGAGGGATTATTTGCTACAGAGATCTTTGGGTGGCCATACTCAAAACGCCAAGGAAAGTTTCAACTCGATTGTTTGGCATTTTGCACAGGAAAAATATCCATTCCAGCTTAAAAATCGTCGAAATAGCCTCTTACTTAGCTGCTAGATTGTTCAACGATGGCTACACCTTCATTTTATATTTAATGAATGGTTTAGAAATAGTTGTCGGCACTCAAGTTCAAAATTACTTTAAACAAGTCGATGATGACCGTGTGAAACGGTAAAGCCGACAGAGACTTCTAGGCTCAAAAGAAGCTCGGAAAGCTCGCGGGGACCTGAAAAAAATATTTTTGTATTCTTAAAAGCATATAGTTTCAGACTTTACATATGTTAAATGTAATATATCTTCATAAAAAAAATTCATTAAAATAGCCTTTTTTTGCCTTCTACACGGACTGCCCACTTAAGTCCACTTATGATTTATACAAAATGCACAGAATTTCTCATTTAAACTAAATCAACCAATAGAATCAAATATAATTTTGTCTTGTCACTGGACCGATTATAGACTGTTTAACTGACTGGCATGCTCTTAATATTTGAGCTCATTGAATAAACCAGCGACTGGCTCGTGCACTTCGATATAAACCCTCCGAATTTACCCTGTCTGTCATTTATTTAAAACCCTCGTGAATCCACGCTTAATATTACTATCAACTCCTCAATTTATATACTCGTAAAAATGCTATTCAAAAAGCTTTTGTCAAAAATTCCGGTTTTACATTGGCGGAGTCAGTTTTACAATTAATGATTATGATTTGTTTATAAAATACTTTTTTTTCTAGATGTGGATGAGAGAAAGATGGCTAAGTTAATATAGCCAGACAAAATAATACAGTATATTTGGTCTTAACAATTTTTAGATATTTTATAATTTTGTCTGTTATACGAAGATACGATGAAAAGTTTTTGGAAAATACAAATATGATGACAAAAATTTACATTTTTTTCCCTACATATTCTCTTTTTACGGCGCCAGTGATGCTTTATTATTAGGCGCTTTCGTTCAAGTTTAGTCATTGTGATAGCTTCGGAATCTAATCTACACATTTTCCCAAAAAGGAAAGTTATTAGGTTTGGGAAGAGGTTGAATTGTGAAGAGTCTAAACTGAGTGAAAATGGTGCGTAAAACATGCTTTCAAGTTTCAGTTCATGAATTTTATCCATCACTATTACAATCTTGTGGCTGAAAACAAAGCACTGATGAAAGAGGACTTTCTTTTTCGCCAGACCATTTTTTTGTTCCAACTGGTTCAGAAGGATAGAATCATATTCACTTTAACCATGCCACCCTTTCCTAGGCAATCTGTCCCTGTTTGATCACAGTAAAAAGACGGTCGCAAAAAGTTTGTTGGATTGGAGAGTCTAACAATGTTTTGAGTTAGGAAACGCGGTTTCCACCTTGCTGACAATCTTTTCATCCCCAAGAAATCAGTGAAGATATGATGCGCCCTTTCTTTTGGTATGCCAGCTATCTCAGCTGTCTCTTTCAGTTACATTCGACGGTCTTTGAAAATGCTTTTGTGGCCTTTTTAGACGACTTTTTCGGTTATGACCAATTTTGGTCCTCCAGAATGGTCCACAACTTATGTTTTTATCGTTATAAATATAAATTTGAACCACCTGTAACGGAACAGAAAATAAACGGACAAACAAAACTTGAAAACGTTAAAATAACAAAATAAAAAACAATACAAAGAGCTCTCTGAAACATTCAGGTAATATTGATGAAAGACGACTTTACAAAGTGGCAAAGACAAACTTGCCCCTCGAGCGCCATCTCTAGGTAAGGTCAGAAAACTTTCATCCCATGCTCGTACTGTATAACCCAATTTAAATGTAATGTTCTGAAAAAAAGTATTTTATGCAAGAAGGAACAACTTATCCAATTTAAATATTATTGTTGTTCAAAATATCTAACTACTAGGAAAGATGAATGTAGATAACAAATTCCATTCATTTTTCCAAAAGGTTAGATGATATAACCAGTTAAATAATTTGATACATTTTACTTAAAAATGTTAATAAAATTTGTCAATATCTATTCGTTACGACAATAACTTTAACCAAAAATAAATTAGCCAAAAAATACCTTCTTATTAAATTTGACTACGCCACTGCGCGACGAATATCATCTTTAGGGATGCCAAGAATGTATCATTAAATGTTCAGAGGTTTGTATAAAATTTCATTAAGCTTTTCCTAGAAAATCTACCCAATATATTTTTTAACAAGTAATTTGCTGCATTTTGCATTTTTACCATTTTATAATAAGTTTATTTTATATTAATTTATACTGTTTTGAAACTTTTCTTATTCTTGAGTATATATATATATATATATATATATATATATATATATATATATATATAAATATAAATAAATAGATAAGTTTGTGTGTGTTTGTGTGTGTTTGTCCGTGTAATTTAAAATAGAATAGAATCAAATATTGGCGAAGCGGACGTGAAAATTTGTCAATCTACATGATTTTCGTGTTAAAAAGTGTGGAGCACTCCAAAATATGGAAAAACTTCGGGTCCAACAGATGCCGACAGCGCTGTTTCGTCCTAATATGGGACTCGTCAGGCCACCGCATTCGGTACAAACCATCATCTCGCCTTTGCATCCTATAAAGCTGAGTTTAAAATCAAAAAGCAGCAAACAAGACGACAAAGGCGACATCTCTATGGTCCACTTGATAACACAAAAACCACACAGATTAACAAAGTTTGTAAAAAACCGCCATATGGTGGCGCGACGGTGAATTAAAACAGAAATGTGTAAAATCGAGTACACGAAACGCGCTGCCCGAAGGATAGGGGTCGCATTTTTCGGTACTGGCAACCAAGCCTACCGCTAATTTCAGCAGCCAAAGCCACGTGTCGCACCAAACGATCCCACCATGAGAGCATCGTTTAGCGTGTTTCAAAGCCAAACAAGAAAATAAATAAATAGATAAGTTTTTGTCCGTGTAATTTAAAATAAAATAGAATCAAATATTGGCGAAGCGGACGTGAAAATTTGTCAATCTACATGATTTTCGTGTTAAAAACGAAACAGCGCTGTTACCATCTGTCGGACCCGGAGTTTTTCCATATTTTGGAGTGCTCCGCACTTTTTAACACGAGAATCATGTAGATTGACAAATTTTCACGTCCGCTTCGCCAATATTTAATTCTATTTTATTTTAAATTACACGGACAAAAACTTATCTACATATTTATTGACTTATTTGGCTTTGAAACATGCTAAACGATGCTCTCATGGTGGGATCGTTTGGTGCGGCACGTGGCTTTGGCTGCCAAAATAGGCGGTAGGCTTGCTTGCCAGTACCGAAAAATGCGACCCCTATCCTTTGGGCAGCGCGTTTCGTGTACTCGATTTTACATATTTCTGTTTTAATTCACCGTCGCGCCACCATATGACGGGTCTTTTACAAATTTTGTTAATCTATGTGGTTCTTGTGTTATCAAGTGAACCATCGAGATGTCGCCTTTGTCGTCTTGTTTGCTGCTTTTTGATTTTAAATTCAGCTTTATACGATGCAAAGGCGAAATGATGGTTTGTACCGAATGCGGTGGCCTGACGAGTCCCATATTAGGACGAAACAGCGCTGTCGCCATCTGTCGGACCCGGAGTTTTTCCATATTTTGGAGTGCTCCGCACTTTTTAACACGAGAATCATGTAGATTGACAAATTTTCACGTCCGCTTCGCCAATATTTAATTCTATTTTATTTTAAATTACACGGACAAAAACTTATCTATTTATTTATTTACTTGTTTCGCTTTGAAACACGCTAAATGATGCTCTCATGGTGGGATCGTTTGGTGCGACACGTGGCTTTGGCTGCTGAAATTAGCGATAAGCTTGGTTGCCAGTACCGAAAAATGCGACCTCTATCCTTTGGGCATCGCGTTTCGTGTACTCGATTTTACATATTTCTGTTTTAATTCACCGTCGCGCCACCATATGGCGGTTTTTTACAAACTTTGTTAATCTGTGTGGTTCTTGTGTTATCAAGTGGACCATCGAGATGTCGCCTTTGTCGTCTTGTTTGCTGTTTTTTGATTTTAAACTCAGCTTTATAGGATGCAAAGGCAAGATGATGGTTTGTACTGAATGCGGTGGCCTGAGGAGTCCCATATTAGAACCAAACAGTGCTATCGCCATCTGTCGGACCCGGAGTTTTCCATATTTTGGAGTGCTCCGCACTTTTTAACACGAGAATCATGTAGATTGACAAATTTTCACGTCCGCTTCGCCAATATTTGATTCTATTTTATTATATATATATATATATATATATATATATATATATATATATATATATATATATATATATATATATATATATATATATATATATATATATATATACGTAATGTACTTCTAAAAATTACGAAATATAATGAAATTCTTTCAAAGTATTTTTTTCACGAATACCATAATTACCTCAAGCTGACATCTTTCGGAGTTTCCAGAAATAAACTAGTAAGAGAGGGTGAGTCACCCCCAGTCACTTTTTTAAATATTATAGTTCTAATTAAGTTAACTCTACAAAACAAAATGGAAATTATTTGTTATTCGAAATGATATTAAGCTATGGTATTTTCACTCCCAAGCATATCATCCCTTATTTTTTATTAGGGTAAACCATATATTTGTGCACGTAATTTAATTGTAAAAATTACGAAATTTAATGAATATTTTTTCACGGATACCATGTTACTTAAGTAGTCGTGTTTGGGGGTTTCTAAAAATAAACTAAGTAAAAGAGGGTGAGTGGGCCACCCATAAATATTTTTTTTTACATCTCAAGTTCTAATTGAGATAACTTTACGAAACAAATTGGAAACTACTTGTTATTTGAAATGAAGTTAAACTATAGTATTTTCACACTCATGTATAATTATTCTTAAAATTGCGAAATTTCAGTTGACATAAACGTTACAGAGCTTACTGATTTTTTTTTAATTAATAAGAAAATATAAACTTATTTCATTGGTTAAGTATTCCTGTCTTTAATTTATTATAAATCATGACAAATAGTGATTTCTTATTCTGTAACATTCATTTAAATTAAAATTTGACAATTTTGACAATAATAATATATGTTTGAAATTATGGTTTACTTTTACAAAAAATAACGAATAATAGCCTTGGGAGTGAAAATACCATAGTTCAACATCATTTGGAATAACAAGTAATTTTAATTTGATTTTGTAGTGATATCTTAATTAGAACTGTAGATATTAAAAAAAAAACTTATTTGGCGGTGGCTCACACTCTTTTACTAATTTAGTTTGAGAAGCCCCAAAACACGTCAACTTAAGTTACTTATCGTAATCGTAAAAAAATATATTATCAACAAATTTGGGTTAATTTCTTAATGTCCAGAATTAAATTATGTAAATGAATTACAAGATTAATCCTCATAAAAAGTAAGAGATGATATCTTTGGGGTCAAAACAACATGGTATAACCTCACTTCAACTAACAAGTAATTTCCACTTTATTTTGTAAAGATATCTCAATTAGAATTTGATATCTGAAAAAAATGTATTTGGGGGTGACTCTACCTCCTTTACTACTTTATTTTTTAAAACCCCAGAACATGTCAACTTGAGTTAATTATGGTATTCGTGAAAAAAATACTTTGAAACAATTTCAATGAATTTCGTAATTTTTAGAATTAAATTGCGTGCGCTAATAGATAGTTTACCGTTATAATAAATGAGGGATGTTATGTTTTGGGGGTGAAAATACAGAGTTGCAAAGAACGGTTAAAACTATGTTAAATAATGATTGCTTGAGAGTGCTTATACTAGACGTAACCACACTTCAAACCTTTTTTGATTTATTAAGTTTGAACAATCTAACAAGTAACTTATCTTTTGTTTTATAAAGATATCTCAATTAGAACTTTGAATTAAAAAAAAAAACGTGTTCGGGGGTGGATCACCCTCTTTTACTAGTTTATTTTTAGAATTCCCGAAACCCGTCAACTTAAGTTACTTATGGTATTCAAGAAAAAATATTTTCGAACAATCCCATTAAATTTCGTAATTTTTAAAATTAAATTACGTGCTTAAATATATGGTTTACTCTAATAAAAAATAAGGGATGCTATCATTGGAGGTGAAAATATCATAGTTTAATATCATTTTAAATAACAAGTAACTCCCATTTTGTTTTGCAAAAATATCTCACTTAGAACCTGAGATATTTCAAAAACACTGTTTTTAGGGGTAAACTTTAGGGGCGGTTTTCACCCTATTACGATGAATCTCCGCAGATAAAAAAAAGACCTATCTCTTATTTTTGTACTCTCTACAATGATGTTTCATTCAAATCGAAGCCGGACACTTCGGATAAATTCCTTGTCAGTGTTTATAAAAATATAGGTCACATGTCGTCCAGTAAAGCATTTTCTAATATTTACTGTGTTTGTTACGACACATCTTACTACGAATTCTTAAACTTTCGAGAACTTTAAGAAGTTAATGGTTTAGCTTCAAGCAAAACTTTATACCTTTCACTTTGTCGACATATTTGTTGTTTACGAGAGGTCGTTTGTTAGGACTTTCAACGTGAGTTGTGATACGAGTACGAACTTTCTTTATTTAATACATTCTGTTACACTGAGGGTGACTTTATCAGCCCCCTTAAGATCGTGTTGGTTTTGATAATTTACAATGGGTTTTGTCATTAACTTTAAATTACTGAAAGATTGCTCCTTTTCGTTTATTTCTAGTTTAAATAATCCAGTCAAATTAGGCTCAAAAGTATCCAAAATTTACAAGTTTGTATGTTACTTTAGTTTCTGGATATATTACTTCAGAAAGATGCCAAGAATAATTATTCACCATTTCGCCTATCTGAAAAGATGAGCTTAAAACAGACCTGTTTTTCGTCCTTTTCTTTTTTGTTAATATCAATCCTAGGGAAAAACTGCATAGGACATAATTTGTTTGTCCTTTCAAAGTATGCAAAATTACATTAAAAAACGGAAAAATGCGCAAAAAAAGTTGAAAAAATAACCATTTTTTAAGTAAGCGACAAAATGTTTTACACTCAGACATTATTATTGGTCTTCACATACGGAAAATTTCTCTTTTCAACAAATAAATCCTTTTTTGTTCTGTCTCGATCAGTCAAATAGTTTTTGCACAATAATTTGTTAATCCAGCTCTGCACGCGAACACAGAGTTGCAAAGAACGGTTAAAACTATGGTAAATAATGATTGCTTGAGAGTGCTTATACCACACTTCAAACCTTTTTTGAAGTTTGAACAATATAAAGAGGCTAGGGAATTTTTCAAAAATTCGTATAATTTTGCTTAACAAATTGAGTATCTTGGTTATTTAATATATATATATATATATATATATATATATATATATATATATATATATATATATATATATATATATATATATATATATATATACAGGGAAAAAATCCACCATTAAATTTTTTTAAATATATATATATATATTTTAAAATATAGTTTTAAATCGCACTCAGATTCTTAATGTCGCTTTTTTCATTCATAGCGTTTCCATTTTTATTAATATGCAGGAACTCTTTCCGGAATCTCAGTGTCATCTCAGTTAATGATGTGATCATGATAAAATACATTTTCAGCCAGAGCACAAGAGAGCAAACCTCTATTAATATCACTACGATGGGAAGTGAGTCTGCCTTTGAGGCTTCTGGAAATCTGGTCTATATAAAGTAATTGACAGTTGGAACATGGAGCTTTATATACAATACAGGACGTCTCATTCCGCTCTAAAGGTGTTTTAGTTTTAGAGTAAATTTTAGAGAGAGTTAATATTTGTCTTCTAGCTGTTCTGATATCTGTATGTCTCAAAATATCAATTGTCCGTGAGACTTTCTTGGTGAGGTAATGTTTGGAAAAACTAAACTTGTACTGTTATATTTGAGAGAGTATTGGCTAAACTTAATGATTGAGTATTCAGAAGAAAAGGTTGAGAAGAAATTTCAAACATTTTTCAAGAATATTATATTTGTTATTATAGAGAAATTATTTAATAATGTTATCTGGGTAAGAATTCTCCAATAAGTATTTCGCTTTTAGAGCAGTTGCATCTGCTTTCAAATGCTTTCACACCTATTTCAGTAAAAATGAAGAATGAAAATCAATGTGAATTTTCAAGCAATAAAAGCTTCTCAGAACATGAATATTATTTTTATAGCGCCGAAAAACCCTTCAAATTAATGTAATGTAATATTTTATTGTACATATTTTTTAATAATTTTGTAATACATAATATATGTATTTTAATAAATCTTTGAAATGTAAAATTAATGATGTTATAGTGATAATAATTGTAAACAGTATTGCAGAAGTTACATGTGTTCCTTACGCCCAAAGTTCAAATTTTCAGATAAATTAAGATTTTTACAAATACCTAAGTAAAATATAGTGCCATGTCATGAAATGTTAACACTTCCGACAAACCTCTAATCCCGTCAACCCTGAACCCGTGAATCCAAACCCATTTTCGTTAAACGAAAAGTAAATTTGGGCACTTGCGGGTCCATAGGTTTAGGATTTATGGATTAGGGTACAGTTAGAATACGTTGTCTTCGGCAATTTAAAAAAATTAACCAGATGCTTTAAATTTCGTGTCTGATGCAGACTTTTGTCCATTCTTCCCACTGTGCGCTACCGCCTTCTAGCTCTCTGGTTTCAATTATCGAGCACTTTTAGGCACTTCTAGCATTGTTTTGACAATGTAGTCGATGTATATATCAAACATAAACTTTATATCAGTTAAGTAGCTGGAAAAACCAATTGAATAGTTAGAGCATGCTCCCGACATATTACGTTGTTTAGCAGCAAACAAGCAGCAAACACTATGAAGTGTTATATCTCCGAAGCTATTGATCGGATCGGAACGAATTTTTTTTTTTTTAAGAGAAGTCTTTTCGAGCACTTTTAATAATAATATCGCAGACATTCGTTTATTTTATAAGCTAAAAAAGCACTAATTGTTTAATTTTAAGAAATCAAAAAACGTTTGAAAGCTACTGATATCTAATAACCTTATACTATTGTTTGAAGCTCTCTATTTGCGCAGATCTGGATTAATTAATAAATAATTGTGCAAAAACTCTTTGACTGATTAGGACCAGGCAAAAGGGAATTTATTGGTTGAAAGTTTTATTTAAAACTTTTTATCGCTTATGTGAAAATAAATCATTTTTTTCATTTTTTTTTGTCCATTTATCCATTTTGCAAAGTAATTTTGCAATTTCAAAAATCAGAATACCACAAATCGAAGGAAAATTTTCTGGCAAACAAATTTTTTCCGGATATATAAGATATAAATCAAAATTAAAAATTTTCCTGCTTAGTGCTCAGGTTTTCAGACTGATGCAAAGGTGAATTATCATTCGTAGCATCATTCCAGAGCGATTTATTTAGAAACTAAAGTTACATGCAAATCTTGCAACTCCAGCATCTAATTTTACTGGATTAAAAAGAGTGTTTTGAGATTCATGGTCACAAAAACATTACGTCTTATTTTTCGACAATTTTTTTTTAAATTATGATCGTTAAACAATATTTTCGAATGTATCTTGACCAGCCCTAAAATTCAGGAAAATGCTGTGTATTTTCTTCTTGAATTTGTTGACATACAGATTTTCTTAGAGAAAGAGAAAAGGCGAGAAAAGTTTCCTTAACAGCCCCAAATCTGCTGCTTAAATGTGACTACTAAAAGTCATAATTTTAGTCACAAAAATCTTACCTAAAATTTTCAATGCCTTCTTTTAACTTTGTTTTTTAAATTGGTGGACACAATATCTACAGAAATAATTCTTCGATTTTAATGAACAAGAGGTTTTTTTTTATAACTTTATCCTTTATAGTCCCTTTGATGATTTATAAATTATTTATATACTGTCTTAGTTAAAGTTAAAACAAGGGTAAATTTTTTTATATTGCTTTTTTGGGATTTTGAGTGACTTTATTCAAATTATTTTAATATAAACGACAACCTTTCTGATTATAAAAAAATATATTTTTTTTTAACTGACTTCAATTAGACGTAGATATATTTTGTTTTTTAATGGGAGTGAGATATTCTTATTTCCTCTTGATGCTGGTTCCATAAAAATACTTCCAAAATAGTTTTGTTGCAAAAGGGTTAAAAATTCAAAGATATTGAAAAAATTTGTAAACTAGAAAATTTTTTAACAGAATTAATAACTCCTGATAAAAATGAGATATTTTGACAAAATTTTCAGCATATTCTCAAGAATTCGTCGGGGTGATTCCGTAAGAATATTTTCAAGATAGATTTAGTGCAAAGGGTTGAAACTAAAAAAGCTTAAAAAGTGTTGATTTGGAAAAAGTTTATATGATTTCGCATGTGACTTTTGATAGGATTGAGATATTTTGTCAAAATATTTCTTATATTCTGGAGGCTTCCCCAGAGTGGTTTCATAAATATATTTTCAAGGTAGATCTAATGTAAGGGGGTGGAAAACTGAAAGTTGTTAAGAGAACTTCTTATTCAACTTATTTGAATATAAGTTGTGATAGAAGTGAGTTATTTTAATGTGATTTTCAATATATTATAGAGAGTACTACCAGGAGTGATCTTATAAAAATATTTCCAAGATAGGTTTTTCGCGTATGGTAGAAAACTAAAAATATTTGTTCTTTAATGATTTTTTTATTCACTTTACACTTTTTAAAAATACCTTGATAATATTTACACAAATTTGGTTATGACCACCTTTTTTAGTGAAAATGGACTGAAAATTTCACAAAATAAAATAAAAAACTTGTATAGAAAAGTTAGACTAATTTATTCTGTAGGTAAACAAAACCTACACTTTTTAGTTATCGGGACAAGAGTATAAGCTGAATAAACAATAAGTATTGTTACCGCAATTCAATCTTGACATTTGACCAGCCAATTTCCTAAATAAACGATGCTTGAAGCTTTTCGCTGTGTTAACTAAAATTTTAATTAAGGTTACCGTAGTTTTTTTTTAGTTTTTTGTGACTAACTAAAAAAGTTACCAAAAGTATTTTTTCAGTGATAATGAAATTAAGAGTGAGTCAAGACAAAAAATCGTTAACTATGAAGGGAAAACTACTACAACTTGAAATTTAAAAATTTGTATAGATGGCTCTTATTAGACGTTGTGTCAAATAGGGTCGAGTTTAATTTTAAAGTAACTTTACCAAAAAAATAGAAAAAGTTTGTTAAATAAATCAATTCAGAGCTGGGCAGGAATAATGTCTCCCGAAGCACAAATATATATTCGCCATTTCTTTTCCCGATGCAAATGAAGAACTCAAGTTCCTTAAAAAAATAAATATATGGTCCGGCGCAAACAAAAATAGATTTCATTTTTATTAGACAGAAAGTTTTAATAAATCCCCTAATACAAATTTTTAGATTTAAATTTATCAGTTTCCTCTTAAATGTCACATGAAATTTCCTATTGATAAAATCAAAGGAGAAATTAAAAAAAAACACTAACTATAACTTATAATTGTTTATTAACTCAGACACTATGTATGTGGTGAGTTTTTGCAACTTAATGTCACTTCTCTGCTTTTCATTTCGGTACGGATGTTTGAAATCCATTTTTTCCGTTGCCGTCCTCGTTTATTTCTTTCTGCTGGTGTCCAGTTCTAAACCTTTAATGATATCCTTTCTTCGCTCATTCGTTGCAGGTGTCCACACCATTTTAATTGCTTTTCAGTAAATCATCCAGTGTCGTATTTTTTACTTCCATTCTTTCTCTGATGGTGTCTTTTCTCACATGGTCAAGTAAAGTTTTACCGGAGCTTCTTTTCCAGTACATTATTCGGTTGAAAGAGGTTTTTGTGACATATTTTCATCTGTGACCCACACTTCTCTCCCATACGTCAGTAATGGCGGAATTATAGCCTGATATATCCTTCTTTTTGTTTTCTTTGTTAGGTTCTTATTCCACAAGATTGGATGTAGCGCTTCAATCATATTTTTTCCTTTTCCTATTTTCTTGAGTATATTTTTATTATATTTTCCATCTTCATCCATTGTAATTTCAAGGTATTGGAAAAAGAGGTAGCAAACATTAAATCCTATTTACAACAGAATGGTTATCCTTTAAAATTAATTGACAATATTATAAATAACTTTAGAAAAACGACCACTGGACAGCAAGAAACACATTCCTTCTTCACAATTCCATACGTTAAGGGAACCTGGGAGAAAATAAAATGAATTGTCAGTAGTTATAATATAAAAACAGCCTTTAAATCGGGAAATACACTTAGAACTCATTTAACAAAAACAAAACCGGAAAGTATCGATAAGAAAGAATATGTTTACAAAGTTCCATGTGAGTGTGGTGAAATATATATTGTAGAAACCAAACCACCACTAGAAGTTAGAATTAAGGAACATAAAAGTCATAAACATAAAGGGAAACGTCGAGCTCAGGTATTGCAGAACACGATTGGGATAAACAACACCACATAAAATGATTTGAAGCTGCGGCAATATATATGGAACCCAACGTGAAAAAAAAAGATAATTTATAGAAGCAGCTTACATTACAAATAATAATGGAATCTTCAGTAAATCCAGTGTTAAGACGCCTAATCATTGACAACCACTACTTTATAACATCAAATCATTGAGGTGTGTACACTGAAGCGAAACTGTGCGCTTCAATGGACACAGTCTCTAAATAAGCTTGTAGCCTTAAGACGAAACATTCATTTTATACTTAATAATGATTATGATACAACCTAATCGAAATTTCGTAAAAATAAAGAAAAGTGAAGACGAGCCCGACAACCACATTTTAGTCAATCTTCAACATTGTCTACAACCTTTAAACAAATATTCCCAAGTTGTTTTCGATCATGTTATTCATAAGAAAAATGTTTTCAAAAAATTCCGTTTAACTGAAATCATCATAGTTTTAGTGTTTGTTTGAAGGTCATAGACAATGATCTTTCTTGCGAAGTAGTAGATATCTGTTGGACTTCCATTGTCTTTATTTTTGTTGAATATCACGACGTTTCGGCTAGTAGTTATCTCTAGCCGTTTTCAAGTGAAACTAAATAAATCCCTTAGCTACATGACTATTTATACTAAAAGTAAATGCAGTAGAGTGTGAGTGAGAAGACCAGACTTTAGCAGAAAGAACATCTTTACCACCGCACGCCATTATGGACTTGTTAGAAAGTTGTTTTACTAATTCCTATGTTCAAGAAAAGGAAAAATTCTACATCCAGGATGATGGACTACCAATGGGATCTTCACTCTCACCGGTGGTCGCAAATATTTTCATGGAATGGTTCGAGACGTTTGCAATTGAATCCACAACTAAGAAACCAAAGTTATGGCTCAGATACGTAGACAATACTTTTATTATTTGGAGTGGAAACGACGAAGAACTTTGAAACTTTCTTTTTCATCTCAACAATATCAGCCCAACTATTAAACTCACCATGGAGAAAGAAGTAGAAAATAAATTACCATTTTTAGATGTCTTGGTTGAAAGAAATGGCAGAGAAATTCGAACTTCGATTTCCAGAAAAGCCACGCACACAGGACAATACCTTAATTATTTATCTAATCACTCCAACAACACCAAACAAGGAATTATAAGAAATCTCGTAGATAGAGCCTTAACTCTCTGCAACTCCAACAAGAACTTGATGAAAGTGTTAGATTACATTAAAAATGATCTGACAGCCAACGGATACCCAGTATATCTAGTGGATAAATTTCTTGAACAACTCAGAAATAGGACAATATCGACAACGAATGAAAAACGAAAACCATTATGGAACATCCCCTATGTTAAAGGCATTTCAGAAAAAGTTAGAAGGATAGGAGAACGATATAAAATCAACGTTGTTTCCAATTCAAATAACTCTCTGAGAAGTCGGCTCACTTGGGTTAAACCAACAACTCAAAGAGACATGAAGAACTGTGTATATCAGTTACCATGTGAATGTGGCAATTCCTACATTGGCGAAACAAAGAGACCTCTTGACGTAAGGATCAAAGAACACCAAAAATGCACATCTCGAGGAGAAACAGAAAAATCTGGTACCGCCAACCATGCCTGGACTCATGGACACCACATAACATGGTCTGAAGCTAAAATACTACACCGAGAACAACATTGGAGAAAACGGAAATTCAAAGAAGCCGCGGTTATACATCAGAACCCGAGTTGTTTTAGTAAACCATCTTTAGATATAAGAGAAGTGTGGAAATCACTTCTTAGTAATTGTAAACTAAAATTAAATGCAGCATAAAAAATGGGAATTGGCCATAACAGGCATGACTGCACCCATCTCACTCACACTCTACTGCATTTACTTTTAATATAAATAGTCATGTAGCTAAGGGATTTATTTAGTTTCACTTGAAAACGGCTAGAGATAGCTACTGGCCGAAACGTCGTGATATTCAACAAAAATAAAGACAATGGAAGCCCAACAGATATCTACTACTTCGCATCATAGTTTTACTTAGTTTCAAATAATAAGTAATATCCACTTTGTTTTGTGAAGATATCTCGATTAGGACTTGAGATAAAAAAATAAATTTGTTTTTTCGAAAACCCAGAAACACGTCACGTATGCTATTCATAAAAAAATATTTTTATTTAATTTCATTACTTTTTTTTAAGGTTAAAATACGTGAATAAAGTGAAGGAATAAATATGAAGTGCTATGCGTGGAGGGGAATATAGTTTTACTTCGTTTCAAATAATAAGTAATTTCGATTTTGTTTTGTAAAGATTAATTAGAACTTGTGATGTTTATAAAAAAACTGTTTTTGGGATAAATTTAAGGCACGGTTTTTGCTCCTTTATTTCCGTGTTTTCTACAGTTGGACACTTCGGGGATCTTCCTTGTTAGATTTGTCGATCATATAAATTTACGCTTGCAGGAAGTTTATATAAATTTAAAACTCTTACTACTCAATCGCGACATATTAAATATGGTCTTTAGTTAATGCTATGTAATGCTTTAGGAGTTTTTCATGTTAACTATTGTCCTGTTCTAGTATATGGACCGTGTGGTGCACAAATAGCTAATTGGCAAATTCACTGGATGTTTATGCCAAATCAAAAAAAGATCATTTATTATGATGAAGGCCACTAATAAATACGAAAACATCAAAATAGTACAAACTAAGATAAAATAATTAAAACGTAGAAATAAAAAGTGCAGCAAATTATTTGTTAAAAATATTTTCATACAAACCTTGGAACACTTAATAATACATTCTGAAAATACTAAAGATGATATTCTTAATACAGTTACATAGTGAAATTTATTTAATTTATGTTGTTTAACACAGATCTTAAGATTACTTTTTGATTTATACATTTTGTGTTAAAATTTCTCTAAATTTCAGTAAAGTATCAGATTTTTAACAATAATGATTTGAAATACCTTCTATTTCCCTTATTTACTCACTTGTCAGAGATACCATTTTGTCGATGTATGAAATAATGGAATCGCCCTGAGGTCGTTATGGGAAATTGTTTTTAGGGTCACTAAAGGTTACAAATATGTATAACCAACGATTGTAAACAAGTTATGTATGGTGCACTCGATAATTAATACTTTGAGTACCTTTATACGACATTTCATTAATTCCATTCAGAAATTGAACCAGAGTACGTGACTATACCACTTCTATGGCTTATTAATGTTTTTCATATGCTATTAACTTTACATACTCCATTATACATCTTAAAGTGCTTTTAAAATCTATTGTTTAAAGAAGAAAACAAAGCCATATCATTCCTTATTATTTTAAAACAATAAAATGTGCAAAATTTAATTTCTAATGCAGTTCAGAAAATTGCACTAGAAAGAAAAAATAAATTATCAATTATTGCTTGTTACAATTAATTTACTTTGATTTTGTGTTTTTATGTTTTATCCTAGTCAAGAACGTCTTTGCACCCTTTGAAAATAATATGTATAAATTGTAAATAAATAGTTTATTTCATTCTTTTTAGTTTTAATTGGTCTTTAATAGAGCCGACTTAATAATAAAAATCAAAATTTTAATAATAAATAAATTTGCCGTGTTTAAATAAACCCCTGGACAAAATTAACGCAATAATATGAAATTATACAAAAAATTAATTTATCTTTTTCTTATGCCACTTTTGAAATTCATCTATTATTTGAGTAGTAGGTTTTGAATATTTTGTTTTGTTGTTAATGACAGCAATCAAAACAATTGGTTTGGATTTACAGTTTTAAAGAATTTTTTAGAAGATAAACAATTTTACGCAACTCTTATTATAGATTTTCTTCAAATTTAAGCTTACAATTTGTTTACTTTTTTGAAAGTAATACGTTTTTATAGTAGACTGTTTTATTTGTGACTTCGAAAAATTTGAGAAATGAATCGAAAAAGGATTTTAACTGAATAGGAGGTAGTGCGAGCATCAGTTTTATTGGACAAGGGATATTGTCAGAGTTATGTTGCCAATTTGTTAGACAAACATCATCCCACAATAAGTCGTATGGTAAGACGTTTTGACTGAAGTAGAAACTTATTCTGGAAGGTCATGAAAAGGGCAAAAACGATGCACTAACGACCGAGATGAACGTTTTCTTAGACAATATGCTTTAAGAAATAGAACTGCCACAAGTTCTATGATAAGAAACGAACTCGAAGCTAGATTAGACAGTAGGAGACCAACCACTGCACCCTTACTTACTAGAGAGGACAGAGTTGCCGGGTTACATTTTGCTCGAAAGCATCAAAATTGGTCTGTGGATGATTTAAAACAAGTTTTCTTCAACGGTGAAACTAGGGTTAGCCTAAAACATCCAGGTGGTCGTGAGGGAGTATAGCGAAGACCAAGAGAGAGGTTTATTATTCGCAATATTTCTGCAAGAATTCCATTTGGCGGTGGCTCTGTTATGTTCTGGGGTGGCATCTGTCTTGTTTATGAAAGATAACGCCCGACCTCACGTGACTAGAGAGGTACTCGATTATCTTAATCAAGTTGACATACCAATTATGCAATGACCACCAAAAAACCCAGATCTGAATCCGATCGAACATGTATGGGATTAACTAAAAAGAAATGTGAAACGTCATATACCTGCACATAGAATTCTGACGGAACTTGAAGATGCATTTATCACCGAATGGGAACAGATTCCTCAAGATTTTATCCAAAATTTAATGCTACTAGTGTCCCAGTTATACCATTAATTTATTTCTTTTATCTTTTCATAATTTCAACGATTTTGTTGTGTCTTAAGAATAATTTTAATTAAAATCTTAACGGACATATTGCAGCAAATTCACTTTTAAAGTATCCGAAAATGTTTTTTCTAACTTTCAATGAAACTAATGTCCATAAAAAATTATTAAAATTAAATAATTATGGCGAAAAAAAAAAGATAAAAGAAATTCAGAACACTAATGAACAGCGCAATACAGGCATAATTGTAGACAACAAAGGCCAGATCTTAATCGGGATTGAAGACAGACTAAGAAGATGGAAAGAATATGTGCAAGAACTGTTCGAAGACACAACAAGAACACCACCCGAAATAAACAATCTCTACGGTCCCGAAATAACAAGTGAATAAGTTAAAATGGCCATTAAACGACTTCAAGATGGGAAATCGACGCATTGGGAAATTTTGAAGTTATTAGAGGCCTCACAAAACACAACTCTCACCAGGTTATTCTACAACATATATGAAACTTGACATTTACCGAAAGACTGGCTGCTATCAATATTCATCCCAATTCCTAAAGAAAACAACACAAATTAGTTTAATGAGTCACTCACTTAAAGTACTCCTTAATATCATTCACTCTCGCATTTACACCAAATTAGAAGAACACCTTCGTGAGGTGCAATTTCGATTCAGAGCAGGCCTTGGAACAAGGGAAGCACTTTTCAGCTTGCAAGTACTAATACAAAGAGCCAGAGCTGTCATCTGCGAAGCATTTGCATGTTTCATTGATTTTGAGAAGGCGTTTGACATGGTGCCGCACGGAAAACTAATGGATATTCTAAAAACATCAGGAATTGATAGTAAGGATATAAGATTGATCTCAAACCTGTATCCTCAACAAAAAGCAATAGTGCGCCTCGACAACGAACTGTCCGATAGTTTTGTAGTCGGAAAGGGAGTTCAACAGGGATGCATATTGTCACTGGAATTGTTTCATATATTTTCCAAGAATAGCTTTAGAAGAGCCTTGGATGAATTAAAAGACTGAATTGTTGCAAATGGTCAACTTATCAATAATATTACATGTGCAGATGACACGATACTGCTAACAGACAGTGCGAAGGGTTTCCAGAGAGTGATGGATAATGTTGTGGAGGCGTGCAACGAATACAGACTAAAATAAATTATAAAAAGACTAAAATAATGGTTATTAGCAAGAACATCAACATAAACGCCCACTTTACAGTAAACGATGCACCATTAGAGAAAGTGGACAAAATATGCTACCTGGGTTGCAATATCAGGACTACGATTACGAAATAAGAACTCGTATTGAAAAAGCCAGAAGCACATTTAAGCGCCTTAAGAAAGTATTTTGTAACCTCTCTCTGAATATCAATATACGCATAAATAAGAATTCCCAGATGCTACGTCTTCAGTGTTCTCCTCTGCTGAAGTCTTACCGAGGCTGCCGCCAAACGCTTAGAGGCATTCGAAATATGGTGCTACCGACGCATGTTACGGGCCTGATACACACACCATAAAACTATTATTCCGATTCTTGAGATGCTCAGAAAGGAAAGGAAATTATTACTACTATAAAGAATAGAAAACTGGCTTACTTTGGCCACATTATGTCTACTGAAAAATACAGACTTCTGCAATTGATATTACAGGGTGCATGCATATATCCTGGCTGGCTTAACATCAACTGACCTACTACAAGCTGCAGGAAATAAGATAAGATGGGCCAACGTGGTCGCCAACATCATAAGAAGATAGGAACCTTTAGAAGAAGAAGCGATTTGTATGATTTAATATGTTATTGCGTTAATTTTGTCCATGAGTGTAGTTGCCTATATGTTATTCTCCTTTCAGGTACAGAAAACAGAAAAAATATATAGAAACAGTATATTTCCTGCAAATAAAACTCTTGTTCTCTCTCCATACGAGTTTCAAGCACCTCATGGTTTGGTCAGTGGAGCTGTATCGAACCTAGAGCAACATTCGCAAGAAACAACTATCGAAATGATATCTATACATTCACCGGATTAGTGCGAAATTTTAAAAACGAAATTTTAGTAAGAAATAGATAAATTTGCCGTGTTTAAATAGTTGCCTTATGTTAGTTTCCTTTCAGGTAGAGAAAAAGGAATGAATATATAGAAACAGTTTATTTCCTGCAACTACTCTTATCCTCTCTCCATACGCGTTTCGACCACATCATGGTCTCGTCAATGGAGCTGTATCAAAAGTTAAGCTTAAAACTTCTAGCATTCTTGCATAAAACCATCATGAAAATATTTTTATTGAATACGCTTGGAAGAAGATAAATATTAGTGATCGACAGATACCGGTACCGATATGTCATTATATTGGCTGAAAGAACGATTATCAGTATGGACCGATATAGAGAAAATATATCGGCTTGCCGGCCGAATAAATTCTGATGTTAACCAAATAGAATTGAAACGTTAATAAAGTTATTTCATACACTGGCGAGTAAAAAATTTAGGCCACTAAAGAAATTACAAATAATGTTAGGAGTAATAATAATAAGGAAATTGGTATGAAACAAGCTAAACGAATTGACCATCGCACTATGAAAGCCGAATTGACAACCGAATTTGTCAGAAGGGTAAGACGGGTGTTACGAACTAGTCTAAATAGTAGAAATTTGTTTAAGGCGCTCAACACGTACGCATGCTCTGCGCTTAGCTACTCTTTTGGAATAGTAAAATGGAGCAGGACGGACATCGAAGGCCTGCAAAGAAAAATAAGAGCACTCCTAACAAAAGCACACAAACACTACCCTCGGAGTGCTATTGAACGTACAATGCTTCCAAGACACCAAGGAGGAAGATTATTGGTCGATATTGGTAAGCAGCTCGATCAACAAATAATAAACTTACGTTCTTATTTCCATAGGTTAGCTGACTCTTCCACACTACATCGAGCAATATGCGAGGCAGACAATTCAACGCCGCTACAGCTGAGGGAACGGGATATTGCTTCTCACCATCAAACAGACCAAGAGAAGTTGCAAGCCTGGCTACAGAAGCCACTTCATTGACTGCATCCAAATGAGGTCAACCAGGACAATGTCGACAACTTAGCGTCGAACTACTGGTTGATTTCGGGACAAATGTTTTCGGAAACGGAGGGCTTCTTGTTAGCTATCCAAGACCAGGTTATTCCGACGAAGAACTATCGGAAATACATTATCAGAGATCCCTCAATAGAAAATGACCAATGTAGATATGGCTGTCGAACATCAGAGACGATCCAGCACATAACTGGAGGATGCCAAGCATTTGCCGCAACCGAGTATAAGGAAAGACACGATTCAGCTGCTAAGATACTCCACCAAGAGTTAGCGGATAAGTTAAAACTATTGCAGGTAGGAAAGGTGCCTTACTACAAATATAATCCAGAGCCTATGCTTGAAAACAACGAGTTCAAGTTATACTGGGATCGAACGGTCCTAACAGATCAAACAGTTGCTCATAACAGGCCAGACATTATACTAATAGATAAAATTTCCAAGCGAACTACACTAGTCGACATCGCTGTACTGAACAACAACAACCTAAGGTCAAAATACAACGAGAAGATCGCCAAATACAGAGATCTGGAGGTGCAAATCCGCAACAACTGGAGTGATTCTAAAGAACCTCCTGCAGAACATCAAGGGACTGGGCCTTAGTGAGCATCTGTATAAACCGATGCAGAAAGCAGCTCTCCTAGCAACCGCGCGAACCGTCCGAAAGTTCATGGGAAATATAGCAGACCACGCCACCTAGGACCCAATAACATGGAAAGGGTCTCCACAGAGCTTCATAGTTTTGGTGTCTTTGTGTACCTGGTGTGAGTGAATAATCCCTGGAGGAAGTGCGAAGCCGTTTGGCTTGTAAATAAGATAAGGAAATTGTACTAGTAGACACTTAACCCTTTGTTTTCCGAGAAATTTTATCTGTCATATTTGTTATCTGTCATGTATTGATCTTGTATTTATGACTTTATGAAATAGCGTGCATTCTCTCTAATTAAAAATTCACATTTCGTTGCCTATTTTCCACTAAGTGTTGGTTTCTCTGTAAAACTTATCGGCCCCACGGTGTAGTTTTTATTTACCAGGTATAATGCCTTTAGATCATATTGTTGTGGCAAGAATTGTAGCTTTCATACAAGATGGTCGAGGACAACGTGAACTGCAAAAATTGTTGGTAAGAGCCTTTTTGCTGTACATAATGTGTAGCAGTGCTATGACGAGACTGGCATAATAACCAGAAAATCAGGATCCGAACGAGAAAGAGTAATCTCCCAAATAGATGACCGTTTTTTGGTGTCGGCAAGTTTGCGAAAAAAGTTAGAAATGTAAATATTAGTGAATGAGCGCTTAGGAGAAGGCTTCGTGTTGCTGGATTGTCTTGTAGAAGGATGGCTACAGATCCGCCATTGCAATGCCGGCATCGAATTGCAAGATTGACTTTTGCCAAAATCAGTGAGCTTCAAATTTATATAATCAGCTGTCTGGTAAGTACCAGCAAAATTATTTACATACTATTGTAAAAGTGCTCATTCCAATAAAACGATGGAATAAAAATTACTTATTTTGTAATAATGTCAAAATTTCAAAAATGTAAAAAACTGCAGCTTCTCATAAATTCAGTCTCTGTATATTGATATATTCTTTTTAGTCCGGTGAATTATATTTTAAAATATAATAATATAAGGGTAGTTAATTGCCCCGAGCGTCATCGATTTTAATTTATTTTTTTCATTAAAACTCTTAATAAAAATACCCTTAGCATGTCAGAATAAAATTTGCTTACACTTTTATTTTTGAACCGCCTTAGGCAGTATTTTCAAAAACAACTTTTCCACTAAAAACTTTACTATGAACACACCTAAACTGTGTGTTTTGAATCATTATAAATAACATATTTTAATAAACTAGAGGTGGTTCCGAAAGGGTTCAGCATCACTGAATAGTTCTTCGATATCGGAAACTTGTCCGAGTAAGTTTTGTCTTATTTGTTGTAATTATTAGACCTTATTTTGGTATGATTCTTATATTTACTTTTACTATTTTTTGATTTACAATCCAAACGCTCTCCCTCCAGGGATTATTCACTCATACCAGGCATACAAAAACACCAAAAGTATGAAGCTCTGTGGAAACCCTTTCCATGTTATTGGGTCCTAGGTGACTTTGTCTGCTGTATTTCCTACGAACTTTCGGACGGTTCTCGTGATTGCAAGGAGAGCTGCTTTCTGCATAGGTTTATACAGATGCTCACTAAGGTCCAGTTTCTTGATGTTCTGCAGGAGGTTCTTTGGTATCACTCCAGTTGTTGAGAGTATTATGGGAATCGTTTGGACGCTGTTCATTGCCCATTGTTTTCGGATTTGGACCTCCAGATCTCTGTATTTGGCGATCTTCTCGTTGTATTTTGACCTTAGGTTATTGTTGTTAGGTACAGCAATGTCGATTAGTGTGGTTCGCCTAGAAATTTTATCTATTAGTATAATGTCTGGTCTATTATGAGCTACTGTCTGATCCGTCAGAACCGTTCAGTCCCAATATAACTTGAATTGGTTGTTCTCAAGAATAAGTTCCGGATTGTACTTGTAATAAGGCACTTTTCCTACCTGTAATAGGTTTAACTTTTCTGTTAACTCTTGGTGGAGTATCTTAGCGGCTGAGTCATGTCTTTCCTTATACTCGGTTGCGGCAAACGCTTGGCATCCTCCAGTTATGTGCTGAATTTTCTCCGATGTTCGACAGCCATATCTGCATTGGTCATTTTCTATTGAGGGATCTCTAATGATGAACTTTCGATAGTTCTTCGTCGGAATATCCTGGTCTTGGATAGCTAACAAGAGCCCTCCGTTTCCGGAAACATCTGTCCTGAAATCAACCAGTAGTTCGACGCTGAGTTGTTGACATTGTCCTGATTGACCTCATTTGGATGCCGTCCACAATGGGCTAAGTGAATCGCCCTGAAATATTCCCCACCGGAAATGGCCCCGGTTTTGAATTTTTAAATGGAACACCCTGTATATTTTAACATTTTTGGATTTCTGAGACAATTCTAAATCAGAATGTGACATTTTAAAAACTTTTTACGTCTACTTCATTTTTTAGAGCCACTTTTAAAATTGCATCTAGGTGGCCATGATCGGACGCAAACTAATCTAAGGGCCTTAGGTGATGTCAAAAAAATACAATCGCAAAGTTTTAATTACTAGTATGAAAGACAGGAATAAGACAAGTTGACAAAATTACGTTTTCATTTCTAACTATTAATTTTCAAATGGCGACCCCTTTTTGACAACTACTTGTCGAAAAAAGCATTCTTTGACGAATCTAACGGTACTAATTTATTTGCGATTGGATTGGACATAAGAACAGAAATTAAATGTTATTAAGCAAGACACTGGATAATTTATTTACTTATGACAAGTGCGCCATGGACAGCCATGATGCATAATAATGTGCAACTGTTTTTATCAAGTCTTCTTTGGAAAACAAAGCACTCACTTAAGTAGATAATGACAGTGACATACGCTCTAAGAACAGACGTAAAAGTTTCTTAATTTTCGTTAAGTTTAGTGTAAATTTTCGTTAAAATAATGTATACTCAAAGTAAAAAAGTGGATATGTTATTAATATTTGGAGAGTGTCATAGAAATTCAAGGAACGCTGCCGAGTTGTATGCTCATAGATATCTGAATCGGCAACATCCAGCCCATCAGTATTTTCCGTATGTCGAGACTCGTTTTAGGCAACAGAAGTTTATCATAAATGAAGAGATTGAGATTAACGTACTTGCTATGGTTGAGGTTGATAAAACAGTTTTGTTAAGAAAAATTAGTCAAGAACTGCAGATAAGTTATGAATCAGCAAGAAAAATACTGAAAAAACATGGATATCGAGCATTTAAATATCAGTTACATCAACATTTGTATACTGAGGATGGCGATAGACAGGTAGTGTTTTGTGATTGGCGGCTTCAAAATCATACAGTTAACCCAAATTTTATCGATTTTATTCTATTTTCCGACGAATCCCGATTTACAAATAATGGTATGTTCAATAAGCAAAATACTCGGTACTGGGCCCAACAAAATCAACATGAAATGAGAGAGGGCAATTTTCAAGAAAGATTTGGCGTCAATGTCTGGGCTGGTATCGTTGGAAACAGAATAATTGGGCCAATATTGTTTCAAGGTCAGTTAACAGGGGTTAGATACTTAGGTTTTCTTCAAAATGAAATCGAAAATCATCTCAATGATATACCTTTAGCAGTTTTACGGCGAATTTACTTTCAACAAGATGGAGCACCGCCTCACAATACTAGAGAAGTTCTTAATTATTTAATAGAGCATTTTAATAATCGAATTATTGCAACCAATGGTCCGGTACGGTGGCTAGCCCGCTCACCAGATCTTACTGTGCTCGATTTCTTTGTCTGGGGATATGTTAAAGATAGGGTTTACTATGGAGCAGCCCCAGCTACTCTTGAAATATTAGAAGAAAGAATTTTACGGGCATTTAGAAGTATAACGCCCCAAATGCTACAAAACGTGTTGAGAGAAACAATTGAACGAGCTGAAATGCGTCGTGAAAAAGAAGGAATGCACTTTGAACATTTACTACACTAAACTTTTTAACAAATTCAGCTACTGTACTTTCAAATATTTTAAGTGCTTCGTCTAAGTTATTAGTTTATTTTGTTAGTTTTTTGTTAATTTTGTTAAATTTTTAATCCAATTACTGTCTTTCATACTAGTCACTAAAACTTTGCGATTGTATTTTTTTGACATCACCTAAGGCCGTTAGATTAGTTTGCGTCCGATCATGGCCACCTAGATGCAATTTTAAAAGTGGCTCTAAAAAAATTAAGTAGACGTAAAAAGTTTTTAAAATGTCACATTCTGATCTAGAATTGTCTCAGAAATCCAAAGATGTTAAAATATACAGGGTGTTCTATTTAAGAATTCAAAACCGGGGCCATTTCCGATAGAACCGGAAGTGACCGGAAAGTGGAAAATATGCGAAAACTCTCCTCTTCATATAATATTTACCTGTATCAATTCTCATTTTGATAACATAATACTCTAGAAATTATGACTTGTCTAATAGATTCGTTGACACCCGGTATAAGAAAATTGCATTGTGCGATTGCCGTCATTCTATCCGTTGGATCGAAACGAATCTTTTGACATTCGATTGGATTTTTCATTCTGCAACTTCTCATTCCATTCAGTATGGAAAATAAATTTTAATAACCCAATTTTACTATTGCAGTTATTGTTCCTAATGACTACACTGGCTGTTCGCTAATTTATTCCGGTTTTTAGAAGGAGTGCGCAGGAAGAAAAAGGTTGGGAACCGCTGTTCTAGAGCATTATCGTAACAATCTAACTGTAACTCTAAAATGAAATTTTAATTTTTTTGATGGTATTCTCAAACTAGAACTGATATGTATACCATAAATATGCGGAGCAGTATATAAACTAGAGTACTTAACAAACCCAAATGTAAATTAATTTTAAATTGCAACAAGCGCTTGCGGTATTGCTTTACATTAAGGCGTTATAAGCTTTATTTTATAGAATTCCTTGAAGTAAAACAAATATAAAATTACGCCTCATCTACTTCCCAGAAAGCATACTTATCTATTCCGTTCACACGAAATTTTGTTGAATTTGTGAAAGAAAATTTGTTTACAAGTTTTCGAGTTTTGTTACACAATTGCTTATGCTTTAAATTATTTATTTTAATTAAGTGTCCGTATACGGAACAATTAACAGGGACGCAGTCAGGAAAGTAATTAAAAATGCCTAATCCAGTTAATTTAATTATTTCTATGTAAAATGTTTTAAACATTGAACGCGCTAAATGTAAATAATATTTGAGTAAAATGGAAAAATACCAATTCACCCATATTTAACTGAAAAACAATTTCAACTCCTGTGATTACAGATTTTATCATCTTACAGATGCGACAGCTTTGATGGTGGCTTTAAATTTAAAAGGCCCTTATATCGTCGTAACCTTGCTTGCATATGGAGAGAGAACCAGAGTTGTATTTGCACTAAATAATATGTTTGTATATGTTATTTTCTTTATCTGCTTGAAAAGGAGATTACATAGAATATAGGCAATTATTTAAACACGGCAGAAAAGAGATTTATTTATTTCTTGTTGAAAACTGAATTATTTAGATTTTGCACTACTCCAGTGAATGTAAAGATGTCGTTTGACTGGCAATATTTTTCAGTCTGACATGGAAAAGTCGTCAGGCTTAATATCCTGCCGACATGTCTCGGAGTTTATATTTTTTATAATTTAGATTTTATCATCTTACAGATGCTACAGCTTTGGTGGTGCCTTTGAATTTAAAAGGCCCTTATATCGTCGTAACCTTGCTTGCATATGGAGAGAGAACCAGAGTTGTATTTGCACTAAATAATATGTTTTTATATGTTATTTTCTTTATCTGCTTGAAAAGGAGATTACATAGAATATAGGTAATTATTTAAAAACGGCAGAAAATAGATTTATTTATTTCTTACTGAAAACTGAATTGTTTAAATTTTACACTACTCCAGTGAATGTAAAGATGTCGTTCGACTGGCAATATTTTCAGTCTGACATGGAAAAGTCGTCAGGCTTAATATCCTGCCGACATGTCTCGGAATTTATATTTTTTATAATTTAGATTTTATCATCTTATAGATGCGACAGCTTTTGTGGTGCCTTTGAATTTAGAAGGCCCTTATATCGTCGTAACCTTGCTTGCATATGGAGAGAAAACCAGAGTTGTATTTTGCACTAAATAATATGTTTTTATATGTTATTTTCTTTATCTGCTTGAAAAGGAGATTACATAGAATATCGGCAATTATTGAAACACGGCAGAAAATAGATTTATTTATTTCTTACTGAAAACTGAATTGTTTAGATTTTACACTACTCCGGTGAATGTAAAGATGTCGTTCGACTGGCAATATTTTTCAGTCTGACATGGAAAAGTCGTCAGGCTTAATATCCTGCCGACATGTCTCGGAATTTATATGTTTTATAATTTAGATTTTATCATCTTACAGATGCTACAGCTTTGGTGGTGCCTTTAAATTTAAAAGGCCCTTATATCGTCTTAACCTTGCTTGCATATGGAGAGAGAACCAGAGTTGTATTTGCACTAAATAATATGTTTCTATATCTTATTTTCTTTATCTGCTTGGAAAGGAGAATACATAGAATATAGGCAATTATTTAAACACGGCAGAAAATAGATTTATTTATTTCTTACTGAAAACTGAATTGTTTAAATTTTACACTACTCCGGTGAATGTAAAGATGTCGTTCGACTGGCAATATTTTTCAGTCTGACATGGAAAAGTCGTCAGGCTTAATATTCTGCCGACATGTCTCGGAATTTATATCTTTTTATAATTTAGATTTTATCATCTTACAGATGCTACAGCTTTGGTGGTGCCTTTGAATTTAAAAGGCCCTTATATCGTCGTAACCTTGCTTGCATATGGAGAGAGAACCAGAGTTGTATTTGCACTAAATAATATGTTTGTATATGTTATTTTCTTTATCTGCTTGAAAAGAAGATTACATAGAATATAGACAATTATTGAAATACGGCAGAATATAGATTTATTTATTTCTTGTTGAAAACTGAATTATTTAGATTTAACACTACTCCAGTGAATGTAAAGATGTCGTTCGACTGGCAATATTTTTCAGTCTGACATGGAAAAGTCGTCAGGCTTAATATCCTGCCGACATGCCTCGGAATTTATATTTTTTATAATTTAGATTTTATCATCTTACAGGTGCTACAGCTTTGGTGGTGCCTTTGAATTTAAAAGGCCCTTATATCGTCGTAACCTTGCTTGCATATGGAGAGAGAACCAGAGTTGTATTTGCACTAAATAATATGTTTGTATATGTTATTTTCTTTATCTGCTTGGAAAGGAGAATACATAGAATATAGGCAATTATTTAAACACGGCAGAAAATAGATTTATTTATTTCTTGTTGAAAACTGAATTATTTAGATTTTACACTACTCCAGTGAATGTAAAGATGTCGTTCGACTGGCCAGGCCTAATATCCTGCTGACATGTCTCGGAATTTATATTTTATATAAACAATTTCGTTCGATACGGCTCACTGACAAGACCATTAGGTCGTCGAAACCCGTATGGAGGGAGAATGAGAGTTGTATTTGCAGAAAATAAACTGTTTGTATATAGTTCTTTCCTTTATGGTCGTAAAAGTACTCAATATCTGTTATAATTTCATTCAAAATTGGTATTTGGCGAATCCTCAGAATCATAGGACCTTTTGTTGTTCGATTTAGTGTGGTTTACGACATAAAACGGGTACCTTGTATGCTCTTAGAAACTCAACTAAATTCAAAACTAAAACCGAAGAATAAAATTTTTACAAAAAAAAGTTGATCAGACTTTTAAAAGAGCCTTATATTTTTATATCAAATTAAAATTTTTTACGTCGGCGCCAAGTTATTACTAACATGAGATACATACAAACTACGGCAAGGCAACAATTATAAAGAAAGTATTTCTTAATCATTTTACGTGAACCACAACATTTTGTTAGATATTAATTTGGAGCGAACTTCAAAAATTTCAATTGCATATAAAAATGTATCTTGTTATTTTTTGCTTTTTACCGCTTTTTAAAAGTTTGTTTTTTTATAACATGTTTCTAATTACTTAAAAACTGTATCATTAGCATACGGGAATATAAAAATTCTGCAAATTACTGAATTTTATTTCCTCGATAAGAATTTTGGTTATTCTTTGGGTAATAAAGGATTATAAATTAATTGATTACTAAACACCTTGTATATGCTGTATTTTTTATTATATATTTGCTGTTTTCAAATTCCAAATTGTATTTTTTGTTTGCTTCCGTAAACATGCATACAATTTCGGTATAATGAAATTAAAATCCAATATATATCACTTACAAGCCCTGGGATATACAAATTTAGTTTTTTGTTTGAGGATAAATATTTTTTCATAAACTGAAAATTGAAAACTTGACTTTAATATATTTTCACAAGTTGTGGATTATTATTTCAAAATGCAATAGGAATTCGACAATTGGGATTAATTAATTTTGAAGGTCATTCGGATAATTGAAAATCTGGACAATCGATTTCATAGAAAGAAAAAATAAATCACTGGTGCCTTACAGCGTATAAAAAACATTAAACTTTAAAACAAATGAGGAATCAGTAACCTACAGTGTACCTGTAGGGCAAGCATTATGTTAGGATTTCGTAGTAGTTGTTTTGTCTTTTCTTGCTATGCTATGCTATCCAAAAATATGCAAATTTACATTGCAAAATGCAAAATACGCTAAAGAAGTGGGGAAAAGAAATTTTTTCAAGTGAGGGGCAAACAATTTTCAACACAGCCAATGATTTCGGCCTTTGGACACGCTGTTTTTCGCATATCAACAAATAAATTCTCCAAGGAATGATCCCGATGGTTTTTGCGTAATAATGTTAAATAATAATTTTATTAGGGCGCCAATTTCTTTACATATCTAAGATAACTCAAACTTCAAAATCACGTAGGATTTTTCCAGATTCAACAATTAGCTAAGCTTAGATCATTTTCTGAAAATCACCCTCTATTTTGCTTATAAATAAATTCAATAATTACTCATATTTCTAGACTTTAACTCTGACTTTATTAGGTGAATAAGAAAACTGGTCAAATAAAAACGTAAAAAAATTGTGTTACATTCAAGTTGTTTTCTAAATATCATTTTGGTTTGCTACGGAAAAAGAGAGAATTAAAATGAAAATGAATGCTTCTGTACAAGTGGTTATTTTTTCGGTGTTGATCGCTAATTCTTTTAGGGCAGTGCCTAGGCTAGCTTAGGGGGGGGGGTTATTTATATCTTCAAAGCTCCACCTGTGTTAGGCCCATCGGTAAGAAGAAGCGATAATGTTAACGAAAACAGGAAACAACTAGATCCAAAAATAGAACACCCCGATTCCAAAAACAGTCAAAATCTATATTTGACAATAAAAAAAGGATTCTGATTTACAATCTGTGTGAATTTTAACTTAATCTAAAAGAAATATGTGACTATTTGCTCCCTAAATTACAACAAAGAAACAATGAACAACACTATTGCAAATATGACGTCATCTGCGCCAAACGCCAATTCGGTTAGCTTTAGATTCAGCTTTAGACTGGATAAGCGGCGTTGGATACACTTACTTTTTTTTCACGTTTTCAAGTGTCCTGTAATTGCTCGCAGAAAGTCTTATTAGTTCCCAATCACAGGGGAAAATTAAAGTATACTTTAAATTCGGTAATATCACTGTTTATTATGAAGTTCTAATACCTGAAAGGCAGTTTTATTATCAAATCAAAACACTTTTGGCAACCTGGATAGCCGATGGCCTCTATGGGAGCAGTGGTGTGTTAAGGTGCGTATAAATATGGCGAGTCGAGCGCGTGTCGAGTATGCCTCGAACTCCCAACGAGACTCCTTTTAAATTTTGCCGATTTCTTTGTTATCAAGGGCCATCGTCGATAAATTTGAAAAGAGGTAATAAAATGCAGTTTGGTCACAAGAAGTCAATTTTTTTTATAGTTCTATTGTTTTCGAGTAGCTCGACCGATACTCGCAGCGATCCATTTTCTGTCGGTTTTTTGGTGCGAACTGAAAGGATTTTTTTAATCTAGTGGGACGGGTTTATGACACGCTTTTTCGAAAAAATTTACTTTGCATCAAGACTGAAGACACGAGATTTTCTTACTTTTTTTGTTAATGAAATGAAATTTATTTAGCACTTAGCATTAATTGATTAAAAGTTGTTCATAAGTGAATATGGAGTGATCGGAAGAAAATAGTGGAACCTGAAAATAATTCCAAAATTTTTGAATTATGGTCAAAAATTTTAGAGAAGAAAAGAAGCAAATGTGTGAAATGAAATTGCGTCAGAAAATTCTCAGAGACCAGCGAGAAGAAAATTTCGAGTGCCTCTGCCATATGGAAATGGGCTGCTGATAATATATTTTTTTTTGGAAATGACTGCTTCTATTTTGTTTAACGTATATTGAAAATGTAACGAAGGGATTTTGGTGAAATTTCAGTATTATCCGCTAATATGTTGGAACTATAAATTTTCTAGAAGCTCGAATCCTAATCATTTTTGTATACAAGGTAGTGTGCTATTGTTGTCCAAGTTTGCGTTTTTTATTTAATATACTTTTTACGCTAAAATACCACTGCATAAAAGTGACAAAGCTGTCGTTTTTTCTTCATTGTCAGATAAAGTATGATAATTGTATGCACACCCGTGAAGAGGCATAAACCAAAGCCATAGAAATACTCAGAACAGATTTTATAAATAATTCGACTTTCCGAATTCGGATAAAGCAAGGGGAAGATATTGTATGTCTCTTAAGTATTTATTTGAGGAGAAAGTTGTATACTTAAAAGATAATTAGATTTAAAAGTATACATCTCAGTTGGGCAATTAACAGTAATGACATTTTTAAGTATACTTCAGATGTGTATAAATGTAAGGCCTTGCTATGTTATTGTCTTACAACTTTCAGTGCTAGCTATTGAAAATCTCTACTTTTACTCCAAAACTTAGCGAATCTACAACTTATAGGCGAATTAAGGAAAGGAAAAGTGGAACTATGTCCTAGCCCGAACCGTACCCTAGAAGAAAAAAATTATACGAATTCTTCAAAAACATACTAAGAAGACACGTTCACGAATTATAAAGTTTTTAGATAGAAAATAAAAAGCAAGTCTCGATAAAGTTTTGAAAGTTGTGAAACAAGACTAGAATGCGAAAAACCAATCTGTAGAAAGTGCTGACAAAAATGAATTTCTCGTAGGGAAAGTGAAAATAGAGGTGATACAGAGGAAATACTTTTAGAGAAAACGCTATTTGCGAGAAATTAGAAAATACCACAGGGAAGGCAAAAACATTTATTATCTGGATGTAATCTGTCGCAGTACAGGACACAAAGTACAAGAAATGTATGAAGATAAGAATATAGAAATTTTTCGTGAAGCATTCTTAGAAGGGTTATCGACAGATTTAAAACCCTTATCCGCTCAGGGCCACAAACTCATTACAACTCATATTGGAGGGAATTTATAAGAGTTTTGCAGCAGTTTGAATCGAAATCTACCAAAGATTAACGTGAATAAATGACGGCGGATATCTTTCCAAGATATTTTTATCAAATGATACAACTGATTCCGGAGAGGTCTGTTATAGTTTTGGATAACGCCAGTTATCATTCTAGACTGGTGGAAAAGTTACCAATAACATAGCTGAAAAGGCGGTATTACAGATTGGTTATCAAAAAAACATATTTCCTTTATGAACGGTTTACTAAAGAACTACTTGTAAAAATTGCGAACGAGAAAGAAAGACAATTTAAGAAATATGTGATAGACGAATGTTGTGCTTCGAACACACTAATTAAAATCCATTAAACTTACATGGGCACAACTAATTCGTAACTCGGGATAACCCAAAATGTAAACTATAAGGAATACGTTAATTTCTTAATACATTAAAAAAATTACCAGCGAGGACTGGTGAAACGGCATTAACTATGTTATTAAAGAAAAACTTAATTGAAGTTCGCATCGATGCAGCCACACTCGCCGCGACATCGCCAAACAAACTAGTAAACAAACTGATTAAATTTCGCTTTTTACTTTAAAATATTAAAGATAATTAGAAAATAACACTCCTGAAAAAAGTAGGTGCATTTTTAGCAACCTGAAAACCGCCATATTGAACCGTGAACTGACGACCTACGTATAAGCTTATTTCGAGATTAATTAAGTAATATTTCGAAAATGAGAAAAACTACCTCTTATTTATTTCGGAATATAAAGATATAAGAAAAATATGATGAAAAAAAAATTTCAGTCAATTTAACAGCATGAGGTATCGTAATGATGGCGAGTGAACGGGAAAACACAAACTGGTGTAAAGGCTGATTTCCAAGATTTATCAATAGATCTTGTAAAAGTACAACAAAAAGATATCTTTTTTATTTATAAATATAGGAGATAATATGTAAATAAAATAACTTAAAAAATTAGATTTATTTCTAATGTCCCGGCACCACAGTTATGTTGAACCCCATATAAGCTGATTTCGGGATTCATTATTAAATATTTGGAAAATAAGAAAAAATAACTAAATTTCATTTGGGAATATAAAGAATATAATCAAAACTTGAATATTATTTTTCTTTACCCTTTATTGGTTTACACCGTCCAGGCGCTAGAAATCTCTTTTGGCGCCGGACGTCAACGACGCCGTTCAAACCGACAAAGATCAGTTCGTTTCAAGCTCGGCACGCGCTTGATTCGCCATATTTGTACGCACCTTTATAAGGAGCGCGCCCACTGGTTCGGTTCGGTTCAGACCGCTCGGCTCCGCACAATCGGCCCGTTTTGGTTTACATGTAAATAAATGAGAGCCCGCTCACTGGTTCTGATGCTGAAAGCGCGGAAGCATTCTGGCCGGTCGGAACCAGTGAGCGGGCTCTCATTTATTTACGTGTAAACCAAAATGGGCCGATTGTGCGGAGCCGAGCGGTCTAAACCGAACCGAACCAGGCAAGAAGGCAAAAATTGCCGAAAGGTCTCAAAGCGTTCGACTATTTTAAAAATAGAAATAGGTAGTTTAATCTGTGGTATAGACATAGTGTTTGTATTGTTACTATGTCGGACGAAGAATTGATAGAAAACGTGAGAGCATACAGAATATATAATAATAATAATACGCTCTATACATAGTTGTTGCCTAATAAACTTGAAGTAAATTGTCTAGGCGTTCACGTCACAGTCAAAAAACATTAGTTATTTCACAAAAATCTGTGATGTAATCGTCAAATTTAATTAATTCGACTATATAATACTTTAAAGTAACTGCTAAACGTTCCTCTGGTGGAATCGATTTTCGAAGGTTAGTGTTTTGTTTCCTGAGCGGCAACATATTTAAAATTTCATAAAATTTTATACTAGACATTCTAAAATATTTAAAAAACTTTTCATTGTCGGTCATCAACTCTGGAAATAAATGATAAAATTCCCCGTTAACTTTTCTTTTAAGGTAAATATCATGAACCCAATATCTTTTTCTCCGCTTTTCCTCCACTTCCGCTTCAACACATGCTACAGCAGTCACAACAATATCCTCCTCAGAGTGGGAAGAACTACTCATTTTATTCACTTTTCATCAAAAATAACAGCTCTAGAAACTCTAATGGTTAAAGCAGTTTTAATCACCGTTTAGTCTGAATTGTGCGGAGCCAGTGAGCGGGGGCCATCGGCGTTCTGACTGAAGCGGACGGAACGGACGGAGTCGAGCCGATTCAATGGGCGCGCTGCTTTATATGCCGGCTGTGGCATGCAAATTCAATCTTAGACACGAATGCAAAGTCCCAGTATAATAAAAATTGTTTGCGGCACGTACTTGATTGTCTTTAAGGGTGCACCAAATATTAAAAGTCTCATAGATGGTGAGTTGATTTCTTAGATGTGACCACTTTCACTTCAGTGTACTTAACGAAAAACGACTGCAATAAAAACTTTGTTTATCCTTGCTATCTGGCAAATGATGCCTGAATACACTAAACTATGGTGTTAGCTACAAAAAGGAATAAAAGTAGTATTGTACTCTTATGAAATCAGCAAAAAAAACTGCTTTCTGGGTTCTGCCAGTTTTCACAACCAAGGCTTGGCCCAGACTCTCTCTATTAACGCTTCTAGAAATCTCAAGCGCCAAAAACAATAGAAAAAAAAACAAACAAAAGATTAACTAACTACACGCTTGATGAAAGTGGTAAAAGTGGAGTGTTTGGTGCATTTCTAGGCACACTTGATTTTTTACAAAACCGAAGCTTTTTATTTAATATTTTTTAAAGAGACTACTTGATGGAAATAAGGAATTAATTTATGGTGAGTATTAGCTTTACTGTAGGAATTGTTAGTATAAATATTTATAGTTTTGTTCGTAAAATAACAAAACTATAACAGGTTGAAAAAATACATTTAAATTTTCAGTGAGATTCATTTATATTTACTCTGCTTGGAATAAAAATATATAAAAAGTCAATTTTCCATGCGTAAAAATCGACAAAATAATTATTTTATTAAATTCAGCTATTACTTTTACATAAAATGCATATTAATAATGGTCATTATTGAAACATATACTACCACTTCTGCATATTTGAATATTTACTTAATAGACCATAATATACAGACCTAAAAATTTATATAATTAATTATTCGATTTGTTTTTACTGTTGGAATTATAATTCATTGCTGTTTTGTAAATGTTTGTTTTAAATTTATAACAATGCAAAATTAATTATTATCATTATTAAATTTATTTCAAACAATCGCTGTCATAAAAAGCAAGTGTTTTAAATGGGTTCCATTTCTGGCAATTTAATTTGATAAAATTTAATTGGGTATATTATCACTGTGGTCATTTTGTCGAATTCTATACGGAACAGGGCCGTAGGCGGAGCATACCGGGGCTGATCTCACATAAGAAAAAAATCCAATCATATTTATCTATATAGCACTTCGATTAAACCCAGTAGATTTAAACAGGTTTACTCCAGGAGCCCAGTAGAGTTTCGTAACCGATGATGTAGAGATATGGCTCCTCCAAAGTATTTGATATATATTTTGACTTCCTGAGTGTGAATTTCGAAGGTGAATTTCCCAGAAATGGTCAGGTATTTTGTTATAAAAGAGTTGTTAATTATTTTTAAAAAATTGTGAAATATTTTATTATTCCTCTGTCGATTGTAAGCAAAAAGAGTCTCTTCTGATTTTTCGGTCCAACGCATAGTTTTTGAGTTAAAATTTTTAAACATCTGAGAAATGGCATTTTTGCTACTTTTCACATGGATGCAGTAGAGTGTGAGTGAGATGGATGCAGTCATACCTGCTATGGCAAAATCCCATTTTTTATGCTGCATTTAATTTTAGTTTACAATTACTAAGAAGTGGTTTCCACACTTCTCTTATGTCTAAAGATGGTTTACTAAAACAATTTCGGGTTCTGATGTATAACCGCGGCTTCTTTGAATTTCCGTTTTCTCCAATGTTTTTCTCGGTGTAGTATTTTAGCTTTAAACCATTTTATGTGGTGTCCATGAGTCCAGGCATGGTTGGCGGTACCAGATTTTTCTGTTTCTCCTCGAGATGTACATTTTTGATGTTCTTTGATCCTTACGTCAGGAGGTCTCTTTGTTTCGCCAATGTAGGAATTACCACATTCACATGATATCTGATATAGACAGTTCTTCATGTCTGTTTGAGTTGTTGGTTTGACCCTAGTGAGCCGACTTCTCAGAGAGTTATTTGAATTGAAAACAACGTTGATTTTATATCGTTTTCCTATCCTTCTAACTTTTTCTGAAATGCCTTTAACATAGGAGATGTTCGTTCTTCATTCGTTATCGATATTGTCCTATTTCTGCGTTGTTCAAGAAATTTATCCACTAGATATACTGGGTATTCGTTGGCTGTCAGATCATTTTTAATGTAATCTAACTCTTTCATCAAGTTCTCGTTGGAGTTGCAGAGAGTTAAGGCTCTATCTACGAGATTTCTTATAATTCCTTGTTTATTGTTGTTGGAGTGATTAGACGAATAATTAAGGTATTGTCCTGTGTGCGTGACTTTTCTGTAAACCGAAGTTCGAATTTGTCTGCCGTTTTTTTAACCAAGACATCTAAGAATGGTAATTTATTTTCTACTTCTTTCTCCATGGTGAGTTTAATAGTTGGACTGATATTGTTGAGATGAAAAAAAAAGTTTCGAAGTTCTTCGTCGTTTCCACTCCAAATAATAAAAGTATCGTCTACGTATCTGAGCCATAACTTTGGTTTCTTAGTTATGGATTCAATTGCAAACGTCTCGAACCATTCCATGAAAATATTTGCGACCACCGGTGAGAGTGAAGATCCCATCGGTAGTCCATCATCCTGGATGTAGAATTTTTTCTTTTCTTGAAAATAGGAATTAGTCAAACAACTTTCCAACCAGTCCATAATGGCGTGCGGTGGTAAAGATGTTCTTTCTGCTAAGGTCTGGTCTTCTTTAAGTTTCTTTCTATGATTTTTAGTAAGTCCTTAACTGGAATGTTGGTGTATAGGCTTTCCTGGTTGTACTTCTATTTCACGTATAATTTGTACGAAATGTTGCGAGTTCTTAACCCAGGACGATGTATTTCCTTGTAATGGTTTGGAAGAAGAAATTTGGCAACTTCAGAAATCGGAGAGTTCCGGGAACTCGTGATAGGTCGTAAGGGCCTGTCTTGTTTATGTATTTTCGGGAGTCCATAAAGATGTGGAGTTTTGCTATGGTGTGGCGTCAACTGAGTCCGGATCCTCTCAGGAATATACCGTTCATGTTTCTTAAGAACGCGATAAATTCTTCCTTCAATTACAGATGTGGGATCTTTAGCAGAAGATGTATAATTTCCTTTCCTTAAAACTGGATAGCTTTTGATTAATTAAATATTTTCAAATTCTGCGACCAGCAATTGATAGCTCAGATTAAGAATCATAAGCTGGGATTAATCGCAATGCAAAAATGTAATGTTTCTATTACTTTTTACCGCTATCAATAAATAGCGTTTCACTAAATATAACGTACGCGCCACCGTGTATGAAAGAAGGTGGAAAATGACTTACAGGCGTTCACCTAGTGCACATAATCCATTATAGATTTTGTTTATCGTTGCCTTAATAGTTTAAACACATTTTAATATATACATCTATTTTTATTTATTGATTTTAAGCATCTAATGGTAAAATAAACAATACATTAGCATAAGAAACTTCAGTTATTATAACTATGTTTGAGAGCGGGCGGGCCGATGTTTGTTCGGTATAATATTTACAAT
Organism: Diaprepes abbreviatus; assembly: GCA_034092305.1. Classification (NCBI taxonomy): domain Eukaryota; kingdom Metazoa; phylum Arthropoda; class Insecta; order Coleoptera; family Curculionidae; genus Diaprepes; species Diaprepes abbreviatus. The sequence goes on from JASJET010000031.1 coordinate 18,438,947, forward strand.
TCCTGTTTAAAATAAAACGTATTGAATAAAATAAAATATTGTACTGTAGTTAGTATATTGTACATATTTTACTAATTACACATCTGTTCAGGTTTGCAGGCTTTAGAAGTGATTTCAGTACATTAGGTCATGTTCAAACACTAAGAATATGATTTATCACTAGAGCTAACATTCGTAGACTTTGAAAAGTTTTTTGACTGGGTATAGAAGCTCTTGTTGATCAAGAAGTAGACAAACTATATGTAGAAATGTTAACTAGCGTATACAGAGAAGACACAGCTAGAGTAAACAGACACAAGAACACCCCAAAATTTCCTACCCAAAAAGGAGTCCGATAAGGAGACACAATATCCCCAAATCTCTTTACAGCAATTCTCGAGAATATTTTTCGGAAATTAGATTCGAATAACAAAGGTCTATGTATAGATGGAGAACACCTAAGTCAATTAAGATTCGCTGATGATATAATTCTAAAAATCCTGAAGAATTGCAAGAGCAAATTTATGGGCTCATCACAGCCAGTTATGACGTATATCTAAAAATGAACCTAGCAAGGGCAAAAAAATGTGCAACCATTTGACTAACAACGTCGAAATAAAGATAAATGAAACCACGCTGGAAGAATATATATATATATATATATATATATATATATATATATATATATATATATATATATATATATATATATAAGCTTTTTGCATTATCTGCATAATTGAAACGTCATCAACCGAGCTAAAAGAAAATCAGTAGCTATCCTGTTGCTATTGTAATATTGTATTAGGTAATTGTTAGTGGTGTCATTTAAATGGCTAGAGGTAACAAAATAACTGTTTAGTTCACTGGCGTCATTCAATAAAGGAGGCAAGTTATCCTGACGTTTATTATTAGTCTTGATATTAGGTTTTTTATTTCTCGTCATTTTTCTCTGAGAGACGCGTTTTTTATAATAATCTCCATCCTCCTCTCTTCTCGTTTTACGAAAAAGATTAAGAGCCCTGTTGCGCTAAAATAGGTTCAGATTGCTATCTTTTTATATCTTCCACATCGGCATTAATCATATGTTCAGTAGAGGAAAAAATTAGATCAATTAGAGAGACTCAAGATCCCGAAATCCTAGTAGGACTACTTATAATTTGTGTAAGACCAAAAGCTTCCGTGAAATGTAGTAGGCTGATTGTGTTGTTGAACTCAGAATCAAACGTGTTAATATTGAAATCATGAGACCAGAAAATCAAACCATGATCTGTAAAAAAACTCCAAAGAAACATGAAAAAACTCCGGGTCCGAAAAGTGGCGAGAGCGCTGTTTCCTCCTAGTGTAGGGCTTATCAGGCCATTGCATTCGGTACAAACCATCATCTCGCATATGTGCCCTATAAACAGATTTCACGGTTGAAAATAGTAAATAAGACACAGTAGCGACATCTCGATGGCTCACTCAATAACATAAGAATAACACAAATCAACAATGTTGTATAAAACCGCTATGTGGTGGCGCGACGGTAAATTGAAAAAGAAATATATCAAAACTCGACACACGAAACTTACTACTTTAAGGATAGAGGTCGCATTATCCGACATCGGCAACCAAATTAACTGTTGATCTACAACCAGTAAGCACTGAGATTTTGACGAAACGTCTGCAAACTCCTACAAGAAACCAAACGAACCAACTGATGTATTTCCGAATTAATACTGATTCATATATATATATATATATATATATATATATATATATATATATATATATATATATATATATATAAGACATTTTCTTTTAGATATTCCATAACCTGTGCTACTCTAGATGATATTGGTCAGCCCATTGCGCAACCATCAAGCTGCTAATAGTACTTGATATTGAAAGCAATTATTGGTTAGTGTCAAATTAATGGCTTCAGTGAAAGTTTCTAGGTTTAAAGTGGTAAAGCTTTTTAAGTTCTCGCATTTTGCCTTTATTATATCTGTTAATAGGTCATTGAGAATATTTGCATATCACGAGACGACATCTAGTGAGATTAATTTATAGTTGTTTGGAATAATTATTTTATTATTTAATTTTTTGAAAGTAAACGAGTATTTTATATAATAATTATTTTTTCCTCTTATATTCAATAAACAGCTGCAAAGATATTTCGATAATATACCTTCTACCATCCTTATTTGTCACCAGGATTTTCTGTCGTTAGCTATCTGAGACCAAGCTGTTCCTGCCGGTTTTCTGCTGTCATATTCTCATCTGAGATACATGCATCCCTTTGGGTCTCTTAGTGTTTCTGAGATACCACAAAGTTGTCTTAGTGGTCCACCTATTGCCTGTTCTTCTTGCTATATGTCCTGCTCATTGCCATTTTAGGGATTTTATTTTTTGAAATACATCAGTTACCTGGGTTTTTTGTCGTATCCAAACTATTCTTTTACGATCCCTTTTAATTATTCCTAGCATGGTTCTTTGAGTGACTTTGAGTTTTGGGGTTATTTATTTATTTAATTTCCTAGTTTCATACCAGTGTGTCAAATACTCTTTCCTTAAGATAAACTGGCATTCTGGACTTGAACATTATAGAGTTTAGTGCAAATGCTAACCTAGCTAGTTTAATTCTTCTGTTGATTTCCTGAATTAATGAACCCGATTTGTGTATAAGTTGCCCCAGGTATATATATATATATATATATATATATATATATATATATATATATATATATATATATATATCAGTAATAATCCGGAAATACATCAGTTCGTTCGTTTAGTTTTTTGTAGAAGTTTGCAGACGTTTCGCCAAAATCTCATTTGGCATATTCTGTGCTTGCTGGTTGTAGATCAACAGTTGATTTGGTTGCCGATGCCGAATAATGCGACCTCTGTCCTTAAAGTAGCAAGTTTCGTTTGTCGAGTTTTGATATATTTCTTTTCCAATTAACCATCGCGCCACAACATGGCGGTTTTATACAAAATTGTTGATTTGTGTTATTCTTATGTTATTGAGTGAGACATCGAGATGTCGCCACTGTGTCTTATTTACTATTTTTCAACCGTGAAATTTGTTTATGGGACACAGATGCGAGATGATGGTTTGTACCGAATGCAATGGCCTGATGAGCCCTACACTAGGACGAAACAGCGCTCTCGTCATTTTTCGGACTCGTAGTTTTTCCATGTTTCTTTGGAGTTCTCCGCACTTTTTAGCATGAGAATAATATTTATCAACGGTCTTTGTCCGCATAGCCGAGAATTTATTATTTATATTATATATATATATATATATATATATATATATATATATATATATAATTAAAATTTTATTATTGGAAATATTTATAGGCATCTTCATGTTTTTTGCATTAATTCGAGACATCTTCAACTTTTTTTACCGATGATGGTTTGATTTTCTGCTCTGGTGATTTCAATTTAACATGTTTGATTCTGAGTCGAAGAACACAATCAGCCTACTGCATTTAACGGAAACTTTTGGTCTTACACAAATTATAAATAGTCCTACTAGGATTTCGAGATCTTGAGTCTCTCTAATTCAGTATGCGACCACATGTTGATTTCTGCTAAGTTTAGAGTTAGTGTGGAAGATATAAAAACATAGCAATCTGAACTTATTTTAGCGCAACAGGGCTCTTAATTTTTTTTTTGTAAAACGAGAAGAGCGGAGGATGGAGATTATTATAAATACCTGCGGAATCTTACAATAAACGGTATTAGGTCTGAAAGTAAAGCTTACCTAAATCTAAAATTTTAAAACGCGTCTCTCATAGAAAAATGGCGAGAAATAAAAAACCTAATATCAAGAGTAGTAATAAACGTCAGGATAGCTTGCCTCCTTCATTGAATGACGCCAGTGAACTAAACAGTTATTTTGTTACCTCTAGACATTTAAATGACACCACTAACAATGGCCTAATATAATATTACAATAGCAACAGGATGGCTAGTGATTTTCTTTTAGCTCGGTTGATGACGTTTCAATTATGTAAATAATGCAAATAACTAATGCCATGGGTAATGGCAATATAAATACATATATCGCTCATATTGCGTTGCTGTCCGTTTCTAATACCCTATGTACGGCATATTATAATTGTCTGCATAAAAAATCATATTAAAAAGAGCAAAAGGCATTCCGATTCCTGAAATAATTGGTCCCTCAGAATTGAATCACCTCAGACTAATATCAATATTACCTGTTTTGTCTAAAATATTGTAAAGGGTGACTGATTTACTAATTCAACATTTTTTAAATAATAATAGAATAATATCGGGAAAACAGTCGAAATTAAGATCAAAACATAACTGTGCTATAGCGCTTTGTGATGTAACAAACGGCTTTTTCCAGGATCTAATGAGGGAAGGGCTACCGTTCTGATTCTGCTTGACTACAGCAAAGCATTCAACACGCTAAATCATAAGACTTTATGTCTATGCTCCATTATATTGATTTTACGGAAGCTGAAGTATTTTGTATTGGGTCGTTTTTATCTGACACATATCAGTACGTAGAATTAAAGATGGGTACCTCTCAAATATTGTACCTATCATTTCTATTCGGATGACACCGCTGTAGTTTTCTTTTGATGTATCCGAGGCTGATTTGGCGAATTATTACATTAACAGAGATCTGCTACATTACACAATATCTCCTTAAAGCACAATTTAATTCTAAACACGAGGAAATCAGCAGCTCTTTTATTTTGTAATGAATCTTACAGAGCATTTATGCTAAGTTTCCTTAGTATTAAAATTGCAAGATCGAATGTCGAGATTGTGGATTCTGCCAGACAGCTTTTAAGTTGACAGATTATAGCTTTTAAAATTATTTTTTTAATTTTGTTTAACATATTTCGAAAAGTGCCCATTTTTAGGTAAAGTACTGTATTTTTTATGTCATGTGTATTTTCTAGTTGTTCTTAGTTATTAAAAATTTATGAAGTCGGATGCACAAATCTCCTTTTTAGTTAGAACAACAAATAATAAAAACTTAGCACTTCTGTAATATTTTGCAAATTTTTTAAATAAAACGGGTTGAAAAAATAAATTCTACCACATCCAGTATTAAGAAAGTGTTTTGTTCGTTAATAAAATATCAAAGTTTCAACCTACTTCTCTGTATCAAAGAAGCCGCGTTGGTTTTTATGATTTTCTTTGTTGTTTCGAAATGTGAACAAGATTAGTGTACTCGACTTTAGGTGAGGGGTTCGGTATATATACAAAGGGAAAAACCTAAAAATCAAGACTTTTCCCCTCGCAATCTCTACGTGATGACGAGATGTTTGCAAATTTGATCAGAATTATAGCTCACCTAACTTCTGTGCTCCTGGGATAATGAAATTTGGTCTGCGGTTAAGTTTTAGCACACAGAGGAAGAAATCTCAAAATTGTGACTCTTATAACTTTCAAGCAATTATTATTTACAAATAAAAATATCAGTTATTGCTTCGATCCTAGAGTTTCATATATTTGTGGTTTGCAAGAAGTAAGATATTCCACGAATAATAGTTTTTATGCAGAAATTCCACAAAATAAAAAACAAACAAAAAAATATACAGGATGTCTTTAAAGGGTCAATATATATATATATATATATATATATATATATATATATATATATTTATTTATTTATTTATTTATGTGTGTGTGTGTGTGTGTGTGTAATCGAAGGTTTTCGAGCATCCTGTGTATGTGCTGGGTCCCTCTCATGACTGTAAGGCAGCTGACGTTTCGGTGAAATCTCATTCACCATTTTCAAAGCTCACTGTATGGCGTCTACGAGCGAACTGACGCCTGCGACTCCGGTGCTGTCGGCACCGTGTGCGTGTCGGACGCGTTCGTTTTCCGAATGGTTCCAGTCCATCAGGTTGCGAAACCTGCTGCGCGTCATCGGCCTTGTTGCCAGTGTTTGTGGTTGCGTTGCCGAGTTGTAATCTGTTTCGTTACTAAGTGGTACTGGTTGATGTTTTGTAAGCAGATTTTTCCAAGTATTAGGCACACGTTGACTATCATCTCTGCTATTTAAGTTATTGGGCCTCTTTGCAATTTCAATGGCTTCCCTTATAACTCTTGTGGACAGGTTTTCACATCTCGATAGCATTTTTGTTCCCGAGAAATTTATCTTATGTCCTGTGTTTAACCAGTGTTGAGCCAGAGCAGAAGAAGTTGTTTTTTGCTTGACAGTGTTCATATGTTCGTCTCTTCTGGCGCTTATTTTACGGTTGGTTTGGCTTACATAAGATGAGCTGCATTCTCCGCATGGAATTTCGTACACTCCCTGGTTTTCTAGAGGGATTCTTTCTTTAGGTGTTGGCAAGAGATCTTTTACTTTACGGTCTGTGGTGAAAATGGTTTCAATGTTGTGTCTCCTGAGAATTCTTGCGATCTTGTCTGTGGTGCCTTTTACATAAGGAACAAGGAAACGTCAGCTGCCTTACAGTTCTAAGAGGGACTCAGCACATACACTGGATGCCCGAAAACCTTCGATTACACATCACACCCGTGAAAATATCCGACATAATATATATATATATATATATATATATATATATATATATATATATATATATATATATATATTAATTGTTGGAAATATTTATCTTAATAATAACTTGATTTGCACGCTCTTATTACAGGTTCGTTGTACATTACAGAGGGCACCACCAGGAGTACTTCATCTACATGTAAAGCTTTATAACTTTTTGTGCATCGGTTTATTAAATTTCTAACTAATCTTTTATGTAAAAAAGTTATACCTCGTAGGTGTCGCTTTGAGCAGCTGTTTCTGAGATAATCGAATTTAAATGTTTTATTGCCAAGCTCATCGTAGCCCCTTTTAACATTTTCAGGCTTATTGCTTAGGTCTGTGATATCCACGTCTAGACAAGCAAAATTTTAGGGGCGCTAAAATTTTAGATGCGTCAAAATTTTTAAGGCAAGAAAATTTTAGAAGTTACAAAATTGAAAAAACGATTAAAATTTAAAAATCGATTTGGCTTAGTTTTGCTGTGAATGTATGAACAAATTTCAGTAAAGTATAAAAAATTTAAATGAAGTGTTAAACAACCATAAGTAATTATACAATTGTTAACCAATAAGTTTCTTAAGAAAAATTTTTTAAGCACACCATATGTATACTTCTACAACTCAATTGTTTTTTTTAATTATTAATAGATAATAAAAAGCTAACTTTCATTTGTCCTTGAATACCAAAAATACTGATGTTTTCCTGGTTAAGAGATGAAATATTATGTTTATAATGAGATTAACCTCATTATATGTAGGAAACCCCGAAATAAATCCATTTTTTTTTGGTTTTGATTGAAAATGAGGTAAATTTATACATGCTGAAAATCTTCTTGGTAATAGAATTGAGACTTCACCTACGTTTGCTTATAAAGGTAACTTTTCATTAAAAATTTAAGCGCATATATCGATCAGCTCACTATAATTATTAGATATATACGTGAAAATGGTGACATAATAGAGAAATTTTTAGAATTTATACCAAATAGGGGCCATAAAGCCAAAGGTATTGAAAATGCTGTTTCAAACGTCTTAAAGAATGATCTTGACATAATGAACTGTCGTGTTCAATCTATGGTAATGCTAGTAATATGTCAGGTATATATGCAAGACGCTAATAGAAACAATTCATTCTTTGTCAGATTACAATGTAACTGTTAAAGCACTGTCAAATAGGGGCTGTCCACAGGGAAAAGTTCTATCGCCATTGTTGTGGAGCCTTGTGATGGACAGCTTATTGAGCGAATTAAATGAGGCTGGTTTCTATACATAGGTCTACGTCGACGATTTGATTATTTTGTGCCCTGGCTGCGATGTCGGGGATCTAGGGAGACTAATGATGCGGGCCCACCGGATTGCGAAACGATGGGCCACAGGGGAGGGCTCGGCACAAACCCGGACAGGCCGAGATGATACTCTTTACAAAAAAGAGAAAAACGAGAGAATTATATTGACGGGACGGATCCTTCAATACAAGAGAGCAATCAAATATTTGGGAATAAGTCTGGATTCACTACTGAACTGAAATGATCAAATTGAGGCTCGAACCAAGAAGGCAATATGTGCTTTCTGGGCTTGTAATCGAGCCTTTGGATACAATTGGGGCTGACACATATTATTTTGGATATACACTATAGTGTATGACGTACGCTGCTATTGTATGGTAGTCTAGCACAACAAAGCACAAGCACCGTCTTCAACTTGGCGAAGTTCAAACAATAGCTTGTGTGGGAATCTTGAGTACGATGAAGACTGCCCCTACTAGGGCTCTGAAGGTCCTGGTGAAACTTCCTCCTCTCCACTTATACATAAAAAATTGGGTCTTGATGGATGCTTATCGTCTCAGTTGCCTAGAGGATCTGGGAACTGAAATGGGCTGCTACCCAGGTGTCTAGGAAAGCGTGGTGTAGAGACATCCATCACTCCCCATACAAACAGATTACATCAGATAGTAGGGCTATGATAATGACACTGAAGTCTAGTGTCATAACTTCGCGACTGGTTTTAAAACGCAAGGATGTACTGAAGAGTCCGACAAGGACTGGCTGCAAAATCAGACTCGTGTGGGTCCCGGGCCATTCAAGTATACACGGAAATGAGGAAGCAGGCCGTCTGGTAAAGATGGGATCCGCGTATGAATCATATGAACCCTCAGCCAATTCTACCTGTCCCAATTGCCGTTGGTAAAATAGAACTGTAATTGTTGCTGTAAAGCAAATTTATTGAATCGTTGAGGGGGCTTCTGAAATGAGGAGTGCCAAGGAACACATAACTAGACTTATCACACGACTTACAAGGGAGCTTCTCTCCTTAAGAAGGAAAGAGCTGCGTATTGTGGTGGGACTGTTGACAGGATATTATCACCTGAGGGGCCAGATTCATAAGATTGGTGTCATTGATAATCCAGCGTGCAGGTGGTGTCTGAAGGAGGATGAAACTGTTGACCGTGTCCTCAGAGAGTCATCAGCAATCAACGGACTGAGAGATAGACATTTCGGAAATACAATTTTGTCATCGGAAGCCGTTAGGCAAATTCAATCAACGAGGCTGCTTGGATTCGCAAAGGCGATCGGCCTCGAATAACCTGCAGGTATGGTGAGATATAATGGGCTCAACGAGGCCCGAGCATCAATGATCAAGTATCGCCACCTTTTGTTCATTCATTCATTCATTCTTTGTCACTTTACGTTCCTTGCATTGCACATTCACTAAATTTAGCAGAGACTTTTGCAGTTGAATCGGTATCTGATGCAATGGATTTTTTTGCTACCTTGCAAGAAGTTTCTAATTTTTTTACAATATTTATACATTGTTAGGAGATTTTGGTACAGGATACAAATCTAAGGCTCAAAAGTCTTTCTCAAACTCGTTAGTCTGCTCGACATGATGCATGTTATGCTTTCGAAAAATAATATCTGGAATACTTGATGCATTGACCTTTATTGCAGAAAATACAGAAAAGAAATCGAATACACGATCTAAAGCTATTGGACAGCAAAAAAAAATAAAACATTTAGAAACAGCAATTCTAGTCATTGTTTGGAAAACAATTATAGATCATTTCAATGTTGCTAGTAAGAAACTTCAGGAATCAAAAATCGACCTATCATCTGTTGTCAAAATTTATGGTATTCTGGCTTCTTTTCTTCAAGATGTGAGAGATAAACACTTTTCTCAATATGAGGAAAAAGCTAAATTACTATCTGGAGTTCAAAATTATTATTATTATGATTGATACTCGTCGCAAGAAAATTCGAAAACTTCAGCCAATAAGTCAAGAATAAATGAAGGAGAACTTTTTTCTGAACAGGAATTAGTTGGACGTAAAAACGTATATAAACAATTTCTTTGATAATTTATTTGAAATTGATACCCATTAGTTAACAAACAAATCACACAAATAAACTAGTAAATAAATACCCAAACGATTTCGAAGATACATTATATGTAATGAATGCATTCACTTACATTATCAACTCAAGCAATTATTGGAAAATAATAAAGGCGTTCGCTCTGCACCAAATATCTACAATTTTTTTCATTCACATACTTTTTAGGATGTTTATCCTAATGAAGACATTGCTTTACTCATATATTTAAGCAGTCCTGCTACAAATTATTTTAAATAAAGGCCCTTTTCTACCCTGAAAAGAGTGAAAAGGTATTTCCGTGCAAGTATGGGTCAAGGCAGACTTACTGCACTTGCATTAATTGATTATAAGAATATAATTGATGTTTTCGCGCGTGTTAAAGCAAGTCATAAAAAATGTATTCATTGATTAATTTTAAGAGATTTATTATTATATCTAAATTAATAACGCCTTGGTTACATATTTATAATTTAATATTTGAAAAAGGAATTGTGCCATCTCAGTTTAAAACATCAATAATTACTCCCATATATAAATTCGGTTTAAAGAGTGTTGTTGGCAATTATCGTCCAATAAGCCTCATTACTAACTTTGCAAAGCTTTTTCAAAAGTGCGTTAAAAATAGAGTGATGACTTTTATAAAACGATTTAAAATTTTGTCTAAAAATCAGTTCGGATTTCTCGAGGGGTGTAGTACTACCGACGCCATGCATACGTTAATAACGGATGTTGTCAATAATTTCAATCTAAATGAAAAATATTTAGCAGTCTTTTTGGATTTGGCTAAGGCATTTGATACTGTACTTCATGACAAACTACTTACAATTTTGCACAATTATGGCATGAGGGGAAAGACTTATAAAATGTTTGAAAATTATCTTTCAAGACTTGTACAAATGGTTAAAATTAACAATATTTTAAGTGGCAAAAAATTTGTGAAAATTGGTGTTCCCCAGGGAACTGTTTTGGGCGCAATACTTTTTATTCTATATATTAATTCTTTGCTTAATTTAAAAACAGGGGGGCTGATGGTTTCTTATGCGATGATACAGCAATGGTCATTTCTGGGGATTCATGGGAAAATGTAAAAAATAAAACTATAATAAATTTATCAAATATAAAAAACTGGTTACAAACCCAAAAATAACATTAAACTTAGCAAAAACCACATATATAGCTTTCTCTCTGACAAAGGCAAATAGACCTTTATATAATAATATTATGATTAATAATCACGTCATTAATGACACACCACACACCAGGTACCTGGATATTGTAATCGATTTTTACCTTAAATGGCAACCACACGTCGACGATGTTTCAAAAAAGATTCGTGGCTTAGTGCATACATTTTATTTATTAAGAAACTTTCTGGACTGGAAAACTTTGATTATGGTCTATAAAGCCTTGGTTGAATCGATTTTAACGTACGGTATTTTAGTGTGGGGAGGACTATACAATAATGCTTCGTATAAATTAAATTTAGTTCAAAAATATCTATTAAAAATTATATTTCACAAAAATAAATTAAACCCCACTCATTTACTCTTCGATAAAAATATACAAAATGTAGGATCGATTTATGTTTCATCTGTCTGTAATTATATATATCGACATCCAAACTTATAAACTTTTATTGATCACGATTACAACACAAGAATAAGAACCGACAAGCATATACAGATCCCCATTAGTAATAACAATCTTAACCTAAAGTACATAAATTAAATTGGACCGAAGATATACAACTTATTGCCCAGTGAGATTAGAAATTCGCAAAGTGTGAAACAATTTAACGCGCATAGTAAAGAGTTAGTTTTTCTTAGGTGGAATCAGTTTGAAAATATATTTTTTAAGTTAATGTAGTCTGGATTTGGGAATTTTTACTTTTTGTTTTGTACATGAAACCAAACTTTGTTTATATTCATTAGAATATAGAATCACATTTTAGCACATACAGATGTTTAATCATCTAGGTGCTATTATTCTGTTCTTATAAATATGTTATATGTTATGTTATATGTTATAGGAAAATCTGTTGAGTTTGTGAAAATAAATTAATTAAATAATAAAAATAAATTAAATAATGATTAAATTAAATAAATTAAAATTAAATTAAACAATTCAAGAGTAAATTAAAACATTTCCTCATTTCTGAGTGTATTTATCCTTTGGATGTGTACAAGTGTGTATTCACTGCGAGATGTAGTATGCTGTTTTGTTCTACGTGTCTATTGTAACACATGTGTTCATATTGTATTTCGTTATTTTTTTGATTTGTTTGTTAATTAGTTTGGGTATTTTAGTTTATTTTGTAAGATTTTATAATTGTGACTATTCCTATAAAATTTGTTATTGTCGATGAATAAATAAATAAATTAAAATAAAATATTTTTTATATTGGTAAATTAGATATTTTATTATAATAATTACTATTATAAATCAAAAAAGCACCATATCAGACTATGGTACAGTCGAATCTAAATCCACCAACAATACAACAGGCAGAATACTTAACCTAAGGAAAATGTAACAAATATTATTTTAAATATTTAGTTTTAGTTAAATAAATTATGCCTAAATAAGCATCCTTTAAGTTAAAAAAAATACTCTGAAGATGGTTTAATTAAAATAAACCGAAACGTTAATTAATTAATTAAAGTTAAAAGACAAAAATGCTTTAGTTTCTCTTAAATTCCTCTTAAGATATTGACCGCAACCCATTAAAAGAAATAGTAACTATTCTATTTTAAGGGAACAAAACAGACTCTAGTTACCTGTACATGTAAATAAAAAAAAGCAAATTTGAGATAAAGGAGCTTAAAACCTCTTTAATGTCAGAAAGAGCGAAAGGTGCAAAGCAAAAAACGAAATACCGCCAGATTGTAGAAAATATTACACACAATTAAATTTTGTAGTATGAATTTTGCTTTCGGCACCGGCGGTGTTTTTCGAATTCTCCACACAGACGGTTTTGTAGACAGGCTTCAGTGTTGCTGAGCATAGTTATTAGATTTAAGATTCATAAGGTTTATGTATCAGATCTATGTGTTAAGTTTATAAATTTCGGCTTAATTTTTGCCCTTTAAGGTCAATTATTCGGCATACGAGTTTCGGTTCATTTGATTAATATTTATTGATCTTAAATCTATATTCAGAAGATTAAGGGGGTTCCATTTATCCATTTTGAGTTCCTGGAACATAGCGTCGCCTAGTAGGATAGAATTAAAAATGTTCGGCTTAACAAGTAAGATACAAAAATTATGACATAAAATTACCTCGTCTTCCTAAATACATGGTGCTGTTGTGATGCGATTATTTTGAGATGCATTTTCCCAGTATTTAATTTTTGAGATTTGGAAAGAAGTTCAAGTCCAAAGGGGACAAAATAGATACAAAACGTGAATGTGGCACGATTTCAAACTTCGCCTTATGACTGGGAGCGTTGAACTAATAAAAAGAACGTTCTTCTTCGCCACTTCTGACCGTATTCTCTTCGAGATAATCTACTTACAAGATTTTTTTAACATCCTGTTATATAGTGACCATAAACTCCCCTGTAGATGAGATTCTCTTCGCCTTTTTCGATGTTGATGAGTTGACGCGTACCAAGGAACTTTAAATCAATATATGTTGGGTCGAACTTGCTCTAGCAAAAAAGGAATCTTGAAAGGACCACTGTTTTGAGTAAACTATACTTTAATCCACACATATAACCGAACATCGTAACGTTAGTTACGGTTTATGTAAACGGCATTATGAAGCTCGTTGCAAATCAAAATACAGTATATATTTTTTAGAATGTATTGTTTGCGGCGGAACTAGCTAACTCTGAAAAGATGTTATCAAGCAACGATACACGCTGATGTAACAACATGTAGATGGGATAACATTGTAAAGTTCGCAACTTTATTCGTTGAAATTCCTTTTTGAACCATAATTCTTCACTGGAAATTCGTATCGAATACTCTTCCTTTGATTCGCTACAATGTTACGTTAAAAGATTCGATTACACGTGTGGGCGTGGCTGTAGGTAACTGACAGATCCTGAGTGTGGAAAACTTTACGACAAGAACAACTTTATCCGTACCATTATCATCGGGTACAAGCGTTGCAACTAGAAGATTATCCTAGAATAGTTGAATTTTGCACTGGCTCTTACATCAGTACAACATAAATCACAATTTTACCAAATGTACTTTGACTACTTGAGGCCAGGTTTACATGAAGTAAATAATTTTCACAACAACGATGTTTGAGTAGTAGAAAATCCGCATGTAGTGAAAAGAAGTCATTTTCAGCACAGATTTTCATTAAAAGTGTGGCTGGCATAGTAAATGGCATCGACTGACAGGTGAAAATTATTTAGACTTTCTTCAAAACAATCTGCCACAATTATTACAAGATGTTCATTTAAATGTGGGACAAAATATGTGGCTTCTTCATGATGAAGCTCCGACACATTTCAGACGAGAAGTTCACGAACATTTAAATAATGTGTTTTCTAATAGATGGATAGGGCGAAATGAACCCATTTCTTGGCCTGCACATTTCCCAGATCTAAATTCCAGATCAGATTTAAAACAGTTAGTGTATCACGATAGGGAAGTAAGTACTATGGAAAAACTGCAATAGCGCATTGATGTTATCCGTGGAGACCGGGATTTTATTTTTGACGCGTGTAGTCACTCATGGACAATTTTGAGCACTTTTTGTAGAACAAGATGTAGTCTGTTCAGTGTAGTTAACAAAGTTTTAACAATGCAGTGGTTGAAAATATCATGAAATAAGGTTTGTATTAGAGTTTTTAAATTTTCTAAATAATTGTTAACAATTTCTTTATTTGTCAACATTTATATAAACGATTTTTGGCAAATCGATTTCTCTTTACGAGTTCTACAATGTGTTAAAAAAAATGACTCAACTTTGAGAACACTCTGTATATATTTTAAAAGACGCAAGCAAATATATGCGAGTTAGAAAAAATGTTTCATACAAAAGTTGTATAGTTCAAAGGGCAATCCTCGAAGGTGGTCTTGAATTTGACCTTGGGCACAAGGATATTTGAAGGACAAATTGTTTTTTTAAATAAAAATGCCATTTTTTATTGCAGAAATCGAAAGCGGGGAAAATTTCCTATCTGTAGTGTAAATTATATAGGGGATAGAAACCACATCCAGAGGTCATGCAGAGGTCAAATAATCCTGAAATCAAATTTAAGGTCACCATTGGATACATCGTTTATTTCCTATAACTTTTGTGAGAAACGATTTCTCCGGTACCCTTGGCTGTTTCGTCTACGAGCGACGCCATACAGTGAGCTTTGAAAATGGTGAATGAGATTTCACCGAAACGTCAGCTGCCTTACAGTCCTGAGAGGGACTCAGCACATACACGGGATGCCCGAAAACCTTCGATTACATATATATATATATATATATATATATATATATATATATATATATATATATATATATATATATATATATATATATATATATATATACATACATATACATACATATATACATATATACATAAATACATACATACAATCCAGGTTAAATACCCTTATACCATGGATTTGTGTCAATTATCCAATAACTAGACAATTAACGGTGCCATTGAAAAACTTTTCTTACAAAAGTTTTAGGGTTTTAGGAAATAAAACAGCGCATTCAATGGTGAACTTAATTTTCACTTTGGGCTTGCCCTTCAAGAATATTTGACCTTCGAATGACCTCTGGATCAGGTTTTTACCTCTATATAATTTATACCATTGGATAGGAAATTTTCCCTGCTTTCCACTTCTTCAATAAAAATGGGAATTTGCATTAGAAGAAATCAACCTGACCTTCAAATATATATATATATATATATATATATATATATATATATATATATATATATATATATATATATTCGTGTCACGCATTACATTTCCGGGTCTCCCCTCCCCCTCAGCTCCCAGCCTATTTATTTATTTGCACTTGACGGTTCCAAAAAAAATATTTTATTTTAAATTTAGTTTTAGTTATTTACTGTCTATTTATCGAGCTATTTACCTCATATTTATTTTTCTACGTGGGTGTGTGTTTTTGTTTTCTTACTAAAAGTAACTTTATTTGAGGCTATGACTATGAACAAAGTTAGTAAAAAAAAAACTCTTTTAATGCGCTTCCTGTAAAGGAAAAACTTACAGTGGGACAATCAGGACTGTTCTTGATTTAAAAATTGAAAAACAAAGTGGAAGTGGGCAAAAAGTCTCGCTATAGCAAATTTAATAAAAATATGTAGGTATATGCGGGTGTGAAAAAACTCATAGACTTGTTCATATATGGAATAAATGAAAGACTATTGGAATATATAAGGTTCGTATTAATAATGTTTTTAGCTTTGTTGTGCTTGGTAAGATAAACATAAAACCCAGTTAAATTTTTCTTACCGCGACTATATATAAGGTAATTTTTGTTTTACATGGTATATATTGACCCTTTTTCGTTCCACGTATTGGTACTATCTTCTAAATAGTCACTGTTTTAATCGTTTCATGTTCTACTACACTGACCTTTGGAACATACCCTGTACTATCGTAAATTGCTTGAAGAAGAATGGATTTAAATACCTTTATATTTAAGATATGTAAAAATAAATTGATTTTGATTGTATTTCATAGAGATAAGTTATTTTAATTTTATGAAATCTATATAGTAAATCAAAATAAATAAATAATTTCTAAAATGACAAAATTATTTATAATAAATAAAAAATTAGCGTGTTTCTCCTGATACTGTCCTGGCTACAGTCCTGCAGATAATTCGCAAATTATTACTACATGCAGTGACTCTCACACGCCGTAATATTGTCGCCAAGTTTAGCTTTAACTGCTGTGATGAATTATTATTTATCTGATACAATTGCTATCAAAACTACAGAGTTGAACAGCTATTATCCTATTATTATTAACTATGTTCTAAATTGATTCACAACTTTTATAGAAGCTTTTCTATCATTTATTCCCGCTTTTTTATTTGCAATTGAGATTTGTGGGTTCGGAAGTGTATTAAATAATTTAACATAAAGATTTGTTAAATGAACGTTTGTATAGGGTTAATATACCGGTATTCGATTGCGGCTACGTTGTTATATAGGTGAAAAATTTTACATCCTAAAATTCGTTAAGCTTATATAGCGTGTCTCAACATAGCGTGGTGCATCATTTTAATTTTTTTTAAAACGTAACGATCTAAATTTTTTACAGAAGATGAAGTCTTAATAAATTCTTTGTTCAAACCTAAAATTGCTTTGCCTTAAAATGCGACGTTGCCAAATTATTAAGTTTTTAATTTTTTTTTTTTAGATAAAATGACTTAGAGTTTAATAGTCACAGCATAGATTTTATTTTTCTTACAAAAATTTGCCGGAATCGTTTAATATCATAATAGTGCTATATTTAGTTTTTCTTTATACAGGATGTCCGGGATTGTCATTCAGATATTGATATTTTCAATTCCGTTTACGTCATTTTTTTTTATGGAACAACCTGCATATAGTGACATGTATCAATACAGTTCTTATTTATCAGTTCTCAAAATTGCTATTAAACTAAAAATGGCCGACTTTTACGAGGATAGAAACCAATTATGGTTGTTTATATGCAGTATAAACTAAATACGTGCTCGATATATACAATTATCTTTTGTAGATTTTGCAATAATTAAAAAAATCAATATTATTGACAAATGTTTCCTTAAACCGAAGATTGAAAAACATAATCAGGATATTGAACATTAGAGACAATCCTGCCCATAACTGGAGGATGCCAACTGTTTCCCGCATCAGAGTACAGGGAAAGACACTATTTAGCCTCCAAGACTATCTATCAATAATTGGCAGAGAAATTCAAATTGTTGCAGGTAGAGAAAGTGCCATACTATGAGTACAGTCCGGAATCTATACTGGAGAACAACGACTTTAAGCTATACTGGAATCGAACTATGCTTACATAGCAGGCCAGATCTCCTTTTACTGGATAAAACATCCAAGCAAGCAATAGTAATAGAAGTTGTCATTCCTAACAATAACAATCTAAAGTACAAGCATCATAAAAAGATCGCCAAGTACAGAGATCTGGAGGTATGAATACACACATAGTGGGGTACGAGTAATGTCTGGACGATCACTAGAATTCTAAAAACTACCAGCGTAGTACTGAACGTACAATGCTGAATTGGCGACACTATATGGCAGTGAAAACATAGTCCGTTGTATAAAAGCCAGTAGAATAAGATGGGCAAGCCAGTGGTAAGATCAGGGGACCACAGATTATTGAAAACAGTATTCTTTGAGAGACCAGATGGTAGAAGATCAATAGGCCGTCCCAGGAAAAAATGGAAGGATTCCATCGAAGCTGATGTGTATAGGATTGGAGAGATTGAGCCTTAGCAAACACTTGTATAAGGCTAGGCAAACGGCAGCGCTATTTTTGACCGCTCGGACCGTCTGAAAGTTTATGGAAAGTGCAGAGAACCATAACATCATCTAGCGTCAAACAACATGGAAAGGGCTCCCACAGAACTCCATCCTTATGATATCTGAGTATATCTAAGTATGTGAGGTTAGTATTAATAAGAATAAAAAGTAACATTTATGGCTAT
The DNA here is from genome assembly GCA_034092305.1 of Diaprepes abbreviatus. Taxonomy (NCBI): domain Eukaryota; kingdom Metazoa; phylum Arthropoda; class Insecta; order Coleoptera; family Curculionidae; genus Diaprepes; species Diaprepes abbreviatus. The sequence goes on from JASJET010000031.1 coordinate 18,457,500, forward strand.
TCCTTACTTCTTTTAAGTGACTCTTTAAACACTCAAAACGTGTTGATTGATCCTTCACCGTTTAGCCCTAATTTGACACCCAATGATTTCTTTTTGTTCCCGTACATGAAGAACAAACTACATATTCAACAATTTTCTGCTCCAACCATGTTTGGAGGATACCTTCTTCACATTGACCAAAATGCATACAAAAGTATATTGATCATCGTGAAGAATATTTTAAAAAATAATAATCCGGTTTCGATGATAAATATTGCTTTTTGTTTGTTATCCCTGAACGGCCACCATGGTTGATGCGTTTAAAAACCTTGTTTGGAGGATACCATCTTCACATTGACCAAAATGTATACAAAAGTGTATTGATCATCGTGATGAATATTTTAAAAAATAATAATCCGGTTTCGATGATAAATATCGCTGTTTGTTTGTTATCCCTGAACGACCACCATCGTAACTGTAATCAAGAAAATTTACTGGCAGCTGAAGTTATGATCAGTATGGGAGTTACGAAAATATATTAAATTAATGATGCACAATATATGAAAATACAAATTTAACTAAATTATGATGATTTTTTAATGTATGTAAAAAGACACACTTTTTTGTCCCAAAATCCTTCCTATAACGAAAAAAATTTTCGCAGTGATACTGCTAAAGTCTTCATTTTATGCAGTGTTGATCACGTGTTTTTTTTTTATGTCTAGTGAGTTTCTCTGTACTCGAAATAATAAAGTGAGTTCATTTCTGCTGTTTCCATCGCTACCCGCCCTTGTAGAGGTCTTTCAATAAATCTAGGAAATCATGAGCAATATACTCTACCAGAGGAGGGGAAAACATATCTTTAAAAGTAATCCTCCCCTAAGGTAGCCGGAAAAGTGGTATATGTGTGTGCAGGCGCGAATCCAGGGGGGGGGCGGTGGGGGGCGATCGCCCCCCCCCCCCCAAGAGCTTGGAGTTCAGGAAAATAGACCCGATTTTGCCTCTTATACTATAGTTTATTCAAGAACTAGGGAGAGTTTTTTACCTTTTTTTTCTTCGCAAACTACCTATGTTCTTTAGGCCGGTGTCTTTGGCAAAATCTGTTAGACACATATATTTTTCATAGGAATGGGTTAGAAATTTTATAATCAAAAATACTGGTCTATAATAATGGACTATTTGGGTTGGATAGCAATAGATATTTGGATGTGTGAAGTGTTAAAAAGGATTTTAATCCTTGTCATAGGCATCGGAAGGCGTCAAAAGGAGGTCTATTTTATCCCTAAATATTTATGGCATAGAGTATTATTTCAGTAATAAACTTTTTATAATATTATTTTAGTCCTTATGATTTTTTAATAATTCACATATATTACAAAATATAGATAATTTTGACATATTTAACACAAATCACAACTGTAGTTTTATTATTTTTAATTTTGGCATAGAAACCGTTTTAGGCACATTCAGACTAAAACGTAGCCTATTTCTCTCAAACAATTCTAAGTTATAATTTAAATACTTACAAAGTACCCATTATCAAAAATACAACAAGTTAAACATATATATATAAAAAAAAATAAATTCGTCAATATAATATTAAAATTTTTTTGGGGCTATCGGTCATTTTATTATTAATTAAAAACATTTTTGGGATATTTGACATTCCAGTTCATTTATTTCTTAAACCATCTGCAGAATTACAATTTAAACACTAAAAAGGGATTCAAATGTCATTAATTTTTATATGTTACAGAAAATTTAATATATAAATAAAATAATAAATTGTGTTAACGCTGGTAAACATTACGTATCTTATTCGTCATCAAAGTCAGTGAAGCTATCTTCTCTCAAATTAATTATAATTGATTCCTCTCACACCGATCATGAGATCGAGTTTCCACGTTTTCTTTTATTCTTTTATTATATGGATTTTTCGCAATTATCTGCAGTAATTTTATTCAAAAAAGTCTTTCAAAAGTCCAGTTAAATTATTAATTTTGTAAGTTGTGTTATTTCCAGCAACTCTACCTTTTATTTGAGAGAGATATTTCCTTCACCAACGGACATATTCCGGACGATCTATAAGAACAGATTTCCTATCTGGTTTCTCCCAACAAAAATTAAGTTCTCTGAGCAATTTCCAGAGCTCAGTTCTTTTAATTTCAGGCAAATCCCGATCTTCATTGATTTTAGTTAGAATTTTGTCGACGGTTGAGATCTGCTTCTCATAATAAAATATATGTACAACTCCTTTTATTACAGTTTACATCTCTTCTTCCAACAAGGTTTTTCGTCTGCCTGTGATCGAATATAGCTTGGAATTACTAACAATTCCAGTCGTTTTTTTCTCCGTCAGTGTTCGATACATGATAGATTTTCGAACTCCTGTTATATTGGAATACATCTAAACAGAGCTTTTAACATTATTATCTAGATATTAATATCTTAAGGCATCATAAACATTCATCGCAATAAGTTTTTCGTTGAGGAAAAAATGCCCTCCATCTTTTGGGTATCTCACTAAGCTCAAATAATATATAAAAACAAGCACAAACAAAATAAATCACTAAGGACACACTGTAAGGTGTACTTTGCTCACTGACAGAAATTAAATTGAACTATCAGAAATTTTATTGTTGCAGTAAATTTATAAAAGCTTATAATATTTAAATATAATTAGATTTACGGCAGTTCTCAGTTACCGGGGGCACTGAAGCAGGTACGTTGGAGGTTTCGGTAACAGTTTTATTACTCTCTCTAATTCTTGAATAAAGTATAGGAATGTGTATGCTTGCGATCGCCCCTCCCCTTCCCAAGGGCTTTGAGTTCAGGAACATAGAACCGATTCTGCCATTTATATTAGGAATGTGTATGCTGCTGGCAACACCCCCCCTCCCCCCCGTTGACAACTTGTTTTTTTTTGCGATAGCACCCCCCCCCCCCAGGAGTTTTGAACTTAGGAAAATAGACCCCATTCTGCCTTTTATACGTGAAATGTGTATGTTGATCACATCTTCCTACCCCCTGTCGGAAACTTGTTTTTTCTTGTGATCGCCCCCCCCCCTCTCCAAAAGTTTCAAATTCAAAAAAGTAGCCCCGTTCCTGCCTTTTACACTAGAAATGGGAATGTTGCTGGTGTCCCCCCCCCCCCGGAGACAACTTGCTTTCGCTTGCCATACTGTACTTTTGTGATTTCACCGCCCCCCCCCCCCCCAAGGAGAGAGGCTGGATCCGCCCCTGTGTGTGTGACGGGGGATGTAAATGGCAGCCAACACCAAGGCAAAAGCAAAAAATTATGTAAACCATGCTAATCCTTATTGTTTGAAGACGTAAGTATAACTTTTAACACATTTAGTCAAATTATGGGTCAGTACAATTTAACAATTTTATTTGCATTTCTCTTTTATTGCATTTGAAAAACAGATAAAGCAAATACTTGGATACAAAACTCAGTAATAATTTACTTTGAGTACGCAATTAAATCATAATAATGGGATCTTTTTGGCAAAACTATATTCCACTAAAATTTATTAAGAAACGTAATATTTATTCGATTTACCCGGAAGCAATGAAATCATTGTCTGACGGATGATACAACGTTTAATGCAACAACGTACAGTATAATGTTCTATATGTTTTTCTACAATTTAACGGGCGCACTGGCGTACTGCCAGGGTATATTCAGTAATAAATTACAGACTATTTTATATTCCAGTTAATTTAATAATTGTTAAATTATCTATATTCTTAGTAGTTTTTTTGAAGAAAAGTTTATAGAAAATATCTAAAAAGGACACAAAAATATTTCTTACTAATTCATGGATATAAAAAAAATTTTTCAGAAAATTAACTTCAATAAAATTTAATCGGCTTTGACCAGTAGAGACGTACCCCTTATTATCAGTGGTTGGCTATCAAATATGCAGATAAGTTATACAGATCTGTGCGGAGAATGTAAGGATGTGGAGCGAGGTTACAAGAGGCTTTCTGCAAGGCATTGTTCTATCATAACTGTTCTGAAACCTTCTTTTGGACAGCTGTCTGAAACTCCTTAGTTATATACAATTGCGTACACCATTTTGTTCATAGGCAAATTCAAGGAAGTTTTCTGTAAATAGCCCTCCGAATAATTGGATAATGGTCTTATGAACACCGGAGAGACTGAGACCCTTCTTATTATCAGGAAAAGGAATTTTTCAGCTCTTGAAATACTGGTTCTCTTTGGTACAGAGCTAGGATTTGCATCTGAGGTAGGTACCTTGGAGTGGCTTATGATGTAAATATAACTTGGAAGCCCCATATGGAAACGAGGCTATAGAAAGCATAAATCTCATGTTTTTTCAAGTGGAACAGTTGTATGGTCGCCAAAACAGGCCACAGTTCAATTTAAACTTACTTAAGTTCAAAGAGTTGCCTGCTTAAGTATTCCTGCAGCTATAAGGACTATCCCAAGTAATGCCATAATTGTAATGTTAGATCTGCCACTGCTAGATATTTATCCGCAGGAGGATTGGGTACAATTTGATGCGGGATGTGGCCAAGCCTGGTGTCGTCTATGGGCAGAGACCATAAATACGATGTCCATACTCTTGACTGGCATGAATAACATAACACCATGCTCTATCTTTAATAAGCCCTTCACTGTTAGCATAGAAAACGAAGAAGCTATTCTTTAAATGGACAATTAATATCTTCACGGACGTCTCAAAAACAAGTAAGGGTGCAGATAGCCAGTATACCTCACCTTCTTCGTACCTAACTTGAGCTAACGATGGACAAACCTGCACGCATTGTTCGAACAGAGCTTGCAGGTATCACCATAGTCTCAAATAAATACCGGGAACAATTTTTCGGACAAAACAACAAGAATCTACATAAAAAGTAGATAATTTTTACTGGCTTAAAAAAATTCAAAACAATCTCAGGATCATCGTGTCTATATTTTTTGAGGTTAGGAAATTCCTGCTTGTGTCTGTGCTGCATAGCTACGAACTATGGACAAGGAGAAGTATTTTAAGCCTGAAGTCACCTAAATCGGTTTAGATTTGACTTGCAGGTGTAATTTTTTGCCAAAATTTTCATTTTCACTTTTTTGTCTACATGCTTTGAAGATTGGATATTCTGGCCCGTGATTATGCAATATAATGACAAAGTATGACCAAGTGAGTTGATTTAAGCTTCGGATTGTTTAAATCGGTCAGAATTTGACTTGCATGCATAGATTTTTACCAAAATTCTTACTTTCGTTTTTTTGGCGACATTTTTTAAGGCCCGAAAATTCTGGCTCGTAATTTCCGCAAAATAGCAACAAATTATTACCAAGTAGGTGTGCTTTACTCCTGAAAATTTTCATTTCGCTGAGGATTTGACTTATAGGCAGATTCTCGTTCAATAATCCATATTTTGTCCATCGTTCGTCGATTTAAAAAATGAAAATCGAATAAATAAATCTAATAATATTAAATTAATTACAACACAAAATATCTATTAAAATAAATAATTTTTAGATAATAATGTACTTCACAAAAGTCTATTTTTGCTAGTATTTAAGAAGTATAATTCTCCAAACAATTAACAGTGATCAATCACGACATACTCCCTTCCAATAAAAAAAATGTGGGTAACAATAATTTTATAGACTACACTGCATGAAAAGCCTTCCTGCCAAACAGGTGTGTTGGGATGACCTCCTTCTACGAAGTCTCAGCCCCCTAGGGCTTAAAATACCGGAGATACCAATTACGCCCAATGTAATTGCAAATTTCACTATACCTCGTAGTCGTCGAAAGGTTAGCTACTTATCCTAAGGGCCCCTGTAGACAGGAATTATGTCGTCGCTTGTGTTACTCTCGATACCCGATGTTTCTAGAAACCACCAGATGTATTAAACGGGTATAAAAGCAGCCGGCAGGTCGTCTGAGGATCAGTATCGGATATACGAGCGAAGTGCAAAGAACTAGCGAACAGAGATAGCATTGTATACTATTTTCCCCATGTGTCGCAATCCTATGTGAACAAACATTGAATAGTGAACATACAGTTTCTGAGCTTTCAGTGTCATTTTACCACATATATAAATATGTGGGAAAGTGACACTGAAAACTCAACAAAAGACTTTGAGCTCACTTGTAAGAAAATCCTACGAGTTACCTTTTGGATGCAAACGTGGAGATCAAGACAAAACTTGGGCTCCCAAGATTTGCTGCTACACTTGCTCAAGAATCTTTGCAGGATGGCTATTAGGTTTATGAAGTTTGGAGTGCCAATGATTTGAAGGAACTCTCGAAATTATGCTGATGATTGCTACTTCTGATTGACAAAAATGTTGTGGTTTTACAGTAAAAGCAAACAGAAAATTGAATATCCTAATATCCCCCCAGCCAATGGACGTGTACCTTATGAAGCTTCTAGCATATTTGTCCTTAAGCCTCCAGAAAAATACGAAATCGACTCGTAATCGGATGAACTAGATGATGTTGAATCAAAATCCGGTCCATGTTTTCAAAAGAAAGACGATTATGAATGTAATAACAGTAAACAGCCCCATTTATATCTCAGAAAGTGATCAACGATCTTATTTGTAATTCGGATCTTCTCTAAAAGAAGAAATGTTAATGGAGCCACAAACACGAGAAGTTTTTAAAGACGAAAATTTTGAAACTACACTTTCGAGAAAAGAAAATAGGGCATAGTATGCCTTCAAAAATATATGTAGCAACTTCCTAGGTAACAAGAAATCCGAGAAATACAAAGATCTAGTTGAACAACTTAGTCAACCTTACAAGACGTTAGGTCACTCTCATTTGGAATTCTTCTGTGATAATTTAGGTGCAGTTTCAGATGTATACAGTGAAAGATTTCACCAGAAAATTGTTCAAATAAAGCAGCGGTATAGTGGAAAATGGAACCCAAATACATTAGCGGATATTGTTGGACCTTCAAACGTGAAACCGACCCCGGCGAGTTTATTATTATTATCTTTTTAAAATACAAAATGAAGTATATTGTGTAAAAAAGTGATTTTGTTTTTCTAAATCTTTAAAATTACACTTATAGCTTATGGTTTGAGTTTCACATATTTCATATTCTTCTTTTCTTCTTTAAAAACTTATAGGGGATTGGTAAAAACTGAGCTCAACACATTACAATAGACACAAAAAAAACAAAAAAATTTTCAGGAAGCGACAAAAAATTTCATAATGCAGGATAGTATTATAGGAAAATGGTAGTATACTTGTACAAAATATGTGCAAAATTTTAGGAAAACTAAAATTCTTAAATTTGTCCAATTAAACTAAATATTTTAAATGCGGCGTTGTTTTCTCTGCTTTATCTGCAAATCCGGCACTGATCCAAGGGTCGCTAATTAGCCGAATAGCTGAAATCAGACCTGTAGCCAGTATTCAAGCAATGTTGGAATTTGGGCTGAGCATTAAAAGCTGTTAAAGTGTTTACAGTGTACAGATTTCTGGTTTAAAATACTGCCTCAAGCTTTTAAGAGAGTATCTTTGCAATGCCGCAATTTATTTATGTTTTGTAAAGTGATGTCCAGTAAATTACTTCGTGAAAAATATTTTTCGAGTATATAGTATTTTGATGTAATTATTGTTGATTAAGTATCACTACAATGAAACAAAAATATTGTTTAGAGGTTTTTTAACCTCCAGTTTTATTTGGTTACTGATACACATGTCTCTTTATTTTTAGAACAGGTTCAGCAGCGCAGCGAGACAGGGTTTTGGGTGATTACAACGTTCCTAATCGTAGAAACAATTTACTCAATAACGATGTTACATTGCGTCAACATTATAATAGACTACTTTTCCCTTACAGTGCTATTCTGTAACATTAATGTGCGACTTTATTAAAAAGGTGCGTTTGATAATGACCAGCGATTGTTTTGATGACTACGTCGTTATTTAAAACTTAAAATTTCAACAAGAAATAAAGAAATCTCTACGGCCATAGAATTAGTTTAACAAGTTGTCACTATTCTCCTTCAGGCAGTTAAAGGAAAAATTTTCAAACAGTTTATTTCCTGTAAATACAACTCTGCTTCTCTCTCCATACGCGTTTTGACTTCCTTATGGTCTTATCTGTAGACCTCTAGTGAATCAGGAGCAACATTTACAAGGAATAACTGTCTATATAAAATATAAATTTAAATTTAAATTTTAGCAAGAAATAAAGAAATCTTTGCTCTGTCAGGGCGCCTAGTGGATTTTCTGAGCCAACGATAATTAATCATTAAAAAAAATGTTTTTTTTCATAAAGTAAAATTTATTTTCGTATTCCTTGGCCTATTCTAAGCAAAAAGTGTCCCGTGTGATTTTTCTGTCTGACGCATAGTTTTTGAATACACCTAAAGACAAAACACTTATAACTTTTAATGTATTTTTTGTAGAAATCAAATCAATTTCGAACATCAACGATATGAAAATGTAACTTTAACGGTGCATTCTTTCAACAATTTTTTGTAATGTTTGTGGTTTTATGTTGTCCCACGCATCTTTCAAGCAATTCCAGAAACTAGTAAGTCTTGTTGGTTTTAAATCTCGCACACCATCCCCTTGTTTTCACTCTAAATAAAAAGTACAATAGCAAGAAGTGTGTTTGGGGTCGTTATCTTGTTGGAAATGAAATTACAATCGATCAGTTCAGTGCCAGATGGGAGCACGTGGCGTTGCAATATAATGTAGTATTGCTCTTTTTTCATGATTCCTTAGATTTTCACAAGTTTATCAACGCGTGCATGACTAAAAATGCGCCAAACCATCACTGAGCCACCGCCATGTGTTACAATAGGCAAAATACACTGGTGTTTTTGCCTTTTATTGACTTTTCGGCAAACCTATTCGTCGATGACTCCCAAAAAGCTCAAACTTTGACTCGTCACTCCATAAAACGGATTTCCACTTCTCAATGGTCCAGTATACATGTTCTTTAGCAAAATCCAATCTCTTTTGCTTGTTTGCAGGACGAAGAAGTGTCTTATTGCAGCTATACGTCCGATCATACCTATTTCTCGGAGTCGGCGTGTGACTATAGTCAAGGAAAGTGGTGAATCCAAATATTCATTGATTTCGGTACGAATATTTGGCGCGATTTTGAATCGTTTGGCTTTGCTAATGGCACAAATCTTATTGTCGAGTCTCTGAGTTGTTTTCCGTGGCTAACCGGACCTGTCAGTATTTACTCCACCCAAAGAAACCTTCAAAATATCAGTGATTTCCCAGTGTGAATGACCTTATTTCGCAAAATAATGATTTGAGCTCATTTTTCTACAGATAATTCCGTTCGTTTTGCTATTTTTCACTGTCCGGAATTGATTTTTTTATCGATATATTGCGCAACATTCCAACTACTGTCAAGTAACTAGATTTGAGGTTATGGTGTGTCAATCAGTTAAAAAAAATGTGGGAAATATTCAACTGTTACAACTTTTCAAATAATACCAAATATTTTCGCCGAAATCATGAATAAAAATGGTGGATATTTTGAAGAAATTCGGTTAAAGTAACATTTCTATACCATCAATATTCGAAATTGATTTGATTTTCATGCACAATAAACGTATGTGAATACATCAAGTTGATTTTATGCAATAATCAAATAAACTCAAAAAATTGTTTTTTTAGATGTGTTCAAACTTTTGGCCTGTACTATATATATATATATATATATATATATATATATATATATATATATATATATATATATATATATATATGTGTGTGTGTGATTTTCATGCACAATAAACTTATGTGAATACATTAAGTTGATTTCATGCAATAATCAAATAAACTCAAAAAATTGTTTTTTTAGGTGTGTTCAAACTTTTGGCCTGTACTATATCTATCTATATATATATATATATATATATATATATATATATATATATATATATATATATATATATATATATATATGCATTTAAAGTAATAATGAAAGCTATAATGGATTATATGCACTAGATTAGTGCCTGTAAGTAGACCTTCATTTCTCTTCATAAATATCTTTTTACGTTATAATTGATTAAACGGTATGTGTTTATAGCGTTGAAAAGCAATAAAAACATTACATTTCCGCATTGTGATCAATCCTAGATTGTAGCTCCTGATTTGAACCATGAATTGCTAGACGCAGTGTTTGAAAATATTTATTTAATCAAAAATTATTCTTGTTGAAATGTAGCAAGAAATTCCACATTTCAAATATTTAACAGTTTTTATTTCATTCGACTAAGGACCACGAAAATATTTTTTATTTTTCAACAAAATAATTTTTTTAATTATTAACAATTTTTTTGTTTATAATAAATTATCTGACCATTTTTCGGTAAACCACCCTCGATATTCATAATCAGAGAGTTAAAATACTTACCAACTTTGGTGGAACTAATTTTAATGGTTAAACTTTGCAGTACTCCGGTGTATGTATAGATGCCGTTTGACTGTTGATTTTTACAGTCTGACATCAAAAATACCTGCATCTATAATATCCTGCCGACATGTTTGATAATTTATATTTTATGTAGACAGTTGCTTTCTATAAATATTGCTCTTGAGTCAACTGATGAGACCATTGGGTGGCCGAAACGCATATAGAGAGAGGACCAGAGTTGTATTTGCACAAAATAATATACCTTGCCGCTGTTATTACAATCGATTATCCTTTTCTCAACCATTCTTTTGTCACAAGAATAAGTTTGCCTTTTAAAGAAGTTTTAGTTAGAACAGAAGAATAAAGCAATATTTTACCTCGAGCTGCATCCTCCAAATATGGATGTGGTTATTTTTAACATACTGATATTAACTGATTAAAGAACGTGCATTAAATTTTGTGTTCTGGACAAACCTAACTTTATGCAACCGTCGGAGATGTTAAATAAAGTTTATCCGGAGAGTCGCGAAGACGTCGTACATGATTACGTCGCTCAAAGGTCATAGTGCTTGAACCACTTTCGTGTCTCGATTAGAGAGTTAGCACGTGTACTGTGTATCTCAAAATCTCAATGCCCTGTAATTTTGTTCGGAAAATTTGGCATTAAAAGCATCACTTCTCGCATGGAAACAAAAACAATGAATTTTTCCTATAAACAACATCAGTCAGTTGCTTCAGAGATGATTTCCACCGCAAGCAACAACCTAAACTTTTTGAAACGCATCATTACCGATGACAAAAAAGTGGTTATATAACTTTGAAATTGCAGCATTGCCAGGATTATCGAATTGGAGATTGAAAAGAGAGCAGTACCCAAGAAGAGCACGTCAAAGCAAGTTCAAGACCGAAGTCGTGCTCACAGACATAAAAATAAAGTAAATTTGGTGCATCTGCCTATTGATGAATTGAAGGTAAATTATTTCCAATATGAACTAGTACGGCTTTTATAATTTACTTTAATTTATCTACAAACAATCCTCATTCTTTTGTTATATGGTATGTAACAAAAGCTAGCAATAAACTGCTCATATTGCTGAAAAACGACAAATAGCCGTCACTCTCCAAGAACGGGAACCGCTCTTTCTGATGATTTTTAAGAGTTGTTATCACCACATTGTATTTTGAGAGATTCCATAGCATTAACCTTCATGCTAATCAATCCGCTTAATTCTTTGATTGATCAAGGTATCTAACCAAGTCGTTTAATTCAACCTAAATTATCATTTGTGGCTAAGAATTTGACATGTGTGATGTAAAATCAGTATCCGATGCTGTTGATGGTGTTTCTAGGACATGAACAATTTCCCTATCTCCTTTAGAATCTGAATCTCAGGAATATGTTTCTAGTTATCTTGGATTCGGGAGGTCATCACCATGTGTAACAACAAGTGAAATTGTATCTGTTAAAAAGAGGTACTAAAAATCGCTACACGTATATATATATATATATATATATATATATATATATATATATATATATATATATATATATATATATATATATATATTAATTGTATTAAGAAAGCGGAATGAAAATGCAATTGAAGTAATTGACCTTCATCCTTCTGTTACTAGTGCGCTCTTGTACTCTTAAGAAGTTCTAAATCTCTAATCTGAACTATTTACAATAATATTTAAGTGGACGTTCTCGAATTGTCGAATGTTACATATTAAATGCATACGAATAATTTAGGTTCCAAATTTAGTTACCGAATTTAGCATGCCACTTCTGGTGTCTGTGCGCAACTGCATCATGTAGTATATGTCATTGGTTGGTAATCGTTTATCAAATCTTTTCCGCCGCGATAATGTGAACATTGTGGATGCACCCCTAAAATACTCCGAACATGCAGTCACTCGACTGATAAACGAAATTTGAAAGAATGCAACTAAAGTAGCAAATGTCATAGTAAAAAATATCATGTTTTAGATTTTTGAATTTCATTTTAATTTGAGCATTCCACGATGATTAATAATCTGCATTTCCTTATCTTGTTTTCTCATATTTGTTTTTTATTGGTCTTTATTCTTTTTCGTGATTAGTTAGGTTTAAATAATACATTTGGAAAAAATTTAGATAGTAGTTGCCTATATGTATTTTCCTTTCAAGCAGAGAAAAAGAAAAGAATATATAGAAACAGTTTATTTTCTGCAAATGCAACTCTGGTTCACTCTCCATACGTGTTTCGATCATCTTATAGTCTCATCAGTGGAGCTGTATCAAACTGAAAGCAACATTCGTAGGAAACAACTCCTATATAAAATATAAATTCCGAGACTTGTCAGCAGAAGATAGGCCAAGAGTTGTATTTGTAGGAAATAAACTGCTTCTATATATTTTTTCCTTTTTCTGTGCTTGAAAGGAGAATACATATAGGCAACTATTTAGCCACGGCTGATCTGATCTTATTTCTTACTGAAATTTTTATTTTTAAAATTTCATACTACTGAATCAATAGATGTGATTCGATTTGCGATATTTTTCAGTCTGACATCGAAGTCGGTAGGTTTTTAATATCCTGACGACACTTCTCTGAATATATATTTTATATAGCAGTTGTTTCCTGCGAATGTTGCTCTCGGTTCGATACAGCTTCACTGATGAGACCATAGGGTGGTCGAAACGCTTATGGAGAGAAGACCAAAGTTGTATTTGGAGGAAATAAACTGTTTCTATATATAATTTCCTCTTACATTGGGGTAGCCTCTCAGTTTTAGTTCTTATTTTATGGGGCCATCAATGCCTAAATAAGCAGAATTTTATAGTGGACCTAAAATAAGGTTCCGGTAGCATTAACCGTGGAAAGATCATGAACCCAAAACCCCATTGATGCACAGACCTGTACAACTTTTATTAACACTGTGTCTTTTTGCGTCTTATGTATATTCATAGCATCACTTTAACTTATTCATAAATATAATACTACTCGATTTGATATTTGGTCATTGGATCTGCTGAAGAATAACCACAATATCACATTAAATTTACTTAACATACCAACAAAATTTTCCAATATATAAATATTCGGTGAGTTTTTCTCAGTTTTTAACCTTGCAAAACTGAGTGGCGCCCTCTATTAAAAACTAAAACATGGCTCGAATTATTTTTACTTTTTAACCTATGCAAAAATGTGCTGCAGTAAGAAATGTGACGTTTAATGACCAACAGCTGTTATAATATTTGAAAAAGAAATACATTTAAAATGGTTAACTGCACTCAGCGTATTGAATTAAATAATATACTTAAATATTAATTGGTTGCATTACCAAGTGTTTCTAATAATAAGAACATACTAGTTTAACTATTGCGTTCCTGTAATGACTTACGAAGTTGGGGTTTTAGATTTTAGCCATTGATGCGGTTGTACTAAAAGAGACGATTAGATGTAATACAATACATGTAGCTTGGCGTCCTTACCTTGATGAAGGCTTAAATATCGTGGTTACCTCCGTTGTTTATAATCAAATCCCTTGCAACTATGTTAGTATGTTTACCACATATAAGCTTCTTAGATGTTTAGTTATTAGAACTGCTTAATTAATGTTATCTATTTAAAATTATTTACTGTAAGTCGTCCAAAAATTACGAGTTTGAATCATATACAGATCGTGTCTAAAAGCACCGGGTTCACTTGTAACACATAATTTAAAGCCAGAATTGAAATAGTAATAAAATTGAATGGACTAATCGTAACAACGCTTTTATTTATAATATCGTTTGGTTGGATTGCTTTTACTTTTAATGATACATTCTATACTGTCGTGCTTAGGTAAAAGGCAGTAAACTGCATTTACTGCCTTTTATTAATTTTGATGTTTATAGATTTTTCCATTGCTTTCTATGTATCAATTATTAAATGAATCATAAAGAATATTATATCAGTAAGATGTTATTTTTTTTTATTTTGTCAAATATTTAAAATCGGATACATTTTTTGAATATAAAAGCAGTGAATTTATTTTTCGCGTAAAAATGCAGTAGTTTTCAAACTGATTCTATCCTCTAAAAAATGTGCTATTTCTGCTTTTCTACTCCTTAAGATCTGTTATTAGCAGTAATAGTAATTATACATTTTTCTTCTTTTGAAGTGTTGATTTTAAAGTTTTAATGGTTCGATATTTATTACACAAAAATTATTATATGACTTATTGTTGTCATTTTGATATCAATAAAATATATTGAAATAAAATAGAATTACTACGTTTTACCTCTGATAAAGTAGGACTTATGAACAATAAAGACAGTAAAAAATAGTAATTACGTTTTAAAGCGTATAAAAGCAGTAAATCACATTTTACTGGTTTTAGATTTACAATAATGGAAGACAGTAGGTCAATTATTTTAGACATTTTGGTTAACTGTAATCTGAACTCACACCTAAATTACTATTGAAGAAGTCATGTAACCTTTTATTAGTCGCCAAATAATTATTATGAAAAAATAATATTATTAATTCAGTTTAAAAATATCAAACATTTAAGTCGAGTTTTCTGTTTTTATTTTTTACACTTACACTTACTCTTTTACCTAAGCGCGACAGTGTATTTAATGTAATTCTTAGAATTTGCCCAAAACGCATTAAACTTACTTCTAGAGACGGGTTAGATCTTGTATCTCGTAATCCACCCAAAGAAATCCCAATGTCCGCCACATAAATTATCACATTGGTGTTGAAGACCAAGATGAATTCCTTGTCCCTTGCCTATCAACATTTTTACCACTTCACATGAATAGTTTTTTTTTAAATTTTATTGCTAGCTATTATATATATAAATATATATATATATATATATATATATATATATATATATATATATATATATATAATAGCTAGTTACGTCAGTTACAAAATTCAGTCGTATCGGACTTATTTAACGTTCACAAGCAGACGTTCATATCGGAAATTCAAAGCTTAAACGCACTAAGAATCCCGTACTAAGTGACTATAAGTATCCTGGTTAAATATCTGATTTATTGAGTATTTTTACGAACGGTAAAAGATTTAAAGTCCGAGTTTTTGATGCCGTCAAGTTAAAAACTTTTCGAGCGTGACATGAGTTAGTAAAGTAATTTTACTAAGTTATGGTTTTTACGGGATCGAAAATGTCTTTTTCTTTCAATCTCCGCAAGTTGATTGTCTTTTTCGGTACGTTTAATGGTTATTTCGAATTAAAACGCGATGTTTATGTCAATCCCACTTCAACGCAACTTCCTTCAGGAATACGTTGTATGTGCGATTTTAATCTGCGAACTGAGTGATGTGAGGGTCCTTTAGTTGCAAAATTACCTAAATACTCCGCAGGTAGTTTTAGATCCTCATTATTTTTTTTATAAATAGGATACCTCAGAACACAACATTTAATCCGAAATGCTGATGTCTTCGAAGTTATCTTCTGGAAGATATAGAAGTTCCCTGCTGCCTTCTAATAGATCAGCGTTGATCTGAAATAGATAGAGAATTCCAGAATATTAGAAACGATGATAAAGAGTAGAAATATCCTAAGAACGCAATAATTATTGGAGTTTTGGCCAAGAATGAGACGAATTATTTAAAAAACTGAAATACGAGCTACGAAAATACTAGATTATCAAGACCAAAACCAATTAATGCTGCCTGGCTTCGTTGATCGTTGAAATTCTCGCACGGCTATATCTTTTATGGGAGAGGGGATTTCTTACTAATTTTTGCTTGAGGTTATTGAGCGACTGATGACTGTTTACTACTGCTTTTTTCATGCGTCTGGTTTTTAATTTATAAAAAATCCTTAGTTCACGCCTCAAAATCAGAAGCCGTACAGACGTCTCGCACGAGGATAGTTTGCCAGGTTTCTGTTGTTCAGAGTATGTTATCACAGTTAATTTGTAATTTATATTTTTCTAGCCTTGGCGATATTCTTCCATGTCTATCTATTTTCTTTGTTTCTAGAATGTCCAAGAACGGAAAATAATAGTTTCCTTCAAGTTCCAACGTGTATATCTTCGGGTGTATAGAGTTAGGATAATCTAGTAGGCAGTTGAGCTGTTGTTTGCAATGGCCTCATATCACAAATACGTCATCTACGTAGCAACACAAAGTTGGAGTTTTATGATAAGCCTTTTTTCGCGAAATAGATCATGAAAGAATTAATACGGGGTAATTTGTAGGTTGTGCCTTGAAAAAGAATCGCTCATTGGCTTCTGAGATAGCAACAATTAGGAAGTATGGCAATGCTGCTTTGTAGAAAGCTGGGAAAGGAACTTTCACACTTCTATTTTATTCGGTTTTTAACCTTATCGAAGTGACTCCTGAAGCTAAATACAGTACAAAAGCTAGGCACGGTATCTTTTTCTTTTTTGATGTTAAAACTTTTATTTGCTTGAAAAAATTACAAATCATGGTCTCTCCCCCAAATTATGCCAATGGTGAAATACCATAAAATCGTCTTATTTTTTATTTGTGATACTACTTTTTTACTATCAAGTAAAAATCTATAATTATTCCTGACCACGACCCTGGAGAAATCTAACTCCTCTAGTTAAACCAAAATTAAACGTTAAAATTAAAGCACGTGAGCGAGACAAGGACAGTTTCAGTAATTTATTGAGCGATATACTGTGCACTCTGGCGGCCAAACGAGTAACTGCGTTGACACAATACTAACAGACCACTTAGTAAGCTATGTATCATCATCGCAGAATAGCGGAACGTTTGTTTCCCTTCCCCCACAACAACGGGGAATTAAGGGGACTTTTCGCAGAATGCTGTAATTGATTGCTCGTTATTTTCCTTCTAAATAATTTAAAAGAAGTTACTCATGTTCTTCTTACATTAATGTAAAATAATAATTTAAAAAAAGCTCTTTTCGTGTTCGATATGTTTGATCTTTTATTTATATGAATATTATAGTTAGAACTCGAAACTATGACTTCAGGTTTAGCTGAGGTGCCTTCTATAAAGATCTTGGAGTTATTTTTAACATAAAGCTTTCATTTATATTCAACATTAATCATTTAAAAATGTTCATAATTGTATGAACTTACAAATAATGAAAACAATATACTACAGTTATTTTCGATTAAAGTTACAACAGTTTGTAGTTATATAGAATCAGATTTGTATAAAATATATTTATCAACTAGATAATGGACAGTGAAAATTTGTCAGATCTTAGGCATTTAAAAAATGTAAATGATTCTGGTTAAAGTCACATTGGTAACGGAGACCATTTAGCGACTGGACCTGCAGTTTAAAGTGGGTTCCTGGTGTGGGTCACTTGGTCTTTCCAAGCGGTGAGATGTAATTGTAAGTACTAACCGAGCCCTACGACCGAAGTGAACCGGTGCCCTTAGCATTTAGTGTATTACTATCATGATTTACAAGCCAAACGGCTTCGCACTCCCTCCAGGGAATATTGACTCATACCAGGTACACAAAGATACCAAAAGTATGAAGCTCTGTGGGAACCCTTTCCATGTTATCGGGTCCTAGGTGACGTGGTCTGCTATATTTCCCATGAACTTTCGGACGGTTCGCGCGGTTGCCAGGAGAGTTGTTTTCTGCATCGGTTTATATAGATGCTCACCAAGACCCAGTCCCTTGATGTTGTGTAGGAGGTTCTTTGGTATCACTCCAGTTGTTGAGAGTATTATGAGAATCGTTTGGACGCTGTTCATTGCCCATTGTCTTCGGATTTGCACCTCCAGATCTCTGTATTTGGCGATCTTCTCGTTGTATGTTGGCCTTAGGTTGTTGTTGTTAGGTACAGTGATGTCGATTAGTGTAGTTCGCCTAGAAATTTTATCTATTAGTATAATATCTGGTCTATTATGAGCAACTGTCTGATCCGTCAGAACCATTCGGTCCCAATATAACTTGAACTGGTTTTTCTCAAAATAGGCTCTGGATTGTATTTGTAATAAGGCACTTTTCCTACCTGTAATAGGTTTAACTTTTCTGCTAGCTCTTGATGGAGTATCTTGGCAGCTGAGTCGTGTCTTTCCTTATACTCGGTTTCGGCAAATGCTCGGCATCCTCCAGTTATGTGCTGGATTGCCTCTGATGTGTAGTGTATTAGTATTAATGGTATTTTATTATTAATCGTATTTTTTTATGTAGAGGTATTAAAGAAGATTTTTATTTCGGCGATTTTATATACTTTCCTGAATTGGTCGCACTGTTCCGTATTCATTTATGTTGATCTTGCATGACCTTACTGTACCATGTAAATTTGCATATGCATTTAAGATGTTTCTTCCGTTTTTTATTAATCCGGTACCACATCTAATGTCTTACTAAGCAGTGATATTTTGTTATGTTTTCTAGTATCTAATATGAGACATTAATTTATTATAAACAATTAAAAAAAGTAACATTTTTTTTTAAACATCAAAACTTGTGAAGCTATCTTGAACAAATAAATTATAGAGAATAAAAATACCAATAAAACGAGCCCGACTCACCCCGTTCGTTAGTAACGGGGAAACGGATAATGCAGCGTTTTTTCAAAAATTCATATCTGGGTCATTTTTGAAGTTGTAGAGCCATTTGAAATTTTTAGCATTCTATAAACCTATGTTTTCATTTTATATTAAAAAGTCTGTAAAATACGTGAAAAATGCTAACCAATATGAGCGAAGACGGCTGAGCATCTGAAAGTACCAATTAACTTTTTTCACGGCCGTTTTCAATCATGTTTTCTAGCATTTTTACGTATTTCTTTGACTTTTTGATGCAAAGTGAAAATATAGGCTGGTAGAATGATATTTTTACTTTCAAAAACTTTTTACAAAATTAAAATTGGACCGTCTATGACTTATCTAGGTGCACTAAAAATTTTAAATGGCGACTGTGCAAAAACTAAGAAACTGAGATAGGCGCCTAGTTTTAGCACGCATAAAGTACATATAAATTACTATTATTTCGCGAAGGGTCTGCACTATAACTTGAAAAATGATGGTGATATGATTTTCTAGTTTTTCTCCTCTTCTAATGATCCGATTGGGTTGATCCAGGGCTCACTTTGTCGATATTTTTATTCTCTACAAGGTTGCTTCATTAGTTTTGATTTTATAAGCAAAAAAGGAAAAAACACAATTTTCTGGTTTTAATTATTTATAAAAAGTCAATGGGTCAGAGTAAAAAGTGAGAAACATACCATAATATTATTACGGATTGTTTTTAATGGGATGACACAGTCGGTATCCTGATAGTAGTTTTTTCACAGAATTATTTTTTTTTCTATTGATTTTGAACTTGACTCGCATTTATATTCACTCGCCGAACTTGTTTTATTTGTGGTCAATTCACTCCTAAAAGTAAAAAAGGCTCATTTCCCTGCTAAAAAACATTAACAAGCTTATTTTAAGACTAAAAATTAAAATAAATTATGGGTGCTACGAGTGTATCGTATAAAATGTTAGAAATATTTGATGGATTGGTACAACGGTACTACAAAAGGAATATTTTTAGGTGTACCAGTGCAGTGACGTGAACTGAAGAACCACATAGACGACTTTTACTTCTTTTTGACAAATTTGAAGAGCTTTCTAAAAAATTCAGTGAAATGTGTGTAGTATCATTAGTTTCAATACCGCTACCTCATCCCCAGAAACTCGCGTACCAAGATGATCTTCAAGTTCATCATGTTCATCGAGTTCTTTGGAAGAAGATAGTGGAGAAATATTACCCCATTTCATCAAAGCTAAACGATCTTGTCAAAGAGACTAAAACATACTGAAAGTATCCCAGTAATAGTTTAGTTTTCTGTAAAAATATTGATAATTTAATTGTTACTAGGCCACCACCATTCATCGGAATGGTAGAGACAATATATGGATGAATCAAAATTAAATTCAAATGCAGTTTTACTCCATAACGGTAACATATTTCCATCTTCCCCTGTAGCTTACGTTGCTCACATGATTTAACAGTAGTAGCTTTAATTTAGAGTTACAGTCCAATTATATGAAAAATTGTTGTTTCCTATGTAAATGGCACAGCACTACGTAAATCAAATCGGCCTTTTAAGAAGTGGATACGTTCTTGATCAGAAAGATATTAAAAATCAACCATTGATGCCACCTGAAACAATCATTTTGCCGCCATTGCATGTCAAACTTGGTTTAATCAAGATTTTGTCGAACTTCCTGTCATCACACTGTGGTAACACAGAAAATAATGCTGGATTCATAAACTAGGATACAATATGCTACTGAAAATCCATTTCCTACACTCCTATTTAAAGTTTCTTTCCGGAAAATATGGACTCAGTTAGTAATGAAAATTTTCACCAGGAAATAGCAGTTTAAGAAACGTTATTACGGTAGATCAGAACAGCCATGCTTACAGACTGTTGGTGCCTTTGGAGAGATACTGAAAGGAAATCCAGTAATTCACAAAATAATTTATGTTGGTAATTTAGAATCATTTTTAAAAAAATCGGTAAATGTTGGTCACTATGTAACCTAGTCAAGATTTTTTATATAAGCCTTAATCGAGTTCGAGGCGAATTATCGTTATTTCTATTAACCCAGTGAAAAATAAAATGCTTTCAATTAGCTGCGTAGTGTTATATTATCTTATAGATGGCATTTGCATTCTATTAGACAATAAAGATTATTGTTATTATTTCTATTAGAATTATCCTTAACCTAGTAACACTATCAAATTTTAGATATACCCTTTCTTATCACCAAGTAAACATCTCTAAATTTTTCTTCATTATTTTTGTCAAAATTAAGGAATATATCCATACATACTTTCCTTTCCCATTAATCTTCCAAACAGGGTATATCCTTTTGAAACAATGTTTCAATACTAATTTTGAGAATCGAGTATCATACAAATTTTAATCTGCCATATCACCTGTTAGTAGAAGTTTTAAAAATATATATAAATTGATGTCATAAACATCATGATACCAACTTTGGTTGTAGAGCTACTTCAATTTTTAAATTGCAAATACAGATTTTCCGCATGACAGCCTCTCTGTTTCCATTGTAAGTGTCTTTATTTCATCATTAGAAACAGGTATTTCTTATGTTGAGAAAGGAAATATTAGTGAGAATATTAACTTACAATTATTATAGTTTAAATAGCACATGCTTCTTTAAATAAATAATTTTTAAAGCTTTAATATCCTTAAATTTAGACAGTATAACTTTTAAACTTTAAATAACATGAAAAATCAAATGACGATCTTTTAGTTTAGGAACAATTATTCAAAGAAAATATTAATTTAACTTATGCAAAAATTGCATATTATAAATGTCCGATATAAAGTTGCCACATTCAACTCACGAAGAGCTTGATATGCACTGTCGAGCCAAATCCCGAATAGAACGTCCCAATTACCAACTATCTCGCCGTACTTATACAGGTTTCATCAAATTTATCGAGCCAGCTGCAGCAGGTTCGTCGAAAATTTTGCATATGTCATTTTCTGAATCAATTGATAACCTATTTGGTAAATATACTAAATTGTATGATAAATTTTGTTACATATATATATATATATATATATATATATATATATATATATATATATATATACAATTCTGTATTAATCCGGAAGTACATCCGTTCGTTAGTTTGGTTTCGTTAGGAAATTGGATGTTCCGCCAAAATCGCATTTGGCATCTTCGGTGCTTGCTAATTGAAGATTACCTGAGAGCATTTTACATGCAGCGTGACTTTATATGAGGCCATAGTGCGTATCTATTGGTTAGTGAGGGCTGGTGTTATGCGTTTTGACTTAGGCGCTGTGTCGCTACACTGCTACCACCTGATGGAAGTTTTTCAGGGGATACGAATGTTAAATGCATTCTCTTTCTTGTTGAAAGGGTCGTGTAATGTTCTTTGTTGACGATTTTCTGACAGCTCTACTTGTTTATTTCTTATACTGAGTTTGTGTTCTTCTAGCCTGGCCGATTTTCTTTTGTTGGTTTTCGCAATCCTTGATTTTCCAGACCGATTTGTCCTTTGAATTCCTTGGGAATAAACCCAGTTTGTAGGCTGTAGATATGTTATGTTTTGATAGATGATTGAATTGAATTTATTGCTTGGGTATTTGTTGCAGTTTGGCTTTTCCTGGGTTGTCTGTTAGATGAAGGGATCTTGAAATTAACGTGTTGGGTACGCCTGTATTTGTGAGAGATGGTAGTATGAATCAGCATTGAAGCATCTGTCTGTGTGAATAGATTTTCGATATACTATATGTTGTAAGTTTTCATCCACTTTCTTTGTCACTATAACGTTTAAAAACGGGAGTTGATAGTTTGCTTGAAGTTCCAGAGTGAACTGTATCTTTGAATGTATAGAGTTAAGATAACCCTGCAAGCAGTTGAGCTGTTGTTTGCTATGGGGTCACATCACAAATACGTCATCTACGTAAAAACCAAAGTTTGGGTTTAAGTTAGGATTTTCGAAGACTCTTGGTCTCAAAATAGAGTATAAAAAGATGTGTAAGTTGTAAGCTCTGACGACGCATCTTAGAGGGTATCCTTCTTAGGTATTTTTGGAATTTCGTATAGTTTTAGGCACCTGCCTGATTTTTCTCATAGCATAAGTTTTCATATGACATCGAAATTTATAGGTCTATGATTTTACCTTAGTCCTTTTTTCCGGATATGTGGTAGGATCCCTACGCACAGGCTTACAGGCAGAGTCATTTGAGAATTTTTGTGTTGTTGTTTTGATTATGCTTTCAAATTTGGTTGGTAGCCGTTTTTGTTTTTATGATTCTTGTAATTTTAGTTTGCCAATGCTATTCCACAGGAGAGAAAGTATTAGGTTACTTAGAGACTTATAAAGTTTGTAGAGTGTGTGTTCTCTTGTGTTTTGGTGTAGCCTTTTCTATCGTATTTCTTTTCTAGTAGAGTATTGTGAAATTTTTTCAATATTAAAATGGTTTTCCCTCTTATAATATGGTGTGTTATCTTGGTAATAGTTGATTGTACGTTGCCATTTCTGTATTTTATTAACAAGGTGCATATATATATATATATATATATATATATATATATATATATATATATATATATATATATATATATATATATGCACATTATGCCATTGTAGTACTGAAATCACATTCAGCAAACATACAACTATATGCAACTCCGTGTATGAATGAAGTAAAATGCGAACCGTAAATGCAAACTGCGGTCCAACCATATCCTTTCCGTGTTAGAGGTTGCACAGTTTGAACACTTGCTTCCGATCCGATCTGTCCTTTGCACAGCCAGATGCATGTCGGTACCCTGATGAGTCTAGTAGAGACGAAACATGTATCTCTGTCGTATCACTGTGGCGGGGAGGGTAAGTTTTGATTTTCTTCTCGGGGTATGGTGGTACAGGTAGGCCATCATCTCGATGGTGGTGGAATAGGATAAATTGTGTTCCTTAGCAATTTGTTCAAACTGTGCAACCTCTAACACAGAAAGGATATGGTTGAACGCAGTGTGCATTTACTGTTCGCATTTTACTTCATATATATATATATATATATATATATATATATATATATATATATATATATATATATATATAACGTTCTTGGTTGGAATTTGATATTCAATTTGTTCTTTAATAATCATTTTTTTTTTGACTGTGAGTGATAATAAGTATTTGATTTCGCGATCCAATAAAATAAATATTCGTTTTAAAAATGTCTGTGCAAAAAGTCACTATTGCAGCGATCTCGTGCCCGAGATTTAATTAATGTACAATTTAGACTGCCTCTAAATGTTGGCTCGTTTCGCACGTATAAAATGTATTAAATTTAGATAAATCATTCTTTGCTTGCTCTTAAATAAGCCACTTTTTCCCTTTTTTTTATTCGGATATCTAAATTTAAAAGTATAACAAACTAGTTAAAGTAAACAAAATGGCTATTAATCAAACACTATTACATTTTAGTTTTTGGAACGCAAATAGGACATTTGTCTTGGTGTGCGGAAAGAGGGCAAGGTACGGTAGATATTTTTCGATTTGTATTTTTATATTTAGGGAGAAAAGCTACCGAAAAGTGCTTCTTTAACTTATTGGATATTAATAAAAAAGCTTTTATTTACTTACTGGTCACTAGTAGACCTTGTTGTAATGCAGCGTTTCGATCCATCGAACCGATTTGATGCAATTATATAATAGCTACTTAATGTCCATGTAATAGATGGTTCTTACTCAAGTTTTCATCGGATTTAACATTTTTTACTACTAGCTGAAGTATTATGTTCGAGAAACTACGATTGGAACTATTTTTTATAGTGGATAAAACTGCATTAGAAACTAGGTCTTTGATGATACATAAACATTTAGAAAAATAGCTTCAAACTTGTTTATATTCCAAATATAAAGGGTGTTTTTTATAGAGGTATAGAACTTTTACATGGAATAAAACAATGATCAATTTTTTAAATTGACATGAGATTTACTTTATTCGAAAGATAACCTTCTGGCATTATAATTTAAATATGACTTCTGGCATATGATCGCCACGGCTGCCTCGGACGTAGTCTAATCTGGAGGTCCAATTTTCGATGACTTTTTCCAACATTTGTGGCCATATATCGGCAATAACGCGGCGAATGTTGTCCTCCAAGTGATCAATTATTTCGGGCTTATCGGCGTAGACTAGCGACTTCACATATCCCCACAGAAAATAGTCTAGCGGCGTTAAGTCGCACGATCTTGGAGGCCAATTCACGGGTCAGAAACATGAAACTATGCGGTTACCAAACGTTTCCTTCAATAAATCAATTGTGGCACGAGCTGTGTGACATGTTGTGCCGTCTTGTTGAAACCACAGCTCCTGCACATCATGGTTGTTCAATTGAAGAACGAAAAAGTCAGTAATCATGGCTCTATAGCGGTCACCATTGACTGTAACGTTCTGACCAGCATCGTTTTTAAAGAAGTACGGACCAATGATTCCACCAGCCCATAAAGCACACCAAACAGTCAGTTTTTCTGGATGTAACCGTGTCTCAACATACACTTGAGGGTTATTATCACCCCAAATACGGCAGTTTTGTTTATTGATGTATCCATTCAAACAAAAGTGAGCTCATCTCTAAACAAAATTCGCTTAAGAAAATCGGGATCAACAGCAATCTTGTTTTAGGCCCATTTACCGAATCTGCGCCTTGCTAGGTGATCGTGTGGCTTCAATTCTTGCACGAGTTGGATTTTGTAAGCACGCAAACCAAGATCTTTCCGCAAAATCTTCCATAAAGTGAATGGACACATATCCAGTTCCTGTGCACGATAGCGGATAGACTGATTCGGGTCTTCCTCTACGCTATGCTCTACAGCAGCAATGACTTCTTCTGTACGCACTGTACGACGTCCATGTGGATGCGTATTATCTTTTAGAGTAAACGTGGTGCGAAAACGTTCCATAGTTAATCGAATTAATTGCTCTGATGGACGATTATGTTGACTGGACGTAGTGCGCGATACGTATTTCGAACAGAACCATGATTTTCAAAATAAATTTGCACAATTTGGAGGCGCTGTTCAGGCGTCAGTCTATTCATGTTGAAATGCCAAACCAAACTAAACATAAATCACTTGACAGCTGACAAAATGGCCGCCAGTTAAAAAAGTGTTGCCAACTTAAAGTTTTTTTACCGATATAAAAAACACCATTTATTTCATGGACAGTTTAGTTTCCTACCTATATCATGTAGGCACCCACTAAGAAAGGATATTTCAAAATTCGCACTCCAAACGAATGAAAAGGGGTAAATTATTATTTGATAAATTTATCAATATCTCTTGATTAAATAGAGGTATGGACTCAATTTTGCTTTCAAAAAATATCTCATAACAATACATAAAACTTTTTTTAAAGCGTTCGGCGACAATGGCCGATTTCTATACTGTATCTTGAAGATTACGGGCACTAGTAGCTTTCCTTATTCCTTCCATATAATTTCTACTAGGTCTTCCTCTTCTTCCACGGTACTCTGGCTATCAGTTCATGATTTGTTTGGGTAGTCATGAATAATTGTTTTCTTTCCATAACGTTCATGATCGTTTCTTAAAACATACATTTCCACAGCCTCTACTTTTTTCTCTATAAATGTCCTAGTCTCAGCCCCGGAAATTAAATAACTTTTTATTGTTGTGTTGTATATGTTATATTTTCGTTTTTTGTTACTATTTTTGCTCCACACTATCCCATTTAGGCATTCTATCACTCTTATAGCTTGGATAATTCTTTCAGAAATTTCTTGATTGTCTCTTCCCGTTCCATCAAAGATGACTCCTAAATATTTATAATCGTCTCATCCTTTTACCACTGTATTATCATTAAGACATTTAATAAATATCCATTTAAGTATGTTAAAAAGCTTTATTGTTCCACTTTTTAGTAATTCTGTATAAATGCCCTCAGGTCTATATGACCTTCAATTTTTTTTCCGTTTTTTTTTTGGATCTTTAACAACATTACTATATATTTCAACGTGTTCTCCTTGTATCTTAATTATAGCTGTTTCTTTCATATATTCAACACTCTATTAAGTTAGCAATTTCTGTTATTGCTTATTCTATTGGTTTTCACATGTTATTTCAATATATGCCGTTTTCTATCTTGTATTATTTATAATTTTATGAATTTCCAAATTTTCTTCCGCCAATGAGTCTATTTCTTTACATTTATTAATCCACATTTCGTTTTTTTCCAAAGTTGATAGTTCTTCTTACCTCTCTTCTGATTTCCTCATATGCCTCTTTTTCTCTGGGACTTTTTATACTTAACCATTTCGTATATCTCTGTTTCTTTATTTTCACAAGATCTTCGATCTTCTTCATCCACCCAGGCTTGTTACTTGTTTTCTTTCTTTGTGTCCTAATGCTTTACTTGCTACTTTGTGTTTACTTTCAATAATATTTTAGTATACTTCCGAGAATGATTGTTTAGATTCATCCAAGAATTCATCTAATCTCCGTTAGTATATGCTTCCTTCGTCTAAGCTATGCAGGTTGTATTTTGGGTAATTCGCTCTTTGCCTATCTAAATCGATGTTAATACAGAGGTCAATTAGGTTCATCGTTATCATTTGTGACTATTCCTCCAAATGGTCCTACCACTTGATCATGAGTTTTACGGACTATTCTACTATTTAGGTCTCCTAATAAAATTAGTTCTCTAGTACTTCCAACTTTTTGTGCTAGTTCATTGAGTTGTCTTCTACTGTTACAGGTTCACTATCAAATGGAGCCTATATGCCAAAAATGTTAGTTTTCTTCCCTTAATTGTCAAATCCATGTCTCTCTATTATATTCTGATTAATTTTCTCGCAGTTTGCGATGTATTTCTTCAATTTTTTTGTGTATTAATAATGCAACTTCTCTCACTGTACGAGTATTCCTGGAAACTCCACTCAATCATGCACATACTTTCTAAATATTTTCGATCCATATCCTCTTTACTCTGTTTTAGGTATGGCTGCTATATCTATCATAAAATTTTCTAACTCTTTTAAAATCTCATCCATAATTCATAAACTTTTCCTTAGCTTTATGTCTTTTACCAATTGATCCGTCCGATGTTACGAGGCTAAGTATAGAATTTTTATCAATCTAAGATTTTTTCAGATGTCAGGTAGCTAACGCTCTAACCCCCAACCTGGAGAGACAGGTTACTTTTTGTACAGGTTTTCTTCCTCTAGCCTTTGATGATCCAACACCAAAATGCAAAGCAGGATCTTCGCCTGTTCCCTAGACGGGGGCCCTTACGGTCCAATCAAATTTTTCTGAGAGTCCTAGAGGTCTCAGCATAAATATGCAGCACAAGATATAATGCGCAAAGCAGGCATAAAAAAGATACCTGTCAAAACAATAATTTTCATATTATCAATTAATAGATTTTTGTGCATATTCATGTAATATATTTGTTTTATTTTCAGGTGAGATTATGCAAGTTATTGGATAAAAGATATAATTCGTCTAGAATCAATTGAATTTATTATTTAACATTTTCTATATAATATTATGATTTTTATTTAAATATTTGTTTTAATAAAATCGTGTTCATTAAATATGTAATTTCAATACACACGCAAATTACAACCGCATCGAGTGAGCAGGCGAGGCCGCGACAGATAACTGCTAGTTTCATATAAATAAAGTTCAAATACCCATCATTGAGCGTTTTCTAATCTTTTAAGCACCAAAAAAACTTATTAAAGTAATGTTGTCTCTCCCCCTCCCTACAATTTGGTGATTGCTAGTCTAAATTGGAATTCATTTTTGATTGCCATCAAACCAAACATCTAGAGAGAAAAAAATTTTTAAAAATAGAGAAGAGTGTAATTATAATATAATAAACTAATCTTCGCACATTGTAAGTATTTAACATCAATATTGAGTTATCCATGGACCCTATATTACAGGCTTTCACAGGCATGCATATAAACTATCTAATGGTCTAATATTCGTAGTTGGTCCAATTTAATACGCAAGTGTTCTAAGCCGTATAAGGTAACTCCCTTCGGTGAATATTTGCACTTGATGTAATTTTATCAAGTTAAAATGTAATCAGGAATTTCTGTACGTAATGCGGTCTACACGTGCATAAATGCATTTTCTGAAAAGCATTTATTAACTAAGTTCTTATAACAATCGATTATAAAGCTTATAATATGCTAAAGAAAAATGTTGATCTAAATAGCTCCGATGATATAGATCACTCTTACTTTAATTGGCCCAGCACAAATAAATCACATATAGTTAATTACCTCATGAAATATGTCAATACTGAAATAAAATCAACGTAACCCATTACAGTGGGAATATTTCAAAGAACGAAAATAATGCATCTTGAATTCATTAAAAATGTCGTCTGATTTTTACGATTATTTTTGTCAGTTAACGCCATTTTTAAATATAAGCGTTATAATGAATTATTCTAGTTTTTTATCATTAGTGATTAATCATATAATAATGAACTTCATGTTGTATATTTGTGCTGAGGTCCTAAGGATCCCCAGAAAAATTTCATTGGACTCGGTTTAACATGTTTCTTTGAATAAAAAGAAACGTAAATGAATAAGCAATTACGCAAAAATAATCCGATTAGCGTCCTTCGAAATTCATTATAGTCTTTAATTGAACATTCAATTATATATTTTTGAGATTATTTAAGAATCAAGTAAATAATGAACTACATCTGGGAAATAAAAGTAATAAGTCTTTAGGCTCCCGGGCGGTATATATATATATATATATATATATATATATATATATATATATATATATATACACATATAGTGACAATTGTGGGAGATATCGCGCACCCCGCACGCAATATTTGCCTGATTAATAAAATGTAGAAAACTTTGTTATTATTTATCTCTGAATTCATATTTCAAAATTTCAAAATATTTCCAAAATTCAATAAAAAATTAGTATTTAGTTGTTGAGCGCCAGGTAAAAAATAATTATAATAAATTATAACTATTCTTTACCCATTTTAAATATTTTCAATTTTCAAATTATCTATATAGATGTGTTCCTACCTGTAAATTGACTCCTTCTCAGGTGAGTTCAGTTATTTATAAGATCTCAATCAGATAATCAATATACCGAATGATTAAAATACAAAATTTAAAATTTTATTTAACAATATAAACAAATGGCACAATATTATTAATACATATTAGATGAAATTAAAAGGTCAATACTTTTAACTTTCGATCAATACTATTTCTAATCAATATTACTTATTATTTACTTTTATCTACCATGTATTGTCTTTTAACAACCTGTATCACAAACTGGTAACGTTTTTAGTTTCGTAATCGTCTACTAGATGGCTATAGTGCAGTTTTCGATGGAACGTGTCATTTATTTCGTAAAATAAAATTTTTTAAAACAAATTATCGTGTGCTGTATTGTGATTCAAGTAATTAATATTTTTATTTTAAGAAAAGTTAGGTTATTATTGAATGCTAGTTTTCAGTGTCTACGAAAAATTAAAGCTTTCTACTGCCTTATCTAAAATAAATACCTTATTATGTTTTCTTTTACTTGGTCCCAATATATTATAAAATACAAATCCAGTTTTTTATTTATTTTCTTCTTTGAAAAACTTCCAAATCTCCAATAATATTTTTTGTTGTCGTTTCCTATAAAGTAAGAAAATGACAAAATATAATCCAAAGTCTCATTCCACTATTTTCTTCTTAGTTCAATTCCAATTAATTTTTCTTATATTCTTCTTATCACAATTTATCGTATTTGTTGTTGTCTGAGAGTTGAACAATTACTTTACAGGACAAAACTTGGTAACTTTTACTCATTACTTTGATTAAATTACGAAATTCTTTTTAATTGACAACAAAACATATAACCTCTTTTAAAAAACAAAATATTTTACTTTTGTTTTCTTGTGACGTAGGAAAACTTCCGTTTCCTTTTTTTTAAACAATTGAAAATTTGGGGTTATGTAAAATTTCGGGAGCTCGAGAAACGCAGTTGTTTCAGCAAACTGATAAATACAACTTTCTCGAAATTCCTTGGATTTTTATATTCGGCCAAAACAAGAGAAATTTTTAAAAAATAATTGGTCACATTTTGACACCTGGCAACTTGATAAATCTTTATACCTTGAAAAACTGGATTTTTTTATGGCTTTTTAATTTTACTAATTTTGACTGGAATTTTCATGTTTTTATTAATATATTGACATAAATCTGACTGAACTTTTGATTATATATATATATATATATATATATATATATATATATATATATATATATATATAAATAAGTAGATAAGTTTTTGTCCGTGTAATTTAAAATAAAATAGAATAAAATATTGGCGAAGCGGACGTGAAAATTTGTCAATCTACATGATTCTCGTGTTAAAAAGTGCGGAGCACTCCAAAATATGGAAAAACTCCGATGATGGTTTGTACCGACTGCGGTGGCCTGACGAGTCCCATATTAGGACGAAACAGCGCTGTCGCCATCTGTTGGACCCCGGAGTTTTTCCATATTTTGGAGTGCTCCGCAGTTTTTAACACGAGAATCATGTAGATTGACAAATTTTCACGTCCGCTTCGCCAATATTTTATTCTATTATATATATATATATATATATATATATATATATATATATATATATATACGTTTATGCGGCTTTAACGGATTCCTCCGTGTGAGATGCAATAGCAGTGGATATATCCACATTATGCCGTTGTAGTGCTGAAATCACATTCAGCAAATCTACAACTATATGCAGCTCCGTGTAAGAATGAAGTAAAATGCGAACAGTAAATGCAAACTGCGTTCCAATCATATCCATCCGGGCGGGAGGCCGGCGAAGCCGCGTTCAGTATTTGCATGCTTCCTTCCGATCAGTCCTTTGCACAGCCAGGTGCATGTCAGTACCCTGATGAGTCTAGTAGAGACGAAACATGTACCTCTGCCGTATCACTGGGACAGGGAGGGTAAGTTTTGACTTTCTCCTCGGTATGATGGTACAGGTAGGCCATCATCTCGATGGTGGTGGAATAGGATAAATTGTGTTCCTTAGCAATTTGTTCAAACTGTGCAGCCTCTAACACGGAAAGGATATGGTTGGAACGCAGTTTGCATTTACTGTTCGCATTTTACTTCATATATATATATATATATATATATATATATATATATATATATATATATATATATATATATATACATATATACATATACATACGTGTAAATTTCTCCCACTTCTATATCCTAGTTAGGAAGCCTTAATATCATGTAGGCTAGCCCTGTTCAATATGCTGAAAGTGATCAAAAACCCTCCCAAACATCAATAATCTGTATTATAAGTAAAAAAATTCTTAGTTTTTGTCCCTTTTTTAAACTAAATAATAGTACTATTCCTTTTTCACTTACAGGTAAGATCCGTCTACCGTAGCAGACTAAGTGGTAAGTCGAAGTGTCAAGTTGCTCGATAAAGATTTTGAACGAAATAATAAACTTGCAATACCACTAGCTTCCTTCTAAAATAGTGCCTTTAGCAGTACATATTTAATAATTTAGTAAATCTACGGGGTTGTCAAAAAGTAAAAAAAAATGCTTCAGAAAGGATCTTCACATAACGACTAAATAAAATTCGATTTTTTTTATTCTCAAAATAAATCTTATTAAAACAAATATTAAGATGTGATAGATAAATATTTTTTCCAGTTTTGAGTATTGTTTTTCTTGTTCCTATGTATTTGAAGTAATTATTAAAATTCTTTCAACGCAGAAAGAAATTGTCAAATTTAGTTAAAGATGCATCAACATTAATTTTAATCAAGCGAGACTCACCAAAGTGTGCTTGAAAAAAACAACAACACAAAATTATTATCAAAGAATTTGTTTTAAAATTTTCCTTCAGCTAATCCTAAGATTCCGAAATCAGCGATGTTCAAAATTACTTAACTTGCAAGGGACCGTTTTCAAATGTCTACCTTCGATTTCATGTGATATGTTAAGGTACTCTAAAAAACATACGACACGTACTTTTTTTACATCTTAAACTGCATTTCTAGGGGAAAAGTACCCCCATAGCTGATCCCAAAAAACCGTTTTTCTCTCTATTAATTATTAAGCTCTCGAAAAAAGTTCAATACATGTCATTTTTTTTCCGTTTTTTTCGCCCCAAAATATTTAAATTCACTTAATATCGTCAAAATATAATTAGTTTTTTTATAAAATTAAAAAGTATCGCTGAAAGATATCGGTTTTTCGATGATAAAATATATTTCGGAAATAACTACCCCTTACGTTCTATTTTATTCACCCCTAGAAATACGGTTCAGGACAAAAAACACACGTAGAATATTTTTTTGTGTACTTTAACAAATAACAGAATAAACGAAATCGGAATTGGGCACTAAAAAACGTTCCATTATAAGCTTAATAAAGAAAAGAGAACCAAAAGATAGGCTCAAATAAAAAACACATAAATGCTGTATATACAATATGGTTCCAGTTTGAAAGTTTTATGTGTCTGTGTGTTTGTTTATTACCATTATTTTGTCTCTTTTATTTTATTATTATTCTATCTGTTACATCGTTGTATTGGATTACTTGATCGGTCTCTGTTATTAACCTGTTATTTGGTTATTGGAAATGGTCGTTGCTGCCAGTAACACTAACAATATATTTAAATGCCATATCATGCCTTTAGTATATTAATATATTTGTAGTTAACACCCTAATATCACTGACTAACCGACAACCCAAGGAAAAGACTAAGAACTACAAAACATAAAAAAGCTGTTAAACAAAATGGCCATACACCACCAACTATAAATGAAGCATAAAAGCTACAATAAACCCCACGCAAGAAATAAGACCACCTACAGATAACAGGCCGATTTCTATATTTACATACATCAGTGACACAACAGATAAAATCTGCAGATTACCCCGAAAACATACCATATCTACAAACCGCACAAAACAGTATATTCATCTCTAAGAAACTGAAAGAACAATATGAATCTGGAAAATCAAGGAATGTGCACAATCGTATGTGGCACATATAATTAGACATATATAGGCCAAATCAACAGAAGAATATTGGCATGACTAGAAAAACATAAACTCAGCATAAGAAATAATCAGACAGCATCTCAGCCCTTTTCCAATTTAAGCTCGAAGCAGGGCACAAAATTAACTCGGACAACTGTCAGCAAATGGCCAGCATGGAACACTATAAGGCAAGTTGATTCGCGAGTGTATTGACATTGAAAAGAACGGCACTCTGAACAAGAGAAACCATCAGAAAAATTTATTGCAACCAAAAAGTACACTCCCTGTTTTGGCGCAAATAATTTTCAAATACCCCCAAGTCTTTACAGATATATGCTTATAAGAAAAAGGAAATAAACTTATTAATTTCTTTCTTTTTTTTCCAATCAATAGAAATTTGTGAACCATTAGTTGCTGGCGTTTCCAGTTTTCAATGTCAGATTTCTGTAGATGAAATAATAACACTGGTCTACAAAAAATGGGATCATGATTGTTGTTGGGCAGCTGGGCGTCATTTCTGAGGTAATTTACTGTGTAGAATCCGAGTTCAAGGTCAGAATTAGCCCATCACGTCAGATAACCACTTTAAAAGCTTATTTTAAAGAGTACCAGTAGTATTAAATGATGCAACTGGACAAAAAAGACAAAAAAAATTGTTTATCCTACACATAACCACAAAAGTAGCCAAGAAAACATTTTTTGATTACCTTAAATATCTCAAAATCCTGACGTGATGGGCCAATTCTGACCTCGGATCCAGATTCAGCGCAACAAATTACTTTGGAAATGACCCAACAGCAGAACCTTGTAGACCTGTGTAATTAATGTATTGTAATGAAATTTAATATATTAATAAAGGTACTAACCCGCTCATATTTCTATTTTAAATAGAGCTTAAAATGTATTTTTTTCTTAAATTTTCTTCACGGTGTAGGAGGGATAGCAAGTTTTACACCCTCTAAAAATATTTTTGTGGGATTGAAACGCATTGTGACGAACTCATTGCCTATAACTTTGACAGGCCCTACACCATTCTAACCGATTAATAAGTCAGCCAGGAAACTTCGTTTGTTATACAGACGGGTTCAAAACTGACCATGATACATGCTGTTGATATCTGTCTTCGGGAGTATCTGACAGGCAGCACTGAAAGCAATCGCATGTCATCAGATAATATCAAAACAGGTCTGGGATTGTGTTCGAAACCTTATTACTCTGGCAAAACACAATAAGATTACTCTAGCGCAGATACCAGGGCACAAGGGCATATTAGGCAAGGGGACCAGTTTGCATTCACATTTATGGGACCGAAACAAGAATTTGGAATTTACTAAGGCTGCTTATCATAGGTGGATAAACTATCAACACCAGACACACTAGAACTACATTGCGAGTCCCAGACAGTAAATTATTTCTAATCAAAACAGATTATGCTGGTGACAGGACTAGTAACCGGCCACTGCAGCTTAAAGGAATGTCTATACATAATGGGTATCCATAATAAAGAACCAACATGTAGACGAATAGGAATAAACAGCCTTACATCTACCGAATATACCTTCAAGGAATTATAAAGGCTAATATCCACAGAACAAACTAGTGAACAGACTGCTAAAGCTGATTAAGACAACCAACCTGTTACCATAAAATGGATATAACAGGCGACACAATA
This sequence comes from Diaprepes abbreviatus, assembly GCA_034092305.1. Classification (NCBI taxonomy): domain Eukaryota; kingdom Metazoa; phylum Arthropoda; class Insecta; order Coleoptera; family Curculionidae; genus Diaprepes; species Diaprepes abbreviatus. The sequence continues at coordinate 18,493,109 of JASJET010000031.1, forward strand.
AGTTACTAGGATGTAGTGTAAGGGCTTCTCAACTTCAATCTGCTACATCATTCAATCAATCAATCGATGTGGAATTATCATTTAAAAAACTCAAACTTTTACAGTTAAAGTTTTGAAATAAATATTGGTATTAGAGATGTACTTAAAATTAACAAGAAATGATGGTGATAACTTTAACTTTTATAATTTTGGAAATGTTGACATTATTGTATATATATGTGGCGAGTTTTTACAACTTAATGTCGCTTCTCATATCCCAGACGCTATCGTTTCCTATCGTTCAGGTCTCCTTCGTGGAGTCCTCTACTTTCCATTTCGGTGCGGATATTTGAAATACATTTTTCCGTGGCCTTCCTCGTTTATTTATTTGTGCTGGTGTCCAGTCCCAAACCTTTAATTGTATCCTTTTTTCGCTCATTCGTTGCAGGTGTCCATACCATTTCAACTGCTTTTCAGTTATATCGTCCATTATCGTATTTTTTATTTCCATTCTTTCTCCGATGGTTTCATTTCTTACATGATCAAGTAATGTTAGACCGGAACATCTTCTCCAGTACATCATTTCGGTTGACATATTTTTATCTGCGACCCACACTTATGACCCATACGTCAGTACTGGCTGAATCATAGCCTGATATATCCTTGTTTTTGTTTTTTTTTTGTTAGATTCTTACACCACAAGATTGGATGCATTTCTTTAATCATATTTTTTCTTTTTCCTATTTTCTTTATTATATTTTTATTATCTTTTCCGTCTTCATCTATTGTCACTCCTAGGCATTCGTAGTGTCTCACGTGTTTTATTATTCCGCTTTCTGTTACGATGTATTGTCCTATGCCTCCTATAGTAATGTATTGTGTCTCTTTTATGTTTACCTCTAAACCCCATTTAGTAAATTCTTCTATGAGCTTATTTATCATGTAAGTCATGTCTTGCTGGTCTCCCGCAAGAACTACCTGATCATCTGCAAAGAAGATTATATATAAGTGAGTGTCTTCCATCCATATCCCCATGGAGCTACATTTTCTTATCCACTGTTTTAAAGCGCTGCAGAGATAAATTTTAAACAGGGTTGGAGAGAGACAGGAGCCCTGTTTAACCTCTTTTGTTTGTGAGAAAGCCTCAGAAGCCTTAACAACCGTTTGGTTTCCTTTATACAGTGTTTTTACGGCGTTTATGTATAAACTATTTATGCCTGCTTCTTTCATTGCAATCCGTAATTTATGCAAATGGACGGAGTCAAATGCCTTACGAGCATCTATAAAAGTAGCGTAAAGCTGCATTCCTCTTGCTAGTCTCTTTTCTGCTAGGTGTTTTATTATAAATATATTGTCCACGCAGGATCGTCCAGGTCGAAATCCACTTTGTTCTTCCATTTCCGTGGCTTCCCCTTCTATTCGGACTGTTAACACTCTTTCATAAAGCTTTCCAATGACACCTGTTAAAAATTACACAACGCAGCTCATTGTTGTATTTCCCATAAACTTATCAATCCTGTTGACGAAATTGTTTCTGCCGAATTGCAAATACTTAGCATTAAAATATAATGGTAATCTGACACCTTGAATTAGGAATATTATGCTGATGATCTCTGATCTAGAGTATAGGGTTTTATTTAATTTTTCTATCTATTCTACACCTGTTCATATCTTTTGTCAATAGGAATTGGTTTCTTTGACAATAAAGCTTATTTTGAGGTTGAATTAGAAGATTCAATCATGTTGTTTACAGGAAAAATATACAACTTTAATATCAACTTCGGGATTAATTTTACCTTTACAATTAACTATAAATAGATTTACATAAATGGGAATGGAACGGGCTTAAGTATCAAAATAGAATTTCAATTCATTAAAGGTGGGCTTAAACTTTTTTGCTGTAGATGCTGCTTGCCAATATGGTGTTCAAAGGCAAATAATATGAATGGAACTGAACTCTCGACGCGCTAATCGCTCTCCAATCATTTCAAATTAGCATTAACATTAATGTCAGTATTTAGCTAGCCATGTATGCTAATGTCTCGGGCTTTCACAGGCAGGCATATCAACTAAATTTGGACGATCTAATAGCTTAATAGTCGACCAAATTAATGGGCAACTATCCGGTTGGCATTAAGCTGTTATAGGTCATCCAGAGTAGTGAGTATTTATAGCTGATACGGATAATATATCTAATCTGATAAAATAATTTTTGTATAAATAAATTTCGGTTTCGAAGTTTTGCCCCTAATAACAGTGTTTAATTTATAAAGAAAGTACAAAGGGTACTATAAAATTAAATAAAATGTGTGCAATTTATTTTTATAATTATATTTTCCAACATAATCTGGCTTGAATATCTTTAAGATACATTCCTTTGTTAACATTGCCGTATTCTAGTTTCACACCACTTATTTTTTGTTAAAAAACACTTTTTTTTAATCATCAAACCCCCGAATGTCGATTTTAAAAGAAACCCAGACATGAGAGCATCTTGCAACCTACATTTTGACTTTGTAAATACATATATATATATACACACACACACACATATCTATATCTATATATATATATATATATATATATATATATATATATATATATATATATATATATATCTATATATATATAATAAAATAGAATAAAATATTGGCGAAGCGGGCGTGAAATTTATTAATCCACATGATTCTCATGTTAAAAAGTGCGGAGTAATCCAAAGTATGGAAAAAACTCCGGGTTCTTGTGTTATCAAGTGAAGCATCGAGATGTCGCCTTGTTTGCTGTTTTTGATTTTAAATTCAGTTTTATAGAATGCAAATGATGATTTGTACCGAATGCGGTGGCCTGACGAGTCCCATATTAGGACGAAACAGCGCTGTCGCCATCTTTCGGACCCGGAGTTTTTTCCATACTTTGGATTGCTCCGCACTTTTTAACACGAGAATCATGTGGATTGACAAATTTCACGTCCGCTTCGCCAATGTTTTATTCTATTTTATTTTAAATTACACGGACAAAAACTTATCTATTTATTTATATATATATATATATATATATATATATATATATATATATATATATATATATATATATATATATATATATAGACTGTGGCTTTAAAAGACGCAAAAAAATTTAGAAATTTTTTTTCACCACATATTTTATTCAAAATAGTCTCCATTAGAAGCAATACACATGTTGGAACGACCTTTCAGCCTTTTCATGCCTTTTAAAAATTCCTCTTTTGAAATACTGTTTAACTTTATTGTCACGGCTTCTTGTATTTGTTCTACCAATACAAAATAGTTCCCTTTCCAGTCCTTCTGTAATTTGGGGAGCAAGAGGAAGTCAGGGGCACTCAAATCAGCGGATTACGATGGATTGCTGAGCGCAGGAACCAATTTTTAGCTAAAAAATGAGTGCTAATCGCCGCGGTATGTGCTGGTGCGTTATCGTGCAAGAGAAAAGAAGAACGATCTCTTCACAACTCGGGTCTAACTCGCGCAAGTCAAGCAGTACGAGCAACAGATCCACCACAATTTTAACATTTCGAAAGTTGCCGTCGCACTTTTCCCAGCTTTAAAGCAAAAAGGAAATCGCAACACGTTGTTCATTATTTTCATTCATAGTGAAATTATGACCGCGACCACTTTGATACTACCACGTAGACTGAATAGCTGCATGTGATCCGATATATATATATATATATATATATATATATATATATATATATATATATATATATATCGGTTTATAATGTTCTACGACGTCTTCCGATATCCAATCGTAAGGAATCTCGATCTATCCACCTATCCATTGACCATCCTCTACACCTCTATTTCACATTTTTCCATCGACACCTTCTCGCCAGCTTTTTCTCCCTCGCTTCTTTGTTCTTTGCGGTGTCCAAATTAGTACTTATTTAGGTAGACGTTCTTCTGGCATTCTCTGCACATGGACTTGCCATTCCAATTGTTTTACTCTTATATTATCTCTACCATGTGAGTAACTTCCATTATTTCTCTGATACGGTCCTTCGTTTATCTGTTTCTTCTAGATTTTCTAGCCTACCTACTTCAGAAATCCATTTCAGTGGCTAATAGTGTTTTCTCGGAGGATGCTTTTAGTCGCCAGACTTCAGAGCTGTATGTGACTATACTTTTAATAATAGTATTATAAATGAACTTTTTGTTTTGATACATTTTAGTCCCATAGAATCGGGTTTGGAAGTGTAATCGTTTTTCTTCTCTATGTATTTCGTTCTGTTTTGGCTTTATCCGCTATTTTGTCGTGTGTCAACTTTATCCCCAAGTATTTATATTTCGTGTAATGTCTGAGGCACAGCTTGTTTTCCAGAATAAGGTCTCAGGTCGATCCGCTTACGTACATATACTCAGTTTTTACCTCGAGGCTCCACTACTGATATTCTAGTATTAATTTTCTTGACACGTATTCCAGTACGATCTGATTATCCGCGAAACAAAGCCTACACATCGTGGTATTTCTAGATAAGATACCCATTTCTAGGCATTTTTCCGTGTGTGTAATGTTTGGTCTCAGTATATTTTAAGAAGGGTTGGGAAGAGGTAGCATCCTTGTTTGAGACATTGATTGACCTGAAATTCATCTGTAAGTTTATTTCCTACTCAGATTTTTGACGTAGAATTTTCATATAGTGAGTTGATAGCTTCTACAAGTCCTACACTAATGCTGCTTTTCTCGAGAGCCTCCCATAACTTTTTAAGGGATATCCTATAATATGCGTTCTTTGAGTCTACAAATAGAAAAAAATCCCTTCATGAAAAATGCATGAAGGAAAATCGCTCAACGATAAATGCGGTGAAGAAGATCCCTTCGTTAAAATTGCAGCGAAAAAATCCCTTCTTCTGAGTGCCTTATAAATAGTCACACAACAGTAGAGAAGCGTAAAAAATCTCTTTTATATTGCATATATTATACACCATAACTATATATAGTCTATCAATTATAATATATATATATATATATATATATATATATATATATATATATATATATATATATATATATATATATATATATATATATATATATATATATACGTGCAAAAATAGTGTTTTTTTAGTTACACCCTTCAACTTTATTGATTATACCATAGTACATTATAACTGTATTATATATATTATATATATTATTCGGTACGAATCGGGTCCTGTACAAAGTTAAGTGAAAAGAATTTACATGAAAAAAATATTATTATTTTTTGTTGTATTCATATTTAAGAAAGCTTCATAGTAACGGGCCGCTGCTGGGGGGCAAATTGAAAACAAGTTTATGCTATTTTTAAATTTTTTTTGCTAATGTTGTGTTATTACTTCAACTCGAACTGACAGGACAGTTACTATTTATTTATCAATATATGTCGCGTGTAGAAAAGTATTTTGAATAACCCACATTTTAATTAGAAGTTCTGTAAGGCATCTGTAACGAATAAAATAATAATTTTAAATAAATCAACTTCTTGATTAAAAATTATCCTAGCATGTAACATCATATTAGTATCAAAACAGTATATTAGAATGCAAATTATTTAATTCTACGTCAGTTGACCACGGAGGAATTTTTTCCATTTTCACAATAAGCGAAGGGATTTTTTCGCCGCTTATTGTCTAGAAGAGAACTTTTTAAAAGGGATTTTTTTACCAACATCTGTAAGAGGTGTGATTTTCTTCGCCGCTTTTTGTCCAGAAAAATTTTTTTCGCCTCACTTCTTCTGGAGGGATTATATTCGTCGCAACTTTAACTGTAATTTTTTTCGTAGCCACCATCTATATAGGTTATATAATTTACACAGAATAGGTGGTCCAAAAGTGATCGACCGGCTCTAAATCCTACTTGTTCTTCTTTTTAAATAAAATTGCCAACATTCATGGCCTTGCAAATTATATAATCTACGGTTAAATGAGTTGTAATATAAAAAAAGTTTTTAATTTATATTTACGGAGCACTCTTGTAAGTACTCCTGAGATCATGCTGACAACCAAACCAAATTATTAAGCATCATCATGTTTTTTCTGCAATTTTTAACCTCTTTGCACAAACCTAGCGTAGAAATATTTTTGCGAGATTCCATAAGCAGTATTTCAAGCCTATATCCTCCATTATACGCATTATTGATGTAAATCCAGCGTTGTAGGTGTAGATGGAGATGTGCGTGATTATAGTCAGTATTAATTTACCACATGCAACAGATTTCGGAGCCAGTGCCCAGACAGTTTACCCGCCTATACACCGATCGTCACTACTCAACTCTTCATATATTGGTTTGATGGCATTGTATACTTCCACATCAAGAGGTGGCTTATGTGAATAACTGTCGAGGACATTGTAGCTTCCGCTTCCTGCCGCGAATACCATGAATTTCCTCCGGTCAGGCATTTATCGTGTTGCGGCTTGACTTCAGTCCATAATTTATGGTACAGCGTAGCCCATGTTTCATTTCTCATCTTTTCTACTGAATCAGAGTTCCTACGTATCGACAAGCCATAATAAATTGAAAATTTATCGATAAGCTTCCGACTCTATTTTTTTTCCACCAAGACCTTTTGTATGTTTTTTCAAATTGCGCAGGTGAGTATCCATCCGCTCTTGTAAGTGATCTATACATTTTTTTTTTAATTGTAATATTCTCGGTTTTGCTTCTGTGACGTCATGGAAGGTTTTTTAATCACCGTCATTGCATAGAATAGTGAAAGGGACCGCGCTACGTTCAAAATTTGGGCTCTGCATTTCATTTTGCCACATGATTTTTACGATATTAAGGTACAGTTTAAGACAAAAAAATTTTTTTTTGACTTTCCAAAAGTTCTAGAGTGGTTTAACCTTTTAAGAAACTTATATCAGATAAAACATTAGATATTATACAAGCAGCGCCATCTCTCAGCATTCCACGCAATCTGAACATTTATTCTCGTAGAGATTTGCCTCTAATTGTGTTAGAGCAGAGTACATCGGCCCTTATAGTATAGATATTTTTCAATTTGTTGAGAACTCAAATAGTTTCTCTAATATAAATGTATTTATACACCGAACCGCAAATACATTGTATGGACTCTTTAAAAATTATAACCTAAAAAAAGGGAAATGCTCCATTCTTTCAATCAATATTAATTTCCAAGCTATTTATCAATGTAGAATATCCAACGTGACGGTCTATTGAACGTTAATACATAAATTCAAACATGATCAATATTAGCTTTGTTCGTAATATGACCAAATCAGCTGGCAATTGCTTGGTTTTCGTAATCCAGACAATTTATAAAATATTTATTTATCATCTGGTAATATAAAAGGTGCTATAAAGTCATTATATTTTTGAAGATAATTTCCAGGGACATTTTTATATTTTTAAAACTCAAGATCTATCTGTGACACATTTTGCCGTGATCTAGGGTATGTGTTTGGTAATGCTTTTATTCGTAAGAGTCATTAATTTATCATAAAACAGACCCGAGCAGGAACTCGCAGCAGTATAGACATAAACTTATATATTTGGTAGGCGATAAGATGAATTTGTTGCTTGGTTTCAAGAGGACTTCAGAGAACTAAAATGTGGATCACCTCTCTTCGGAATAAATTTCTAAATTTATGGGTCTATTTTATTTGAAAACAAACGTATATATACACACGAAAAAGTTTAAAAATTAGAATTTAAGTAAGAACAAATAAATCTATTCACTTTCGTTTAAATAGTTGCCTGTATTCTTCTTTCAAGCAGTTAAAGGAAAGAATATATGCAAACGTACTACTTCGGTGGATGTATAGATGTCGTTTGACTGGCGACATTTTTCAGTTTGACATCGAAAAGTCGGCAGGTCTTGCCCATATATCTCGCGATTTATATTTTATATAAAGAGTTGTTTCCTGCGAATGTTGCTCTTAGTTCGCTACAGCACCACTGACAAGACTATAAGGGAGTCGAAACGCATATGGAGAGAAACCTAGAGTTGTATTTGCGCGTTTGTATATATTCTTTCCTTTAACTGCTTGAAAGGAAAATAAATATAGGCAACTAAAATAAAATTTACTCAAATCAAAGCAAATATACTCTTGACTAAAATGTGGTTGTCGGACTTGCATTGTCTTTATTTTTATTTATTTTTACGACGTTTCGATTAGGTTGTATCTCTAATCGTTACCAAGTATAAACTGTTTTATACTTGATAATGATTAGAGATACAACCTAATCGAAACGTCGTAAAAATAAATAAAAACAAAGATAATGTAAGTCCGACAACCACATTTTAGTCAATCTTCAACATTGTCTACAACCGTCAAATATACTCTTCTTGGGAATGTTTGCTTTATATATTCGCAAGTTAATATATTTTTCAACTAAATGTATATTTCCTTTATATTAATTGAATTTAATATCGATGTAAAATAGTGTAGTTACTTCCTATCTTTTATTAACTACTTGCTTACACTTTTATTACTGAATAACAACTAAATCCTTAAATCTTATCCTACCTATTTATATTTACCTATAGAACATTCTATTATAAAAGTCGAGAATCTCACTAGAAACATGACTAACAATGATGACTAATCGATATAATATTTATATAAGGACAGAATCATATTTAGATAGTCCTTGGGATAACAAAATTCTAATAGCGAAAACTTCAATACTTGAGAAGAATATTTTGAGATTAGAATTTCTTAAATTGAGTACTGCATTTCCTTCAGTCAAAAGATATTTTATTCCAACAGAAATGATTATATTAAGTTATGCGCGATCGTAGATTAAGATTATATAGTCCAAAATCAAACAATCTGATACGTGACGAGAATTCAGTTAGGTATAGTATAGTATAAAGATGGTAACTATGTAAAAAAATGGTATAAATTACCGTTGGATTCATTAGACCATTAAACGGAAAGATAAACAGTTTTTTTCCACAAATTCTACTCTGGATTTCTCTCCATACGCGTCTCGACGACCTAATCGTCTCGTCAATGGAGCTGTAACAAACTAAAATCAAAATTCATAGAAAACAACTATCTAAATGAAATCTCTATTTCGAGACACGTTGACAGAATGTTGAACCTGCAGATATTTTCAGTGCCAGACTGTAAAATATCAGTAGTCGGCCAACATCAATACATAAACCGGAGTACTGATATGCTTAAAAATTAGGTAAGATGTAAAGGAGTATTTACCACTGTAAAGGTAGTTTAATTCGATTAGATTATTTATAGGCTTTTATGTAAGTTTACATTAAAACTCTCTATCCTTTTACAATGTCATGTGTCGAGCAAGTTTACAAAGTATTAATAGTCTTAATACTAAACGGCATAAAAGTAATATTTTGATATATATATATATATATATATATATATATATATATATATATATATATATATATATATATATATATATATATGAGTGAGTCTCCATATTTGGCTGGGACATTCTTAGGCATGTTTTGGTGGTCCTGGCTTTGAGGCCGGTTTCTGAGTATTCCTGGCTGCTGAGTTGGGCATCAGAGGTAAGTAGGAAGTTTTGGAACTTATTGTTCATGTTGGTGAAAAAGTTTAGCGGTATTAAATCTTCTCTTGGGGTGGTTCAGGTACTCTGATGTGTATTTTGGTGTTCGTCTTTCCGGGTGGCTCCTCTTGCGCTGTCGTGTGTGTTGCGTCTGGGTTTGGACCTTTTTGTACACTTTCTGAAAGATAAAGTGTGAGCTCCGCGGCATTTTGCACATCTGAACGATTCTTCCTTTAGACAGGTTTTTAATTAGGATTTCTGGAGTTCCACTATGATTTTTTTGCCCATTATTTCTTTTAGTTATAGTGTATGGCTGGGTACCAAGACGAGAGCCATGGGCATGGGGTTCTTACCTGAGTGTTTTTGCCGGATGAAAACCTTTGCTTCCCAGGTCTTCTTTGATATCTGCTTCTAATAGGGTCTCAAGAATATTCTCCTTAGGATGATGTGGATAGGTCTGTCATCTATTGATTGGCAGCTGTGATACTGAACGTTGGTCGAATCTGTATAATTGACTTGTTGTCGGCTATGTCCTTGAGTTGTATTTTCATACCTTTGGACGTGGTTTTTGCCGGTTCTGGAATGATGTTGGCTTTTGGCATTTGGTTTTGAGCTATTTGTATGACTCTCAGGACTATATATATTGATTGTTTTGAAAAGGGCGGGCCCTTAGTTGGGCGCCATTCTATTAATCTGGTTTTGCCTTCGTATGAGTTTGAACCCGAACTAACATGTAAATATTTCCTTTAAAGAACCGAAGGAGAAAATCTATGATTTAATAAACTAAATCGTACTTAATTCTTAGGTAAAAATTGATTGATTAAAATTTATAGAGCAAAAGACAGTGATCTTTAAAAATATATATATAACGCTAAAAGTATTTATAGAAATTTACGATTTGTACTGACGTCATAGTAAGACGCTTCCTAGCGGTGGAACTAGGAGTTTAAAAATATTTTTACTTGACTATATTTAGACATATTCATTAATACAATTATCGGCTCGTCACACTTATCACCCAATTAGCCTTTCAATAGAGAAAAAATAAGTCATTCTGTGACAAAACACTAATAACAATCCGTATAGTGATAGTTTATTTAGTTTTCCACTCTCTACTGTGATTCCTTAATTTGTTATAAACAAAAAAAGCAAAAAATCAAAACTAATGAAGCAAAGTTGAAATAGACGAATTGTAGAAAATAAAAATATCACTAAAATTAACTCTTGATCGACACAGTCGAATCATTAGTAACGGAGATAAACAGGAAAAATCAGAAAATTTAATATTTTTTTAAAAATTCATATCTTCGTCAAGTCGTTTCCCTGACTCTTCGCGAAATAATGTAATTTATATGTACTTTATGCATGCTAAAACCAAACACTGTCGAATAATTAATTTTTGCACAATTGCCATTTAAAATTTTTAATGCACCATTTTTAAGCGCGCCTAGATGCGCTATAAATGGTCTAATTTTAATTTTGTAAAAAGATTTTGAAAGTAGAACTATCACTCTACGAGCCTACATTTTCATCTTGCATCAAAAAATCTGTAAAATACATGAAAATTGCTGCCAAACATGACCGATTACAATCGTGCGCGTGGCAGGAGATCAGTAGTTGGGCACCGCAGCTACTAAAGGTAGATCATCTGACCCATTCATTTTCTGGCGTATTTTTAGTCTCTACAATTTACTCATTTACACCATCGAGATTGCTTCATTCGTTTTAATTTTATAAGCAAAAGACGAAAGAAAAACGCAATTTTTTGGTTTTAATTGATTATAACAAATTAATGGATCATAGTATAAAGTGGAAAACATAACAAAATATCACTATAGATTGTCTTTAGTGTAATGGCACAGTCCATATCCTGATAGTATTTTTGTCACAAAAATATTTCTTTTAATTAGCCTACAATCTAATTTAAACCTGTTAAATAATATATTTATATTACGAGAATAATAAACATTATGGAAAATGTCCCTCATGAATTAACTTCTTATATATGTATTTTTTTATTTGTTATAAGAAATTTCGTAACAATCAGCTTTGTAATTTAATTGTTATAAATACTATTGTGATATTTGTGCATTTTCTTCGACGTCCATAATATAGAAACACTACGACCCATTACAATGTCTACAAATAGGGAGTGCTAAAATGTCATGTATGCTCTTAATAACGGGTTGATATTGGCCATAATCGGAGAAAAATTCGGGTGTTCATCATTCTACCGGAATTTCAATCAAGTTTGCCGACGGATAAAGTTTAACGGATCGGAATGGTCCATTTAGGTTAAAGTGGGATAAAGGCTGAAGCGGTTCCGAGCATTTTTGCAATGTTACTTTTAAATCCCTTTAAATATAGAACAAAAATAAATTAATTGTCTAATCGTAGTATTTATATAGTTTGTTTTATTGTTTGATGAATATCTATCTAATTTAATTTATGCTTTTTTCTAAGTATAAATGTGACGGAATTTCTCGATGTAGTGTTTTTAATTTGCAAACATCTTCTATCATTTTAACGTTTGTAAAAAAAGCACACAAAAAAACAAAAACTAACATAAATTGCTAAAAAATGCCGATATATCCTAAATAAAAACACAAGAAAATATAGGATTCAAATAATTAAACAATACTATAAGAAAACAAATTAAAGAAGATCTGAGAAAACACCAAGAATGAAAAAAATTATAAATCAGAATCGCGAACTTAAACCCATGGAAAGAGAAAACCAAAAAAATATATTGGCTCAAATTATTCCATCTTACAGATCCGACAAAAGGTGTTCCTGTGAAAACCAAATTTTGTGACTTTGCTTGCCTCGTGACTTATTACACTGTAAAAAATTGTAAAAGTTAAAAAGAATGCCGCCACAGATTATTTTTTCTTAGCCAGATGTAACAGAAGGCGTTCTCGCCAAATACAAATTTCTATACAGATTTTTATTGGATTGAACATAACTTTACTGTGTATATTTCATCGTGTTATTTTCCATTCATGTTTTATATATGACATTATTACATATAAAATATTTTTACTTAAAAATAGTTTAAAGAACTTTCTGTGCTTGTCATGACTATACATCGAAAAATGCATAAATTTTTTAAAAATCCCTTAAGGTAATCATTTCGAAGGTTAAAATATGAGGATCTAGCCCAATTTACCTTAGTCCAGAAGTTTCTGAAATACGGGGGGGTCAAAGTTGAAATTTTTTGAAACTTTTTGGTAAATATTTATCTTAATAATAGCTTCATCTGCACTAGTTAACAATAAACCAAAAAAGAAAAATTTTATTTATTTAATTTTATAATTAGAAGCTAAGTAAATTTTCAAAATGACCTTCATTTTCATACACAGAAAGGCCAGTTCTAAGGAGTAACCTGAACCGTAACCTCTCCATCATTTCTGTATCTAAACATAAAATATTTACTGAATTTTGTATTCGTACTCACAATTCTTTTTCGGTGTTTTCAGGTTTACAGTATACCATGTGTTTAAGAGTGCACCATAGACGATAAATCCGCTCAGTGTGGCAAATTTCCAGAAAAATCGTTTCCTTTGCCCACCCATAATTTTGAAAATTCTTATTTAAATGATTTCTAACATTTAATGTGAATTTTGTCTCCTAGCCATTGGAAGATCATCCAGTAAATTTGGCAAATTTACTAGGTATTCTAGGCAGTTCAAACCATTTAAACGAAATAGTAAAATGACACAAGCAATTTTAAATTCATGTTGATAATGCGCAACCTTTATTACGTGCGGATTTTGATCAGCATAAACACGTTTATTGTGTAAATTTATCATGCCTCTTCTTGTAAAGTAACACTCATCGGTAAATATATGTTTTTTAATTTACATCATTGTCTAGCCCAGTCACAATTCAAGGTCCAGAGGTAAAAAGTCCCGTAGTGTTTGGATGTGTGATGGAAGCAACAGCTGTTCTCTTAAAGTCCTATTTACTATGTCTACATATAAATTATGTAGTTTGCATTTATTTCTCCATACAAATTCATGTAAATAAGATGGAAACTCTTGTTCACATGTGCCGTAATTTCTCGAATTTTTCTTTTAGCCGGGCTCCATAGATTGTCTATGTTTGAGTATGTACAAATGAATTATTTGGATCCACGATATTTTCTTCATGAATAATTACACGAAGTTCAAAAATTCGTCCATTTATTTGCCCAATATTACCATATGCTCGCCCAGGAACGGATCCAGGCTTTCTCTTTTTTTGAAAGAGAATATCGCAAGAGCCCCCACCTCATTCATATACAACACAGCATAGTAGGACAAGCGAAAGCAAGTTGACAGAATTAATTCAATTTGCCCTAAACTCAACCTACGTTCGTAATACAGCAGGCAAGCGAGTCTATTTTTCTGACTTCGAAACACTTGGAGGGGGGGGGGGTGAATTCCCCACCACCTCCCCTTAGATCTGGTCCTGTGTATGCTGTCCATCTGACATTATTATACTTCCTAGTAAAATAAATTAAAAAATACGAATTTACATTTAATTTACATGGATTGTTAAATTAAATATTCCATAAGAATCTCTATAAAAGAAAAAATTCTCAAAATAATCAAAAACATTTTACAAAACATCCCATGCACCCCCTCCAAGAACCCAATGACTGTAACCTAATTATCTGGTGCGCAGATTCTGATTCTCTTAAACTCATTCTCATCGTTGCAAGAGCAAATCTATCGGTTTCTCGAAGATGTATAAAACGAACCTAAGCAAATTCGACTAGCACCTACCAGATCTAACTCTTTTGCATAACATTTTTTATCCAAGGAATAAGCATTTTTAATTGGAAATTTAATGTACCCAAGCATAAAGACGTTGTGAAGCTTTAAATTTAGGCGAAGTGCTACTAGTTTCGCCCTCTACAATATATATCGTAACTGTCAGATCTTGATCTTGATTTTTCATCCAAAAAAAACCCAAAGTACCAAATTTAGTGCAAATTGAGTTACCTTCGATATCCTGTACTTCGGACCTTTTAAATAAACCCTATATTATGCAGTTCTATCAAATCATTAGAAACCTATAAACAACAAAATTAACTACTTTGTTATACTAGAAAGGAATCAACTTTTTTCTCTTTCTCAGTTTAAAGAAATACGTCTTTTTTACAAAAAAAAAAAGGAATTATTAACTCCTATTTAGGTTTTTATTTTTACTTTTTGTTGATGAAGAATTATATCTTATAGTACTTCTTTTTAACTTTAATCATCACTATCAGTGTTGTCGTGGTATGTTTAGAGTTTTAACTTTTTTCCCAATGTAATATAGCGGGTAGCGAGACAAGCAAGGTCACGAAAATTTGTCTCTTCAACTTAAGAGGTACCGCCAAAACTGTCGCGTCTGTAATATGGTTTAATCTGTGATTAATCATCACCAAATATATTAAATCGCGTAGATCCCAAATATGAGATAGACCACAACTATGCTGGAAGAACGATGTAATAAAACATACTTGTTTTATGTGGCAAAGAAGGATCAAAAATAAAAAAAAAATCGGAAACAAATTAGAGAGGTCTGTGTGTAAAAATAAAAAGGATAGAAGGATATTGAAAAAGAAGATTTCCGCTTTTTATTACTATGTATACCCAACGTTACTCACATACCAATTTCTTCGTTTCGGATCACTAAAAGTCTCCTAGAATTCTGATGATCAGTTAATAAATAAATAAATCAGTGATGAACAGCAAAATACTCTTTTTTTTATTGTTTTAGCTGAAAATGAAAAAGCTAATATTCCGAACATTTTTGGGTAACAGGTCGATAAGATGAAAAGACCTGAAAGACCCACTTCTGCATGGCTGATGACAGTTAATCGACCTAAGATATGAACATTTAACCGAGTAAGACGTTTATCACTGAACAGAATCAGGAAAACGATTTTAAATTAAAAAGGATGATGCAAAGTGCAAGAAAAAACACAGAAAGATTAACAGAGATGTTATTTATAATATAGTCATCTAGTCAGAAATTAAATCTTCTTTTTGAAGTTATTTTATGTAAGAAGAAACGGCAAGATATTAACTGAGAAATCATTTAAAACATCAAACTACAGTTAAATTGATTTGGGAAGTATTTGTTTATGTAAATGGAAAATATCCTTGCAATAAATAAGCTTGATATATTTTAGATGTGCTTTAAAGAAATATAAGTTTTTTCTGTATAAACAAGATATATTAAAAATTCTTTTGAATTTTTCCTTTAATGACCCCCAGCACTGAATTGAAAGTTCAAACTATTGACACATAATTTGTTTGAACATGAAGGAGAACCAAATCAAAGTTTACGAAAGAAAATCTTTTACAATTAATTCTTATAGCTTTCTACGTCAATACTATATTTTTCGGGCCTACTTACTTGCTACGTCTAACACTCGAGGCGCTGCGCTGTGCATTGCTTAATATTCGTAATGCTAAATATCATAAAATACTCGAGGTAGTTTTTCTGTGTAGATACGAAAACAGCCAAAAATGACATGCTACCGCTGCAAATTATATGAAAACTCTGTATGTTTCGTACAGAAGTAAGTGAAAAAGCATGATCGAGAAAAACATGTCGATGATTTTCTAGATCGTGGCGTAATACAAAAAAATCATGGTAAAGTAATTAATTATTTTTTAAGTTTTAAAAAAATCCAGTTACTGTGTGGAACACACGTCCAAAAAAGTTTAGATTGGGCACAAGAGAACATCGATAAAAATTGGTCAAATGTTATTTTTACTAACGAACCTTCATTTTGTACTTGAAGTGTGAACAAAGAATTATTCAGAGAACAGTTTAACACCTTGTTAAAGTGCTTATTTGGGGATTCTTGTCTCTCCATGGATTGTCTTTTTATTGAAAACCTGAACGCAGCGAAAATGAAAATATTTTTTAACAAATTCTCTTGAACGCTGGTTTGGACTCATGGATACCACAAGAAGACAATGACCCGCATCACCGTAGCCGCCTTTATTACAACTGGAGAAGAGAATTAGGCATTACAGGTTAGCAGCATGCCTCGACGAAGTAAGTCAATTATAAATAATAATGGCCACTGGACCCTATCTATATTAAGGTAATTGTATCCCAAATAGAAAACTAGTGTATCCAAATACGTATAACTTTTATTTTAACTTTTTAGGTACTTGTATTTTGTTAACATATTTTTGCGGAACTGATTGTAAACGACGTTGAAACAAAGAAAAAATGAGCTTTATAAACTTTGATCGCTTCCCTCTCAAAAGGAATACATGAATAGCCAATTATCAGTCTCATAAATTTTATTTAAGTTAAGGAAAATGTGAAAAAAATTACGTTACGTAACAAAAACGTATTCCTGAAAGTTGCAGTAAGTCACAAACAAGTCACTGAGCTCATCGATTTATGTTTTAACTGGAAGTGATCATCGTTAAAGTTCAGGAGCGGAACAATATATGCTTACAAATCAAGGATATTAAAAAAGGGAAAATGCACATAGAAAAAAGGTATCTCATTTCGATGGATTGTCTTTATTTCCGTTTATTTATTTGCTAGGGATTTATTTATTTTATAAATTAGAAATATTTTTTTAAATTCTCTAAATTTCTTTGTAATCGGCTTTTTTTCTTTGGAATTATTAGTACAGTTCGTATTCATTATAAAAAAATATTAAGTCCACAATGTCGTGTAACGTCAACTACTCTAAGTTAATTTCTAACTTTCGCAGGCGTAGGGGAAGGGGGCCCAAAGCAGGTCACTTAAGGTTTATTTTAAAATAAATGCCACATTTTTATATCTAAACCGGTTTTATTTGAATAGTCTGCATACTTATTTAACAAACTTAGAAAGTCACACCATAAATCATGTAACTTTTAACAATTTTCTTAGTTAAAACGAAAAATATAGTGTGTCATTTGACCTGCTTTGCCCGTAAGGTATGCCCAAAGCGGGTATGGCATCTGGGCAAAGCGGGTAAAGACAAATCAGATAAAAATATTATCTTATACTAATAAATCGTCAGTCAAATGCAAAATCACAGATATGTCAGTTTTCTTAATAACACCTAAACACATTAAAAGAAAACTGTACTTCTTAACATCCATTCAATCTTAGACAAAATCAACATTTTAAAAACTCAACAAATTTTCTAAATTTAAACAAGTAGCAATCTCAAAACGGTATTTAAATCAGCCTCTTTCCATCACTCAATAACAAAGTAAAGTCTAAAACGTAAGTATTGGTACTTAATCATAAAATTTTCAGTCTTGAATAAAAGACTACCTAGCTAAACAAAAATTATTCTTGGCACATATCACAATAGTAGGCTCCGATACAAGGATAAGCTGTACACGCTTCATATACCCAACTCTGGCAGTCGTCGCATTTTATCCAGTCTTCCGTAGGAGGATCTAAATATGGTTCATGGCATAAGAAACATACAACGTCCTCTGTAGACTTTTTCTTGCGGTTTGAAATTTTATGAGTTTTGCCTGAAGTCGAGGTTTTCGGTTGTTTGCTGGTCATTCTTTCTTAGTCGAAGTTCTTTCAGCTTTTGCCTTTGCTTTCATTGGGACTTTCTTTTTCTTCAGCTCTATTTCTTTTCGCTGCTCTTTTATGGAGGTACTGATTAAAATTTCAGCTTTTTGTACTTCTCTTTTTCAACAAGTTTTAGGTACAATTTGTTTAGGGGTAGGACGAATGTCTATCGGGGTTATTTTTGTTTTGGTAATACGTTCAGGTGTAACTGCCGACGCCGATAGTCCCTTTAAAACTTCATCGTCTGTTTTGGACTTCTTCAATCATTTGATCCAATACTGAAGGCGAAACAGTGCAATCGGAATCTATAGAACGGCGAGCAGGTGTGTGATGAGAAGGAATTTGTAGAATGTCAACACCAATTCGTTTCGGGAAGTCTATGGGAATTCAGGTTCAGAATCTTCATGCAATTGATTTTGATTATCTGTTTCGGCAGCTTTGGCTGAATCTCGAACATCGTTTGGTAGTGGACTTGCTGTTGTTGGTGATATATGATTGGAAGGTGAATGAAATGCATTGCTGGAGTTGTTTGGCTGATCTGTTGGAATGTCAGTTCCACTTGAAGGTTCCGGTCTATCGGCATCACTGAATACATGTCGATTTGTTGGCCATATACCCGTAGACTTAAAACCTTTGACAGCGTTTTGAGAACTAGCCGCTTTTAAATAAACTTCTCCGAATAACTTGGCTACGTCAAACTGCTATATGATTCGCCCCACATGGTTTCGTTGGAAAACCGACACAGATTGTTCAAAGTAAGTTTTCAGAGGACCGTAAATGCATCTGTCCAACGGTTGAGTCCGATGAGGGGTATGTGGAGCTAATGAAATGAAAATCACATTATTTTGCGAAGCATATTCTAGTGCTGACAAGTACTTGTGCAACACGTGATTGTCCATAACAAGAATAACCTTCTTGTCTTAAGTCGGTATTGTCATTGCTACAAAATGTCACAGCCACTCTAAAAAAGTTGGACCAGAAACCCATCTGTTGTCCGTACAGGTAGCTACAGTACCTGGTGGTGTTCCATCTAGTAATCGACCATTCATACGTTTACGTCCAAATATCATAAACTGTGGTATAAAAGTGCCAGCAGCATTGCAGCAACATATGACCGTCGTCAGTTTTCCTCTTTCGGTGCTGTAATTTACACCAACTTGTTTTTTTCCTGTTTTAGTGAGCACTTTAGGAGGTCTGTTGCTGGTCGTCAGAACACCTGTTTCATCTAGATTATAAATCCTTGTGCAATCAATTTGGTGCTTATCGATTTGCTCCTCTAGGAGATCGAAGAACCTTTCTACTTGGGGTCTATTAAAACCACGGGCACGAGCCACTGAAGTTTAGCTCCATTAGAGTAACTTGTAATAATTCACACTGGTGATAACTTTTTCCAGGGTTGTACTTATTTTCTGGGAAGGAGTATACCATGAGAAATAAATGTATTGGCTTCTATTTAATTGGTCTTATTTCCTATAATTTTAAATTAGGATACTATTAAGTAATTAAACTCTGCGATTTATTTACCCGGATATGACATATTAAATATTTGTTCTTTTCCAAGTTTTCTCTACTACAACTGCTCGTTCAATAATCATTAGGGCAAAATTTAAAGTAAAATTTGGTGGCGCCTTTTTTCCTGAGTTAGACATTTATAAAACTTACACAGGCAATAAAAATGAGGTGAAGACAGAGTTAAAATATTAAAAATAGTGGAAAAATAAAATAATAACGAATCTACCCTGAGATGAGCTAGCGTATAGGTAGACCCCAGTCAGCAAACATTAGGTAAGTCTGAACTGAGGTACCTTACAGGATGTTGCTAGGATTTGGTGACGTGTTTATAGTTCGAAATATATATTATATGGCATCGTAAAATAGTAATATTTCACTACCGTCTAAAATTCAATTTTTCAGGTGCCTGTATGATTTAGGGGAAATGTGATACCTCCCACAGTGTTATGAATTTTCTCAACGTTACTAGTTATAAACTTACTTATGGCTTTCCGTTCGTTTATAGATGAAACTGTTTATTATATTTTAGTATTTTTTCAAACTATTTTTATTATTTAACATATCTGCTCATAATGACAAACAATACCTTTTTACATATATTAAAACACTGGTAAATCTTCAGAGAGCATTAAAAAACAAAAAATTTTCCGTCCTAATTCTACCAGGTAGCAATAATCTGAAAAAGTTGGATTAATTACTTCGAGTGTTTCAATTTAAAGAAGTAAAATAAAATATATAGCTATTTTAGCTTGCTTTGCTCGCTGCTATCTTCTAAGGGTGATTTACTATCAGATAATCTATTTTATAGCAGAATATATTGATAATTCGTATATCCTTCGAATTGATGGGGACTGTATTTTAATGATACCCTAAAAATATTTTAAAAATCCAAGTTATGAGATTGATAAACTATAATCATAGAATTATAATTATAGTAGCTAATAAATCTTCCATATCCACTCAATATAAATTAATTTTTTTCATTCTTCATTTCTGAAATGTAATTGAAATACGATTGAAATAGCTCACTATCGAATATAGCATAGGTGTCGATGCAAAAAAGCAAAATTTCACTAGATAATATTATGCTACTCTAAATGCATTCTAATACAATTTAAATAGAAATATTTCCGTAACATTATATTAATCCAAAATTGTTGGAGTTGTATGAATAATCTATACAGTTAACAACAATGCAAATTCTAATTCCAAAACGTTTATTAAATGTCAAGAAATTACAATTTACAGAACAATCAACGAAAGTGCTAACAACGTTTAAAAATAAGAAATCACTGAGGTATTTATGCTTATGTATGATTTAAGATTAAATATAGTTTATTACAAAATACAATTATTACTTCAGCGTCATAATCTAGTAAAAAGTCCTGAGTCGGGTGAAAATGTCAAAATTTCAGAATATGTCATAACTAAGCGTTAACGTCATGGTCAGGGAATAAAGATAAAACCATTTAAGTTTAATAAAAATATTGTAAACAAATACGAAGCCAAAACTTGAACTTCAAAAATAGCACCTAATTTCATTTATCTTAAGTATCTTAAATCTACCAAATCATTAAATACTTTTCTGCCACGCTCATATATCCAGCTTTGGGTAGTTGTTTAAATTTATTGAATGTTTTTATTGATCTTATTGTTTCTGGTAGCATATTGTACAACCATGGGGCAAAATATTTCGTTGTCTATGAGTTTTTTGCTGTCGGATATGTCAGTTTCTTTCTAATGTGTTGTTATTTCAAGAGACATTTTGTTTTCAAATATGAAATATTATAACTATCGTATATCCAACTACTTGCACTCCTGGAAAAGGTTTTCAGTTGGAAATAGCCTGTTCCTACCATCCATGATTTTAATGAAACATTTTTGTACAGTAATTAATTATCAATAGCAATGGGCCCTGAGGGCCGCCTTAGGTTACTTCTTTCTCCTCACTTGCAACACTGTCAATCTACACCCTTTGTTTCCTTTTTAATAAATAACTTTTTAATATATTGTAAATTATACCGCTTAAACCGTAGCTCTCGAGCTTTTTTAGGAGTGTTTTGTGACAGACAGTGTCGAAAGCTTTGGAGAGATTAACAAACAGATACATTGATGGTTGACTTTCATCGAGAGCGTTCTGGATTTGGGTAATCAAAAACTGAATTGCATCTTGAGTGGATTTCCCTGTTCTAAAACCAAACTGAGACTCATACAAAATCTTACCCTTCTCCAGAAACTCAACAATCGTTTTTTTTTTAAATTTGCTCTACAATTTTTGATAAGACTGCTAAAACTGACACTAGTCTGTAGTTTATTATTTGATATTTGTCTCCACTTTAAAATAATAGCTTAATTGTTCCATTTTTGAAGCAATCAGGAAAAATTCCGGTCTCAAAGCACCTGTTAATTAAAACAGTTAACACTGGAGAAATTTGTGAAGCAATCTCTTTAAGTGTTTCACTTCCAATGCAGTCTCAACCGATTTTTTGTTTTTTAAAGAACTTCTTATTTGTTTTATCTCTATTTCGTCAGTGTTTTCCAGATATAAACTGTTTGATGTTCTTTTTAGATTGTTTTTATAATATAAAGGGGTTTTTATTTCTTTAGCATAATTTTTGCCCAGTTCAATGTAATATTTGTTCAATTGATCAGCTTATCTATTAAGGTTGATTTGCAGCAAGCAAATAGTCAACTAAAATGAAAATGCTAGAGCCAAAGCTACTAGCAGTTCTGATTAAATCGGCAATGACAAAACTAATCACTCCCATTATCTCTTTAAAATACGATGCGATGAAATCATAAACTGTGAACTTTTCAAGCAGTTATTAAACTATCCAAAAGTGGAAACAAACAAGACACCTGGAGATGTCCAAAGGGAATACTACGATTAATCACAGAGATTTTCACAGGGCACTGCCAACTAAGAAAGCACTTATATAATGTGAAAGCGTGCAACTTTCCCGTATGTCCGGGTTATGAAACATAAGATGAAACTATAGAACATGCTCTATATGACTGTTCCGCTCTTTCACTAAAAAAAGGATTCAGATTAGGTAAGTACTGGTTCACTCCAGCCGACATAAAAGCTGCGCCACTTGGCAATGTCGTCGCCAACCTTAATTCTGTAGGCTTGGAGACAAGCTAAGACAGTCAAACCCTAGAGAAGAATGCACAACAGGTGTAATAAGACTTAAGTACTATGGAGCCTAACCCACCTTCCTAACTTTCCATATCCAAGTTCTGAAGTGAGAGTAAGTTTTAAAATAGATGCACGCTACATGTCTTTTTTATTACTGGAATAAGATAGTAAAGCGCCTTAAAAGTTACTGTAAAAGGACTTTGTCAGTTTCGCGTTAAATTTACTATTAACCAGAAAAAAATAGAATACAAAATTTCAAAACCCTAACACTAAAAGTTATATAAAAAATTTCTGATCATTGTATTGTTGATTCTTACATTTTAGGCCACTTTTTTCTCATTTGACCGAATCTGCATCTCTTAGTGTTACCAAGATTTCAATATTGGAACTCTTTAGCATGCATATCCTGTATATGGAAGCAAATTGGACCGAATAGTGAAAATATACACAGGAAAATGTTTCATCTATAAAAATAAACTTTTTATTAAATACTTTCAACTAATTTTTGGCGATTATCCGTGACTATTTTCTACAATGTCGTAGTAATGCACACATTCACAATTAATTTAAACAAAGATTCATCCACATCGAGAACAACATGTACCAATCGATCTCCTTAAGTGTCCGATTCTGTCCCAAATTTGGCTTTGATACAAATCACTACCAGGTATTCTTAAGATAGAGAAAACTGTCCAACCAAATCGTCATTTTGAGGAGTCCCTGCACTTCGAGGCCTTCTGCTTCTAGTTTTTTCTTAAAACTGAACCCGTTAAATTAAATCTTCTGATAGCTCTGTTGTCACTTTGAACGAACCAATGTTTGGTACTTTTTTATAAGACAAGCTGTAGTTACAGCACAATCCTGCTTATTTAAATGTGGAGTCATTGTCAAAGTAAAAATCGGCAATAATTTTTTTTTGTATTATCGGATAATTTTCTCAATGAATTTATATAATGGGAAATATCAAAAATCGGAATATCAGTTACTGAATAATCATTAATTTATAAAATAGAATTATCAACTACATCATCGATTGATAATTTTGAAAATCATGTTATTATTTAATGAAATAACGATTCCAAAAATTATCAATTATTTAGGTAACCGGTGATTTTATTCCTACAATTATCAATTAACTAAGTAATTGACAATGTAAAAAAATTTCCATTTCCAGAGTAATTGAATATTTTATTTTTCAATTAAACCATTACAAAAGTAATTAATAATTTAGTTTTCCTAATTATTGTATTATTAATTTGTAATTTACCAGAATTTAATTAAAAAATTATTTTTTATTGAAAAACATTCCATCTTTTTAGGTAAAGTACCGAAAAATTTACGGTAGGAAAAATTTGTCAAATGCATCATTTATTTCAATGGGAAAAATTCTAAAGAAAGCATATTTTACATCGCTGAAACATTTTTTTGTTTAGCCTAAAACAAATGATAAAAGGGAAAAATAAAATGAACGCTTTAGTCTTGTCAATAGGTTTGAAATTGGTCGAAAAAATTCAAATTAATCGATTTAACTCAAAAAACCCAGAAAAGAAGAAAAAAAGGGTGTCGAAAAATTTTGGTCACATACCTAAGTAAGCTTTTTACAATAATTTGATGTATTTTCACACCATTTGATTATAATATTTTGAGGCGAATGCATCGGAATTTACTCTGGTAATGGGTAATTGTATTCCAAGGATGACCAATTACTTCCTCCATTGTTAATCTTAAAAATGAAATTATTAGCTACTTCATTAATTGATAACTGTAGGAATAAAATTACCAATTCATTTACTAATTGATTATTTTAGGAATAAAATCTTCAATTAATTTATTGACAATATGAGGGAGAAAATTTACAATTACTTCATTAATTGATAATTTTAGTATTGAAATTATTAATTGATAGGGTAATTGATAATCTGGATTTCCTAATTAATAAAGTAAGCTTTATACAATAATTTGATGTATTTTCACACCATTTGATTATAATATTTTGAGGCGAATGCATCGGAATTCAAGCTAAGCTCATTTTGTTCTCCGAGCGATTCATAATATAAGTATGGTTTTCATATATATTTTGTGCCTTATTGAAAATGAATTGTAATCATAATTGCTCAAGCATGATAAATAATCATAGTTATGTTGCAATTTTATATGATACTGAATTAAATTATTTTTTAATTTAAATCAGATAAATTACTAATTAATAATTCAATAATTCAGAAAATTAAATTATTAATTATTGTTGTAATGGATAATTTGAATTATGAAATTTTCAGTTACTCTGGTAATGGGTAATTGTATTTCAAGGATGACCAATTACTTCCTCCATTGTTAATCTTAAAAATGAAATTATTAGCTACTTCATTAATTGATAACTGTAGGAATAAAATTACCAATTCATTTACTAATTGATTATTTTAGGAATAAAATCTTCAATTAATTTATTGACAATATGAGGGAGAAAATTTACAATTACTTCATTAATTGATAATTTTAGTATTGAAATTATTAATTGATAGGGTAATTGATAATCTGGATTTCCTAATTAATAAAGTAAGCTTTATACAATAATTTGATGTATTTTCACACCATTTGATTATAATATTTTGAGGCGAATGCATCGGAATTCAAGCTAAGCTCATTTTGTTCTCCGAGCGATTCATAATATAAGTATGGTTTTCATATATATTTTGTGCCTTATTGAAAATGAATTGTAATCATAATTGCTCAAGCATGATAAATAATCATAGTTATGTTGCAATTTTATATGATACTGAATTAAATTATTTTTTAATTTAAATCAGATAAATTACTAATTAATAATTCAATAATTCAGAAAATTAAATTATTAATTATTGTTGTAATGGATAATTTGAATTATGAAATTTTCAGTTACTCTGGTAATGGGTAATTGTATTTCAAGGATGATCAATTACTTCCTCCATTGTTAATCTTAAAAATGAAATTATTAGCTACTTCATTAATTGATAACTGTAGGAATAAAATTACCAATTCATTTACTAATTGATTATTTTAGGAATAAAATCTTCAATTAATTTATTGACAATATGAGGGAGAAAATTTACAATTACTTCATTAATTGATAATTTTAGTATTGAAATTATTAATTGATAGGGTAATTGATAATCTGGATTTCCTAATTAATAAAGTAAGCTTTATACAATAATTTGATGTATTTTCACACCATTTGATTATAATATTTTGAGGCGAATGCATCGGAATTCAAGCTAAGCTCATTTTGTTCTCCGAGCGATTCATAATATAAGTATGGTTTTCATATATATTTTGTGCCTTATTGAAAATGAATTGTAATCATAATTGCTCAAGCATGATAAATAATCATAGTTATGTTGCAATTTTATATGATACTGAATTAAATTATTTTTTAATTTAAATCAGATAAATTACTAATTAATAATTCAATAATTCAGAAAATTAAATTATTAATTATTGTTGTAATGGATAATTTGAATTATGAAATTTTCAGTTACTCTGGTAATGGGTAATTGTATTTCAAGGATGACCAATTACTTCCTCCATTGTTAATCTTAAAAATGAAATTATTAGCTACTTCATTAACTGATAACTGTAGGAATAAAATTACCAATTCGTTTACTAATTGATAATTTTAGGAATAAAATCTTCAATTAATTAATTCATAATATGAGGGAGAAAAATTACAATTACATCATTAATTGATAATTTTAGTATTGAAATTATTAATTGATAGGGTAGTTGATAATCTGGATTTCCCAATTAATAAAGTAAGCTTTTTACAATAATTTGATGTATTTTCACACCATTTGATTATAATATTTTGAGGCGAATGCATTGGAATTCAAGCTAAGCTCATTTTGTTCTCCGAGCGATTCATAATATAAGTATGGTTTTCATACATATTTTGTTCCTTATTGAAAGCGCATTGTAATCATAATTGCTCAAGCATGATAAATAATCATAGTTATGTTGCAATTTTAAATGATACTGCATTAAATTATTTTTTAATTTAAATCAGATAAATTACTAATTATTAATTCAATAATTTAGAAAATTAAATTATTAATTATTGTTGTAATGGATAATTTGAATTATGAAATTTTCAGTTACTCTGGTAATGGGTAATTGTATTCCAAGGATGACCAATTACTTCCTCCATTGTTAATCTTAAAAATGAAATTATTAGCTACTTCATTAATTGATAACTGTAGGAATAAAATTACCAATTCGTTTACTAATTAGTAATTTTAGGAATAAAATCTTCAATTAATTAATTGACAATATGAGGGAGAAAAATTACAATTACTTCATTAATTGATAATTTTAGTATTGAAATTATTAATTGATAGGGTAATTGATAATCTGGATTTCCTGATTAATAATTTTCTAACATTTCACGAGAAAGTTTTAAGCCAAACTTGAAGCACAAACTCAAAAGAATCGAGTTCATTTATTTTTCAATGTAACTTGTTACATTTGCTATTCTGAAAGCTTTAGTACTTGAAGTTTTTCATCTTTAATTGTACAACTAGTAGGTAAATTATAATTTCCTTTGATATTTTTCCATGCTCTATAAAAAAATATCAATATATTAATTTCGAATGTCACAATGCGGAATACAAAGTTACATTTCGTTTTACCAACATTTTAAAATAATTTTACACAAGATTTGACGACCAAAATAACTAAAGTCCAATGAATTAAAGCTGATGAGAAGACTGCATGAAGCAACAGTTTATAATCCAATTAATTAGTTTTGACCGTTACAGTAACAGTTCAGGCGTAAGAAATCGCAGCATCGAACCGCTAGGTACTGACCTAAAACTTATTATTTATACCAGGTGTTGACAAAATGACTTATATTTGCAGTCGAAAACTTTAAATAGAAATCGAAATATAATTTTCTTTCTTTTATATGTTTTTTAACCATACAGGGTTGTGATAAAGAAACGAAGAACCTTATTTATGAATTGCCGAGATTGACTAATTGTCTTTTTTGAAGTGGATTTTTCAGAAAAGAAAATATTATACAGGTTGGATCAAATTTGTTTAACTAAACACATTTTTAGATTCTACAATCAATTTTAGACATTTTCCCTAAAATATCCCGTGTCTTTTTATTTGAAATGAAAAAGCACATATCAAAACATTTATGAATTTCAATAAAATTCAAAATTTATGAAAAAGAGAGCGGAGATGTCAAATATTTATCGCCTACATGATATTTTCCATAAACCATTAAAAAATATATTTTTAAATTAGCATTAATAAATCGTTTTAGGTATAAAATTTTAGACTAAAAAAATCTATTTCATGTTAACTATTAGTTTTTCAACAAACAAAATATATAGTTATTTATCCTAACTTCATTCATTCATTAGCGAACGTCATTTTTTTCCAGTACAACCAACTTATTTTAACAAAAATATAACCAGAAACTCTCATGCAGCGCGATCTACTAACAAAATTGGAATTATGGCTCTATACTGATATCAAAATAAACATACCCTGATAGAGGGGAATTAACTGATTCCGAAATATTTACACTTTTCGTTTATAAAATAAAATAGGTAAATAAGAAACTGTAAAAAAAAAACACTATTTTATAAAATGTTGAAAATATTTTCCAACTGCTCCACAATAAATCAATCGCTCTAAAAATACCCTCTGTATATTTTGTATTACTTGAATAAGCCAAGAGTTTATTATAATTATTTATTACGCGATATTCCAAAATATTCCATAAAAATTACTACTCACAATCTTTGGAATTATGACATACATTTTTTCCCTAAGAGAACTTATCTCATTATTTCTGAAATAATTAAATTATTTCTGTACATTTCTTAAGTACAATACTTACTATACACATGTAAAATTGTTTGTAAAACAAACTTTACCTTAATTAAAACTTTAAGTATTGAAGCCAGTATTCCGTAGTTATTCTGTTTATAAACTCATAATGCTTTCAAATACTTGTTGAAGTGTTATAAGTACGAACAGTTATGTTTAACATTTAATGATTACTAATTAGGAAGTTAGTTGACCATATAATTATAGTATAGTTGTATTTGGGTTAATTCCTAACAAAAAAAATAAACTTTGAAAAACAGGAAAACTCAAAAGACAGGTAGCATAGGAGACAAATTTCAAGGAAGTAAAATTATCATGTAAATACATCAATATATAGGGTGTTTCCAAATAAGTGCGAAAAACTTTAAAGAGGGATCCTTGAGCTTATGCTGAATTATATCCACAACCTAGGTTACCTCATCGTAACACATTTGCTCATCTTCATAAGCGTTTACGAGAAACTAGCATATTTCTAAAACAAACTTCTAATTGTGGACGTCCTCGAGAGATCAGAACTGTAGCGCTAAAGGAAGCTGTTCTTAATTTAATAGAATCTCCTAAAACAAGTACGAGAAAAATTGTCAATATAGTAAATTTAATTAATTCTACACTATTCCGAATTTTAAAAGAACACCAATTGTATCCCTACCAAATCCAGGGAGTTCCGGCGCTTTTACCTCGAAACTTTTTGTTGCGGATACTTCAAATGATCGCCCAATCTCCCCTTTTTTTTTTATCTCGTATCTTGTTTTTCACAATAATCACTTTGGGCTGTAGAAATTTCGCATGCATTTCTTAGGCCAATTATCAACATCAGTTTTCATTAAATGTAGATTGGTGTTATAGGCGATTATCTGATTGGCCCATGTTTCCTTCCATTAAGATTAAATGGCCACCAATACTGTCACTTTCTCGAGGAAGAGTTACCTGCCCTTCTTGAAGAGGTTTCTCTTTAAGTTAGACAAGAATTATGATTTATGCATGATGGCGATCCAGTACATTTCAGTATCATCGTCGTCACTTAGAAGCCGTGTTTCCAAATCGTTGGATAGGTCAAGGAGCACTGGCCTGCCCGATCTCCGGATCTAAATCCTTTGGATTTTTGCATCTGGGGTTTCCTTAATCCTTTGGTTGACGCATCTCCTAGTGAAGATGTCGAAGATTTGAGAAATCGTATTATTGCGTCTTGCGAAAGGATAAGAAATACTCCAGGATTATTGCATTATAACTGAGATGGTTATTTTCAACATTTTATGTAATTTTTATTATTATCTTGTAATTGTTATTCGAATTCGGTTATTATTATGTTAAACAACATAAAAGTTCCACAATAAGATGGAAAAGCTAACTGAGTAATCAACTCGAGTCAGTGTATATTATTTATAATAACTTTTTTATAAGAACTGTAAAAAGTGGTTGTTTCCATTATGTAAAAATGTCGGTAAGTGTGGCCTTCACGACAACTTGCACTCCGGTATACGGAAGCCAATTTTCCATTAGATTTAAAATATATCCTTGCACTTAAAATTTTACAATAAAACAAAAAAATGTGAAATCACGCCGAGCCAAATTTAAACTATCTTCATATAATATTTTACATGATGGTGTATGCAATTTACTATTTTGTGGTGCTGCCAACGCTCACCAATATACTGTTTTAATCTCTACAATGGAAAACTTGGGCTCCAGCTATACCGGCAACCTCGCTTTAAATAACAGTCGGTAGCGGTGATAATATTTGTAGATAAGGTGCGAATTAATGTGTTAGATTTAATAAAATAACATTTTTCAGTTGGCATATAACTAAATTTATTGTGTCACACAATTTAAAATCAACATTTACAATCGCACTGATTCAGTGCAGCCTTATCTACATAAAACTAATATAGTAAACAGTTTTAATTGAAATTCAACTAGCAGTAGAAATGTTGCATTCAAAAGCAACTTCAATTTAATTTGTTTATTAAATGAATTTTAAGGGGATATAATTGCATCCTGTCGGTTCGATCGATTGCGAACGCAGCATTAGAAACAAATCATACGTTCCATAAAAGGAATCTTTGAGTATATCAGAACGATAAGCCCTTTGTATAGTTCCTGAGAAAGTAATCTTAGTTCAGATCTGGAAATTTATATACCCCTGCTAATCAAAATGATCGGCATGGTAAAACAACTAATTTTTCAAATATACCGAAAGTAACTAGTAACTTTGCCAGTTCAAATAGAACACCAAATAAAGTAATGCATTTTTATTGAGTGTTATAATATAGGGACCTTGTTTCTAACGCAACGTTTCGATCTAATCGAATAGATCCAATTCAGTTATATTCACTTGAAATTCTTCTAATTAACGATTTTGATTGAACTTTTTACCAGATGCAATATTTCTTACTACTAGTTGAAATGTTATATCATCTATAAACTTCAGTTAGAACTGTTTATTTCTTCTTTAGAAACGTGGTCTATGATAAAATTGTACATTTAGAAAGAGGCAATAAAATAAGTGGCATTGGAATAGAAGATAATATTTTTGTTATCCACCCTAACCAAGAGTTAAAACAAAGTCTAAATAAACAGTTTATAAGCCGTATTAACGCAAGGTTCACGAGAAATTAGCAATAAAAATAATATAAAAGATGAAAAAAATTCGTATTTCATATAACTGAAATAATTAAATGAACGAAGCATAATTTAGTTGTGTGAACGCTTGAACAAAAGAGGTTAACTGCAGATTTTTTTAAGAATGATATGAAGATGAAAGGTCCTCAAAAAGAATTGACATTAATAAATCAGTATCCTTCAGTTTTTTATAACAAAATTTGGACTACAATAAAAATGTACATATGGAATAAATATAAAAATTATTAAACCTATTTTTTTCTTTTTATTTGTGAAATGTCGAGAGAATCTTAGATAATAAATAAAAAATATTTTTTTATTTATAGAAAAAAATTTAATATTCAACACCCTTTTTTCTTTTTTCTATTCTCACCTGGTGTTCGAATATTGAAAATATTTAACGTATGACAGATTTTTAAAATTAATCTATTTATATAGATAATTAATTATTCAGTGAATAATACAAATATAAGGCTAGAGTAGTACAAAATCAATCAATATTAGCAATCTTACTAATGTGCTTTATACATTCTTAGTTTTATCTTTAGATGGTTCTTAAAATATGTATTAAGCGATAGTTTGGCCGTACTTTATGTATATCAAGGGTTTCATAACAGAGTACCGTAGTCTCTAGATGGTACGCCTCTTTGTTGTGGAGTCTTGGACCTACTATTTCAAGTTCTCCAATTAAAATTCAACCCTTAACAATATGCTGTTTGAGGAGGTCATCTCACTGCCTTAACCTTTAAAAAAACACAAGTTTAAATGTAAGCAATAATTTTACTTTAAAATTAAATTGTATTTAAGAAACTTTCACAATTTTTTCTTCTTTCAATCGACAATTTATCTATAGAACCACAGTTTTAGAAAAAAAAAACACTTTTAAAACTGTACAATTGTTTTTTAATATAAATTAAATTAATATAATTGTATTCTTGAAAGAAATACTTTAAAAATTAATATATTTTAAGGAGTTTTCGGTTATATTTTATTTTAAAAAAAGTTTATTTACGTTAATATCTATTTTCGTTCCTTCCTATTAAGACTTATTTTGAGGCAAGAACGTCGAATTTGGAAATTGTGAGAACAATGTCTGTAAAGCCACTTTTGTATTTTTCGAAATAAAGGCTCAATAAATAATTAACTTTTATTTTTTCGTGTCAAAGACGGTACAATATTATTAACACAAAAAAGGTTCCCCTATATTTTTAATAATTAAAATTCATTTGTCAAAAATTCGATTTTTTGAGTCAGGTATAGTTTTAATTATTATCGAATACGAACTATATGGCAATCATCATATTTTTATAATAAAAATAATATAATTTTAAGAAATACCATTCATTTATTTTATTAATCTTATAAATTAAAACAAAGACGCAATTTGGGAAAAAAACAGTTTTTAATTACTAACTTTTTTAAATTGTGTTAAAATATAGGGTGTTTAATTAAAAAAATATCTCTTACTCTAACTTGAGAGATTCTATAACATTTTTATTCATAGCCAAAAAACTCATATTACTGGTGAACAACTTTGTAATTTTGGAATAAATCAGTTAGAGAGGTATTTAAAATATAAGTAATAACCCAATCCGAATCAAGAATGCGATTTGTGCTTTCTGGATTTGCAATCCAGCCTTTGGATGCACATGGAAGGCTGACACCCAAAGTGCTAGTTTGGATATATACTGTGGTGATCCGCCCCATGATAACGTACGCAAACACAGCCTTCAACTTGACAACGTTCAAAGAATGGCTTGTGTGGGAATATTGAGTGCGATGAAGACTGCGTCCACTAGAGCTCTTGAAGTCCTGGTGAACCTGCCTTCTTTTCACTTATACATAGAGAACGAGAGCCTGAAGACCGCTTATCCTCCCAGTTGCCTAGGGAATCTCGGAATGGGAACGGGAGGCTACTCAGATGTCTGGGAAAGCTCGATGTGGAGCTGTCCATCACTCCCTATGTAGACAGTTTACATGACGCCGCTTTTAAAACCCCACCTCACTCTGGAGATATTTCTGCCAATTAGGGAGGATTGGGAGGGAGAGCAAAATCTTCTAAGAAATAGATCCTGGTGGTGTACAGATGGACCTTGACAAGATGCACAGGAGTCAGAGAGTACTTCCCTCTCGGACAATTTGCGACGATCTTCACAGCGGAAATTTATGCTATTCTGCAGTGTACCCATCTTTGTAAGAGGAATATAAACAGACATAAGATAATAAATATATGCTCAAAGAGTAAGGCTGCGATAATGGTACTGAAATCCAGTCTTGTAACTTCGCGACTGGGGTCTGAGTGCAAGGACTTACTGAATAATATGACAAGGAACGGTTGCACAATCAGACTCGTGTGGGTCCCGAGCTAATCGGGCATACGCGGGAATGAGGAAATGGATCGTCTAGCAAAGTTAGATTCCGCAACTGAACCATATGAACCCCAACTAATTCTACCTGTCCCAATTGCCGTTGGCAAAAGGAAACTAAAATCATTGCTGGAAAGCACGTTTATTGAATCGTGGAGGGGAGCTCCTGAAATGAGGTGTGCTAACGAACA
The DNA here is from genome assembly GCA_034092305.1 of Diaprepes abbreviatus. Lineage (NCBI taxonomy): Eukaryota > Metazoa > Arthropoda > Insecta > Coleoptera > Curculionidae > Diaprepes > Diaprepes abbreviatus. The sequence goes on from JASJET010000031.1 coordinate 18,526,850, forward strand.
TATAACTGGACTTAGAGCACGGCGTACTAAGGAGCATATAACTGGACTTAGGGCACGGCGTACTAAGGAGCTTCTCTCCTTAGGAAGGATAGAGCTGCGAGATGTGGTGGGATTGTTGACAAGACATTTTTACCTGAGGGGCCATCTTCATAAGATCGTGTCGAAGACGACCCGATGTCCAGATGGTATTTGTAGAAGGACGAAACTGTTGACCATGTCCTCAGAGAGTGCACAGCACTCAACGGTCTGAGACAGAGATATTTCGGATATACAATTTTGTTACCGGAAGTAGTTAGGCAAGTTCAGCTAACGAAGCTGCTTGGATTCGCAAAAGCGATCGGCCTTCAATGACCAGCAGCTATGGTGGAATCTAAAGGACAAAATAGAGGTCTAGGCATTGTTGATCTAGTATCACCACCCTTTTGTTTAATTCATTCATTCATTAGCCCAATCCGCATACAATAACACACATAAATAAACTAAAAACTTTGTCCTTCGCATGTCAAATCTCGTTGATATCACCTTTGTACTGTACCACCAAATCCAGTTATTGCGGAGGTTACAAACTAATCATATGGAAATTACTAAAGTGAACTAATATTATATTTTACAGTTTATAATTATTCATAGATTGCTATATAATATAAATCTATTCACAATACCAAGGACCTTGGGATTTGTATTTCACTAAATATCTGTGGACCTGCTTCCTTGAAAGATGTAAGATTTAACCGATTCTACGGTGTATCCTGGTGCACACTTAGCTGAAAATTTCTGTATGATATACGGGTCATTTTAGTCTTTATAAGCGTATACATCTGTATACTTTATCTGAAGTCCTCTACCTGGTGGAGGTGGGGAGGAGAAGCTCCAACCATTTTAACTGATACTCCACCACCAGGTGGAGGTTGTAATTTTACCACATTTCTTACTATCAAAAAATGGTGAAGGTTACTACTTGTTCTAGGTTTATTCTGAAACAAGTAGGTAGGCTAATAAAAAAAACTTAATTCAAATTTTATTTTTGATCAAAGTTAGCGCATAAATTTAAATCAATTGTGATGTTTACAAATTTAGTTACAGCTCCTTAAAACCGAAAAGGTGATTATGTGAATAGAAACAAAAATATTATGCATTTTTGACACCTAGAACTACTAGATTTAAAATATGATCATCAAAGTTTAGTAAAATTTTTCTCTATGAGTTACCGTAACTGAAAAAAGTCGTAATAAAGCGATATAAATTTTGGTTTTTCAATTTTACTTTTTAAACTGGTTCTCTTGGCCTTCAACCTTGATAGCAGTAAATCAACTTTAATGGCACTATCAAGCCCAATGGCATTATAAATAAATAAACCGTTTGCTCAAGTAACAGCATAAACTGCATTTATGACATATTTTAAAACATAATAGAAAAATTTATTATCGTTTTGCTTTAGGTTGTTCATGTAATTTTGCGAACATTTATGGTAGAATAAATAGATAGAAAAATTCCATTTTTCGTTTTAATATAATGTTATTTACTAACTGTAATTCATGAAGAAGAACCTCATCTAACTGTTTTGGATACATTTCAATTAATATTTTGCCAGTTAGTTGTCATATTGCATGTATATTTACTAAATTTTATCTGTTACGGAAATAATTAGTCTAAAAAAAAGTGAGCTTTTTCACTTGATTGTTTACACTGATGGATTGAACTTTTACATTTCTGTTCCACCTTAAGTTTGTCAACATCGCAACTCATTTTTCTTCATGTATTTATTTTTATTAATGCCGTATCACTGTAGCGGCCATCATTTCGATGGTGGCGGAATAGAATAAATTGTGTTTTGTGGCAATTTATTCAAACTGTGCAACCTCCAACACGGAAAGGATATGATGGAGCGAAGTTTTGCATTTACTGTTCGCATTTTACTTCATATATATATATATATATATATATATATATATATATATATATATATATATATATATATATATATATATATATATATATATATGAAGTAAAATACGAACAGTAAATGCAAACTTCTCTCCATCTTATGCTTTCTGTGTTAGAGGTTGCACAGTTAGAACAAATTATGATAAAACGCAATTTATCCTATTCCACCACCATCGAGATGATGGCCCACCTGTACCCCCATACCGAGAAGAAAGTCAAAACTTACCCTCCCCGCCACAGTGATACGGCAGAGATACATGTTTCGTCTCTACTAGACTCATCAGGGACCGACATGCACCTAGCTGTGCACAGGACAGCAACGGCATAATGTGGATATATCCACTGCTATTGCATCTCACACGGAGGAATCCGTGAAAGCCGCATAAACATATATATATATATATATATATATATATATATATATATATATATATATATATATATATATATATATATATATATATATATTTAAAGAGGAGGTAGTCTCGTTACTGGACTAGTTAAGAAAAAGCCAACTAAATCAAAAGGTTTAAGGCACATTTGTGGGGCTGCAGTTATCTATTAAAACGGCCTTTTGGCGCCACTGTAATTTGTCAATTTCATTCATTTTGAAATGGCGTTTCGATAGCGTTCACGTGCTAGAAATTAAGTTCTCAAATAAATTGAAGAATTTTTTCTTTTTAGAACATTAATTTTATTATAATATGTGTAAAGTGCATTATGACTGTTTCTGTTGAACAAAATCTGGCTTTTTATACATTTTTATACTCACTTTGGTAGGCTTTTTCTTTAGTTTTAATTTAAGATAAGTAGATTTAAGGAAGGTTATTTTTTCCTTTGTAGAAGTCCTGATGAAGAGAATAAAATTTTTCGAAAGCCAAACTAACAAAAAAGAGTTTTCTTTTCTGACCAACCATTCTTTTGACTGCACCCATAAAAGTGCCTTAAACCTTTCGGTTTAGTTGGCTTTTATATATATATATATATATATATATATATATATATATATATATATATATATATATATATATATATATATATATTACCAAGAATGTTCAGAGGTAAAAAAATTAATAACTTCCGAATATGTTGAAAACGACAAAATAATAACTAATATATTTGCAGAACCAAAAATATTCGTGCATGATTTCTACATTACACTAATAATATACGGGGTATTCCATTTGGAAAATTTAGGAAAATTTGGTTTGAAATTGTCGAAATTCGTCCTTTTAAATTAGGGCAATGCCCAGGAGGTACCAAAAACCCTTCTAGAGCATCTTGTGTATTAAGAAATTCAAAAAAATTTAATCAAAACATTTTTAGACCGCCCATTAAAGTTTCGAGTCAAAATTCTGTGCATATTATATTGATCCTTGGGCAATCCTTACATGAGCATAAATTTTGATTTCTCGAAGTAATTCCAAAATCACCCCTTGTTAAGGATTGAAAATAATTAAATAAGGTTAATATCTTAAAAAAAATTGAGGAACACAGTAAAAGATTCGTATTTGACATAAATTACATGCAAAAATGATCGAGTCAAAGATATTAACCCTACAAAACTGTTCACATCAAAGTAGCATCCCCTATCTCAGCGAGGGTGTTGAAAACTAGCAATTTCACAAACCGGTAAAAACAAAGTCCCACAAAAAATATGTTTAAAATCGTAGATTCGGCTATGAAATTTACATGCCTTTTAGGACATTAAGTCCAAGTCCAATGTCAAAAAAACTCGCACACCCCGAAAATAATTATATGTAACACAAAACCACCCCTAAAATAGAATCAAAGTGGAATTAACTCTCAATAAATAAATAAATCCAATTTCAAGAGCGGAGTAATACAAATTTTTAGTAAAGAAATATGTAAATAGTAGGAGTGAATCAGCTACCACCGGATAAAATTGGCATAAACTCCTAAACTGGAAGTTAAAACTACCCCTACATAATACCCAGCCATGTTATAGGCTCTAAGATTGAAAAGTAGCTGTGAACTTTTATTAATAAAAGGCAATAACAAAGTGTTTTTGGTGTAGTCTTTGAGAACTGCCCTTCAGGAGGTACTATTTTAATGCAAACGGTATTGTAAGATTGATATCTTTGACTGGATCATTTTTCAAGTAATTTATGTCAAATGCAATTCTTATCAATAGTACTAAAATTTTTTTGAGATATTAGGTTTTTTAAGGGGTGGTTTTGGAATTTTTTTGTTGAAAAATAAAAAGTTATGCTCATCCCAGGATTGCCTAAGGATTAATATTGATATGAATAGAATTTAGTCTGCGTCTTTCCTGTATCGAAAAAACAGTTAATTTCAGACTTAGTCTGCGGTCACTCTTTGTAACTTCTACGGTTAAAGCTCTATGGAAAACAAAACACATGCATTATTGCAGAATCCTGTACATAAAATGTTTACTTCCTTTTATACGTTATAGTGATTGAGTGAACATCAAGAAATTTTTAAACTAGAGATTTAAATTAAAATTAAAATCCAAAAAATTAACCAACGAACCTGATTTAATTTCATTATTCTAAAACTCGTCCTTCTTGACTTTTAAGAAACAAAGCTGATCTCATTATAAAGAGAGCACAATAGCCTTTTTGTTTTCTGAAAAATCTTAATTATGACAAAAAGTAGTTTCAGTTATGTAGTGAATATTTGAAAAGTGAATTAATTAACGAATGTTAATGAATTTCGAATGACATTAATCGGATTAGTTTTACTTAATTGCTTATTTATTTACATTCCTTGATATTCAAAGAAATATACTAAACAGTATCCAATGAATTTTTTCTAGGAGTCCTAAAGTCATCAACACAAATATACAACATGAAGTTAATTATTATGTGATTAATCAGTTATGATAGAAAACTAGAATAATTCATCACAATGCGTATATTTCAAAAACGCATTAATTCACAAAAATTAGACTATAAAAATATGTTTTTAATCAATTCACAACGCTAGAATGATTAGATTTTCATGGTTCAAAATGCATTATCTTCATCAATTAATACTCTTCGAAATATTTAAACGGATTACTTTGATTGTATTGCATTTTTGATAAGTTGCATGAGATAATTAACTATATCTCATCTATTTGCACTGAAGCTACTAAAGTAAGAGTATTTCATTGAAATGCACGAAAAAGCCAGTAAGAATGAAGTTTAATAAAACATCATTGGTCTTCTGTCTGAAAATCTCCGGGGGTTGTAAATGCGGGTGAAGTCGCGACTGCTAACTGCTAGTAGATTATTAATGACCAGGTTTCACTCTGAAAGTGATGATATCTGCTTTTGATTGATTGGATTAGATTCAGTTACGAATATATCTTTTGTATATTTTTATTATTACAATAATATAAATTTGACAAATTATGAAAATAATATAATAAACGATATTTTAGAAAGTCATATAAAATTAAGGAGTACCTTCACCACCTTCACTTGATGAATTTAGGTAGTAAAATTTAAGCGAATTTAAGTAAATTAAGGGGTGTGTCAAAAAAACCATTTACCATTTGAATTATGCTTAAACTACATTTACCTAAAATAGATGGTTCGCTCTGTATTCCACTCTTTTGTGCATTTCCAATGAAGTTCTGTGTTCCCGTAATAATAGGTAAGCCGAACTCGCTAGTAAATTGATCGGGTAGTAATCATGAGCATTCTTGTCCTTAGAACTGCTTTTTTTAAATGTTTTCTAGGTCGCTGAAAACGAATATGAAGTTATTTTTCCCCTAGAAGTGGGGAAACATTAGAAAAAATGCGGTTTAGTGCAAAATTATGGAAAAACGTCATACTTTTTTATATTTAAGTCGCTATATCTCAGGCTCTTTTCAAAATTTTAGCCACTTATTTTTCGTGGTATTACCTCAAAAACAAGCGGTGTCAGAAGTTCCCAAAATAGTTATTAGCTAAGTGGCGAGCTTTCAAATTTGTACCATCAGAGTTCACACGCCCATACATACTATCGCAAAAGTTGAGTGATTAACTTTTGAATTCGGAGTAACCGACTATTTAGTATTAAAATATAATAATAAGAAAATTGAATAGCTTCAGTTCTTCATCACTAATAAAAAAAATTGTGCTTTTTTTCATTTGAATGCTGTGTCCAGGCGCACGCGTTGGACGCGTACTTATCGCCATAGTTACGGTAAGTGAATACGGCTCCTGGAAAATTGGTATGTTTGAGTAATATATTATTGGGTAAAGATGTATTACAATGGTTTATTACATGCTTATTAATATATTTAAATGATATGTAAAATAGTAATTGATGAATCTACTACTGGCAATTAAATTAAAATCACTGAAAAACAATGGTTTATTATATTGGCATACGAATCATTGCAGTTACAGGTATCACAGCATTTCAAGTTAGACACTATACAGAGACACAGGCTTTCTTCCTCTCTACATATGCAGCATAATCTAAAAAAATTAAAATTTGATGATTAAGATTTGTGCTAGTTTATTTGAAGTAATGAGATCTTAAGAATCTGAATTCTGCCTTTTCTTATTTTTGCCAACCATGTTCATGAATTACGCCCATTCTTAAACATATAAACGTTCCGAATTTGGTTTTATCGCTTTAAAAAATATATAAATGCGCGATTTAGTTTTACTAAAAGATTCTGGGAGAAAAAGTAGGAAAAGTATTACATTATATTTTTTTTCTGTTCAAGTTTCTATGTAATTAAAAAAGTAATAAATATGAAATAATTACAATAATACTGACACACGAAATGATGATGAATAATATAGTCCTTTGTTCTTCAAAACATTAACCAGTACATCAAAAATTTTATTGCTAGTGTTATGTTGTAATGCGGCATTATTAAGCATAGTGCATATAAATGTGGCGCGACGAGCCCGTCATGAGCTCGTGATGCGCCTGAGTCATGCCTCTATTGTTGTATTAAATTTGAGTTTAATTTTCAAAAGATTTGCCGACAAATGCGGCGCGCCGACCTACAACGCGCCAACAGTACGCCTGTAGTGAGCTTACAACAAGCCAATTTCATCATATTGCTATAGTTCGCGAGCAGCGCGGCCAAGACTGGGAATGATCCATTTTCTGTCAGTTTTTTGTGCGAACTTAAAGCATTTTTTTATCTAGTGGGACGCTTTTGTGGCACGTTCTTTCGAAAAGATTTCGTGAAAATAAAATTTGTTTAGGATTTGGCTACATGCATTGATTAAAAGTTGTTGGTAAGTAAATATGGGGTGGTCCGAAGAAAATATATTTAATTTCAAGAGGACGTGCAAATAATTCCAAAATTTGCGGGTTAAGAACAGCCAGATTCACTAAAAAGGTTTAAGACATAAAACCAATCTAACTTCCATAAAAAATAAATCTTCTAGTCAAACAATTTTATTTTGCTTATGATATTCTCATAATTTACATTTCATATGTCAAAAAATAAATGCTTACATATGGATAATAAGGATAAGGATCTAGCGATAAAGCCTTGAAATGTGCAAGGGAAAGAATTGTATCTGAAAATAAATAAAATTTTCCATTTTTCCCGATTCAGTAATAAAGAAAAATGATTTTTTAAGCTTGTATTATTAGGGTTTAAAACTTGCTTGACTTACTGTTGCTCTTGTCAGTGTAAACACTCTGCTGTCAATTTACAACAGTTTTAAGAATAGATCATGTTAGTGAATTCGGGGGTAAAATTTTAAAAAAAGAAAAGAAGGTGGAATTGTTGTAGCATTTAAATTTACCTGTTTGCATCAATGCTACATGTTTTTAGTATATATATATATATATATATATATATATATATATATATATATATGACATAATTTGTATATTTTTACCAGATTAAATTTAGTTATTTATCCTGTAATTTAAAATAGTAAACATGGAATTTGTTTTTTTTTTGGTTCACAACTCTTTTGGTCTTGTAACTCTTTCTTCTTAACACATTTTGCAAATTGCTGTAGTTTATATATCACATTATTTGGTTTGAATTTAAAAGTCGTAAAATATTTTATTTTTAATAAATTCTCATTTATTTACATTCCATTTCAGTATTAAAAATATAAGATTATAGTCGGTAATATAGTTCAGTTAGCATTTGTTGTGGATGTATACCCGATTCGTTGACACGAGCACGGCATGTCCAGACCGATCATTTAAGGTTGAGTATACAGTATGGAATTTGTAGCAATTTTTTTGAACTTTGTTTTAATCATGATTAGTAACTTTGGACTGTTTGATCATAATTTTCTTTTTGATAATTTTCCATGTCTTGCCAATATTTGATGTATTACCTGGTAATCAGTGTAAGTTCGGAACTAGGTTAGGGTGCTCCAGGTTGAAAATAAGGTTGGCAAAAGTAACAACAAATATCCCTAAGATTTGTCACGTCTGGTTGCGAGAGAAATTTTCATTTTCGTTCCCTTTACCGTTGAACCGTCGAAGGCAGTAGACCAATCCTGCCATTAGATTTAAAAGGGCAGACGGTCAAGTGTTTTTTTTTTTCATTAAAGTCCACTAATCAATGAGGTAAGATTTTGCCCTTTATCTTTACGAACATGTGGTAAAAATAACATTTTATTCTAGGGCTATCTGACGCAAGTTCTTTTCCATCTTGGGGCTTCATCTCATTCCTTTTACTGTGATTTCCATTCTAATTTTCTCGGCTGTTAAGGCTTTCTGATGGTTCCGGCTCTATTTTTCCTGTCCGTGTTACCACAACGATTTTAACCCTCACCCTGCGTTTGGTTGGTGAGTTGGGATTGGCCTTGTGAAACCCTCAGTCATCCACAAACAACAACAAGAATCCTAACAACAGCGCTGGATCAAATAAATAGAAGTGAGAGGTACCATAGCATAGACCAGGTAGGAGAAAACTTTAATTTAGAGAATTGGAACTCTACATCAAGTTTTTTACATGCAAATAAAACAATATAAATATATTTTCATTTGACATAATAAAATGTAAGAACTTTTTGATAACTTTCTTTATAAAAATTACTTTCTTGGCAATTGAAGGTTCTAGAACGTTTGCGGCCAAATTTTATATAACCTTTTAAAACGATGTAACACCAATAGTTATCAAGAAAGAGTATATAAAAAATTGTAGGTACCATTCTGATTTATGTGCATAATATTTTTTTTTTAGAATAAAATGGAATTGTTATTTTGTTTTAATTAAGTCGTTTCATTATGGAGCTATACACCAGCAGTCAATAAATTAAAATCATTCCTCATACCTATGTGTTTTTTTGTTTAATCACTAGGTAAGTAACACAGATAATGTAAAACAGGTGGCGCCTATTGGGTAATCAAAGCAGAGCACAACTATCTCTAAAAGAGATACGAACCTAGCCTCTGACATATTGAGCTGCCGTACGCATCCGTTGCCGTACCCTGTAAAAAGGAAGACGCTGCATTGTGCAATGAAATTGTGTGAGAAGGGGAGGAAAAAATTTCTTGTTTATCTGTTAAAAAGATATGGGCTGCTGGAAATATATTTCTCTTTTAGAAATGACTGGTCCTATTTTGTTTAACAAATATTCAAAATGTAACGGAGTAGTTGGTTTCTCGAAATCCAAAACTTCGTCACTCAACTTTTGCGATAGTACGTAGGAGTCCGTGGAACCTGAAATTTCCCACTCAACTAATAGTTGCTTAGGGCACTTGTAGCCTCGCTTGAAGATTTTAAATATATTAATATATTTTTTATTATTTGTTGTGAGTTTATCCTAGTTTTTTCTTAATCTGTAATAACTAGGTCAACGAACGGCAGCTTTTCGTCAGTGAGCAAGTGGTGTGATGTAAGGAGTTCATATACTAGGGCGCCACTCAATTTTTAGTAGGATCTTTTATTGTGTTAAACCACTAAATTGAGAGGAGTGGTTTAAAACGGTATTTGTTGTTAAATTTATAATAGAAAGAAAAATACAAAGATTAAGTTTGATCGATTCTATTAGGTAATTCATTACAAAATTCACATTATCCTGAAATAAAAATTAAAATGAACCTTTAGCAATCAAAGTTTCTAAAAATCCCCTATAAAATTCATTAATTAATGTCCATGATCTTGGCCAGAGATCATAGAAAAATATAAATTATATAATTAATAGTTAATCTACGCTTAATAATAATATAACGACTGCATTTCAGATCGCACGCAATAATTTACAAAAGTTCATTAAATAACATGAAAATGATGAGCTATAAACAACATAATAACAATAAATATACCAAAATGAAATTGCCAATTAACAATTGTACCGAATGCTCATATATTCTTCCTTATTATTATTAAGTAACACGTCATGAGGAAGACATTTCCTCTGAGAACTTAACTTGACGGGATGATCAAGAGAAAATAAAACATTTTTATATTTTAAAATATACCGTTTTATCTGGCTTCCCCTTCCAAGAAAAGTTTCGTTTCGTTGAATATAAAGTGTTCTCTAGGATCGAGAGAAATCGCGTATACCCAAATCTGCATTTCAGCGGACAAAATAAAGATGGCAGGAAATCGGCAACGCTCTGCATGTCGAGGGACTGGACGTTTAGGGATGAAGCTAATCACACTAATTACATACTTATAATTTAACCCATATGCGCTAGAACATTAATTAAAGTGATTTTAATAGCTATTTTCTCGACTAATTTACATGATTATTATATTATACCGTACACATAAATAAAAATGCTACAAACTCCAGCCAGAGCTTGCTATTTAGGTAATATCATGAAAAATAAGTGGCTTAAATTTTAAAAAGAAATATTTATAACTGCCTGAGATATAACGACTTGATTAGAAAGAAGTATGAAATTATTTTTTCCTGATTTTTCGCTAAATCTTTTTTTCCTCAACGTTTCCAAATTTTTAGGGAAAAAATATTTTAGTATTCGTATTCAGACATCTCCAAAACAAAAAAAAAAAGTGGTTCTGAGGACTGAATGGTCACATACAACTATTTCTAAGCTCCTTTATGGAGATGTCCCGCTCACCTATACAAGGCGATCCTCCGGGAATTTTATCGATTGATTGTGGGAAAACTATATTTAGGAAGAATCTGAAAATTTTCCAGTGTATTAATGTGCATGGGGGACAGCTAGCTAAAATATTTTTAAAATGGCGGTACTTCCGGTTATACCGGAAGTAGATATCAACTTGTTTATTTTAAATGGAACACTCTCTATTATTACATTTTTGATTTCTTCCTAAAATTCTAGACATATATTTTGTATAAAATTTTATTCTTAAGTCTGACCGTCACATATTTAAATTTTTATGTCAAAAATGACATTTGTGGACCAAAATATAAATTTTTCCTATAAGAAAGTCTTTATTTGTTATATACGTAATTCTCTTTTCAGGCTGAGAATATGAAAAATATATGTACAAACAGTTTATTTCCTGCAAATATCGCTCTGGTCCTCTCTCCATACGCGTTTCGATCACCCCATGATCTCGTCAATGAAGCTGTATCGGACCGAGAGTAACATTAGCAGGAAATAACTGATATATGAACCATAAATTTCAAGGTATGTCGGCAGAATATTGCACCTGGTCCGATACAGCTCCACTGACGAGATCATGAGGTGATCGAAACGCGTATGGAGAGAGAACCAGAGCGATATTTGCAGGAAATAAACTGTTTGTACATATATTTTTCATATTCTCTGCCTAAAAGGAGAATTACATATATCACAAATTATTTAAATACGACAGAGAGATATCTTTATTTCTTATTGAAATTTAGATTTTTTTTAAATTTCACGTTACTCCGATAATTCCTAGATGTCGTTCGACTGGCGATATTTTTCAGTCTGACATCGAAGTTGGTAGATGACAGATGCAATATCCTGCCGACATACCTTGAAATTTATGGTTCATATATCAGTTATTTCCTGCTAATATTGCTCTCGGTCCGATACAGCTGCACTGACGAGATCATGAGGAGATCGAAACGCGTATGGAGAGAGGACCAGAGCGATATTTGCAGGAAACAAACTGTTTGTATATATATTTTTCATATTCTCTGCCTGAAAGGAAAATTATATATATAACAAACTATTTAAATACGGCAGAAAGATTTCTTGATTTCTTACTGAAATTTTGATTTTTTAAAAATTTCACGTTACTCCAATGATTTATAGCTGTCGTTCGACTGGCGATATTTTTCAGTTTGACATCAAAGTTGTTAGATGGCAGGTGTAATATCCTGCCGACATACCTTGAAATTTATGGTTCATATATCAGTTATTTCCTGCTAATGTTGCTCTCGATCCGATACAGCTCCACTGACGAGATAATGTGGTGATCGAAACGCGTATAATACCTGTTTGTACATATATTTTTCATATTCTCTGCCTGAAAGGAGAATTACATATATAACAAACTATTTAAATATGGCAGAAAGATTTCTTTATTTCTTACTGAAATTCTGATTTTTTTAAAAGTCTTTATTATTTAATTTGGGTTAGTTTTGTTGTAGACGAAGATCAACCAAAAATTTTCAGATTCTTTCTAATTACAGTTTTCCCACAATCGATGAATAAATTTCCCGGAAATCACCCTGTATAGTAATCGAGTATATATTTCGACTTAAAAAAAAGCTTAACAAAACTTTTCCCATAGGGTGGTGCAACATTTCTACCGGTCTTTATATAAACAAAATATGTAAACTTTATTAAGCTTGTATAAACTATATTTAATGCCTTTAAACAATATATTTTCCAATTAGGTAATTTATAAATATAATAGTGGATTAAATTTCTCTCTATATAGGCTTTAACAACATTAAATCGTTGTAAACCAAGGGTAGTAATTAATGAATTTATTAGATTTACAAGCGACAACGTTTACCTTAAATTCCCTTGTACTATGTTTATTCTCGCTAACTTACCTTTGATCAGGTGAATACAAAGTGTTCACTTTGGCTAAGCATGAAAACTTGATTTAATGTGGTAGATATACGGAATAGTTCATACTTAATTCGTTATTTTATAGCCGATAAGCTCGTTCACAATGAATAATGATATAGTACTTTTGGCATAATTTTTATATAATTTTACATTGGAACTTTTTCAGTGTAGGGCATTATTTACGCAACGGTTGACTGACAAAAAAAAACATAAATTGTAGAACTTGATTTGTCTGAAAAATTATTTTTTCATGCCTAAAATTACGCCATATTATATTAAACATTATTCAAACCCCTCTAATCCCAACGTCCCTTCCTCAGTTACTGACTCGGTTATATTAAAAGTGTTTATCAGACTAAATCAGAAACCGAAAAATTTGACACATCAAATTACCCCGAAACAAAAGTAATTCTGTAGTTGGTAAAATGAAAGATTAGCTTCCTGGTGGCCCGATAATATGATATAGTACCAGCGCGAAGGCTTATTATGTACTCCCATGTTTCTTAACCCATCCGGTCTCTACCCTCACTATTACCAGTACTCTTTAAACTTGTTACATTTTACTTACCTTTTTAACCAGTTTCAAAAAACAATGAGGTGTGTGATTTTATATTAATCCGGTAAAAAGGTAAATTATTGGAGGAGCAAACTCTTCCCAAAAATGGATCTTGGTGGTTAAAAACGGATCTTGACGGGATGAAAGAGATGGAATTAAGGAGTTTTACTCTCTGAGAGAGCATGCAATGATCTTTAAAGTGGAAATTTATCCTATTCTGCAATGTTACTATATCTTTGAGAGGGAAATAAACAGGAATAGGACTATTAACATATGCTTGGCAGTAATTTATTTCAATTTTTCTTGCATGAGGGTAGTTTTACCTTATCTTAGGGGTGAATTTAACAGCTTTTTTATATCACTGATATTCTTTGGTATTTTATGTGACCTAAGCTCTTGTTTATCTTCTTACATTTTCATTGTATTAGATTTTTAATGTCAGCTAAAACACGATATACAACTCAATTTCATCAATTTTGATAATTAATTTCTTAAAACTGAAACAAATGCTCATCTTAAAACTTTTCTTAGAGCATTATCTTTCCATAAACTTTCAATTAGCACACATTTTGGTTTCAAATACGAGGTCCACGAAATAGGCTAATTTTACGGTCACTCTTTTATACCAATTATTACAAATTTAAGAATGATCAAATTGCCTCACAAATCCAAGCAATACCCTGTAACGTACCTCAGTTCAGACATACCGAAATCTTGCTGACTGGAGTCTACCTATACCCACATTTCAGGGTAGTTTCGTTATTTTGTATTTTCTAGTATTTAATACAACTTTAACATTAACTAAGTAGTAATAATTTCAAATGGAGTACATTTAAAGAAAATAAAACCAGGAATACACCATATTCCATATGGTATACCTCTGCCCAAAAAATAATGGAAATTGTGGAAAATGCTATCACAAGCGCGGATTATTGCTTCTCTATGAAATAGCTCAACAATACAAACAAATAACAAAAGAAATAGGCAGCATGGGCCATTCAAATTTAGAAAATTAAATTAAATATCTATATGCGGTTATTTTATCAAGTTTTGGACCCTGAAAACAACTATAAAAATTTCAATTAAGATAAGGTACCGCAAAAATAAATCAACGTCCATAAGGTTGTAGCACTACACAGTCGACTCCGCTTCACTTTACAAGTTATTGATTCTCGACAGAAATATACATTTGTTAAATTGTTTGGTTAATCTTGGAAAATCTGTCTAATAAAATGTCCAGGACCATGCACAGAAGATTTTCTTATCTGCTAACCTTCTAAGTCTAAAAAACTTTACTTAGTATACAAGGTGATCAAAAATTCATAATACTCATAAGATCTGGCAGATAGGCACTCCAATGCACATGTTTCGCTATAACTAGGTACTTAGATAAGATATTTTCAAGGAAATTTAGTTTAACAGGGCCTGTGAAGTAGAGAGCTTCACAAGAGGGGTAGCGAATATTAGTTAAAGCTGTGATGGTTCCACTCCTAATTCCAAAAGTGCACCATTACATTCAAAAACTTCATACTCTTGTCACAACGCCGTCTAGTTGTTCTAGTAAATTTGCATATCAAAAATTTGTCTTGTTACAAATACTTCTACATAGACAAAGACCCTCGAACTCAACAAAATGGTGGCATCTGAAAAGTTCTCTCACTCTTACAGGGTGAAAATATCAAATCAAAATAATAAATGTTAGCATCGAGCTTTTGTTTTTGTAGGCTTAATCCGCAATTTATTGCCTAATCCATGAATCTGGGAAAGAAGTAATACAAAGCACTTCTTCACGCTCTTGTGTCAGATAGTCAAAAGAGAACGATTTTTTCCATAATAACTATTACATATCTTCCAACAACAGTTATCAAAAGAAACTTAATAAGAAGATATTTCAAAAATCTATTATACAAAAATGGCGTTAATTGTGATCAAATATTCTACAAAATGTCATACATTTCAAATACTTTTAACTACTCTAAAATCTGTACAAAATACTTCCATTTCAAACTGACAATAAATTAAACAAGTCAGACAGAGAAAACCTATTTAACCCCTAGTAATCTTAAAATATCCATCCTACACAACGAATTTCCTATAACAGCAAATTCTGAAAACATTTCGAATAGATCAAGGATATAATTTCAAATACAATAACTTTTCAAAATCTAAATAGCAAATTCAAACTACGTATGTTTTGAAATAAAACTCCAATGGGAAAATAATATAATCAAAAATTCCACTTTTATCTTACTAAACGGTTACAAATTTAGTACGACGATATATTCAACAGGTTGGCCGTATAACCAAGAACCCATATTTTTAAATGCAAAGAAAATCAAATAAACCTAATTACCTGTTTGTGACAGATGGGAATTGAAAATAAACAAACATTTTCCGAAAAGAAAATATCAAAAAGAAAACAATTAAGCATTGCCCAATTCATAAAACCAAGAAGAAATATTTCCCAAGCCATGATACACTTTCTTTTGGAAGGCAAATAAAATTTATAGATTTCAGAGATAGGTTATGTGTTGATATATAAACAAAAGAAAAAATCTGATACAGGGAAGGCAAAACCTTGGTTTTATAATAAAAAATTTCATTTACAATAAATTGTAATCCAAAACTGTATATGTCATTGATAATTCTTTAAGAAAAATAGAAAAAGTATAATAGTGTTTAATGATCTGCAACGGTAATTTTTATTTAGAAAAATGCAAGCAAAAATTTATATAATTGAAGACAAATTTTAAACCGAAACAATACAATTTTGTTAATTTCATAGCATTAACGCTTATACCATATATCTCAAGTTTCAACTACAATTTCTTATGATCTGCAGTATCAAATGCTTTAGATAGGTCTAGGCACATGGCCAATGCTTGTTTCTTGTTATTTAGTGACTCTAGGATTTTTATAAGTGCTTGGTATAAAGCTCTTACTGGGTAATTCCCTTTTCTAAATTCGTTTTGTTTATCTGAAGCAATCAAATTTTCAACAATATTTTCGGAAAGATTTGTCTGTTAACAGCGATTATTCACTTAGAAACATTTTTGAACCAATACTGATTCATATTTCTTCTATTTTCACTGGGATTAAAGTCTGAAGATTACGATAGGTACTGGAAAACCACTCTTGACCAACTCACCACTCATAAAAAGTGCTTTGTATCGTAGTATTACATTCGTATATACAAATCAATTCATATTCGTACATACAAATCAATTCATCGTGTCAATAATGAAGTATAAAGAGTCAACCCCATTCCATGATAAACATTCCCATTGAAAAAACTATTTTTACCATGTTTAACAGTGAATATATCATATTTGGGATTAAACTTTGTATTGATTGGCAGCCTAAGATAATTCATTCCATCATAATTAAAAATCTTGTAATGCGATATTTCGCTAAATAGAAGTTCACTTGTCAATAGTCCAGTTTAAATATTGACTTGTAAATACAAGCTTTGCTACAGTATTTCTTTCTGAAATTTTTATCCGGGAGTCTACAACAGCTTTGATTTTATCAACACTTTCCAAACTGTCCATGGATTAACCATAATTTCTGAAATTTCAGCAGTGATTGTACAGGTTCATATTGGTATTTTCCTCGGTTTTTTCAATTTTGGTATATTCTTTAAATGTCCCCTTTAATTATAACATGAAAATATTTTGAATACGCCATATCTAGATAAAACAGTTTGCCTGTTTTTTTACTTTCTATAAATGCTTTTTCTACTCGCAGCTTGGATTCTTTGGAAGTTGGAATGCCTCTTGGCATGCTTAATTCAGCATATAAAATAAACTCCATAAAACGATTTAAGCCTTTACTTTTATTAAGAGCTTCTTATAGAAACGTAATGTCGTTTTTGGAGGTTGTTACAGCGATCAAAAGACAGAAGAAATCTACATCTTGTCCAATAACAACGACTTTTAAATGTTCTGCACGTTGATTGCACGATGAACGTATTCATTCTCTTCTCGAATTAAAGCAGCTATAAAATGAATGATGAATCGTTCATTCTTCCGGACGTTTTCTAAAAAGTTATTCATTGTTTTCATAAAGACTGAAATAATTATAGGACGAGTCATTTTTACGTTCCAGGACTTTGTTAAAAAGATCTTATAGAGCTGATTTTTCCTGTTAGAGGAACTGACGGTAATTCGTATTGGAAGCATTTGCTTAATTTATCTTCGGAGTGAAATGCGCACATTATTTGCTGGAAAAGTTGCGAAGAATTCATTATTGATTCTCTTGTTTTATGAACCAACAAATTCTCTTACATATTTGAGGCGCACGAATATTAGAAGTGTCTACGTCCAAGGACTGAATGACAGTAATAATGTACACCGAACCTACATTATTTACGACAATTACGTCTTTGTGATTGAAAAAATTAAATACAACGTCCCATGTACAATTAAAAAATAATTTTATTATATTTTTGAAATGTGGGAACACTGGAAGTGGTAGGTTTACATTCAATGGTTAAGCCCCGCTAATAACGCACGCAGGACAATATGATAACGATTTATGTAATTATTTTTTGAATATAACGTTCTATGTAGAAATAAAAATTTTACATTTCTGAAGGTAGGAACATGTAGCTGGCATGTTCACTTCCAAGGACTGAGTGTCATGGACACTAACAGTGCGTGCAGCGAATAATATACGAAAAGTCACGGGGGCCAAAGACTCTTTCTTTCCCCCTTAGAACGGTTTTTCGATCAAAATACCTATCACGACAGGTGTTCCTAAGTATCTATTCACTGCACACGCCTTCTAAAGTGCTTTAAGGCCTCATTTTTCAATCGGAAACTAGTTATGAAATTATTATTTTGAAAGTTATCCACTTATTTGTGGATTTTTATAAGAAATCATCAAAATAATATTTCTATAAGGATGGATCAAAAACTCCTCTAGTCCTTCATTACAATATAATATATTACATTTCACCGCGAAGAAACTATTTTCGCTTTTGACAATCCCAACCAATCATTCTCTACTATTACAATGGGAGCTATCACACATTGGTTCAAACAAGTGACATACAGAACTGATGGGTTATCCGACGTACAGCCCTGATTTGGCACTTAGTGATTTTTTTTGTTCCTTTACATGAGGGAACACAATGCGTGTTTTTTTCCATCAGAAAGCTCTGAAAAATCATGGTTTAAGGATATTATCTTCAGAGTAGAAAAAATGCAAATGCGCATGCAAAAGTAGAGAATATTTTGAAAAACTGTAAAACTATTTTTATTTGTTATTTTGTTAATATTTGATAACTAGCCCTGTCAAGCTAAATTTTAAAAATAACTAATAAAATTTGCGGTGCCAATACAAACATGTAACAATATATGAACTATAGTACCGATGGATTACGACAATAAAAGAATAAATAGACTTTTTAAATCTTGAAATAATATCTCTTGATTCTATCACAAATATAATTGGCCCGCAGGACCTACAATGCGGGCTCTAAGATAGAACAGAGGAGTCCCGGGAGGTCTTGTCAATTCTGATATATATATTCTAATATCAGCAATAGCTTGGTATATACTGAATTAAAAATTAACCAGCCTCGTCTTCCAATAACTTTTCGAACATATCGCGACTAAACACATTTCAATTATAATGATTTTTTAAAGGACTTGCATGCAGTTGATTGAAATGTAATTTGTAATATGCAGAGGGTAGATTTCATGGTATCGTTCTTAAACGAGAATGTAAAATCGGTATATAACATTCACACGCCTATCAAATCGCGCTTTACCAAAGCACCTGCTCCTCGGTTGATGGAAAACCTTAAATTTATGATCAAATTGAGAAAAAAAGCTCTTTCGAAGTTTAAAACAGCAAAGGCAGATGCCGCGAGGATTGAGTTTAAGAATCTTCGCAATTATATTACAATGGCTGTCCGAAATGAAAAAAGGCGTGTCTTCAACATAAGTATAGGCTAGACCCGGAAACATTTTCGCGTGCACTGAAGAGACTTAATATTGATACGTCACTCAGATCTTTGCCCTTGAATATGGGTTCCTCTTCGAATTATAACGATCATTTTCTCAACAGTATTTCTTTGACTAACATAACAGTTAACAATTTATTTTTGGAAGGATACAAAAATACTCATTTCGGGGATATAGTTGATGCTTTTGTTTTTATCGAAACCGACGATAACCGCTTTAACGAAATTATTTCTGAAATAAGATCAAATGCTTTAGGAGCTGACGAAGTGGATTGTAAGATGCTTTTATTAATCACCCCTTATCTTACTCCTTATTTAACTATCATAATTAATAAGCGCCTTTCTACCGCTTCCTTTCCAATTTAATGGAAATGTGCTAATGTATTATCAGTTCCTAAGGTTTCCAATCCCAGTACCATTTGTGAGTTTCATCCTATTGGTATTTTACCGACATTGTCTAAAGTGCTTGAGAGAATTATCTAATTGTTAGTTTTAGAGGCATTTTATCATTTACGCCCTTTACATAGTACAACTGCTGCACTTCTTCAAGTGAACGATGATGTGTTGGGTGCAAGTGATAGCAGTTTGACGAAGTCTCTTATATGACTGGATTTTAGTGGGACCTTCGACACTTTGGATCACACTGTGTTTTATGCAAATCTGGGATACTTTGGCTTGAGGAGGAGTGCAATAGAGTGGTTCAGGAGTTATCTTGGAGATAACAAGCAGAGAGTGCGCATTGGCAGCGAGAGGTCTGAATTTGGGACTTTTAATAGGGGTGTACCACAGGGAAGCTTTCTTGGACCTATGGCTATTTTCGCTGTATACAGCCGATTTCTGTAAATTTATAAAAACTTATCGATCACACCATTATGCTGATGACTTGCAAGTTTGCAGATATCCAAGAGTCATGGATTGTGTCTAAATGGTAATAAGTCCAAACTTCTTCTTTTTGGATATCAATGCCAACAAAACGCAGAGAGTGATGTTTTTGAAACCAAAATTGGTAATACAATGTTGACACCGTAGGACTCTGCCAAGAACCTGGGAGTAATGTTTGAAGCACTGCTTCATTTTGAGGCGCATACCTCCAGTTTATTGCAGAGAAGTCATTAAAAGCAAAAATTCTTTACATGCATAAGGACATATTAACTACTGTTATAAAGTTAAGGCTCTGTGACTCTTTACTACTGTCTTTGGGGTCAGATTGTGATGTTCTATGTTGGCAAGCACTTACATTACGTTCACACTTTGTTACGCACAAATTGACTGATGTCAAAAATTGCTCAGAATTAAACATCCGAAGGACATCATCAATAACCCAAAAAGAAACCCAAACTTCTTGTACACCAGTGGCGCCTTTTCCTTAGATTTGCAGGTTTACGCAACCCTCAAAAAATTATAAATTAAAATAAAACATATAGAGCAGTCAATTATTGAAATAATTTAACTTACTTCGCCTACATGTCATTAATAATTTATCTGTATTACAGTATTACGCCTCGAAAGGTTATCGCTTTGCTGGTTTTCAATTTTAATACAATCCAAGCTAATCTACTGAAGCGTATATGGAGTTGCCTATCTAAGACCACAAAAATATTCCTTCACTGGAAAAATTTCTCTTTTGCAACCCACTAGACGAGTATTTGAACTTTTTCTTACAATCGCGCGTGGCACTGGCAGTATCAAGTAAAGATTTCCTCTTCAAGCAGCAATTAACCCATTTCTTTAGTTCAGGTTAGAATACAACCGTGGTGCCGGTATTTCTATGCGTGATGTCTACTGTACCGGTATTTTAATTTTTGTGAAAGGGACTATGTTTTTACTTTGATCAAGATATTTCGTTTTAAAGAGGTTAAAAAATGTTTGTTGAGAAAAAAAAGACCATCTAAAATTAAGTATTCTTCGATTTCCGATTTCAAAGGATTCCAAGTGACGAATGAATTTATAAAAACCATCGTGTATGTGTTAGACATTTTTAAGAATCTCTTGTAAGAGATTCTAGAAAATCAGTTAAATATAATGCAGTCCTGCTCTCTACTTCCTGTCTGTGTAAGTAAAATCAACATGAGTGGCTCGTCGAACGGGGCGCAAGCAATTATAAAAAAACCTATGAACATGCTGCTTGTGTGCATTGTTCTGTACATCAATTAAATTTGGTAATGTAAATAGCTGCATCTGCCCATAAAAATGTCCCCATATTTTTTTCTAATGTACAAAGAATTTGCTCTTTTTTTTTCAAATAGTCCTCAAAGAACTGCGATACTAGATCAAATTGTCAACAAATGCTTACCTGCTTGGGCCTCAACAAGATGCAATTTTAATTCTAGAATTGTTTGTACCATATTCGAATACAAAGACAACATTCTAAAAACAATGAGAAAAATCTTAGATGACAGTATAATTCTCAAAAGCAAGAATTTCCTTTCATGGTTAAATTTATTTTGCCAAATGATGCCTCAAGTTGATTTGTTATTTGGTAAGTTTCAAACAAGACAAATTGACGCTGCTATCGCAAATTGTGTTGTACACCATTGTGACTGGCGATGAAACGTGATGTTTTCAATAAGATCCAGAAACAAAGCGCCAAAGTGTAGCATGGAAGCACCTAGATGAGCCTAATCGGAAAAAAAGCCGTTGGAAGAAATCAAAAGTTAATACGATGTTGATTGGTTCCTACGATTCAAAGGGAATAACTCATAAGGAGTTCACTCCACTAGGCCAGACGATTATTGCTGTGTTTTATCTTGGTGTTTTGAAGCGTCTGGTGTGGAGATTCGTCATATTTGGCCAGAATTTCTTGTAAGACAATGTTCCTTCTCATAGATCATCGAGCACCGTGTAATATCTATCTTTTCGGAAAATTCTAGATGAGCCTAATCGGAAAAAAAGCCGTTGGAAGAAATCAAAAGTTAATACGATGTTGATTGGTTCCTACGATTCAAAGGGAATAACTCATAAGGAGTTCACTCCACTAGGCCAGACGATTATTGCTGTGTTTTATCTTGGTGTTTTGAAGCGTCTGGTGTGGAGATTCGTCATATTTGGCCAGAATTTCTTGTAAGACAATGTTCCTTCTCATAGATCATCGAGCACCGTGTAATATCTATCTTTTCGGAAAATTGCATTTGCCGATGAAAAGAAATCTTTATGCCGACGTAAGGCCATCCAAAAGGCTTGCACCGATCAAGGATATCTCTACAGGCGACCTAAAATACTCATTTGACATACTTCTTAACAGTGCAAATCGCTGCATAGAGTCTCAATGAAAGTATTTTGAATGAAATAAAAATGTTTTGTTAAATCAATAAGAATATGTTCTCATTTTTAATAAATCCTCTCTACTTTGGGACACACTGTTTATTATTTGCAATAGTATTCAAGTGCTCTCTTTTATACTGGCTATGGCAGAATGTTCATTTATCAGGAACTGTATTAAAACATTTTAATACTCTAAAGATCGCTTAATTTCTCTCGTATTATTGGTATAGAATCTGAAAATGTGACGCTCAACTTGTTGACAATGACAAATTGGTTGATTATAAGGCAAAAGAATGTATGACATAATTTGATTATATGTACATTTATCGTCACCAATAAAGGCAAACAAAGTATGTCATGTCATCGTTAGTCATATATATTTTAGATTTATAATTTTTTAAATTGATATTTGAACGGCACTTTTATTTTCTTGTTTTCATTATTCTTTCATATTTCTTATTCATTAGTTGACGCAGATAGAAGTAAAGGACAATAGAGAGCTTATCTAAGAAATAATAACAACTAAAAATAATAGAGGTACAAAAGAAGCTGAAACACTTGAAAGAATATTTATAGACTCTCTTCTATGGCAGTAGAACAATTATACCGCAACATGTATGCATTCTGAAAAAATACTCATACTCTTCCTCGGTTTCAAACTCTTCCACGCAAAATCTGCATTCTTTTCTCTCTGCTAGTCGAACTTTCTTTGATCCTCCTCTACATTTCTCTACATTGTTCTTATTTAGAATATGGTAGTCTTAATTGGAACTCTTTATGTTTCAAGTATATAAATAGATTAGAGTCCCTACAAAAAAAGTTTTTTCTTCATTTTCATTACAGCTTTAACGTGATATGTATCCTGTGTAATACGAGGGTGGTTTAAAATATTATAATTTGCTGAAGTTATGTTGTTTTTTTTTATATAATTTTTTTCAGGCAAAATTGATTGTACACTCAGTTTAGAAAAAAATGTCTCTTAGTGTCCAACAATTTAGTTTACGTTTTTCTTCTTTATTCTATATATTAAAATTTAACACAAACTCTGCAAAAAATTCTACATTGTGTTTATTGCAAAATGTTTATAATATTTTTTTGTCATTTCGCTGCTTCAACTTTGCTTTTTCCTTTTACTATTTCATTTAGCTCATCAATATTGGAGGAGAATGTTAATACCCAAAATTTACTTCATACTTTATTTATTTTTTTTTGTTTCACCTGATACAATTGGAACAGGAAATAACTTCTCAAGGGTGACTTTTTTTTCCACTAGGTGTCCTTCTCCCTTTTTTCCATATTATATTTTCCTAGGCATAAGTCGCATTTGTGGTGTTACCTTAAGACTCCTAACCTCTTTGAGAGTTTTCCGGAATACCTAGACTAAGGTTACTTCAGTCCTTTTTTTTCCTACGTTCTTGCACTACAGTGTATGGTTTTAAGTTATACTTGATTATCAGTTTGCCCATTACCTTTTTTTCAGATAGATCTCGGTTTTCCTGCCTACTACTATTCGAGTGAAATTTTGCCTTTTACTTTTTCTAGGGCAGTTTTCTTGTAATTATTCTGTAGATTAGGCTAAAGTTATGTCACTTTCAAATTCGCATTGTCAGGTTACGTTTATACCATATATCAAAGGTTTTTTATGTTTTTTTTTTGGATTGCATACATTTCTATGGTTTGTCTTAGCCAAATCCTAAATCTACGATATTCTTTAATTCGAAAATAAACAAAATTGAATAAGTAATCCTTATTGAAGTTTGAGCAGAAAATGTTTATAATTAATGAACTGGTTTATTTAACAAATCTATTTTAGCCGACTGTTGTTGCCCAGGGTTATTTTTCAGCTGTCATTTCTTTCAATTGAAAGCACCTAAAAGAGGTAACGTTGTGCGCTAACATGGATCTTATTGCAACGACGAAAGAAAACTGTAGTTTTACATCTCAATTCATATTTTCGTAATAATAAAAATAAATTACTTCATGCCGTCTCCACTCTTTTAATTCACTTTAAGGGTTAGCTCACGTTAGTTCATCTAAACGCCCAAAAAAATATATTTGGAACCATTTGTACCAACTTCGCAAACAAAATTGACCACTGGCGAATATCCTCTTTCGATGATATTAATCGATTAAAAGTTCATGTTCATCACAGAGGTACACCATCTTTATGAAGTGTATTTATATTGGACCCGATATTTTTTTAACACTTGTGATTTATATAATGCAAAAATAATTTTTGCAAATTTTTATAAATATTTTTTGGCAATTTAGATTCTTAGGCGTTATTTTCACATCCATGGAAAGATGAATGTCAATAAAAGCGATCCATAAATATATGGCAAATTCCACTTAATAAGCAGATTAAATCATGACTCATGAACAGGATTTTTTCAGATATTTTATAATTTATTTCCAGTTTTCTTGCATGGGAGTAGTTTTACCTTGTCTAGGGAATAAATTTAACAATTTTTTATGACACTGTTACTTTTTGGTATTCTACATGATCTAAGCTTTAAAATAAGATAAGATAAACGGGTTTATCTTCTTTCCCTCTCGAGATATTAGATGTTTAATTTAAAAATTTTTATTCAACTGAAACACATTATGCAACTCAATATTCTCAAATTTGATAATTGATTTCTCAAAATTGAAACAAATGGTCCTCTTGAAACTTTTGTTATAGAATTATCTTATCATAAACTTTCAATTAGCCAACATTTTGATTTCAAATACGAACTAGGCTAATTTTCACTTATTTTTGCGGTCACACTTTATTGTAGGTACGGCATTTTAGTGACTATGCCATTTTAGGACACTTCCTTCTATATGAATTATAAATTTAAAATATTTTCCTATTAGAGTAGAATTTGACCCATATTTCTACACTTACATTTTGATGAGATGATAAAATGAAAAAGTTACAATTTGGAATTTAAAGTTAAAGTTGTTATGAGTCAGTTATTTTAACTGTTTAATTATAAACTTCAAAAGCTTTTAAATACGTGTTAAAGCGGTATAAGAACGGACTATTACGAGATACTCACTAATTACCGTTAAATATTTTATGAACACTAATTAGCAAATTACTTGAACTCACCCTTTTGCCGTGTTCATCGGTTTAACAGACCCTTGTGTAAACAATTATGTACAACGATAATATTTCGGAACAGAAAATATTTGCGCTGAAATTTCGCGATGGAAATTAATCTAGTTATTAATTGAATGGTATTAACATCTATTAGTGAAACGTCTATGATGTAAACTTGTAAAAGAGGTAATTTAAATACTACTCTTTTATTTGCATTAATTATAATCTAATTAATATGTAAGTATTTAAGCTGTAATTATTTTACAAAATGAATGATATTTTATATTTATATTTTTATAAATATACTCCTAAGAAGACTTTAAAATATCCAATAGAGGGACATGTTCCTTCCCACGTGGACTGGCTGGTGGTGGACGAGCTCCGACCAAAATCTCAACCCACACTGTGGCTATGTTCAAAGGAAATATTCACAATGGAACTACCATCCAAACTAAACGGAGACTCAAAAATGCCGCAGGGCTGTACACTCGACAAAATTTTAACGGTAATAAGAGATGAAATGGCTTCTGGTTTTAATGTATACCTGGAGTTTATCACCCCTTTTGGCAAATACACAAATGTGTGATTGATAAGATTTTTCGCATCAATGTTAAGAACGGAAAGCATACCTTGCGAATTCAAGCATATCAAGATCGTGGCAATTTTTAAATGTAGCAAACCGGTAGGCCTCCCACAAAACTAGCACCTTATTGTGCTACTGAGTACAATTACCAAACTCCTTAGAGCGAGTGCTAGACAACAGGCCGAGACCTACGATATTCAGTAATATTTCCATCGAATAGGCCGATTTTTGCCCCAGTCAAAGCTACATGGACCAAGTTATGTCGTCAGTCGTATCGCATATAGAAGCAGGATACCAAAAAAAATGTGAAAACATCTGACTTCTTCATTGACTTCTTTGTTGCATATACCACAGTCTGCAGATAGGACTTTATCTACATGCTTCTGGAGGTAATACCTTGTCAGAGAACCATCAGGCTTATTGACAGCATGATTGGTAGTAGAGGCTTCTGGGTCATAATGACACTAAAATATTCGGCCAGAAAATGCTCAACAAATAACCTATCACAAATCTCAGTGTTAGTATTATAACTTTTCAGCCTATATATTGCTGACATATGAGAAACAGTTAGCGGAAAGTTTGGATTCGCTGACGACTGGACCATAGCTATAAGACAACGAAAGAACTCCTTATATCTGATCTCTCCATGACAGCGAAATACTTCCGTAAGTGGCAGCTCAACCCCAATATAGCTAAAACCAAGGCTGCCAGCTTCTGCATTAGCAACAGGTTAGTCGATAGGGAACTCGATTTTATTTGAGGGTAAATGCTTGGAAAATAGCAAATAGCTAACATACCTAAGTGTCACACTAGATAGAACTTACATTTCATAAAATCTGCCGGTAAAGTTCGAACAAGGAGCAACCTTCTCTTTGCAACAGAATAGTTTGCCGCTGGGCGTTAACCAGCGCCCACACAAACTAGGACGACTGCAGCGATGCAATGCCCTCCTGAGAGAGAATGACAACATTTTTGCAAATACGAAACCACCAGACCTCTTTCCCTCGCTAGAATGGGAGAAAAGATGCTGTGATTTACCATGCATTTCTGAGACATCACCTGGATTCGCCAATCTCGCAAGATATGGGCAACTCTTAACAGGCTAAAGACGGAACACAGAAGTTGCGCGGACTCCCTCCACGGGTGGAGCAAACTAACCTCTCGGGAATGTGACTGTGGCGCACCACGGGAGATCATTCAACATATTAAGGAAAAATACAGTATCAAAGCATATGGGGGAAAACCAATGATTTCCTGATGGCAACCTCAAATATAACCGAATACATCCAAGGATTGGCTGTTTGTTTATAACTAATAGTTATGTGTAATGTATTATACACGTAACTTCTTTTATTATATTTTAACCATGCTTTTACTATGTTATTTTGATATATTTTTGTTCTTGTTTGTACTATTCTAATGGCATATTATAATAAATAAATAAATGAAATTTCCTTATAGGGACTTTCACTTGCACCACCACATATTGCGCACAAGTTTTTCAAAAATCTGCCTCCAAGTCAAATCTTTTCTGATTTGGATAAATCTTGGTTAAATTACTTTTGAGTGCCACTGTTCGTGTGCGCTACCGCGGCATCGTGCGGAATAGTCATAGACATATAAATATAGATCGCCAGTTCTATAGAATAGTGTTGGCTCTCGCTTCGAAAAAAACAGAGCGAAATAGATCAGTAGTACCTCTCTTTCTGTGGGCTAAGAGTCACGCGCACACGGTACCCCTCTGTGAGGGTGAGGGGTATCGCGCGTTTGGAGCTCTTAGCTCCGCCCATACAAACAGAGGTATTACTGATCCATTATGCTCTGCCTTCTTCTAAGCTAGAGGCAATGCGTTTCTATAGGATCCACTATCTATATATTGATATGCCTAGAAAAATAGTCATCCATAACCTCCAAAAATCAGTTTAACGTGAAATATTGTATTCATTCAGAGATTATTGGCTTTTGACAGGCTAAAAAAGGCCTATTTTTATATATAATTCTAAATGCTTCCAAAATTTTCGAAACTCTAACCTCAAAAAGAATAAATGTGAATTGCAGTGCTATTCTTATATGAAACAATTTCATGAATATTTGTTTACTATTTAAGGTAAGCTAAATACAAATTTAGCTGGACAAAATAACCAATTTTGGATTATAAGGACCATATATAACCTTAAAGTTCACAGAAGCAGAGTGGAAAATGCTATTACGTTCTCTCTTCAACAACATAACAATCTAAAGCCCTATTCACAAGTTGTTCAAGACTGGTCTCAGGAATTCGAGTTTTGTAGCAAAAACAGAGACAGAACGGAATAGATCACTAATACCACAATTTCTTTTGGCGGAGCTAAAGGCCCCTCACGCGTGATCCCCATTACTTAATCCATTAAGAAATATCGTTTCCTAGTTTGTTGTTGCTTTCATCTAATTTTCTCTGTCTCTTTCCAGGCGCTTCTATATAGGATTCCAGGTCTATACTTTAATATGTCTATGTTTGGCAGTAGCGCACTCTCTAGACCTTAGTCCTAAGGAAAATTGGTCGGAACAATAGAACGTTGTATTCTTACTCAGACGTTTCCGAATATACAATCGTTGCTAATTAAAATCAGAAAGTTTGGATATTCCCGAAAATATTATTAAAATTAGATTGCCTCAATATAACATCTTCTTCTTCTTCTTCTTCTTCTTCTTCTAGGTAGAACAAAGTTCTGTTATCTACACAATGCCTCATCGCTCCTCGTTTGACGTCGAAATCCAGCTGTCTCTCCATCTTTTGGGGGGCCGTCCAGGCGGCCGTTTGGTGTTTGGTTTCTGTCTCATCACGGTTTTTGCTAGTCTGTCATCGTCCATTCGTTCCACGTGATCTCTCCACTGCCTACGACGGTTTAGAATCCACTTCACAACATCCCCCACTCCGCTGTCCTCGCGTATTTTTGCGTTTCTTATTCTATCTCTTAAACTTGTTCCCGTGATCATTCTCAGCGTTTTCATTTCTGTGGTTCTCATAATTTGTTTTGTCTTTGTTGTTTCATTTCTTGTTTCTGCGCCGTAGGTCAGTATCGGTCTTACACAGACCTAAATTCTTGCTTTGCTCTCAACCGTCATATGTTTATTTTTCCAGATTATGTCTCTTAGTTGGCCTGATATCATGGCCGCTTTGTTGGCTTGTGTGCGTACTTCTTCCGTTACTGCCCTGTTACTTATTATATGTGCTCCCAGGTACTTAAACTTCAATATAACATAATACTTCTTAATTGTGTTTAATGCTTTTTGTTGTAACACTACTGAATTTCGTTTTTGTTGTTTCACTTTTATCGCATTTGAATTCGACTATTTTTCTAATTTATAAATATTTGTTCACCTATGTAAATTTTGTTTAAAGTTTACAAAAATATCGTGAAGTCTTACAAAGATTTCATGAAAATCAACTAAAGATCACAAGCTTATAATTTGCTTGAATTCAAGGAAACAAGAACACTTTGCTGCTCAATGCCAAGAAAATATTATAGTTGAAAATAGAGAAACAATCCAAAACATACATTTGGTATTTTCAATAACTATACGTAATTAATAGGGTAACATGCCTCTTCAATACATTTGATTTGTTATTTCTTACTTTCTAGTTATTTGCTATAAATAGGTAGTTTTTTGCTAAAAAAAAACGAAATGTTTGTATCTTCAAAGCATACATTACGAAAACTGTTTCAGAAACTTACACACATACACAAAACATAAACCCTTTTAAAAACTTCTGTTAATTTATTTGTTTCTTTTAATTTTAATCCGGTTTGCAACGATGCCTTGGGCTAATGTCACGTTTCACCTAAATGCCCTTAGAATGTTGTATACTCTTATGTGCATACACTACACACTAATTAACTTTTCATCCTTTTTAAAGTGTCCTGCGACAAAGATTTTAATTATTGTTGATATTAAATTAAATACACAAATATGCCCCGAGCGCACCCCATCAGTTTTAATAGCCCTAAAATTTAAATGAGTTAGAACCCTCCTGATAAGGTAGAAATACAGTACTGCAAAAACTTATTCTAAGCAGGACCGTATTATAATTAATATTTAAAATTTACTTAAACAAAATTTATTTGAAGACTCACAAAATAATTTATTCAAAACTTGCCTTACTAGAACTGATAACAAATCGAAATAACTTGCCAGACAATAAATGAGCAAACTAATCGAACAAACAAAAACAAAATATTTTGCAAAGCGAATGTCAAACTACTTGCCAATGACTTCACGTATAAATACATAGTTTAATTATTCCTTCAGCAAACCAAAATTATGTTTTTAGCACCAGGGATACCCGTTGAAATACTAAAGAAATTTTATATTAATCCAAGGTATAAAAAGGTTTTTCTTGCCTCGCGTGTTTTATTTGTAAAAAATAAACAAAAAACCTACTAAAATGCTCTAAATCAACTCATGTTTATTGACCCAACTGGGGTAGTTTAAAGCTGTAGTATACTTCGAAAAAATACTTACTTCCATTGAAAGTAAAGTTAAATAATAATGGTTCAAAGAGAGGTATGTTTGCTCTCCTCTAGGTGGAGGATACGCTGTGGCGCGCTGCGCCATTGATTATGAATTGGAATAATTTTTTCTCTCTTTCATGGGGGTATAAAAACCCTATTGAGATAGTTTAGATAGAATAAGTAAGCGACCCCATATCTCTCCTCTTCTATCTTTAATATCCCTATGGTTTCGGCCGATCAATTACCGCTACGCAGTTCACCCCCTTCTTCGTATGTTGTAAAAATATAATTTCCATCGACGGTCACTGTATTACATGCAACATCTCTGCCCCAGTTGTATCTAGAACGCTCTGTCTGGCTGGGCGTACTTAGTTTTTTATTTAGTAATTTTTTTTCATAAATTTAGCCCATCAGCTTTCGCTCTTCCTCCAGGGGAACATTAATCTGAAGTATTCTCAGATATCATAAGGATGGAGCTCTGTGGGGACCCTTTCCATGTTGTCGAGTCCTAGGTCATATTATAGTCCTTTGCATTTCCTATAAAATTCCAGACAGTTCGAGCGATCCCAAGTAGCACTGCCTTTTGCATAGCCTTATGCAGGTGTTCGCTAAAACCCAAACCTTTGACATTAAATAGAAGACTCTTCGTTACTATACCAGTAGTTAATATAATTACAGAGATAATCCGAATGCTACTAATCCCCTACTGTCGGCATATTTGTACCTGCAGGTAATCTTCTCATTTTATTTTTCCCTTACATTGGATGTTTTTTCTACTCAAATGAGGTCTGGCCTGTTATATGCAACTGTATGATCCATAAGCATAGTGGAATCCCAGTACAGCTTGAACTTGTTCTTCTTCAGTATAGGTCTGTATTCATATTATAGAATTTTCTCTACCTGGAACAGTTTGAATTTTTCTTCCAACTCTTGATGGATGATCTCGACGGCTGAATCATATCTCCCCTTGTACTCCGTTGTGGAAAATGTTTGGCATCCCCCTGTTGTGTGCTGGATTATCTTTAATGTTCAACATCCATATCGGCATTGGTCGTTTTGGATCGAGGGATCTCTGATTATGCATTTCAAATGATATCTTGATGGAATGACTTAAACTTGGATAGCTACTAGAAAGCCTTTGGTCTTAAGAAACTTTTGCCCTGACGTCATTCAGTAGTTCAATACTAATTTGTTGACATTTTCATTGTTGACCGTGTTACGGTTCCGTCCATGAAAGGGCTCTGTAGATAGACTTGAAGCTCCTCTTAATCTAGTTGATAATGAGAAGTCAGTATATAGGCCCTTACCTGCAGCACTATTGAATTGTCTGTCTTGCATATTGTCCTGTGTAGGACAGAAAACTCAGCAAGCCTGTAAAGATGTGAGCGTAGGTCTAAGTTATTGTTGACTTTATTCTATAAATAATATTTTGGGTATTGGTTGCGTAATAATAATACGTGAAATATACCGAGGTCGACCAGAAAGACTAGAACCGCAAAGAAAATGTCTATGTTGGAATGTGGAAGAGCGAGAGGCTCGGATTACTTAATTAAGATCTTCCACGTCTATACGCCGAGCTTTCGAACAACCCTGACATTAGTCCTCGTGAAGCATTGCGATTAATGCAACAAAGCTAACTTTGTGATACCATCGATGTACATCGAGTTAATATTATCTTACAATTTCTTAAAAAAAGACACGTATGTTTATATGTTCACAAAAGTATCAAGAACCTTAAACCAAGCATGATTAAATATTAACTGTAGCTTTGTTATGTATTCCAAAATGTCGTAGGCTATATAAAGATAAAAAAAATACTTCTAATTTTGACCGTTAAGCCCTCATGGTCCTTCTGTATGGCAAGACGCTTCTACAGTTAAGTTGGCAACCCTTAAATGTCGGTCAATCATTCAGATACAAAAATAATGCGGCCAAAACCATGGGCATTGGGGTTCAGGATGGACCGATGAATGAAAAATTGGGCATATATATATATATATATATATATATATATATATATATATATATATATATATATATATATATATATGCTATCGAAATGTGAAAACCTGTTCATAAGAGATCTAGGAAGGCCCTCGAATTGCGAAGAGGTCCAACAATTTAAATACCAGAGATGATAGCCAGCGATTGCCTAATACTTAGAAAAATCTGCTTATGAAACATCAACTAGTAGGTAGTAAAAAAATTGATCCACAACTCGGCAACACGACTCCAAACACTGGCAACCAGGCGGATGACACGCAGCACAGCACGCAACCTGATTGGCTACAACCATTCAGCCAACGAAGATGCCCCACTTACACACGGGACCGACAGCACCCGAGTCGCAAGCGTCAGTTCGCCCACAAACGCCGCTGAACTTTGAAAATGGTAAATGAGATTTCACCGAAACATCAGCTGCCTTACAGTAGTATACATATATATCATATTTAAATATAATTTTTCATTACTCTGAAAGTACATGTGTTCGTTGGTCGGTGCCAAAATCTCATTTGGCATCTTCTGTGCTTGCTGTTGGAGATTAATTTTTATTAAATCCGTGAGGCAAAATTAAAATTTATATAATTTGTTACGTGTTTCTATTGAAACGATTTTTTAAAATTCTCGGTGTTAAGTAATATTTGCCTTAATTGCAATATTTAACAACACATTTAATATTTTTGACGTTTGGAAATTATTTTTTGAACCACTCTAGTTATTAATTGGATTTTTGTTGCACATACGAAATCCATGAATAGTTTTGGGTTTTCAAGCCCTTTGGACAGGTAGATTACGTATATTCTTCCATCTTATATCGTTACTTCCACAACAGTTGGAAAACATTTCTTTTTATATTTGTTATATCTATAAATTGCTTTGGTAATGGGTTGTGTAGTTTAATATTCGAAGAAAACCAATTATTTTCAGTTAATGTTTAGTTGTGAAGAGAAAGATTGTATGTGGTATGGAAACTTCTGGTTTTATAAGAATGATTTATTTCAAGATATTAAAAAATATGTACATTTCTTTTTAAAAATTATACGTGTTTCAGTGTTGAAAATGCAGTTACTGGTAATATGTTTGTTGCCTTAAACGCTCCACGAAAAGAACTTAGTAGTTTAGCTTTGTTAATGATTTTTAAGGGTACTTTTGCAGTTCGGGAAATGTCTACATGTAAATTCATGAAAATCTTCTATTTTTGTTTCGATAGATATGCCTTTTAAGAAGCCATGGAGTCTATACAGGTCAAAAAAATGTATAATTAATTTATACAATCCGAAAAATTTTGAAAAATAAGATTGTCTAGTAAATGGTCTGTCGTTCGACATATCAGCATCGTCTTTTTTTCTATACCCTTAAGAAAATTGCTCTATTCTCCAATGAAAAGGATAAGAACTTAACTTATATATAATTTATATCTTAGAAAAGTCTACATGTAATAAAGAAAATTATGTTAAGAGTTTTTTACTACTTGTTCATCACTTAAAACGTGTAAATAAATTGTTGCTTATCCTAATCCTTAACTTCGCTCTTGTTGAATTATTGTGTATTAAAGTTTTAACATTTTGACCAGAAGATAAATTAAATTTTTAAGTTTCTCACTACTCCGATATATATATATATATATATATATATATATATATATATATATATATATATATATAGAGAGAGAGAGAGAGAGATTTCGATAACTCTTGATATTTTATAGTGATTATTCCCTACGAATTTTGCGCTCGGTTCCTTACAGCTTCATACACCATTAGGTGATCGAGATGCATATAAGATGAGATGAACTGTGTCAGCGTAAAGATTTCCTAATTTATAATAGCTATATAATTAATTATCATTAATTTAATAATTAATATATATATATATATATATATATATATATATATATATATATATATATATATACACACAGCATATCTCATCCTTAATTGGATAAATGCCTCCTTCAATTCTCAGCATTTTTCTCTATCTCTTGACGTCGCCATCCACTTTTTCCGTGCCGCTCTACGTATGTCATCGTACCACATCATTTGGAAACGTCCAGGGTTTCTCTTTTCTCTCTATGGCTTCCACTCCGTTGTTCGTTCCATCCTTGCCACATGCTCTGCCTATCTCCATTTTACTCTCAATATTTGTGTCATTATATCTTCAATTTTTGTGCGTTGTCATATCCATCCTATCGATTTATTTTCTGTTAATCTTATGTTTAATATTGCTATTTCCATGTGATGTTGCATTGCTTGGAATTTGCTAATAGTTTTCCTTGTAATTGCCCAGGTCTGTCTACCGCATATTAAGACCAGGATCACACATTCTTGTAGCACTTTTATCTTGTGGTGGATTCTACAGTTTTCCTTCGGGTTTAGTAAGGATATGTTTTAATATTCCTCATGCCATCCATGCCAGTCTTATTCTTGTGTTTAAATCTGCATTGCTTAATCTACTCTTATAATTTGTCCTTGGTATATATATATTACTCAACTTCTTCTATCATTTCTCCGTCTATTATCAAATGTTGATTGTCATTTTGTGTGGTTCTTTTCATAATTTTTGTTTTAGTCATATTCATTGTCAGTCCAATTTTTCTGATTCTTCCTTTAGTTTTTTTATCATTTGTTCCATTTTCACCGGGTCTTCCGTTACTGAAACTACGTCGTCCGCGTATCTTAAATTTTTTGACCTTCTTTATTGAGTCCGCGATTTTCCCATTTCAATTTTTTAAATACATCCTCCATGGCCAGTGTGAATAATTGGGATAAAATAGAATCGTAGTTTGATTGTACTTGTTACTTCCTTGTATATATTTTCTACTAACTCGATATATCCTGTGTCTATAGAGACTCTACGATTGCCCAAATCTCAAATGAAATGTGGCTATAAAATAACGAGATTAATGCTTCTACATAAGAAGAACGCATGCGCCAAAAGCGAACGACCAACAGCTGTAAAGAGTGAAACCTTCTTTTTCGAAAGCGGCACTTCCCGTGTCTGTAGACAAATCAGTCTGGCCGTGGCCTGTATGTTTGTTTTACCGAAAGAATGATAAGTGTATTCATAGAGCAATAAATTGTCGTGAAACTTCACACGAACCTTGAAAAATCGCTATTGAAACTTATCTTTAATTAAAAAAAATACATGGTAAAGAATGTTTATAACGCTCGCAAGTTTTTGAACAGTTTAAGCGTTTCAAAGATGGCCGAGAAAACGTCGAAGATGATTCACGCTCCGGTCGTCCTTCCACGACAAAAACGGATGAAAATATTGAAAAAGTCGGTAATTTGATTCGATCTGATCGTCATTTATTTATTCGTACGCTGAAACTGTAGGAATTAACAAAGAATACGTAAGGCAACAATTTTAACATGTAAAGAGAGTGTGCGAAAATGGTGCCTAAAATTCTCATAATCGAAGAAAAAGAAGCTCGCAAAACTGTCTCTATTGACACTTTGAATGCCACTGAAAAAGAACCGAGCTTATTGCAAAGAGGAATAATATGTGACGAATCTTGGTATTTATGATCCTAAAACTAAACGCCAATCCGTACAATGGAAGTGCTCAACTTCACCGAAAGCTAAAAAAGCTTGAATGAGCAATCAAGAATCAAAGCAATGATTATTGTTTTCTATAATGATGATATTGTGTACCTTTACTAGGTTCCTGAAGATTAAACAATTAATCAATATTACTGTCTTGAGCTTCTTGCTCAGCTCCATGAAAGAATAAGCAAAAAAAGACTCAAATTGTGGAAGTACAAGTCATGGGTTCTCCATTAAGACAACGCACCGGCTCATTCTGCGTTGTCTCTTAAAACGGTTTTAGCCAAGTAAAATATTTCAGTGTTAAACCGTCCGCCTTATTCGCCTAACCTTTCATCATGTGATACATATCTATCCCCCAAGGTCATGAAGGAGCTCACAGAAGAAAATTTCCAGCGCTGTTTCGAACAATGAAAAATTCGCATGGGCCATTGTAAGGATACAGGAGGTGTGTATATTGAAGGTGATAATAACTTTATATGTATACATTTAAAGTAAAATATTTTACAGCCATAGTCTCGTCATTTTTTTGCCACACCTCGTATATATTTATTATTTTTTTTTAAATAATGCAAGAATTTTAACCACGCAAAGTGTATTTTGTGCAACTTGTTTTTTTTTTAAATTAACTGACTTTTCAACAAATCATTTGACTTCAAATCTAAAATATTAATTGAAAATATCAAATCACGCTCATCGAAACTATCGGTAGCAGTAATAACCACACGTCTATAACGTAGCATTAAACATAAATCTTCTCCATGATTGGCCAACTCCTGACCTGTCACCCCTTGATGTTCTATTGATTAATTACAACCCCGTTGCCGTTTAATGCTCCAGTCGTGCTAATTATAATGCCGACCTATTATCTGCTATTACAATTTATGGATACGTACCCTCTTGCTGTCTTAATTCTTTATTTTTGTTTATTAATTTCCCTAATAACTCTATTTGGTTGGTAATAATGATTATCGTTGAAAGTTACGAAAATTCGACTTTATATAATAGTTCTTATCTGTATAAAAACATTTTCTAATACAGTCAGTCAATTTGACACCAGTACACCATTCATTCTTTTATTTATTCTCCTCCATACAAGATCAGTAGCGGCTCGTAGAGTAGTGTCACATTGCTACAGCACTACTTAATTTTTTCTAGAAATATATTTTTTTTTATTATTTTTACTGTAAATTTTTCCGAATATAGTCCAGGAGCTCAGTCGGCTTTCGTAGCTGATGAAAACATGGCTCTCCCGAAGTTTTTTATATGGAGGGTGGATTCCCGAAAGATGGCCAAGTAATTTGTTATACACAAAAAATTGGTAATAATTAAAAAAAATTTTTTTTTATAAAATAAAAAATATCCTTATCTAAGCAAAAAGTATATCTTATGTTTTTTCCGTCCAACGCATAGATTTTGATTTAAAAATCGTTAAACATTTAAAAAATGGAATTTTTTGACATTTTTCAACATGGATAACTTTTGATTAAATAAATATTTTCAAATTCTGCTCTCAGAAATTAATAGTTCAAGTCAAGAACTAAAAGCTGGGATTAATGGCAATGCGAAACTGTAATGTCTTTATAGCTTTTTAACGCCATAAACAAATAGCGTTTCATTAATTATAACCTACTCGCCCGAATATAAAGGAGCGGGAGTCTACTTACAGACGCTCACCTAGTACATATAATCCATTATAGCTTTCTTTGATCATTGCATTAATAGTTTAAATACATTTTAATATATATATATATATATATATATATATATATATATATATGTATATATATATATATATATATATATATATTTATTTATTAAATATAGGCCTCTAGTCATAAAATAAACAATACATTGGCATATGAAACTTCTGTTATTGTACGAGGATGGTTCGATAAGTTCTCGTCCTGAAGAGCGGTAGTAGGATCAAATAACTATTTGTAAGCGTTAACCTTGAGATGACGCCCTGCAAAGTTTCAGATGTTTGCGTTCAGTTGTTTGTTTGTGGCGATCGAGTGAACACATAAGGTTCGATATTTTGTGAAAGATGAATAAAATTGAAGTTCGAGCGGTTAAAAAGTACTTTGCTTTAAAAGGCTTAACCCCTACGGAGATTAAAAATGAGTTAGATTCTACTTTAAAGGATTCTTCTCCTTGGTTTTCGACAGTAAAAAATGGGCTGCTGAATTTAATCGTGGTCGTACATCAATTCAAGATAATGAGCGCTCGGGATGCCCAAAAACCATTACAACTGACGACATTGTCACAAAAATTCACAATGTCATACTTCGTGACCGCCGACTTAAAGTACGAAAGCTTGCTGGTATAGAAAACATCTCGATAGATCGTGTCCACTACATTTTACATGATGTTCTTGGCATGAAAAAGCTTTCTGCGCGATGGGTGCCGCGTTTGTTAACACTCGACAAAAACACCTTCGAATGAAGACTTCGCAAGCGGTTTTAGACTTATTCAGATGCAATCCTGCTCAGTTTCTTCGACGTTTTATAACGGTAGTTGAAACATGGATTCACCATTACACGCCAAAGACAAAGCAGCAGTCTAAGCAGTGGGTGGGGGCAGGTGAAAGTGCGCCAAAAAAAGCAATAACGGTTCCGTCTGCAGGAAAAGTCATGGCAACAGTTTTTTGGGATTCACATAGCGTGGTGCTTATAGACTATTTAGAACAAGGCAAGACCATCACCGAGGAGTATTACGCTTCGCTACTGGACCGTTTTCAGTATGTGACTAAGGCTAAACGTCCACATCTTGCCACAAAAAAAGTAAAAAAAGTGCTCTTTCATCAGAATAACGTGTCTGCACACAAATCTATGGTTGTTGCAGCAAAACTCCAAGACCTACGTTTCGAAGTGCCTCCACATGCTGCATATTCGCCGAATCTGACTCCCAGCGATTACTTTCTCTTCCCAAACTTGAAAAAATCGCTCGCTGGATGAAAATTCCCTTCAAATAACGAGGTCAGAGCAGCGACAACCACTTATGTTGCAGAGTTGGACAAATCGCATCATACTACGGATATTAAAATGTTAGAACATTGTTGGTCCAAATGTATTGAAGTACAAAGGGCTATGTTGAAAAATAAATAAAAACATTTTCAAAAATCTTTTGTTTTCTTTATCAAGCCAAGAACTTATCGAACAATCCTCGTATCTGTTTTTGCATGTGTTGGTGCGCAGCTTCAGTTTTCGCAAATTTTAATATTTTCCATATATTTTCTTTCATACCAGTGTGATACTTGATTTTTGAAGCTAATAAATTTTCTAATGAATAAATTAATATAGTTTTGTTTTAAATGTGATCTTAGATAATCACGTAATAACAATTTTATAAAATAACTACTAAAAATGTAATTTTAAAATCAAAAACGCACTTTTCGGACTAGATCCCCTAAACCAAATATCCAAAACAATCTTTATTACTTTCGAAAAATCCATTTAGCTCTTTTAGTATTAATCTAACTTCAAGATGATACACGTGGCCATTTTTATACTGTTATTTCAGAAAAAAATCCCTATCCCAAGCCTAAATTGATGTGTATGTGTGTTTCAGTGTTAATTGTGAATTTTTG
The DNA here is from genome assembly GCA_034092305.1 of Diaprepes abbreviatus. NCBI lineage: Eukaryota > Metazoa > Arthropoda > Insecta > Coleoptera > Curculionidae > Diaprepes > Diaprepes abbreviatus. The sequence continues at coordinate 18,566,789 of JASJET010000031.1, forward strand.
TTTAACAAAAAAAAAAGAAACAAAAATTGTTTTGGTCATGTTTTTGAGTTATTTTACCTTATAAGACAAACTTCTTGTATCTAATAGAACTACAGAATCCTAATTCATAGGTTAGGTTGACTGGACTGTAAAAATCCTAACTAACCTGAACAGTAAAAATCCTTTAATAAATATTAATTTGTTATTTTCTTAGCCAAATTAATAAAACAACTATTCGCGTAGAAGCGCAATCATATTGAACGTCAAAAAATGTCAATTTTGATTTCCTAGTTGGCGGTGCGGCAAATTCAAATTTAATCCTTCTTTCTCCTATTTTGCTATAAATAATACATATTAATAAATTCCTGCCAGTTAGATATCTTTCACATAAAGTGTAAAATACTGCAGTTATTTCTATTCATAAAACTCTCTCTATTTAAGACCACTAATGATGCCATTCCAAGTCTAACATTGAAGATATTAAGCTCTTTGATTTTAGTGCTAATACCTTTGAATTAAATTCCAGGTAAATCTTCATCAATTTGGAGGTAAAGGAAGAACAATGTCGCCAAGGCAAAAACAATATTTCATAGAAGATTTTTGTATCTTTACACCCACGATTTAATATTTTCCACAGGAAAATATATCAGGTTGGTAAGAAAGTAATTTGGGTTTTGTTGTGTGAAATATAACTATTTTTTTTATAAAAAGAATAAACTTTCATCAGTTATATGTTTTACATTTGTTCAATGATCTTCCGCCATCTTTCTTACAACTTCATGATTCCGCGCTCAAAGAAATTTTGGCTCTTATCAGCAAAAAACTTGAACAAGACGATTTAAGCTCATCATTTGTGAAAGTGTTTAAGAGTTTTGCAAAGTCCGAAATAAATAATAAACAGATGGTGTCAGGTCAGGGCTAAATGTTGGATACGACTTCATTTCCCAACTAAGGTTCAATAATTTCTCACGAGTTACTAAAGATGAGTGAAACGTTGCATTGTCATGATGGAACTTAATTTATTTGCGATTTGACAATTCTCGCCGTTTTTCTTTAATTGCTTCATCCACTTTCATTAGTTCTTCACAGTAAACGTCTGAAAATTTGAACAACTCAAAATACACACCACACTACCACCAAATTGACAGTATGATTTTTTTGGATGCAATTCAGCTTTAGATGTGGTTCGTTCTGGTTCATCACGCTTGGACCATGATCACTTTTCAATTATGTTACTACAAGTGATTCATTTTTCATTGTTACTTATAATTATTTTCAAAAAAACGTTCTGTTTTATTGCACTTGAGATATATATAGTAAATAGTTGCCTATATGTTATACTCCTTTCAGGCACAGAAAAATAATAGAATACTTAGAAACAGCTCATAATAAATATTGATTTGTTGTCTTAAATGAATCTCTTTCAATTTATGCTAAAGACACGACATTTTAAGTGGTTCCCAACTGTTGTGTGTTATAGTTTTAATCCCTCTGCAATCTCTCAAACTGTTATATGAAGATTCTCTTCAATTAAGGCTTTGATTTGGTCATCATCAAATTCGGTAGGTCGACTAGAACGTGTGTGTGTATGTGTATAGAACTGGGGATCAGTAGACTGAGACCTAATAGATTTATTTTGTTCTCTTTCTGCTGCCAAGTCGTTGGGGATACCTTGCTGATTAAAGCAGGTCATCCAGTTCTATTTCCCTTAGAAACCTTAAAATGTTGGACCACTGGGTAATTCCCCTTCCTCTATTTGGTGTGCTCCAAGAACCACATTCTAGAGAAATTTGGTCCTTTTTCTCACAAGATCTGCACTTTTCTGTTTCTGCGAATCCGAGTTTATTGATATGTCCCTTCAGATAGCAATGTCGATCAGAATTTCTGTCAGAACTCTAAATTAGTTTTTGATTATGGTTTTGCATTCCTTGAATCTCTTCTAGTCGTAGTTCCCAAGAAGTATATTCACTTGTCTCATTCTTTGCAGATCCGTCCAGTAATTGGATCTCCTGCTCTCTTCCTGTCTTTTTAGTTCTTCCAGCATTCCACGGAGAGATTCGGGTCACAGAAATGTTGACTCAGCCCCTTTACCCGCGAGCTTGTCTACTAGTTCATTCCCCTTTACCCCGGTGTATCCCGGTGCCCACAGAAGGGTGACCTTATTCTTACCTAATTAGTTTAGTTTCTCTAGGCATTCCTAGACTATCTTGACGCTGGTTACTTGAGAACTCGGCGCACTGGCAGCTGCTTGAATATTCGGCATGATAATAATCTCCTGACCGCGATAGTTTTTCTCTTTGCTGAATTGAATGAATTTCCTTATGGTGTATATTTACACCTGGAATATGATTGGTGACTTACCAAAATTTTCATGGTGTCTGGCTTTGGGTCCATACACTCCTATTCCAGTTCCCCCCGTTATTTTGAGACGTTTGTATACCATTTATTGCAATTCCTGTTATGTTATTTAATAGTGTTTCTATCTCATTCACTTTTGCAACGCAACTTTATGTTGAAGTTTTTCACAAATTTGAACTTCTTTTCCATTTTATCTTAGGATACGTCCCAGCTGACCAAGATATTGGTCACTGAATGAAAATTTTCCAGGACTGAATTTATTAAACAAATTCTGACACATGCGCTCTGTTATGCAATCAACACCATAAACTTCGCATACCATTTTGTGAACTTCAGCAGCTTTCTTTCCTTTGTGGAATAAAAAAGTAAAATACGCCAAAAATATTCGTTTCTGCACTCCATGGTAAAATTGACCCTTAACCAACAGCAAAGCAGAAATAACTAAATCTATCTGCCGTATTTAAATAGTTGTTATATATGTATTCTCCTTTCAGGCAGAGAAATGGAAAGAATATAAACAAACAGTTTATTTCTTGCAAATACCACTTTGGTCCTCTCTCCATACGCGTTTCGACCACCTTATGGTTACGCCAGTGTATGTCGGTAGGAAGTTGCAACCTGCCACCTACCGATCTCGATGTTAGACTCAAAATATCGCCAGTCGAATGACATCTATAAATCACCGGAGAAATGCGAATTTTTTTAAAAACTTGGAATTAATATTCCATAGATCAGTTATTTCCTGCGAATGTTCCTCTCGGTCCAATACAGCTCCACTGACGAGACCATAAGGTAGTCGAAACGCGTATGGAGAGAGGACCAGAGTGGTATTTGCAGGAAATAAACTGTTTGCATATATTCTTTCCGTTTCTCTGCATACATGGAGCATACATATATAACAGCTACAAACAAAATTATGCACAATTTGCTTCTAAAGTAATCTAGATATGACTGATATTATATGTCAAATGTAAAGGACCTATAACTATCACAGAAGTTCTTCAAAACAATTACACTGCTCTCTATGTGTGACAACCAAAAATACTTTCTTGCTGACCCAATAGATACCAAAAAAACTTTTTTAATCAAATCTGCTACCAGCAGCTAAAATCAATAATCGTTATTTCCAACTACAAAGGCTAATTTCTTGTAGATTGATCGCTGAAACTACGTTCTATCTAAAACAATTCTGTACAGTATATTTTCAAAAGTAGTTAAACTTCAATAGAGGGGTAATTAACAACGCTCTTTACAAAGTTTCTGCAAAAAAATCCTTTACAGTAGAAGGTTCTAAATAATCCCACAGTTATTCTTAAGACAATGTTAAATGAAAAACTTAATAAAGTACTTTAAAACTCAGTTCTAAAAGTTTCAACGATCTATTAGGCAGTGGTGGCCCTAGAGATTCTGCCCTCCATAAGACTTCCTTATTTTCACTAATTTTATAATATAATTAATTAACTATCTTTGATGTAGAGGGTGCATATGCCAGTTAGCACCTTATAAGATTATGAGCATCTTGTAAACTGTAAATATATTAAATAAGTTGACTTGGAAAGACGTTGCGTACTATTTTTTGAAAATTTCCCAAGCAGATGTGTTTAGAACTTCATTTTTAAGTTATAAAGAAAACAAAAATATCTAAAATACAGTATCAATGGGAATCTATTTGAGGACACGGAAAGCAAAACGGCAGAATGACTTTGGGCCCAAAAACCTGTAGTTTTTTGAGAAAAAAATCAAAAATGATTTTTTCGATTCAATGAAAATCAATGCATCTTTATGTGCGCCTCGCGATAACTTATGGAAATCCGATTTAAGTTAAAATGACTGGTATTATGATATGTTGTACTTTTTGATCCCTTGATTAAAAGTCTCAATGGGCACGAAGCCCGAAATCAGCTGACTATTATCGTCACTCTGTATAATTCACAATAACAATATTCCTTATATCTATGTTGGTTAAAGAAGAGTTATTAATTCAACGATGTAAAAACAGTTTATTTCCTGCAAATACCACTCTGCTCCTCTCTACATACGCGTTTCGACCACCTTATGGTCTCGTCAGTGGAGGTATTTGCAAGAAATAAACTGTTTGTATATATTCTTTCATTTTCTCCACCTGAAAGGATAATATATATATATATATATATATATATATATATATATATATATATATATATATATATATATATATATATATATATATATATACAGGCGCGAATCCAAAGGGGGAATCGCCCCCCCCCCCAAAGAGCTTTGAGTTCAGGAAAATAGACCCGATTTTGCCTCTTATACTATAGTTTATTCGAGAACTAGAGATAGTAATAAATCGTTTTTTACCTTTTTTTTTCTTCGCAAACTACCTGTGTTCTTTAATCCGGTGTCTTTGGCAAATTTTATAATCAAAAATACCGTTCTATAATAATGGACTAATTGGGTTGGATAACAATAGATATATGGAAATGTGAAGTGTTAAAATGGATTTTACTCCTTGTTATAGGCATCGGAAGGGGGTTTATTTTATCACTAAGTATTTATGGTATAGAATATTATTTCGGTAATAAACTTAAAATAAAAAGCTTTCATAATATTATTTTATTTCTTATGATTGCTTAATAGTTCACTTACATTAAAAAATATAGATAATTTTAACATATTTAACATAAATCACAACTATATTTTTATTATTTTTAATGTTGGCATAGAAACCGTTTTAGGCACATTCAGACTAAGACGTAGCCTTATTTTCTTGAAAAATTATTATATATATATTATTAGTTATAATTTAAATACTTACAAAATACCCATGGTCAAAAATACCAGAAGTAAAACCTATATAAAAAAATTAATTCGTCCATATAATATTAAAACTTTTTTGGGGCTATCGGTCAGTTTATTATTAATTAAATCATTTTTAGGACATTTGACGTTTCAGTTTATTTATGTCTTAAACCATCTACAAAATTACAATTAAACACTAAATTCAAATGTAATTAATTTTTATATGTTACAGTTAAAATTAGACCTACTTATTTTTATTTCTATTGTAATGGCATCTTAATTTAATTTACTTTATTCTATAGAAATCCGATAGCCCCAAAAAAATAAAATACACAGGTTAATTCTACATGCTTAAGAAAAAGACACAAATACAATAATAAAAAAATTACGGCTAATTAGAATTAAATATATATAAAATTAAAGAGTGGGACACACTAAAATAGAAATATATAAAAAAAATATATAAACAACACTAAACAATAAAATACAACAAAAACAAAAATATAAATAATAAATTTTGTTTACACTGGTAAACATTACGTATCTAATTCGAAGTCAAAGTCATTGAAGCTATCTTCGCTCAAATTAATTATAATTGGTTCCTCTATCTCACCGATCATGAGATCGAGCTTCCACATTTTCTTTTACTCTTTTATTATGTAGATTTTTCCCAAGTTTCTCCAGTAACTTTATTCAAAAAATCTTTCAAAAGTTCAGTTAAATTGCTAGTTTTGTAAGTTGTGTTATTTCTTCTTTTTACATAAGAGAGATATTTCCTTCTCCAAGGAAGATTTTCCGGACGATCTATAAGAACAGATTTCCTATCTGGTTTTTTTCCAGCAAAAATGAAGTTCTCTGAGCAATTTCCAGAGCTCAGTTCTTTTAATTTCAGGTAAATCTCGATTTTCATTGATTTTAGTTAGAATTTTGTCGACGGTTGGGATCTGCATCTCCTAATTAAATGTATGTACAACTTGTTTTATTGCAGTTAACATATCTTCTTCCAACGAGGTTTTTCGTCTGCCTGTGATCGAATGTGGCTTGGGATTACTAACAGTTCCAGTCGTTTTTTTCTCGTTCAGTATTCGGTACGTAATAGATTTTCCAACTCCTGTAATGTTGGAATACATCTCAACAGAGCTTTAAACATTATTATCTAGATATTGATATCTTAAGGCATCATAAACATTCATCGTAATAAGTTTTTCCTTGAGGAAAAAATACCCTGGTTTAACGATTTTGAAATAAATATAGATGTGGAAGCCAAATCTTTTGGCTATAACACTAATCTCAAATAATATATAAAAACAAGCACAAACAAAATAAATCCTAAAGACACCCTGTAAGGTGTACTTTGCTCACTGACAGAAATTAAATTGAATTATCAGAAATTTTATTGCTGCAATAAATTTATAAAAGCTTATAATATTTAAATATAATTAGATTTATAGCAGTCCTCAATTACCTGCGGCACTGGAGCAGGTTCGTTAGAGGTTCTGGTAACAGTTTTATTACTCTCTCTAGTTCTTGAATAGAGTATAGGAATATGTATGCTTGCCCTTTCCTAAGAGTTCAGGGAAATAGAACCGATACTGCCTTTTATATTAGGAATGTGTATGCTGCTGGCACTCCCCCGCCACATTGACAACTTGTTTTTCTTCCGATAGTCCTCCCCCCAAGAGCTTTGAGTTCAGAAAAATAGACCCGATGCTGCTTCTTATACTAGGAATGTGTATGCTACTCGCATCCTCTCCCACTGTCTGCAACTTGTTTTTTCTTGCGACCGTCCCCCCCCTCTCCAGGAGCTTTAAATTCAGAAAAATAGACATGACCCTGCCTTTTACACTAGAAATGGAAATGTTGCTAGTGTCCCCCCCCCTCTCCGTGGAAAACTTGCTTTCGCTTGCCACACTGTACTTTTGTAATATGACCGCCCCCCCCCCCCAAAGAGAGAGGCTGGATCCGCCCCTGTATATATATATATATATATATATATATATATATATATATATATATATATATAAACAACCATTTAAATACGGCAGATTGATTTGTTTATTTCTTACTGAAATTTTGATTTTTTAAAAATGATTTTGTAATGTATATTGTTTAAACATATTTTTAAAATTCTCCATCTGGCAACCCTGCGGCAAATCGCTCCTACAGTTAAGTTGTCTTCTGTAGACTTTTAATATCGGTCAGTATTTTAGATATTATTGTTAATTTATTTAAAAGAAGAAAGTTAAAAAATCAACAACAATATTTTCCTACAAATGCAATCCTGAACCTCCGTCCATATGTGTTTCGATCACCTAATTAATGGTCTCGTCAGTGGAACTGTAACGAGTAACTTTTACAGAAAATAATCTGTATGAAATATAAATTCCGAAACATATAGACAAGGAGTTAAACCTCTGGATATTTCTGATGCCAGATTGTAAAATATCAGTAATAAACAGTTCAACGATATGTATACGTACATCGAAGTAGTGAGAAGCCTAAAAATTAAGATTTTTCTCCTCTAATTTTGTCAGTATATTTTTGAGATGTACTTTCAAAAAATTAAACAAAAAAAATCGGTTTCGACTAGACAGAATCTTTTGATGAGAAAGGTAACTTTTTAAAATATTTGATATTTATTTATTGGGCCCTGCTCCCACAATCACTAGGTATAGCAATATCCGTTATTAGCAAAAGGTCCTCTTAACTCTTGATTAGTTTAGATTTAAAATCACAGATACCCACTGATTTTTCGACGATTATATAGCCGGAATCTCCTCGGTTAAATCCCTGCCATTGGCAGGCAGTTTATAGCCTTGTTCGAGCAATGTTATCTCACATCATGCATCGTTTGCATTACTCGCAGTGTTCAGTTATTGATTTGAGGACTCGTGCGAACAATTCGCCTTATTTATCTTAATGATGATTTACCGATTTAGCAGCCGTAAGCCATTCTCGGCCATCAGACGGAGAACACAGAGGTGAAATCGAAATAAAACGCAACAATTATTGTTTTGAAATCTAACTTGATTTGTTTGTCTTTTTTTACCATTGTTTGATAATGCCAAGCAAATTTGTAGGCTAATAACTTGCGAATGCGATGATTAAATAAAAAATGTTATGTGCCACAGTTAATTGCATTTTCGAAGACCTATTCCACAAATCATACTCGATGGGGTAAGCCAAAAAAATTCGTTCGATTTTTTTGGTTAACTTTTTTTTAGAGGAGGGAGGTCTCACGCCGTGTGGTTTTTTAAAATAGGTAGTTATTTCAATAAGTGAAATCTAGGAAATCGACATTTTTTTGAAAAAATTGTGACACCTTTCCCCTATTTTGAGACCATAGAACACGATTCTGGTCTCGATTTTTCCACGTTTTCTTGGAACTCAAAAAACACCAGGGGTCAGTTCTCAGGTAACTTATAATTATGCAGGTAGCATTGAACCTACGTATTTATTATATTACTACTAATTAAAATACAGTATATTTAATATATTTCAACTATTTTTGCACAAATTTTGCAATGTATAGAAAAGAGCAAAATTAATCTTAACCACTAAAGATTTTCGGTTAATTTTGTTTAGTTTAGGTTTAGCTTGGTTTTAGTTAGTTTGAAAAACTTAAACTAAGTCAGGACAATCTCTGCCAAGGAAGGATATTAGAAAAGATTTAAGTTCGTAGGGAACATAGACATATACATATATATATATATATATATATATATATATATATATATATATATATATATATATATATATGTATGTATATGTTTATGCGGCTTTCACGGATTCCTCCGTGTAAGATGCAATAACAGTGGATATATCCGCATTATGCCGTTGTAGTCCTGAAATCACATTCAGCATACGTACTACTATATGCAACTCCGTATATAAATGAAGTAAAATGCGAACAGTAAATGCAATCTTCTTGCACAAACAGGTGCATGTCGGTACCCTGATGAGTCTGGTAGAGACGAAACAGGCACATCTGACGTGTCACTGGGGCCGGGAGGGTAAGTTTTGACTTTCTTCTCGGTATGGTGGTACAGGTAGGCCATCATCTCGATGGTGGTGAAATAGGATAAATTGTGTTTTGTAGCAATTTATTCAAATTGTGCAACCTCCATCACGGAAAGGATATGATGGAACGAAGTTTGCATTTACTGTTCGCATTTTACTCTATATATATATATATATATATATATATATATATATATATATATATGTAATCGAAGATTTTCGGGCATCCCGTGTATGTGCTGAGTCCCTCTCAGGACTGTAAGGCAGCTGACGTTTCGGTGAAATCTCATTCACCATTTTCAAAGCTCACTGTATGGAGTCTACGAGCGAACTGACGACTGCGACTCCAGGGCTGTCGGTACCGTGTGCGCGTCGGACGCGTTCGTTTTCCGAATGGTTCCTGCCCATCAGGTTGCGAGACCTGCAGCGCGTCATCGGCCCTGTTGCCAGTGTTTGTGGATGCGTTGCCGAGTTGTAATCTGTTTCGTTACTAAGTCGTACTGGTTGATGTAAGCAGTTTTTTTCCAATATTAGGCACACGTTGGCTATCATCTCTGCTATTTAAGTTGTTGGGCTGTGTTCTGTGTTTAACCAGTGTTGGGCCAGAGCAAAAGAAGTTGTTTTTTGCTTGACAGCGTTCATATGTTCGTTTCTTCTGGCTCTTATTTTACGGTTGGTTTGGCCTACGTAAGATGAGCTGCATTCTCCGCATGGAATTTCATAAACTCCCTGGTTTTCTAGAGGGATTCTTTCTTTAGGTGTTGGTAAGAGATTTTTTACTTACGGTCTGTGGTTTCAATGTTGTGTTTCCTGAGAATTCTTGCGATCTTGTCTGTGGTACCTCTCACATAAGGAACAAAAGCTTTGGAGCTGTTCTCTTGGTTTTCGCGATTTTGGGACCAAGTGTTTGTTTTTTAGAGCCTTGTCTATATGTTCTTCTTTATAACCGTTCTTTGTTAGAGCGTCTTGCAGTATGTTCAGCTCTTTGTGATAATTTTCTGGATCTGTAGGGGACTGCGATCGAAACGCAAGTGATTTCACTACTGCAAATAATAGGGCGGGGTGGTGATGTGAATCGGCGTTGAGGTACCTGTTGGTGTGAATGGGCTTTCTGTAGACAGTGTGCGAAAGCAAGCCATCCTCTTTTCTTTTCAGTAGGATATCCAGAAACGGTAGTTTTCTTTCCTGTTCTGTCTCCATGGTGAATTTAATTTTGGGATGTATACTGTTTATGTGTTCCAGGAAACTTTTGAGATTTTCTTCCCCATGTTGCCAGATAACGAATGTGTCATCTACGTAACGTAGCCACAGCCTTGGCTTGTGTGAAGAGGTCTCCAAAGCTTTTGAATCAAAGTCTTCCATAAATAAGTTAGCGAGTGCAGCAGATAGCGGCGATCCCATCGGAGCTCCGACATAACAGATATATATATATATATATATATATATATATATATATATATATATATATATATATATATATATATATATGGTGGAAAGTGCAATAGTGTTTCTCCGGTTGTTTGGCGCTTGTGCACGTTATATCTTGGTTCTACCTAGTTGATTTCCTCGCTTCTCTGGGACTGTACCTCCTTTCGACTCACTGTCCTGTTTCTCTGGAGTGTTGTTTTTGGTTTGGTTTTGAGTAGAGTTTTACATGTATTTGAGATGTTTTTTGCATCATCTCTCTTGTTTTTACTTTTTTCCATTTCGAGAGCTTCTCTGATGATGCGCATTCTATAGTGCTTTATGGTTGCGATCTGTTTGGTTTTTTGGAAATTTATAGTGTGTCATACCTCCCGATGATATTGAATTAAAGCTGATGTGGTGTGCTTATTCTTTATACTATTTTTATGTTCTTGGACCCTGGTAGAGATTCTACTGTTTGTTTGGCCAATGTATTATTTTTCAGAGTCACTACATGGGATGTTATACACTCCCTGGTTTTTCAATGGTATTGTATTTTGGGTTTCCCAATAATTTGCGTATTGTTGTTTATGGCTTGTAAATTGTGCATGTGTCATGCCTCCTCGAAGTTCTTCTAATTCCGTCTGTTACACCTTTTATGTATGGCATTATGGTTTTTGGTTTGGATTTGTCATCTTCTCCTTTTTTCCTTGCTATTGCATTTGTGTTCTATTTTATGGCCTTTTTGATATTATGTCATTTGTAGTTGTTTCGTTTTAAAGCTGTTGTGATATTGTTGAATTTTTTTAGCGGTTCGTGTGTTTGTTAGTCGCAAGAGTCTGGAGATCAGTGTGTTCGTGACCAATTGTAACTATGATGGATAATGGTGATATTCGGCGTTCAGGTATCTATTTCAGGTATATATTTGTGTATATATATATATATATATATATATATATATATATATATATATATATATATATTCTGCAAATTCTAAAGAAGAAAGTTGGCTCACGCTTAGAAAGACACAGAGTGTTTTCGATGAGTAGAGAAAGAGGGGTACTCTTTCTAATGGCGGAGCTAAGCACGATACCACAAACGTCATCGAATACGCCTGTCACCTGACTACCATTAAAAAGAGAGATAGTACTCATCAAAACAACTCTGTCTCTTTCTAAGCGTGAGCCAACTTGCTTCTATAGGATTCTCAGTTTTAATATATGGTAGGGAAGAGGATGGTTTAGTGTCTGTTGCAGAAAAATATGATTAGTAAAATAACCAAGATATATAAAAATGAGTTATAAATTCAATCGAAGAATGGTATTGTTAACGCCAGAACAATTCAAAAAATAGGCTGCATCAAGAAATATCCAATAAAAGCAAATCATTAATGTTCTTCCTTATTCTCATGTTAAAACAGGGTATAAATTTGGTCCCATACATTTAAAAAATTCATTGTAGATATTTGTATGGTCAAAACATTTTTTCAGAAACAATTTTTGGAGTGATTCAAATCCCAATGCAGCAAGATTACGGAATTTTCACGAACCTGACAAGTTGACGTATTTCGTGGTATCAGAAATGATGGAATAAAACTACATTTTTATGAACAAAATTTAAGTGGTAATTTATTAATTATTTCCCCATTTTAAATCATGTATTAATTTTTGTTGGAGAAAGATATTTAAATATTATAGATGAGTTAGACAATCAATATGTGAGCAATTTACCTCTGGCGGAATACAGGCAATTTTTTTACGAACACGATGGCGCCCCAACACGAAGAACTGTTCCAGTAACCAACTTCGTACAAGCAACATTTTATGATAAGTGGATTACCAACAGTGGACCTGCTGTGTAACTTCTTCGTTCTCCTGATTTGACTGTCTTAGACAATTTTATATGGGGAACGAAAAAAAACATCGTTTATTGGAATCCAGTGACAACGATGGAGGACTTTTTGGCAAGGGTAAGGGATGTCTTCGAAAGTTTATCTCCAGATTCATTTAAAGCGGTCACCTATGAGATGCGAAAAATGTTTGGAAGTTCAGGATGGAAATTTTTTAATATTTATTAAAATAAGTTGTTCCCCTGTGAAAATTTTTGGAATAGATAATCTTATGCAAAGTCACGGTTATTTTTAATGCTAAATAAGATAACATTATAAAAATAGGGGGTTTACATTTAAAAATATTGACTTCAAATGATTTTTTCAAGTGAATATTTAAAGTTAGTTTTAGATCACCCTTTATTTATTTATTGTCAGAATATCAACACAATCCACTAAAATAGGTCTCCTTCTAGAAAGAAACTAACCTCAATTAAATAATAAAGATTTTCATATAGGACAAATTGATTGTTATGTTTAGGCATGTAAACGTCATTTTTGACATAAAATTTAAAATACATATGTCAAAAACAGTCAGACTTCGGTATAGGACATTATACATAAAATATGTCTATAATTTTGCGTAGAATTTAAAAATAAAATAATAAATAGAGTGTTCCATTTAAAATCATCAAGAAGGTATCAATTTTTTCAAAGTTTATTTTCCGAGAAATCGATCGCAGCAGTTAATTGTGGAATACTCTGTATTCTTCTTCAGGTGCCATCTCCTATCGGAGGTTGGATATCATAATTGCCACTCTCACTCTATTTGCCGCTACTCGAAAAAGTTCTACTGAGCTACAATTGAACCACTCTCTCAAATTTCTCAACCATGAAATTCTTCTTCTTCTTCCTTCTATTTTACCCTGCATAATCAATCTAAGCAACTCGTATCGCTGGCCTCTCATTATATGTCCCAGATATTGCAGTTTCCTTATTTTTATGTTGTTAATTATTTCATAGTTTTTGTCCATCGCTAGCAATACTTCTACGTTTGTTTTTCTCTCCGTCCAAGATATTCTCAATAGCCTTCTGTAACACCACATTTCAAACGCTTGCAGTTTATTTATGTGTTCTTGTTTTAGTGTCCAGCCTTCCAACCCATACTACAGCACTGAAAATACATAACATCTTAAAATTATCATTCTTAGTTCTAGAGTGATGTCTCTGTTGCATAGAATGGTTTTCAGTTTTACAAACGCACTTCTTGCTATTTCTGTTCTCTGTATGTAAATAAATAAATAATATATAGGAAAAAGTAACTCCAAGAGCCTTAAATTGTAAGAACAGACCTGCTTTGTTCTAGTTAAGGATCAAAGTGAATTAAATTGTGGACAATGGTGTGTAATTTGCAAAAATAAGTAAATAAATAAATGTGTGGAGTGCCAGACTTTGTTGTCATAAGACGATATAGTCTTTTCTTCACGTATTTGGAGCAATTTTGGTTGTAAACAAATGTATGAATTGGAATAGATTTGATGATCTCTGTTTTAATCTAAAATTTCTGTGATTGCGACTAATAAGTCGTACAATTCTTCCCTGGCATATTCGACCGTTATGTTGTTAAAGCTTTGGTTGTGACTGATGAGAGCTCCTTGTTCATTTGAAAAGGAAGTGAAATATATTCCTTATAATTTCAGCCTCCCAATTGTCCTCTTCTTCTTCATTTTATTTCTGCTTTTCGGATTATAGATAGACCCGGGCCCAGGGTTCTGAATTCCAGAGAATCATAACTGACAAAGTTGGGGTAAAATTAAGAAATTTTAGATGCCTTAGTAAGAATATTGTAACGAACGACTAGGGGAATATTGCCGCGTCTTTATAGAAATATTGTAATGAAGAACTACGGCCGCGTTCTTATAGGATAGTCATCATTGTTAGCCATGTTTCAAGTGAAATTCTAGATTTTTTATTTATATTTGAACACTGAAAGTATTTTCTTTGTTATTCCAAATACTTCATATAGTGGAAAATCATGGTTCTTGAGTTTAGACCGTGTCAAATTGGAATTATTATCCGACGTTTCGTTTTCGATTGCACGAGGCATCTTCAAGGATCTTTCCTCCACGAGATTAGAACACTGAATAACCATCGAGAAGCACCAGCTTAATATTTATAGCGGACTGTTTCTCAGCGAACCGCGATCCAGCGTTATAATCGAATTCCACGTGTGATGTTGACTATAATTTGTATCTCTATTAATATTATTTGGATATTTACAAATTTCGATTAGTTATCTAATTTTACGTTTAAAGAAACGAGACACTGACGCTAGCACTTTAGTTTCTTTTACATTACAGGTGTTACCTGTGCAATGTGTTGCGCTACTGTAGATTGTACAATTTGTTTATTTTTAATACATCTTTCATGTTCCTTAAGCCTAATGGATATAGACCGTCCTGTTTCCCCACATACGCTTTACTACAAGAACAAGATATCTTGGGCCTTCTGTTTGTTATGACATTTCGTCCTTTGGTGACTTCAAACATTGTCCAGTTGTCCATATATTGAAAATTGTCCGAATGTTGGATTTCCGGAGCAATTTGGCAATCTTGTCGGTGGTTCCATGTATGTGAGGCAAGACAACACTGTCTATAGGTGGTACATTTATAGAACGTCGAAGATCACCAGCGCAATATGCGTTGCCTCTCAAAGCATTAATCAGTTTTTCTGTTTCTGATTTCAGTAATTGTTCATCACATATTGAAAGAGCTCTTTATACCAAAGAGCTGATGACGGATTGTTTTTGAGAAGGATGATGGTGTGACGGTGCATCGAGATATCGATTTGTATATGTTGGATTTTTGTACACACAATGTCTTAATTTGCCATAATCTTTCCTGTCCACTAATACATGGAGAAAGGGAAGGGCACCCCTTGGTTCAGTTTCCATAGTGAACTTTATTAGAGTCCGGAGACATTTGATCACTTTTGATGTAGAATTAACATGGACTCCAGCCTACTTTCTACGAGGAGACTTCGAGAGCGGCCATGGGATCTCCACTGTCACCCGTGTTAGCGAACATCTTGTCTTCTGCTCCTCTAAAACCGAAATTATGGTGCAGTTATGTAAATGATACGTTCGTAGTTGGGCTACATCCGAGTATAAAATTCAATATAGAAACTCAATTAAGATTTGCCTTTCTCTTTCTCTATGTACTAGTATAAAGGTAAGATAATGGCAAATTAGGACATCTTGTGTACAGAAAACCAAAATCATTATCGCCATCCACCGCCACACAATCATCGTTCTCAAAAACAATCCGTCATCAAGTCTTTGGTACATAGAGCTCTTTTAATATGTGATGAACAATCACTGAAATCAGAAACAGAAAGAGTGACTAATGCTCTGAGAGGCAACAGATGTTGTGCTGAAGATTTTAGACATTCTATTAATAAACATAAAAACTCAACTATAAAAAATGTCACAAATATACCATCTATTGACAGTGTTGTCTTGCCTTACCTACGTTGCTAGGAAAGCAAAGACATTGCGTAGAGTTAATTTTTAATTTCAAATTTTATAGAATGAAATGTTTTATTAGAAAATTTATTTGGTTGCAGAAAAGGAGGGTTTTTGGTACCTCCTGGGTTCGCCCGAACACAGAAGGGCCATCTCCTCAGCGTGACTTTGCTTTCTACGTTAGTTGTAAAGAAAGAATTAAATAAATAAAGGGAAAGAAATAAAAAAAAGGAAGATAAAAAAAAAGAAGGGTTTTTGCTCGATAGACAAAGGTCGCGGGGGCACCGTCGTTTCTCCTTCAGAGGGCGGCGGTGGATGAGGGTGGTGGGTTCCCCCCTTCTTCCTTTTTTTTGCCTTACCTACACGGAATCACCAACAAAATAGACAAATTGCTCCGAAAATCAAATATTCGGAAAATTTCAATACATGTTATAAAAATTGCACAATGTTTGAAGTCACCAAAGGACTAAATACCATTGCAAATAGAATGCGTTTATTATATATCTTGCTCTTGTAGTAAAGTGTATGTGAAAAAGGGTCTATATCAACTAAGCTTAAGGAACATGAAAGATGTATTAAAAATAAACAAATTGTACAATATGTAATAGCTGAACACCAGCCTTGCACAAGTCACACCTTTAATGTAAAAGAGACTAAGATATTAGCATTAGTGTCTGATTTGTTTAAACGTAAAATTAGAGAATCAATCGAAATTTGTAAATATCCAAATAATATTAACAGAGATGCAGATTACAGTCTACATCACAAGTGGAAATGAATTATAACGTTAGGTCACGGTTCGCTGAGCACCAGTCGGGTATAAATACCAGGCTGGTGCTCGCAGTGTTCTAATCTCGTTGAGTAAATATCGCTAAAGATGTCTCGTGTAGTTGTAGGTGAAACATCGAATAATAATTCCAATTTGACATAATCTAAACCCAAAAACCATGATTTTTAACTTGACCAAAGTCGTGAAAGCTTTCGTTCTTTCTTTGAATAGATATTATTTTGTTCGGTACCTGTAAATATTGGACGTAACTATGTTTAGGAGTATTGTGACGAATTTCTTTCCCGAAACGTGATTTTTTCCACAAAAAGTTTGGAAAATGCTGATTTATTTGAATAAATAACATTAATTCAAATTGAAAATACATAAATAACAGTTTTAATCGGTCTAATGCGAGTTTATTTTAATTATCCAGTCAATCGCTTTTGCGGGAGCTATTTAGGGGGTTGTACCTTTGTAGAGCTTTATTTTTCTTTGGTAAATAAACATACGAGTAATCGTTCATTAAAATTTAATTAAATACCTATTATTGGTTGTTATAAAGCTTCAATGGGTGTAACTAAATATCTAAAAGATTTTTGTTTAAATTTATTTTAGTAATAGAACGTAATTACAAATAAATTAATTTTATAATTAAAATACTGAATCCTTTTATTCGTTGTAAAACAAGCTAAATTTGTTTAGCATATTCAGTGATTTTATAATGTTTATATAAAAATTTGGAAAGCTTTCGATATATTTTCAAATAGGCAAACTCAAATTTAAAATGCAAAAAATCAAATTTAAAAGGCAATCAATATAATTAATTCATAAGGTCAATCAAATTATATATATATATATATATATATATATATATATATATATATATATATATATATATATATATATATAGGTTTTCTCTACACCTTTGCAATTTCAATGGCTTCCCTTATAACTCTTGTCTTCCTGAGAAATTTATCTTATGTCCTTTGTTTAACCAGTGTCATATCAGAGATGATAGCCAGCGAGTGCCTAACACTTGGAGAAATCTGCTTACAAAACATCAATCAGTACCATTTAGAAACGAAACAGATTACAACTCGGCAACGCAACCCCAAACATTGGCAACAGGGCCGATGACGCGCAGCAGGTCTCGCAACCCGATTGGTTGGAACCATTCGGAAAACCAACGCGTCCGACGTACACACGGGACCGACAACACCCGAGTCACAGGCGTCAGTTCGCTCGTAGACGCCATACAGTGAGCTTTGAAAATGGTGAATGAGGTTTCACCGAAACGTCAGCTGCCTTACGGTCCTGAGAGGGATTCAGCACATACACGGGATGCTCGAAAACCTATATATATATATATATATATATATATATATATATATATATATATATATATATATATATATATATATATTTTCTTGATTCTTGAACCATAGAATATATCATTTTTCTTTATTTGGTCTTTTCTTGGGTTTAGGTTCTATATTTAATAAAAACACAAAACAATTGACGTTTCGCCCTTTATTCAAGGCATTTTCAAAATTTTTTCCTCCTTGACATTTTGCTGCTCTCTTACTAACATGCAAATACTGAACGCGGCTTCGCCGACCTCCATGCTTGCTTCCGATCTGTCCTTTGCACAACCAGGTGCATGTCGGTACCCTGATGAGTCTAGTAGAGACGAAACATGTACCTCTGCCGTATCACTGTGGCGGGGAGGGTAAGTTTTGACTTTCTTCTCGGTATGGTGGTACAGGTGGGCCATCATCTCGATGGTGGTGGAATAGGATAAACTGTGTTCCTTAGCAATTTGTCCAAACTGTGCAACCTCTAACACGGATAGGATATGGTTGGAACGCAGTTTGCATTTATTGTTCGCATTTTCATTCATATACGGAGCTGCATACAGTTGTACGTTTGCTGAATGTGATTTCAGCACTACAACGGCATAATGTGGATATATCCACTGCTATTGCATCTCACACGGAGGAATCCGTGAAAGCCGCATAAACGTATATACGCCATCCGGCGGGAGGTCAGCGAAGCCGCGTTCAGTGTTGCATGCTTCCTTCCGATCTGTCCTTTGCACAGACAGGTGCATGTCGGTATATATCATAAATATATATATATATATATATATATATATATATATATATATATATATATATATATATATATATATATTTATATATATTAATTGTAAACATTTAATCGTAAGATAAACAATACATTACCATAAGAAACTTCAGTTATTTTAACTCTGTTTGAGAGCGGCCGGGTTGAAATCTCTTCTGCATAATAATTTCAATCCCTGTTTAAAACGCGGCGTAATGAATAAAATACAATATTGTACTGTAGTAAATATATTGTACATATTTTATCAATAGCAGATCAGTTCGAGAGTATTTTAAAGCTCAGATTCAGCAATTGGAACAATTTTGATCACACTAGTGTCATCGCGAGCTAATAACTAATTAGGTTGCAACTTGCTATTGACCCTTCTGTTTGTACTTTTGTTCACGCGCACTGTTAAGCTTCAATATTTGAAATAGCCAGGTTGTTGAGGGTAGTAATATGACTAAACTCGAAAAATATTATTTTTTTAACACTGATTTAGGTATTATTTGTCGAGTAAATAAAAAAGGCATAAATTTAACGAGTACTGACTAAGGTAGTTGTCGAATACGCAACGCTGACGATTTGCATCGGGATATTGTGTTTTGTCGCTTAGATGTAATAGCCAAAAAAGGTAAAATTACTTTATGCATATAATTCTAGACTTCAAATATTTTATTTAGTTTCAAACAACATTAAATAAACATTAATTCAATATAAGATGTGATTATTGAATACGACTGATGTAATATCCAGATTTGTTCAAGTACCACATGACCAGCTTTTAGTATTATGTGATAGATACTACCAAATATATTATTTGCTATAAAACATCGTACAAAAGAAATTTTCAACTGCACCAGATTGGATCATGGACAAGTACAGGAAAATTATGTACAGCTTCAAGATTATCTAAAGACCAGAAATATAACAAATCTGTGTTAATTTTTTCACCAGAAGGTTTATTAACTCTGAAACACAAATATTACGCTCAATGCTTTATATCATATGAAAGACAATATATGAAAAGAATTACAATTTTAAAAACTGAAGCAATGTGCAAAAATAGTTATAATAATTGAAGTTGCTTATGCTAATATATCGCTTGTTTTATGATTAGATGCTAAAAATGTGTTTAAAGCATTCATGCAATGATCAGCGAAAGCCATAATGGATTATGTGCACCATGTGAGCGCCTGTAAGTACGCTTCTCTTCCTACACGGCGCCGCGTACGTTATAATTGATGAAACGCAATTTGTTTATGGCGTTAAAAATCAATAAAAATATTACATTGCAATTAATCTCAGCTGGTAGTTCTTGATTTGAACTATAGCAATTGATAGTTCAGATTGAAAATATTTAATAAATCAAAAATTATTCATGTTGAAAAGTGGCAAAAAATTACAATTTTCAAACGTTTAATGATCTTTAACTCAAAAACTATGCGTCGAATGCAAAAATCACAAAAGACATTTTGCTTAGAATCGGCCGAGGAACATTTTTTTACAAAAAAACAATGCTTTTAATTATTAACAATTTTTTTGTTTATACTAAAATACCTAACCATTTTTCGGGAATCTACCCTCAATATTCTTAATCAAGGGGTTAAAATATATATAAAGGGTGTTTTTTATAGAGGTATAGAACTTTTAAATGGAATAAAACGAAAATGAATTTTTTAAATTGACATGAAATTTACTTTATTCGAAAGATAACCTTCTGGCATTATAATTTAAATATGACTTCTGGCATATGACCGCCACGGCTGGCTCGGACGTAGTCTAATCTGGAGGTCCAATTTTCGATGACTTTTTCCAACATTTGTGGCCGTATATCGGCAATAACGCGGCGAATGTTGTCCTTCAAGTGATCAATCGTTTTGGGCTTATCGGCGTAGACTAGCGACTTCACATACCTCCACAGAAAATAGTCTAGCGGCGTTAAGTCGCACGATCTTGGAGGCCAATTCACGGGTTCGAAACGTGAAACTATGCGGTTACCAAACGTTTCCTTCAATAAATCAATTGTAGCACGAGCTTTGTGACATGTTGCGCCGTCTTGTTGAAACCACAGCTCGTGTACATCATGTTTGTTCAATTGATGAACGAAAAAGTCAGTAATCATGGCTCTATAGTGGTCACCATTGACTGTAACGTTCTGACCAGCATCGTTTTTAAAGAAGTACGGACCAATGATTCCACCAGCCCATAAAGCACACCAAACAGTCCGTTTTTTTGGATGTAACGGTGTCTCAACATACACCTGAGGATTATCACTCCAAATACGGCAGTTTTGTTTATTGACGTATCCATTCAAACAAAAGTGAGCTTCATCGCTAAACAAAATTCGCTTATGAAAATCGGGATCAACGGCAATCTTGTTTTGGGCCCATTCACCGAATCTACGCCTTGCTAGGTGATCGTGTGGCTTCAATTCTTGCACGAGTTGGATTTTGTAAACACGCAAACCAAGATCTTTCTACAAAATCTTCCATTAAGTGAATGGACACATATCCAATTCCTGTGCACGATGGCGGATAGACTGATTCGGGTCTTCCTCTACGCTACGCTCTACAGCAGCAATGACTTC
The DNA here is from genome assembly GCA_034092305.1 of Diaprepes abbreviatus. Lineage (NCBI taxonomy): Eukaryota > Metazoa > Arthropoda > Insecta > Coleoptera > Curculionidae > Diaprepes > Diaprepes abbreviatus. The sequence continues at coordinate 18,588,168 of JASJET010000031.1, forward strand.
TTCTATACGACGTCTCTGTGGATGCGTATTATCATTTAGAGTAAACGTGGTGCGAAAAGGTTCCATAGTTAATCGAATTAATTGCTCTGATGGACGATTATGTTGACCGTAAAATGGACGTAGTGCGCGATACGTATTTCGAATAGAACCATGATTTTCAAAATAAATTTGCACAATTTGGAAGCGTTGTTCAGGCGTCAGTCTATTCATATTGAAATGCCAAACCAAACTAAACATAAATCACTTGAGAGCTGACAAAATGGCCGCCAGTTAAAAAAGTGTTGTCAACTTAAAGTTCTATACCTCTATAAAAAACACCCTTTAAGAACTTTGGTGGAGCCATATTTCTTCATCGGCTATGAAAACCCACATTTTCCTAATTGAAAATAGCGAAAAATATAAAATAATACTTTTTAGTACAATTCTAGAAATCGGAATAGTTTTTGTTTAATTAATGTTTCTTATTTCACAATTATTCGTTATTTTATATAAGTAATATTCGCTCCTTTCTTTACTGACGTATTTAATTAAACATAAAAGAGTGTAACATTATACATATTCATACTATATTTAATGAAAGTTTTCCATTTTATGTAATATAAAACTGAAGTACATCAAGAACTTGCCTAGTTAAATGAAACTTTGTATTAGTCTTTGAGGAGTCAACATATTTACTGAAATTATTTCTGCTAGTTTCAAAGTGGTAGCTTATAATTAGTGAAACGCAGACATTTTATTTTTAAAACATTTAAAATATTTGAATTCCAAAAACGCGGATAATTTTTTCCAGGAATCGATCTAAAAAAAGATATTTTCAATATATAAACATACTATATAGACTAAAATGTGGTTGTCGGACTTGCATTGTCTTTATTTTTATTTATTTTTACGACGTTTCGATTAGCTTGTATCTCTAATCGTTATCAAGTATAAACTGAATGTTTTGTCTTAAGACTACGAGCTTATGTAGGGACCAAAGTAATGGTTGCCAAAGATTAGGTATCTCAACATTCGGTTAACTAAAGATTCCATTATTGTTTGTAATGTAAGCTGCTTCTATAAATTTTCTTTTTTTCATGTTGGGTTCCATATATATTGCCGCAGCTTCAGATTATTTTATATGGTGTTGTTTATCCCAGGCGTGTTCTGCAATACCTGATCTCGACGTTACCCCTTTTTGTGTATGAGTTTTATGTTCCTTAATTCTAACTTCTAGTGGTCGTTTGGTTTCTCCAATAAACATTTCACCAGACTCAAATGGAACTTTGTAAACACATTCTTTCTTATCGGTAGTTTTCGGTTTTGTTTTTGTTAAATGAGCTCTAAGGATATTTCCTGATTTAAAGGCTGTTTTTATATTATAACCACTGGCAATTCGTCTTATTTTCTCTGAAGTTCCCTTAATGTACGGAATTGTGAAGAAGGAATGTGTTTCTTGCTGTCCAGTGGTTGTTGTTCTAAATTTATTTATGACATCGTCAATTAGTTTAACATAGAAATGGCAACAGTAAAACCGAAAGGTTGAGATATGTCGATGATACCTTTATCGTATGGAGGGGCAATGATCAAGAACTTAATGATTTCTTGAAACATTTAAACACCATTCGACCCACAATTAAGTTTACCATGGAAAAAGAGGTATGTAATGGTGAATCATTTAAACTACACTATTAAAACTTCAATATACAGAAAGCCAACACATACTGGACAATATCTTAATAATAGTTCTAATCATTCTGTTTTAACAAAACGGGGAATTATACGCAACCTCTATAATCGTGCTATATCTATATGTAATAATGCCGATTCACTGGAAAAAGAGGTGGCAAATATTAAATCCGATTTACAACAGAATCCTTTAAAACTAATTAACGATGTTATAAAGAAATTTAGAACAACGACCACTGGACTGCAAGAAACACATTCCTTCTTCACAATTCCGTACATTAAGGGAACATCAGAGAAAATAAGACGAATTGCCAGTGGTTATAATATAAAAACAGCCTTTAAATAAGGAAATACACTTACAGCTCATTTAACAAAAACAAAACCGAAAGCTACCGATAAGAAAGAATGTGTTTACAAAGTTCCATGTGAGTGTGGTGAAATGTATATTGGAGAAACCAAACGACCACTAGAAGTTAGAATTAAGGAATATAAAACACATACATAATAAAGGGAAACGTCGAAATCAGGTATTGCAGAACACACCTGGGATAAACAACACCATATAAAATGGCCTGAGGCTGCGGCAATATATATGGAACCCAACATAAAAAAAAAGAAAATTTATAGAAGCAGCTTACATTAAAAACAATAATGGAATCTTTAGTAAACCGAGTGTTGAGATACCTAATCTTTAGCAACCATTACTTTGTAACATCAAATCATTGAGGTGTGTACAGTGAAGCGAAACTCTGCTCTTCAATGGACACAGTCCCTATATAAGCTCGTAGTCTTAAGACAAAACATTCATTTTATACTTGATAACGATTAGAGATACAAGCTAATCGAAACGTCGTAAAAATAAATAAAAATAAAGACAATGCAAGTCCGACAACCACATTTTAGTCAATCTTCAACATTGTCTACAACCTTCAAACATACCATATAGAGTTGTATTTGCAGGAAATACACTGTCTATCTTTTTCCTTTGACAGCCTGAGAAAGGAAAACGGTAACTTGTCGTACTATACTGTACGATACATTCTCTACTGTACTATATAATGCAATATATACTACATACGAATTACTTAAAATCATTTCTGTATTACCTAAATCTAATTGTAAATTGAGATATAAAAAATTTGCCTTGCTCATTAGTGGTTGAAGTATATAATTTTACTCATTAGTGCATAAAGTAAAGAATAAGTAGTAAGTTTTTGTTTAAAGTTGCATTCAGCCTAAACCATTAAGGTGCATACAGACCTAACTCCTATTGCTTTAAGGACTTCAGTCTTTGATTTGGAACCAGCACAGGGTGGCAGTTGTAATGAGCTACCGTTTGGTCAGACTGAAAGCAAAGAAAAAATAGGCGAAGAGAGTGAAAAATAAGGAAACAAACGAAAATATGACAGTGACTATTTACAAATAAGTTTTTATTTTATCGGAAAGAAGTCAGACCCGCTTTGAATAATCTGTAATGAAATCCTGGCTAACAGCCGTTTAAAACCACTTCTTCTTCGTAGACGCCTTGAAACAAGACATTCGGATCATAAGAATAAATCTGTTGAGTATTTTAAAAGAAAATTGACTGGTAATAAAAAGTCTAGTGTTTTTTTCTGACAAATTTGAATTAAGATAGTCAAATAGGTATCGAGGCATTATTTCGAGTTAGCTACAGAATTGCAATGCAGTGGCAGAAAATGTGATTAGTCCGAGTGGTGAAGACATCACGTGTATGCTTGGAGAAAAGGCGACAAAGAAAATTGACCTTGTTCCCTTGTCAAACGACATAGTGTCGCGGAAAATTAATGATTTGGCAAATGATGCGGAAAAGAAAATTTTTTAAAAGAATAAATTTGAATAATTTCACTCTTCAGCTTGACCAGTTGACCGATGTAGCAAACGCTGCAGTATTGCTTGTGTATATTAGATATATTTTTAGGAATTCCATTCAAAAATATGTATTATTTGCAAAATTACTGAAAACCTATACGAGAAGTCCAGCAATTTTTGATATGATCAATAACTATTTAAAAAAAAAAAGAAATAAATTGGTCGTTTTGTTTGGTTGTGTACACTGAAGGTGCAAAATCAATGACCGAAACATTTTTTAGTCTTGTGGTGCGGGTAAAGACGATCAACGAGAATATTGCTGTATTCATCAACAAGCGCTGGCATGTAAGCGCATTCCTACAGAGTTATCCAGAACTTTAAGCGACTGTAAAAACTTTAAATTTTATAAAATCGGGTGTCGTCTATTCCGTGTGCTTTGTGAGAAAATTGGAACTACGTTTCTTTACTACTTCACACAAAAGTTAGATGGCTTTTTGGTGGCAAAGTTTTTATCTGCTTCTTTGAATTGAAGTCTGAAATTCAAGCATGTTTTCTTGACCATCCATATAATTGGTCCTCTTGTGTATCTGATATTCTTTGGCTACAAAAACTTGCATACTTAACCGACATTTTGTCTAAATTAAATGATTTAAATATGTCTTTACAAGGTCCAAGTATCACCATTTTTACTGTGCATAATAGAATAACAGCCATACTAAAGAAGATCAACTTTTAGATTCAATGTCGACAGGTGAATGAGTACGAATATTTTAATCCTCTCAATCAGATCAAATCAAAATTCAGTTCCATTCCCTTCAGCCCTAATAATTGGTAACAATTATTCAAACAATGTATTGTCTGTGATCCCTCTATAGCAGCGGTTTCCAACCTTTTTCTTCTTGCGAACCCCTTCTAAAAACCGGAATAAATTGGCTAACACCCAGTATATTTATTAGGAACAGTAAATTAAACAGTAAAATTGGCTTATTAAAAATTATTTTTCATACTTGAAACCTGAAAGGTTTCTAGAAGATTGACCTATGTTCACTCGGTTACAATTAAGACATGGAATGTTCCAATTTTCCTTCAGTGAAACCGGTGTCTTAGTTTTCGAGTAAAGTAGTGCAATTATTTAGTAGCAAATTTAAGTTAAGTTCCATTTTGAAAAACTTGTTTAAGTCTAGGAGGTAAATTTTCAATAAAGGGCAACGACATGTAGATTTGTTAGTGAACCGTGTCGTTGTCTTCAACTGGCAGTGATGGTTGAGTTGTTTACGTATGTATTAATGAAGTCAGGATGAGTGAGTAATGGCGGTCGGTCCTTCATAGTTCAATCTTTTCAGTCAGGTACAATTTAGTCACTTTATTGGTTTTCTTACATTTGTTCAACCGGGTGTGCATCTTTTGATTGTTCAATTACATTACACCCTAGTCGTTATGACAATCTTAAGTCGCAATTTACATTTTTTATCTACATTCGATATAATAACGAATTTTTATCGTCACTTTTACCACCGTCCCCGGAGTGGTTTCCAACTTATGAGCAGTATATTCCTCTTTTCATATTAAAACTGACATATAAATATATATATATATATATATATATATATATATATATATATATATATATATATATATATATATATATATATATATATATATATAATAAAATAGAATAAAATATTTGGCGAAGCGGACGTGAAAATTTGTCAATCTACATGATTCTCGTATTAAAAAGTGCGGAGCACTCCAAAGTATGGAATAACTCCGGGTCCGACAGATGGCGACAGCGCTGTTTCGTCCTAATATGGGACTCGTCAGGCCACCGCAGTCGGTACAAACCATCATCTCGCCTTTGCATCGTATAAGCCATACTTATAATCAAAATACGGCAAATAAGACGACAAAGGCGACATCTCGATGGTCCACTTGATAATACAAGAACCATACAGATTAACAAAGTTTGTAAGAGAACCGTCATATGGTGGCGCGACGGTGAATTAAATATATATATATATATATATATATATATATATATATATATATATATATATATGTATATATATATATATATATATATATATATATATATATATAAGTTTTGACTTTCTTCTCGGTATGGTGGTACAGGTAGGCCATCATCTCCATGGTGGTGGAATAGGATAAATTGCGTTTTATAACAATTTATTCTAACTGTGCAACCCCTAACACAGAAAGGATATGATGGAGAGAAGTTTGCATTTACTGTTCGCATTTTACTTCATATATATATATATATATATATATATATATATATATATATATATATATATATATATATATATATATATATATAAATATATATCATTTTCTTTTTATTTTGTCTTTTCTTGGGTTTAGGTTCTTTATTTAACAAAAAGTCAAAAACAATTTGACGTTTCGTCCTTTATTTAAGGCATCTGCAAAAATTTTTTGCTTTTTTTTATTTATTGGTCTTCCTAAAAATATTTTTTATATAATTAAAAATATTCATACACAAACATATTTACAATTTTAAAAAACTATTCAAATTTCTAAAAAAGTATTTAATATTATCAGTACATACTTTGACATTTTGGGTATTTATTAATGATGAAATGAAATTTTTACACCGTATATTTAGGTACTTAGGATACATGGAATGCGAGTGTGTTTTATTTTTTATATTTTAGCAATGGACCAAAAAACCGAAAGAACGCATAAATTTATTTTTATCATTAAGAGGATATTCAATTTTTGATGTTTATTAACAGGATCGAATACTTAATATTTTTCTTTAAATTAGGCTGGTGTAAATGTGGCTCAAATTTCCTATATCCGTTCTGTCGTTAACAGTGTTTTTATCTTTTTTAATTTATATCATTTCCTTTATCTGCAATTTTTGATAATTCATATCTTTGTTTTTAATTACGGTACCGTTATAAAAGAGGTGTGTTTTTCATCCTGTGTGTGTTTATTTAACGCTGTTGCAGCGTTTTTCGTAGGTTGATGACCATTCATTCTGTTCTTTAGCAATTAGCTTGTTATGCCTATATTTTTTTTGGGACAATTTGAGCAAGGGATCGAATATACTACATTTGACTTATTCATGAGAGGAGTTTTACTTTTTAAATTAGTAAATAGTTTTTTTAATTTATTATGAGACCTGTAACATAACATCATGTTTTTTTAAAATGTGTTTTATTTTATTCTGACAGTTCACTAGTTTAAGGTAATTTTTGCTGTGTATGTTCTATGTTTCTTATTATTAGGTTATTATAAAATTTATATGTTCGTTTATTAATTATTTCGGTGATAGTCTTTTCATTGAAATTATTATTTATTAGTGTATTTTTCACTTATTGCAGTATTCTTGATCGGAATTCTGGAGACGTTAGAGAGATGGCACGATCAGACAAACCGATTATAACACTATATATATATATATATATATATATATATATATATATATATATATATATATATATATATGTATGTATATATATATATATATATATATATATATATATATATATATGTATATATATATTGGCTTTTTTGTTTTTATTAATTTATATATTTTTTAACGTAATCTTGTCGAAAACTATCTGGGTATATCACTGCTGTGAGTTATGGGAAAGATATTTGAATTAATTATAACTGATGAGTAATTCAATGTTTAGAAAATTTTCCTCTTCCCAGAACAACGAGGTTTTTTCAAGAAAGAACAACATCCACGGTAATCAATTTGGTTATTGATCCAGAATTTTTTGGTCCTAGGTCTAGAGGATGTATAGGGGTGGACATAGACTTGAATAAATCTTTTGACAGTATTTGCCAAAAGTTAATAACTTCATTTAAAATAGATAGCTTCATATATGTCATTACGAACACATTATTAAATTGCATGGCAAAATGTAATAAGTCATCTGGAATTTCTCGCAGGTCTCATTTGATTTTAAGTCTTTATCGATCTTTTTTATGTTAATAAATTAAAATAATTTGTAATTGTTTCTTGGTTTAATGATTGCGCATATATTCAAAGAGAGCCTAATTTACTAGTCAGATGGTATGATAACAAAGACAAGAGATAATAGACGACGCTAGTCCTTCATGAATAGGCAATTTATGCATAAACACCAATATGTTTGTAGGCCAGAGAATAGAGCAGTGTATAGTTTACAGTCTACTTCCCCATAGCCAGCGGCATCACCTTGTCAAAATTTTTTGAGATTTTTAAAAGTTGCTGTCGAAAGATTTAAAGAAGGTACTTTTTAAAAGCTAGAGCTATCAGCTACAAGAAATATTAGATGCCAACTACAAGAAACTTTTGGGTGATTTACGTAAATACAATAAAATAAATTAATAAAAATGAGATTGTGTATTATAAAAGCGAATACCAAGGCTTTATGATAATAAAATTTTTATAAAAAAATAATCGATTTCTAAAAATGCACTAAAAAGCGAAAATATAAATTTTTATAAAAAATTTAAATTTTTGAAATCAGCGCCAAATTAATACCTGACAAAATGGGATTCGCATAAAAAATTAAAACAAAAATACTTTATTTGTAATTGATTTCTTATCGTAGTGTGCAGATATCTCGTGTTAGTTATTCGTTTCATAAAGTAATAATTTGGCGCCGACTTCAAAAATTTGAATTTTATATAAAAATTTAGATTGTCATTTTTCGCTTTTTAGCACATTTTTAGGAGTGGGTTCAATTTTTTTATAAAATTTAATTTTTTGATTATTAGCTTTGAATTCGTTATGATATCCATAAATTATTTGAATAAAGTAGCAAGCGAGGTTATTATACCTCGCAATGATTCCACAGTCGCAAAAAAGTACCCATTTTATCCAAAATTGTAAACCACACTAAGATGAACACATAAAAATTTTTTTGATTCTGAGAATTCTCCAAATACCAGTTTTAAATGAAATTGTATCAAACAAAATATTTACTCTACCATAGTAAATCCGCTATCTTGAATTTTAAATTAATCTTAGATTTGTAACCTAGCTCTCAAAACCTTCCAATACGTTATTTAAAGAACTTAAGACGGACATTTTTTAGTCCGACATATTTTATCCTGCATATTGAACCTCCGAATGTCAGTTTTAGACAAAATCAGAACAATGTAAAATATTTAGTCTTTCATATTATACCTGCTACATTAAGTTGTAAAAAATTAACTTCAGATTCGGAACCTACAACCTTGAAAACCTCCCAATGCCAAATTTGAGAAAATGTGAATATCGTAAAATTTTCGACTCACCATATTGGATCCGTAATATTGAGTTTCAAAAGACCGTCGCCGCGTATGAAGAGAAGTGGAAGTCTACGTACACGCGCTTACCTAGTGCATATAATCCATTATTGCTTTGGCGGGTCTTTGTAATAATACTATAAATACATTTATATATATATATATATATATATATATATATATATATATATATATATAGGCATCTAATCATAAAATGAACAATGCAGTTCCAGAAAATACTGCATCGTCAAAGATTTTTTTGTGTTTATGATTCTACTGATAAAAAAGTAGATCCATAGAAGCTATTAAATAAATAACATGTTACTACCATAGGTTCGCCAAAAACCAATAAAGTTCATAATTAAAATTCAGAGCTTATAACTACCCCATTGCTCACACCAATATGTCTACAGCAAGTGCCTTAGGCCAAAGATACGTAATAGCGAAATTGCCACCGCATCGTGCGGTGGTCTGTTAAATGTGATAGTGGGTCAAAGTCTTGTTGAAATATTTGTTTTGTTAAAATCATTTATCCACTAAGAAATATTTCAAGTATTTAAGCACAAATGTGATTCGCGCGCGTAGGGTTCTGCTACATCCGACATGATGGAAAAAATAAATATTAAACTATAAAAGAGCCGTTATAAAACTAAATTTTGATTTTGGTTTATAAAAGTAGGTAAACCTTTAACAAACAGTTAAGAAATTCGAAATCAGAAAAACACTTGGGGTTGCTTAAATCACTAATAGGATATTAAAATACGGATATCGAGACCTAGTTACCGAGCTCGCTGTCCTGTTCCAGAAAATACTAGAAACATTACCAGTACCCAGCGAATGGCAAAGAAGTATTACCATTCAGATATATAAAAGATGATAAAAACAGCAGAGTACTATGGGGAAATCAGGTTATTAAGACCCTTAGCTAAATTATTAACTAAAATACTATTAGATCGAATAGTAAACAAAGTTGGCACTTGTGAAGAGCAGCAGAACTTTTAAAATCTCAGGCAGTTGCGCAATACAGGAAGTTAACTTCAATAATGTCACAGTAGTAGAAAGAAACAATATGAACAGGAATTTTTCCCAACGCTGGTCAGTACTAATGTGGACGAAATCAACATTGTTGGCAATAATACGAGTATTTTATACCCAATAGGATGTAACATCAGGGAAATTGTATGTTTTGCAGATGATATAACCCTAGCCGAAAACTGCGAGAATAACTTACAAAGAGTATCCCAAAATCGAGCTCCCTCATTGGGATCAGGGAAGCCAGAAGATATAGCAAAGCTTAAATTAAAGAAGTTCCATATACTTCCGAAAATATTCATAAGAAACTTAAAATTGGTTTTTATTTTTGGTTTTATTTGGGAAGATAAAGTGAAATAAATTAGAAAATGGTTTCCTCATTATTTTAAGGCAGCGTGTTGTTTTTGAGCCATTATTGTCAGTCTCACACTGTATATTTTAATAAAAAGAAAATAAAATATTATTCCAGTAAGCCTTGTATGTAAGAGAGAAACTATCTAAAGCACGTGGATGACGAGAAGCATTTTATTTATATCAGTTATGATATAATTTTTTAAGAATTTATAATCTATCTATATGCTAAATTTGAAATTAAAAAAAAATTAAAATATGTTGGTGTCTCCTTACCAAATTGTGATTAAGAATTAAGAAATAAAAATATGAATCTGTATAGACGTTTTCTAATAAAAAGAAAACCAGTAGAATTCCAAAAAGCCAGGATGTATCTTTTCTTGGGGAACAAATTCAAACATAAAAATCATCGGGACGACACTGGTGCTTGCTGAAATTTTCAAATATAGCCAAAGAGTCGAATATGCGTATATATTCATTTATATACTACTTTCACATTCATATGTATAATACCTAATTTATAGGTCTTATTTTGTATTTTACCGTTCTCCCAAATTAGTCACCAGAAATAATTTTTCATATAAACATACTATACCTACACACCGTTTAAAATAATTTCTAATTGTTAAAAAATAAAGTGATAATCTCTATAACGGTATTATTATACTTTAAAATAAATACATTACTTACCTGTTAAGAGTAACAAGAAAAACGGTTATTATAAACAAAGTAAACGATTTAAAAGCTCGGCAACGCAAAACTCATCGCTTTACAAAAATAAAAACCAAGAATAAATGGTTTCGGTCGGCTATCATGTCAAAATGGAGTTCAAGTTGAAGCATGACAGGCGTACTGGGCTTAATAGTTTATTTGTCTTTTTCTCCCATTTCGAAGAAAAAAGACAAATATAACTAGGGATTTCAAGCTTAAACTAGCTATCGGCCAATGCAGGGCAACGGATGTCACATTTCCGCTCGCAATACTGCCAAAAGAGAAAATTAATCGGGAATACTAAATAGGTTGTTACTACAACTATGAAATTTTTTTTTTAAATTATTTTGAATGTGTAATAGTAAAGACGGTTATTTAACTGTAGCAAGTTTGTATGAAACTTGCTAAAGCTTTTAAATATGTCATATTTAAGAAAAATCTAAACTAAAGAAATATTTTATTTTTGGTAACCAAACCATAGATAACTCTTTTCTTTAGTTTCTCAAACAATATGTGTTTCCGAAGGACTTAAAAATAGCATGGGGGGAACAAAAATACGCTTGTTTTCAATATAAAATATTACGGGTTAAGAATTAAGTCAAAATTCAGAATTTGTACTTCTTTCCAACTAGAGTAATATCCTTAAAGAGAGATCGCTGCCGCTTTATAGCTTAGTAGCAATTGTCATTTGTTAATAAATTTTCGAAAAGCTTTGGAATTTGGCTCTCAAAAACTTTTATTACCTTTAATGTAATGGGCACTTAAACCTGATAATTAGTTTGATAAATGATTTAAAAGCACTGAAAGTGTTGCGTCAAATTATCTCTTATTTCTGTGTATAATAGTAAATGCATATGGACCAGTTAAAAATTCGAAAACTCATCAGAAAATTTCCTCAGATACAGAATGGGAATAGAGTGATGCGGAAAACGCTCAGATGAAGCAGCGTGCTGATTGATTTCCTCGTTAAATTTGTTTTGATACCTTTAATACATAATATAACATATTTTTTATAATAATAATATTTTATAATGCATTAACCGTTTTATAAACAATTGACTGTTTTATTATATCAGGTCGGCGAGAAAGTAATTTTGATTTTGTAGTGTGAAACAATTTTTTTTTAATACAAAGAATAAATTTTAATCAATTATATCTTTTCCGTTTTCTTCAATGACTTTTACCATTGTTTAGCAGCTTCATGCTGCTGCGTTCATAATAATTTTGGTCCTTATCATCAAAAAACTGAACCGAGTGCGAGTTAAGGTCTTCATCATTTGTGAATTTTTTTTTACTAGTCAAAGAGTTTTGCAAACTTCTAAATAAATAATAATTAGATGGTGCCAGGTTAGTGCTATATTGGGGTGCGACATCACTTCCCAACCAAACTCCCATTTTCCACTAGTTACTAAAAATAAGTGAGGCTTTGCCTTATCATGATGGAACAGAATTCCTTTTCGATTTTCCAATTCTGACCATTTTTTTTATTGCTTCATCCAGTTTTATTATTTGTTGACAGTAGATATCTAAATTGATCGCTTGGCATCTTGGAAGCAGCTCAAAATACACAACTCCTTTGAAGTTCCACCAAATTGACAGCATGACTTTTTTTGAATGCAATCCAAATTTAGATGTGGTTTATGCTGGTTTATCACGCTTCGGCCATGATCGTTTTCTAATAATGTTAATATAAATAACCCATTTTTCGCCACCAGTGACGATCCTTTCCAAAAAAAGGGTCGATTTCATTGCGCGTGAGATGCATATGGCAAATATTGACTCATTGTGTTAAGAGAATCTCTTTCAATTCATGCAAAACCCAAATATCGAGCTTCTTAGCAAGTCAAAGACATTTTAAGTGATTTTCAATTGTTTTGCGTTACATTTAACCTCTCTAAAATCTCTTGAACAGTTATTTGACGATTCTCTTTAATTATGGTTTTGATTTGATTCTCATCAATTTCAGTAGGTCGATCAGAATGTTGGTAACCTTTGAATGGGAAATCTCCAGAATTGAATTTTTTTAAACCAGTTCTGACACGTACGCTCTGTTATGGAATGAACATCATAAATACCACATATCAATTTGTGAGCCTACCGAAATAAAAAAATAAAATATGCAGAAAATGTCCGCTTCTACACTACATGTGAAAACTACGCACAAGTTGCTTCTAAAATAACCTAAATGTGACTGACGCTCTCTATGTGTGACAACCAAAAATACTTTCTTGTCAATCCAATAACTTACCTATAGAGCCAGAAATATACTTGTTCCCACTGAAACTTCGCAATTGTTTCATCTTTTCTGGTTTTGGAACAATACAATTAATACTTTGGATCCCATAATATTAAAAACTGTTCGTATGGGTTCAATGGAGCCGAACACTTTTCATGCAACTTTTCTGTATTCGCGACAGTGTTCTTTTATCGAGCAAGAACTAAATGAAAACAATGTTATTTAAGAATAGACATCAATCTGGTTCGTTTCGTATGTGATCAAGTTATTTGCGAGTAATATATGCAATGAGAGGTTGCGAAAGCTTAGTTTTAATGTATGTAGCTGCTCACCGCAAGGGGACCTTGACACGACTTAAAATAAGTGAAAAAATTGAAGTTAAAAGTACATTTAAATTGTTTTGTCAGTTTTGGACATCAAAGTCACAAACAAATAACATAAAATCAAAAAGGAGAAAAGAACTTTTTATTAATAATTCTCCCTAAGACTTTTGAATGTTTAATAAATAATATTTTATTATATATACTTCTTTATTAATGAAAATGTTTATTGAACAGCGACACAAAATCAAAACTTTCACAACCTCTCATTGCATATGTTATCTGCAAATGATTTGATCACATACTGCACGATTGATTGATGCCAGTTTTTAAATAACATTGTTTTCATTTAGTTCTTACTTGATAAAAAAAGACTGTTGTGAAAGAGAGAACTTACATGAAAGGTGTTTGGCCCTAATCAACTCATACGACCAGTTTTTATTATTATGAGATCCAAAGTATTAATTGTATTGTTCTAAAACCAACAAAGATGAAACAGTTGCGAAGTTTCACTAGGAACAAGTATAATTCTGGCTCTATAGCTTCGTTATTGGGTTGACAAGAAAGTATTTTTGGTTGTCACATATAGAGAGCGCCAATATTTTTGAAGCGACTTGTGCGTAATTTTACACGGAGTGTAGAAACATTTTCCGCATATTTTACTTTTTTATTCCTGTAGGCTCACAAAGAGATATGCGAAATTTATGATGTTGATTGCATAACAGAGCGCAAGTGTCAAAATTGATTTAAAAAATTCCGTTCTTGAGATTTTTCACTCAAAGATGACCAACGTTCCGATCAACCGACTAAAATTGATGATGATCAAATCAAAACCATAATTAAACAGAATCGTCGTATAACCATTCAAAAGATTTCAGAGAGATTAAAAGTAACACACAATAATTGAAAATCACTTAAAAAGTCTTAGACCCGCTAAGAAGCTCGATATTTGGGTTCTGCATGAATTAAAAGAGATTCATTTAACGAAACGAATCTGTATTTGCCATATGAATCTCACGCATAATGAAACCGAAATTTTTTTGATAAGAATCGCCACTGATGATGGAAAATGGACCATCTACATTAACATAATTTGAAAACGATCATGGTCCAAGCGTAATGAATCAGCACAAACCACATCTAAAGTTGAATTGCATTCAAAAAAAGTAATGCTGTGAATTTGGCGGAACTACAAAAGTGTATATTTAAAGCTGCTTCCAAGAGGCCGGGCGATCAATTTAGATAAGATTGAATTGCGGCCACAACACTTATTCTTTATTCAGCTTAAACTGTAGTGTCGATTACTAAAAAGTGTAGATTTTGTTAACTTGCGTAATGAATTAGTCTTTTCTAAACAAGATTTTTATTGTCTTTTGTGAACCAAAATATCGGTTGAGTCCATATTCACTAAAAAAATGGTTATCATAACCAAATTTTATTAAACATATCCATGTTATTTTTAAGAGTGAAATAATAAATAATGACATTTTTGATCCGAAGCTTACTTTCTGATCTATTCTGCTTTTTCGTTGAAAAGCTTGATTTTCTCACACAAATTGTTAAACAAAAAGGCACATGCGAAAAAAATATTTGTATTTTTCATGATATTTAGGACCTATTCTACAAAAAAAAAAACAGCCTCTCCCTAATTTTTTATGTTTCTGAAGAGTTTCGGCTTATCTCATCTACAGTACGATGGTTTCTCAAAGAAAGAAGTGCAATGAAAACACCGAAAAGAAACTAATAATATTAACCACTGCTACAACACCCCAACATATTGCGTGTCCGAGACGCACTTTACCGGTTTTTATCTCTATGACATTTATTATTGGTTGTCTGTTCTAACCGCATCATATTGCTGTTGAAATGGCAGAGGTGAAATAAATTATGGTAACTCTATAAAACATAATTTTGTTCTTATGATTAGGGTAGCGTCCCACTGGTCAGCATTCTCTTTTCTGACCTGACAAGAATTTTATTTGCATAAATCATATTTTCCCGAGTAAAACCAGATTGTCGGTTATTGAATCGATTGCGCGTTTCATTTGTAACAAATTCATTTCGCATTTGGAGTTTTGATTTATTCGACAATTGAAAGAGGAATATAAAGTTCAAAGAAACTATTCACTTTTCTACGTATTTCTCGGTTTATTAAAATTTAAGGACAAAATTTCTAATATTAAGCATATATTTAAACCTATATTATGTATTACTAAAATAGGTGTATTATAAGGGAACATAGTTTCGTACTGGTAAACTAGGCTCAAGATATTTATTAGTCCGGGAGCCCAGTAGGTTTTCGTAGCCGATGACGAGACAAGGCTCTACCAAAGTTTTTTATGTATATTTTGACACCCTGATTGCGAAGATCTATTGTGGATGCCCGAAAAATGACCAGGTAATTTGTTAAAAACAAAAAAATTGTTAATAATTTTAAAAAAATGTAAAATAATATTTTCGAATTCCGCAGCCAATTCTAAGTAAAATGTGTGTCTCGTCAGTTTCCCGTCCATCGCATAGTTTTTGAATATATATATATATATATATATATATATATATATATATATATATATATATATATATATATATATATATATATATATATAATCATTTGAAAAGTGGTATTTTCTGCCACTTTTCAACATGAATAACTTTTGACGAAATAAATATTTTCAAATTTTTCTCTCAGCAACTGATAGCTCGAGTCAAGAACTACAAGCTAGGACTCATTGCAATGTGAAAATGTAATATTGCGAGTGTATTTTATTTTTTATATTTTACAATGCACCGAAAAAACGCATAAATTTAATTTTATGTTTAAGACGATATTCAGTTTTTGATATTTCTTAACAGGATCGAATACTTAATATTTTTGTTTAAGTTAGGCTGGTGTAAATATGGCTCAAATTTCCTATATCCGTTCTGTCGTTAACAGTGTTTTTATTTTTTTAAATTTATATCTTTTCGTTTATCTGCAATTTTTGGTTATTCATATCTTTGTTTTTAATTATCGTACTGTTATAATTAAAGGTATGTTTTTGTCATGTCTACATATTTAGTTAAAATTTTGTTTTTTCTGCGTATAAGTGTGATATCTAAAAAATTTATTTTATTACTATTTTCTTTTTAGGACGAGATTTGTAATTTTTCGTTGAAACTGTTAAATTCTTGGAGAATTTTATTGATTTTGTGTCACAGCTGCTATGCAATCATCGAAAAACCGTTTGAAAAATTTTATATTAAAATTTAATCTTTCTAAAATTTTATAATAACCTAATAACATGAAACATAGAACATAAACAGCAAAAATATATAGCATTACCTTACACTAGTAAGCTGTCAGAAAAAATAAAAAAGCATGATGTTATCGTATGCAACAGGTCTCATAATAAATTAAATACTCTATTCACTAATTTAAAAAGTAAAACTCCTCTCATGAATAAATAAAATGTAGTATATTCGGTCCCTTGCACAAACTGTCCCGAAAAATATATAAAGATCTCTTGCCAACACCTAAAGAAAGAATCCCTCTAGAAAACCAGCGAGTGTACGAAATTCCTGCTTACAAAACATCAACCAGTACCACTTAGTAACGGGACTCAACGCAACCACAAACACTGGCAACAGGGCCGATGACGCCCAGCAGGTCTCGCAACCTGATGGGCCGGAACCATTCGGAAAACGAACGCGTCCGACGCGCACACGGTACCGACAGCACCGGAGTTGCAGGCGTCAGTTCGCTCGTAGACGCCATACACTGAGCTTTGAAAATGGTGAATGAGATTTCACCGAAACGTCAGCACACATATATATATATATATATATATATATATATATATATATATATATATATATATATGTATGTATGTATGTATGTAATCGAAGGTTTTCGGGCAGCCCGTGTATGTGTTGAGTCCCTCTCAGGACTGTAAGACAGCTGACGTTTCGGTGAAATCTCGTTCACCATTTTCAAAGCTCACTGTATGGCGTCTACGAGCGAACTGACGCCTGCGACTCCGGTGCTGTCGGTACCGTGTGCGCGTCGGACGCGTTCGTTTTCCGAATGGTTCGGGCCCATCAGGTTGCGAGACCTGCTGCGCGTCATCGGCCCATTTATATATATATATATATATATATATATATATATATATATATATATATATATATATATATATATATATATATATATATTCTTAACTGTACTGTATGGTAAAGAAAAATGAATTATCGGGTTTGCGGTCTGTAATCTATGTATATTCTATTTTTTAACTTACCTCTATATTTCCCCATTTATTTATGGCATCATCAGGAGGATACAGCTAAAAGACAATTTATCACAAAGTTACACAAAAAAAAATTCGACACACAAATTTAAAAACATTAAAAAAAAACAATAAATACAATGATGCTATTTAAACTGCTTACATCTAGAATTTATAGAACTGGCTAACATCCATTCTGTTTTAAAAATAAATTTACGAACGTTATTTTCACAATGAACACTAACAATTATCAACATTCTAACTACCATACCAATCAAAAGTATAATACGATTATTGCTATGAAAAGCCGAATCACCCATATTTCGGATGATGTATTTCTAAACGAAAATTTACATAAAATGTTTGATTTGTTTGTTAATAAGGGCTACCCAAAACGTATTTTAAAATCGTTAATTTATAATACTGGAAAGCTGGTCCTATAGATGATGGTGCACCATCACTCCCAGTAAAATTTAAAAAGCTGCCTAAATATGTATTTAAGCATGCGAAACAATTTAGCAACATAACAATAGCCAAGTATAACACAATAACTATTGGGAAAATATTTTCAAAAACAAAAGATAAAGTTCGGTTGTTACAGCATTGTAATGTGGTCTATAAAATACCTTGGGGGCAATGTGACAAATGTTGTACAGGACAAACAAAACACTATCCAAAACAATGTATTATTCAGCATAAAAGCGATAGCTGCATTGGTAAGGATTCTTGTGCTTTGATTAACCAGTTCCAGAGTAAGGATCATCGGTTTGATTATGAGAATGTGTCCATTATCGAACATGAGCCTTGGAAAGCGCTTATTTTTGGAAATTGTGCATATAAACAATAAAAACGGGGCAATTAAGTCCTGTTCTAATAAAGATTCACTCAATACCATTTATTGCAACATTTTAAAATAGTAATCTGCCCTTCTTGGGACATCTCTCATCTGCTACAGGTTGATTTGGGATAAATTAACAAGTAGTTGGTTCTAGTCAATTAATTATACCCAACACTGTATATTAGATATCAAATTAAATTCTTATCAGATGGTAAATTTTTCTTTTTTTTTTTTTATGCAGAATGTGAATCTAAAGTAAAGTTAAGATTATAATATGTTGATAATTGTTTGTGTTCATCGTGAAAGTAACTAAAATTTCTCCAATTCTAGTTAACTATGTGCTGGATGATCTGGTTAAGGATTGTCTCCAATATATGCATTTTCACATTCCATTTGTCAAGCGATGCGTAGATGACTTATTGTTTGCTGTACTTGCGGGTAGAGTTGAGATAGCTCTTGAACTCCTTTAATCCTCATATTTGATTCACAGTGTAGGAAGAAACTAATAATAGTATCCCATTTTTGAATATGTTAGTTAAACGTACGAATGACAACACTTTAAAAACTAAGTGGTATAGAAAACCATACTGTTCTAATAGGTTCATTAGTAACCATTCGTACCATCCTACAAGATCTAAAATCAATCTCATCTTAGGCATGAAAAATAGAACTGTCAAACTGACACACCCGAATTTTAGAACAGATGCAGTACGCCAACTTAATCGTATAATATTGGAGAATTCTTACCCTTAAAACCTTATTAAAAAAAATTTTTTTGCATACTCATTCTTTAGGTCCAGCCAACACTCTTTCAAATGTAACAAGTTCAGTTTTTCCACACACTACCTAATATAGAAAATATCAAAATAACTAGAAATATACTCTAAAAATTATTTTAATATCAAAAAACCGTTGCAGCTGAACGAGACGACCTGCATAGGGTATAAAGTTCCCTATTCCAACTGCCAATTAGTTTATATAGGCCAGATTTCCAGAAGCCTCAAAGACGGGCTCACTTCCCATCGTAGTGATATTAATAGAGGTTTGCCCTCTTGTGCTTTGGCTGAACATGCTTTTCATCAAGATCACATCTTTAATTGGGAAAGCACTGTGATTCTGGAAAGAGTTCCTTCATATCACAGAGGCTCTAGCTTGAAATGGTGCCTATTAACCAAGATAACAACACCATCAATAAAAAAAAGTGACACCGAGAGTCTGAGTGCCATTTACAGTTATATTTTAAAGTTTGAAATAAGAAAAGTATTTGAGCCTCATAGGTATCCCATCTCCAGATGAATAAGTTTTTCTATTAAATTTTCTTATTTGGCTGTTTCGTGGTTTTTAGAATTTGAACGAATTTTCACAATCCTATCATTATATGCCTCTAAATATAATTAAAAAGTGTTAATGCTGGGTTCTTTCCCCTGTTTTTCAAATATTTACTCGCAGGCTCCTCCCCTCTGCCGAGTGCGATATATTTGGTTCTTGTATGCTGGTTTTGAACTAGATACAAATCTAGACGAAATGAGACACATTTCAACAGCTCTAGAACGGAATGGTTTCTCACAATCAGACATAAAGAAAGCCATAAAAAAAGAAGAGAAAACCACAACAAAAACCAAAGACCCAGATTAAACAAGAAACAAAGCCATAATCCCATACATAAAAGGAATAACGGACAGAATCAGAAGAGTCTTAAGAAAACATGACATACAGCCCATATTTAAACCACAAAAAACAATAGCCAACATCCTAGGAAATCCCAAAGATAAAACCAACCTTGAAAATCATGGCGTTTACAGCATTCCATGTGCAGATTGCCAGCAAACATGTATAGAACAAACAAACAGGCGCATATCAGCAAGAATTCAGGAACACAAAAATAGCATCAAATGCAAACAAACAACCTCAGCTCTATTTCAACATCACCAAAAAACCGGACATACGGACATTGTGAAAAAGCGAAAAAAATAGCACCAGTACAGAACTACAAGGTACGCCTCATAAGAGAGGCTCTAGAAATCGAAAAAGCGGGACAACTGAATAAACGTGACGATGCAATACATATTCCAACAACATGGAAAACATTAATAAAAAATCAATAAACAAAACAACAAAGATCAACCAATACACCAACAACCAGCATACAAGAACCAAATATATCGCACTTGGCAGAGAGGAGGAGCCTGCGAAGCCGCTCGTCCAATCAGAAAGCGAGCCAGCTAAATAAAACTCGAAATTCATCAGAGGCCACCATCAATTCTCAGCGAGGAATGAAACTTGAAAATGCCAAATGAGATTTTGGCGAAACGTCTTGAAAACAATTTTTTGAACGAACGGATTGAAACCCGGAATAACCAAACCATTCAATCCACCATCTGTGAAAACATATATATATATATATATATATATATATATATATATATATATATATATATATATATATATATATATATATATATATATAGTTAATTAATTGTAACCATCTAATCATAAAATAAACATTACAATATCATAAGGAACTTCAGTTATAAACTAGTAGTGGTAGACAAAATAACTTTTTTTTTTTTTTTTTTTGTAATAATAAATCTTATAATATACAAAGGTAGGTACAAAAAATAATGTTAAATTATTTATAAAAACAGACTAAATAAAGTTGCTTAAAAGTTATCTATATCAATTTTTTTTGGTTTTAACATTTTTTATAACAGTAAATAAGGCCTTATTATGGCTATTTCACCAAGCCCACTTTTGGTAAAAGATTTATGGATAACATGGTGGGATATAGTCACAAACATCATTTCTGTAAAACCTTTCTATTCTGGTTAAGATCAAATCTACAATAAAAACGGAAGGGAATAATTCCATGGATCTTACAATTACTAGAACCACACATTACCATAGGTTTTCAATCTATCATAAACCATCCCATACAGACACTACAATATACAATTATTCATCACACCCGAGACAATATAAATTTGCAGCCTTCAATAGCATGATCCATAGACTGATTAACTTACCTTTATGAGAAGCCAACTTTAATAAAGAACTAAATACAATAAAAACAAATCGCAATCAACAAAGGATCTTCTGATACTCTTATAAAAGATTCATTAAACCAAAAACAACAAAAAGAAGCGCTCTGGACAGTTTATCAGTGCCGATTTTAAATATATCAGAATATTAATTCCGACTGAGAATGCGATCGCAATTAATGTAGGTAACGAATATAGGTCCATATAGAAAAACGCAGTTTTTATGGAATTGTTTGGGTTCTGAACTGCGCTCACTCTTTTGATGCTGTCTCTTTTTCACGATGCCCCCACCACAAGTATCTCTCTTTCACAATTCCTCCTCACCACAAGTTCCCCGTCTAGAAGATGAAGTGAAAGAAATGTTTACTATCTTATTACAATGTATTCATGGCTGAGTAGTCAGCCGCTTTAGCAACATTTTTCCATTGTATATGGCACAGAATCGAATCCCGTCTCATGCATTTTATTAGAGAAAATATTTGTTGCATATGACACTACGTATTTCCGCAGAAACAATAAAATTTCTATATTTAATTGAACCCTTTCAGTCAAGAATTTCTTCGATTTTCTTCTTTTCATTTTTAATTAGTTTCAGTTTAATCTAAATAAACTGGAAAAAAAAATCATATTAATTTTAATAACATATTTTTATGAAAATTAAAAAAAAAAATCTGTAAGTATCGAGATTCGAATTTACACTCACATCAGATGCAAAATATAATTTCCCAACACTCCTGACCTCTCGGCCAGGGGGACATTTAATATATATAGTTCATTTCTCACATTAGCTCATTTGGGAGAGGGGAACTTGGAGAAAGGTGTCTACGCCATCTGCTTTGTGGCTACCAGAACTAATCTTTGCAAACATTGTTAATCACTACTGGCAACGCTTTCTAACCAAGAACGATGCTTTTATATGGAATTGATAGTCATTGATATAGGTATTGCAGAAGTTCTAATTATCAGAATTTATGTTTTAATATATTTAAAACCCCAAATAATAAAATATTTTGATCAATGTGGTGTTGACGAGAGTGTCTGTTCGAATATCTACAGCTTACAAACCACATAAAACAATATATTAGAAGTTACAGCTTTTCCAAAAGTAATAAATGATTTCAGTTTTCAAAAACTTTTAGACAAGTGATGCTTCATCAGAAAATAGGAATGATGTTTCAATACCTAATTTTGAAGAACTTTGTAAAATACAAATGGGACTACTGTTTTTAGCAAATACACATATTTTATAGATTTTAAGCTCGGATTTTCACGGAAAATCAGATAAAAATTTAATGTCAGAAATTTAAATACGCACACTTTTTATTTTTCTCAAGCAGCTGTTTTCGTTTAGATGACATGCAGAATTGTTTGTTAAATTTGCAAAAGTTGTTTCTTTGACACCCTATTTACAGAAATAGTTACCATTTAAAACAATTCAGGGCCAGTTAAATATAATAAGCGATATTTTCTTAAAATCAATAGAAAAATTGTATATTGAGCGAGGCACTTGAAAAAATGGCTACATCTAAGGAAACAGATAAAAATATACAACGTTTCCAGCTCGTCAACAAATACGAGTAGTTAGATAGGCGCTTTTTCTTTAATTATAAAAAAAAGCTGAAAATTAAAGAATTCTATCATGTATTTTCTTTTCCAGGTTAAAATATGGTTTCAAAACCGTCGAACAAAATGGAAGAAAATCGATAACATATCAAATGCAGAAGCCGCAGAACACAAAAGCACCGGAACAAAGTCTGAAGATGGCCGTAGCAACCGAAACTACCAACGGTCTAGTGGCCACAGCCATAGTCAAAGTTCAAATTCTAGTATCGAGAGCGATTCGAAGGGCTCAGCAACATCAACTGTTATAGTTGAACCTCCTGTTCAGCAAACGTTCAAAGATATTTTACAAAATCATACTAGTGCACCTGCGCCAGCACCTGTGCCACTTTCTTTAATTACTTCGACGACTGATGAACATTTTCAGATGCAGATTGATGATGCCAAAGATGTACTTTTAAATTTAAGTTTTGATGGAGCTGAAGCAACACAAACTGTTATTTAATTTTATGTGAATTAGACCAGTCATTATTTCAATTAAGTTTTCATCTTTGAAAAGTTTTGACGTGGGGTGGTTGATTAGTAAGCTAAGATGACTAACTACATTTAAAAATAGTTTAATCTTCGCTAGACTTAATTTATAGATATAAATTATCCTAATCAGATATTCTTTTCTATACTACTTATATTGCTTTCTTCTCGATTTGACTAGTATTTCTGCGCTTGTGACGTCAGTAGCAAGTAAATTAAATGTACCAAAACAAACGTCAGTTCAGCATCATTTAAAGTAATTATAGTAAGTATTTCACCAAACATATCTGTTATTACCTAATAATTTCTTTTTCATCGAAACCTGTGGTGTACAGCCAGACCATTTGAAGAAATAATCTCCGTTTGCAATAGAACCACACACCTAGGAACCATCGTGCTGGATTTGTCATGCCTTTGATAACATCTGGCATATGTGTTGGGTTATTCTCCCCATATCACAAGACTAGTCTTTTCCTTTCTCTCTGGCAGAACATTCACAGTTAAAGTGGAAGCTACTACATGTTCAAGAAGAATAATGGCAGCAGGGGTACCACAGGGCTCATTGCTCAGCCCCCACCTATTCAACATTGCTGAAATCCCCAAAAACAACCTGATCGGCCTCTTGCTGTACGCCGATGATACAGCCATCACCTCGACACATTGCAATACCAGCTACATCATATTTAGGCTGAAAAGACATCTAGACAGCTTAGAAACCTAAATGAATCATTGGAATGTTCAAGTAAACCCGGAGAAATGCAAATCCATCCAGTTTACCAAATCCAGAAAAATGCTACATGGACCCATTACCGGTAATCTGTAATCAGTAAATCCAATGGCCGTTCAACTTGAAATGCCTAGGACTGGTTTACGACACATCTTCAAAACGCGGAGGATCCGTCTGCAGGCTCAGCAGAACAAGGTCCTCCGCATGGCCTTAGATGCCTCATGGTTCCTAAGTAACACCCAACTGCATCGGGATCTCCAACTACCTACACTCCTGGAGATCTCACGAGACAGAGCCATCAAGTTCTGTTAATCCACCACCACACGCACGAAGAGCGTTCACACCAAGCCAATTTGGTAGGGGCCTATAGCCACTACCAAGGGATCCACTCCCATGACTTCTCCAGCCAGAGAGGAAGGAGACCTACTAGAATTAATTTAATATGTTTTAAATATTAAATTGTAATTATGAAATATTAAAATTGTAAAAATATTCGACAGGTATGATGATGATGAAGAGTTGCCAGCTGTTCTTTTTTTAAAGATGACAACAACTGTAAATTACTTTAGATAGATGGCAGTGCCCAATTATTTTGGAAAAAAAGATAAATAAAGTTGTTTTGATTCTTGTGTACAAGGGTTAACAATATTTAATTTTATACGATTTCCATATGTTTCTTTTCTTATATTTTTCTCTTCTTTCTGCTTCTGTTTGTGAGATTTTAGAAAATTTTTTCAAATTACTTATTGCATAAAAACTAAGTATTAACAAAAAAAAACGAAGTCAATTATTGACGTATTTGTCACATCATTTTGATTCCTTTTTTAACGTACAAAAATGTTTTCCATCCCATGTATGTTGAAATATTGCATCAGATCGAAACATCAATCAGAACTGTGAATTTCAAGTAGATGTAACTGCAGTAGGTCGGTTCGATCTAATCCGAATCCTACTTTAGAAACAAGATCAATGTAACTTTGTTTTTCGTAACTATAAATGACGTTAAACTGACATTAGTTTTTTTATAGAAGTATGAATACACTTAGTTTACCCATTATTAATTAGTGATGAGTTTGACTATGATAGTTGCATCTAACTATATTCCCTAATCAAAAGTACTAGTTGAAATCGAGAAAATGGTTTAAAATTGTTAGGTACTAGAGATACTACAGAAAATTTCAGCGGTTACTTAAATATTTTATTATTATTATTAGAAAAGATGCTCTACTCACATTCAAATCTACTGGATATCCACTATATATCTACACTGAGATATATTAGCTAGACAGCTTATGAATTTCTACTTGCATATTATCAATTGTCAATGTCAATGTCAAATTAGATTATTTGATTCTTTTTGGGATATTACTTCCATAAATTTTTGGAACATTGTATATATATATATATATATATATATATATATATATATATATATATATATATATATATATATATTATCACTTACAGTACGTAGATAATGTATTTTATATTTTTATTGTTATATAATAAATATAATCTCTATATAAAGTTAATTTATCTTGAATAAAAGCCACAGGATTATATCTAATTAAGACATATAACAAAATTGTTAAATCAACAGGCGGAATATATTTTTTATATAATAACAAATATGTAAGTGAAGATCCTTTTGATATGTGGATATTCAGTCCAGTTTTTCTAATTACCTAGACATGGTTTCTTATACTTTTAGAAATAATGTAACTGCGCCCCATTATGTCAATATTCAAATCAAGATGAAAAACTTATAGGTATTTAAATGACTGTCTTGTGTGTGCATTTTCTACATTTTATTTTAGAAATATAAGAAAAAATCTCCTAAAATTGCTGTGAATAAATTTAAACAATGTGCTTAAACATAATTGTACTATGTTGTAGCAAAATAAATGGCAAACAATTTTATTGTAAATAGTTATGTATGTTAAACTTTAGGTGTCTAGATCGAAACAGGGTGTAGATAGGTGTATATTTATATTTTGCCCAAGTCCCATTATTTGTTACATTGACGCTGAGCGCGAAAAAATTTCTTTGAATCCGTTTAATTTTTGAAAAACCTCTTAAAGAAAATATTTTTCTTGACGAGAAGAAATACAGATCGATCACAAAGAAAAGTAATACACCGATGTTACGCGACTTCCGCGTACTAGATACTAAAATTAATTGAAAGAACTTCATGATTTCAATATAAGTCTTTTACGTTGTAAAATGTTTGCCAAACAAATCATCAGTCTTATCTATAAAATCAGTAAAAAACTAGTATTGATTTAAAAAAAAAATCGTGAGAAAATTTCATTTTAGCCATGCACTGGAAACAT
The DNA here is from genome assembly GCA_034092305.1 of Diaprepes abbreviatus. Lineage (NCBI taxonomy): Eukaryota > Metazoa > Arthropoda > Insecta > Coleoptera > Curculionidae > Diaprepes > Diaprepes abbreviatus. Next base: position 18,614,873 of record JASJET010000031.1, read on the forward strand.
AACCTCACTAAATCTTAACTACAATTGTGAATTTTGTTTGGTTTGTTTTAAGGGTTATTTTTTATTCATATCGATACTGATATCAATTAACTTACTTTTCTAAAGCTAGAATCAGTTAAAATGACTCAGGACTCAAAATTCGCTAATATTTATTTTATTTATTTTTATTTACAAATTATTTTTGAGCTTAACGACTTTAAAATTTGATAACCATCATTTCGATTTGGTCATCACTGACAGTTTCTTAATTACAATTTGAACAATATATCGTAAGATCAATTTAATATACTAAAAAGGCAGATATATCATCTAGTTATACTTATAAAAACAATAAGTAATTTGTACAACACAGATATAAAAATTACATTTTTTCTTTTGAGATACTGGCTCATCTAAATCGCATCTAGACATCACATTTAAAACGAAATAGCTGTCATATATCCGTCATAGCTTTCTTAGATCCAAAAACGCTTAATTTAAAACATTTCATACCTATACCAGGAGCCAATAATTTTGGGAAAGTGGATAACCTTTGTTATGCGATGCGCTATTAAGATGACTCATCCCATTTAAGTATAGACCAGTAATAGGCAAAAAATTAATAATTAACCGTTAATCAATTACTGAAAAATTATTAATCAGCAAATCGAAATTATCAATTACTCACTCCATAAAATAACAATTTCGAAGCTAAAATTATCAAATAATTACGTAATTGGAAAAATCCCTAAAATTATCAATTATTAAAGTAATTGGTAATTTTGTCCCTACAATTATTATTTAACGAAGTAATTCATAATTTCATTTTGAAATTATCAGTTGATGAAGTATATACATTTTCAGAATAATTGAAAATTTCATTTTTCAGAGTAATTAAAAAATGAATTTTTAAAATTATTGAAGTGGCATTTTTCTCTGCATTAAATTATAAATAATTTAATGACGCAAGTAATTCAGCATCATATAAAATAGCATATAGCAAGCAGTGTCATTTTATTTTTTATTATTTATTATTTATTTTAGCTTGAACAAAAAAATGTTACAACGATTTTAAATACGTTGTCGTTACAGTTTTGCCCTTAGAATCAAATGATGCAATTGACAAATTTTTCTTACTATTAATTTTCCATTAATTTATTTAAAAAGTTGAAGTGTCTCCAGAGGAAATACATTTTTTTGTTTATTTCTGATAAATTACCAATTAATAATACAATAATTTAGAAAAAAATTATTAATTACTTTTGTAATAGGTAAAGTGAAAAATGAAATTTTCAAATGCTCTGGTAATGGATAATTTTATTTCTAAAATTATTAATTACTGCTGCCAATGATAATTTCAAAAATTACATTATCAATTACTTCGTTAAGTAAAATTTGTATGAATAAAATTATCAATTACTTTATTAATTGATAATTTTCGAAATTAAATTACCAATTACGTCATTAAATGGCAATATTATTCTCAAAATTATCAGTTGATAGAGTAATTGATAATTCTATTTTCTGAATAAATGATTATTTATTGACTGATATTCCGATATTAGAGGCCGCCATGGAAGCAGTAGGAAAGAGATAGGTAAATGTCAATACAATCAATAGAACACCTTGGTTTACGCTGAAAGTAAAGGAACTAGCTAAGCAAAAGAAAAATACATACGTTCAATATATACGAAATAAAACGCCTGAAAACTGGAACAACTACCGGAGGGAACGGAACGAGGTAAACGCAAGAATAAAAGAACTAAAAGAAAACTATTGGGAAAGGTTCACAAAAGGGATGGGAAAAATATGGGGAATGTTAAGAAGAAACAAGCTTGAAGTCAAAGATACCGTGAGAACTAATAAAATCACATTAGAGCAGTAGGAAACATACTTTAAAAATCTATATAAGGAAGAGGAGAACATGGAACAGGTACAAAATGAATATGAGGAGGACAATAGCATAGAACTAGCAAATGACAAGATAGAAAACACCTTAAAGTCCCTTAAGAATAGAAAAAGCCCTGGACAAGACGAGATCACTAATGAGATGCTTAAATACGGAGGGAAAAAGCTATGGAATGAAATATTAACCCTATTCAAGAATATCATAGAAGAACAAAAAACACCTAATGAATGGAAGAATAGTGTAACAATACCAATTTTTAAAAAAGGATAGAAGACGCACACAGAAAACTATCGAGGAATAACACTGCTTGATGACATTCTCAAAGCATTCACAAAAACTATACTGGAAGAAATCACCAAAATCATAAGTATACCAAAGGAACAACAAGGTTTCAGAAAGATCATATCCACTATTGACACAATATTCATTGTCGAACAAATAAGTGAAAAATCCCTAGAATTCAATAAACCTGCGTACACGTGATTCGTCGATATGACCATGGCTTTGGACAGAGTACGCTTAAAGGACGTCTTAGAAATAATGAGAACAAAAGGTCTAAAGCATAGGCTAATTGACCTAATATACGATATTAACTTTCAGTGCATAACAAAAATCAAAGTAAGAGAGCAAACAATGAAAGCGGCTAGAATTTCGGGACGCCTAAAAGAAATTGTCTGGAAGAACAAATACCTTAATACCGAAAGCAAAACTAATATATATAAAACGGCTCTAAGACCCATCATAACATACGCGGCAGAAACAAGACCAGATACAGGCAGAATCCTACAAATGATGAGAACAGTCGAAATGAAAATATCAGACAACATGCGGAATATAGGACATAGGAAGGTGGGTTAAACAAAGGCGCAGATTCTGAAACAAACATATAGGGAGAATGGAGGACAGTAGACTCGTTAAAAGCGCAAAAATGAATAATCCAGTAGGAAAAAGATTACAGGGAAGACCACCAAAACGATGGCGAGAATGCTGGACCTCATCTTCCGGGGAAGACGTGATGGCAATGAACAGGCAATACCCTACTAGCATGGTTAACTGTGTTAGAAAGACGAAGAAGAAGAAGAAGAAGTATTGGGGGGTTTGCGGAGATGTAAATTACGAATTTAAAGTTATTTTTGAAAAGTTTCTTATGGCGGACTCGATTTTGCACTTGTTTTTATCCAAAATTGATACTGGAAGGTTTTCAAGTTTTAAGAATGTTAAATATTTTCTTTTAATTCGATCTGCCATTCTAATGTGGAAAATTTTACGTTTTTCATATTGATATTAGCGTGTTTTTAGAGTCGCAGATAACGAATCTAAACTTAATTTCCTAAAATGAAATATGGCAGATAAAATTTGAAGGACTAAAGTTTTACATTTTTCGGGTTCTGTCCAAAATTGATATTTAGAAGTTCTTTGGAACATAGATTACAATTTTAAAATTATTTTTTTCTGGATTGTTCCAAAATTGGGAATAGGGTTTTAAGATCCGTACATTACGAATCTAAAAATAATTGCTTCAAATTCAATATGCTAACTACATAATTTACATGTCTCAAGTTCTTTCAAATCGGTATTGAGGGTTTTTGAGGCGTTGATTTCGAATATAAAATTAACTTCTTAAAGTTTCTGATAGCGGATATACTATGACGGATTAAATTTTTGTCTAGTCCAATTTCATTCAAAACTAGTATTTGGAGAATTCTCAGAATCAGTAATTTTTTTTGTTCAATTTGTTGTTGTTTAAAACAAGTTTGGCTAAAATTGGTAGTTTGCGAGGTACACTACACATTTTGCTCAGTACTTGATTCCAATATTTATAGATATCGCAACGAGTTTAAAACTAAAAATCAAAAAATAAATTTAAGAGAAAAATTAACCACCTTCTTAAAACCCACAAAAACGAAAAATAACAATATAAAACCTTATGTGGATTTGAAATTTTTGAAGTCTGCGTTAAAGTATTATTAAATGAAACAAATATCTACCAACACGAGGTATAAATAACCTATAGTAATCACAAAAAAAGTCATTTATAAAGTCTTTCGCATTTTATTTTTTAAAGCAGTAATTTAACGCCGACTCAAAAAATTTTAATTCCATATAAAATTTCATATTTTTTTCGCATTTTGGCGCTTTTTTGAAGGCGGTTCAATTTTTTATAAAAAATTTAGGACTTAAATATTTATGTACTCCGCTTAAATTGAAAATCAAATTTTCAGTCGTAAATTTTTACCTTCAAATATTAATCGCTTGTGAAATATTTCGGTGATAAGTGAAATTTTGAAATGATTACATCCTATACAAAAAACAAGGAATTTGTTGGGATAAAGAGGAATCAATAACTGGTTTTAATTGATCATGTAATTCTGTTGGTACTATTTATCGAAGTTTAGATTTCAGTTAAAGGTCAATATAACAAGCTCACTTGGACAAGTAAATAAATTTTAATATTGCCATTTATTTTGACTTATCCAATATTTATAATTGTAGGTTCAAATATCTAAATGTCAAATAATTATACTGAATATTGCTATAGGGACCCTGCGGAAATAATACAAAGTTAGCATTATATTTTCAAAATTTAAAGTAATTTATAACTATTGAAAACGTTTCCTAGATAGGTATTTTTCCCTACATAGATAATCATCAATATAAACATCACCGAGTAAATATTCGAAATTTTAGTTCGGATTAAATACAAGCTGAAGTTTGTGTTTGGAAGTTTTACATTTCTGATGATTACATTTTAGTATATATGATAGTATACGTAGAAAAATACTACTAAGGAAAATTATTTTTATTTTTTAATAACTTAAAAATTGCAACATCTGAAGCGATGAAGGATGTTTAAAAACATTTTTACGAGAATAATAAAAGCACATGTTTGCAAAATATTTCAATTGATTCTAAAATATATTTTAAACTAAAGAATATTTTATTTTATTAGACGAGTAAATAAAAACAAAACATAAAGAAATCGTTTTTTAACTTAATTACTTAATTAGGCCAGTCAAATTAAATTTGTAAAAAAATTTAGTGTTTCTAGATATCGCCGACTGTAGAATGTTCAGAAAGATAGGGTAATTCATGCTTTCTTAGGCTTTTATTTTTTTTGTGCAAAAATTTTTTTTGAGTTGTAGAAAAAAGCTATTGCTTTTTAGAAAAAAAGTTGCGCGCCTTTAAAATACCTATAAAATAAAAAAAACATCAAAATCGGATTATTTGTTTATTAGTTCATCATAATATTTATTATCATCTTCTTCAACATCATTTTCATCGTCGTTTCCAGTAATATGGCAATAATCTTCAATCACATTGGATTGTGAATTCTTGGTGGCCATAACTGGATTCACTTACAACGTTATCGTCAGAGATCAAATTTTCAGACATATCGTTATTTACATCAATTTCTTCGGCATTGGAACAGGCTTCGCCATTACAAGTGGAACAAAACAATGAAGAACCTAAGCCTTTTTGCCGATAAATGCAAACCTTTGTTTTACAACCTTCTTTACATTTGCAACTTATGTGTTTCAATAATTCTTGCTGAATTAAGTCATCGATTATATAAATAGGTTGCACCATGTCGGTATATCAATGTCAATGAATTTTCGCGATTTCAAATACACTAAGTGTGTTAAAAATATCGTTAATCGATTAATTACTTATTATGCATACAATATTTGAAAATACAATAATTTGTTTATTGCTAGGCTTAAAAATAATGTAATGGAATATGTATGTACCACAAATAAAAAAAAATGAAGATTTTACTACCAATATTCGCCGAAATACTCCAAATGTTTCCGGCAAAACGAATTTGAAACATCAGAATCTCGTTTTCGACCGCGCGCTGCGAGCATCCCCACCACCGCACCTACACTAAATCTTGGAAAAGCTGCAACTTGAAACTATTGTCACATCGGCAATTTTCAAATAATCGAGTCGAAAATTTTCGCATACGATAGTTTAAGCAATGCTCTGTAAATCCCTACTAAAATGTTTCCTTAATGTTAATTAGCAACGCCGCAAGGATTTAAAAAAAAAATCTCGGCTTCTATTGGTCGTAGACTTTTTTCTTTTTAAAAAATTCGCCCAAAAATATCAGCCGTCACGTCCAGTTATCGGGGTTTCGGTATCGTTATTTATCAAAGCTTTATTCGATTTGTTTATATCGAAAAAATGAACGCTAACTTTGTTAATGAATCTCAAAAATTTAAAATCAATACTTTATTTCGTTCTTTTTCGATATTTCTAAAATAAGCCTCGAAATTTCATTTGCACACCCACAGATCGCCGTAGGATTCCCGATCGCTAAGAATAAACAATTAAATACAACCCCAAAAGGCATAAACATGTTCACTGTGCAAAAAACTATTGAATATTTTTACTGGAAATTTTTCATGCTTATTTTATGCTACAAGAGGTTCTTTTGTTCCAGTATGCAGTATGTAATATGTTTTTCTATTGTTTGTTAACCATCGAGAAAACAGCCATTTTAGCATGTTTTTTTTTCCAATAATTGATGAACAGATAATCTGATTTTGATATTCTTTTTTTCTATTGTGTAGGTATTTTTAAGGCGCACAACTTTTTTTTGGAACTTATTTCCTAAACAGCAATTTTTTTTCTACATCTGAAAAAACTATTTTTCACACCTTAATTGTTTAATATAAATTTTTGTTAAAAAAAAATTGAAGCCTAAGGAACCATGAATCACCACCATTATTCTAAACATCCTCCTATCGGCTGATATCTAGAAACACTAAATGTCAAAATCACCTCATTTCGAGAGTAATGCGACTGACCCAAATAAGCATATAGATATGTATTTTCTTTTAGATTCTTCAAAATAAATGTAGATTTACTAGAGATTGTTTGCTGCCATTTGTGTACTTATCTTTTTTTAAAATCAGTTTTTAAGGTATTTCTTACCGAATTAGGTGGTAGAACAGACATCTACTTCCTGTGGATCAGATAAACTCAATGTCGCCCTTTAAAAGTAAATTTTTTGTTGTATCAACTTTTTGTTTATTAATGAAAGACCTACATTATTGTATATTTATCCACAAACTTCGCACTCCATCCAGGGAACATTCACTCATCCCAGACATCATAAGCATGGAGTTCTGTGGGGGCACTTTTTATGTTGTCGAGCCCTAGGTGACCTTATGGTCCGCGACATTTCCCATGAACTTCCAAACAGTTTTAGCGGTCGCAAATAGCATTGCCTTTTGATTTTGAATAGCTAATAAGAAGCGTTCAATTTCTGGAAAGATTTGACCTGGCGTCAACCAATAGGTCGATGCTAATTTGTCGACATTTTCCTGTTTTACCTCATTTGAGTATCGTCCATGAAAGAGCTTCTGCAGCGAAGCTGAAAGCTTTTCTTGGTCTAGTTGGTGATAAGAAATCGATTCAGATTTCCTCAGCCGTAGCGGTATTGAATTGCCTGCCTCACATATTGTTCGGTGTAGTTTCTGCTGACCCATACAAATATTAACGGAAGTTTGTTATTTGTAAGTCCGAATGTTTTCAATATATACCAGTCCTCTTCATCATATCTTGGAACCATTCTTCGTTCAATGACATAACGGGTATGATGTTTGTTAATCCTTGCCAAGACGGACTTCAAAAATTGTAATGTCATATAAAAATTTATATTGCTATTTTTCGTTTTTTAGCACTTTTTTAGAAACAGGTTCTATTTTTTTTTATGGAACGTAAAACGCACGTTATTGATCTTGTATAGAACATGATTCTATACAGAACCTCAACAAAATACCTAAAATATTAGAAACTTTACGAATCCCTGCAACGCATATTTTGGGTACTGACTTGCGTCCCACTTTTCCATAATTTAATAAGATTTAAAATCTTTCACCTTTGCTGCAATCCCAGCATTGAATCGAATTTGGGATACTACATTTTACTCATTTGAGAGGTTTATTAAGCAGAAATTATCAACATCCGAGATTTATTGAAATATTGTTTGCAACTTATTTTAAAACTAAAAATCAAGTTCAGTCGATTAAAAAGAAGCATAATTTGTACAACAGCCAAAATTTACATTATTTCCTAAAAATACTTTGAAAGCTAATCTTTACACAGAATTTTAATACTACAATTTAATTTATATTATGTCATGATAGATGGCGTCCCAAATAATCGGCGTTAAAATAATTACAACAAATTTTGAAAATAAATGCTAACTTCACTTATCCTTGTCCTGCACACATACATATATAACAAAGGACTTTCTCTATTTTTCCTAGAAGTGACATGGATTTAGAAAAAAAATGTGTTAAAAACACGGAAGTACAATTTCGTTAGTTGCACATTCTAAATTAGATACATATTTTTAATAAGACTTTAGACAACCTGAGACTTTATATTTTACGAACAAATCTTTATTGTATAATAATGAGTTGATGCTATTTTCGAAGGTAAATGGTAAAAATAAACTATTAAGAAATATCTAAGACCTAGATAGTGTTTAGCTTTAGTTAATTGTAAAACAAATACAATAATTTTCAAAAATCTGAGTACACCGAATTTTAATAATAAACATCTTATTATTTATTAAAAAAAAAATAAAATTTCGAATACAAATTGTATTATTAATATTTATGAATAAGTTTTGTTCTTTATGTCTTGTCGATGTCTCTGAACATCTCTTAAAAAATTTACGAAAAAAGAGCTTCATGTCCATTTATTTCTTTCCAGAAAATCAGTCCATAGGGCTCAAAATTTCGAGTTGTTATTAATCTTAAAACACAACAAGGACAAGTTTACTAAAAGAGTCTAAAAATTAACTGTACTTAGAACCTCAAAAACTAAACTATTTAAGCACATCAATTTTACATCATTAGCATAAAATAAGCTTTTTTGATGGTCCTTTTATTACTAAATACTATACAAGGTACCCTACTAGCACAACCTTTCCACTAAACAATCATCCATACAAGTAGATATATATCGTTTTGTATTATTACTTCGCTGCCTTTGCCGCGACATCGGCTTTACTCAGATGGATGATTGTGTAGTGGAAGGTTGGGTAAAATGTATTCATAATTTTATTTATTTAAATAAATATTATTTTTAAAACATAATTCTAATAGATACGGATTTTTCTAAATAAGATAAATTTCAGAAAAAGGCCTGAGACTTGCATATATTTATTTAAAACAAACATATTTGTTTTAAAAATGCTAAACCACTTTGTACAAAAGAACTTGATATTTCTGCCATTTACTTTTACTTGTAGAGTTCAATAAAACTATGCAACCAAAGTTAAAATATACTAGTTTATTTTTTTCTTAAACAAGGTAAAAGAAAAAAAACAATATTGAATTTTTGAACTATAAATATGCGATGTGAGTCAGATCTAATCGTACATAGCCTGGTGGCACATTCTACTTAATTGGGTAAATATATATGTGCTATGGAAAAGTTCTGTTAGACATCCATAATAAAGATACAATGTCTTTTACAAAATTTGACCAAATATTTCTTTATAGATATTTCTTAAATTATATATTATTATTATATTTAATGTTATAATAATTTCTGATTTGCAGGGCCGAAATAGAATAGGGGCCTATTTATTATTTGTTAAAAAAGTGAACGCTCTGTACAACTTCTTAAAGAATTTAATGACACGTTTTAAGACTTACATAGATGTCTAGAACGTTGACGAAATTTATTTGGATTCCGCACGTATTTCATCCTTTGTATAGCTATTAAATAAAAAAAAATCAGTTTATTATTTACGAAATTTATTTTAAATAAAATTAGTTTAATAAAGCTCAACCCACTTTTCAATAACGAAATTTTATTGTGTTTTAACTCTCTAGTAACTTACCTTCATACTATGAACCAGCGGGTAGCAACAAAATCCAAGAAATGTCATTTTCAGATATTTGAGTCAGTATTTAAGGCATTATTAAGAGATTATATTTGTAGACATTTAGTGTACATTTAAGAATATACCGATATAAGTTTTGTTTATGGTTTTTGGGAAGGTAACGGGCAAGCTGCAGCTCGAGAATATGGATGGAGGTTCACTGACAGAACATGTCCAAATTATCAAACATTTTCAAATGTATTTTCTTTTGCTCATGGACAGGGTCATTTACAGATACAAATTAATATCGATCAGCCTGTGAGACATCTAGTTCAAGAGGAAAAAGGCGTCATAAATTTAGCACAAGAAAATCCTAAATTATCCAAAAGAGCACATTTACAAAATACAAAACGAAGGCTTTTATCCTTACCATATCCAAGAGGTGCAGAGGTTTGAACCAGATGACTATACCAACCAGGTAAACTTTTGTCACAAAATTAGAAAACACTGAAGAGCTTTTCACGGAAATTAGTGGATTAATCAAGGTCATTTTACCAAAGATGATGTCAATACCTCTATAAGTTGTCATGTGTGGTTCCTAGAAAATCCAAATATTGTTCGCATTCGTAGCGTAGATTTTTCGTAAACGTTTGGGTGGATATAATTAATAATACATTGACTGGTCAACATTTTTTGAAGAAGGTTGGATGGAAATGAATATTTACTGTTTTTAGAAAACATTTTGCCCACTCTTGTCCTAAAGCAAATGTAAAGGCTATAGCGGGATAAGACAGTCAAATCTGACCACAAGCGATTCACTATGGCCTGTACCGCGTTCGATAACCAATGCCCAAAGATGCCTCTGTGCAAATTTTCAGCCTTCCATAGGCCCGATAACGATCTAAAGATGTTATGTTCACTTTTCTTTTACGGACGCAATTTTACATCAAAAAGCAATCCTTTTTTAGGTTAGGCTCGTAATTTTTGGACAACTTTAAAATAATGATTTTTTTTGTGTCTTTTTTTTTTCGTTCTTTCGAAAGCCGCTGATGAAATAATGATTTTTTGGTGGAACACACTAAAAAATTCAAAAACCCTTTTTTTACATTTTTATGAGTTATTTAGGACATCGCCTCAAATGTCAATAGCTAAATAGATGCCAGTATACTTAGTTATGCTCTAGGACTTATTTCCATGGAAAAACAGTCTTTGTGAATTGAGATTTACATCACTGAGAATCGCAACGCGCCTTAACATCAGGTTTTAGGAAAATTAATGTAGAATTTTTGCAAACACAGGAAATAAGTTGCATATCAATCAGTCATATTTTACTCTATTTAAATATACTTCTCAGATAATTACGACATGTTTTCGCCAAACTATTACAGATTACAGTGTATAAATGCTCAATATATAAGTGGATAACTTATAATGTTTAACGACAAAAATAAATGGTACCAAAGAAAGTCATATTTATGTCAAAAGAAGAAACATTTATGTAAACCCTTCACCATTTACACTACTGATGTGTATCGTACCGGACCATTTTTAAGTACTGAAAATGATGCAAGTATCATGAAGAAAGTGTTGGAAGTTCCTGATGGTATAAGAACTATCATGAAAACAGGTGATGTTTGTATTGTAGATAGACGGTTCAGGGACGTAGTATCTTATTTAGAAGAGTTAGTTCTTAAGGTCCTCATATCTGGCTTGAAAGGAAAGATACCAAACTTAAATACGGCTGAAACTAATCTATCTCGTTATGTTAGGAAATTAAGATGGGTAGTTGACGCCGTCCGTAGAATTCTTTCAAAATACATAAGCTTCTCCATCAACAGCTAGATAATAAACTTTTACCAAAGGCTGGTCTTTATTGTAAGATTGCGTGTTTTTTAAACAATCGCTTCGGAAAGCGTTTATATAGCAAGAAATGTTAAGATGAATTACAAGACGTAATCATAGAATGAATGTTGAAGTCCAATACAGACGATAATACCTTATCAAAAGAATTTAAGGTGGTCTAGACGAAGTACTACAACAATCAAATTAACATCTCAAGAAAACAGTGATTTTTCCAGAAATGACTGAAAGAGATCTTAAGATATTTTTTTCAGTTATCTGTCAGTTAGGTTAAGCCATATAAATAAAAAAAAACCTATAATTGTTACATTGAGTACTTGCCTGATTCGGTCGGCTACAGCGGTATTTTACGTCATGCCTACGATTGTGCTAATGGACTAAGAACTGTCTGCTCATGTTTTCACCTTACAGCATATGTTATCTTAGTAATCCTAGATATAAATCGAATATTATTAGACAACCTAAAATTCTTTCTGTCGTATTTTCTACCACGGATATTGATCCAGTAATAAAGGAAGAAGTCAAATCTGACCACAAGCGATTCACTATGGCCTGTACCGCGTTCGATAACCAATGCCCAAAGATGCCTCTGTGCAAATTTTCAGCCTTCCATAGGCCCGATAACGATCTAAAGATGTTATGTTCACTTTTCTTTTACGGACGCAATTTTACATCAAAAAGCAATCCTTTTTTAGGTTAGGCTCGTAATTTTTGGACAACTTCAAAATAATGATTTTTTTTGTGTCTTTTTTTTTTCGTTCTTTCGAAAGCCGCTGATGAAATAATGATTTTTTGGTGGAACACACTAAAAAATTCAAAAACCCTTTTTTTACATTTTTATGAGTTATTTAGGACATCGCCTCAAATGTCAATAGCTAAATAGATGCCAGTATACTTAGTTATGCTCTAGGACTTATTTCCATGGAAAAACAGTCTTTGTGAATTGAGATTTACATCACTGAGAATCGCAACGCGCCTTAACATCAGGTTTTAGGAAAATTAATGTAGAATTTTTGCAAACACAGGAAATAAGTTGCATATCAATCAGTCATATTTTACTCTATTTAAATATACTTCTCAGATAATTACGACATGTTTTCGCCAAACTATTACAGATTACAGTGTATAAATGCTCAATATATAAGTGGATAACTTATAATGTTTAACGACAAAAATAAATGGTACCAAAGAAAGTCATATTTATGTCAAAAGAAGAAACATTTATGTAAACCCTTCACCATTTACACTACTGATGTGTATCGTACCGGACCATTTTTAAGTACTGAAAATGATGCAAGTATCATGAAGAAAGTGTTGGAAGTTCCTGATGGTATAAGAACTATCATGAAAACAGGTGATGTTTGTATTGTAGATAGACGGTTCAGGGACGTAGTATCTTATTTAGAAGAGTTAGTTCTTAAGGTCCTCATATCTGGCTTGAAAGGAAAGATACCAAACTTAAATACGGCTGAAACTAATCTATCTCGTTATGTTAGGAAATTAAGATGGGTAGTTGACGCCGTCCGTAGAATTCTTTCAAAATACATAAGCTTCTCCATCAACAGCTAGATAATAAACTTTTACCAAAGGCTGGTCTTTATTGTAAGATTGCGTGTTTTTTAAACAATCGCTTCGGAAAGCGTTTATATAGCAAGAAATGTTAAGATGAATTACAAGACGTAATCATAGAATGAATGTTGAAGTCCAATACAGACGATAATACCTTATCAAAAGAATTTAAGGTGGTCTAGACGAAGTACTACAACAATCAAATTAACATCTCAAGAAAACAGTGATTTTTCCAGAAATGACTGAAAGAGATCTTAAGATATTTTTTTCAGTTATCTGTCAGTTAGGTTAAGCCATATAAATAAAAAAAAACCTATAATTGTTACATTGAGTACTTGCCTGATTCGGTCGGCTACAGCGGTATTTTACGTCATGCCTACGATTGTGCTAATGGACTAAGAACTGTCTGCTCATGTTTTCACCTTACAGCATATGTTATCTTAGTAATCCTAGATATAAATCGAATATTATTAGACAACCTAAAATTCTTTCTGTCGTATTTTCTACCACGGATATTGATCCAGTAATAAAGGAAGATACTGACAAAGATTTTCTTATAATATATATATATATATATATATATATATATATATATATATATATATATATATATATATATATATATATATATTGAAAGTATTTAACATTTCTACATGAAATTTTCCTACACCTGAAGCTTTTAAGGTGCGTTGCAATTCTCGATAACGTAAATCTCGATTCTCAACGACTGTTTTCCTTGGAAATGAGTCCTAGAGCAAAACTAAGTGTATTGGCATCTATTTAACTATTTGCATTTGAGGTTATGTCCAAAATAACTGATGAAAATGCCAAAAAAAAAACGGTTTTTTGAATTTTTGAGGATGTTTCACCAAAAAAATCGTTATTTCATGAGTGGCATTCGAAAGAACAAAAAAAAATAAACAAAAAAATGGGTACTTTAAAGTTGACTAAGAATATTGATCCTAACCTAAAAAAATGTTGAAAAATTAAAAAATTTGTTCTGGATTCAATTTTTGCTGGAAAAATCTGAAAAAAAAGGTATAGTTGTTTCCAACCAAAAAATACATCTCTGTGAATTTTTTCCGATTGTTTGGTGCAAAAGTGTGCTCGTAAAAAACTAAAGTCGAAAAAAGTGAACATCTTCAGATCGTTAAAGAGCCTATAGGCGGCCGAAAATTTGCACAGATGCATCTTTTAACATTAGTCATTGAACGCGCTACTGGCCGTAGTGAAGCGCTTGGCGGCAGATTTAACCATCATATCGCGCTATAGTCATTAAGAGGAATATATTTCTAACCCAGTGAAACCCCTCCACATTTCCAATACATGTATAGTCCCAGGGTAACTCTTCTGTGAACTTCTTCTTTTGGAGGTATATGAAAAATTTAGTTTATGAAGAAGAAATTGATACACGAGATCATTCATTTCAAGATTTGGAAAAGGCCGGATGTTTTAAAATTTAATTAAAGGAAGAAAATGCGAAGAAGTTAATGAAAATATTCTCAAATAATTTTTTACTGAAATTTTGTGTTTACCATTTGTATCTTACGTTAATGTTTTTTGTCCTTTTTGTTGAAATAACGGTTAGCTTGACTTCTTTTTATTTAGTGGTTAAATAGAAATTACTGTAAAAAAAATATAAGAAGAAATATTTTTTCTGAAAAAATTCATATTTACTTCTTAAAAGGAATAGGTACGGCCAGTGGTGTAACTAAGAGTATGTGCACCCCCCCCCCCCCCCCCCCCGAAGATTTTTGAATGCGTCCTACTATTTTGCACCCATCTTGATCTTTCGTATTTATTCTTTTAATCGAGGGACTTGAAGGCGCCCCCCACCCCCGCACGGCGGGTTCTGCGGGGTCGTTATTTACTCCACTGAGTGCGTCAACCAAATAAATTTCCTCAATCTTCTAGGCATTTATTTAAGTCGGCAAGCAAATCAGAAATTATTATAAAAGACAGGTTCATATATGGGCACTACAATATTTTGGCCAATTAGCAACCTAATACGACAAATACTTTAGAAAATATTTGTAAAGAAATATTAGGACAAATTTTGTAACATACTGTATGTTCATTATGGCTGGTAATAGAACTTCTCCATATCAGATAAATATTTATCCAATTAAGTAGGATACACCCCTAGGCTATGTACAATTAGATCTGTGTCACCCTGTATATACGGCGTGTTTCAAACTAAGTCGGCTAACTACTTTTTAGATGAAATTACATGCGCATATTTTCCATTTAAAGCAAATCGGTAATCAGAAAAACAATTAACGACATCATTTTAGAGATATTCGGTTAAATGTGCTTTTTTTAAATTGAACATCCTGTATATTATATGCGGAAGAAAAATCTAAGTGAATTTTGAACAAATGTAGTATGTACACCAAATTTGAAGAAGCTTGATTTGACAATGACAGTTATCCATTCGCAGCCAAGCTGAAAACATTTACGCGCATATCTGCGAATCCTGAAATTTTCTAGGGTTAATATATTAATAAATCTATATTTTATGAAAAATATTGATTCCGAGGAAATACTGAAAATAACCAGTAAAAAAATATGATACTATATGAGTAACATGAAAATTAGAAAAGCTTCGGGAAAATACCAAATAACTATGGAACTTATAAAATACGGAGGAAATCAACAATAAAATTAGAAGCAATTGTATTTAATAGTGCATGGAAAGAAACAAAATACCATTAACTTGGTTAAACACTTTAGTAATCCTTATATTTAAAAAAGAAAATAGATACAAATTAAAAAACTATAGACGTATTAGCCTATTTTGTACAAACTCTTTAGAAGGATTATAACACAACGTCTAACAAACAAGCTTGATAGTTATCAACATAGAGACCAAGCGAGTTTTTAAGGAAGATATATCACTCTATACTATCTAGAAAGAATGCTAATCCTAATCGAAAATGAAGACGAGTACACAACAGCAATATGGATTGCTATGGTAGACTAAGAAAAAACATTCAATTTAATATAATTATAGGCCGTTTTAAACGCCTTAAGCAATAACAAGGTAGCTGATCCATACACAAAAGTCCTACAATACATATATGCAAATGCTACATCACAAATAACAACACTATCGAAGACAGAGAAAGTAAAATTGTATCGAGGAGCGAAACTGAGATATTCGATATCTCCAAAACTCTTTACTTTGCCTCTAGAAAATCTGTTCATAACATCAAGATGGGAAGACGATAGCAAATATAATGAAGAACTAAATAAGATATTAACAGAACTAAATTTAAAAGAAGAAATCGGTATAAAGATAAACTTGAGAAAGACAAAATATATACCAAGTTACAAAAAATCGAAATAAAAAATAATTTAAAACCGGATCTAAAGAAAAGCCTAGTCTGGTCAGGATTCGGACGGCTACAAAACATTTTAAAACTAAAATATAAAATATATGGGACAGAAACTTGGGCACTAAATTAGAGTATAGTCAGTAAACTTCAGGTGGTGGCACACCAGGTAATAGAGAGAAGAATACTTAACATCAGGCTCCAAGATCGCATTCTTAATCATGAAATCAGACTAAGATCTAAAGCAACAGACGTCACTAAACGAATTTGTACACTTAGATGGAACTGGGCTGGTCATATAGAATGAATGAGGGCTAACAGATGGATAAGACGAATTATCGAATGGAGACCAAGATAGTCCGACGACCTCAAAAGAATAGCGGGGCATAACTGGATGCAGAGAACAAATGACAGGAATAAATGGATAAAATTAAGAGAGGTTTATACCTAACGCTGGATGGAGTGAGTTAATAATGAGGATGATGATGTTGATCTAGTTATTCATAAAGAACCAAAATAAAATGGCTTCTGAAAGTTAGACTTAAGGCTCATTTTGCAAGTTTTCAAATATTTTTTCAGGACACTTTCTAGTTTATTTTGTCTGAACGGCGATATTTGACATCTTAATCTGTTAATCACAATTTTTTCTATAACTTTCTTTTATGATACATAGATGACTGCTTATTACCATCACCATTCCGAATATATTCCACTTCTCAGGTCTCTATATACAATTGCAGTCAAAAATCCTGGGTTTTCAACGTAATCTGACTCATCCAAATCTTAATTCGTCTTTTTTCAAAGAATATTCTCTAAGAAGCATCCAGAATATATAAATAATCACACTCTCTATTTGTATTACACGCAAATTACTTAAAAAACATGAATTTTAAAACTTCTATCTGGATACCTTGAATAAGATCACATATCAGGTGCCCCGTTAAGGCTATCAACCGGCTGTATCTCGAGAAATATGGGTCACTGAGCTTATGGCCAAGATGAATTAAAAGAAATATTTTTAATTTCTAAATGTGTCGTAAAGGAACGTATCGTATTATATAAAATAGAAAAACAACAATTTCTCAAAAAAAAAGTCAAATCATGGCCCTTTATTGTTTTTGATATCTACTGCCAATGTTATGAAACTTTTGTTTCAAATTTTTGCCCTAACTTTTAAAATTAAGGAAGGGAATGCAAGAAATATTGTTCAAAAAATAGTATAACTCTTCACTGCCCTTATCTGATTTTATTGAACTTGATCATGTTTAGAATGTAATTTTTAGAAAAATAAATATAATTAAATAAAATATTTTTATGTTTCTAACTAGGCCGCAAAATGGCGCATTTGATTCTATGAAATAGTAAAACAATAATTTCTCAAAAAAATGACAGTCAGTTTGGTGAACAGCTAGATCAACATAATAATGTTACAATATCTAGTTAATTTATGAATTTGGGGTATACAATAACTTTTATTTTAAATTTTCTTACTTTTCTTTTTCTGCAATTATTATATAGGGCGTTCCATTTAAAGAAATACTTTTTACCGTAAATCTTTAAAATGCGATAGTCAATTTGATGAAATTATCAATGACGTAGTTCATATTTATATATATATATATATATATATATATATATATATATATATATATATATATATATATATATATGTAACTGGAATATACCGAAGAAATGGATCGATTTTGAAAATTAAGTACTCCTCTACAGGACACCACGTCACATGTCTGATAAACCTAGTCATCAAAGGGGCGAAACGCTGTCTTGCACGCTCCACTCAGGGTCGTATAACTACAAAGTAGAGCAGTGTTAGGCAAGGGTGCTCACCTAGGGTCATTATAACCCGAAGTGAGTGCTTT
Source organism: Diaprepes abbreviatus (assembly GCA_034092305.1). Lineage (NCBI taxonomy): Eukaryota > Metazoa > Arthropoda > Insecta > Coleoptera > Curculionidae > Diaprepes > Diaprepes abbreviatus. The sequence continues at coordinate 18,633,251 of JASJET010000031.1, forward strand.
ATCATCGTGCCGGAAGCATCTGAAACTTCAAGATTCGGCAGCGCCACCTCTAGGGACTTTAACGTGCAGAAGCAATTGCTTACCGTAGTATATGTATCTATATATATATATATATATATATATATATATATATATATATATATATATATATATATATTTATATATATGAATATTTTTTCTTTTGTTTTGCATAGTTTTTATAGAGCACTTATATAATTTTGATTAACCACGATATAAATTGGTTTGGTATTCTTGTCAGGCTGACATTTAATTTAAATTTTTCATTAATTTAAGTATATTTTTTGCTAATTGAAAAATATTCTTTTAAGAAAATTAAAGGGACATTATTTCTATGTAAAACATAGATATTGTCTTTTAAAAGATTTGAACTGAGATTGCTTGATATTTGTTATTGTGACGGAAAAATGAAAATTAAAACATGGTTTGCATATAATCCTTTACAATGTGAACTTATGTATGTATCATCGTAAATGAAATAAATAGATATTACATCGGAGTGTATTACATTTCTACCAAATAATAAAACAATAAGCGAAATTATAAAAATTATCATATATTACAGACCTTTCTGAGGAAAAAACAAGCTTAGAGACTTGTTAATTGTCTCCGAGAAAACTATAATAAAAATCAACGAAATTGGGCTTATATTGTTTAACAATATAATGGCTTATGAATCCAGATTGATTTGATAATGGTCTATTATAAATACTTAGATCAATTCGACAGCATTGTAGCAGGGCGAGCAGATCTAGGTAATCTAGCACAAAACAGTCGATTCCGAAACAGATCTCGAATTTGGAATGCCAGTAATGGACTCAATATTAAATAAGTTCTTGGTGGTCGATGCAGTCCATCTGATTTTCGAATTCCTGCAAGCGTATTTCTGAATTCACCGAAACAATATATGAAACCTTTGAGTCCGTATAGATGTTGATGAAATAAATCTGTTGTTATTTAGTTTAGTTAAAAATGACGAATTTGATATGCTGGACGTAATGGTTTAAAAGGTGTAGATTTTAAAAACAATTTCGCTTATAAAGGGTGACTTTAAAAAACGCAAAGCCTAATTTTTATTTTTTTTTAAATGTAACTTATATTTTTTTATTGAAGTTGAACCCTGTCTTTAACCCTAAAAGAGTTTGCCTTAAAATGCAATAATGTGTTCTCTTTTGATAAATTGTTTGAAACACAATTAATAATATTAATATTTAAATAATAATTTTGCACACTAAAAACTCAATATTGTACTAGTGTAAGATAAAACAAACGTAGATATAATTTGCCAAGTTTGCCAAAAATTACGGAACTGTGGTGTAGATATTAAAATTTAAAAGAAGTACTGATTTTTGCCAAAAAATATTTAAAATTTAATAATTTGGCAGCATCGCATTTTAGGTCAAAACAATTTTAGCGTTGACGAGAGGATGCAATGATACTCCAACTTCAATAAAAAATGTTTTTTCCTTTTAAAAGGACCCGCTACATATTATACACATATACATATATATATATATATATATATATATATATATATATATATATATATATATATATATATATATATATGAATTTTTCCATTCGCATAAGTTAATATTCCAGTTGGCTCAGTATTGGTGTGACCAAAGACTACTTTAAAATGTCACAACTGTTTAACTTGAGGATAAACCATTATTAAAATGTTAATAGCCTGACAGTATGTAACAAAAGTCTATTTTGAATCTAGCTAAAATAAATAATTTAAAAATATTTGGGTCCTAAAAATATACATACATAATTTCTAACAAAGTTTGACAAGAATACCACCAACTAACTGTATTTTTATACGGGTACTTAATTTACCAAACAAACAAAACTGATCTAACACGTATTTTTAGTTAGAGCTGAATCTGTAGCTTAGAATCTCAAACTGCTTCACTGTATGACATATGTATCGTGGTAGTAATGTTATTTATTATTATGATAGTTTTGTTAAACTGTTCTTATTTTGTAAACAGTATTTTGTATTATCATTGTATTAACTGTTACCATGTATTATCAACAAATAAAATATCTGTTTCACAATTGTTTTATTTTTTATTAGATATTGTCGCCTTTGTACGATTTCTCGTTGAATGTCGACATGGGGCTTCGCTATTTCACCGTCAGAATCCATTATTCTGTCAGCAGGAATTCCATGTCGCTTTCGTACGTTTTCCTTTTCCCGTGGTTCGTGATCGAAACCACGGTACTCGTAGAATCCTCCGACTTCTCCGTTGCTGAAACAGAAACTCTTGTCTAGAGCGGCACGAGCTAACCGATACGCTGCGCGTTGTTCACATTTGACTTCAGAGTCGTACGTAGAAAGCGCGCTGGAAGACAACGGGTTGCTACGACTGATTTCCGTTGATTTATTGGGTTCTTTGTAGGGAATTGTCCCATACAGGAGAAATTCTTTCGAAGATTTTGATTAAGTCTGGTACTAAGTGTCTCGATACTTCAGAAGAAGCATCAGAGTGAAGTTTCGACTCTGGGAATTGGGGGATGTGATTTATTCGCGTAAGATTGATTCATCTTTTACTCTTTCGGAAACGAAATTGCATGATAATTCTAAGCACGGTGGAATTTTACATACCTATCTGTTAATCAGTGGCAGTAATTACACAAAGAGTGTTTTTGGGTAATGGTTTATTTTTAGGCTATGCTTAATCGGAAATAGATTAAGTCTTAAGTAAAAAAAATTACTAGTTCTGAACATGACGTCTTCTTTTATTCTTCTTGAGTGCATTGCGAGGACGAATCCTATCAGTCTATTTCGGAAACACCACAGCGTTGTGTGTCTTCTAAACTCGTGAGAAGCTAAAAAGTCGATCGTCGTGGGTCTAGAATTCGTTGACACGGATTGTTGATTAAATTTTGATATCGCGTAACCTATCTAAGTTTCGTCGTACCGTACTATTTCACGGTCTAGCGTGTAGAAACTGACGGGGGTGAAGTTACCGCGTACATGATTAACGGATTCGAATCTGAACAGAACTGAATACGCGGAATGCTATTGGACAGCAGAATACTAATTGTAGTTCCTCCCCTGGAAAAAAGTCCTCTCTGATACCAGAGTTCACTACCAACGATTGTACTGATGCTGAAAGGGCCGATCCAAGATAACCTCTAAAACTATTAATCTCTATTTGCGTGTTGATTTGGGTTCCGAATTCTTTCTTGCGAAATAACCAAGCAGAGGCCTACCCATTCAAAATGTGCCGTTCTCTATTGTAAACTACTAAGCAACGGCAGAGAACTTCATGTCCGATCCAATATTGGTACACTGACTCGTAATATTTGGATTTGTCTAGAACTTTAAGATCTGTGCTGCTTGAATGAACATCAGAATCTGCTAACAGCATCATCTCCTACATAGCATGAAAGCTTCCACACGTCACATGAAAGCTTTCCGATACAAGTTTCCTGTAAGTTTCCTGAATTACCTTCCAAGAACTTTCCAAGAAGCTTATGAATAAATTTTTTGAAAGATGCCACGTAATCTTTCAGGAAAGATTCCAAGAAACAAATAAATGTTACATGGAAGATTAACGTGAAACTAACTGTGGAAGTTTCATGAAACCTTCCTGCAAGTTTCTGAAAAATTACGTGCAATATTCCAAGAAAGGATATTGTAATTTAGCTAGAAAGCAAAGTGGGTACCTTAGCGTAACTTTTCAGTAAGATTTCAAGAAAGAGTTATTATTCAATATTATATTTTCAAGAAAGCTTTCTGTAATCATCCACCAACCTTCTTAGAACCTTTACTGCTCATTTGCTGCAAACTTGCCTCTTATATATTTTCCTTGAAAGCCTAATGCACACTTTATGAAAGCTAAGATTTATTTTCATAGTTTCGCAAAGTTTTGTGAAACCTTCTTACAATTTTCTGAAAGATAACATGCAATCTTCTTAGAAAAGGATATGTAATCTAATAAGTAAGCAAACTGAGAAGCTTAGTATAACCCTTCAGCAAGATTTCAAAAAGAGTTTCTAGTATTTTAAACTGATAATTCCAAGAAAACTTTCTGTAATCGTGCAGTAATCTGCTTGGAATATTGATGTGTAATTTGCTACAAACTCGAATATAAGCTTCTATTATGAATTCATAAAAGCAACGTGTAAGCCTGTTAAATATTTCCTTACTGTTAACCTTATGGAAGCTAACATCTAAAATGTATTTCCATATTTTCAGAAAGTTTTGTGAAACCTTGCAAGTTTCTGGAAAGTAACATACAATCTTTAAAGAAAAAATTGCAGTCTATCAAAAAAGCAAACTTTGAAGTTTAGTGTAACTTTACAGTAAGATTTCAAGGAAAGTTTCGGTCATTCCATATCGATTCTTTCAAGGAAGCTTTCTGTAATCATTCTATAACCTTATTAGAATTTTGACAGATACTTTGCTACTAACTCGAATAGAAGCTTTCATTAAAAATTCGTGAAATTGTTATGTAAGCCTCTTATATACGAGTAGTATATCTTTGTTGTTTACTGTTTTTTAATTTTAGAATCTGTTTATAGTGCACAGTTATGAAATGATGGTCTGTACTGAACGTAATGGCATGATGAGTCCCATGCTAGGACGAAACAGCGCTGTGAAAGCTTTCATAGAAACTTTTAGTAATTTCCTAATGTCGGTGACAAATATTATAGGAAAAGTTCCGTCTGAGCTTAGGATAACCTTTTAGGAAAGCCTAACGTAAGTCTCTTTGTAAGCATACATGATTCCAGAATGTTTTCGTGTACGGTAATATATACCAAGTAGAAACTTTCAGAACCTTATATGAGTCTTGTCTTACGCTTGCAAAGAGTTTTTCGTTATGCTTTCCTGAAAGGTTATCGTAAGTTTAGACGTAATAGAAAGCTTTCGTGAAAGGTTATATATACCAAGTAGAGAATTTCGGAAACAGACATGAATCTTGAAGTAAGCTTACAAAATATCTTACGTTATAAAAGGTTGTAAGCTTAGACGCAATATTTCCGTTAGTATTTGTTGCGGACATTTGGTAATTACCGCAGGATTCCGCGAAAGCTTTTTTTAAAGGTTCAAAACTTTCTCGAAAGCTGGCTGAAAACCTACTGTAATCTTATGCTATGTGGGCTGTCATTTCTTTTGTAGAATCAGAAAGTCACGCCTAATTTCTTATTATGATCTTCCTCTGATCCCAACATCGAACCAATCAGAACGTCCCAAGTTTAACAAAACTACTTAATCATCGTTTTGAAACTTCAGTATGACTTTGGTTATGTTTTTGACAAGTGATCTTCTAACCTCACTTTTTCTAAAATTCCTATTTTCCATTTTTACAACAATATACACATTTCATAGCAAATGTAAATAATAGACGTGAGTATCTTAATGTGTTACATCAAACTGAATGGTCATTATGACAGCTCAAATTACTATTTTCAGAGTAATTGCATGCATGGGCTCCTTTGCTGCTATACATTAAGGGCAAATCCAGAGAGGGGCTATTGGAGTAATGCCCCCTTCCCAAAAATATGCTCACGAGCTAAAAAATACCAGACATCTTATATCCTAAGCAGCGGACATAGGTAGCCAAATGAAAACGTAAAGGAATCCTTAACTACTCGAAGGGAGCTTTTTAACATAAAAACTCTATGAATGAGGCATTCAGGACAGTATTAAAAACTGATCTAATGAATTTGACGAAATAATCAAAATCTGCTCGGTAACTCTCATGCCTTTTAAAGTATTTCGCGCACTTGTATTTCATTTCCTTCTCGCGTCTATGTCTTGTCTTTGTTTGATAGATAAGCGCTCAGCCTTACAATGCAAAATCCTCGAAATCCTCTAATTGAAATAGTTGTTGTTTCATATATTATATTTCAGAAAATACTTAGTGACCGTGAGAATAAATCTCTGAACATTTTTACATATTCAGCAAAAACAGTTATCGATGTTGTAATGAAGGACCAGGAGAATTTTACGATGCGTCCTTGTAGAAATATTACTTGCTGACAAAATTCTGAGTATGGGAGTTATAGCAAAATCGTCTAGTCCTTGATCATCTCCAGTTGTACAGGTAGCCAAAAAGGGTGAAACTACTAGATTGTGTGTTGACTAGAGGAAGCTTAATCACGTTATTAAGAATCAGAGGCTATTCAGTCCCTAGAATTGACGACATTTTGGCAACGTTGGCTGGATCACAATGGTTCACCACACGGAATCTAAAAGTGGATATTGGCAAGTAGGCATCCCCAAGAAAAAAATAAGAAAAAGACTACTTCTTCTATTGAGGCTGGTCTGTATCATTTTAATGTTCGGCCATTCGGACTCTGCAACGCTTCTGCCATTTTTGAGCGTCTGACGGAAACAGTACTACACTCAGGTCGATGTCGTTTACATATAGCGTTGGATCGACTTGGCCACGGTGTCTTACTTTCCAAATTCTCAGACTTTGGTCTTAATGATAATCTTATTAGATGTTTTGAAAACCACCTATTAAACCGCTTTCACTATGTTGAATACCGTGGTTATGAATCTAGTAATTTTGTAGTAATGTCGGCTGTTCCTCAAGGGTCTGTTTTGGATCCCTTACTTTTTAACGTTTTCATTAACGATGTGATATGTGGGTTGAATAAGAGCTGCCTACATTATGCAGATGATTTAAAGATTTTCCGGGACATACGGAGCCCCAGCGATTGCTTGAGTCTTTAACTGGACTTCATGAAATTAAATGCTTGGTGTCTAAAAAACAAACTGCCTCCAAACGTAGACAAGTGTAATGTTATGTCATTCTCAAGAAGTAAAACGCCTATGCTGCATGATTATGGGATCAACGCTGCTTTTCCAAGGTGAGTTAACTATATTAAAGGCCTAGGAGTCATGTTTGACTGCAGACTTGTGAATCATATTAATGATATAGTATCGATATCTTGCCGAACACTAGGCTTTCGAGTGAGATCTAGTCAAGAATTTCGGTCGCTCCAGGTCATAAGCACGTTATATTATTCTCTTGTACGAAGCAATTTGGAATATGCCTCAGTTATTTGGCATCCGTATTACCATGTATACTCTGAAAAATTGGAGGAAATTCCATATCGTTACGTAACATTCCTATTCTTTTCTATGTACTTTTATGGTTGTTATATCTGATAAACTTTATATATTCTCTGTTCTCTCACGATGATTTATACTATATATAATATATATATATATATATATATATATATATATATATATATATATAAAATTTATTTTTGTTAATATTTTTCTGTAATATTTTCTTGGGTATAGGTTTTTCCATTTGAAAATCAAAAGACAATAGTAAAATATATATATATATATATATATATATATATATATATATATAAAGAAAACAGGGAAAATTTTTACAATATGCGAAAATAACAAAATGCATTCAAAGATAGACAAAAAAAAAATTTCCACACACATTTTTGGAATTCACCATATTTGGCGAAAATACAATATGTAGTGCCATCTATAGGGGCATAGTATAATTTGAAATATTTGTAGCTAGACTTCGACAATAAACCATTTAACATAAATGTAGTATTCTAAGTTAAAACAGAGTTCTTTTTTAGTCAGACTACTCTACTTGCAATCAGATAGGTATTAAGAAAATAATATTATTTTACATTGTAATATATTCCTATGGTAAATTATAGTAAAGTGCTAGAGTTCTCACTGTAAGTTTAAAGTCTCTGCATTCTATCCAGCTCTTAGCGTCATCTATAGCCTAGAGCGTCAACTTTCGCTTCCCCTCTATCAGGGTGTGTTTATTTTTATATAAGTTTAGAGCCATACTTCCAAACTTTGTTGATAGATTGCGCTACATGAGAGTTTCTGGTGATATTTTTGTTAAAATAAGTTGGTTGTAGTGGAAAGAGTTCGCTAATGAATGAATGAAGTTATGATAAATAACCATATATTTTATTTGTTGAAAAATTAAGATAACATGAAATAGATTTTTAGTTTAAAATTTTATAGTTAAAACGATTTTTTTAATGCTAATTTAAAAATATAATTTTTAATGGGTTATGGAAAATATGTAGGCGATGTTAAAATCTGACCTCTCCACTATTTTTCATAAATTTTGAAATTTGTTAAAATTCATAAATATTTTCATATGTTCTTTTTCATTTCAAATAAAAAGAAACATTCAGGTAATAAATATCTATTGTAATCACATATTTCACGAACAAGATCTTAATACTACAAATCTTTAAATAAAAACATAATATTATATAGAAAATGTTAAAGAATTGAGCGGTTGATTCCGCGTAAATATCTTACATGAATATGAATTAAAAATGAATTAAATGATAAAATTAAAAAATAATTTTTGACACATGTCTTTTTTACATCTACTTGGCTCATTATGTCTTGTGTTGTTTATTTGTACTAATGCCTTTAGGACTATTAGAAAAATTCTATTGGACGCTGTTTAACATGTGTCTTTGAATGTCCAAAAACGTAAGTAAATACGCAAATACGCAAAAATAATCCGATTAGCGTCATTCCAAATTCACTACATTTTGTTTGTTGAAAAACTAATTGTTAACATGAAATAGATTTTTTTTGTTAAAAGTTTTATACTTAAAACAATTTGTTTTATGCTAATTTAAAGATATAATTTTTAATGATTTATGGAAAATATCATGTAAGCCATAAATATGTCAAAATTTGACGTCTCCACTCTTTTTTATAAATTTTGAAATTTTTTGAAATTCATAAATGTTTTTATATGTGCCTTTTCATTTGAAATAAAAAGAAATATTGAGGTAATAAATATCTATTGTAATCACATATTTCACGAACAAGATCTTAATACTACAAATCTTTAAATAAAAAACATAATATTATATAGAAAATGTTAAAAAATTGAGCAGTTGATTCCAGACGAATTATATTTTTTAGCCATTAACGTCCATAATTTCACCTGGAAATAAATATATTACATGAATATGAAGGAAAAATGAATTAAAAGATTTAAAAAAAATTTTTTTGACATATATTTTTTTTATATCTACTTGGATCTCTGTTGTATATTTATACTTATGCCTTTAGGACACCCAGAAAAATTTCATTGGACGCCGTTTAGCGTGTTTCTTTGAATATCAAAAAACGTAAATAAATACGCAAATATACAAAAATAATCCAATTTGCGTCATTCCAAATCCATTAGATTTGGTAATTAATTCACTTTTCAAATACTTGTTTCATTATTTAGGATAAATAACTATATATCTTGTTTGTTGAAAAACTAATAGTTGACATGAAATAGACTTTTTTTAGTTAAAAATATTATACTTCAAACGATTTTTTTAATGCTAATTTAAAAATATAATTTTTAATGGTTTATGGAAAATATCATGTAGGCGATAATTATGTCAAAATTTGACGTCCCCTCTCCTTTTCATAAATTTTGAAATTTGTTGAAATTCATAAATGTTTTTATATGTGCTACAAATGTGTACATAAAAAAACATAATATTATAAAGAAAATGTTAAAGAATTGAGCAGTTGACTCCAGACGAATTATATCTTTTAGCCATTAACATCCATAATTTCACCTGGAATAAATATATTACATGAATATGAATGAAAATGAATTAAATGATAAAATGAAAAAATAATTATTGACACATATCTTCATTATATCTACTTGGCCCAATATATCTTGTGTTGTATATTTGTACTAATGTATTTAGTCCATTGGACGCCATTTAGCATGTTTCTTTGAATATCAAAAAACGTAAGTAAATACGCAAAAATAATCCGATTAGCGTCATTCCAAATTCATTAGAGCTGGTAATTATTTCATTTTTCAAATACTTGCTTCATTAATTAGGATAAATCATCATATATTTTGTTTGTTCAAAACTAATAGTTAACATGAAATAGATTTTTTTCGTTTAAAGTTTTATTCTTAAAACGATTTTTTTAATGCTAATTTAAAAATAAAATTTTTAATGGTTTATGGAAAATATCCTGTAGGCTATAAATATGTTAAAGTTTGACGTCTTCACTCTTTCTCATAAATTTTGAGGTTTGTTGAAAATCATAAATGTTTTTATTTCGGCTTTTTCATTTCAAATAAAAAGAAACATTGAGGTCATACATATCTATTGTAATCACATATTTCACGAACAAGATTTTAATACTACAAATCTTTAAATAAAAAACATAATATTATATAGAAAATGATAAAGAATTGAGCAAATTGATTCAAGACGAATTATATTTTTTAGCCGTTAACGTCCATAATTCCACCTGGAAATAAATATATTACATGAAAAAAAAATTTTTGACATATATCTTTTTTATATCTTCTTGGCCCATTAGAGCTTGTGTTGTATATTTGTACTAAGGCCTTTAGGACTCCCAGAAAAATTTTATTGGACGCCGTTTAGCATATTTCTTTTAATATCAAACAACGTCAATAAATACGCAAATACGCAAAATGATCCGATTAGCGTAATTTCAAATTCATTAGAGTTGGTATTTAATTCACTTTTCAAATACTTGCCTATGCCCTTTTATATTTTTTCAGTTTATTAAAAAATTGCAGAAATAATGAACCAGGCCCCTCCGGAAGTGCATGTACAGGGTTTTCCCATATTAACTTTTAGATTTGTTTACAAAAACAGTGACGCATCGTAAAATTGAGAAATCAATAAAATTTGAAAATGAAACATCTTGTATATTCTCTGATGGAATGAAAGTTATTTTCTTCCTGACTTAAAAAGTCAGGTAGTGTTCGGACTAGTCGTTATTTAAATATTTAAGTTTAAATTATTAATAAACTGATATAAAAAAAAAGGAGGACTTGAAAGCAAATGCTTTATTTTAATTTTCATTGTTTTTTAATATGGTTTCGAATACAGTAACCGGCATCACATTGTGCGGCGATGCTCCATCTTGTTGCCAAATCAGAATATTGTATTGCTGAACTGGGACATTCTCCAAATGATCTACATTATTTTCAATTAAATTTAATTATCGCTCAACATTTAAATTTCCATTTAAAATAATTGGCCAAATAATCTTATATGCCACACCAAACGTGAATTAATTGCCGATCCTGTATTTTTACAACCTGTATTTTGTGGGAGTTTTCAGTTGTTCAATAATGTTTATTCTTTCTATTGAATATCCCAAACGTTGTGAATGTTGCCTCGTCTGTGAAAATAATTTTATTTAGAAACTCTTCATCTCGTCCAATATTGCGTACGATTTCTAAGCAATATTGCAACCGCTCCATCATATTTTCTTCAGTTAAATTCCGGACTGGCATAAATTTAGAACGATGACATATACAAATCTGCATTGTGGTGTAAATTTTATACCAAGAATTATTGCAATATGATGCAGAATCGCGAATAGATCTTTTCGGATCTTCTAAAAGTTACATCAAATAATAATAATTTGTTTTACAATGCTATAGGGAAAAATTACCTTGAAAGCGGCGTAAAGTATTTATTTCTAACTACGGATCTAATTTTACGCCTTTTCATTTAATTAAATTTTTTGACAGTGTATCTTACTAAGAGGTGCGCCATCTTTTATGTCGGTATGTAAACAGTTTTAACCACGAATCGCTTTACACGGAAACAACGCGCCGAAATAGTACCAATGTCCATTGAAAATAGTTGTTCAGTTGTGTTAACTCAACGTGCATATCGCCGAAAATATCGTGGCCAACAGGCACCGTCTGACAACACTATCCGTCGTTTGGTTTCGAATTTTGTTGAGTACGGGACAGTGGGAGATCGTCAACATACCGGTCATCAACGACCAAAACGTTCCAATGAACTGGTTGAAGCTGTCAGAGAGAACGTTGCCTAGAACCCAAAAGTGTCGTATCGTCACCGCGCTCAGCATTTTGGCGTCAGTGGAACCACTTTGCGGCGCATTTTGAAGGATGATTTGCATTTGTTTCCATATAAAGTGCAGTTACCACAAACAATATTGTCGACAGACCGTCCACGTCGCTTGAAATACGGCCAAACAGTCGCTCGAATGGTTGACACTGAACCTGATTTTTGGAAGCAAATTTTGATGGCCGACTAGGCCCATTTTACACTTTCTGGCGGCATTAAGAAACAAAATTGCCACATTTGGGGGACGGAGAATCCACACGAGGTCTACGAGACGCCACTGCATGACCGTAAAGTGACTGTTTGGGCCGGCGTTTGCGCCGAAACCATCATTGGGCCATTTTTTTTTTCAAAGAAAACGAAACAGTCGATCGAAATCAATATCGGTGGAGGTTGGCTTATTATGTCTGCCCACAAATGCATGAAAAAGTTCTTGATGGTTACTAGTTTCAACAATACGGTGCACCATGCCACACTGCAAATCAAACAATCCAGTTTATGCAACGGAAAATCCCTGGACGTCTGATGGCAAAAAGAGGCGACATTGACTGGCCACCCAGATCTCCAGATTTGACCGCGCCGGACTTCTTTTTTGTGGGGTTATTTAAAAAGCAAAGTGTATGCGAGCAAGTCTCAGACCATTGAAGAGCTCAAAGCAAACATTCGTGCCGAAATCACCGCTATACCACCCGAGATGCTGGAAAAAGTAGTGGAAAACGCTGCAAAAAGATCATATTTTGCTTTGGCCAATAAAGGCGGCCACTTGATCGATGTAGTATTCAAAAACTAGTCCCAATAAATTGTAAAGGGCCAAATTTAATAAAAATACCTCATATATAGAAATCAGCTTTTTTTTCAAAGTTATTCAATATTTACATACCGACATGATGGTGCACCCTGTACACTAGTACTGTACTCGACGACCAGGATATATGTTACGGTATTCATGTTGTACTTTGAATATATTTTTATTATTCGAGTAAAAAAGGCAAATTATCCGGTGTGTTTCTTCTTCCGAATAGTTCACGTTGAAACGTGTATTAGTCAATGTAATATGTCAATACAATAAGTATTCGAAACCATATTTAAACGTCACAATGAAAATTAATATAAAGCATTTGTTTTCCAGGCCTCCTCGTTTTTTTTATCAGTTCATTAAAAATTTAAACATAAATATTTAAATAACGGCTAGTCCGAATATTGACTTATTATACGTTTTTGGAATCAGGAGAGCAGCGAATATACAGATGATTCTATTTAAAAAATTAAAATTTCTTTTGCTTCTTAACTTTATGACGCGTCAGTGTTTTGGTAAATAAATCCAAAAAATACAATGGAAGAAATCCTACAACTTTCGTATTTAAAGTTTTTTTCTATCTCTTGTAATAAAGCCTCTAGGTATGGTACTAAATATAAAAAAAAAAACCTGTACATTATGACATTTACGGAACGCCTAAACTTTGGTGATGATCTGCCACTTTTGTCGACCTCCATTTACATATCATGCACCCCAATTTTTTTGCGTTGACATGGACTTTGCATATCACAGTTGAGCATGGAGATCCATATGGACCATTTTGAGCATCAATAGACTAAACGAAAAACTGGTGATTTTTATACTGAAAACATCTTGCAAAATCATGCAGGCCAATTGGATACGGAAAAGTCGTATTGGTGCGCGATAAGGCTCAAACACAAGCAGCGGAGAGAGTAATTAATTACTTCGATGTAGTCAAGGCTCAAAAATAAGATAGATCATCGTTTTAAAACTCCACTATCAGATTTAGTTAAATGTGTGAAATATATTTTAAAGAATATTGCTAATTAAAGTTCACATTGTATTTTTTTTTGTTCAAAATGGGTAGCAAGTAAATACTTTTTAACATTATATATATATATATATATATATATATATATATAATATATATATATATATATATATAAATAAAATTGCAGGTTTTCGGGTATCCTGTGTATGTGCTAAGTCCCTTCCAGGACTGTAAGACGGCTCACGTTTCGGTGAAATCTTATTCACCATTTTCAAAGCACCTGCGGGTGCCTCCTCCCCAGATGTTGATGGCTTGGACAAATCATCTATCGTTTCCCCACAATGAAATACTTCGCCAAATTCAACATCTGAAACATGGTTTTAAATATTTTTATACTTATAAAAACTATAAAGGTTAATGGAGAAACCTATTTAAATTTAGTGACGCTAAATGACCTCGTTGTGGATGCGTCATTAATTAAAATTCATTCTCTCTCTCTCTCTCTCTCTCTCTCTCTCTCTCTCTCTCTATTTAAATTTATTATGTACTAAATTATTTTAACAAAACTCCCAAATTTTTCATACATCATTAGTTTTATTGTCTACCAATAAGTAAAAAAAAAAGATGACTAGTCAAGTTATTTACCAGGCAAATACAATGCTGGAATAACAATTCATTTTAAGTGCCTTTTTTTCCTTCCACAAAACAGGTTAGAGTAAAATGTTTGTCACACAATATGTAGCAATTACAAATTGTGGAAGGTTTTAATGATAATAGTTGCGTTTTTTTATCCAGTGTTCTGGACCTAATCTAGGAAAACGATGTTCTTAAAAAAATCGTCATTAGTCCGTCCAGGCACACAACATTTCTTGTGTAATTGAAACAAATCTGAACAAAAGAAAGACGCAAACTTAACTTCACGAATATAAACACTCCAGCTAAACACACAGCTAAAATCAAATATGGCTACCCTGGTTTCTGTTCTGAAATACGAGTACAGTGGCTTATTAAGTAACGTCAATGTCTCGATACCAGCGCTTACGTGGGTGGACTGGTCCCTAACATATTTAGACACCTACTCATTTAAGAAATTTCTCTACAAGTTATTCTATATGATTTCAACTACTACCCATCAAAGTGCCCGCAAAACTAACATATTATGTTAATGGCTGAAACTGAACCACTCTAGGCAGAGATGGCGCCGCTATATTTAAATTAAAAACATTTCAAGGTATCTTTGAGGCCCATGTCCTAAAATAGCAGACTCTCCCCTATATGAAAATATAATATATGAAACTTTCATATGAAATCTGAAACAAAATTACAATATAAAAGTCAAATAAAATACATAGTCTTTGGAAAACAGTCAAAATATCGGATTTAAAAATTTTATGGATTTCTCAAGTTATAAAATTTAAAATACGATCAGTTATAAAGGAGAAATAAGATGAGACATTTCAGTTACTTTGTAGACAGATATATGTTCGCACGTCTCACGCTCAATTAAGTTTTATGCCCCAGAATCAAAAATTCAGTTTAAATTACTGTTTTAGCGAAAAGTTAGTGTTTTATTAAATATTATTTTTCTTTTTCAGAAATCTGATGACTCAAAAAATATCTTTTGGCTTATTTATTTGAGTGTAACTAAAAATATATTTTGTTTCCTCTCCAAAAAAATACTGTACGAGGGTAGTCGTTTATATTTCGGGAATAACAAACGAAAACAAATATTTAACCTTCAAAGTGGTTTTATTGTTTTTTGAAATATTCTCTACGAAAGTCAATAATCCTTTGTATGCTTTTCAACCATTCTGAAAAGCATTTTGCCACTCTGTATCTCCAAAACATAGTTTTTGAGCGCATCAACCACCTTTTTTGGAATAGGAAATCATTCACCACGCAGTTCTTCATGTATGGGAACAAAAAAAATTATTTGATGACAAATCAGGGCTGTACGGCGAAAGAGCCCCTCAATTCCATATTTTGAGTTCTCAAAATCATTTGTTTGAGCCGATGTGTAATGGTACATCATTTCCGGTTTGTTTTCCTCAATTTATCGAGGACTTTCGGCTCCACCAAAGTTTTTTTATATGTATTTAGACCCTGTGACTACAAATTTCGAGGGTGGATTCCCGAAAAATGGTCAGGCAATTTGTTATAAACCAGAAAAATTGTTAATCTTTAAGAAATATATTTTTTGTAAATAAGTCTGCTATAATAATCAGTCACGCAAGGTCTGGGGATTGTGCTGGCCACTACTAAATCCACACCTTATTTTTCTGAAGTCACTGTTAAAAAACTCATTGTCATTATCCTGTTGGAAAATATAAGGCAATCTCATTCTTCATTTTATATAAGGTTGTATCACATTTTGCATTGTATCCTTAGAGAGAAATGGGTTCACGCCAAACGCGGATCCAATGGGGGGCGGTAGGGGCGATCGACCCCCCCCCCCCCCCAAGAGCTTTGAGTTCAGGAAAATAGACCCGATTTTGCCTCTTATACTATAGTTTATTCAAGAACTAGAGAGAGTAATAAATCATTTTTTACCCTATTTTTTCTACCTGTGTTCTTTAGTCCGGGGTCTGGCAAAATCTGCTAGACACATATATTTTTCATAGGAATGGGTTAGAAATTTTATAATCAAAAATACCGGTCCATAATAATGGACTATTTGGGTTGGATAACAATAGATATTTCGATGTGTGAAGTGTTAAAAAAGGATTTTAATCATTATCATAGGCGTCGGAAGGAGGTTTATTTTATCACTAAGTATTTATGGCATAGAATATTATTTCGGTAATAAACTTAAAATAAAAAGTTTTTATGTTATTATTTTATTTCTGATGGTTTCTTAATAATTCACGTACATTAGAAAATATAGATAATTTTGACATATTTAACACAAATTACAACTGTATTTTTATTATTTTTAATTTTAGCATAGAAACCGTTTTAGGCACATTCAGGCTAAAACCTAGGCTTTTTCTCTAAAAATATGAAATAAGTTATAATTTAAATACTTACAAAATACCCATTGTCAAAAATACAAGAAGTTAAACATATATAAAAAAATAAATTCGTCCATATAATATTAAAATTTTTTTGGGACTATCCGTCATTTTATTATTAATTAAAAACATTTTTAGGACATTTGACGTTTCAGTTTATTTATTTTTTAAACCATCTGCAGAATTACAATTAAATACTACAAAGGGATTCAAATGTAATTAATTTTTATATGTTACAGAAAAATGAAATAATAGATTGTGTTTACGCTGGTAAACATTACGTATCTAATTCGTAATCAAAGTCGCTCAAATTAATTATAATTGGTTCCTCTATCTCACCGATCATGAGATCGAGTTTCCACATTTTCTTTTATTCTTTTATTATATGGATTTTCCCCCATTTTCTGCAGTAACTTTATTCAAAAAATCTTTCAAAGGTTCAGTTAAATTTTGTAAGTTGTGGTATTTCTAGCAACTCTACCTTTTACTTGAGAGAGATATTTCCTTCTCCAACGGACATTTTTCGGACGATGTATAAGAATTCCGATCTGGTTTTTCCCAGCAAAAATTTTCAGAGCTTTAGTTCTTTCAATTTCAGGTAAATCCCGATCTTCATTAATTTTAGTTAGAATTTTGTCAACGGTTGGACTCTGCTTCTCATAATAAACTGTATGTACAACTCCTTTTATTGCAGTTTACATCGCTTCTTCAAACGAGTTTTTTCGTCTGCCTGTGATCTAATGTGGCTTGGAAGTACTAACAATTTCAGTCGTTAAAACTCCTTCAGTATTCGGTACATAGTAGATTTTTCAACTCCTGTCATGTTGGAATACATCTCAACCGAGCTTTTAACATTATTATCTAGATATTGATATCTTAAGGCATCATAAACATTCATCATAAGTTTTTCATTGAGGAAAAAATGTCCTGGTTTAACGATTTTGGAATAAATATAGATGTGGAAGCCATATCTTTTGGGTATCTCATTAATCTCAAATAATATATAAAAACAAGCTAAATCACTAAGGACACACTGTAAGATGTACTTTGCTCACTGACTATCAGAAATTTTATTATTGCAGTAAATTTATAAAAGCTTATAATATCTAAATATAATTAAATATAATTAGTTCTCTCTAGTTCTTGAATAGAGTATAGGAATGTGTATGCTTGCGATCGCCCTACCCTTCCCAAGAGCTTTGAGTTCAGGAAAATAGAACCGATTCTGCCTTTTATATTAGGAATGTGTATGCTGCTCGCATCCTCCCCCCTATCGGCAACTTGTTTTTTCTTGTGATCGCCCCCACCTCTCCTTTAAATTCAGAAAAATAGACCCGACCCTGCCTTTTACACTAGAAATGGGAATGTCGCTCGTGTCTCCCCCCCCCCCCCATAGACAACTTGCTTTCGCTTGCCATACTGTACTTTTGTGATATCGCCCCCCCCCCCAAAGAGAGAGGCTGGATCTGCCCCTGGTTCACGCTGTTAATAATAAAGTTTAAATTGCTCACCCTGTTCCACAAGAAAAGGAACACAGAAAAATGCTGCCTCTCTCACGATTAGAATTTTAATTTTACAAGAAAGAACACTTCAAAATGAACGACTGAATTACTTTGTTCTTTGTAACTAATATGTACAGCTTCTACCTTTAAGGCCCAAGGAAATCTGCCGGTGTAGCAGGGTTCTACTTTCCTTGATACCATCGTTCCATGTCTAATATTTCTTAATGGGACAGCTCTTCGTGTTCGTTACTAACATTCTCCTTATATTGGTGATAAAAATCAAAAATATTTATTTAGAGCGACATTGTACTCCCAACAGGGTGCAAGCCCTAAATTATGTGGTTTACTAAAGCTTCATTGTTTTCGTTAAAAAAAAATTGTATCATGAATTTTCAAGCTTTTTCTTTTTAATTCAATTTCAAAGGTCCTGCCTTTATCAGTTCTCGTATTTTTGAAAATATTTTACGGTTATATTTTTTCCCCAAGGTTTTCATTATTCCCAACTCTATTCGAGGATGGGCTGATAAGTTTCCGGCCTGACACACAAATAGTGCCTAATTTCTCACTGAAATTCCGTATTACTATTATTTACTGACTTATAAACCTAATTTTAGATTAGTAGATCTATTAGTCTAGATTTGACAGCCTGTTGAATCGGAAATCTTAGAAAAACGTGCGGTTTATAAAGTACTTCTGTTCAACACTAAAGGAATGTTCTCCATCTTGTTTGTAGACAGAACAATGGGTCTTGGAATTTGAAAAACGTCACAAACGAACTGATACCAAATCACGTTTTAGACGCCCTGTTGAGATCACAACTGACGAAATTACTGAGATAATTTGCAGAATTATTCTGGCGACCCTAAATTGAGTAAGATAGGTGAAACAGTTAAAATATCAAATGAACGTGTAGGTAATAATTTACATAATTATTTGGGCATGGAGAAGCTGAAGACTGCGTTTGCTAACGCTTGAACGTAAGCTGCAAAGGAAAACTCTTTTAACTGAGAATTTGGCTCTGTACAAGTGGAACTCCTGTGAATTTTCACATCGATTCATAACTGTGAATGAAATTGGGGCTATTACTATACTCCTGAAATTAAAAAATAACCTCTACGAAGGCAAAAACAACTTTGTTGCCAATAAAGTTAAGGCGACTGTTTTCTGGAACCCAAAAGAAATTATATTGTTGACTACCTTGAAAAGGGTGAAACTATTGATAGTGAGTACTACACAAGCTTGAAGAACACGACTACATCTAGAGAAAAAAGTTACAATACACCAGCCCATTCTTTAACCGTAACAATGAATAAAATCAATGAATTGAAGTTCAAATTGCTTCTTCAATCGCATTATTAGCCAGACTTAGCATCCAGCCACTGTCACATATTTCCTAACCTCAAAACATGACTCGTTGGATGACGATTTGATTGTTACAAGGATTTAATTGATTGATTGGATGATATAGCTAGGGTTGAGAAACCCTGAAACTGCAGTCTAGTGACTTATTGTGTCATCTGTTCTACGTGAACAGCCTTTCGGAGTGATCGATTTTTAAAGGTGTCACCAGTAAGTTACAGCTTTACATTCAAAGATGATGTGTAAGGTTGTTTTGTCCTCGTCTTCACATTGTCTATATGTTGGTTCTTCATTATGTTAGACCATAGAAGAAATATACCAAGAATTCCTATCCTGTGCTATAATTTTGACGCTCCTAAATGGTACGCCAAACTGGTACGCCGTCTCATTCACAAAAGGCAATTTACAATATTGTCAATAACTGATATCTATATCAGTATTTTAATGTGTTATACATACTTTTGTTAGAAACAAGTATAAAAGATTTAAATTTTCGGATTTTTCAATGAGCTAGTTTTAATACTTAGCGCTTCCAATCCTCCCATAAGAATGAGCCGTCTTAGTATAATTCGTCAATGGTTAGACGTTTCCTTAAGCTGCAGTGACCGGCAAGATTTCGAGGCCTAAGTTGTCGGATGGTTTGATCAGCAATAGTTTGCTCTGCCTTTAGCTCGTAATGTGGTTCAATTGGATCTGGTGTTGAGGATGTATCCACCAAGACACGCACCCACGAATAGCAGCCTTGGAATACCTAATACTGATTTCAGTCTTATAAATGTGGTAGCAGACCCTCGTCTTGCAAGTTGGTCCGCTTTTTCATTGCCCAAGATGCCCTTGTGATCTGGTATAAGAACGGTTCTGCCGTTGTAACTCAATGCAGAAATTTCTGCCTGAAATACCGTGCTGTGCGGTTCCAGTGCCTCACGTATGTTGAATCTGGGTATGGCTCCGTATATTCAGGCTCCTGTGCCATGGTCAGTTTTGGACCTATCTATATACCAAACGAAGTTTCCTGGCTGACTTAGTGATTGTTCATATCCTGCATTTCAATCAGTCTGAATAAAGTAGGGCCTGTTAAAGTTATAAGTTTTTGACCTGATATCACTGCTCATATCCAACAATGAGTTTATCACCACGCCCTTGATGCTGATGTGTCCGCGCAGGTCCAAGCAGGTCCAAGCAGGTCCAGTTCACCAGACCTTGTTTAGTTCCAGTCTTTGTGGCCTTACCCTCATCGCAGCCTAGATTATTATATCAAGAACGGGGGTTTAGTAGGGCTTCTATGGCTGCTGTTTTATTGCTTCTCATGCCTCTCGTGATACATTGGCTGGCCAGTTTCTGAAGTATAGTTCTCCATACTTGATTGATTTTTTCCACCATACAAATGTGCCGTAGGTTATCATCGGTCTTACCACTGTAATACACAACTAGTCTAGTGACTTTAATCCCTACGGTTTTCCCAGTGCCTTTTTTGCTACCATAATGGCAATTTTTCCTTTATAGGTAACTTTCTTTGCGTCCAGTATAATACCTAAGCACTTAGCCTCCTCGCTCATCTCCAGTTGTATATTAAAGAGTTTGTAGCTTTAATTCGCCCAGCTTCTTTTTTTTAGTGAAGGATATGAGTGTAATTTTTGTAAGATTTAGACTAAGGTGCTCCTTAGTGCACCACTCCTCCACTACACTCATAGCCTACTGCATGAGTCCCGAGGAAGTCATTTGTACTGTAAATGGATATTTTGTAGAGCTCGACGACATGCAATATACGATTGGTTTAAATGCATTAGACCATCCTTTTGAAAAGTGCCTTTGTAGAGATTACATTGGAAAATAAAAGAAAAAAAAAATCAAAAACCCTTGTTTTCTTGTTTAGGTCGAAAACTTATCAGCCACTCTAGTATGTAAAGGTGGCATAATAATACCTTCATTTTGTACTAATGATGGAAAAGGTATATTATTTGTTCTGTTCCTGGTAGTCAATTATCTCTCAAAGGCTATATTTTATTATAAATTAATTCTTTCTGTATCTGTGGAGTATTTGTAACCTTTGTCACAATTCTTAAATTTAAAATGGAAAACAGACTTTTGCGCTGTCCGCATAAATAGGTTACTGAACTTGCCGACCACCCTGTATATATTGCGGAAATGCGCGGTGTGCAAATAGGAACACCTAAATCTTATTTTTAATAATAATTAACGTCTCTTCGTGCTTAAACGCTCATTTTCATTTGCAGTCACAACATAACCACATGCCATTTGCAACAATTTACTTTCTTACCACCTGACTTGTAAGCACTCTGTATTAAGTTGCAGTTACAATAAATTGTGTCATTTACCTACAGCACGTATATTTTTTACAGTAGAAATATTTTCTATGGTAGTTTAAAGCAATCTTCAAAAAAATACTTAGTAAGCAGTAGTTAAACGCAGTTTGCAGTCATAATTACCGGTATATAACAATTAACACAATAATTTGGGAGTACTTTCCAACTTTTCTAACTAAAAACAAAATCAAATTATTTTTTTAAAATCAAATGAAAGACATTTGATTTTTCTAATAATTTTATTTTCGAGCAAAATCTTTCTCTGTTCTCTGCAAGAAAAAATATTTCCATTATCGTTCACTATCGGCGTCAATATATTGATGTACTGTAGTGATGGAAAGTAACGATACTAATCGTTACAAAATAACAGTGACAAACCATTAGTTAAAAGTAACGAGTCCTCTATTTAGAAAATACTCTTACCTTAGCAATTCGTTACTATACCAAAACACCCTTAGTACGAGACGAGAACTGAAATAACTAAAGAAATATAACTACTATTATATTCTCGCGAGCCCAGGCCGGCCTGGCGTCTTCTTTATAGTCACAAAACCCTGACTAGAGAAGTAGACGAGGAAATTCGGGGACGGCTCCGCTAGGCACTGGATTATTTTGACTATTTATTAGGCATTTGGAGTGTCCACGATTTTGAAGTTTTAGTTGTTTTCCGAGCGGCAACCACAGAACAGAAGCGTTTTATGTGTTTAGATGCGGGAATCTGCAGATTAAAAAAAATTCGCCGAATTTAGATAAAAAATAGTATTTCTAATAAAAGGAATGGATATTATTCTTCATGGACATTATAGCCATTTCCATATATGGTAGTTCAGTTTTGAATCTTGTACGGTTTGCCTCTGCCCCTTTACGTCTGTTATTTACATGCTACTTATTTTAAAGTGTCGCATATATAAGTAGGTAGTAATATATTGAAATATTTCCAATTAGGTAGGTAGTAAATAATAAATATATTCTAAATTTACTAAAAATAGAAATGCCAAATAGGTTTACCGCACGAAAAAATATATTGAGCAGATATAACAAAAAAAAATTTTGAGTTGAGAAACGGAAACGCAGAAGAGATCTATCTGGATTCATTTTACATTATTATCTGATGCCAAAGCAAAGAGTAATATTTGCAAATCTACATATTCCTATAAAAACGGCAATATTTCAAACTTAAGAAAACATCTTAAATCGAAACACCCAACAATGTAATTAAAAGAATCTATCACAAAAAAGTCGACCTTATCACTTGAAAACGTAATTTTCTTTGCAGTCACCGTCATCTTCAGCAGAAAGAAAAAGGACAGCGAGGAACTACATCAGAAAAAAACTCAAACACAAACAGATTTAAAAGGCTTTATGTCTAAATTGATACCTTTATCTCGGCAAAAAAGTTCCCATGCTTCCTCTAAACTTATGAGTACTCAAACACAAATGTAACCAAACGGTACTCCCTTAAAATTAATAAGGGATGTTCCTACATGGTGGAATTCTAATTTCTACATGTTTAAGGCGGTAGTTAAGTTATTCAAAAGGATTTAAGGATATTTTCCAAAAAATCTTTGTTTTATTTTTAACTGTCTAAATACGTTTGTTTATTCTCAAATGGCATATTCTTTAATTTGTATATGTCTTTTTATATTTCCATATATTGCCTTTTAACACTTATAATTTAAACTAATACATACTTAATATTCAATATTACATTTCATATTTAACACAGAACATAAATTATCCAATTAAAGAGTATATATCGTATATCGCCTACAATATTAGTTATTCGAATGAAAGTAGCAGAGTAACGAGTCCTAGAGACGAAAGTAACCAATTGTTACAAGTCCTTAAGAGTAACTAAACTTTCCATCACTAATATATTGTACCCTTTCTATTAGTTAGCGTATGTAAAATTAAGTTCTTTTTAGAATTTCTGAATAAAAAGGAGTCATACGAGGAAAAATCTAAACAATACACCAGATAGTTCAGTTGAAAGAAGTTACACTAGTGCAGAATAAAATTCCATATTTCGATGGAATTTTGCAATAAGTTTTGAAGTAAGGGCCACGGGATTACACCAATTTTTCAATTAATTTTATCTTCCAGATCTTGAGTAATCTTAGAATGGTTCGCATAGACCACCGCAAGAAAAAATACATCCAATGCCTTCTTCCTCATGATAGTTGAATCTGTGATTGAAATGTCGTATTAAAAATTAAAACAGCAGCACATGAATTAGACAAGTGACATAAAAATCAATAAGTAACAAAAAACTTAGTGAGATCATTAAGACTTGTGGAATTTTAAAGATCTGATTCCAATTTTGACAACAGTCTCAAATCGCCACGCCTAGTGCCATCACGATCAGCGTAAGCGGTAATGAATTAGCTGCCCTAGGTGAGCTCCTTTATGTAAATTTCGACTTTTCTTCATATACGGTGGTGCGAACGTTATAGTTGATAAAACGTTATGTTAAAAGTAATAAAAACATTGTGTTCTCGCATTGCCACTAATCCCGGCTCCTAGTTCTTGACTTGAACTATGAATTTAATCAAAAGTTATTCCTGTTGAAAAGTGGCGAATAATGTATTTTTAAATGTTTAATGATTTTTAACTCAAGCAGAAAAATCACACTGTTTTTGTTTAGAATCGGTCCAAGAATACGAAAATATTTATTTTACAAAGAAAAATTCTCCTTATTTAAAACCGGCTTGGCTCAGTCAGTTCTATTTTATTCTATATTTCTCGTTTCATCCAACAGTTTCATGAACCTTTCAAAAACACGTCTGTGTGGTTGATGTATCGAGGTAGTTTCCGTGATAAATTCTTTTGGCTAACACTGTAACCTTTTCTTCTTTATTTTTATAGCTAACAAACAGGTTTTAATTTACTCCAAAATTACTTAATTAAGGTTTCGTATCTGCGAAGTTTTTGCATTAAAATTGTTTGCATTCCTATCCATTTTTAAAGAATATTCAAAAATTTTAATGATTATATACACCAGGCGCGGATCCAAGGGGGGGGGGCGGTGGGGGGCGATCGCCCCCCCCCCCCCCAAGAGCTTTGAGTTTAGGAAAATGGACCCGATTTTTTCTCTTATACTACAGTTTATTTAAGAACTAGAGAGAGTAATAAATCATTTTTTACCCTTTTTCTCTTCGCAAACTACCTGTGTTCTTTAGTCCGGTGTCTTTAGCAAAATCTGTTAGACACATATATTTTTCATAGGAATGGGTTAGAAATTTTATAATCAAAAATCCCGGTCTGTAATAATGGACTAAAACGTAGCCTTAGTCTCTCTAAAAATTCGAAGTTATAATTTAAATACTTACAAAATATCCATTGTTAAAAATAAAAAAAGTGATACATATATAAAAAAATAAATTCGTCCATATAATATTAAAATATTTTTGGGGCTGTTGCTCATTTTATTATTGATAAAAAACATTTTTAGGGTATTTGACGTTTCAGTATATTTATTTCTTAAACCATCTGTAGAATTACAATTAAACATTAAAAAGGGATTCAAATGTAATTACTTTTTTTTATGTTGTAATTAAAATTAGACCCACTTATTTTTATTTCTATTGTACTGATATCTTAATTTAATTTACTTTATTATATGGAAATACGATAGCCCCAAAAAAATAAGATAAACATGTTAATTCTACACGCTTAAGAAAAGACACAAATACAATAATAAAATAATAAAAAACTTACGGCTAATTAGAATTAAATATATATAAAATTAAAGAGTGGGACACGCTAAAATAAAAATATATAAAAAAACATATAAACAACATTAAACAATAAAATACAACAAAAACAAATTAATTATAATTGATTCCTCTATCTCACCGATTATGAGATCGAGTTCTCATATTTTGTTATATGGATTTTTCCAAATTTTCTGCAGTAACTTTATTCAAAAAAATCTTTCAAAAGTTTAGTTAAATTACTAATTTTGTTAATTGTGTTATTTCTAGCAACTCTACCTTTTACTTGAGAGAGATATTTACTTCTCCAACGGACAGTTTCGGGACGATCTATAAGAACAGATTTTCTATCTGGTTTTTTCCAGCAAAAATTAAGTTCTCTGAGCAATTTCCAGAGATCAGTTTTCATCTCTTCTTCCAACGAGGTTTTTCGTCTGCCTATGATCGAATGTGGCTTGGGAGTACTAACAATTTCAGTCGTTTTTTCTCCTTCAGTATTCGGTACATAGTAGATTTTCCAACTCCTGTCTTGTTGAGAGCTTTTAACATTATTATCTAGATATTGATATCTTAAGGCATCATAAACATTCATCGTAATAAGTTTTTCGTTGAGGAAAAAATGCCCTGATTTAACGATTTTGGAATAAATATAGAGGTGAAAGCCATATCTTTTGGATATTTCACTAATCTCAAATAATATATAAAAACAAGCTCAAACAAGATAAATCACTAAGAACAAACTGTAAGGTGTACTTTGCTCACTGACAGAAATTAAATTAAACTCTCAGAAATTTTATGTTGCAGTAAATTATAAAATATATTTAAATATAATGAAATATAATTAGATTTACGGCAGTTCTCAGTTACCTGCGGCACTGGAGCAGGTACGTTGGAGGTTTCGGTAACAGTTTTATTACTCTCTCTAGTTTTTGAATAGAGTATAGGAATGTGTATGCTTACGATCGCCCCCCCCCCTCCCAAGAGCTCTGAGTTTAGGAAAATAGAACCCATTTTATATTAGGAATGAGTATAATGCTTGCTAGATTTGAAAGCCCATTTTTGTTTTTTAAGTAAATAAAAGAATATAAAAATAATTTTGTATATTACTAAATACACTGTTAAAAATAACCTTAAATTTAATGCAAATTTAATGTCCATTCTATATTAAATTTAATGATTTTTCACCAGAAATCGTGAATAATTTATATTTACTTTGGATTTAAAGCCAGTCATTCAAATAGTAGTTCGTTGTACATTAAATTTTATTACATGGCATCTTAAATTTCAATAAAGTAACTGAAAAGATATTGCAACTTCAGTACATTAAAATTAATTCACATATACCCTAATACTAAAGAAATTTAAATTATTATCCAATACATGTACATAATAATTAAATTTAATGGAATATAAATAGATTAATGTAAATTATTAAATCTAATGCATTACATTAAGTGGATCTAATAAACGTTTGTTAAATTTGCTTTGAGCATATTTACATTAAATTTAATGCATTTCCTTTTTACAGTGTAGAGAACATCTGTTAATTCCTAACTTGAATTTTTTTCTGTAACCCTTCCTAAATCATAAGTTTATACCCTAAAACTAAAATTGAGATACAAAAAAAACTTCTTTTTTATTCTTTAAACCGTACAGAAATGACATTCCTCATCTAACATGGGATTTTTTCGGAATTTTTTTTCTCAGCCAATTAATCAGGTACTGAAAAATAATTATTGATTTTCTATTTAAATATTTAAACATTAGTGTAATTTTTTTTTAATACGGAACCATTACTTTGGTCAAATCAGAATAAGTTGGCTGGAATAAAATAATTTAAAGTAGTGAAATAATAACTCAGGATTGATTCATTCTTGGATTTTTTTCTTAGCTATTCTACTTGTTGCTCAACAAATCATTGTTGATATTTCTTTTCAAATGATGTTTATTGATGGGAGAAATCTCAAAATTGGTGAAAAAAATATTTATTTTAAAGTGAAAATTAAAAGTTATAGTCAGAGAATGCGTCATCAATCTACGAACAGCCATATGTCGAAAAAAATTTGTTATTATTGGTAAAGCAAGATAGCAAGAGACAACCGAAACAAACGAGTATTTTCGTTGTATGAATGCAAACTTTCTTTTGACTTCAGTCAGTGATAATAATGTATTCTTTTTATTAAAGACCTATACCTAGACTCATGAATATTTTTAACCCTCAAATTGTCGCCGGCGTCTAAATATCCGATACTTCATACGTAGTTTTAAAACTTTTTCGCACTATTTTAATCCATTGTACTAATCAGTCGTTAAAAACTAGGACAAAGTAATGAAATTCGATTTGTCCTATTAAATAATGCGTGGTAAAACTCTTAAGAGGAAGCCCAACAGCTTGTGCTTAATTCGGGTGAGTATTTTGAGCTGGAGAAAAGAAACGTTAGTTCTGTTTCATCTGTCCAAGAAGTAAAAAAAAACTAATTTTATTTTTGGAAATATATATTTTTAATTACGTATCATTATTTCTAGAGAGAGAGAGAGTAAAAACTGCTCTTAAAACTTCAAGGAAAACCCTATAGGTCATTAAAAAAATGAAAGAAAATAATCCAGTTATTTCTTCTCCTGGAAAATACAGCTTGTTGAAAAAAAAACACAGCTCTTCTCGAAGGAACCAAAATGGAAGGTCGAAATATATTCTACAGTATTTACCAAGAAAGTAAGACTATAATCTCTGTTAATATAAGCTAACCTTGAAGGTAGTATCCTTGGTCTGTATTTGACAGTATGAATGTTTTAGTGGAAAATCATTATTTTTGGGTTTAGACCGTGTCCAATTGGAATTATTATCCGACATTTTCCCTATGATTGCACGAAGAATCTTCTGGAATCTTTACTAAACGAGATTAGAATACCGAATGACTATCGTGGATCAAGAGCCCGGTATTTCTACCTGACTGGTGCTCCGGCAATATTATTTGGATATTTACAAATTTCGATTGATTCTTTAATTTCACATTTAAAGAAATCAGACACTGATGCTAGCACCTTAGTTTCTTTTACATTAAAAGTGTGGCCTGAGCAATGCTGGTGTTCAGTTTGTAGATTATTCAATTTGTTTCTTTTTCATACATCTTTCATATTCCTTAAACCTAGTTGATATAGATCATCCTGTTTGACCTACGTACACTCTACCACAATAGTAAGGTATCTTGTAAACACCTTCTGTTTGAAATGGTATTGCGTCCTTTGGTGACTTCAAACATTGTCCAACTTTCTTACATGTATTGGAAATTGTCCAAATGTTTGATTTTCGGAGCAATCTGGCAATCTTGTCAGTGGTTCCGTGTAAGTAAGGTAAGACAACACTGTCGATAGGAGGTACAGTTATTAAATTTTGTTGAGGAGTTGAGTTTTTATATTTATTAACAGAACGTCTTATATCTTCAGATCAATATCTGGCGCCTCTCAGAGCATTAGTAAGTTTTTCTGTTTCTGATTTCAGTAATTGTTCGTCACATATTGAAAGGGCTCTATCTACTAAATAATTTATGTATATTACATCAGCGGAAAGGAAGGTTATTAAACTGAACGAGAACAACACCATCTTAGTTCTCCCAACTGACAAAGGAAATGCAGCTGTTGTCATGGATAAGGGCAAATATACTGAAAAAATAAACCAGTTCTTGGACGACAATACTTACACAATCATTCAGACGAATCCAACAAAGTCTAAAGGAACCTGCCATCTCTAATTAACGCATCTAGTCTCACTTCAGAAGAAAAGAAAGCCGCAAACCAAGCAGCTGGTCAAACTTTTACATCCGATTACAGGAAAAACAGAATCATTTGTTAAAAACTCTGGGCACTTTGTTCAAAGATTAAAAACCATCCAATTAGAGCGTGGAGACATATTAGTCAGTTTTAATGTCCAATCCCTGTATACAAATGTTTCTATAAACGATTCAGTTTCCATAATATCAAACATATTACGAAATAACAACATGGACTCTACTCCAGAATTAATTACAGCATATCTGCTTCCCACAAGCAGATTTCGGAAGCGGCCAAGGAATCTCCACTCCTGTGTTAGCTATCATCTTCATAGAAGCTTTCGAAGAAAACGCCTTATCTTCTGCTGCTCTAAAATCTAAATTTTGGGACAGATATGTAGATGATACGGTCGCATTTTGGCAGCATGGCGCAGATAACCTCCATAATTTCCTGTATCATCTAAACTAACAACACCCTAGCATAAAATTCACTATGAAAACTGAATCAAGGGGTGTCCTTTTGTTTCTTGATGTACAAAGGAAAGATAATGGCAAATTAGGACATTCTATGTACAGAAAACCAACACATACAAATCCATATCTCAATGCAATGTCATACGATCTCAAAAACAATCCGTCTTAAACTCTTTGGTACATAGAGCCCTTTCAATATGTGACGAACAATCACTGAAATCACAAACAAAAAAAACTGACTAATGCTCCGAGAGGTAACGGATATTGAGCTGAAGATATAAAATATTCTATTAATACATATAAAAACCCAACTCCTCAACAAAACGTCATAAATGTACCTACTATGGACAGTGTTGTCTTAACTTATATACACGGAATGACCAACAAGATTGCCAGATTGCTCCGAAAATCAAACATTTGAACAGTTTTCAACACATGTAAGAAAGTTGGACAATGTTTGAAGTTACCAAAGAACACAATACCATTTCAAACACAAGTCGTTGACAAGGTACCGTGCTCTTGCGGTAAAGTGTATGTTGGTGAAACAGGACGGTCTGTGTCCACTAGGCTTATGGATCACGAAAGATTTATAAAAAAGAAACAAATTGTACAACGTGCAATAGCTGAATACCAGCATTGCTCAGGTCACACTTTTAATGTAAAAGAAACTAAGACGCTAGCATCAGTGTCTGGTTTCTATAAACGTAAAATTAGAGAATCAATCAAAATTTATAAATATCCAAATAATATTTATAGAGGTTACAATCTACCTCACACGTGGAAATGGATTGTAAGGATGGAGCAAAGTTCGTCAGGTATAAATACTGGGCTTGCTCCTCGATAGTCATTCAGTGTTCTAATCTCGTGGAGTAAAGATCCCTGAAGGATCGTAGGGGAAACGTCGGATAATGATTCCAATTTGACACATTGGAACGCTTTGGTTCTTTATTAATCTGAATGTTTTTTTTTTATTTTTAGAAAAGCATGTTGATTTAAAAAGATTAAATACTGAACTCACCAACAAAAAGATTGTATCAATTAGAAAATCATCTTTAAGTATTCTACTTAAGGAGCCGAGATTCAAATGTAAATAGGATGACAAGAGAATAGCATTAATTGAAAGAACATGCATAATTTTTTTGCAATTTATTTTTGAAATTTTTGAACTGGTTGACTGAGGTCATAATTTATCATACATAAAAAGTTTTAACAAATAATTTAGTTTCAGTTCTGGTGGTTGGAATCATTGGAACGCGTATGGTAAGGTAATATTTTTTCATTGGCCACTTAATAAACGGTGCCATTTTTCTTAGATTTTTTTAGTCACAATTAACCTGTAGTTTTGAAGAAAAAATTCGAGAAACAATGTGGCTGCAACTAGAAGGAATTTCTGCGTTATTCCAAGTTCACGTCAGAAATGAGTTAGATACTCAATATCCCAATAGATGGATAGGGCGTGGAGGAACACATTACTGGCCAGCAAGTCTTGATTTTTTCTTATGGGGATGTATTAAAAATATTGTTTATGGTATACCGTTAAGGAAACTAAAAAATATGAAAGAAGGAATAAGAACAACGTTTTGCTCTATAACACCAAATATTTTAATTAAATTTAAACACTTATTTCAGAAAAGAGTTCGCTTATGTATTGAAAGAGATGTACATCAGATTGAGCATTTGTTAAAACAGTAATTTTTTAAATTTATTTAAATAAGTTTGTTATCTCTTTAATGAAGTATGTATTTACTATTAACCTAATAATGAGTTTTTTTTAATCGAATAGGAATTACATATCATCTATGTAACTTATAACAATATCAACTCCGCCAATGCATACTTTTTAAAAATAACATACAACAAACTGTAATTAGAAATGATAAATTACTAAAAAACTATAAAAGATATGTAATACATACAGGGTGTTCCTTTTAAAATAAGAAAGTTATTTGGCTTTAATTATAATAACAATAACTTACCGTTATTTGGCCCGTACTATCAAAATATACAGGGTGTCCGATAAGTACCTTTTAATTTCTCGAGAGCCTACAGGGGAGGTAAAAATAACCCTAATTTGTCACAGAAAAAGAAATCCTAAAGTGTCCCTTAACGGAGGCACTGAGCTCTAAAAGGGTACCCAGCAATTTACCTTATCGGCTCTAAGTTTTTAACCGACTTGTATAATTTAATAAAATTTTGCCACAAAGACTCATTAAACTATACTACAACAGATGTTTTAGATCATCAGAGAAGTCACGAAGGGACTTGCAGCTACACTCGTTGGGCCTAATTTTTGACGGGTGCCATTTTACAGAGCTCGAAACTGATTTTTTAAATAATTTTGTCATTCATCTTCAAAAAAAAGGTACTCTTAATTTATTTCGATACAACTGGCGGTTTTCGAGATAAATCGGATATGCGGAACACTCAAAAGTTACTAATACTAAAGACCGACAGGTAAATATCAGGTTGTTGTCGTTAATATCTATATAATGAATTACTATTGACAGAAATTGTCGAAACCGCCTTCAAGTAAAAATAATTTTAAAAAATGGAAGAATATTCTTACGCAGAAAATGCTGATATGCATTTAATTTGTGGTGAAGCGCTGTCAAATTCTTCGAAGGCAAGAACACTTTATGCTGAAACATTTCCAGTTCGAACATTGCCAGTTCCAAAAACCTTTTAAAGGGTTGATCGAAGCCTAAGAGAAACAGATAGAAAATAATTATTAGAGTTAACTTATTATTGCTTTTGCCAGTTTATGTTAATGAAATTGATTTTTATTCTTTTAGTGTGTGTTGTCATACTTATATCGTCAACTTATGAAGTTATTCTTTATAATTTGTGAAATATATTTAAGAGAAAAACAAAAAAAAAATAAAATTAGATATTTTAGAAAGAATAATACAACACTAAATTGAAGTGTATAAATAAATACAAAAGTATTTTACATGGAAATTGTATGTAATTCGAATATAACTAGAAGAGATTCATTATTTTATAAGTGTTCAAGTCCTGAGGATGATCTCATAGAAGTCGAAACGTCGACAAATACAGCAAAGTGTTCCATAAGTTGTTTTATTGACATGGTTCAACTAAAATCCAAATTTATTAACTAATTAATTTTTTACATATTTTATTCAGAATCATTTTTGCCTCGACGTGGCGCTGAGGGCCCTCCCAGAATAGCACGAGATCCTCACGTAGAGAAACAAACTTTGCAAGATATTGCTGGCAACCCTTCAAACAGCATAAGAAAGCTCGCAACACAAAACATTGTTACATAATAAATTATACATGAACCTCTAGCAGAATAGATAACTCACCAGTATCAAGTTAAAAGATATATTCTATCTCTGGACGATTATCCCGCAAAACTTTAATACTCCTGCTGGTTTATACAGCAACATAACCTAAATATAAATTTTTCTAACCTTATTTTGTTTACCGATGAGACCAGTTTTACCAGAGATGGCATACTAAATTCACACAACTTACATTTTTGGGCTGATGAAACCCCGCACGCTATAATTCAAAACAAACACCAACAAAGGTTTATTGTAAATGTATGGGCTGGTAGCGTCAGAAATAACCTTATAAGTCCATTTGTTTTGGAAAGAAGACTAAATGGTGAGATTTATTTACAATCTTTGCAGCAAAATTTAAATAATTTACTGGAAGACGTACCTCTTGATAGAAGAATGCAAATTTGTCCAAGGTCTCCAGACCTAAATCCTTTAAATTACTTCCGGGGACATCTAAAAGAGCTAGTTTATTCAATACCAGTAAATACTAGAAAAGAACTACTAGTGAAAATAATATAACATTCTAACGAAGTCCGCGATAATGACGAAATATTATTTGCAGTGCAGCGAGAAAATATTCCAAGAATAAGAAAATGTATTGAAGTACGCGGAGCCCAAATTGGGCATTTGCCAAAATAAGATTTAATCGTTTTAACTATTTTTGCATTTTAATAACATTATCAATTAATTGAGCCCCGATCAACCCTTTGAAAGGTTTTTGGACTTAACAATGTCTGAGCTGGAAATCTTTCAGCATAACATCTTCTTGCCCTCGAAGAGTTAGACAGCGCTTCTCCATAAATTAAAGTACACAGCACACTCTGTGTATTTTATTCTTATCTGCTTTAGAAACGAGTTTTTCGCATAAAAACCGATTTATCTCGAAAACCGCCAGTTGTATCGAAATAAATTAAGAGTACATTTTTTGAAGAAGAATGACCAAAGTATTAAAAAATCAGTTTTCAGCTCCGTAAAATGACACCTCTCAAAAATCAGACCCAACGGGTGTGGCTGCAAGTCAGTTTCTGACTTCTTTGATGAGCTTTGATGGCCTCTATAAAATATTAAAATTTCCTTAAATTATACAAGTGGGTTCAAAAGTTAGAGCTGAAAAGGTAAATCGCTGGTTACCCCTTTAGGGCTCTGTATCTCTGTTAAAGGGCACTCTAGGAATTTTTTTTTCTATGGCAAAGTAGGATTATCTGGACCTCCCCTGTATACTCTCGAGAAATCAGGAGGTACTTAGCGGATCTCCTGCATAAAAATTGTAAATTTAAACACCTAATATGATTAAAATGTAGTAATACTGTTTTTTACATTTGAGAATCAAAAAGCTAATATGCATTTTTAATAGCGTTGAAATATTAAATGTAAATAAATCACTCAGCCTAAATTTCATAAAAATATTAATTGGTGACGAGCAGAAAGCCTTTAGAATAAAAACGTAATTCCGTAATCTGCACAGGAAATGTAGATGTATAACTACGTAATACGACCGCATTAACCAGTGGTATAACTTCGTCGAAATCTTGCTTCGGCATTAAATGCTTTTGAATCAATTTGGGCCGAGCTTAGTGCAACAGGGGTAGAAATGGGCCTGATACGTGAAATGGGAAGGAAAATGAAGCTTCCCGCTGTACAGTAGTCCAAGTCACAATATAGGCATGCCAAAAATATTTATAGTAAATTAAACGGCATTAAAAGTGTATTTTTGATGTTTTTACCTAATTTTATAGTCAAATTAATATACTATTGTTTTTTACAAGAATGAATATTACAAAAAATATATTTAGTAGATTTTGAATTAAAACGGGTTTTCGGATTTGTATTGTCAATATTTATATTGGTTTGGACGATATAGAAATTGTAGCAGATTGCGAGCGGATCATTAAGCCCTTCTTTGCCCTTAATGTGGCATATTTTGACCTTTCACGAAGTGTATTATTTCCTGGGGATAAGTTCTAGTTTCTTCAGGCATCAAGGTGAGGCTTTCTAGAAATTAAAGTCTCTTGCGGAACAATGGCATACATTCGCATAGTAGGTGTTCCACTGTTTCGGTTGCACGATCGCAGAAAAGGGTAATTTCGTCCTCAGCTTAGCCAATTTTTAGAAAATGTTTTGAGAAGATTTGTTATTACACGTATATTCCTGTTTGGAAAATCAAGAAACATTTTTACAGTCTTTTTCGATGGATTTATAAATGTCTTCACTTGTCTGAGACCAGGCGTATTGTTCCACCTAAATTTTATATGATTTTATTCTCAGCTTTGGAGCTCTTCTTTAGTGTAGTTTTTTGGTAATACACAGAACAATTCCGGGCCGAGAAAAGAAGTGTTTACCCCTTCTTTTGTTAAGCTTTCTAATTCTTTATGATTTTCTTGTGTCTTGGTATTTACATCAGGGTTATCCTGTCTTTTTTTGCCACTTGCTTTAAGGTTTATTTGGACTCGTAGGTGTGTAATCTGAAAGCTTTCAGCGCTGCTTGGCTATTTGCCAGTATGTGTATTTTGGGTTCTTGGTGTTTCTATGCAGGCACTAATCGGTACAGATTTGATTTATGTACATTTCTGTTTGGAAGATGATAGAAGTGTTTTCTAAAGATTTAGCAAGCCTAACGTCTGTTTCGATACTCCCACTTCAATCCCGCCTTTTATCTTGGACACATCAGCAGATCCTATCTTTAAATTCTTCTCTTGCCGAGACAATCCCTCTTCGTTTGCTTGATAGCAGTCAGTTACTACTTCAAAGTCATACCTTATGGATATGAATCGGTTTCAATATGAATTTGTCTCCAGGTTTGAGGTTTTCTATTTGTAGTAGCTTAAGGGCATTTGTTGCCGCCGCCCTTATCACAGATGTGTGCAGTAGAGGGAGTTTCATCATTACCTTTGTGGTCATAATGGCATTGCTTCCGAGACTCCTGTACAAGCTAACTTAATATATTTTGTTGCTACTGCTGCTTGGCGTGTCTTTGGCCACCACACCAAGAAGGCATTTGTAACCATGGGTTTGACGATCATTTCATACGATCATAAGATCATTTTCGGATTCAAACTCTAGGTTTTTTCAAAGATTCTACGACATAT
This sequence comes from Diaprepes abbreviatus, assembly GCA_034092305.1. Lineage (NCBI taxonomy): Eukaryota > Metazoa > Arthropoda > Insecta > Coleoptera > Curculionidae > Diaprepes > Diaprepes abbreviatus. Next base: position 18,669,465 of record JASJET010000031.1, read on the forward strand.
TCATCTAGATGCTATTTCCTTACAAATAATCTTTTCAATATGATTGCTACAGATCAGTTTTTAGTCTATTATTACCCCCAGGTATTTAACCTCTTTGGAAAAACTAGATGATGTTCTGTTTAAAGTTAGAATATTCATGTTTTTGTCTCTTTGTGAATGGCAGGGAGATCATTTTATTAGGATTTATCTATAGCCCTTTCACTGTACACTATTTATTGATTTGGTTTAAGGCAGTTTACATAGGGGTAGTAATAGTACCTTCATTTTTTCCTTTAAAATTGACAACTTAATCATCAGTATACCCTGCGTTATAAATATTATTTAGTTGTCTTAGCAACCTGTCCACGACAAAGCAGCATATCAGAAGCTATAACATCCTTTGACTGTAGTGATTGTCGCTGCTTCGTTATTGACACAAAGATTTATGATTCTGTTATCTAACTTTGATTGAATCCATCTTATAAGAGAAGACTATGTTTTTCTTGCCTCTCAAGCTCTAACCATAAATTTATGTGGGACGCTACCAAAAGTTCTCTCCATATTAATGAATGTGCTCAAGGAAATTTCTTTTGTCATCACTGTTTTTTTAAAATTACTCACCAGACAATGTAAGCGTTCACTGTGGATTTATCAGCTTGATATGTAATCTGTTTTTATGACGTCATTTTTGTCTAAGCGTTTCGCTTTTTGGACGTGGGTCAATATGTTTCTCCATTGTTTTTAGGAAAAAAATGTGACGCTGATTGGACGGTACGATTCTGTTTCATCGAATGGGTATCTTCCTATTTTCAGTATGAATGTCACTCTGATCTATTTCCATGCTTGAGGTATATACTCTAAGGAGCCATACTTAAATACCTCCTTCAGCAGGCAATCCATACTTTCTGAGCCCTCTTGAAATAGGGAGTGAAAAATCCCATTTTTTCCTGTGATTTAATTTTCGGCACTACATCTATACATACACCCGAACAGCTAGAAGCAGAAAAATTGAAGAGTTGGATATGTAAGAAATAAACTATCTTTCTTTATTCTTTTAGTGGCGTGAAGGAGAAAACGATAACACATTAAACTAATTCTTATACTCTAAAGATTTCTTTATGCCTTACTTAAATTTTAATTTTTGAGCTTCTCACTATTCCGTTGTATGAATGAAAGACATTCGACTGTTGATATTGTATAGTCCGGCATCGAAGTATCTGCAGATTTAACATCTTGTCGACATGTTCCGGAATTTAGATTTTATGTAGACGGTTGTTTTTTGTGAATTTTGCTCTTGATTCATTACAGCTCCACTGACTAAACCATTAAGGGATCACAGAAAGAAAACCAGAGTTGGATTTGCAGGAAATAAGCTGTCTATATTTTTTCCTTAACAACATAAAGAAAAAAATTAAATTAATTACTGGGCCATTAAGAGTTCTTTATAGAAGAAGCAGCTTACATTATTAAAAATAATAACGGAATCGTCAGTAAACCCAGCTTTGAGATACCCAATCTCTGGCAACCACGACTTTGTAACGTCAAATCTTTGATATGTATACAGTGAAGCGAAACTTCACACATCAATGGACACATTCCCTATATAAGCGCGTAGCCTTAAGCCAAAACATTTAGTTTATACTTGATAACGATTAAGAGATACAACCTAATCGAAACGTCGTACAAACAAACAAAAATAAAGACAATGCAAATCCCACAACCACATTTTAGTCAATATTTCTTTCTTTATCTTAAGTGTTTGCACTTAGTTGGCCACCGTTGTATACAGGTTATATTTCCAAATTCAAAAACCAGTCAAGTTTTTTAACAGTAAATTAATAAATCTGAAATCTGTCAAACGTTTTTTTTGTAAAAATAGAATAATCGGCTTTGTTATGTTGCGCTGAAGTCATCAAATTTAAAATTTTTCCCGGAATATTCGCTGACTCTTTTTAAATCCACTGTACAACGCATAAATTTTCCGGACAAGATAAAGATGGCCATAATAGGTTTAATAGAAATAAATAGGCTTTTTCGAAGTGGTCTCGTAAAGAATAGGGGTCGATGGACATGGGTCGGCAGATAAGACAATAGAAAAAAGCTCTTGGCCAATTTTCCGATATCTAGCAGGAAAAATCGACGGCGAGGTCATCCGTTGAAAATGGCACAAAATGGTTCAAGTGGTAATTCAAACTGAAAAATATCGAATATATTTGGGAAAAAGTTTTTTCTGATTAAAATTATGAAATATTTAGTTTTTAAGAACGGTTCATGAGGAATCCACAAAGAGTAAGAAGGCTATCTGCATGTAAAATATATTTTCTAAGACGCTTTATACCCCAGATATGTTTTCAAAGTAGGTTAAAACTAAAAAATCATAATTAAAACATTCATGCCTCGACATGTGAGTTTGGTAAATTTCCAATAAAGAAAACAAAACAGATCTGAGAATTAATTTTGCCCTTTTATTTATCCCATCAAGTTAAGTACCATTAAACGGGTCTTTGAAAATACAATTAAATCTATCATATAATATATGAAATATAACCCTTTAAAGTTGTTTATAATTATCATTTAATTTTAGAAAAGTGACTTTTGGTAAGAGCTCTGCAAGCTTCAATAGGTAAATCAAATACCAATTTTGATTCTTGTGCAAGAGGTGCAGATAATGTGGGGCTCCATCTTTTATATAGAAAGAGTAAAAGTGGTGATAATAGATGTTCGATGTCTAGGCCTCGTTGGGCCCTTTACATCTCAACATGGTTGCAAGGTCGATCGCCTTTACAAATTCAAGCAGTTTTGAAATTTCTTGATGGCTTCAGGTGTCTGCTTCAATCTGTTGAGTTCTGGGTACTATTTGACGACATGATCCACAATTTCATCTTCATTCAGACACTATTTGTATATTGGGTCATCCAAGATACAAATCTTATCAAGATGGCTGCGTCGATGGTTTTTTTCCTATGAACGGTTCTATCACGAATGGCACTCTATAGGCGGGAAGCATAGTGGGTTTTCGTAGCCGATTAAGAGATATGCCTCCACCAAAACTTTTTATCGAGGGTGGATACCGGAAAAATGGTCAGGTAATTTGTTATAAACAAAAAAAATTGTTCTCATTCAAAAAATTGTTATTTGTAAAATAAAAAATATTTTCGTGTTCCTTGGCAGCAGCAAAAAGTGTTTCTAGTGACTTTTCCATCCGCATTTGAAAAATGGTATTTTTTGCTACTTTTCAACATCAATAACTTTTGATTAAATACATATTGTTCTCAATGACCGGTATTGATAAACACTATATTATTTTTAATCTTTTATTCAAGTTCATAATTTCTGACACTTGTCAAACAATTCTAGTTACTTCTACGACGTGTCAAAATAAACTGTCCACGAAAGCCGATCTGGACCCTTTATATACCTTTCTAGGAAGATACCAGAAGGTTACCTAGTTTTCTAGAAGGATTTCCATCCTACATGGTATAATTCCATGTTCAAAATAAGGAAATAGAATCTACTAAAAGTTCCAGACATTGTTTAATCAATGTCTCATGAGGAAATTAACAAAAGGTAAAATTAATTAAATAAATTATAAACTCGTAGAAATTAAACCTAAAACTGTACAAACGAGAAACACAAACCTACAATAAGAAGTGTTTACTGCTATAAGCTCCGTTACATTGCCCCCTTCCAATCAACTTTCTTGATTTTGATCATGAGTCAATATGTCAAGATCCAGAACTTTCGTCTTCGCATGAGGGCTTTTCTGAATTTAGCACACCACATCGTTTAGTCAGGTCACTATGTTGTACGAACCTTCCCATGATTTCTGAAGCTTTGGTGAACGCCCTTTGGTTCTTTTTGGACTGTACAATGACACTTTTTGACTAACTATGAATCCACCAGTACTGGCTTTAAAGTCATTCTGTCGTTTTTTATTTGTAGTCTCTGTACCTTTCCGAGGATAACCTGTAGGACATTCTCCTTCCGTAGTCTCTTTCGCTGTCGCGGATCCTCTCGACGTACCCTCTCGAGGATGATCTGTAGAACGTTCTTCTTCCGTAGCGCCTTTCACGGTCACGGTCCCTGTCGTTTCGTTCTCCACGGTCACCACGAGTACTCTTTCTATCTCTTCCGTAATGGTCCTTTCTTCTGTCGCCTCCACCAGTAATAATTTCCAGGCAACCTCTGTAACAGTGACCGTTGTATCCGCACTGGTAACAACACATGTTATTCGAATGATACTGGCGACCCTAACCCCTTATTCTCGATCTGGCATAAGTCACCCTAATGCGAAAACCATATACTTCAACTCCATCGCAAGCCTTAACGGCAACTGCAGCATCTTTTTTATCATTGTAAACAGCAAATCCAAAAGAAGTGATACTATCACTTAATCAGACGTCTTTAAGTTCACCATAAAGAGCAAAGACTTTGTCCAAGTCTCTCCTTCGAATTTCATCACCTATATTAGGAATATGAAGCCGACAGCCATCAGGATCTCTGCCAGAAACAGTACTGCAAGTACAGTGGCTTTATACATGCCCCCCTGGGCCACACTTCTAACAACGAATTATATTTCTGATACGAAAGGTTGTGCTTTTGTTGTCATGTGTTTTTCGTTTGCTAAAAAATTCTTGCATCTCCCTCATTAGTCTCCTGGAAATTTCGTCGTTGGTCTTGCTATAATCCTGAAAAACGTTGACTTTTCTTATGACTCTTTCTTGGTTCCTTGAGGTCTGTTTAGCTATCTCAAACTGAAGGGCATAACCAAGAGTCTCGGAAATTTTCTTTAGTCGAGTAGTTCTTAGAGTTTGACTTGTTTCTGGGTCGCGTAAACCTTCAAATATGTTGGGTAAATCAAATTTATTAGCCTCATTATATCCGCCTCATATTCTTGCAGGCTTTCGCTATAGTTTTGTCTTCTTCCTTTGAGTCGTGCCTTACAAACTTCTTGGAGATTAGCTTCTCTATAGCGCATCTCCAGAAAAGTAACAATATACTCGTAATCATTCTGTTTTTCTTCAGGAATGTTACAACAAGACAACAAGAGCACATGACTTCTCTGGTGAACTTCAATTATTGCCGGTGGCGGGGGCTTAGAATTGATGAATATGGATAAGCCAAGGTAGCTTGCCATCGAAGGTAGGTGACTTCATCACACTAGTGTTATACCTGTACTGGTTACCTTCTCGATTTGCAAATGTAATTGTTACATCTCTTGTTCCCTACGTTATATATATTCTTCACTTTTTTTAACATATTCTTTCAGTTCTTGTTTCATTTCTTCTTGACTTGTCTTAAGTTCTTGCCTCATGTCCTCCAGGGTTGTTTTTATTACTTGTTTTATACTTTCTTGATTTTTCTTCATTCTCTTTAAATTCTTGTTTCATATCAACTTGGCTTATCTGCACATCTTCTTGGCTTATTTTCAGTGTCATCAATTCTTGTTTTATATCATCTTGACTTGTCTTTAATTCTCGTTTCATATCGTCTTGACTTTTCGTCATATCTTCTTGATTTTTAGTCATCTCTTCTTTCAATTCTTGTTCCATCTCTTCTTGGTTTTTCCTTATAATTTGGATCATCATCATTGTCTGATTTAGGCTAGTTGGAAGTTGTTCTTCCATTTTTGCTTCGTTTTCTAATTTCCACTGGTATACAATTTCAATTTACTTTTTTTCTTTTTTTTTTCTAATTCCCTAACCTGACACCAAATTGTTCCGCATGACCGGTATTGATAAACACTGTATTATTTTTAACCTTTTATTTAACCTCTCAATTTCTGACACACAAACAATTCAAGTTAATTCTACGACGTCTCAAAATAAACTGTCCCCGAAAACCGATCTGGGCCCTTTATATACCCTTTTGGCCGATACCAGAAGATTCTCTAGTTTTCTAGAATAATTTCCATACTACATGGTGTAATAAAAATACGAAAGAGAGGTCATCTGGCGATTTCCAGACCTGATATAGGCGTTCCATGTTCAAAATAAGGAAATACAATCGACTAAAAAGTTCCAGACCTTCTTTCATCGACGAGGAAATTAACAAAAGGTAAAAGTAATTAAATAAATTATGAACTCGCAGAAAATAAACCTAAAACCGTATAAACTAGAAACACAAACTAACACTATGAGATGCATATTGATGTAAAGTCCATTACAATGCGAAAACATAATATTTTTATTACTGTTAACACTATAAACAAATACTGTTTCATCAATTACAACGTATGTGCCGCCGTGTCTGAAGGAAAGTGAAAGTCTATCTACAGGCGCTCACCTAGTACACACAATTCATTACAGCTTTCGCATTAATATCATAAACACGTTTTAATATATATTCATGTATTAATTATAAACAACGAATCATTGTGTTTAACTATCTAAGGTTTGTTTATGAGTATATTTTTTATGTTACTCATTGGCCATGTGGTACTTGAACAAATCAAAAATTACATCAATCGCATTCAGTAATCACATGCTATATTGAATTAATATTCATTTTTAGTTATTTGAAACTAAATAAAATGTTTGAAGTCTACAATTATATGCATAAAGTTTGTTTATAAATACTTTTACTTTCTTGACTACTTACGAGAAATGGCTGTTTATAACTTTGATGAATATTTGTGTAGCAAATTTGAGGACACTGATAGACACCCACAACCATATATCTTGTTTCAATACAGCGACTATTTTGAAGTTTATACTTTGGTGATTATTAAATGTATTTTATATTTTGACACATGAGAATACTGTAATGTATATATAGTCATGAATTAAGATTGAGTCATTGATTGATTGATTGATTGACTTCAATTAGCTCGAAGAAGGACGTACAACGAAATTGCGACTGCCACGGAACCATAACATAATGCGTATGCCATGCGCCGTTTTGTGACGAATACAACCTGCTTCTTTCTCCGCAAAAATAAAAAGTTAACGTCCCTCAAATCAAAAAAAATCACTTCCACTCTGAAGATAAATCTTAATAAAACTTTTCTAATTAGATTTTTCTTGTCGCAATGCAAAAAACACATTAAGTGGTAAAGCCTTTATTAAGGCTATGTAACCGCTGTTGTATGCCATATTTAAATTAGATTTGCCGTCGTTACAGTTGACTTTAATATTATCTTAGCACGATTAAAATTTAATTACTTTATATCTATATCTGCATTTGCTAATTGAAATGAATGGGCAAAAGCCTGATGGTTTTAGTTGAATTAAGTTGTAATTACTTTAACTGACCTCAATTAATATTGCAACTTACTGGATTTTGTAAAGGGAATTTTTACTATGTTGAGGAAAAAAGAAGTTTTGTGAAGGAACTACTTACCTAAGTAGTGTAACCTCATTAAATTTATATACAAGGTAAGTCGATGATTCGACGAGGAACGTTTACCGGTAAACATATTTCTCAACCTCCAGATGATGTGTTGTTTATATTAAACCAAAATAATTATTTTTTACAAGGGGCTAATTTAAATGTGCCCTCGAATTATTTTTAAATTATAATTAAAGCATGAATTTCTGATAAGGAATAAAATTCTGAATGAGAATTAGTTCGGGTTTCAATAGAAATGATGTGTTTCAAGTGATGGATGAGATGGAGTTAACGTGGCAGTTTTTTGACAATACTATTCATGAAATTCTGCTGCGGAAGCTACACCACTTTGATTTTAGGAGAGTAACGTTGTTCTATTATGAATAACCTCTCACGGAATGCTAGCAAAGAGTGTTCATGGAATCCAAATATTTTGTGAATCAAGATCTCTCAGGGATTTGTTTTATGCCCTATTTTGTTTATGTCCTAAATTCCCAAAGTGATCCGTATAGACCCACAGGGGTCGACTGCGACCTGCAAGGAGTCCATGTCAGTAGAAGAAAGTTGAGGATCTATTTTTTCTTGAGAAATAGCATAGCACATTGAACGTGTTTATATTTCTATTAAACCATTGTAGAATCATGCAGTGGCCTTCTATGAAATTGATATATGTGGCCAAGGTGAAAACAGACGCAACACATTCGTCAGCAAACGTAGTTAATATATATGTATATATGTATATATGTATATATGTATATATGTATATATGTATATATGTATATATGTATATATATATATATATATATATATATATATATATATATATATATATATATATATATATATATATAAAATAGCTACAAAATTAGAGCAATGGTAGGCGAAGCATAGGGTCGACACAATAATGGCACTCAGAAAGCCAGACGGTAACGTCCTGGAGAGCGAGAAGGAAATCGCATTACTCTTACGCAACCCTCACTTTCCAGGGAGCAAGCCTAGCATCGCGAATGATGTAATAGAACATCAGAAAATGCCCACCAGAGCAGCTATAACAGTAGCGGTCGTTTAAAATGGGCAACAAACACCTTCCAACCATTTAAAACCCCAAAAGTTGATGAAATAATTTTAGTCTACTCCAACGTGAACCGGAAGAGATTTTACCACATTTAGTCAAAGTACCCTATAATTAGGTTATAAATCAGAAATATGGAAAAGGCCAGAGTCACCTTTATTCTAAATCGAGGAAAAAGGACACTACACATCCTAAATTTTTGCGACCTATTAGTCTCACATCGTTTATTTTAAAAACGATAGAGAAAACAGTGGATAATTATATCAAAACAGACATTCTTGAACAGGCACTACTGCACCCTCATTAACATGCATATCAAGCAACGGAAACTGCACTGATACTAATGAGATTCAAAAAGCACTGAAGAGTAAGGACACTGTAATATGTGCCTTTCTCGATATAGAAGGAGCTTTTGATAACATTCTACACAGGGCAGTCAAAAGAGCACTTGATGACAGGAGAGTGGACGAAAAGACATCCAAATGGATAGCGGAACTTCTCTCCACTAGAATAGCAGAAATAGAGATAGGACCGGATACTGTCGCCCTCTGTACCACCAGAGAACGCCCTCAGGGGGCCCAATGGCCGCTGTGGAAGCAATCCTAAACTTTGCACCTCCGCGTATACCTGTGGAAAGTATGGCGAAGAGGACGAAATGAAGGCCCAACCTCTCATCCAGAAATCAACAAATCTGAGACATGCCCCAAGACGAAATGAAAAAGAAATTCAACTTTGTAAAAAACTTTGGCACAAAGTTGAGTCACAAGGCGAATGGGACAGAAACACCATTGAAAAACTGAACAAGAAATTCATTAAACGGTATACAGATGGCTCCAAAATAACGGAGGGAACTGGAATAGGAATGTATGGAGCCGACACCAGACACTACTAAAGCTTGTGTAAGTCACCAAGCATTTTCGCGGGTAGAAATATATGCCATTACTAAATGTATTTTTCAACAAAGGAAAATCTATCGCGGTCAAGAAATCAACATCATGTCGGATAGTCAAGAAGCCGTCAGTGCGCTGAGCTCTCGAGTTATCAGCTCCAAGATGGTCTGGGAATGCCTAGACGAATTAAATGAATTAAGTAAGAATAATAAGCTCACCCTCATGTGGGTACCGAGACACATTGGGGTAAAGGGGGAATGAGATAGTAGACAGGCTCGCGAGACCAGGGGCTGAAATACCATTTCTGCGGCTACAACCTTTCTGTGTAATGCTGGAAGAACTAAAAATAGAAGAAGAAAGCAAGTGATCTACTTATTGGAAGGAGCTGCAAGGATTGAGACAAGCGAAAATATTTCTTCTAGACCAAAAGAGATTTAAGGGATGCATAAGCCTAAGTAAAAATGAACTCCGAGTTGTAGCAGGGGTCCTGGCGGGGCGTTGCCACGTGGTGGGACACCTCAAGAAACTCGGATTGGCAGAAGGGGAAGAATGCAGATTCTGAAAGGAGGAGGCGAAACTTCTATTCATATTTTTCAGAGTGTAGCACTCTAGAAAATCCTAGGATGCGGTTCTTGGCAATACACCAAATAGAAGAGGAGCGACCCACTTTAAAGACGTCCAACATCCTAAAGTCCCTACGAGAAATAGGACTAGAGGATTTACTTTAACTGGTAAGGTATCTCTTACGACTTTGCAGCTGTAGAGGGCCACAATAGATCCATTGGATCGCTGTGTACAGACCCCAATTCTACGCACAGACATGTAAAGAGTAATGGCACAGTTACTACATATTAGTTACGCTATGCTACTAGGTTCGAATAATGCTACGAAATCAAAAAGAATCGTTTTACTGTTTGTGCAAATTTTGATATTATAGCATACCTAAAATGGGAATAATTTAATTTAATGAACTCGACGATCATAACAAAAAGTATTGAACATAGTTACCTGGTTTTAGTGTAGACCAATAAAATCACATAAAATAGGGCACAGATGATTGATGATCTTGTTTTTTAATAATTCTACAGGACAAATGCCATTCTTTATTTTTATTTATTTTCTCTGCAACTAGCCGAATTCTCAAAATGTCTTTCTCTTGAAAAAAGTATTATCTAGACTTTTAACCACAATATATAAGGGTTTCCCCTTGATTCTCAGTTGTTTATTCTCTACTTGCTTGTGCTTTCCCTTTCTGTCTTAAGACTCCTCTACTCAGCTTCGCATCCCTTGCTTGCCTTGATTTTGGTATTTTATTGCGTGACAGCTTCAATTTGTTTATGTAAATTTCGCGTACATCATTAAGATGTATCTTTATCCTTTCGTTAAGTAATATTAATCGTATAGTTTAAGTTAGGGTTTAAACGGTATTCGATTTTATGTAACATCGGATGTTTGCACTTCTCAAGGCCTACTGTATCAACTAATAAATATTTATGATGAATGAATGAACGAATAAACAAAAGGTGGTGATACTTGATCCTCGATGCGTAGGCCTCGTTGGGCCCTTTACGTCCCACTAGAACTGTAGGTCATTCAAGGCCTATCGCTTTTGCAAATCTAAGCAGCCGCGTTAATTGAACCTGCCTAAGTGATTTCGGTAACAAAATTGTGTCTCCGAAATATCTATCTCAAGCCGTTAAGTGCTGAGCCCTCTCTAAGAACATGGTTTCATCCTCCTCCTGACACCATCTGCATGTCAGGTAATCTACGACACCAATCTTATAAAGATGGCTCCTCAGATCACAATGTCCTGTCAATAGTCCCATCACAATTCGCAACTTTTTCCTTCCTAAGAAGAGAATTTCCCTAGTAAGCCATGCGCCAAGTCCAGTAATATGTTTCTTAACACACCTCATTCCAAGAGCCCCTCGCCACGAGTCAGTAAATTTGCTTCCTAGCAATAATTTTAATTCCGTTTTACCAACGAAAAATGGGACAGATAAAATTGACTAGGGTCCATATGGTTTAATTGCGGACCCCATCTTTGTCAAACAAGCCCCTTCCTCATTCCTATGTATATCCGAATGACTCGGGACCCACATGAGTCTGAATTGTGCAGCTGTTTCTCTTCACTGCATCCTTGCACTCAGACAATAGTCGCGAAATTACAACACTGGACTTCAGCGCAGCTCTACTGTTTTCTAATGTTTAGTAACTTATTTTTGTTTATGTCCCTCTCACAAAGATGGCCACAATGCAGAATAATATAAATTTCCACTGTAAAGATCGTCGCACACTGTGCGAGAGAATAGAACATTCCGAGTCTCCTGCTCCTGCCGAGCACTCTGGCTCCAGCTTTATCTCATCTTGTCGACATCTATCTATAAAGAACCGAGATCTATTTCTCGGCAGGTTTGGCTCTCCCTTTTAATCCCCTCTATTTGGCGAAAGTATCTCAAGAGAGTGGTTTAGTTTCAAAAGCTGTGTCATGTAATCTGTTTGCATGTTGAATGATGAACATCTCTCCACCACGCTTTCTCAGACACTTGAGTAGCCGGCCGTTCCAATTCCGGGATGCCTTAGGCAACTAAGATAGTATGTAGCCTTCAGGGCCTCATCCTCTATGTATAAGTGGAGAGGAGGTAGACTTACCAGAACTTTCAGAGCCCTAGTGGGAACAATTCTCATCTCACTCAATATTCTCACATCATTCTTTGAAATTTGTCAAGTTGAAGACGGCGTTTGCGCTTTACTGTATTACAGTATACACCATAGTGTATACTCAGAATAGCACTCTCGGTGTCAGTTTTCATATGAACCCAAAGGCTCATTTACAATCCCTGAAAGCACATATGGTCTTCTTGGTTCGAGGAGTCCAGAATTACTCTCAGGTATTTAACTGTTCCCTTATATTAATGGATCCTTTCCGACAATGTAATTGTGGGAAGTTCCCGTTCTTCTCTTTTTTGTAAAGAGTACCCCCTCGATCTGGTCCAGATCTATTCCGAGCTCTTTCCTGTGGCACCATCGCTCTGCGATCCAGATTGTCCGCATCACTGGTCCTTGTAGGTCCCGGTTATCGCAACCAGGGCACAAAATGACTAAGTCGTCGGCGTAGCTCTGTGTATATAAACCAGCCTCATTTAGTTCACTCAGCAGGCTGTCTACCACAAGGCCCCACATCAAAGGCGATAGAACTCTTACCTGTGGACAGCCCTTGTTTGACAGTTACATTGTTAAGCTCGGCATATATTATTCTCCGAGTTAACATTGCTCTGATCCATTGGACTACTGTTGGTTCAGAGCCTCGTTGTTGTAGAACATTACATTTAGAATTGCGAGATGTATTGTCAAACGCCCCCTCGATATCGATAAAGGTATCTAAAGCGAAAAGACCATTTGACAGCGCATTTTCAAATCTTTTGACGAGTCGATGTAGTGCAATGCCTGTGGATTTTTCTGCATGGCAAATTTTAAAGGATGTAAATGACACTGCACCGTTATTCCTACCTTGCAGTGTCTTTTATAAGAAACTGGTAAAGTTTGTAGATCGGAAAGACTTAGGATTTCTGTAATATATCCTTCCTACCTTGGGAATAAAGAATACTTTTGTTTCTCTCCACTCCACTAGCATATACCCCAAACTCAAACACGAGCGGAAAAATTTTACCAGGTGGCTTATTATAATATCGGAGGACTTGAAGGGGGCAAAAGTTTCCATCGACCAGTTTTGTATGAAACAAATAATTGAAAAAAGAGCCGCTACAAATTATGGTACGCATGTATTATTTATAGACTTAACTAAGCCCTACGATAACATCCCTATAACTAAACTGTGGGAAACGATGACGAACACAAATATAAACCATACACTTATTAGAACTGTACAAAGTCTATAACAGATCCTATTTCCAAAATCAAAATTGGAAACAAGCTATCGAAATCCTATAAAAATATTAAAGGTTTAAGACAGGGAAGCTGCATGTCACCCAGATTATTCAAGATATAAGTAAAGAAAGTTTTATCAAAATGGAAGCAGAAATGTCATAAAATGGGAATACAGCTAACCGATACAACTATAGATACATTACAATTTACCGATGATCAAGCAGTTCTAGCAGGCGACAAAGAAGATCTTGAATACATGGCAATAAAACTACAAGAAACCTATGAGGAACGGGGTCTGTCAATAAAATTTGAAGAAACCAAATACTTATGCATCGGAGATAATAAGAGTAACTTACAAATATGATAATACAGAAGTAGAAGGATGCGATCATTACAAATCTTTAGGAATCATCTTTGATGGAACGGAAATAAACGGTATAAAGAAATTCGTACAAGAATTATTCAAGCTAAAAGAGTGATAGGATGCCAAAATGGGATACTGTGGAGCAAAAATATTAACAAAAAATGTAAATATAACAATGATAAAAAGCTGTTTAATATACGGGGCTGAGATTTGGAGACTTGCAGAGAGAAATAAAAACGAATAGAAACCGTAGAAATGGATGATTTGAGGAAATCAGTAGAAATATCACCGACACAGAGAATAAGACACGAGGAGACATTGCGACAGATGGGAATAAAAGAAACGATGAAGAAATATATAGAAAAAAAAAACAATTAATCTGGTACGGTCATATACAACGTATAGCTTACTCACGACTGCCCAGACAAACCATGATTTGATATCCAGAGTATTACAGAAGAAGAGGAAGATTTAAGAGAAATTGTACGGAAGGAATAAAGAAAGCTATCACTAAGCGTAATTTTCAAGATGGGGGCAGCGACAAGTTAGGAAAGGATGAAGTGTAGAAATCGGACAACGTCGCCAACCATTCTTATATACTCACACTTATAACTCACACCTAAAGATTATTGGCAAAGCACACAGTAAGGAATAAAACTAAATTATTGATCTCTACCTTTAATAGATTTAAATTGTTCAGGTACAGACCATAGATAAAATATTTATTAGATCCGCAAAGTTTAATCCCAAAAACGGCAAATTTATGACAATAAAATGTAAACATCGTAGATTAGATGTCGGCATGCGCACTACAAAATGATCAGGTGACCATCGACAGGACCGAACTTCGAAAATCTATTTGTTAGTTCAATTAGTCATAAATGGTGTCTAAATCAAGCAAGTTATTAAAGTTGCAACCATGGTTGCAATCTTTAGTAAAGAAGTCGATGTCATGTAACTTTCTTGTTCTGTTAGTCACATCATATGGGCACGAATAATATCTGAAGCAGAAGGGAATAATCAGGTCAGTGTCTACCGATGGGAGTTAGTTTAGTCATTTCTTATACTGTGAAAGTAAAATTGTGAAAAAAATGTATCTTACTATTTCTCTAATCTATTGTTTCCGTCTGTGTGCGTTAACGTGTAATAATTCGGATTAGGGTAAATCTAGAGGTGGGTGTCATTTTGGTTTTGTTTCTTTTGATAAAAAACAGTGCACTTTAATAGAAGCATCTGTATTATATAAAATTTCACAAATTCTTATCTGAAAAAATAAAAAATTATCAAAAATAATTTAAAACAAATAAAACCAAAATGGCATCCTGGTATTTTACCCATATTTTGGCAAAAGGTAACCATACACGTTGTAGAGTCCATTATATTAAATAAAAACACAAAAACAAATAAAATAAATCACTTAAAACGCTGTAAATCCGTTTAAATCGCACGCAACTCACAAAGCAAAAATAAACACAAAATTGGCGTTGAGCCGATACTGTGTTCTTTACGGATGGCACTACGAAACAACCGATCGATAATAGGAAGTCGCTTATGCGCATGCCCTTATCTGATCAACGTCCAAAAATATGACTGACGCCAGATGTGCAAAAACGCATTTTTTCGCACATGGTTTGCCATTTTTTGGCTTTAACAGCCGTCAAGAGTAGGGGTCCATAGTCCCTTGTTCTTATCCCGACATATTAGCTTGTTAGATTGCGTGTATCGTATAATACTTATCATTACTTACAAGCTTGGTAAGACTCGTCACGGATAAAACTAAAAAGAAATTATAATGCTTAATTTTATTTTTACAAACCTGTGCGGTAAGAATGTGAAAAAAAAATATCAAAGTATATACATATCATTAATTTCTTAAATACGCCACTGCTCATCTTGACTACCTTAATGCCCCCCCCCCCACACTTGCTCCAAAACTCGCGCCCACCCCTTAAAAGGTTTCAGGACTATACTATACACATTTAAATCATTTGCGATTGTTACTTATTTTTTTATAAAATAATAAAACATTAAGTTTTAGTAAACTTTAATATCTTATTAACCATAAACAAATTTATACGTTAACGTTCTAACAGCAAAGGATATAAAACAGGACGTTGAAATATTCATTGAAATGAATACCCATCACGAAATATACAGGTGTAAATTTAAATCCTCCAGCTCAACGATTCGATTAAACTATGAAATTACCGTTGCATCTTATTAAGGAAAATATCCAGATTTAAGCTCTCTGATGAGCTGTCATTTGAGCTAAATCTAAAATCCAGAATAATCATATAACGAGATGACAGATATACAAATGAGATGACTTTCAGCCAATTTGCATGATAAATTGGACCGATATTTCTTTCTATAAAAATATTTATTTAAGGAAAGAATCCCGCTTGCTGATGCCCGACTCGAGCGTCGCTGTTTCGTATAAAATAACTCGCAAAGCGAAATATTTATAATTAAGAAGTGTAATCATTCGGAATTACCGACAATTAATATTTTGTAACATATTTTTTATTTTAACTTTTCTTTAGATATTAAAATTAATTACAAGACATTTTTTTAGTAACCGATTTCAGCTGATTTGTCATTTTTTTTGTTTGGGGGTAACTAGTCTCACTTAATTGGTTTATTTAAAATACAAAACTTGTAATTTGAACAATTACTATTTGAATAATACAGGGTCCTCACGTTACATTTATTATTTATTTTTGTACTACTTCATTTTGTTAGGAAAAATTTCGAACAATTTCATCAATCCCCTTACTTTCATAATCATAATACATGTGATTGTTTGAATCTGGTATATCCAATTTACTCACTTTCGTTTCGTTTCGTTTCATTTAAGTTCTTTGCGTTCCATCTTATTCAATTTCATTCTGTTTAACTCCATTTTATTCCATTTCATTTCAAATAAATGTACATAACTGATATTTTTATGACAATCTATAGTGTCATTTCAAGAAGAAGGGGTTTTTGTTTGTAAAAGATAAGTGAAAAACATAACTGGGAACGTTTAAAGCAATGTTTTGTCTTGAAAAAACAATAACTTCCATTTAAAATGACGTTAAAAAAATAATACTTTAAAGCGTAGTATCTCTTTCACGCACATTTGAAAAGTCCACTGGGTAGGTAGTAGACAAATTTTTATTCGCTTTTTCCGCGAAAAAATTCTGGAACGAGTTCAGAAAAATAAACTGATATCTCAATATTATATAAAGGTGAAACTTATGTTAATATGTCGATGCTGTACGTGAGCTGATAGTGTAAGATCGTCATGTGACATACCATGAAATTGAAGCATCGCTAGGCATTAGTAACACCAGTGTATATAAAATATAGCATGA
Source organism: Diaprepes abbreviatus (assembly GCA_034092305.1). Lineage (NCBI taxonomy): Eukaryota > Metazoa > Arthropoda > Insecta > Coleoptera > Curculionidae > Diaprepes > Diaprepes abbreviatus. The sequence continues at coordinate 18,686,343 of JASJET010000031.1, forward strand.
ACATTAAACCTTTGGATTCCGCACAATCGTTTAAAGAAGGTTTGTATCGATTGATGCAAGGAAATGCTCAAAAAATACGATCGCGTTGACTCAAAAACCATTTCTAAGATCGTAACAGGTGGCGAGCCTTGGATATATGCATATTAGCCCGAAAGCAAACAGCAGTCGACCATATGAGCTTCCAATATGAGTCAAAACCAAGAAAAGTTGCTTGGGTTTGAAACATTTTGAAGCAAATGGTCCCTTGTTTTTTCGGAAAAACTGACCATATCGCAACAGTGCTTTTAAAGAATCGTAGAATGGCCAGAACTCTATGATACATAACTATTTGTTTGTCGGAAGTCCTCGACGAATTGAGGAAAACAAACCGGAAACGATGGATCATTCTTCACCATGACAGTGCAAGATCTCACACATCAGCTCAAATAAATCATTTTTGTGCACTCAAAACGTGGAATTGAGGGGTTCTTCTACCGCACAACCCTGACTTGTTACCTAATAATTCCTTTTGTGTTCCGGTACGTGAAGAACAAACTGCGTCATCGATTTTCTACGCCAGAAGAGGAGGTCGATGCTTCAAAAACCCTGTTTTGGGGATAAATATTAGTTTTTGTTTGTTATTCCCGAAATATAAACCACCACCCTTGTAATATTATTTTGGGGAAAAGTAAAATTCAATTTGGGGAGGTTTCGAATTCTCTATCTGGCAACTTTATGGCAAACTGCTCTCGAAGTTGATTTGGCTCCTGTATATTTTAAATTTCGGTCAATAATTTTTGCCTACAGAAGTTTCTCAAATATAGAAAAACATATTGCAGACACACAAATTGAGCGAGCGAAGTCATGATGGAGATGCTTGTCATACATAATTGCAACTCTGTTCTTTTAGCAAAGATAGCGTTAGCTATAATAATCTTTGCTGTCAGTCATGTTTTGTTAATTATATTTCGAGATGCTCTCATTAATTCATCTTGAAATATCTTGGGACACGAGAATAAGTTGCAGCTAATCTAGCCTACCGTTCTAGAGCTGTTGAAAGAATTAGCACAAATGAAGCATACAGTTTTTGAATGTTTTACTGCTACAGAATAAGGAGTGGCTTTAACACTAATATATATGTAGAAAAAATGCATAAATCAATAAAACATCCAAATGTGTGTGGTAAATTTATTAAAAGTCTTGACGGAGCCATAGACAATATAAAAAAATACTATTTGTCTTTGCATTATAAAATGTCTTGGTCATCATTAATTTTCAGTAGTTTTATTTCTGCAGGTTTCATTCTAAAATTTGTTTAAGTCAAAGTTGTCGAGCGGCTTTTTGTTGACTATGAAGGGAATATCTGCCCAAACTGAGTCTTTTAAAGCAGAAACATAAATAAATTCAGGGAAATTTTGACTCAAATTTTGTTGTGAAAGCCGAACCGGTGGCCATTTGATTACAAACCTGTACCATAAAATTCAGCACACACAAGTTGATATAATGGGGTAAATTGTACCATCAAATATTTTATATAATTGAAAGACAAAATTTAGAGGTTTTGTAACTGTAAAAAGTGAATATAATTAGACACTCCTTAATAATAACACAGCACGACGTGAAATTTATACGTTGAATAAGAATAGTTTTTTCTTGTAGATTTTGGGTTGTTGAATTCCATTCCGGACTGCTCCACTACATCAGGTGTTTAAAAACACTAACCTAAAAGTGCAAAAAACGCGATATTGGCCAATATTTGAGGTTATATATTATCGCAACATTTTCTTTTTAAAAAAAAACTATATATAACATCTTAAAGTATAAGTCTTACTCTTTCAAATGCCGATAATTTTGTACAAATATCTTGCTTTTTCTTAGAGTTATTTGGAAACTTTCAGCTTTTGTGACCGATAAGCGCTTAAGCGACAATTCTAATAAACCATTGATGTTTTAACGCTATTAAAGTATGGCTCAATCCAAATGTATCATTAGTTTCGCAAATTAATTGTGTTTAAACAAATTATTGCAAAATTCACTATTTTTTAAATAAATGCTTCCATTGTATTTTGCGAAAATAAATCGATTTAAAGGAGTCATAATCGGTATTACTATATATTTTGCTAAACAAAATCAAAAACAATTAATTTTACAAATTTAAAAAGCCTCAAACGATCATGAGAAAATAATTAAGAATATATATCCAAAATTCACAAAACAATATTCTACAAATACAAAGTCTACAAATGCAAATCTTTAAAGAGTTTATATTTAAATTGCATAATTTGTTGTTTAATCCTTTATTATAACAAAATATATCATAATAAAGATAACGACTCCACTTAACGTATTTTTTTTGTAAAATGCAATGTAACCATTCATTAAAAAAAATAATAAATTTTGCAATAATTTGTTTAAACAAATTATTTAAACAAATTTATTTTGAAAAATTAATGATAAATTTAGATTCAATGATGCTTTGATAGCCTTTAAACATTCATGGCTTATCAGAGTTGTGGCTTAAAAACTTATCGGTCACAAAAGGTAAAGGATTTCAAAATTTCATGCAATTTGAAATTTTCAAAATTGAATATCAGAAAGAAAAAGAAAGATATTTGAGCAAACTCATCGGTATTTGAAAGAGTAAGACTTACACTTTTCAATACATAGTTTTTTGAGAAAAAAAATGTCGCGATAGTGCATAACCTCAAATATTGGCCAAAATAGTTTCTTTTTAAATTTTAGGTAAGGGTATTTAAAAAAAAAAACTTAATATAAAGGAGCCATTCTAAGGTCAGACTTGAAATCAGCGACTTAAAATGTACAAGAAATTACTATTCTAATTCACTGTACAGATTTTACATCGTGCTGTGTAATATTTAGGCAATTTTCGAGTAACATTTCTTTATTGGGATATTCTAGAATGCCACTCTGACCTTTTATTACAAGGTTTAACTATATCAATTTTTTGGTCATTCTATTAATGGCGAGGCTGCACCAAAATGTTTAGTTTTAAGGATAAAAAACATAATTTATATATTCACACCAGCCGATCGAAAAATATTGTAATAGCAAAAAAATGTGAAAAAAATATTTTTGTGTAATGTAACTTCAAATAAATGCCCAGAAGCAAAGTTTAGGATAGTAAGGTAGCAACTGTTTCTGTCTGTTTGTGTTAACTTTTTAATTTCCAATTATTGGTTGTATGGAAGTATTAATTCAATTTGAAGTTCTTCTTATTGTTGTATTTTTTTTTCTTATTAGATAGCCCAAGATGAAATGAAAAAGAAATTCAACTCTGTGAAAAACTTCATTACAAAGTTGTGTAGCAAGAGCGAATGGGACAGAAACACCATTGACAAACTCAGCAGGAAATCCACCATATTGTCATGCCTAGTTTTGAGGGGTGGCTAGGGACTTAGCATTTGGGAATTTGGTCGTCAGAGATTACACTCTAAATGAATTCTTTAACTTTGTATCATATATAAATAAATAGTTTATTCAAAATAAGGAACATTAACCATTTTTGACAACATATAATCACAATCCAATTTGCGGCCACCTAAAATATACGGATGTTTCGTCCCGATACCGGCGGTGGACTCAACAGTGGGATCCACCGGTATCTTTCCCAGACATCCTTGTACTTTTCACAAACTTGGAGCTCTATGCAAGTCCAGTTTTGCCGGAAAGCGGTGGCAAGATTTTAGTTCAACAACATGCCCCCCCCCCCTAAGGCATTTGCTTTCCGGCTTTAACTGTCAGACCGTTCAAGCCGTAAGGAATGACAGGCCCGAAATAGAAGTGGAACGGATATCCTAGGTGGCCTTTCCAAAGTAGGGTACCGGCTTTAGCACAAAGCCACGACTCGACGACCTTCCATCTCGTCGTCCCTGCTCGGGCGCCATGTTGCAATCATGTTTCTGGTGTTAAAGACATATAATCACAATCCAATTTGTGACCACCTAAAATGTACGGATATTTCGTCCCGATACCGGCGATGGACTCATTAGTGGGATCTACCGGTATCTCTACCAGACATCCTTGTACTTTTCACAAACTTGGACCTCTATTTAAGTCCTGTTTTGCCGGAAAGCGGTGGTAAGATGTTAGTTCCACAACACTGTACATCATTATAATTAATTCTTTAACTTACATTAAGATTATATTCATATTGGCATTCTTGGCGAGGTTCGTCACTAGAGTCTTGCTATTTGTAAACCTGCTCTGGACTGGGACATGCTTGGAATTTTCGCTGCTTCCCTCATACGGGTTTACTAATTTTCTGAGCAGTCAACTAATCCACAACTGACTGACTGATTTATATCGGATCGACTGACCCTTATGACCAATGACTGACTAATTAAACTGATTGAACCCTATTCCAAGCATGTCCGTCCTTTTTATCCTGTTTTCTTATTTCTCATCAAGTCAACGAATCACCTTCTTACAACCTCGGTTCATCATGACCCGAAAAGCGACTTTGCTGACTTGCTGAATTTGCACGATCGACGACCAGTAAATAAACATAACATTTCATAACTGGAAGGTTATAAAATTATTAAAGGTAACGCTATTGTTATTGCTTTAATTTAAAAAGATTAGTAAAATTTGGAAATGCCAATTTATGAAACATTATGTTTTTCCCTATGTGACAATATGGTATACCGATGGCTCAAAAACAACGGAGGTAACTGGAATAGGAGTGTATGGACCCGGCATCAGAAACTACGAAAGCTTGGGTGAGTTACCAAGCATTTTTCAGGCAGAAATATATGCTATTAGGATGTGTATTCAATTTAACAAAGAGAAAAACTATCACGACCAAGAAATTATCATCATGACGGATAGTCAAGCAGCCATCAGTGCGCTGAGCTCTCCAGTTATCAGTTCCAAGATGGTCTGGGAATGCCTAGAGGAACTCAATGATTTGAGTAAGAATAATAAAGTCACCTTCATGTAGGTACCGGGAGATACCGGGATAGAGGGGAATGAAATAGTAGAAAAACTCGCGAGGAAAGGGTCGAGATACCTTATCTGGAGCCAAAGCCTTTCTGTGAAATCAGTAGCAGCATAATGCTGGAGGAACCAAAGATAGAGAAAGAAAGCAGGAGATCCAATTATAGGTCAGAGCTGCAAGGATTGAGACAAGCGAAGATACTTCTGAGGAACTACGACCAGAAGAGATACTAAGAATGCATAAGCTTGAGTAAAAACCAGCTCAGAGTTTTGACAGGGGTCCTGACGGGGCATTGCCACCTGAAAGAACGCCTTAAGAAACTCGGGCTGATAGAAAGAGAAGAGTGCAGATTCTGTGAGGAGGAGGACCAAACCTCTATTCACATCCTTGCAGAGTACAGCACTCTAGAAAACCGTAGGATGTTCTTGGGAGCACACCAAATCGAAGAAGGGGAGCTTCCCACCTTGAAGCCGATAAACATCCTGAGATTCCTGCGGAAAATAGGACTGGAGGACCTGCTCTAATAGATAAAGTAACTCTTACGACTGGGCAGCGGTACGGGGCACAATAGATCTACCACGTCGCAGTGTACAGACCCCCCCTCTATGCACATACATACACATTGACTCTAAAAGAATCTAAAAATATTGTATCTACAATTAACGTCACCAAATCGATATATTCCCAACTTTCTGAAGGACAGTAAGAGATTTTAGGCATACACTCGATAGAAGAAGTGGAATGTCCTGTCTGTTATTTAATTTAATAGAATTTTTGTACTCACATTAGTCTATGTATAAAAAAAATCAAAAAATAAAGCTGTGCTAAGAAAAATGTTCCGTACACTCAAAATTAAAAGTCAATAAAATAAATAATAGTTTGCCTTATTATTATTTTTTTTCCGTTTAACTTTATATCGTGTTGCTTTTGTCTTTTTGACGATATTTTCCTGTATCGATACCAGTTCTTATGATACGAATCGCTACCAAATATTGATACTTTTATTGAAAACATCCTGCATCCGTGACACGAGGCTTAGCAGTCGATATTCATTGGGGTATACCTAGAAGGTTGGGTCTATTACCAGTAAGATTCCAAGGCAAGAGTAAATGAAAATTCAGTTTAAAAAAGTATATCATGCTTTAACATTGATTACAATCAAGTTTCATATATTAGACTGCTAGATATTATAAGATTTTTTAAAAAAATATATTTTTTCCTGAATGTCTCGATATCCATAATCTGTTACCCTACGTTATACCGCTAACACCCCAATGGCAAAAACAATTTTTTTATCGTTTATCCGAATAATGTCAATTACAGATGTCATCAAACATATGATTCATTATAAATCGATTTTGATTAATGAAATTTTTACCACTAACTTAAGCTTTGCTATCGTCCACTTTGCTGACATAAGGTTACCTACGTGATAAAATATTTGATATATTGAAAGATTTCTATTTTTGAACGTAATTTTTCATTCCGATATACCCATAATTGAATATCACAATCTGAAGATCGATGTCGACGTATTTTTCAAACATTTGTAGTGTATCGATCTTTCTTCTATAATGAAGACTATTTACTTTTATCGAAAATTGATTGGTTTCGGAACTAGTCTGAGAAAACTCTTTTCTTAAAAATATTTGTATTTCTTCATTCATTAAAAAGAAAATAAAAATACCTTCAATTCTAATCTAATGTGCTTTCTGGGCTTGTAAACGAGCCTTTGGATGTACATGGGGACTGACAACTAAAGTGCAATTTTGGATATACGCTATGGTGATCCGCCACATGATAACGTACGCCGCAATTGTATGGTGGCGTAGTAGAACAAAGCTCAAACACATTCTTTAAATTGACAAAGTTCAGAGAATGGCTTGTATGGGAGTATTGAGTGCGATGAGGCCTGCTCCCACCAGACTTCTGGAAGTTCTGGTGAACCTGCCTCATCTTCACTTATACAGAGAGAACGAGGCCCTGAAGACTGTTTATCGTCTAAGTTGCCTGGAACATCTCAGAATTGGAACGGGCGTCTACTCTGGGAAAGCACGGAGAAGAGGTATTCATCAATCCCCATGCGGACAGATTACATGACGCCAACCTCTACCTGGAGATATTTCTGCCAAGTAGAGAAGATTGGGAGGGAGAACAAAATCTTCCGAAAAATGGATCCGGGTGGTATACTGATGGATCTCGACAACATGAAAGAGCTGGAGCCGGAGTATTCGGCAGAAGCACAGGAGTCAGAGAATACTACCCTCTCGGACAATGTGTGACAATTTTCACAGCTAAAACTTATGCTATTTTGCAGTGTACCCATCTCTGTGAGAGTGAGATAGACAGGAATAGAGTAATAAATATATGCTCAGACAGTAAGGTTGCGATATTGGCATTGAAGTCCATTGTCGCAACTTCGGACTGGTGTCTGAGTGCAAGGACGTACTAAATGGTATGACAAGAACGGCTGCACAGTCAGACTTGTATGGCTCCCGAGTCACTCGGGTATACGCGGGAATCAGGAAGCAGACCGTCTGGTAAAGTTGGGTTCGGCGACTGAACCGTATGGACCCCAACCAATACTACCTGTCCCAATTGCTATTGGCAAAACGGAATTAAAATCGTTGCTGAAAAGCAAATTTATTAAATCGTGGAGGGGAGCTCCTGGAATAAGGTGTGCTAAGGAACATATAACTGGGCCTAGTGCACGGTGTACTAAGGAGTTTCTCTCCTTGAAAAGGAAAGAGCTGCGAATTGTGTTGGAATTGTTGACGGGACAATGTCACCTCAGGGGGGCCATCTTCATAGAATCGGTGTCGAAGACGACCCAACATGCAGATTGTGTTTGGAGGAAGATGGAACTGTTGATCATGTCCTCAGAGAGTGCCAGAGAGTGCCCAGTACTCAACGGACTGAGACAGAGATATTTCGGAGATACAATTTTGTGACCGGAAGCAGTTAGGTAAGTTCAACTAACGAGGCTGCTTGGATTCGCAAAGGCAATCGGCCTCGAATAACCTGCAGATATGGTGGGATGTAAAGGGCCTAATGAAGGCCTAGACATCGATGATCTAGTATCACCACGCCTTTTTCATTCATTCATTCAATTCTAATCTAATAAATGGCCGAAACAACGACATTTTTATTACATACATATCGATTTTTTTTTAAATGTCAGCATAGCTTCTAGGGAGATCCATTGACATAAAGAGATATAAGGATGGGATAATCGTTAATGATGTTTTGCCAGCTAATAATGTGGAAAGGTAAGTAACAAGTTATTATATAATCTTGTATATTAATATAAATAACTTTGGCCTTGTGTTATCATTTTGTGAAAAAAAAAGGTTGTTTTTTGAAGAGAGTAGTGAGGTTACCTTGACGTCATATTTAAACTTAGGGCCTGATGGAAAGTTGTTTATCATGAAATTAAGTAAAAAAATTAGTATTTTCCTAATTATAGGAAATTTCGTCGTGGCGACGTAGATATCAGTGAATTTTATTTTAAAAATTTAAGTTGGCTATATCAAAAGTTCGAGGATTATAATCAGTAACATTAAAAATGTTACATTTTATATTTAAGTGTTTATTCAATTCATTTTAATTTGCCAAGGATTTGAAAGCACAACTTTTTTACTTAATTAAGTATATTTGCTAATGATTCTTCTTTAAATGCAGTGAAATAACTAGAAAGTATTTCGTAAACTAACCTGAACTAACTCGAAATTATGCCTCGAAAGCCATTTTATACCTTCGTTTAAATCTGTTAGAAAAAAGCAACCCTAGACTCTTTATTAACTGCCAATTTTCTTTTCAAATATTCAACAGGTTAATCCTTGTGATCCAGATGTCCATATTCAATGTATCTAGACAGAAAAGATGATTTTAAACTGCAGTTGGCTAGTATTTCATTACTGATTACAAAAAGCGGTTTAGGTTCTGACTCTTCCTCGGTAAAATAAAAACCCACTGTCATATTTTCGTTTCTTTCCTTTTTCTCACTCTGGTCGCCTATTTTTTTTTTTTTTTGCTTTCAGTCTGGCGAGATGGTAGCTCACTATAACTGCCACCCTGGATTGTTCTAAATCAGGGAATGAAGTAGAAGAAGCAATTAATTACTCGTCCAGCTCTTTGTCAGGCTTGTCACAACTACCCGTTTTTAACCAACGATCCATCATAAATTTACGAAGCAATAATTTTTACTTTAACCTTCTACGTTGGCACCTGCAATTTGTAAAGCTTGGGTATTTGTTGTAATTTTGAAATCATTCGAGATTATTAAGCTCATCGTACGATTCAATTCGAATCGACTCTTGCTTATATGCAACTGGACTGTTTTTATATCGGCAAACGTTATTCTCGTCCTTTCGTGCGCATTCGGGAAAAATCTTGATTCGCCGAAGTAGAAGTTGTCGGCTCGTTCAAGAATGTACTCGCACTACCAGTGGCGTAGCGACTCGTCACATGACGAATTGTTACCTGTTGCGATGTTTCTTCCGCCATTACTGTATTTTTTCGCGAACCCCCTGTATAAAGCTCGCGAACTACCGCTTGGGAAATGCTGAATTAGGACATAACTATGTTGATTTCCACAACATTAATTTTTTAACAGACCCCTATGTAGCAGATGATGACTATGGGAAGTCTTTATTTGCGACATATTCCTTCGGGACATCATAGGTCTATTTTTAGACGTCTTAAGCTATTTTTAAAAGACCTCTTAAGATGTTATAATTTGGACTAAAAAAACAAAGCAAAACTTGACAATAAGAAAAAAAATCCTTTGTTAAAACTTGAGCAAGACACTGGTTTCAAATAGGTCGATTCTTAAAACGATAATAATAGAAGTGAATTCACCTCAGTGGTCAGGCCGTTTCACATCAATCACTAAAATAAACTGGCGTCGGGCGGGGTTAGTACTCGGATGGGTCATAAAAAGGTTTTTTTCTAGTTGGTGTTTCCTTTGTCACTATAAATATGTAAATTAAATAGTAATACTCACCATCTTTTTTTCAAACCTAGGGGCCGCAGCCGAAACCGATCCAATTAATTAACTTCAACAATTTCGTGGTACCCTATCATCTAAGACCGACGGCGGCTTGTCCAAAGACTGTATAATTCGCTGTTCGGGTAGTTGATCGCATCTTATAATCAATACTGAAAATGTAATGTGTTAGTTATGTCGTGTTGTAATGTTACAATATAATATTATATGATTCATACGTACTATAACAGAACATTGTAAATAATGAATATTAGGAAATAAAAATTTTGAAAGTGAAAGGTAAGTATTTGGATGGGTGACCGCTTGGGAAGAACGCTTACCTTGGTTCAGAACCCATGTTAAATTGTAGATCCAGTCATTAAATGGTTTTCATTATCGACCCGACTTTAATCCAAAGCAAATAATCGAAACTGTAAAACAATATGTATGTTAAAATAACAATAAAATGTAAACAAAACTTTATTCTGTATGTAAATTTAAATGTTCCTGCGAAACAAATGTAGACACGCGAAGTCATACAAAGTATCATCGGCAGTAATCTGACAACAAACGAAATGAATAGACGATTAATTTGCCTTGTAGTTGCGTTTTCTGGTGAAAAGGAAATCATTTTTGGGATTTTAAACAAAATATATTAATTGCTAAACTAAAAAAGAACTAGGAACCTCGATACTTTTCGTGCATACCTCGAGCTGAAGAAGAGCATTTAAAACACCAGGAGTCGACGGAATAATCCTGGCCCCGTTCCAACGAGGACAAGAAAAAATTTTACCACATATAGTACATATTCGTCAAAGTAGCCTGAAAATGGGCTATGTATTAGAAATATGGAGGAGAGCCAGAGTTACCTTCATTCCGAAAGCGGAGACAAAGAGCGTTACCCACTCTTAATCCGCGCGTCCCATCAGCCTTACATGGTTTATTTTTAAAAAAATGGAGATAAAGTAGTTAATAAAAACTACATTAGAACTGAAAATCTTGAATATGTGCCACTGCACCCTTATCAACATGCGTATCAAGCGGGCAGGTCTACGTAAACCGCACTGATGCTATTAACCGATCAGATTCAAGATACTCTGAACAGCCAGAAAATGGTGGTATTTGTCTTTCTTGATCTAAAAGGGGCTTTTTTTAACAGTCCACATGAGGCAGTCAAAAGAGCACTTGATGACAGGGGAGTAGACAGAACGACGTACAAATGGATGACACGACTTCTCTTCACTAGAATAGCAGAGACAGATATAGGACAGGACACTATCGCCCTCTGTACCACCAGAGGATGCCCTCAGGGGGGAGTAGCGTCTCCACTTATATAGAGCCTAATTGTAGATTGACTCCTCTGTGATCAGAGTGACCTCAGAATATCTTGTGAAGGCTATGTCGATGACGTGGTCATAATCCCAAGGAGCAAATTCGAGAATATCCTCTGCAATATAGTCCAGAGAGGACTTGAACACAATAAAGAATGGTACCAGATGATGTGACTAAATGTCAAACCAACCTAGTAGCCTTTACAAGGAAAAGAAACCTCAACCTGAAAACCTTCAAATTGACTGGAAGTCAGAGGTTAAATATCTGGGCCTGATCCTAGATAATAAACTTTCCCGGAATAAGCACGAAAAAGAAGTAAGCAACAAAACCTTTATAATCTGAAGAAACTTCGCAGAAAAAAGAGGCACGAACCCAAAAATCCTGCAATAGTGAGACCACTCATTATATATGAGACAGTGACCTGAAGTAAAAGAACCAGTCTGGCCAATACGAGAGCTAACCTCTTGAAAGTTCAAAGACTGGCCTGTGCAGTGGAGCAGTAAAAACTTGCCCAACGGCCACCATAAGAGAAATTCCAAACTTTACACCACTACATATACTTGTGGAGTGTATGGTGAAGAAGACAATATATAGGATGATGAGAGATGAAGTCATAAAACCAAGGAACTCTTTCTTATCCAAAAATCAACAAATCTGGAACATACCCCAAGATTGCGAAGTAGTAGATATCTGTTGGACTACCATTGTCTCTATTTTTGTTGGTGGCAAATATTTTCATTGGAATGGTTCGAGACGTTTGCAATTGAATCCACAACTAAGAAACCAAAGTTATGGCTCAGATACGTAGACGATACTTTTATTATTTGGAGTGGAAACGACGAAGAACTTCGAAACTTCCTTTTTCATCTCAACAATATTAGCCCAACTATTAAACTCACCATGGAGAAAGAAGTAGAAAATAAATTACCATTCTTAGATGTCTTGGTTGAAAGAAATGGCAGACAAATTCAAACTTCAGTTTACAGAAAAGCCACGCACACAGGACAATACCTTAATTATTCATCTAATCACTCCAACAACACCAAACAAGGAAATATAAGAAATCTCGTAGATAGAGCCTTAACTCTCTACAACTCCAACGAGAGAACTTTCAACACAAAGTCACGAAAGGGAATGGAACAGAGATACCATTGAAAAACTTAACAACAATTCCATTAAATGGTATACAGATGGCTCCAAAACAACTAAGGAAACTGGAATAAGAGTGTGTGGACCCCAGAACCAGACACCATGAAAGCTTGGGTAAGTCACTAGACGAAAATATACGCCATAAGGAAATGCATTCAATTCAGCAAAGAGAAAAATTATCGCGGACAGGAGATCATTATCATGTCCGATATTAAATAGCCTTCAGTGCGCCGAGTTCTCAAGTAATCAGATGGTCTGGGAATGCCTAGAGGAACTAAACGAATTAGGTAAGAATAAGGTCACCCTTTTGTGAGTACCGGGACACACCGGGGAATAGGGGAATGAAATAGTAGACAAGTTCGCGAGAAAAGGGGCTGAGACACCATTTCTGGGGCACGAACCTTTCCGTGGAATTAGTAGCAGTGCAATGATGGAAGAATTAAAAAGAAAGGAAGAAAGCAGGAGATCTAATTACTGGACTTTTTTCATATAAGGGTGGTCCTTTCTGTAATTCATAAAAATTGGTTGATAAAGTTACCAAAGTCAAATCTAATAAAGCATAACTAAAGTATCTTCTCTTTAGTACAAATTCTAAATATTTCATAATGTTCTTTGCATACGGTACGGCAAATAAAATTAATTTTAAAAAGTTATTTATTAAAATTTGCCGCTGAAATCAGGCACACATTTTTTTGAAGCAAAGCAGAATATGCATCCAAAACCGCCCACTAAGACGTCAGTGAAAACTATAAAAGTTAGTCAGTAGACATCTTGAACATGTCATTCTCAAGATACCCAAGAGATCTGAATAATTTTTCTGGTTGTGACATACAGACGTCACAATGTCACCCATGGGATATCACCATTTTGGTTCTCTGCATCCAACAAAAGATGACCAAAAAATAACGTCTTTAAGACGTCACCAGTTTGGTCTCCTACGTCCAAAAGATAACCAAAAATGACGTCTTTGAAACGTCATCTTATTACCTGGCATAACTCCTACCTTTTCCTAGCGTCAATTTCTATGTTATTGTAACTTTTAGTAAGGATTTTTTTCTCATCTTTATTGCGCCAAACTTTCTTTTCATTGCGTCACCTGCATCAGCAGGTGGAATTTGAACCAGTAAAATAAAAAAAAATGATGTAAGATTACCAGCAAATGGATTATTAATCCTATCAATGTAAAATATAAAAATGATCTTTTGGTAGCAGTATTTATTCTGGCTAAATACATGCCGAAGGATAGTGTACCAGCAGCACTTACAGTAATACATAAAAAATACGTACAGCTATTGAACAAAACCGTCCTAGTTTTCATCATAAGCATGTTCACAAAGCAGCCAGAATTCAACCATCTTCCGTGAGGAGACCTTGTTCGAGTTGGAGCATCTGCCGTATGGCGCAGATTTGATTTCGTCCGGCTTCTTAGTTAAAAATTTATCGCTGCATGTGTGCTGAAGTTGAGGGGGCTTATGCTGAAAAATAAAATTATTGATTTATTATTAGAGAGAAAACTTTTATAATGTTCCTCGAATCAGGTTTTAAAAAAGTTCTTGAAAAGAAATAAACTAAATAATAGTGATGGAGAACAAGAAACTGAATTGAAAAACTCAGTAGAATATATTTCAGATTTATTTTATGTTATTCGTTTCTAACTTTCTGAATATTATTAATTTCTTTTAAGATGTAGTAGATTAGTGCATTTTACGATGATTTTTAAAACGTTTTTCTTACTCGTGCCAACACGTGCAAAAATAGTTATAATAATTGAAGTTCTTTATGCTATTCTAGGGCTTATTTTATGAATAGATGCTTATAATTAAAATGTGTTTAAAGTATTAATGCAACGATTAGAGAAAGGTATAATGCATTATGTGCACTAGATGAGCGCCTGTAAGGAGACTTTCACTTTCCTTCAAACACGGTTTCGCTTAGCTTATAACTGATGAAAAGCTATTTGTTTATAGCATTAAAAAACAATAAAAACACTAGATTTTCGCATTGTCATTAATCACAGCTTATAGTTCTTGACTTGAAATGCCAATTGCTGGACATAGAATTTGAAAATATTTATTTATTTAAAAGTTATTCATGTTGAAAAGTAAGGAAAAAGTGCCATTTTTAGAATACGAAAATATTTTTTATTTTATATTTTTTTTAAATTATTAACAATTTTTTTCTTTATAACAAATGACCTGATCATTTTCTGGGAATTCAACCTCGATATTCGTAATAAGGGGTCAAAATACACATAAAAACTTTGGCGGAGACATGTTTCTTTTTGGGCTTCAAGAACCCATTGGCTCCCTGACTAAAAAGTAGGACTACCTAATAGATGTTACTAAAAGTTAGTTTAACAGTTTCTCTACTCCTCGGGCTTATTTCAAGAGTTTTGATCCCATAGGAATTATATAATTTGAATAATACATGTATTTAAAAAAATACCACAGAATATGTATATCTTTTGTGAAGTTTTTCAGTAATAAAAAGGTTAAAGTACAAATAAAATAACAGAACGGATTGTCTCTTGCATAAAATAGTAAACATCCACTGCTTAATATCTTCATAATTTTAGATAGCCCTGCTCTCTTATAAAAATTTTACCGACATTGTAACAATTTTTTATTAAAATTAGGTTGAATTAGCAATTTCAGTTACCTTGGTGGATTTATTAAAAATTATGTTGTCTTTTGCATGAAAAATGCAATCTAATGTCTCTAAAATACAACATATAAATACTCTATTAGGCACTAAACATCAAACAACTACCCACATTATATATATCACAATAATTTCGTTGATTTTAATTTGTCTTTAAACATTTTCATTGCATTTAAAAGGTAAACTAGCAATAAAAAATGTGAGGTTATGTAACTCGATAACCTGTCAAATATCATAATAGAAACGGTCGTTTCAAAATTCCCGCTAACTTCCCTTTAAAATTGAGTTAAAGCGCCGGACCAGAAATAAACTAACCACGTGACTGGTCAAGTCGCTGATTGGTCAGAAGCCCATGGTTCAATGGCGTGGCGATTGTTATTATTGATTGTAGCTTAGAACGCCGTCCATATCCGAATGTTTCTCCATTACATTTCTTATTAGTTCGGAAGTAGATTATCGTCCAAATATGGACTTTTTATTTGTCGTTATCACGAATTTGTTGTTCCTTTTCTCTTCCTTTTGGCCTTGAAAGATATGAAGTCCGGTTGTCGGACAAATTATTAAAAATAAAGAAACCGTCTATGTCCTGACGCTAAGCCACCCCCTATTAATTAAAAAATTGTCTTCGGTGTTTATTTTAAATAAAATATTTGAACAATAAACCTATTATCAAAAATGGATAAAAGTGATCTTGAACTTGAACACTTTGTCACGATACTATTGATTGTCTGCATTCATTATTGTAAGTAAAAGTTTTTGAAATTAAATTTTTTACTAAAAAAAGTTGTTTTTAGATATTTTCCACTACGTAGAGCCATGGTATGAAAAGCTGTTGTTTTCGTCCCTAACCGTTTTGTACTATATAATGTTATGGATAGTATTTAACTTTGATAGATTCCATTAATAATATGAAACATTGTAATTAATAATTCTTAATATTAAATTGTTCATTACAAAATGTTTGTTTTAGATATTTTTCAGTTCGTGGACCAAAGTTATGGATAATTGTTCATTTGGTCCACAATTATTTTACACTATGCGCTGTTATGAAAAGTTTTCTCGTTTGATTTGTTCAACCAATAACATGAAGAATTAATTTACTTTTAAAATATTAGTTAAGTAATGGTGGATGAGATACATCAATTTGATGACAGGTATATGTTACAAAATTTTTAACTTAGTATCTTAAAAAATCAGCTGTTCGGAATTTTTAGCATCATATTCATTTCGAGATAATAGAAACTTGTTTTATTTAGATTTCAGTAAATAAGTTTTTCTTTTATTGTACAGGGTGAGTCAACGATTGGATGAAGTAGGTTTGTGCCTTTTCGGTGAAATTAACAAAGAAACTATATTTATTGTTTGATACAATTTATTTTTACGCAGATTTTAAAAATATTTAGGACTCTACAGGGTGAGCCAAAAAACTAGGACAGCATAAAGTTGTATTTTTTTAAATAGAACACCCTATATACGAATCATATTTTCGATTTAGCTTATAATTTTAAATCTTTTTTATTAAGGATTTACTATAACAAAACTTTATAGTTTCTGAGATAATTAAGTTTAAAGAAAAAAAGTCACATTTCCAAGCATCAATTCAATCCTAAATAACGTTTTCAATTTTGTGACAAATATATTCAAATTTGGAATTTAGCAAGGCCAAGGACAAGTTAACATAATTTTTACCTAATATTTGCAATAAAAGCTACAGGGTGTTGAACACATCGGCTCAAATTTGAACAAGTTTAAATGAATAAATATCTTTTTTTTTAAATGGTACACCCTGCATATTTTCATGTTATTTAATAGAGTAATAAAAACCCTAAAAGTTTTGTTCAATATATCCTATACCTATTTATAATAGTTTTTGAGATATTTCAGTTTTTCTTATTTTCCATACTTTTTTACAGAAATAGTCTTCATTATCATATTAGCCATGTAAAATAATAAAAAGAAACTACAGAAACAAACAGAATGTGGTTAAATATGATGAAATACATTATTCGTTATATTACAACGGCAATAGTTTAATTAAACATAATGTGAAAAAATTAACACAACAATAACGACAAGGCAAATACATATTTACTTTTATACTAAATTGAAACAAAAAAATTACCTATTAAATACTGAGATTAATTATTTCTTTTTAATAAGTGTTCGAATAAACGACCCTCTTGTGCAATGCACAAATTTAGTCTTTTTTGCAGATTTTCTCGGACCCTGGACAAAATTAGTGGCGTTATTGTTCTACAGGTATCCCTAATCCTGTTTCGCATGTCTTCCACTGTTGGTGGATTAACATACACCTTATTTTTAATATAACCCCATAGGAAGAAATCTAATGAGGTGATGTCGCAAGACCTTGGTGGCTTGGCAATGAAACCCCCACGTCCAATCCATTTTTGCGGATATCGTTAGTCCAAAAACGCACGAACTTCACGATGGTAATGCGGAGGCTCACCATCGTGCTGGAACCACATACTGTCGAGCTCATCCCTATCGAGACCTTGAAGCAGTTGGGGTAGTTCTTCTTGTAGAAAGTTCAGGTAACTATGGCCATTTAGTGGTTCATTAAAAAAGTGGGGTCTAATAATTCGATTATGATGAATACCACACCAAACATTTAATGACCAGTGGTTTTGATGTTGCACCTTTCTAATCCAAAATGGGTTTTCTGTGGCATAATAATGCATGTTGCGTCTATTTACGGCACCGTTACTTCTAAAAGTAGCTTCATCACTAAACATTACATTGCATAATAAATTTGGATTTAATTGAATCTCCGCATTTATTGTACGACAAAAGTTTACACGACTTTCAAAATCCTGTCCATGCAATTCTTGGTGTAATTCCATGTGATATGAATGATACCTATATTTCTTGGTAGTACGATTAGCGGTGGATTGTGATGTTTCACATAATGCTGCTAACTGACGGCTATCAATATAAGGATTTTCCTGAACATTTAACAATACTTGTAGTTCTTTTTCTTCATTAGTTACTGGTTTGTTGACCACTTTACGTTTTGGATAATCAACAGTACCAGTAGAGTCAAATCTTTGCATTAAGTTTTGAAAAGTATGGGTATTAGGCTGGCGTCGATCAGGATACTTCATTTTGTAAATTCTTTGAGCAAGAAGGCAATTTTTTTGAGCCTCTCCTATTGTATAAATCATATCTATTAACTCATTCTTTGGAAAATTCATTTTACAATATAAGATGAATGCAAAAAAAAACCAAACTACACTACATAAAAACCAAAAGAAGCGATTGCGGTTATAAATTTGACACACAGAAAAATGTTCTTTTACATTGTTTTTGCCATGGCTACTATGATAATGAAGACTATTTCTGTAAAAAAGTATGGAAAATAAGAAAAACTGAAATGTCTCAAACACTATTATAAATAGGTATAGGATATATTGAACAAAACTTTTAGGGTTTTTATTACTCTATTAAATAACATGAAAATATACAGGGTGTACCATTTAAAAAAAAAGATATTTATTCATTTAAACTTGTTCAAATTTGAGCCGATGTGTTCAACACCCTGTAGCTTTTATTGCAAATATTAGGTAAAAATTATGTTAACTTATCCTTGGTCTTGCTAAATTCCAAATTTGAATATATTTGTCACAAAATTGAAAACGTTATTTAGGATTGAATTGATGCTTGAAAATGTGACTTTTTTTCTTTAAACTTAATTATCTCAGAAACTATAAAGTTTTGTTATAGTAAACCCTTAATAAAAAAGATTTAAAATTATAAGCTAAATCGAAAATACGATTCGTATATAGGGTGTTCTATTTAAAAAAATACAACTTTATGCTGTCCTAGTTTTTTGGCTCACCCTGTAGAGTCCTAAATATTTTTAAAATCTGCGTAAAAATAAACTGTATCAAACAATAAATATAGTTTCTTTGTTAATTTCACCGGAAAGGCACAAACCTACTTCATCCAATCGTTGACTCACCCAGTATAGTGTTTGAAATAAATAGGGCCAAAATGGATTTCGTCAGGAAGTTCTTTTTCGGAAAATACCAATTTAAAAAAAAAAAGTATTAATAGAGTATGTTAATAATATTATATCTCAATTTTAGCTCACTTTAGGTCCCATTTTCATTTAATTTTCAGTTATATGTAAATATTTCATAGATTTTAATGGAATATAGCCCTATAATTTATAAGAGTTATCTCAAATGGGACTTACTTCAGCTTAATTTATAATTATTAAATTACACAGATGTATAAGGTTCTATTGTTGGGCAGCTGTGGGTCATTTTCGAAGTAATTTGCAACGTAAAATCTGAATCCGAAGTCAAAATTGGCCCATCACGTTACAGTTTTGAGATGTTTGAGGTTATGTACTCAAAAATGGGTTTTTGGTTACTTTTGAAGTTATGTACAGGATGCACATTTTTTTTTGGTATTTTCTTCTACTTGCATCATTTAATACTACTCTTACCCTTTAAAATAAGCTAGTGAGCGATCACCTATGATTTTTTTTACAAATTATGGCCATTTCTTTCGAAAATTTGTAACTGGGGGTTTTTGGGGTTACTGAGTGTCAATATGAAGTCAGAGAACTAAAATTTTCATTTGCAAAATGGCAGATTCAAATTGGCGCATCAAAATTTATAAAAAATGCTACAGGTATCTAAAAAATTTCACTTGGGGGTTTTCGGAGTTTTTTATATTTTTAAGATAACGGATTCAAGACGGAGGGTCGAAATTTGCAAAAAACAATATTGGTTTCTAAGAAGCTACAAACTTCGCAAGAATAAACCATAGGTAACCGCTCAATAGCATAGTTCGACCCCTCAGCTACCCAACAACAGTCATGATCCAATTCTTTGTAGATTTGTGTTATTTTATTTTAAATCATTTTCAGCCGAGTTATTTTTTCCGCCAAAAAAGTTTTATGACAGGAGCAATTTGTATAACCCACACACAACGAAAGCTATCAGATGACATACAGTGTGTCCTCAAATTGAAAGTATGAGCGAAAGCATTATTCTTCTTTCAGAAAAGGTTTTTTACCACTGAATAAGTAATAATTTGTAGATTTGTCCTATAGTAGACAGGTGCGGGTCCAACCTCTCTCTTTGGGGGGGGGGGGGGAGATATCACAGTATAGTATGGCAAGCAAAAGCGAGTTGTTGACCGAGGGAGGGGGTGCCAGCCACATTCACTTCCTTAATATAATAGGCAGAGGCGGGCCTTTCTTATCTTGGCTCATAAAATTAAGGTAGTATTGACTTAAATTTTATTTAATTGTCTTCACTGCGTCCTCGGACTGACTTAATATAGGGGAAGCCTATTTTCGATGCTATTAGCAAGGGTATTTTCTTTTTCCCTATTGCGAAATAAAATTTCGTTTCATAAGATTTATTTTCAACTTATACAGATTGCTCCTAAAATTTTAAAACGTGAGTTTATCAGTAAATTTGAAAATATGAATCACGGGGTTTAAATAATGAAAGTTATATATTAAATAAGAAGAAACCGTTTAAAATCTTATTTTATAGATCTAAGCAATATTTATAAAAAGTTTCTATATAATGAAATCTTGGAAAATGGTTTTTTATTCCCATTTAATTTTATTTGCTGGTTGCATAAACCCATTAAATTAATATCCACCGTGATTTAACCAAAATTACATTTTACTCTATATATGTTTAAACCCATCCGTATAAGGAGATCTAGCAGAACATTCAATATATGCATTTTTTTTGTCTCACAAAACTTTTTGAACAATTATTATCCTGCTTGGCCGAACATTATCGTTTTCCAAGACAAAAACATTCCGGAAGTTTTCAGCACACTGATATTTCCTTTTATCAAAATCCCCAAATCACTTTTGCCGCTCTTCAGGAAACCACTTTATATAGTATCCATAATTCGATCGCGAGACTCGACCAAATTAAAACTATAATCATAAACACACATCTACCCCATTATTTCATTTCCCAATAAATATTTTTTAAAACCATAAACATACCTTTCAAGACTTATGCTTGATAAACTCTTAAGAACAGCCAGGATAACTTTAATTAAAATACGTCTTTTATCTAGTAATAAGAAAAAGTTCTTAAAAACATTGTAATCAAATAAAAAATACTATATACCAAATGTAAATACAATATAATTTCAGTTAGGTGTTTATATATATATATATATATATATATATATATATATATATATATATATATTCAACAGCCTGTCGTTAAATGTTTCCAAAACATAGTGCAATATGTCTGACAACAGATTAAATACGCAAATACGCAGTTTACATTACCATATAAATATACGATAGCATTAGTTGAGAGCGCTGCTGTTTTGAGACTAAACCTCGAGAGAAGGTTGAACTGGGGGGCACATGTCGGGAGAGTTGCCATTAAAATATCTCAGTATTGTTTTGCATTAAGAATTATTTTAGAGAGAGTTGAAATCGATCCCGCTCTGTCAGCTTACCATTCATTTGTACAGTCCAGACAGATATGGTTTAATATTTTGGGGTAATTCGTGTAATATTAACAGAGTTTTGATTTTGCAAAAAAGATGATTACGGTGTATTTTTCGAATGAAACAAGGGGATAACTGTAGAAATATCTTTATCCGTAACAATATTTTGACGACTATAGGTATGTATATTTGTGAGGGTGCCAGGGCACAAGGAGGTCGGGGGCAATGAAAAAGCGAACCAACTTGCAAGACAAGGCTGCTATTCGTTGGTGGTTATCCTGGTGGATAAATCAACAACACCAGACCGACTAAAACCACTTGACGGGTCAGTCACAGTAAGCTATTGCTGAGCAGATCGTCCGGTAACCTAAGCTGTGAAATTCTGCGTCTAAGCAGACAATAAATCAGGCTGGTGACAGGACTTATAACTGGCCACTGCATCTTGAGAAAACACCTACATGGGCATCTTCAACGAAGAACCAATATGTAGACTATGTGATGAAGAGGACGAGACCGCCTCCAGATCATCTTCGAGTGCGAAGCTTTGGCCTACTGGAGACACCATCAGGGATCAATCTATCCAGAAGGCTTATACCCAGAACACAAACTAGTGAGCAGGCTGTTAAACCTGAGCAAGGCAACCAACCTGTTCGCCTAGAAGGGACATGACAGGCAACACAATAAGTCTGAAGACTGCAGTGTAAGAGCTTTTCAACCCTAGCCTGTTATGTCATATAATCAATCAATCAATATATATTTTGGGTTCGGTGATGTTTTTTATTAACGACAGGGATCTTTTTGAAAGTGCGTCTACTAAACACAACTATATCACTAGAAATAAAACAAACCTACTTTCTGATAAATATAACTTTAGTTATTTCCAGAAAAATGTCGAGTTTTCTATTATAAAGATTTTTAATTCTATACCCGAAAATGTGCATTTGCTACCGAGAAATAAACTAAAGTGTGTTCTAAAGACCTATTTGCCTAAGAAAGCATTCTATACATTAGACGAGTTTTGTGAGTGTGATAAGAGCAGCATTGTTTCGAAATAGAATATTTCTTGTTAGTTGTATCTTTAAATTTTAATTGTGTGTAAGTTTTCTTTTATTTTAATTTTTATTATAATATTTTAATGTTTTGTTTTTTCTACATTAATTTGATAGAAATAATCAAGAAAAAGTATTTAAAACTGTATAATTATTACTGAGATTTTTTATTTTTCATTTTTTTATCTATAGCTAAGAATAAACTTTAATTTTTATTGAAATAAATAAATTTTAGTTCTCAACCAACTTTAAAAAACTTTATACTAGAAGAGCCGACGTACTCTGTTCTAAGATGGTTCGAGACAAAGCACTATCTCAGATTGCTAAGAAATACCAGGAAAGGGTGGAAGCCTCTCCCACATAAAAACCTTGCGATTCATCTTAATGAACAAGGTAATAATAATCAGGATACACGGTGTCAAATTAAAATTTAAAAAAAAAAATTACTTTAAACTTTTTAAAAAATTTAAATAGAAACAATGAACTTTGATATAACGGCAACTCTGTTTTTAATTTTACTATTAGTTGTGAGGGTGCCACTATGGAATTGTGCGTTTTAAAAGCAAATATCTTTTTCCTTAGTACTACATTTACAAGGTCCAAAAAAGCTATAACTTTTTAAAGACATGCACAATACTTCAGGTGAGGTCCTTTACTACTAACAGCAAAACTATGAATAGAATTGGATTACTAGTCCAAAAATGACTCAGATTACCAAATTTTGTTTAAATATTTGATTTTTTTAAAGTACACTACAAAAATTTTAAATTTGACACCTATCCCTTGATTATTATTATTAAACTTTTCAATTGTAAGTTGCGTTAGGCATCTACTGTTGCTCTGTATACCGTCACTTACAAAATACTCTGTATAGAATTTTTGTTTTCTTCAAAATTATTAATTGTTCAGGTGCACTAACACAATTTTTTTAATTATGATATTCCACTTTTTACTCGAGTGTCCCAATTCCAACCTTTTATAAAAAATTATTTGCCATACTCTTTTATACCTGTATATAGTAATAATAATAAGATTAGCAAACTCTTCTGTACTACACCGAACAATATGCGAGGCAGACGATCAACACTGCTGCGGTTGAAGAACCATGAACTGAGTTCTCAGCATCAATAAGACCAAGAATCTTCAAGCCTGGCTACAGAAGCCTCTTCATGAATGATACCCAAATGTAATCAAGATAAATGTTTCCTGAAACTGACTGCTTCCTACTAGCTGTCCACGATCAGATGATCCCAACGAGAAACTATCTGAAACTCATAATCAGAGACCAGAACGACCAATGCCGATATGGATGTCAAATATCAAAGACAATCCAGCACATAACAGAAGGATACTATTTGCACTTGGATGATTTCCATAAGTCTCTTAACAACCGGCATGATACCGAAAAGTCTTCTGCAAGATATCAAGGGATTGGATCATAACTAATACTTGTATAAGGTTATGTAAAAGGCAGTGCTACTTAGGACCACTGAAACTATACGAAAATTTATAGATGCACAGGACCATAACCACATCCTGTGCCCAACAACAAGAAAATGTCCTCCACAGAGCTCCACTCTAATGATATCCGAGTATATCTGGAATGAGTGAATATTCTCTGAAGAGAGTGCAAACGACATTTGGCTAATTATATGGGATAATAATAACAATAACATGGAATCTGTTTAAGGCATTCAATACTTAAGCGTGTTCTACTCTCAGTTACTCTGAAGCTCTCATAGCTCTATCGTAATCAACACAAATTAGTAGCAAACTATCATATATACAATACATTATTTAACACGAAAGATTTCCTTTACAATCTAATCCCTGTAACATAGTAGCGTATCCGACAAATCGACTTGTAGAATAAAATTATCCAGAAAAAATTTTCACTTTCACTCATATAACTTGTATTTTTCAAGCACTACATTTAAGTTTTAGCAACTTGTAAAATTCACAAACACAACATAATATTTAATCATTTTTTAAAAACAGTAAAAAAAACCGTTTGTTTGTCTTTTGATCTTTTTTTTTTGAAGCACGTCCAGGATGTAGATCGAAACATGTTATTTTAAGAGACGGGAATTCGTTGTGTGATTTACTATGAGATATTACCACGTTGACGTGGATTTTCAATTTCATTAGGCTGAAAAACTTGGTAGTTCAAATGCTATTAATTGTGCTCAGGATTGCAGAATAAAATGTGGGTAAACGTACAAAATAGGAATATGAGACAAAGAGATCATTCGGCAAGCTACGTTGGTCTCAAAAACAAGGATTAAACCTGAACTGACCTGAACTAAACTAGATTTGGTTGCATATAACTCTAAGGACACAGTAATAATAGATTTTTCGTAGATTTTTTTATATAAAAAATACAATATATACTTCTACAAATAAATTTCAATATGGAAAATGGTCACTTCTTATGTAAAACCTTGTATAAGACATTAAAATATGTTGGAAAATCTAAATTTCTCTCTATTTGCATCACCATCTTAAAATTCTTTACGTTAGCAGTCACATCTACAACATCAAGGTATTGGTGTATCAAAATGAATGAGCTGCAGAGTTGCCAGATTTTTTTTCATTCTTCAGATTACGGGACGTAATAAATTATAAACATATAAAATAAATACCGAAAATGACACATAAAAGCAACTAGTGGAATATGGTTCCAACAATAAGCTCCACTTTTATATTTAAAACACGATTTAAAGATTGTAAATATGGCTACAACCTAACTTTTTGTTTAGAAATACAGGGCCGTCAAAAGAATTTAAAATGATATAATACGCATTTTTTTAATTGGTCACAGATATATTGAAGACACCAACTGCGCTTTTCCGTCTGACAATTGCGCACTAAAGACCTTGGGAACGAAGAGATTGACTTATGGGGATTTATATACATCTTTCCTTTAATGTTTGAATTAAAAGATTATTCAGGTTAGTTCAAGTTCTTTCTGCGTTTGTTTAAGATGGTCATTTTTCCAAAATAACCAGAGGACCTTTGTTTTTAAAATGATTTATTTATTCCATGTTAGGTTAATTTACTTTTAGTCAGGTCAATCTAGGTTAGTTCAGATTTTGTTTTTTTGGAAAAAATTCGTAAAGAGTGAAATGATAGGAAAATGACGTTTTTTTGAAAAAATTTTGATACATACCCCCTACATCGTGTTCTACGATGTGCGATTTTGACTCTAAATAATAAAGGTTTTAAAGATTATAGTTGCTTTTGTTTGTCTCCCTCCAAATACCAGTACTTTGATGTGCGATTTTGACTCTATATATTAAAGGTTTTAAGGATTATAGTTGCTTTTGTTTGTTTCCCTCCAAATACCAGTAGTTTTAAACGGATAATATGAATTGATCATATTGCTTATGTCCGTTAGCAGAAAGTGTCGAGTGGCAGAACTTGTCCCGCCTCCACGTGGTTTCTGCTGGACAATGACATTTTTTAATTAATAAAACTAGGTCAATTTAGGTTAGTTCAGGTTAGTTTAGGTTAGTTCAGGTTAATTTCAGTTTTTTAAAGTAACCAAGACTAATGCTAACCTGTACTTACCAGAACTAACCAAAAATTTTGGAAGGTTAAGATTCATTGTACCCCTTTTTATACGTTACAAACATTAAACTATGTTGTTAACTGTAATGGGTAAATTTTAAAGTTTATACTAGGAAACTTTAAATCTAGGATAATTTAGATTAGTTCAGGTTAGTTTCTGTTTTCCAAATTAACCAAAATCAAGCTAAACCTGAACCAACCTATCTTAACCAAAACCAACCAATAATTTTGAAGGGTTAACATTATTTTTACTTAGAAACTGTTCTGAATATTAAAAAAAAATAAACTATGTTGTTGATAGAGAAGGACAAATCTTATAGTTTATATTATGAAGAAATTTTACATCTGGCAACGTTGCACCTTTTTACGTGATTCGGCGGGTTTAGAAAGAGTCTAACCGTTGTGACGTTTTCGAGACGTGTTTTTGATTTTTTGCTGAAAATATAAGTTTTTCTAAATTGGTTTGCTAAAATTTGTGCAAAAATAATTGAAATATATTACGTACAATATTTTTTAACTAGTTCCATTGAAAATAAATACGTAAATTCGGTTTTTAACTAAAAATAAAGTGCTTTGTGAAGTGACGCTTTTCTTTTTTTGAGTTTTCCAGGAAAGTGAGGAAAAATAGTGAAAAATCAAGGCCAGAATTGTGTTCTAGGACCTCGAAATAGGGGGTGAATATCGAAATTTTTTCAAAAAAAAACATAATTTTCATGCTTTTCACGCTTTGCAAATTTTTACCGTTTTTTTAATTAGTGATTTTTCTATTTATTTCGTATTTATTTTCGCACATTTATCTGTAATTGTATTAATCTTCTTTTTCTATTATTTTTAGCATCAAAAATCTGGCAACGCTGCAAGCTAAGCGGCGTTTTCAAATCTCTTTTTCTAAAAAACTACTGGGAATTCCGTTTTTTTTTTGTTTCTTTTAATCTCTCATTAAATAAATTTGAAATAAAAAAACACGATTCCACGTCAACGTAGCAATATCGCATAGTAAATAACACAACAAATTTTCGGTCTATGAAATCATATGTTTCGATCTAAATCGTAGACATATCCGAAAAAAAGTTAAACAAGCCAGATCTTTTTTTTTAAGGAAATTTCGCATTTTTTCAGGGATTTTTATGTAAATCTTTTTAAAAAACTATTAACTATTTTGTTGAGTATGTCAGCTTTACTAAAAATGGCCAAAATTTAAAGGTAGTAATCGAAAAATACAAGTTATATGAGTGAAAGTGAAAAAAAATTTTCTTGGAAAAATTACGCCAGATAGCGCAAAGCACATTATATTCGTATTCTACGAACGGAAAACAGGATGTATGTAATCATCGAAAAATTCAGAAAATTCGGTGTTTTCACTACTTCAAATATTTACCCGCTTCTAAACATCAAGAAAAACGAAAATATATACCTGAACTAGTGCTGACTAAAACAAAAAGATTGTTAACTATATTAACAACTTACCAAAGTTATTGAATGAAGTTTTTCGGCCACAAACAGTATTGTCAGTGGAAAAATACCTCTTACCAGTCATACATTGTATACTTCTTAAGTGGTCAAAACGTTCTATTTTCACATTAGATTTTTTAACTCAAATATTTGAAGGCCCAGAACTACTAGATTTTGGTTTAATAGCTGGATCTCCTGAAAACTGAACTAGTAACCAAAACAGAAAGTAATTTTACATTTCTGTGAAACCCCCACACAGTGTTCCCAACCTTGTAATTTGAGATTATCGTTCTGGGGCCATAAAGATTATACATTTCGTGAGAAGTGAGGACGAGTCACGAATTTGACATATAAAATTGGACTGCTCATGAAAATAATTTTTGACCCCCTCCTTATTGGTCGCCATTAGATGCAATGATTTGTATGACAACATTGAATTCCCTGCTAGTTTCTTACATTGGCGTGAATGTGTCGTGTATGGATGTCAATACTATTATTCTAACAGGTTTAGACAATAACTATCTCTTTCTATACTATATCGAAAACAATAAATCGCTCTTTCTCGTTTTATTTGACAGGTTAATTGAGTATATTCAATAAAAAAAACCAGGATAATTGTTTCTGTAAAACAATATTTAACTTAAATTTCTACTTTTAGTTTCCTCAAAATTATAATTTTTCTGTTTAAGCAACTCCAATAAAGCAATTTTTTTAACTTCTTTGGAACAGCGTAAATATGTAACAATTTAATTATTTTTAGATAACAAGCATGAAATGTCAATTCTTATAAATAAATGAAAATGCTTTTTCTATGACTGTTTACATATTTCATTTTTTACAAGAACACTGTTATTTAACAAAATAGCTAAAATATGTGCCAAAAACAAATCGAGACTAATTTTTTTTAAATATCTGTTTTAGAAACATCCTTATTCAGATGTAGAGTATAAGAAGTTAACGAAAAAAAGTATTAAGGCATTTATTTTTAAAAATTTTATATCATGAATTAATATAGTATATTTTTTAATTTAAGGTATCGAAATGTCCACATAATCTATTGCGAAGTAAGATAGTTTCTTCATTTTAAAATAGCTTCGATTAGGTCTTTGTTAAAATTATTTTCTCCTCGATGCTTTTAGGGAACTGATATGTTTGGTATTTATATAGGGTTAACAACATTCATAATAATGTTGACATTTCCTTCATAATAACGGAGCTTTAATGTAAAGGAAGTAAAGTAACATTATGTACTAAACCATTTTTATAAAAAAAAATTAAACTCTAAAGGGGATAGTGCTAAAGCAGTTTATATTTAATTGTAAACAAAACAATATTTATTAAGACACTTTAAATATAAAAAAGCTTGTAAATACAAGAGAATTCTTACCTGAATGCAATCATTTTTAATCTATATATATATATATATATATATATATATATATATATATATATATATATATATATATATATATATAAAGATTTACTAGCAACGTTTAATTTTTACACTAGGTCAAACTTTCCATTTGCTTAACTGTTTGAGGATCTGGAATTGATCTTTGTTAGAGTTGAATTTTTGAAATGGTAATCAATCGCAGCTTCTCACTCCTTTGATAAAGGATTTTCATGACACAAATTTCCTATCTGAGGTAATATCAAGATTTCTTGTTTTATTAATTAATAACATATTCAAACAAAAGGTTATTATTTTATTTTTAGACAAAACAAATACATAAAAGTAAAATTTATGTAATTTCCAAACATGCTTAATAATATTGAAAAATTTCATATTTATGCAATCATTTATTTCTATTTTAATATGGCATATTGGTTTTTATAAGTATAATCATTTTAAATTTTAACACCATACCAGTTTCGATGTTCAGCTTTATATGTCAGTGGAACATTAACTTTGTATTGTATGTTATTAAGTCCAAGTTTAGTTGCTTCAAGATGTTTACATCAAACAGTGCTTCATAGCTTTTTTCAGGCAGTTTATTTTAAGAAGCATACCACAAACTTTTTGCTCATCTTCTTGTATAAAACTTTTTCCAAGGAAATGCTCTGAATAGAGTTACTCATTTGGTGTATAAAAGAATTATGATCATGACCAATTTGCTTCAGCCCTTGAATTTGAAGTTTCTTTTCTCTTAGAAAACTAAAATATTGATAATATTTAAAAATTATCATACATCATATCCATAAGATTAAACTTGTTACCCTTAGATTTACAATTTGATTCTAAGGTAAAATTTTATATACTTATTATTGAATGCTTTATAACTTACCAATTAAATAAATTCCAATTTACCAGATGAGGTATTTGCACGTCTTACGATGAAGAATCACATTTTTTAAAATACCAAAAAAAAACCTTAAAGTTCACGTTCCTGTTTGAAATTTTCAGTAAAACGTTACATAAAATGTGATAAAATCCATAAAACAGCAAAATCAAAAATAAATTTTTGTCAAAATGAAAAGTATTCAGTCAATGTCAAAAATACACTTTCACCAATATCATGAAAACTTAGGGAATTCATTATTGCCAAAGCAATTATTTGCACGTAATGGCACGGAGGTATTATGCGTGATCAGTCCTGTTTTATATGTCAAGTTCGTAATTGTAGCTCAAAGATGTGCCGCGTTTTTTCCGCATTTTGTGGAGCTGCGTTGGTTATGTTGTAGTTAGGAAAGATTTATTCAGTTTTTTGAAGTAATTTGTTTGTGCTATGGTAAGAAAATAAGATAGAAGCTGCTTACAAGTGTAAATCATTTATTTTATAATTTCAAGGTGAAAAGTGTTTGCATACGAAGTTTCTTAAACATGGCTATAATATTTTATGGAATATCAATTTTTTTCAGGAAAAATAAGTTAAACAATATTGTTATATTTTTGACACGGTGACATTTTGAAGGTAATTACTTATTACAATAATATCACAAATATTATTGGACAGGAAAGTTGAAAATTTGGGATAAATGTAAAAAAAACTGCAAACATGTTTATACCGGGTGTCTCACGATAAATTACCGCTATCGATTTCTTGGAAAATGAAATGGAAAATTTTTAAAATTTGGCAGTTTCCATGCTGGCCTAAACATAACTATCCATTTGTTCTATATGAAAGTCTTTTTATATAATTGGGGTTGGTTTCCTTTTAGACGGGAATCTGCTTTAGTGGGCTGTGTTGCTATTTTAATAATCAAAAAATACAGGGTGTTCAAAAACCGACATGAAATATTAACTTGAAAAAATCGGTAAAAGTCAATTTTTTTTAAATGTAAACCCCTATTTATATAATGTTGTGTTATTTGGCATTAAAAATAAGGATACAAATTTGCAAAGCGCGAAAAGTATGGAAATTATGTTTTTTTGAAAATATTTCGATACTCACCCCCTATTTCGAGGTCCTAGAACACGATTCTGACCTTGATTTTTCACTATTTTTCCTCACTTTCCCGGAAAACTCAAAAAAAGAAAAGCGTCACTTCACAATACACTTTTTTTTCAGTTAAAAACCGAATTTACGTATTTGTTTTCAATGGAACTAGTTAAAAAATATTGTACATAATATATTTCAATTATTTTTGCACAAATTTTAGCAAACCAATTTAGAAAAACTTATATTTTCAGCAAAAAATCAAAAACACGTCTCGGAAACGTCATCAACGGTCAGACTATTTGAACTGGCCGCCGAATCACGTAAAAAGGTGCAACGTTGCCAGATGTAAAATTTCTTCATAAAAAAAACTATAAAATTTGTCCTTCTCAGTTAACAACATAGTTTAATTTTTTTAATATTCAGAACGAAATCTAAGTAAAAATAATCTTAACCCTTCAAAATTTTGGGTTGGTTTTGGTTAAGATAAGTTGGTTCAGGTTTAGCTTGATTTTGGTTAATTTGGAAAACAGAAACTAGCCTGAACTAATCTAAATTAACCTAGATTTAAAGTTTCCTCGTATAAACTTTAAAATTTACCCATTAGAGTTAAAAACATAGTTTAATGTTTGTAACGTATAAAAAGGGGTAAAATGAATCTTTACCTTCCAAAATTTCTGGTTAGTTCTGGTAACATTAACATTAGTCTTGGTTACTTTAAAAAACTGAAATTAACCTGAACTAACTTAAAGTGAACTAACCTAAACTAACCTGAACTAACCTAAATTGCCCAAGATTTATTAATTAAAAAATGTCATTGTCCAGCAGAGACCACGTGGAGGCGGGACAAGCTCTACCCCTCGACACTTTCTGCTAACGGACATAAGCAATATGATCAATTCATATTATCCGTTTAAGACTACTGGTATTTGGAGGGAAACTAACAAAAGCAACTATAGTCCTTAAAACATTTAATATTTAGAGTCAAAATCGCATATCAAAGTACTGGTATTTGGAGGGAGACAAACAAAAGCAACTATAATCCTTTAAACCTTTATTATTTAGAGTCAAAATCGCACATCGAAGGCATAGACATAAGAGTAATTAATAGTACTTCAGTAATCAAAGGAAAGGAAAAAATTCTTTTTGGAACCTTTTTTTCCAATTCATACAGAAAGAGAAGAATATTTAATGAAATCGTTTTTACAATCTGTCAACATCGCCGACTTCAACAGTACGCCATCTTTAGCCAACTATGCAAAATATTATTTGTTGGTGTCGGCCGTTTTCTTTTGATTTTGTAGTGATTTTTGTCGTGATAGTTTATCGGATTTTTTCGATAAAAAAAGTGCATATTTTTGAATTTTTTTATAATGCAGAAGCTTCTATCACTGTGGAATGCGTTATTATAACAAAAGTTTAATGATTTAATGAAAAAAATTGAACCTAAAGTGAAAAGTTATTTTCCCTGTTTTCCGCCAAATTGAGAAAAAATTATGGAAAACCGAGGTCAGAATCGTATCCTACGACCTCGAAATAGTAGGTATGTATCAAAATTTTTTCAAAAAAACGGCATTTTCCTATCATTTCACACATTTTTTTCCAAAATAAGAATGACTTTGTATAAAGTTGTCTATTCCAAAAATTTGCAATTTCTGAAATGTTGGCAATTTAACATTTTTGTATTGTAAAAGTGCTAAATGACTTACCTACACAGGGAAACAACTTATTTAAATAAATGTTCAAAATTTCCACTCTGAACTTCCAAATATTTGTCGCATGTCCGAGTTAGTGCTATCTATCGAGCTC
This sequence comes from Diaprepes abbreviatus, assembly GCA_034092305.1. NCBI lineage: Eukaryota > Metazoa > Arthropoda > Insecta > Coleoptera > Curculionidae > Diaprepes > Diaprepes abbreviatus. Next base: position 18,719,136 of record JASJET010000031.1, read on the forward strand.
TTCAAGATTCCTGTTTGTACAGCTACTTGTCTTAACGATTTCATAGGATATGCCGCAAAATATCGCAGAATTGCAATTTCGACATTTTCATCATTGGGTATAGGTCTCCTTTTATGCATTTTTGCCTTAACGGTACCAAAATTTTAGAAATTTTTCAATATTCGTTTAAGACTGTTCCGTGAAATTTTCTGTTTATCTGGATATCTATCAGCAAATGTCTGATATTTTCTTGATAAAACTTTGTTACATTCCCCATATACAAGGTGACCCAAGGTTAAACGGCCAAACGTTTAGAATCGATTTTTTAGATAAAAATAAGATTTTTCTTTTTTATAGGTGTCCTAACTTGCTTTGTTTTCGAGATACAGGGTATCAAAATTTATGAAAAAAATTGTTTTTTTAATACTTGCTCAAAAACCTTTTGGCTGATTTTAATAAAACTTGGCATGCTCATTTTCGGTAATAACTTCTTTTGATGTAATTAGAATAAAATTACTAATTCCAGTGGCGTCCCATAGGGTAATCTAATTGACGTTTATAGGAAAAATCGTTGTACGCTACTGTTTTTTTGTATATTTGCTATTTTTTTTTAATTGAAAGACGATTTTTTTGTCTCTTCTCCTTTTGTTTTAAAAACTGTTTCTCTGCCTGTTTCTGGACCTCTTAAAAAATCCGAGAAAAAATTCTGAAAATTTACTAAAATGTGTACTGTTTAAAAGAAATAAAAAGTTGGGTGTCTCTGTTTTTTGTAACGGGAGAAAACTTATTTCAACATAAATATTATCATTAAACATCAGGAAAAAAGGAAAGACTCCGGTTTATGAGATTTTTTTATTACAAAATGGTTAAGTTTCAACAATTCACAAAAATTGCTCAAAATGACCACCATTTTTTTCAGTGCAAAGTTCGCACCGATCCATTCTGCAACGACACGGCACTCTGCTGGTGTGAATTATCGGGTTGCTTGAACAATCCTTTCTCGAAGAGTACCTTCGTCTTTGATGGACTCAGCTCAGATACCTTACTGTAGTGTGGTGTGAGCCCCCGCATCTTTATGGACTACCGAAAATTCATAAAACGGACATACCATTGAGACCAATAACCAGCTCCAGAGGATCCTCAACAAGCGCACAGACGAAAATTCTTTTAAAAATCATACAAGCTTTAGAAGGTAAGACGAACACATATCTTAAAAATTCCACACATTTTGTGAACATTATTAGTAGCATTATTCTAGAGCCAGACTAACAAGTTTTGGTGTGAAAAGTCTGTATACTAATGTGTCATTAAGGGAATCACTAAACATAATCAAAACTAGACTTGCTAATGATACAACTTACCACTGAACGGGGTGACGGACCCTTTGGGGGTGTTGCCTACGTAATGCTTACTTTCAATTAAAGGACAAGTTTTACGCTCAGGACGACGAGCGTCCTATGGGTTCTTCACTCTCTCCAGTCGGTATATATATATATATATATATATATATATATATATATATATATATATATATATATATATATATATATATATATATATATATATATATATATATATATATATATATATATATATATATATATATATATATATATATATAAATATAAATATAAAGGGTGTTTTTTATAGAGGTATAGAACTTTTAAATGGAATAAAACAAAGATGAATTTTTTAAATTGACATAAAATTTATTTTATTCGAAAGATAACCTTCTGGCATTATAATTTAAATATGACTTCTGGCATATGACCGCCACGGCTGGCTCGGACGTAGTCTAATGGGGAGGTCCAATTTTCGATGACTTTTTCCAACATTTGTGGCCGTATATCGGCAATAACGTGGCAAATGTTGTCCTCCAAGTGATCAATCGTTTCGAGCTTATCGGCGTAGACTAGCGACTTCACATATCCCCACAGAAAATAATCTAGCGGCGTTAAGTCGCACGATCTTGGAGGCCAATTCACGGGTCCGAAGCGTGAAACTATGCGGTTACCAAACGTTTCCTTCAATAAATCAATTGTGGCACAAGCTGTGTGACATGTTGCGCCGTTTTGTTGAAACCACAGCTCCTGCACATCATGGTTGTTCAATTGACGACGAAAAAGTCAGTAATCATGGCTCTATAGCGGTCACCACTGACTGTAACGTTCTGACTAGCATCGTTTTTAAAGAAGTACGGACCAATGATTTCACCAGCCCATAAAGCACACCAAACAGTCAGTTTTTCTGGATGTAACGGTGTCTCAACATACACTTGAGGATTATCATCACTCCAAATACGGCAGTTTTGTTTATTGACGTATCCATTCAAACAAAAGTGAACTTCATCGCTAAACAAAATTCGCTTATGAAAATCGGGATCAACGGCAATCTTGTTTTGGGCCCATTCACCGAATCTACGCCTTGCTAGGTGATCGTGTGGCTTCAATTCTTGCAGTTGGATTTTGTAAGCACGCAAACCAAGATCTTTCCGCAAAATCTTTCATAAAGTGAATGGACACATCCAATTCCTGTGCACGATGGCGGATAGACTGATTCGGGTCTTCCTCTACGCTACGCTCTACAGCAGCAATGACTTCTTCTGTACGCACTGTACGACGTCTCTGTGGATGCGTATTATCATTTAGAGTAAACGTGGTGCGAAAACGTTCCAAAACGTTCCATAGTTAATTGAATTAATTGCTCTGATGGACGATTATGTTGACATAGTGCGCGATACGTATTTCGAACAGAACCATGATTTTCAAAATAAATTTGCACAATTTGGAAGCATTGTTCAGGCGTCAGTCTATTCATGTTGAAATGCCAAACCAAACTAAACATAAATCACTTGACAGCTGACAAAATGGCCGCCAGTTAAAAAAGTGTTGCCAACTTAAAGTTCTATACCTCTATAAAAAACACCCTATATATATATATATATATATATATATATATATATATATATATATATATATATATATATATATATATATGGAATGGTTCGAAACTCATGCCATAGAAACAGCAATTGTGATACCGAAAGTCTGGTTGAGATATGTTGATGATACCTTCATCCTATGGAAGGGCAATGATCATGAACTTAATGATTTCTTTGGAACATCTAAATACCATTCGACCTACAACTAAGTTTATCATGGAAAAAGAGGTAAATGATCAATTGCCCTTCCTAGATGTCATGTTGAATCGTTTAAACTATTAAAACTTCAGTATACAGGAAGCCCACACATACTGGACAATATCTTAACCATAGTTCTAATAATTTTGTTGTAACAAAACGGGAAATTATACGTAACCTTTATAATCGCGCAATATCTATATGTAATAATGCCAAGAGTTATTATATAAAAACAGCCTTTAGATCAAGAAAAATACTTAGAGCTCATTTAACAAAAACAAAACCAAAAACTACCGATAAAAAAGAATATGTTTACAAAGTTCCATGTGAATGTGGTGAAATGTATATTGGAGAACCCAAACGACCACCAGAAGTTAGAATTAAGGAACATGAAACTCATACACAAGAAGGGGAAACGTCGAGATCAGGTATTGCCGAACACGTCTGGGATAAACAACACCTTATAAAATGGTCTGAAGCTGCGGCAACATATATGAAACCCATCATGAAAAAAAAATTATAGAGGCAGCTTACATTAAAAATAATAAGGGGATCTTCAGTAAACTTAGTATTGAGATACCTAATCTTTGGCAACCACTACTTTGTAACCTCAAATCATTGAAGTATGTAAAGTGAAGTCCCTATATAAGCTCGTAGCCTTAAGACAAAACATTCAGTTTATACTTGATAACGATTAGAGATACAACCTAATCGAAACGTCGTAAAAATAAACATATATGAAGACAATGCCATTCCGATAGCCACATTTTAGTCAATCTTTAACATCGTCTACAACCTTCAAACAAATGTTAAAAGAATCATGTGGCACATCCACTACTTTTTCATCTTTATACTATGTGTATATAATTCCGGTCTATTTTTTATTTGTTTTAGATATTTACTTTTTCAATAAGGATTTTATCCAGGTATGTGACAAAAAGTTATTTTTATAATTATTTTTCCTTTTCTACATTTTTTTTGTTATTTACTGTAATAACTTTATTTCTATATTCTTTTATGGTGATTTAGTATATTCATTTTTTTAACATATCTCTGTTCTTGACAGCTTCTTTTCTTCCTGGAAATGTGAAGTATGCTTTTAAATACCCATCATGTAAGAACTCGAATTTACCAAAAAATCTCGGATTTACTGTTATCACACGATGTGATCGATATTCCTGAATATAACTATGCTACTTTAAATGTCGGTGGTTATATTTTAAGGAAGTTCAACCTAAATGACTGTCAGACTTGTCACACAAATTTGTTCTCTATAAAATCCCTAATTAGCATTTATTTGTCTATTTTCTGGAACACGATGAAGAAACCAGACTTAATTATGCTAATGACCAGCTAAAAAAGCCGGCTTTTATGTGCTTTATAGATCTCACTAAAGCCTTTGATAGGGTGAGACTGGATGATATTCTGCAAATAATGCGAATTAAAGGCATCCCAAACAATTTAATTAACATAGTTGAACAGCTAAACTCGAACACCACAACACAAATCTCAGTAAGCGGCAACCTAACTAAGGATGTACCGATAGCGTCGGGCATACGACAGGGGGACTCTCTGAGTCCATTACTGTTTAACATAGTAATGGACCAAATAATTCAGAACGTCAAAAGAGCGTCACCAGGGTACAGAATGAATACCGGGGAAATAACAATAATATGTTACGCTGATGACGCCGTCATAGTCTCGGAAAATGAAGACGATCTCCAAAGACTTCAATTTGCATTCCACACCATAAGCAAGCAATTCAACATGAAAATATATATCGATAAAACTAAGTCAATTGTAATAAGCAAAGTGCCCTTAAGATGTAAACTAGTAGTGGATGACAAACCAATAGAACAACTCATGACCTTTAATTACTTAGGAGTTGAGATATCCGCAAACCAAAATAGAACAAGAGAAGTAAGAAACCAAGTAAACAAGGCAAATAGAATCTCAGGAGGCCTCGCGGATATAATATGGCACAACACATACATGAGCAAGGACGCAAAAACAAAAATCTACAAGACCTGTATTCGACCGATAATGACGTACGCAATAGAGACGAGAGCTGACAACACAAAAACAAAATCAATTCTAAGAACTGCCGAAATGAAAGTACAAAGAAGAATATCGGGATACACATTAAGAGATCACATACGCAATTTAACAATACGCGAGGAACATGGAATGCAGGATATAGTAAGATGGGGACGGAAGCGCAGAAGAGCCTGGAATGAGCACATAGGAAGAATGGCGCAAAATAGGATAGCGAGAATCGCCCGAGATGGAACACCGGAAATCAGAAGACCAGTAGGTAGATCACCTAAAAGATGGAAAGAGTCCTGGATTTCAACATCAAATGAGATGAATGATTGAGTTGGAAAAAACAGGCTGTAAGCCTATAACAAAAGGAAGAAGAAGAAGACCAGCTAATTGGCTTACTGGATATTATTCATGAGAACCTATATCACTTTTCGGATAACAACGGGCATAAAGTTGGTTTTGGAAAATAAATTTTTAAAAATATATAATGTTCAGTTTCATCAACTTAAATTTTGTGAACTTCATAATGTAAATAAAAATATTGTGAAATTAAATGCCCGATTAAAAATTTATAAATACGGACATTATAAAGAAACATTAAATTTTTAGGGGAACCAAAATTAATGTCAACCCAAGCAAAAAAATTTAAAATCAGTTTAATATATTTTTAACCGACTAAGTATTTTTTTATGTATGTACACCGATTACTCCGGAACGGCTGCACCGATTTGAATGATTTTTTTTACGTTACGTTCAGGAAGTTGCTGCGGTGGTCCCACATTTTTTTAGATGAAATTGGTGCAATAAAATCCAAGATGGCGCTGACAATATGGCGGCCAAAAAAATTAATTTTGTCCGATTTTCGGGATTATACCCAACGAATCTGCAATTATTTTCTTTGGTATTAGTCGTGTTATTTTGGTGCAAATTCGGTGTTCCATCAATTACCGAACATTATATGTCATTTTTGGTGTAAAAGTTAACCTATTTTTATTTTGTTGAGTTAATGTTTATTTTCGTCCACAAAATATCCCTCTTATTTTGTGATTTTGGTCTTGGAGAGCAAGTAAAAGTGTGAACATGAATAAACCTAGCTAGAAGAAAGTACCCTAATATGTGTTTGGTATCTTGCCAATCTTGAAAGCTTTCGGCAAGCTATTTATATTTTATGATATAGGTGAATCGTAAATATAAATAATATATCCAAGATATTGAAACAATGTACACTTTTAGCAATTATGCTGATATGCTTAGTGAAAAATGCTCTGTGTGAATTTTGAATTCTTTTCATTTGATTTTTCTCAAGGTTTTTTTTATTAACTAATTGTACAAATGAGAATAAACTAGGGTTTTTATAATTTGCGAGAAGTACTACTAGGTACTACTATTGCATTAACTTTAGATAACTAACAATATTCTTCCATTTTAGTGGTTTACATCCTGATTTTACGTGTCCAAATCAACAGCATGGGCTGCTGTTCTTCGTATTTGCAAAGCAATTATTCTGGTCAATCAGAGATATCAAATTATTAAATGGCCATCACATCATATATGTGATGTCATTAGAAATTATTTTTTTGGAAAACGTCATATACCTGGTAAGAAAATAGACATAAGCATTTAAAAATTTAGCGGCAAATACAAATAAAATATAATAATAAATTTTTGTAGGTATCATTGGTGTAATAGATGGATCCAATAAAAGAAATGTAGCATCTGAAGAATATTCAGTTTCCTATATAAACCGGAAGAGCTATCATTCAGTTGTACTCCAGGGAATTTGTGATCAAAAAAAGTTGTTTACCGATGTCTACTATGGAGAAGCAGGATCGTTACACGATTACACTGTTTTTATAAAACCTGATGTCTCTAAAAGACCACAGGAAGACTTTCCCAATAATACTCACTTTATTGGTGATTTAGCTTATAAGTTAACAGTTAAAATGTTAGTAGGCTATAAAAACATTGGGTACCTAACAAAAGCTCAAAAAAAAATTAATAAGGCAAGGGTGCTTATAGAAAATTTATAAGAAAGGGTGCTTATAGAAAATAACTTTGCCTTACTCAAAGGTTGATTTAGACGACTAAAACTTATTGAATCACATATTGCTGAAAATATGTGTATTATAATTTTTACAGCATGCAATCTCCACAATATATGTATTTTACAATAGGATGACTTTAATGATGATGATAAATATAAACGAAGAAGTTCAGAATGAAAGATTAAGAAAACAAGCAAGCACAAATTAAGGGAAATGAGATTGTTAATGCATGGACTGTTTATTAATATTACTTCTTTTGTATTTTAACATTATTTATTACCCTGAATAATGAGCATTATGATTTAGATTATTTTCTAAGAAATATTTTGTATATTTTTTGTTTTAGACTTGAATGTACGAGGGAAACCTCAAAACATTAAATAAAAACTACCAAATATATCATACAGCATTCTTTATTTTCAAAAATAACAAAACATAAACTATAAATATTGAATTTTAAAGCTGTACTCTTAAAATTTAAGAACAAGAAGAAGTTACAGGACATCTCTTGAGTTAAAAGAATACTAATGATCGTATATAAGTTGTACTGTAAAATAATAATTTGTACATTAATAATATAAAGGCACATTATAGTTTATAATAAAAAAAATTCTCAAAAATCTGAAATTAACTTCACCAAATGTATGTGGAGCTGAATGGAATTTTGATCTTGCATTTTATTTACCATTTTCTCAAAGAGTTCTAAGAATTTGTCTTGCTTCATCATTTTATCTTTGTGGCGGTCATTAACATCAGGACCATGTTTTCTTTTGAAGAATTTCCTTGGGGTATGTTCAGCAGTTGTAGCACCTTCTGTATCTACTGATGTGTCGGCAATATTACTCACTGATTCATGAATGGTAACTCCTGAACAGCTACACGCAGTTACTTTAGGGTTTATTTCCATTAGTTGAAAGTATTCTCAAAATTTTCTTGCAGAGCCACTTTTGTGCAGATTTTATTTTTATGTTTTTGTATGTACGTTTTAAAGATTTCCATTTATTTTCGATATTTATAGTAGTGTAATGTTTGTTTGACTTATTGTTCATTACATTCGTTATTTTATGCCACATAGATTTTTTCATTGAAGTCTCAAACAATTTTTCATATTGTTTTACAAAATCGATAACAAGGAGTGTGTCTTCATGACTAAACATTTTACTTTGTTGGGACTTATTTTGTTCAGTTGCCAAGTTATTGTCAAGTTCATTATTTTCATTATCTGAAAGATAAAGACAACAGAATTAAATTTTTCCTAAATAATAACATATTTTTGCTGATATGTCATGAAAAAATAATAATATATCAAGATCTACACACCTATATTTGCATCAGACTCTAAGAGATGAATCTGGCTTTGGGACGCCCAGAGATGTGTATTGGTTTCTAAAAAAAATATTGAACATTTATTCACATATTGTCAGTGAAATTTCATATAACTTTTATGCATTTATATGTTTATTCTAAAGTTTATATTATGGTGCTATTACAACAAATTTTTGAAAATTAAATAAAATATCAAGAAAATTTTATGTTCGTCGAGTTTAACAAGTTGCCTTGTTTCTTCTTCAGGCCATTACAACTTTTGCAGTTTCGTAGCTGACATACTGGTATATATATATATATATATATATATATATATATATATATATATATATATATATATATATATATTCACGGATTCGTCCGTGTGAGATGCATTAGCAGTGGTTATATCCACATGATGCTGTTGTAGTGCTGAAATCACATTCAGCAAACGTACAACTATATGCAACTCCGTATGTAAGTGAAGTAAAATGCGAAACAGTGAATGCAAACTTCGCTCCATCATATCCTTTCTGTGTTAGAGGTTGCACAGTTAGAATAAACTTTAATAAAACCATCGAGATGGTGGCCTATCTGTACCACCATACCGAGAAGAAAGTCAAAGCTTACCCTCCCCGCCACAGTGATACGGCAGAGATACATGTTTCGTCTCTCACTAGACTCATCAGGGTACCGACATGCACCTGGCTGTGCAAAGGGCAGATTGGAAGGAAACATGCAACACTGAACGCGGCTTCGCCGACCTCTCGTCGGATGACTTATATATGTTACAACAGCATCATGTGGATATAACCACTGCTAATGCATCTCACACGGACGAATCCGTGAAAGCCGTATAAACATATATAAGCCATCCGACGAGAGGTCGGCGAAGCCGCGTTCAGTGTTGCATGCTTCCTTCCAATCTGCCCTTTGCACAGCCAGGGGCATGTCGGTACCCTGATGAGTCTAGTGAGAGACGAAACATGTATCTCTGCCGTATCACTGTGGCGGGGAGGGTAAGCTTTGACTTTCTTCTCGGTATGGTGGTACAGGTAGGCCACCATCTCGATGGTGGTGGAATAGGATGAATTGTGTTTTATTACAGTTTATTCTAACTGTGCAACCTCTAACACAGAAAGGATATGATGGAGCGAAGTTTGCATTCACTGTTTCGCATTTTACTTCATATATATATATATATATATATATATATATATATATATATATATATATATATATATAATTGGTAGATAAAAATATTCATACGGATCAACAACCTTTATTAAAATTTTAGCTTTATTTTTACGTTCTAAAGCTGTAAAATGATTGTCGTGCTTTTAGAGCCTCCGGTGATGGAGAGCTAATAGATGTTACCTCTAGAAAAGACGCTAATTTAGATATGAGACTTATTTGATAACTGTTATAAAATCTCGGAATATTTACCTGAATCAGAAACTAGTATTTCTCCATTCTCGTTAAGCTATTTGTAAACACAAAACGTTACGCGCCGAAATTTTAAATAATTGTCAAAACCGTCATTAATTTTGGTGTAGCACTAAACGGTCTATCTTTTTGACGGAGTAGATAGGGTTAACACCATCTACGCTTTTTCGCATTATCGAACGGGACTACGGTGTACACCGAAGTTGTTCTTTTGCATTACCGAACGACAAAGTGCATATAGTGTCGACACTTTTTACCACTCCGAACCTAGGTAAATTATCAAGATCAGCCTCTCAAATCTTACTGTTTTAAACCGATGACGCAACTAACGGTCATCTATATTATTTTAAAATCAATATCCCTAATCCCGAAGTATTCCTACAAATATGAATATTATCATCTATTAGTATCGAATTTAATTTATACCACCTCTCTAATATTAAGGGTTGCGACATCTATCAGAAAAGTCTTTAATTACCAAATTGATGAAAGTTTTATCGATTTTTATTGATTATTTTATAATTTCAGCTTTAAATTCAAAACAAAATATATATTTTTTGATGGTACCTTAACTTTAATAATATGTATTAGTTAAACTGTCAAATAGAATAGGAATTTAGTTATATCCTGTCATATTTATGTACGTAGATGTCACCTCAATCGTTTAATTTTAATTTTCGCTCCATTTTCTTCGTATCCAGGAGGGTGGTCGGACGTTGGTGTTAATCAGCTTTTAGAATAGTGTTATTTAATTAGAATTTCGCTTTCCATAATTATTACCAGTGTAATTGCATTATTCTAATACGTAGCGAAGACTAAATTTCTACTTCCTGTTGCTCTTTTTTGGAGGTATCCAAGGGTGAGTCTGCAAATATTCCGCCATATTTATGTATAACGTTTTTATTTTATTAGGTTATTATTTCGTGTGATCTAGGGAAACAATGTTTTTTTTGAAAACCCCTTTACATACCTCCTATTTCGAGGATGTAGAATTTGATTTTTAAGAAAATCCAAAAAAAAAACACTCTCCACTTCAAGCAAATTAAGGAAAACCTAATTTTCGACGAAAAAGTTAAATATTTGTTGGGGCGTTGCCAAATGTAACATATTTTCGTATAATGAACTTATTTTTAAAATAAATTATAAACTTGATCCATTTCAGTCAGCGACAATTTTTTTTTAAATATGGATTAAACTAATTATAACCACCTAAATTTTTTATTGGCTCGGGTTAGTTCAGGTTTAGCTTGGTATCAGTTATTTCAGAAAACTGATCTAATTAAAAATAACCTGAACTGACCTAAATATATTAATTAAAAAATGTTACTGTCCAACAGAAACCACGCGGAAACGGGACATTCTCCGTCAGAGAAGGTTATTGAGAATGGATTGAGACGGGAGAAACGAGTGTTTTAACTTTTGCTGCAAATAATATTATGGTTTATAAAATTATAATGATAAGATATATAAAAACAATTAAGATTATAACTCTCTTCAGGCTTCCGCAGTCAAATATCGGAAGTCTTTATCCGCTAAGCAGTCTTAAGCTTTCAACAATCCGATACCATTGTAGTTCTCAGTAGGACCAATTTTCGAATGACGCCCAAAAGACCACTCTTTTGACTATAAGAATGAGAAAGAGCTTCTTCATTTCCCTCTCTATCCCTCCGAAAATCCACTGACCCTCAATGATTTTTTCCTATTGTATTTTTTTTTGGCCATCTCGTCCTCATTTATTTCAAAAATTTTTTATAAGTGTTACTAAACAAACTTACTCGCAAAAATTTGTCTAATTAACAACTGTCGCTGAGCTAAATCCTAATTTATTCATTAGCCACTCCTGAAAATCTTTAATATTTGAAGGGAAAATCATGCTACTAATATCAAATTAAACAAGAAGAAATACGAGCAAATATAATCCTTAAAAGCGTTAAAATTTGAAGGGAAAATCATGCGTAATATATAATAATTAAAGAAAGGAAAAATAAGTGTTTTGAGATATTTTCTGAAAGCTTAAATAGAAAAAATGGTATAGTATTCATACTATGACAACAGCGCATAATATTTCCCTTTTGGAAAGTTTTCACATCTTTTTAGTCGATTTTTCTTCATTTTTTCGATTGAAAACGTCCACATTTTTGAAATTTTGTATGCTTTTTTAGGCGTGAAACAAAATTTTAACTATTTAGTGACTAAAATAAACTTAAAGTGAAAAGTTTTTTCGGTGTCTTCTGGAAAAATTATGGAAAATCAAAATCAAGACCAGAATCGTATTGAAATAGGGAGCTCGAAAAAAAAATTAAAGAAAAAACGTAATTCCCCTAGATTTCACTTAATCGAAATAAATACTCTTAATTAAAATAAGTACTTGACCATTGCACACTAGGGAGTTTCAAAAATTCAGGGTTCAAAATCGTTTCAGATAATTTTATCCATTTGATATAATTTTTTTTAATTGTCGCTAGTGAATATAGAAAAGGACTGTCTAGCCAGATTTTTAATAAATGTTATAACAAATATTACAAATAAACAAAAATTTTATTATAACAAAAAACCATTTATTCAAACAATTCTAGAACATACAGAACGATGATTTTCGTAGTTACTGTATATCTTAAGTCATTTTAATGATCCCTAGATTAAAATCATATACTTTGGTTTAAAAAATTGATCAAATAATTATCCAACAAATTATTATTACTATTCAATAAACAAAACAAACTGCAAAATGATCATTTTTGCAGTTACTGTGTGACTTGAGTTGTTTTACGCATCTTTGGAGTAAAAGCGAACTTTGCAAAACAATTTATATAAACAATTAAATAGTTATTATAAACACTTTGATATAAATCGTTAATGAACAAAACGAAAAAAATACGAAACGATACTTTGTTGGAGTAACTATGTGTGCCCTAATTTATTTAAAGGATTCCTTGGTTAAAATTATCAACTAAAGTTGAAAAAATAAGTTTAAGCAATTTTTTGCAACTAGATAATAAACAAAATAAACACAGATTTATAATTTTTACAGTTACTATATATCTTAAGTTGTTTTACGCATCTCTGGACTATAAAAGATTTTTGATGCATTATTCGTTGGTTTTTTGCTATAGTTTAGCATTAATTTTGTATTTGTATATTGTTTTAATTGTTTAGTTACTTTTATTTCCTTGTAAGTTCAGAATATTAAATCCTAGAGCCCATTCACTACCTTAATTTTTGTTTGTTTTATACTTATATACATACTGCTACTTAACTTTGTACAAGCCTCCTCAATATTATTGGCTAATACTATCGAGTTTGATCGATAACACATCTCTATTAATAAGTGTTGGATCCTGGTATCTATCGGACAAGTTTCTAATTACTGTGTTATTGACTTTTATTGATTATTTTGTTATTTCAATTTGAAATTTAAAACAAAACATTTTTATTAATGACACTTTAAATTAAATAATATATGTTTTATAGTTAGTCGAATAAAACAGGAATTTAGATTTATCCTGTCATATTTCTGTACGTAGATGTGACCTCAATCATTTAGTTTCTAAATCTTGCTCCATATCCAAGAAGTTGGTCGGACGTTCTTGTTAATTAGCTTTTACAGTAGTATTAGATCTCCAAGGATAAGTCCGCATATATTCCGCCATTTTTATGTAGAACATTTTTATTCTATTAGGCAATTATATCGACTAATTTATAAAACAATTTTTTTTTGAAAACTCCCTTTACATACCACCTGTTTCGAGGACGTAGAACTTGGTTTCCCAGGAAACGCAAAAAAATACTGTTCACTTCAAAGCTACTTTTATTTCTTGAAAGAACACCTAAGTTTCCTAATTATTATTAATAGTACCAGTTAAAATATATTGTATGTAACCTATTTTAAATATTTTTGCAGCAATTTAGGAAGCAAATAAAGAAAAACTTGCATTTTCAACGAAAAAGTAAATATTGTTTGCGGCGTTGCCTGATGTAAAATATTTTCTTGTAATAAACCTATTTTTAAAAAAAACGACAAAATTTAATTTTTTTAATTGAAAAATATGGGTAAAATTAATTATAACTAACTGAAGTTTTTATTGGCTCGGGTTAGTTCAGATTTAGCTTGGTTTAAGTTATTTCAGAAAACTGATCCAATCAAAACTAACCTGAACTGACTTAGATATATTAATTTAAAAATGTTACTGTCCAGCAGAGACCACGTGGAGGCAAGCGCGGATCCAAGGGGGGGACGGTGGGGGTGATCGCCCCCCCCCCCCACCAAGAGGTTTGAGTTCAAGAAAATAGACCCGATTTTGCTTTTTATACTATAGTTTATTCAAGAACTAGCGAGAGTAATAAATTATTTTTTACCCATTTTTCCTTCGCAAACTACCTATGTTCTTTAGTCCGACGTCTTGGGCAAAATCTGTTATACACATATATTTTTCATAGGAATGGGTTAGAAATTTTATAATCAAAAATACCGGTCTACAATAGTGGACTATTTGGGTTGAATAACAATAGATATTTGGAAGTGCCAAGTGTTAAAAAGGATTTTAATCCTTGTCATAGGCGTCGGAAAGAGGTTTATTTAATCACTAAGTATTTATGTTATAGAATATTATTTCGGTAATAAATTTAAAATAAAAATTTTTTTATAATATTTTATTTCTTATGATTTCTTAATAATTCATATACATTACAAAATATAGATACTTTTGACATATTTAACACAAATCACAATTGTAAATTTATTATTTTTAATTTTAGCATAAAAACCGTTTTAGGCACATTCAGACTAAAACGTAGCCTTATTCTCTCAAAAAATTCTAAGTTATAATTTAAATACTTACAAAATACCCATCGTCAAAAATACAAGAAATTAAACATATAAAAAAATAAATTCGTCCATATAATATTAAAATTTTTTGGGGCTATCGGTCAGTTTATTATTAATTAAAAACATTTTTAGGCTATTTGACGTTTCAGTTAAAATTAGACCTACTTATTTTTTGATTTCTATTGCACTGACATCTTAATTTACTTTATTATATGGAAATCCGATAGTCCCAAAAAAATAAAATAAACGTGTTAATTCTACACGCTTAAGAAAAAGACACAAATACAATAATAAAATAATAAAAAAATTACGGCTAATTGGGATTAAATATATATAAAATTAAAGAGTGGGACACACTAAAAAAAATAAAAAAATAAATAAACAACATTAAACAATAAAATACAACAAAAACAAAAATTCAAATAATAAATTGTGTTTACACTGGTAAACATTACGTATCTAATTCGTAATCAGAGTCAGTGAAGCTATCTTCCCTCAAATTAATTATAATTGGTTCCTCTATCTCACCGATCATGAGATCGAGTTTCCACATTTTGCTTTATTCTTTTATTATATGGATTTTTCCCAATTTTCCACCGTAACTTTATTCAAAAAAATCTTTCAAAAATTCAGTTAAATTACTAATTTTGTAAGTTGTGTTATTTCTAGCAACTCTACCTTTTAATTGAGAGAGATATTTCCTCCTCCAATGGACATCTTCTGGACGATTATAAGAACAGATTTCCTATCTGGCTTTTCCCAGCAAAAATTAAGTTTCCTGAGCAATTTCCAAAGCTCAGTTCTTTTAATTTCGTCGTGTCGACGGTTGCGATCTGCTTCTCATAATAAAATGTATGTACAACTTCTTTTATTGCAGTTTTCATCTCTTTTTCCAACGAGATTTTTCGTTTGCCTGTAATCGAATGTGGCTTGGGAGTGCTAACAATTCTAGTCGTTTTTTTCTCCTTCACTGGAGCAGGTACGTTGGAGGTTTCGGTAACAGTTTTATTACTCTCTCTAGTTCTTGAATAGAGTATAGGAATGTGTATGCTTGCGATCGCCCCCCCCCCCTACCAAGAGCTTTGAGTTCAGGAAAATTGTGTAAGCTGCTGGTACTCCCTTCCGTTGACAACTTGTTTTTCTTGCGATAGCTGCCCCCCAAAAGCTTTGAGTTCAGGAAAATAGACCCGATTCTGCCTCTTATATTAGAAATGTGTATGCTGCTGGCATCCCCCCTCTCCAAGAGCTTCAAATTTAGAAAAATAGACCCGACCCTGCCTTTTACACTACAAATGGGAATGTTTCCAGCGACTCCCCCCACCCCGTCGACAACTTGCTTTCGCTTGCCATACTATACTTTTGTGATATCACCGCCCCCCCAAAGAGAGAGACTGGATCCGCCCCTGCGTGGAGGCGGAACAATCTCCATCAGAGAAGGATATTGGGAATGGGTTAAGTTATTTGGGAAACAAATGGTTGAGTATTTGAAGCAAAAAGTAATTAGGCGGCCACAATGCAATATACAATAAAAGCAAGTTTTTACTAATATTCTTCATCGTTCTAAGTAGTCGACCAAATCGCCTAACATTTCTACTTAAATTTCTCCAGGCTTTCGCAGTCAAGTATCGGAAGTCTTTATCTGCTAAGCAGTCGTAGACTGTCTAACAACGATACGATTGTAGGACTCATTTTTGAATAACCTCCAAAATACTCTCTTTTGACTGTTCTGTAACGGGTACAAGAAAGAGAGAGAGAGAGAGAGAATTTTAATTAATGACGCATCGACAACGAGGTCATTTAGCGTCTCTTCTTTGGTTTAGGTCACTGATTGAAAGATTAAACTATTGAATAATGGATGCCTAACTACGTTTTATATTTTATCAAACAGTTATGTCTCCTTTAAGAATTCGATTACTTTAATTATGTTGGCTGGATTAATGGACAAAGAGTGATTAATAGACTCGGTAAATATGTTATGTCTATGAAGAGTCATAGAATATTCCTTGCATTCTGTAAATATGTGCTTGATCGTTAGTATTGTGTTGCAGTGAGGACATTCAGGGGGATCATCTCCCTGCAGTAGATACAAATGAGTAAGCCTGGTATGTCCTATGAGTAGGCGGTAAATTTTTGATTGTTCCTTTCTATTTAAATCGAGTTCTAAGAAAGTATTGTGAGTAGAGCTGAGAATTTCACGTAATTTGTTGTTTCCCTCCAATATATCCCATTCAGACTCTATGAGATTAGATATAAATCTATGAATGCCCGGACGCAAATCTTTATTATGGAGAGTAAAATTAGATATAGGGCCACTAACGTTTTTAGCGAGATGATTTGCTTCTTCATTGCCCCTGATGCCGATGTGGCTAGGTATCCACATAAATTTGATTGTGTGTCCTCCTATGGCATTTGTAAAACAGGTAAATAATTCTGTCCATAGAAGGATGATTCGATGAAAAAGAATTTATTTTTAATGAGAGAGTTGAGAAAATCGGATGCTATTAACCTTTTGGCAATTGGGGATTTGTGAATGAATGCAATTGCCCTTTCTATGGCAAACAACTCAGCAGAGAGAATGCTTAAATGATTCTGAATGTGAAGAATGATGGAAAGCCGCACTAACTGATGTAGGGGATTTTGAGCTATATATATATATATATATATATATATATATATATATATATATATATATATATATATATATATATATATATATATATATATATATATATATATATATTTGGCTACCATAATCCATTTTAGATCTGATGAGAGATTTGTATAGAGATAACAATGAGAAAGGGTCTGGGCCCCATGTTGTTCCTGATAACATTCTCAGTAAAGCTATATCTCTAAGACACTTTGTTTTGATATGTTCTATCCAATTTAACCTGCTATCGAATATTATGCCCAAAAATTTAGTCGAAGGGTTGTTGGCTATAGGAATATTTTGCATTTACAAATTTTGTACTCTGGAGCAATTCCTTTTCCTACAATAGCGAGTGCAAGATGATTTGTTGGGAGAGAAAGAAAATCCATGGTTATTGGACCATTTTGTTAGTAAATTAAGGCATATTTGAATAATTCTTTGACTAGTTCTGGGATTTGAGGATGAATGATATATGACTATATCATCTGCAAAAAATCGATATGAGATTTCCCGGGGAATGTATGATTTTATACTATTGATGGCAGTTTGGAATAATGATGGACTGAATGTAGATCCATGAGGAAGACCATTTTCTAATATATGGATGGATGAAAGTGCTCCCATTATTCTGACCTGAAAAGTTATGTTAGACAGAGAGTTAGATATGAAGATAGGTAGGTTACCTTTCAAGCCCCAGTTATGTACGGTTCTCATAATATCATATCTCCATGTTGTGTCATAAGCATGTGATAAGTCCAGGAAAGTAGCCAAGAAGTGGTTCTTCTGATAAAAACTCGAATGTATGTCTATGCTTAGTCCCATGATATGATCTATTGTTGAGAAACCCTTTCGAAGTCCCAATTGATTAGGATCCAAAAGTTTATTTTTGTCTACATACCACATAAAACGATAATCAACCATCCTTTCTAGAATTTTACATATTTGACTGGTCAAGGATAGAATTTTACATATATGACTGGTCAAGGATATAGGGAGATAGTTCTCCATCAGTATACGAGATTTAGCAGGTTTATGAATTGGGATTAATATGCAGTGTCTCCATGTTATAGGGTATTTACCTTCTAACCATATTATGTTAAATATTTTTAAAAGCATGGAAAGTGCATAATCTGGCAAGTTGACTACCATTGGAATGAGAATGTCGTCCGGTCCGGGAGCGCTATTTCTGCTCTTCGAAAAAGAATGTCCAAGTTCCTGAATGTTAAATGGAAAGTTATATGAAAATTCTGTAGAGGAGTCAAAATTGAAGGTAGATTTCTCAGGATAGTTCTTAATTCGTATAAAATTCTCATTGTAGTTATGAGAACTCGAAACTTTAGTACAGTGGAATGCAAAGCACTCGGCTATCTCTGCATTATCATGTATCCATGTGTTATTACTTTTGATACTGTGAATTATTCTAGAAGGTCTACCTTTGAGACGGTTAATCTTGCTCCATACTTCAGCTTTATTTTGATTGAACCAACGAATTTATTCCAAGATTTTCTTTTAGATTCCTTGATTACTCTTTTATCTTTGGCTCTGGCCTGCTTAAAAGCTACAAAGTTGGTTCGTGTAGGATGATGCTTAAATCGGTTAAGAACTGCCTTTCTATTTTTTATGGCTATTTTATATTCATTTGACCACCATGGTACTGGGGGACGGTTGGGGAAGAGATTTTTTTTCGGGATACTTATATCCACGGCTTGATTCATGGATAATATAAACGATTCTAAAGTGGTGTTAATATTATGTGGATCTATATTGGGACAAATAAAAGATGTTCTGTTTCTTTCCAAATCCGCATTTTTTATTTTTTGATTTCTAGAAGATTGCAACTTAAAGGTTTGCATACTAAAGGAAAATGATTGTTACCAAACGTCTCATCCAGTGCTTCCCATCGATATCGATCTACTATCGCAGGACTGCACAGGGTTAGGTCTATAGAGGAGAATGTACCAGTGGCCGAGCTAACAAAAGTTGCAGAACCATCATTAAGAAGGAATACAGGATGGTCTTCAATAAATGATTCTAGTAATTGTCCTCTAGTATCTGGGTGAATTGAACCCGAAATGTTTTTGTTTGCATTAAAGTCGCCCGTCAATATAAATGGAGTAGGGATTTGACGAACCAAATCTATAATGGTATCATTTGATAAATTGGTTGAGTTAGGAATATATATGGAGCAGAAAGTTATGTTAAGGCTATCTATTTTAAACGCTATGGCTTCCAAATCAGTGTCATAGTTAATGTTGGAGTAATGAATATTTTCCTTTACTAATATAGCTACACCTCCAGATGCTCGTAGGTTAAAAATTCTATCTTTTCTTATGATGTTATATCTATTAACATGGGTATCCTTATCTGATTGAAGATTGGTTTCCTGAAGTAGGATAACCGACGGACTACACCTCGATATTAAGAGATTTAGTTTACCGTTCTTAGGTAATATATTTTTTGGGTCTTGATCAAAAAGTTCATCCACTACCATATCAATAAGGAGTTCCTTTGATGAGGATTTGCTGGAACTTTTATGTGATTTGCTTCATATGTCCTTAGTAGAAGAACTTGGGGGGGTTTTCTAATGGGTTGAGAAGATGGTTTTTTCCCCAAAGAAGTAAAGTTAGAAGAGCCAGACTGTTGTCTGGAAGATTTATGATGGGTAATGGAACTGGATGAAGAGGAAGAAGAAAGGGTAGGAAAAGAGATAAGATGAAGGGATTGAGAGGACTGGTAAAAGGGAGGGTTTTGTGGTAAATTTGGGGTCAGAGGATGTGACGCGTAATGGAGTTGGGAAGGAGGGTTTTGGATCTTGTGAGGATTTAATGCCTTCATATGAAGAATTTAGTTCACATTGGGTTGCGATAGATGTTTTTTTTGGTGACTACTGGATTGTTGTTTTTAACTACAATATTTTTAGAGGCAACAATATTATACGAAACAGTGAAAGATGGATTCTGAGTTATGAATTTCTTTTTTGCTTCTGGATAGGATATTTTTTCCATAGTGCGGATCTTTTGGATGCCAAATTCCTTCTTGTAAGATTCACATCCCTAATATCTTGGTGAATGATTAAGATGACAATTAGCGCATTTTGGCGGGGGAGAGCAAGGTGAGTCAGTATGAGTATCGTGGCCACAGGAAGGACACACCGGAGAGTTAGGGCCACGGGCCGCCATATGACCAAACTTTCGGCATGAAAAACACCTTAATGGGGAAGGAATAAAATGTCTGACTCGTAACGAATACCATCCAGCTAGAATTTTGGGGGGTAATGTATGAGTTTTGAATGTTAATATGTAATTGTTAGTCGGGAATTCCTGACCGTCTTTTCTAGATATCATTCTTTTAACACTAATAACCCCTTCTAAATTTTTGAAAAATTTCTTGTTCAGTGCAGTTTGAAAAATTTTGCAAGTAATAATACCTTTTATGTAATTTAAAGAAGGGTGTGGCGAAGCGGTAACATCAAATGTATGTAATTTATTAATAGTTAAAGCTTTACGAGACTGGTTTTCATTCGACACTTCAATCAATGTAATTTCCTCACGTTAGATAGTGTGTCAAAATACGATTGTAACGCTTTATGTAATAAGAAAGGAGATGTGTTCATAAATGAAGCCTCAGAAGGTTTGATAATAAAAAACTTTTCATACGTGATAGGTACCTCTACAGGAGGCTCAGTTCTGGGTCTTTTTAAGGACCCGTTAATTGTTGGAAATTCAAAATTATTCATTTGATTCCCACGAGAAGCGGAGGAAAAGACTGTCGCCCACAGCACTGCCTCGCATGCTATGGGAAGGCATTTATTAAACCAGGAGGCGCCCGGTTCCCGGAGTTTCTGAACAATAGCGATTTAGCATCCCCTAAACCACGCAGCCCTGGCTTGTCCAGACACACCCTAGCTTGAGGGGGTTTTTAATGTGGTCCCCTGCCACTTGACCGGCCGGTTAAGGCAAGTCACCACCCTCGAGAGGCCTCATCAACCACCGGCCCCCGAAAACGGTTGACATGCAGGACGACACAGGACAAACAAACGTAACTGGGGCCCCAGGGACGTCAAGCCCCGTAGTCATGGAAACGACACAAAGCCGCCTCCATAACCCCCCTGAGAGGGGGTAAAAGAAAGACTCTCTTCGTTTCTCTCTCTAACCCTCCGAAAATCCTCTCACCGTCAATGATTTGAGTATATTATATTTTTTCCTACCTATCTTATCCTAATTTATTTCAATAATTTTTCTAAGTTTCCTATTACTAAACAAACTTGTCAGGAAAAAATTTGCCCAAATAAGCGTCGCTGACCCAAATCCTAATTTATTCATTAGCCACTCCTTAAAATTGTTAATATTTTAAAGAAAAATTATGCACTTAATGTCAAATTAAAGGAAAAAAAGAGACGAGCAAATATGATCCCTAAAAGGGTTAAAATTTGATGTGAAAAATCATGCGTACACTGTTAAAAATATCCTTAAATTTAAATCGTGAATAAGAGTTGAATGTTACCTTAAATTGCAGTAAAGTAAACATACCAAATTTAATGTATAATTACATTAGATTTAATGTAAAAATTATTAAAGTTATTGCATTAACAATAAATGCATTTAATATACTGTTAATTAAAATTGCTTCCAGTACATTACCCTAAAATTAATGTGAAGTTTTTTTAAAGTGTAATTTATAAATTAAAGAAAGGAGAATATGTTTTCGGAAAATTTTCTTAAAACTTAAAATAAATGTATATAAATTGGTATAGTATTTATACTATGGCAACAGCGCAAAATATCTCCCTTTTGAGACAAGTAACGTTGATGTTTTCAAGTCTTTTTAGTTGTTTTTTTTTTTCATTGAAAGTGTCCAAATACAGAAAGCCTTTTTAAGCGTGAAATTTATGGATGAAACAAAATTTTAAGATTTAGTGACAAAAATTAAACCCAAAGTGATTTTTTTTTGTGTTTTATGGAAAATCAAGGCCAGAATCATATTCTACGACCTCGAGATAGAGAGCATGGAATGAAAATTAAAAAAAAACTTAATTTTTCTAGATTTCACCTAATCGAAATAATTACTCTTAATTAAAATAAATACTTCACTGGGGAATTCCAAAAATTCAGGATTCAAAAATCCCTACAGAAAATTTTGATCCATTTGGTATAATTTTTTTTTAATAGCCGCTAGTGAATACAGAAAAATACTAATTAGCCAGATTTTTCAAAAATGTTACAGCAAATATTACAAATAAACAAAAATTGTAATATAACAAAAAAACATTCCTTCAAACAATTCTAGAAAATACAGAACGATGATTATCGCAGTTACTGTATGTTTTAAGTCATTTTAAGGGTCTCTAGATTAAAATCGTGTACTTTTATCTTCGTTTTAAATATTTGGTTTGTAATGGTTGTAGTTGCGTCTTTGTTCTTTGCCGACTGGTCGTATTTTGTTATTAGCACGAGACTCTTTTTTCAGTTGGGAGATGATGAAAGAAAAAACTCTTTACTTTCTTCTGATTTGTTAAACGAGGGCGTTCTTATTAAATTCAGCTATTTATTTTTTCCCAGTATCTCATTCTCCTCGTCGACCATATTGCTCTCCCCTCTCTATCTGTCGCTCTCTGCTATACCGACCGAACTAGGTTTATTCCATCGATATTTATCCCGTTAACATTTATTTCGTTAACACTTTAGTTTAAAAAATTGTTAGGGCAAATGTAATAACAATTGTTTAAACAATTTATTTTTACTGTTCAATAAACAAAACAAACAAAATATAAAATGAACATTTTTGCAGTTACTGTGTGTGTCTTGAGTTATTTTATGCATCTCTGGAGTAAAACCGAACTCGAAATTTGCAAAAAAAAAATTATATAAATAATTAAACAATTTAATATTAATCGTTATGAACAAAACAAAAAAAAATACTGAACAATATTTTTTTCAGTACCTATTGTGCCTTTATTTAAAGAATTCCTAAATTAAAATTGTGAAATAAAGATGAAAAAAAAATTAGGCCAATTTTGTTCCAATTTATTGTAATTAAATAATAAACAAAACAAGTATAGAATTATAATTTTGGTAGTTATTGTGTGTCTTAAGTTGTTCTTCGTCTCTAGACTAAAACGTAATTGTTTTTGGTGCTTTATTCGTTGGCTTTTTTGGTATAATTTAATATTAATTTTGCATTTGTATGTTGTTTTATTTATTTGATCCCTTTTATTTCCTTGTACGATCACAATATTAAATCCTATCGCCCATTCACGATCTTAATTATTTTTTAGTTTCATACATATATAGATACTGCTAGTTAACTTTGTACAATATCGAATATTATCACCTGTTACTACAGAGTTTAATCGATAACACATCTCTACTATTAAGGGATGCAAATAGGTCCCGACATCTAGCGGAAAAGCTCTTAACTACTTAATTTATGAAAATATTGATTTTTATTGATTATTTTGTTATTTCAGTTTTAAATTTAAAACAAAATTAATTTTTATTGATGTTACCTTATATTTAATAATATATGTATTATAGTTAAACAGTTAAATAAAATAAGAATTTAAATTTATCCCGCCATGTTTCTATACGTAAATGTCACTATATTCGTTTGGTTTCTATATCTTACTTCATTTTCTTTCTATCCAAGAAGTTGTTCGGACGTGGGTGTAAATTAGCTTTTACAATAGTGTTATTTAATTAGAGTTTTGCTTCCCATAATTATTATCAGTGTAATTGCATTCTTTTAAACGTAGCGGAGACCAAATTTATATTTCTTGTTGCTCTTTTTTGGAGACCTCAAAGGGTAAGTTAGCATATGTTCCGCCATTTTCATGTAGAAAGTTTTTATTTTATTTGATAATTATTTTGACTAAATGATATCTAGGAAAACCAACTTTTTTTTTGAAAAACCCTTTAATATACCTTTTATTTCGAGGACGTAGAATTTGGTTTTCCAGAAAACCCAAAAAAACACTATTCACTTCAAGGTCACTTTTGTGTTCTTGAAGAAACAGCAAAGTTTTATAGTTATTATTGACAGTATTAATTTAAATACATTGTATGAAACATATTTTAAGCATTTTTGCACAAATTTTATGAAGCAAATTAAGAAAGACTTGTATTTCGACGAAAAATCTAAGTATTTGTTGTGGTGTTGCCAGATGTAAAATACTTTCATGTAATATATTAATTTAAAAAGAAAATAATTGTTTATCATTTATATGTAATTTTTTTGCGAATTTAGAGTTCAGTTTTACTCCAGATATGCGTAAAGCAACTGAAGATACCACAGTAACTGCAAAAATGATCATTTTGTATTTTCTTTCTGGAATAGTAAGAATACAGTTCCTAAATAAGTAAATTCTACACCTCTAATAAAAACTTTAATATGTTATATTAACATTTGATATTGAGATTTCCAAAAAAAAAAACATGAATTTTTACCAACTGGGTTACTTGGTGAATATAAATTAAAAAGAAACTTTATAAACTACTGTTAGTTTAATTGATGCTAATTATTATTTTAGAGTCGAATCTAATTTGACTATGACTTATTTACCCGTCTATAAAAAGGTAAAAAATCAAGTGTTGGAAGAAATTTTGCTTCCTTTTTAACCGACTTCTAAAAGAAAGAGGTTCTAAATTCGCCCTCTATAGTTATTTTATATATGTTACATCCATTACTCCGGAATGGTGGCACCGATTTAACTGAAATTTTTTGCGTTATATTGGAAGTTGCTGCGGTAGTCCTACATCATTTGGATCGAAATTTCTTCAGTCATTTCCAAGATGGCTCTTATAATATGGCGGACAAAAAAATTAATTGTGTCCGATTTTGTCCAAAATTGATTTGAAGAAGTTTTAGCGCATAACAAATCTAAAATTATTTAAAAAAATCGATATAGCGGATTAAAAATTTTACATTTATCGATTTTGTCCAAAGTTGGTATTGGAGAGTTTGTGGGGTGTAAATTACGAATTTAAAATTATTTTTGAAAAATTCCATATGGCGTAATAAAAATTTCTCAATTTGGTTCAAAATTAGTATATACGGGTTTTTAGGTGTGTAAATTACGAATTTTAAATTATTTTTTAAAAATAGAATATGGGTGATCCAGTATGGCGGTCTAAAAATTGTACATTTCCGGATTGTATCCATAATTGGCATAAGGAGGTTTTTGAGGATTTAGAGTTTAAAATTATTTTTTTGAAATTAGTATGGCACATTTAATACGATGCGTTGAAAATTTTAAATTATTCACATTTTTTCGGGGCGCGCATATTACGAACCTTAAATCTGCCCCTTTAAAGCTTAATATGGAGGATAAATTATGTCGGAATAGAAAATAGCCAGCTTGGTTTTAAATATAAGTCCAAATACTAACGGTAGAAGTCGACAAAAAATTTTTAAAGTAGAGATTAACTTACATATTTTTATATTACTTTTTTCTAACACGTCAAGCTTTTTGAAAAATTGCTGTTTTTGTGGATTTTACTTATACCAACTATTTTTTTAGGTGTCAAGACTATCCAAGCAGCTTTTAATTGCTCATTGGGACCTGTATTCTTTTTGATCCTAACGGGTCACCTTCTGCCTTTTTGAAACTGATAAAGAACCGTAGAATAAGAAGTATATTTGAAGCTACAAATATTCGATATGGCATCTCCCAACGCTTCCTCCAATATTCCCGCCAACGTTCCTTTCAACACTCCCGCCAACATTCTCGCCAATACACCCACCAGCACTTCCACCACCATTCCCACCAACACTCACACCAACACTATCGAAACAGGTAAATTATGCACATTTCTTTTTATAAGTCTATACTTTTATTGTCTAATCATGTAATTTTCGGTTATTTACTGTACAATTTGCATTATTTTCTTGCGCTACCACCTGTTTTGTGTTTTACTAATATAGCATTATATCTTACAAATGCGACAGATGGCCCTCCCGCCAAAATTTGATTTCGTGTCCTTGTTTGCCTCGCTATAATACACTAGGATAAATTATTCAGATTTAAAAGAATACCGCTACAGATTATTTACAATCCATTTGAAATCACCTAGGGAGAATAAAATTTGTTGCTCAACATTTTTGATTTTCCTATTTTTTTTCCACTTTCTCCTCGATATTAGACGAGTTCAAAACAACGGTTAAAAAGTTTTTTTGGCTCTTACTTTTTTGAAGTGGCCATTTTAAGTTGAAAACAAGTTATGCAAATGTATCTAACTCTGTCAATTTTATAGATATCAAGACACAATAAAAACCAAAATTATCAGAATGAAATGCTTTACATTCTTTATCCTTACAAGTGAAGAAAAAAAATCACAACTATAAAGTGAAAATTGACTTACAATGGGAATTTTAGTGCTCGAAAATTATTAAAAGGAATAAAGGCTCGCCTTTGTTTTTTTCTTGTATAGATTTATTCTAGGACTACTTGTTATAAAAGTTTGAAGCTCGTGAATTTTGTCCATTTTTCTATATAATTTTTCAAAAATGCCCTTATTATGGCAATGTTTCAAGTTGAATATCTCAGAAGAGACGAAATTATAAAATTAACACAGTTGCATTTGGCAACTGAGACTCAATTGATTTCCGAATTAAGGTGTATCAACGTTGATCAAAAATTGCGTTATACACACACAAAATTTAGCAGTAATTAATGGTAAAAATTCACTTCAAAAAGGAACAGTCTTTTTTTCAAGTTAAATTCAATAGTAACATAAGAAAATGTTTGTTTGAATGTTGTAGGCAATGTTGAAGATTATCTAAAATGTGGTTGTCGGACTTCAGTGTGTCTAGGCAATGTTGAGCCGTACCATTCGCTGGATCGTATTCCGAATGGTACTGGGCTGGATTTGTTATTTCTTCAACTCGTCTTTGAAGTTTATTTGTTCTCATGCCCCTAATATACTCCGTTAGCTGTCCTATATCGTTTCCTTTCTTTTTATTATTATTATTTACAAGCCAAACGGCTTCGCACTCCCTCCAGGGAACATTCACTTATACCAGGCATTCCATGTTATCGGGTCCTAGGTGACGTTGTCTGCTGCATTTCCCATGAATTTTCGGACGGTTTGCGCGGTTGCTAGGAGAATTGCTTTCTGCATCAGCTTATAAAGATGCTCACCAAGGCCCAGTCCCTTGATGTTCTGCAGGAGGTTCTTTGGTATCACTCCAGTTGTTGACAGTACTATAGGAATCGTGTGGACGCTATTCATTGCCCACTGTCTGCGGATTTGCACCTCCAGATCTCTGTATTTGGCGATCTTCTCGTTGTACTTTGACCTTAGGTTGTTGTTGTTCGGCACAGCGATGTCGATTAGTGTAGTTCGCCTGGAAATTTTATCTGTTAGTATAATGTCTGGCCTGTTATGAGCAACTGTTTGATCTGTTAGGACCGTTCGATCCCAGTATAACTTGAACTCGTTGTTTTCAAGAATAGGCTCTGGATTATATTTGTAGTAAGGCACCTTTCCTACCTGCAATAGTTTTAACTTATCTGCTAACTCTTGGTGTAGTATCTTAGCGGCTGAATCGTGTCTTTCCTTATACTCGGTTGCGGCAAACGCTTGGCATCCTCCAGTTACGTGCTGGATCGTCTCTAATGTTCGACAGCCATATCTACATTGGTCATTTTCTATTGAGGGATCTTTGATAATGAATTTCCGATAGTTCTTCGTCGGAATAACCTGGTCTTGGATAGCTAAAAAGAAGCCCTCCATTTCCGAAAACATCTGTCCTGAAATCAACCAGTAGTTCGACGCTAAGTTGTCGACATTGTCCTGGTGGACCTCATTTGGATGCCGTCCATGAAGTGGCTTCTGCAGCCAAGCCTGTAACTTTTCTTGGTCTGTTCGGTGGTGAGAAGCAATATCCCGTTCCCTCAGCTGTAGCGGCGTTGAATCGTCTGCCTCGCATATTGCTCGATGTAGTGTGGAAGAGTCCGCTAACCTATGGGAAAAAGAACGTAAGTTTATTATTTGTTGATCGAGCTGCTTACCAATATCGACCAATCCTCTTCCTCCTTGGTGTCTTGGAAGTATTGTACGTTCAATAGCACTCCGAGGGTGGTGTTTGTGTGCTTTTGTTAGGAGTGTTCTTATTTTTCTTTGCCGGCCTTCGATGTCCGTCTTGCTCCATTTTACTATTCCAAAAGAGTAGCTAAGCGCAGAGCATGTGTACGTGTTGAGCGCCTTAAACAAATTTCTACTATTTAAACTAGTTCGTAACACCCGTCTTACCCTCCTGACAAATTCGGTTGTCAACTCGGCCTTCATAGTGCGATGGTCAATTCGTTTAGCTTGTTTCATACCTAGGTAGTTGTATGTTAGTTCTGCTTCCATTGCAGCAATGGTTTCACCGTTCTGCATCTCAAATGCACCCGGTTGTATCTTTCCTTTAACGATGTTCAAAATACGACGCTTGTCAAGTCCAAACTGCATTCCGATATCCCCGGAGAACTCCTCGACAATTTTGAGCATTTGCTCCAGCTGGTTTTTGGTAGCAGTCATCAGTTTAAGATCATCCATGTATAGAAGATGATTCTATCTTGCTATCTCTTCGTTGTTTTTTCTAATACTAAAGCCGTATCTGGTGGAGTTCAAACGGCGTGACAGAGGGTTCATTGCAAGGCAGAACCACAATGGGCTCAGTGAATCGCCCTGAAATATTCCTCTTCGTATTGGGATTGTATTAGTTTCGATGGTATCGCTGGATGGAACTTGCAGTTGTATCCTAGTTCTCCAGGTTGACATGATGCGTTCTAAAAAGGAAACAAAATGATCATCGACCCTATATATTCTCAGTATAGTTTTGAGCCATTCATGTGGTACTGAGTCGAAGGCCTTCTTATAATCCACATAGGCAGCAAAGAGGTTTCTTCGGTTGGTACAGGCCTGGTTACATATGACAGAGTCAACAATCAATTGCTTCTTGCATCCCATTGCTCCCCTGGTGCATCCTCTCTGCTGAGTTGCGATGATGTTATTTTTTTCACAATGTGCATAGATGCGTTGGGTCAAGCAGGAGGTGTTTACCTTATATAGTGTAGGAATGCAGGTGATCGGCCTATACTTGGCTGGGTCATGTGTGTTATGTTGGTCTTTTGGTAAGAGATACGTAATGCCTTCTGTCAGAAACAATGGCATCTTCTCCGGGTTTAGAAAAACATAATTAATAAGTTTAGCCAGTTGATGACGTATACACCAGAACTTCTTGAGCCAGTAGTTCTGGATCCTGTCGAGACCTGGAGATTTCCAGTTATGGAATTCCTTGATTATTCCTGAGATTTCTTCGGTGGTAAATGGCTCAAACTGCATCTGGCTGTAGTTTTGGCAGATCTGGTGTTCTTGATTGATCCAGCCGGCTGCGATGTTGCAATTAGCGGGTGTGGAAAGTTGGTTTCCCCAAAACTCTTCTACCTGCTCTCTGTTGGGATATCTATTATCTGCCATGTTAGGTGGAGAGTTTAGCTTACGGTAGAAAACCTTTTCGGATCGTTGAAACAGCGCATTGTCTCGTTTCAGGTTATTACTGGTCTTGTATCTCCTTAGCCGTCCTGCAACAGCAGAGAGCTTCTGTTTCAGCATGTCGAGGCATTGTTGAGCCGTACCATTCACCAGATCGTATTCCGAATGGTACTGGGCTCGTTCCATTATTTCCTTAACTCGTCTTTGAAGTTTACTTGTCCTCGTGCCCCTAATATACTCCGTCAGCTGTCCTATATCTTTTCGAAGATCTTCGATTTTGTTATTTAGACGTCTTTCCCATTGTGGAGTGTTGGGTTCCGTTCTTGCTGATCGGAGCTCTGTTGTAATTTTAATTTCTAAAGCTCTGGCTATCGCAATCGCAGCACAATAGATTGTTGTATGTAAGGACTCTAGGGTATCGGTCTCTGAAACATAAGCTGGTAAAATCCGATTGTTCATGATGTCCAATATGATACCCAGTTTTTTGGATGAATTAATTTTTGGCAGTGCCGGTCTGTATAACGGATTGGTTCCAGTATATTCCAATATCGCAGCACTCATTTCTGTTGATAGTTTCTGATAAAGGAGTTCAGCGTTGTCCTGTTGGGTATTGTCATTCAGCTGTTCTTGGACCTCGGGTTCCGGCTCTGGCTCAGGTTCAGCAATCAGATCGTTATTGTCAGTGTTTCTGATCTCACGTTCAACTTCCGCTTTGATGGTATTAAGCCGTGTTACAGAAATTAGGCCATTTCGGAGAATAACTCTATATTGATCAGCTATTCTCTGTTGTGACACTTGTATGTGTGGATACTCCCTGCAGAATTCAGCGTGAAGTTGTTGCCTGTAGCCGATCATCTCTCGTCCTAGGTGAGTTATCCTGTAAAAGTTGCGTATTATTGACTCGTTCATGGGCGTAGTCCATTTCATGCGTTGTCTTGGTCGTCCTGCTTGAGTAAGCTCTGGTTGAGGTTCCCGCGCAGCGTCTTCGGCGGGTGGAGCTCTTGGAGTTGTTTGACCCTCATGCTGATGTAGTTGTTGTTGTTGTTGGTCTTCAGCGATGTCCACTTTAGTGTCGTTGTTTGGTTGCTCTTCAATCTCGGGGTCAGGCTGTGGTGCAGGTTCTGCGATTTGATCATTGATGTCGTCGATGCTTATCTCTCCTTCGATTTCCGTTTTGATGATTATTATTATTATCATGATTTACAAGCCAAACGGCTTCGCACTCCCCCCAGGGATTATTCATTCATACCAGGCATACAAAGACACCAAAAGTATGAAGCTCTTTGGGAACCCTTTCCATGTTATCGGGTCCTAGGTGACGTCTGCTGTATTTCCTACGAACTTTCGAACGGTTCGCGCGGCTGGTAAGAGAATTGCTTTCTGCATTGGCTTATACAGATGCTCACTAAGGCCGAGTCCCTTGATGTTCTGCAGCAGGCTCTATTATTATTATTATTATATGATTTACAAGCCAAACGGCTTCGCACTCCCTCCAGGGATTATTCACTCATACCAGGCATACAAAGACGCCAAAAGTATGAAGCTCTGTGGGAACCCTTTCCATGTTATCGGGTCCTAGGTGACGTTGTCTGCTGCATTTCCCATGAATTTTCGGACGGTTCGCGCGGTTGCTAGGAGAATTGCTTTCTGCATCGGCTTATAAAGATGCTCACTAAGGCTCAGTCCCTTAATGTTCTGCAGGAGGTTCTTCGGTATCACTCCAGTTGTTGACAGTATTATGGGAATCGTTTGGACGCTGTTCATTGCCCATTGTCTTCGGATTTGGACCTCCAGATCTCTGTATTTGGCGATCTTCTCGTTGTATTTTGGCCTTAGGTTGTTGTTGTTAGGCACCGCAATGTCGATTAGTGTAGTTCGCCTAGAAATTTAATCTATTAGCATAATGTCTGGTCTATTATGAGCTACTGTTTGATCCGTCAGAACCGTTCGGTCCCAATATAACTTGAACTGGTTGTTTTCAAGAATAGGCTCCGGATTGTACTTGTAATAAGGCACTTTTCCTACCTGTAATAGGTTTAACTTTTCTGCTAACTCTTGGTGGAGTATCTTAGCGGCTGAGTCGTGTCTTTCCTTATACTCGGTTGCGGCAAACGCTTGGCATCCTCCAGTTATGTGCTGAATTGTCTCCCATGTTCGACAGCCATATCTGCATTGGTCATTTTCTATTGAGGGATCTCTAATGATGAACTTCCGATAGTTCTTCGTCGGAATAACCAGGTCTTGGATAGCTAACAAGAAGCCCTCCGTTTCCGGAAACATCTGTCCTGAAATCAACCAGTAGTTCGACGCTGAGTTGTCGACATTGTCCTGATTGACCTCATTTGGATGCCGTCCATGAAGTGGCTTCCGTAGCCAGGTTTGTAACTTCTCTTGGTCTGTTTGGTGGTGAGAAGTAATATCTTGTTCCCTCAACTGTAGCGGTGTTGAATCGTCTGCCTCGCATATTGCTCGATGTAGTGTGGAAGAGTCCGCCGACCTGTGGAAATATGAACGTAAGTTTATTATTTGTTGGTCGAGCTGCTTACCAATATCCACCAATCCTCTTCCTCCTTGGTGTCTTGGAAGCATTGTACGTTCAATAGCACTCCGAGGGTGATGTTTTTGTGCTTTTGTTAGGATTGTCCTTATTTTTCTTTGCAGGTTTTGGATGTCCGTCCTGCTCCACTTTACAATTCCAAAAGAGTAGCTTAGCGCAGAGCAAGCATACGTGTTGAGCGCCTTAAACAAATTTCTACTATTTAAATTAGTTCTTAATACCCGCCTTACCCTCCTGACAAATTCGGCTGTCAATTCGGCCTTCATAGTGCCATGATCAATTCTTTTAGCCTGTTTCATACCTAGATATTTGTATGTTTGGTCTGCTTCCATTGCAGCTATAGTTTCACCGTTCTGCATTTCAAATGCCCCCGGTTGTATCTTCCCTTTAACGATGTTCAAAATACGGCACTTGTCAAGTCCAAATTGCATTCCGATATCCCCGGAGAACTCCTCTACAATTTTAAGCATTTGTTCCAGCTGGCTTCTGGTACCAGCCATCAATTTAAGATCATCCATGTATAGAAGATGATTCACTCTGACTATCTCTTCGTTCTTGTTTCTAACACTAAAACCGTGTCTGGTGGAGTTCAAACGGCGTGATAGTGGGTTCATTGCAAGGCAGAACCACAATGGGCTAAGTGAATCGCCTTGAAATATTCCTCTTCGTATCGGAATGGTGTTAGTTTCGATGGTGTCGCTGGATGGCACTTGCAATTGGATCCTAGTTCTCCAGGTTAACATGATGCGTTCTAAAAAGGAAACAAAATTATTGTCGACCCTGTACATTCTTAATATAGTTTTGAGCCACTCATGTGGTACTGAGTCGAAGGCCTTCTTATAATCCACGTAGGCAGCAAAGAGGTTTCTTCGGTTGGTACAGGCTTGGTTACATATGACAGAGTCAACAATCAATTGTTCCTTGCATCCCATTGATCCCATCGTACATCCTTTCTGTTGAGTTGCAATGATGTTATTTTGCTCACAATGTGCATAGATGCGTTGGGTCAAGCAGGAGGTGATCACCTTATACAGTGTGGGTAGGCAGGTGATTGGCCTATACTTAGCTGGGTCATGTGTGTTGTGTTGGTCCTTTGGTAGGAGGTACGTAATACCTTCGGTCAAGAACAATGGCATTTTTGCTGGGTTAAGAAAAACATCATTAATAAGATTAGCCAGCTGATGGTGCATACACCAGAACTTTTTCAGCCAGTAGTTCTGGATCCCGTCGAGACCTGGAGCTTTCCAGTTATGGGATTCCTTGATTATTCTTGAAATTTCCTCGGTGGTAAATGGCTCAAACTGCATCTGGCTGTAATCTTGGCAGATTTGGTGTTCTTCATTGATCCAGCCAGCTGCGATGTTACAATCGGCTGGTGTGGAAAGTTGGTTTCCCCAAAACTCTTCTACCTGCTCTCTATTGGGATATCTATTATCTGCTATATTAGGTGGAGAGTTTAGCTTACGGTAGAAAGTCTTTTCTGATCGTTGGAAGAGCGCATTGTCTCGTTTTCGGTTATTGCTGGTCTTGTACCTCTTTAGCCGTCCTGCAATAACAGAGAGCTTCTGTTTCAGCGAGTCAAGACATTGCTGAGCAGTAACATTCGCTGGATCTTGTTGCGAATGATATCGGACACGATTCATGATTTCTTCAACTCTCCTTTGCAGTCGACTAGTTCTTGTGCCCCTGATGTACTCCGTCAGCTGTCCTATATCTATCCGAAGATTTTCAATTTTCTTGTTTAGGCGTCTTTCCCATGGTGGTATGTTGGGTTCTGTCCTTGCTGATCGACACTCTGTTGTGACTTTAATTTCTAGAGCTCTAGCTATAGCAGTCGCGGCACAGTAGATGGTCATATATAAGGACTCAAGAGTGTAGGCATCTGAAACATAAGCTGGTAAAATCCGATTGTTCATGATGTCTAACATGGCACTCAGTTTTTTGGATGAATTAATTTTTGGCAGTGCCGGTCTTCTTAACGGATTGCTTCCATCATACTCCAACACCGCAGCACTAATTTCCGTTGACAATTTCTGATAAAAGAGTTCAGTGTTGTCCTGTTGGGCTTCGTCATTTAGCTGTTCCTGTTGTTCTTGAAGCTCAGGTTCCGGTTGTGGCTCAGGTTCAGCAATCGGATTGTTATTATTGTCAGTGCCTCTGATCTCACGTTCAATTTCCTCTTTGATGCTATTAAGCCGAGCTTCAGGGATTAGGCTGTTTCGGAGAATAACTCTATATTGGTCAGCTATTCTCTGCTGGGACACTTGCATATGTGGGTACTCCCTGCAAAATTCGGCATGTAGTTGTTGTCTGTAGCCGATCATCTCTCGTCCTAGTTGAGTCACCCTATAAAAAATGCGCATTATTGTCTCGTTCATGGGCGCAGTCCATTTCATGCGCTGTCTTGGTCGTCCCGCTTGAGTAAGAGCTTGTTGGGGTTCCCGCACAGCATCTTCGGCGGGTAGAGCTCTTGGAGTTATCTGACCCTGGTGTTGATGTAGTTGTTGTTGCCTGTCCGCAGCGATGTCAGCTCTCATGTCGTTGTCTGGTTGTTCTTGAGTCTCTGGGTCTGGCTGTGGCGCAGGTTCTGGGGTTTGTTCATTGTTATCATCGGTACTTCTTATCTCTCGTTCTATTTCCGCTTTGATGATGTTAAGTCGCGCTTCTGGATTAGTTTATTTCGGAGAATAGCTCTGTATTGATCTGCTATTCAGTCACCCTATAAAAAATGCGCATTACTATTTCATTCATGGATGTTGTCCATTTCATGCGCTGTCTCGGAAGTCCCGCCTGAGTGAGCGCTGGCTGAGGTTCCTGCGCAGCACCTTCGGAGGGTGAAGGTCTCGTTGTTGTTTGGCTCTCATGTTGTTGTTGGCTGTAGCTTCTTGTGCGACAGGGGTTCGCCTCCTTAACACTCTGCCACTTGAAGTTTGTGATGTCGAAATGTTGCTCCCCCCAGAATCCGTGGAGCAGACCGCTTCTGCGGTGTGAGATTGTGGACCATGGGTCCTACTCACCTGGGGTACATTATGTTTTGCAGTCGACATTTCATTATTATTATTATTATTATTATTATGGCATTATTATTATTATTATTAATACATTTTCTTATTGACTAAAATGTGGTTGTTGGACTTGCATTGTCTTTATTTTTATTTATTTTAACGACGTTTCGATTAGGTTGTATCTCTAATCGTTATCATGTATAAACTGAATGTTTTATCTTAAAACTACGAGCTTATATAGGAACTGTGTCCACTGAAGCGCAAAGTTTCGCTTCACTGTTCACACCTCAATGATTTGAGGTTATAAAGTAGTGGTTGCCAAAGATTAGGTATCTCAACACTCGATTTACTGAAGATTCCATTATTGTTTTTAATGTAAGCTGCTTCTATAAATTTTCTTTTTTTCATGTTGGGTTCCATATATATTGCCGCAGCCTCAGACCATTTTATATAATGTTGTTTATCCCAGGCGTGTTCTGCAATACCTGATCTCGACGTTTCTCCTTTTTGTGTATGAGTTTTATGTTCCTTAATTCTAACTTCTAGTGGTCGTTTGGTTTCTCCAATATACATTTCACCACACTCACATGGAACTTTGTAAACACACTTTTTCTTATCGGTACTTTTTGGTCTTGTTTTTGTTAAATGAGCTCTAAGTGTTTTAATTAAATGATTTAAAGGCTGTTTTTATATTATAACTACGGGAAATTCGTCTTATTTTCTCCTAAGGAATATGTTTCTTGCTGTCCA
The DNA here is from genome assembly GCA_034092305.1 of Diaprepes abbreviatus. Taxonomy (NCBI): domain Eukaryota; kingdom Metazoa; phylum Arthropoda; class Insecta; order Coleoptera; family Curculionidae; genus Diaprepes; species Diaprepes abbreviatus. The sequence continues at coordinate 18,755,356 of JASJET010000031.1, forward strand.
GTGTTCGTTGTTCTAAAGTTATTTATAACATCGTCAATTCGTTTCAAAGGATAACCATTCAGTTGTAAATCGGATTTAATATTTGCTGCCTCTTTTTCCAATGAATCGGCATTATTGCATATAGATATAACGCGATTATAGAGGTTGCGTATAATTCCCCGTTTTGTTACAACCGAATGATTGGAACTATGATTAAGATATTGTCCAGTATGTGTTGACTTTCTGTATACTGAAGTTTTAATAGTTTCGTTTGATCGATTCACCAGGACATCTAGGAAAGGCAATTGATTATTTACCTCTTTTTCCATGGCAAACTTAATTGTAGGTCGAATGTTATTTAGGTAACATCGACATTTCTCAACCAGACTTTCGGTTTTACTGCTGCCGTTTTTATGGCATGAGTTTCGAACCATTCCATATATATATATATATATATATATATATATATATATATATATATATATATATATATATATATATATATATATATTGGCGACGATTGGAGTCCTTTACTTGAAAGTAAGCACTACGCAGGCAACACTTCAAAAGATCCATCACCCCGTCCAGTGGTAACGTGGTTCGATCTGTTAAAGTAGTATCATTTGAAAGTCTAGTTTTGATTATGCCTAGTGATTCCCCTAATGGTACATTAGTATACAGACTTTCCACATCAAAGCTTATTAGTCTGTCGTCTGGCTCTAGATTGATGCTACTAATAATGTTCACGAAATGTGTGGAATTTTTAACATATGTATTCGTCTTACCTTCTAAAGGTTGTATGATTTTTAAAAGAAACTTCGCCAGTGCAAATCGGAGATATCCTGGAAAAAGGAAAATATAGACAATAGACTTTCCACATCAAAGCTTATTAGTCTATCGTCTGGCTCTAGATTGATGCTACTAATAATGTTCACGAAATGTGTGGAATTTTTAACATATGTATTCTTCTTACCTTCTAAAGGTTATATGATTTTTAAAAGAAACTTCGCCAGTGCAAATCGGAGATACCCTGGAAAAAGGAAAATATAGACAATTACCTCGTGACCTCACTAAATCTATAGAGTCAAAAATCTACAGAACACTAAGGAAATACCAAAACCATATATCTGACAACCTACGATCGGCGCTCACACCACATTACAGTAAGCCTTTACGGACTACCAAAAATTCATAAAACGAACATACCATTGAGGCCAATAACCAGCTCCAGAGGATCCCCAACAAATGCACTAGCGAAGTGTCTTTTAAAAATCATACAATCTTTAGAAGGTAAGACGAATACATATGTTAAAAATTCTACATATTTCGTGAACATTATTAGTAGCATCAATCTAGAGCCAGACGACAGACTAATAAGCTTTGATGTGGAAAGTCTGTATAGTAATGTACCATTAGGGGAATCTAATTATTTAATTTTATGATAACGACAAATATTAATTATTTTATTGTTAACTCCTAATTGACCAACCTTTAGAAGATAAAAATTATTAAAATTAAGATGTTAAGCTTTCTTATGCTGCTTGAAGAGTTGTCAGCAATATCTTGCAAAATTTGTTTCTCTACGTGAGGATTTCGTGCTCTCCTGGAAGGGTCTTACCTCTACGTCGCGGCAAAAGTGACTCTGAATAAAACATGTAAAAAAATTAATTCGTTAACTCTAATAATTTTAGACTTGGCAATGTTCGAGCTGGAAATATTTCAGCATAAAGTCTTCTTGTCTTCGAAGAATTTGACAGCTCTTCACCATAAATTAAATGCATATCAGCACACTCTGAGCAAGAATATTCTTCCATTTTTTAAAAATAATTTTTACTTGAAGTTCCGTCAACAGTAATTCATTATGTAGGCATTAACAAAAACAACCTGATTTTTACCTTGTGTTTAGCATTAGTAACTTTTGAAAATTTGGCATAAAAACCGATTTGTCTGGAAAAGTATTTGAAAAATCAGTTTTCAGCTCTATAAAATAACACCTGTTAAAAGATAGGCTCAACGAGTGTCTACTGGAATATAGTTTAATGGGTCTCTATGGCCTATATTAAAATTTCATTAAATTATACAAGTCGATTCAAAACTTAGAGCCGATAAGGTAAATTGCTGGGTACCCCATTAGGGCTCTGTTTCTCCGTTAAGAGGCACTTAAGGAATTTTCTTTCTATGACAAGGTAGTATACAGGACCTCCTCTGAATGCTGAATACCCTACCAAGTTTTGGGCATTTTTGAAACATTTTGAAACTTCCATAGCAAGTAGTCCTATAATAATTTATACAAGAAAAAGAAATTAAAGGTGAATTTTGTATTTCATTCAAAAATTTTGCTACACTAAATGTCTCGTTTTCAGTTAATTTTCACTTTATAATTGTGAATTATTTTCTTCATTTTCCTTACTTCTTAGGTAATATTGTATAAGGATAAAAAATTTACATCATATCATTCTAATAATTTTCATTTTTATTTTGTGTTGATATCTTTAAAATTAACAGATTTAGATTCATTTGGGCAAAATTAAAATGGTCGCTAAAAAAACAGTATGCGCCTAAAAAATTTTTAATCCATAGTTTTGAACTCGTCCAATATTAAGGAGTAACTGGTAAAAAAAAATTAGGAAAATCAAAAATGTTCAGCAGTTTTGTCTGGGTAATTTCTATTGAATTTATCTTAAAGGCGTTTTCGTCAAAACCAAATTTCTATGCGGATATCTATTTTCTTGAATATTTATTTTTAATTTTAAGCATTACTATCAGTGTTATCGCGGTATTCTTTCTTATTTTACAATTTTTCTCGGTGTCATGTAAGAACGTCGTGAGGTAAGCAAGGCCCCGAAAATTAGACCCATCCATTTCAAAAGCTCTCTAAAGCTGATAAACTTGTAACTGGTAAAAAAAATTAGGAAAATCAAAAATGTTCAGCAATATGGTCTTTTTCTTGAATATTTATTTTTAATTTTAAGCATTACTGTTACTGTTATCGCGGTATTCTTTTTTATTTTACAATTTTTCTCGGTGTAATGTAAGAACGTCGTGAGGTAAGCAAGGTCCCGAAAATTAGACCCATCCATTTCAAAAGCACTGTAAAGCTGTCGCATGTGTAGATTGATAAAATTTGTGTTAATAGAAGCTATATTTTTTAGGCACCCCTGTTACCAGTCAGCAGGTGCCGAATACTGTCATGATTTTGTACCCCACCGATGTTTCAATTCCTTACTACAACGTTTCCGTTATTAACACCGTGCCTAACGTTCCGTTGACTAATCTTTCTGTTGTAGTCCCAATGCAGGTAAATTTCACATTTCTAATGACTTTGAACATTTAAAGATAGTTTTCATAAATTTTAATCAGTTGCTTCTACTATCAGTATTGTGTTTTTTTTTTAATTAATTATCTTTTGTAGGGGTCTTCTTCTATTTCAGTCGTCACTTTGCCACCAACTCCCATGAATTTACAAATAGTTCTCCCTAGCTCATCGGACCCTACTGGAGAACCAGGAAATTAAAGCCTTAAAATATTTCTGCGCCATTAACAAAAAAATCCTGTCCGTTAAATTGGGCTTTGAGATTACTTAAAACAGTGTTACATGAATTTTTACCAATTCTGTTCTACTATATTTTTGGTTTTTCTAATGTTAATTAACTTTTGTAGGTGTATTTTTTATTTCAGTAAAACACTTGGATAATATTTCTCCAGAGTTACTACCCCATGTTTATTTTAGCTTCTCATTGAAACATTTACGCTTTTTGAATCTAACAGCTCGCCGCCTACCTAATTTCAAATTCTATTAGAGAACGAGGAAATAATCAAGGATACTAAAAGTTTATTTATTTAGAATTAAAAAACCTTTAAAATGAGCTATTATATACATAAATCGGTCCTTTTTTAACCGAGAGAAAAAAAGTTGCGTTTTTAAATTTTGTAACACAAAAAATGCGTAGCTCATCCCCAACTTAAATTTAAATATAAAAAAAATGTTCGGAAACTAGACTAAAATTTACTACGAATTCAGCCATTTTGGAGGAACTACGCATTTTGTAATACAGCGAATTTTTTTTATACATAATGACATTAATCAAAAAATTAAATATATTTTATATTACCCATGTTTTACACACCTCATCTACATTTTATTTACTACCAGTATAATTTTGCAAAAGACTCGAACTACATTTTGACGGAATTATGAATTTTTAGTTTTTGTCTCTACAACTTTTTTCATTTAGAAGCGAAAAACCACCAAAATTATGTTTTGTGCTCTTTTAAATGTTGTTTAAGAAATAAATTAAAAAAATTTTTATTGGGAAACATTAACGATACGTTAAAATCTCTATGTTTTGGCGTACAAATAATTTTCTTACTTTTAAAATAAAATCAAAGAACTGTGCAGGTTGGGCAAATCAGCACTTGAATTCATATTAAGTACACCGATATCTATCGCTATTTTCATTTGCTCAACCGGGAAAAACCCTTGTTTTTTTCTTACTTTTCAATGTTAAGCTTTACGTTTAAATTACTTTATTAATTTTTAAACGTTTGCCCATTTTCAAATATTATCTTACAAAATCATCTTTTTATGTTAAATCGAGGGAAGAAATATTGTAATTTTTTGGAATATTTTTTTTTGTGCAGATTCCGCCCAACCTGACCTTCACTGTAACTTGAAAACTTATAACAAAAAGAAATGGTTTGTAACTGGATGTGAACTAAGCAAGTTTTTTTGTATAATTTTTAAAATCGTTCCATTGAAAGTTCGATTAAGGATTAACAAGCCACAAAAAACAGTTATGTTTTAAATACTTTTTGCGGCTATATATAACCTCTGCATGTAGGCTTCCTTGTCTCAGCGTGGCCAAGGCCTATTTGTCTATAGCCGAAAAAAAAAAACATTTAAAATATAACTTTTTAGTAGATCATTTTATTGTAGCTTATATATCTTGATTTGAACTTTTAATCGCTATAAGCTGAATGGAAACATGTTATTCAGTGAAAAACTATTAGCGTTTAAAATTCGCATTTTTAAATCTTTGACAATGTTTATTTCAGAAACAAAGTGTAGGACTATCTTGTAAAAAATAGTTCAGAGAATACGAAAAGTTGAATTCTTAAATGTTTAAACTATTATTTGTTTACAACAAGTTAACTTCCAACTGGACAGTTTTAAGTACTATTTTATTCCTGAAATTAAAAACAGTTTTCTAATATTAACTGGTTATATGCCTTTTAATCAATTTGATAAAAGTTTTCTATTAATTATTCCTCGAGGGCGCGCAGCTGCTCGCTTTGTCTTCCCATCTAATACGACTCTGGTTAATATTTTTCCTAACCATTTAAAATGACTGTTTCATTTACAATGTTTGTATTAACTCGGAGAAAAGTTATTTGTATTTTACTATATATATCTTCGGTTTATGTTTTTCTTGTTTCTGGGACCTTTATGGTACCTAGCGTAATTTTTAGTATAGTAGTAATCAGTGGCGGACTAAGCTTGTCGGAGGCTCGGCAGAACTAAATGACACCCCCGTTCTACTAGGAAGTTGATGTATTTGTAGTGCACATTTCGTAAAAAGTGAATGATATAGATGTAATGGCTAACAAAAAAAACAAATATTTATAATGTGCGTACTCTATGCGTTAGATAAAGGTTTATGCGATATTGGGTGTCTTTATCAAGAAAAAAGCTTTTCTTTTCGGTTAGTTCCAGCGTAAAATGTCCAGATGGCTCTACTCTAGTTGGATTTGGTTATTTGTAAAATAAACAATGTAAAAATCTTTTGAAAAAAAAATTTCAAGCATGTAATATTTTAGTTAAATAATTAATAAATCACCGGTAAGCTCTTCACTGCATTTGTGAGAATTTTTAAACTCTATTTATAGTGCACCTGTGTAGATGGAGCTGGTATGAAAAAACCTTTTATGCAGAATAATTGTGTCCAGCGGACACCTGGATATCATTCTACAGTTTACGTTTCATATAAAGTTTTATGTAAATTCTCTGCTGAATACACCCATTTTCATGGCATATAGGTAAGTCGGTTCCTACCTACCTACCTTACCGTAAGGGACCTCTGACTCCAAAGTGTTTTTTTACTTACTGAACATATTTTGCCCTTGTTTGAGTATTTGATTTAAAAGAACTTATCAGGTTTGGAGACCCTTCAGGAGCAGAGGCCGGGGCGAGCCTCCCCCCCCCCCATTAATCCGCCACTAATACTAATATTAGTTTTTTAGTATTACGTTTAATATGCAGTGTGTCTACTTAAAGTTGTTACATATGGAAAACTTTTATCTTTACATTAAATTCGTAATTATGGTTCCTACTTATAAAGATTATTTCGTAATATTTCTAAAAGAAAATCTCCATACATTCATTAAAAATGTCTCTTCATTTCTTAACCTCTGTGTTGTAAGCATCTTAATGATGCAATTAAAAACTTATACTGTGGTGGTAAAGTAACAGCCACTAATATTTTGTTATATAGATCTTCTCTGTACATACAAGTAATCACTTAAGTAAAAAAATATTTTAGCACACTCCTAATCACATTAGGAGTTTAGACCTAAATCTTCTCTGTAATTATCCTTTCCAAATGTGGCATGTCTATAAACAGTCCTTGTATGTATACTTTCTGTTTTAAGAGATTTGAAATGTACTGATCTCAATGTACATGTATAAATTTTCCCTGCTATAGGGGAGAGCAAAATTAAAAGATATTACAAAAGTATATTTTTAGCAACTTTGCATAATGGAATCTAGTTTCTGACATAATACATATTCAACTTCAATTAGATACGCTGTGTACATATAGTAACCTTTTCAACCTTTTTGATCAAAGTTACTTTCTTTAGTTTAGTCGTAGTTGTAATTTTTTTTAGTATAAGATTAATATACTCAACGTTATATACATGATACAGGGTGTTCCATTTTAAAAGTTGTAGCTAAATATATTTTTTAAAGAAGCGTTTCCATAAATGGGAAATTTCCTTTTTTTTATTGCAAAAATGGTACGTACGAGAAATTGCGTGTCGAGGTAATTTTCACTTACGACATAAATACTTATCTAACAGTGAATTTTCGCAAACTGAGTCTATGACTTTAAAAATAGAGGTTCCTATATAATTAACACTATGGCATTGAATCTGATGTTTCTCCTTTGATGCCAACCTGTAATATTTCTATTATGAAATCAGGGCTTTTATTCGTAAAAGAACTCGACGTCAAAATGACCTTAAAATAATATGAAGATTAAGGTCACAGTCGGGTCAAACACTCGATAATCATTAACTTTTGTGTGGATAATTTTGGTGTTCAAACCTACGTACCTGAATGGAGAGTTTGATATAACATATTTGCCCTTTAAATGGCCTCTAAATGAAATAACAATCTTCAAGTTATTTATATGGTTAGATGCATAATTTTTCCGTCTTGCCATTTCTGCAATAAAATAGAAAGGTTCCCAAAAAAAACACTTGCCCTTGAAATCACCTTCAAGTAACATTTAAGATCGAAGACCTTGTTTTTGGGTATTTTTTTATGAAAACGCATAGGTAAAAAATGTACACGTGACACTTTTTAAATGGGATGGATTTTGGATTTTCAAACTTATTTGTAAATTTGTTCGATATATAAAATAAAAGCTCTTTTGTAATTAATTATTTCCGAATCCACCTGATACTTTCCTTCCAAGATACAAACTCAAAATGTTTACTTCCATCATCTTTTCCCTCAATTTAGTATAAGAAGCAGAAAAGTAAAAAGCAAGCCACGTTTTTGTCTATTTTATTAAGCTATTGAAAGAAATAAAATCTAAAATTGGTAGGCGAGTTGAGTTGCAATACAAAATGCGACAGATTTTTTATCTCTCTAGATGAAATTCGACAAAATTTTCGATTTCTACTTTTTAAGTAAAATTAAGTCGGAAAATATTTACTAGTATGAAAACAAAGGCGCTTGAGGCTGTGAGGTTTTTCTTATTATGAATGTATGAAACCAGAAACGGGAACAAAGTTAATTAAATTTTCATATTCAGTATTTGTGTTTTAATTTACAAACAAATGTTTCTCTACAATTTTCTTTTTAGTGTAACTTTTGAATTTTATAGGTCTTAATAAAGTTTCATTAACAAGGATCAAAGGGCCTAGATCGAAAGCCCGGTCAGTTAAATGTAATAATTCAAAACTTTCAAGTGTAAGTTTTTAGCAATATAATCCCTAAATAAAACAGTACAGTATCTTTGTTTAAATCAGGAAAAATAAAAGACAAGTGCCTCTACAGCTTGAACTTTCTACGATAGTCAAAAGTCGGACAAGCAAATGCCTTAGGGGGGGCATGTTGTGGTAAGAACATCCCAGCGTTGTTCTCCGACAAATCTGGCTTAAGTAAGAGTTCCGAGTTGTGGAAAGGCATCGGTGGATCCCACTAAGGAGCCCACCACCGATGCCGGGAGGAAACGTCCTAATATTTTGACGGTGATCGAAATAGTGCATTAGTTTTATGCCCTTAACATCAGGGGCGTTAACTACGATACCCTCCAAAGAGCAGACAAAAAAAGTGAGTCGCTATTAATTACTGAATATCAGGAATATTTTCTTGTTTAAAATATTTCGCAAATGGATAATTTCCCGATTTGCCTTGGAGGAGACCTTAGCTTTCCAAGTCTAGGGCTAGTTTTTTGCGAAGTAGTAGATATCTGTTGGACTTCCATTGTCTTTATTTTTTGTTGAATATCACGACGTTTTGGCTAGTAGTTATCTCTAGCCATTTTCAAGTGAAACTAAATAAATCCCTTAGCTACATGACTATGCTACAAGTAAATGCAGATTGTTTACTAAAACAACTCGAGTTCTGATGTATAACCATTTTCTCCAATGTTGTTCTCGGTGTAGTATTTTAGCTTCAGACCATTTTATGTGGTGTCCATGAGTCCAGGCATGGTTGGCGGCACCAGATTTTTCTATTTCTCCTCGAGATGTGCATTTTTGGTGTTCTTTAATCCTTACGTCAAGAGGTCTCTTTGTTTCGCCAACTTAGGAATTTGAATTGAAAACAACATTGATTTTATATCGTTTTCCTATCCTTCTAACTTTTTCTGAAATGCCTTTAACATAGGAGATGTTCAATACTGGTTTTCGTTCTTCATTCGTTGTCGATATTGTCCTATTTTGTCCATTTTTAATGTAATCTATCTCTTTCATTAAGTTCTCGTTGGAGTTGCAGAGATTTAAGGCTCTATCTACGAGATTTCTTATAATTCCTTGTTTGGAGTTGTTGGGGTGATTAGATGAATAATTAAGGTATTGTCCTGTGAGCGTGGCTTTTCTGTAAACCGAAGTTCGAATTTGTCTGCCATTTCTTTCAATCAAGACATCTAAGAATGGTAATTAATTTTCTACTTCTTTCTCCATGGTGAGCTTAATAGTTGGGCTGATATTGTTGAGGTGAAAAAGGAAGTTTCGAAGTTCTTAGTCATTTCCACTCCAAATAATAAAAGTGTCGCATACGTATCTGAGCCATAACTTCGGTTTCTTAGTTATGGATTCAATTGCAAACGTCTCGAACCATTCCACTAAAATATTTGCGACCACCGGTGATAGTGATCCCATCGATCATTCTGGGTGTAAAATTTTTCCTTTTCTTGAAAATAGGAATTAGTCAAACAACTTTCCAACAAGTCCATAATGGCGTGCGGTGGTAAAGATGTTCTTTCTGCTAAGGTTTGGTCTTCTTCAAGTTTCTTTCTTATAACTTTTAGTGGCTCCTTAACTGGGACGTTGGTGTATAGGCTTTCCACGTCAAAGCTAATAAAATGATCTTCCGGTTGTACTTCTATTTCACGTATAATTTCTACGAAATGTTGCGAGTTCTTAACCCAGGACGATGTATTTCCTTGTAATGGTTTCAGAATTGGAAGGAGAAATTTGTCAAGTTCAGAAGTCGGAGAGTTCCGGAAACTCGTGATAGGTCGTAAGGGCATGTCTTGCGTATGTATTTTCGGGAGTCCATAAAGATGTGGGGTTTTGCTATGGTGTGGCGTCAACTGAGTCCGGATCCTCTCAGGAATATACCGTTCATGTTTCTTAAGAACGCGATAAATTCATCCTTCAATTGCAGATGTGGGATCTTTAGAAAGAGATGTATAATTTCCTTTCCTTAAAACTTCGTCAATTTTTTGATTGTGTCTCAGCATTCATTACGACTGTAGCATTTCCTTTATCCGCTGGTAGAATTTTAATACTGGAGTCCTTCTGTAGGTTAACTAGGGCAGTTTTCTCTTTGCTGACGTTTGGTTCGGTTTTCCTAGATTTTTGTAGAGTTTCTCTTTTTTCCATCTGAACTCATCTCCAAAAGGATCTTCGATGTTCGCTGAGTCTGCGGCGCTAATTATATCGAGAATGGGAACCTCTTTTGGAGCAACTGTGAAGTTCAAACCTTTGGCGGATAGTGAGTATTCCGCTGAGGTTAATTCCTTGGCAGATATATTAACAATTGTCTTCTGTCTTTGAGATGGCTGTTATTCTTGTCTACTCTGGTAATTGGAAATTTTCTTTTGGTGTATGATTTATTTTTGTGTTCTCGCTTTATCACAAGTAGCGTCAATTTTTCTTAGGATAGGGGCGTAGTCTTCTTCTAATGTATATTCTTTAATTTCTTCGAACCGTTGGCGAATGTTCTCTAGTTTGGTTTTGGTCCATCCATAAATAAGTAAAAGTCTTCTTTTACGAGGTCCGTTTTGTTCTGGAGCGATTCTTTTCTGCTTGTCTTTCACTCTTATATTACAAGTAGCATGATTTATTGTGTTTGTTGTTCTCATAGCTTCTCCTTATGAGAGTATGTGAAAGGGAGAGTCTTAGTCGTTCAGAGAGCTTTGCTTGGGTTCCTCATTGGTCTGATAACCATAATATATAACTAATATATAACTAATGTAGTAATTTTGGTCCGAGATTTTCCATATATTCTGCAACTGGTTTACAAAGCCAGTTTCCACAAGTATCAGTGTCCTTTAAATGTTTCCATTTCTTGTAATATACACAAACACGACACAAGAGTTAAACATTTCTTTCATCAAATTAATATTAAAAAACTGTGGAAATAAGTGAATTTCCAAAGTACAGTGATGAAGTTATAATTTTTAAAACTTTTTAATAATAGCATGTTTTATTAAAGTTGGTACTTTGCAAGTTTTTTAGGATAAGAAATTAAGATCTAATTACAGCTTCAACATATATTGCAGAAGGCGCCACCAGCTGCACTTCGCCTTCATCAAAGCTTCATAATTTGTGAGGCACTAATTTCTGTTTTTCACAAAGTCGTCTGTAACATTAACCTAACAATGTAGTATGATACTTATACAATAATAACACCAAAGCCAGACGGTTTCATATTATCAATCGATAATTCGTTAACTAACATTTTTTAAAATTCATTAAAACAAAATATTTTTAATGAGGTTATTGTAATAACCTTATGTGGTACATCAAATATGACCAGAATCATTTAAATCGGAACATGCATCACGTCACTAACCGATATACATATATTGAGTAGAAAGAGGATCACAAAATTAAAACAAACCATGATGTTAATTTCATTGATTCAGTGGGCCCAACGGGCCTCCAAAAATTCGCGCAACGATGTCTCATTTTATGACAATTCATTAAAGCAAAATATTTGTAACTAAATTATCATAGTCGGCTTTATTTGCTGAACACATTCCACCAAAATCATTTAAATGGAAACGTACATCACGTTATTAATCGCTGTACGCGAAGAAGAAAAAAGCGAGTCGAGTTGCAGTTAACCAAACAGAACAAAGATTGAAAATATTTATCTACTCCATTTAAAAACGTCGAAATTAATTTCATTAATTCAATAGGCCCAACGGGCCTCCAAAAATTTGGGCCAAGGTATTCCCTTACTACCTTATTGTCCCTAACTTTCTAGTCTGAATCAAACAGGGGTCGATTCGTATTTTATATATCATTTTTAACCTTCAATAAGCAAGATTCTTACAGTAGCGACATCTATTTTTAGCTTTGATGCAAACGTTTGCTCCAATGGTATTCGCTATGCGTTAACAAAATTACTTTATAAACCAAATTAATGACAAATTTTTATTTTTGAAATTTAAAAAAATTCCAAAAGATATCAAATAAATTTTATTTTGAAACAGAATCGATTGTGAAAAAATATAGAAAATAGATTTTGTAAATTTATGACAAAAGAAGCATATTTGTATTCATCGCTCCAATTTAAAACACTATGGATTTTTTTTTAATTTAATAATTTTAGATCTAATTTCTGTGTATTTATACATAAACATACTGTCCTAGTTTAACTTTACCTCCATTGGATACTATCCAAAACTCAAATACTGCATAATAAACTTTAAACGATTTATTCATTTTATACAAGTATCGAATTTAGCAGAAAACATTACTATTATAGATTTTTATTGATTTTTACCTCAGCTATTTAAAATTAGATATTTTTTTTATGTAAATTAAATTTAGTAATTTCTCTATTTAAGTTAAACTACTAAATGAGAAAGTTAAATATATCATGTAACATATAGTTTTACAACAGATCTTATTTCAAAATTGAGCGCCATTTTGTCATCAATTTATTAAGGTCAGCCAATCAAAACGTAGCGTTTTAAACTGATGTCACAACCAACAGTCATCTATATTTTTTTATAATCAAAATCACCAATTTCGGCTGTATTCTTTAGAGTAAATATCAAATGATCAAAGTAAAAAAACTGATAATTTCATGTTTTTTTGAAAGTATTTACTTGTCATTAGGCCGAAGTGATCATGATTACTTCAAGTGATAGAACTGAAAGTGATAATGACAGAAGAATAGCCCTTTCGAAGTATCCCTACCAGGGTTGCCATATTTGAGAAAAAAAATCGGGATAATCGGTCGGTGATTGAAACATCTGACCCAAAGAAAAAATAAACACCTTTCGTTTTTATGTTTACTTAATTTTGTCGGTCATCTATATTATTTTACAATCAATATCACCAACCCCGAAATATCCCTACCAATATGAATAGTTCCTAGGTAATGGACACGTATCGAAAAAAACCTCTATCCTGTAATAGGTTAAGAGAATTGCAGAGTTCAAGTTATTTGGTTATGAATGGGAAAAAATTCGTTCTTAAAACCTTTTTTTGTTTCTAATTTAATAACAGATTTATTAGTTCTATTAACCGAATTAAAATCAGGTTATTGTCAAATGTGATAAAAAAAACAAGGAAATGGTTAGGAAATACATTAAGCAAAAATGCTTACTAAATAACGCTAGAAGTTACCTAAATCTTTTAAGAATACTATAAATGACAAATATCCAAACTACGACTATTTGGAAATTGGCATTGAAATTTAGTTTTCGTGAAAATGGTCACTGGTTGAGCTACCCACATAATTTTCAAACAGGTATATGAGGCAGTGATACTGGTATAAAAAGTCTTGTACGAAAAACTTATAAATTGTTTGTGGATAATGGAAATGTTAGAAATTAACATCGACACAAAAATATATTTCTACCAACATTATTTACAATAATAGTGAAGTAAAACATATATTTAAATATTGTGAAAATAAGCTATAAAGGCTGTCTCTAAGAGGTTTGTACAAAACGCTAGCCCAAATTCCCGAGGCTAAAATATAAGGATCTAGCCGGATTTACTTTAATCCAAAATGAATGGTTTCCGAAATACAGTGTCAAAGTTAAAATTTGTAAAACTTTTTTGTAAATAGCATATTTTGCACTAAAGTTGGTATTTTGATTTTTTTTAGGATGAGAAATTAAGATTTGATCACAGCTACGATATACATCGGCAAAAAACGCCACCAGCATTACTTCGCCTTCAAAGCTTCATAACTTTTTTGTATATTAATTCCTTATTTTTTTTTCACAAACTCGACTGTTACGTTACTTTAACAATGTACGATACTTATTATACAATAACAGCACCAAACAAGACGAGGTCTCATTTTATGACAATTCCTTAACTAACATTTTTTGAAATTCATTAAAGCAAAATATTTGTATCTAAATTATCGTAATCGGCTTTACTTACTGAACACCAGGGCTGCCAATATGCCAGTAATTCCTTGCATTTGCCAGGAATAATTAGAAATGCCAGTAATTTTGCCAGGAATACTATCATGCCAGGGATTTGCCAGGAATAGGTATCTTGTACTCAGAAAATGATAAAATGCTAAGGTGAAATGTTCTTACAATTGATGGCAAGTGTATGAAAATCGATAAGATGCCCCATCTCTAAAATTAAATTACTACCTCTTTTTGCTTCTCACATGTAGTTATTTCTTTCTTTATTTTATGGTTTTGCAGTCTTAAATTTAAAGGATGGACAATCTTGTTTTTTATTTATCATTTGTCTTTTTCTAATATTCATTTCAAGGCCAGATTCTCACTATCGGGCCGCTCTCGGTCCGGTAAAATGTCCTTTCAGAAGAAACAATGAACCTATTCACACTACCGGTTTCGCGAAGAACAGAGCGAATCGAGAGCGGCACTATAGTAAAAATCAAGCCTTACTGGGCAGCTTTTCCTTACACGCATTTTGTCAGGAATAAATATAAAACTTGCATTTTTCTGTGGAACATTTGACAGCACTGCTGAAAACATTCAACCAAAATCGTTTAAATCGAAACGCATCCAATCACTAATCGCTGTACATGAATAGGAAAAACGCGAGTCGAGTTGCAGTTAACCAAACAAAATAGAACCAAGATTAAAAATACTAATCCACTCGATCTTTAACCGTCGAAATTAATTTCATTAATTCAATAGGCCCAACGGGCCTCCAAAAATTTCTAGTCTGAATCAAACAGTGGTCGATTCGTATTTTATATATCATTTTTAACCTTCAATAAGCAAGATACTTACAGTAGCGACATCTATTTTTAGCTTTGATGCAAACGTTTGCTCCAATGCATTCGCTATGCGTTAACAAAATTACTTTATAAACCAAATTAGTAACAAATTTTTATTTTTGAAATTTAAAAAAATTCCAAAAGATATCAAATAAATTTTATTTTGAAACAGAATCGATTGTAAAAAAATATAGGAAATAGATTTTGTAAATTTATGACAAAAGAAGCATATTTGTATTCATCGCTCCAATTTAAAACACTATGGATTTTTTTTTAATTTAATAATTTTAGATCTAATTTCTGTGTATTTATACATAAACATACTGTCCTAGTTTAACTTTACCTCCATTGGATACTATCCAAAACTCAAATACTGCATAATAAACTTTAAACGATTTATTCATTTTATATAAGTATCGAATTTAGCAGAAAACATTACTATTATAGATTTTTATTGATTTTTACCTCAGCTATTTAAAATTATATATTTTTTTTTATGTAAATTAGATTTAGTAATTTCTCTATTTAAGTTAAACTATTAAATGAGAAAGTTAAATATTTTATGTAACATATAGTTTTACGACAAATCTTATTTCAAAATTGAGCGCCATCTTGTCATCAATTTATTAAGGTCAGCCAATCAAAACGTAGCGTTTTAAACTGATGTCACAACCAACAGTCATCTATATTTTTTTATAATCAAAATCACCAATTTCGGCTGTATTCTTTAGAGTAAATATCAAATGATCAAAGTAAAAAAACTGATAATTTCATGTTTTTTTGAAAGTATTTACTTGTCATTAGGCCGAAGTGATCATGATTACTTCAAGTGATAGAACTGAAAGTGATAATGACAGAAGAATAGCCCTTTCGAAGTATCCCTACCAGGGTTGCCATCTTTGAGAAAAAAAATCGAGATAATCGGTCGGTGATTGAAACATCTGACCCAAGGGAAAAATAAACACCTTTCGTTTTTATGTTTATTTAATTTTGTCGGTCATCTATATTATTTTACAATCAATATCGCCAACCCAGAAGTATCCCTACCAATATGAATATTTCCTAGGTTATGGACACGTATTGAAAAAAACTGCTATGCTGTAATAGGTTAAGAGAATTGCAAAGTTCAAGTTATTTGGTTATGAATGGGAAAAAATTTGTTCTTAAAACCTTTTTTTGTTTCTAATTTAATAAAAGATTTATTAGTTCTATTAACCGAATTAAAATCAGGTTATTGTCAAATGTGATAAAAAAAAAACAAGGAAATGGTTAGGAAATATTACATTAAGCAAAAATGTTTACTAAATAACGCTAGAAGTTACCTAAATCTTTTAAGAATACTATAAATGACAAATATCCAAACTACGACTATTTGGAAATTGGCATTGAAATTTAGTTTTCATGAAAATGGTCACTGGTTGAGCTACCCACATAATTTTCAAACAGGTATGTGTGGCAGTGATACTGGTAGAAAAAGTCTTGTACGAAAAACTTATAAATTGTTTGTGGATAATGGAAATGTTAGAAATTAACATCGACACAAAAATATATTTCTACCAACATTATTTACAATAAAAATGAAGTAAAACATATATTTAAATATTGTGAAAATAAGCTATAAAGGCTGTCTCTAAGAGGTTTGTACAAAACGCTAGCCCAAATTCCCAAGGCTAAAATATAAGGATCTAGCCGGATTTACTTTAATCCAAAATGAATGGTTTCCGAAATACAGTGACAAAGTTAAAATTTGTAAAACTTTTTTGTAAATAGCATATTTTGCACTAAAGTTGGTATTTTGATTTTTTTAAGGACGAGAAATTAAGATTTGATCACAGCTACGATATACATTGGCAAAAAACGCCACCAGCATTACTTCGCCCTCATCAAAGCTTCATAACTTTTTTGTGTATTAATTCCTTATTTTTTCACAAACTCGACTGTAACGTTACTCTAACAGTGTACGATTTTATACAATAATAGCACCAAACAAGACGATGTCTCATTTTATGACAATTCATTAAAGCAAAATATTTGTAACTAAATTATCGTAATCGGCTTTATTTACTGAACACATTCGACCAAAATCATTTGAATGGAAACGTACATCACGTCACTAATCGCTGTACGCGCAAAAGAAAAAAGAGTCGAGTTGCAATTACCCAAACAGAACAAAGATTAAAAATATTTATCTACTCGCATCTAAAAACGGCGAAATTAATTTCATTAATTCAATAGGCCCAACGGGCCTCCAAAAATTTGGGCCAAGGTATTCCCTTACTACCTTATTGCCTCTAACTTTCGATTCTAAATCAAACAGTGGTCGATTCGTATTTTATATATCATTTTTAACCTTCAATAAGCAAGATACTTACAGTAGCGACATCTATTTTTAGCTTTGATGCAAACGTTTGCCCCAGTGGCATTCGCTATATGTTAACAAAATTACTTATAAACCAAATTAGTGACAAATTTTTATTTTTGAAATTTAAAAAATTTCCAAAAGAAATCAAATAAGTTTTATTGAAAAAGAATTGATTGTGAAAAAATATAGAAAATAGATTTTGTAAATTTATGACAAAAGATGCATATTTGTATTCATCGCTTCAATTTAAACCCCGATGGATTTCTTTTCAAATTTAATAATTTTAGATCTAATTTCTGCGCACTTATACATAAACATACTGTGCTACTTTATCTTCATCTCCATTAGATACTATCCGCAACACTAATACTGCATAATAAACTTTAAACGATTTATTAATTTTATATCGTATCGAATTTAGTAGAAAGCATTACTATTATAGATTTTTATTGATTTTCACCTCAGATATTTAAAATTAAATATAGATTTATTTAATGTAAATTATATTTAGTAATTTCTGTATTTAAGTTAAACTATTAAATGAGAGAGTTAAATATTTTATGTAACATATAGTTATACAAATCTTATTTCAAAATTGTGCGCCATCTTGTCGTCAATTTATTAAGGTCAGCCAATCAAAACTATTTTCTTCTTTATAACAGTGGTCTTTAAATTTGCAACCTGGTCTAGATCGAGTAGTGGAATGGTGTAAAAGGAATTTGATATCTTTAAACGAAACTAAGTTTAAATCGTTAAGTTTTTACAAAATCTCAAATCCTTTCTTTTCTCAATATCATGTCAATAATGTCCCTCTGGATGCTGTAACTCAATTTAAGGATTTAGGTGTAATTTTTCAGAACAACCTATTGTTCTATATATAAACAGTATTATATTAAAAAGTTATAAGTTGACTGGATTCATTAAGCAAATACCATATATATATATATATATATATATATATATATATATATATATATATATATATATATATATATATATATATAAGGGGAATTGAGTTTTCCTATATATATATATATATATATATGGTATTTGCTTAATGCTCTATAATATGGAGCCCATTTTATAAATGTTACATAGATTGTCTGGAAAATATTCAGAACAGATTTTTGAAATATCTACTTTTAAAGCATGATTTTCCTTGCAGAAACATCAATTATATAGACTCATTATGTAGTCCAGTATATCTTAAAACTCGTAGAGAAAACATTCTGTTTATATTTTTATACAGTCATTAATGGTAATATAGATTGCCAAGACATTGTTGGGCTGATATCAATTTGGGTTCCACAAAGAAATACGAGAAGCCTACAACTTTTCTCTATAAGAACCCAACGAATTAATTATGGTAAGAGAAATGTTAAGGAGAACCTTTTAATAAACTACAATTTAAATTTTGAGCATGTATGTAAATTAAAACAAATGCTTAATTTTGGATAAATATGTCATGATTTTGTGCCTGTTAACTAATAAGGATCAATAACTGTTATTGTTTTCTCTTGCAATAACTGTATTTATAAGTATTTGTTTGATTTTATTTCTAAGCTTTGTGTCATTTGCAATGTCATTTTTTTGTACCATTTGGAATAATTTATTCTGTAGTGTACTGTTTGAATCAATAAATAAATAATCTATTTATTTTTTGTAGGTGTAAACAGTGTTTAATAACATTGTTATATAAAAACGATATCATTTAATCTAGTATCATTCATCTAGTCAGGATTGAAGTTCTATAAAATTGTTTCATTTTTTGGATTTCTCTTGAACTAAATTATAATACAACTCATTCCATCTAGACTATGGTATTCAAAGCTCAAAAAGTGTCATTGAACAAACATGTAAAATTTATTGACAAATGTATTACTAATAAAATTAAAATTTCACAAAGGCAATTTTATTATAAGCACTTCAATTTCCAGTTACATGTAAAATTGGCTGCATATTTCACAATTATTTAAACCATCAAGGTTCCGTCTATTGTTGCAATGAAAAGCCAATGTCATCTTTATTTTCTTCAATGGCGCTCTCTGGCAAAAGTTTTTAGAAGTATAACACATTCGGAAATTTATCCCAAAATATTCTATTGAGGAAAACGGTAATTTCAGTCATTGTATGGTAAACGAAGCAAACCGATTGCAGTACCGTAACAGTATGGCAATTTCACCAATTTGAGAGTTTCATTAATGAAGCTTCCGAGAGAAAATCGGTATACTTCATCAAAGCTTCATAACTTGTGTGCCGCTAATTTCTGTTTTTCACAAAGTCATCTGTAACATTAACCCAACAATGTAGTACGATACGTATACAGTTATAGCACTAAAGCCAGACAGGCTCATTTTATCAATCGACAATTTTTTAACCAACATTTTTTAAAATTCATTAAAGGCAAATATTTTTAATTAGGTTATTGTAATAACCTTATTTGGTACATCAAATATGACCAAAACCATTTAAATCGGAACATGCACACGTCACTAATTGATATACATATATTGAGTAGAAAGAGGGTCAGAAATTAAAAGAAACCATGATGTTAATTTCATTGATTCAGTGGGCCCAACGGGCCTCCAAAAATTATCGCAACAGGTACTTTTAAGACCCCCTTGCAATAGAAGAGGACCTTTAGCCTGACCGTTGTTAATGGTCACTTCGTTTTTCACATATCTTTTTAACCTTAAACAAGTTAAATTCTTGCAGTAGCGACATCTATTTTTAGCTTTGATAAAAATGTTTCGTACAGTGACATGCACTATGGATGTGCCATTACAAAAAATCGATAGTTTAGATCGATATGGGAAATATGCTAAAAGACTAACGAAATTTCTTATAAACAAACATAAAATAGAAGTTTACTTTTCAAATTAAAAAAATTCCAAAATAAATTAAATAAGTTTTATTTATAAAAGAGGAATCGATTGTGAAAAAATATAGAAATTAGATTTTGTCAATTTAGGGCAGAAGCATATTTGTATTGATTACTACAATTTAATCCCCGATGGATTTAAAAAAAAATTATTTCGATCTCATTTCTATGCACTTATATATAAACATACTCTCCTGCTTTAACTTCATCTCCATTTGGATATTATCCAAATCAATATTGCTGCATATTAAACTTTAAACCAATGTCATTTTGTCGTTTTATATAATTATCGAATTTAGTAGGAAACATTTCTATTATAGATTTTTATTGATTTTTATCTCTGCTATTTAAAATTAAATATAATATTTATTTAATGTAAATAGAATCTTGTAATTTTTGTATTTAAGTTAAACTATTAAATGAGAGTTAAATATTTCATATAACATATAGTTTTACGACAAATCCTATTTCCAAACTGTGCGCCATCTTGACGTCAATAGCTAAGTTCGGAATGCCGTTTCGCTGCAGTGCTAGTGTAGTGTAGGGTATTAGTCATGTGATTTTGGTGCGAATTCGGGGTTTCTGTCAATTACCGAACGACGTATGTCATTTTTAATGTAAAAGTTAACCTATTTTTATTTTTTTTTTTTGAGTTAATGTTTATTTTCGTCCACAAAATATCTCTCTCTCTCTTAGTTTGTGATTTTGGTCTTGGAGAGCAAGTAAAAGTGTGAACATAAATAAACCTCTAGCATTTTTTTCATACTAAATATTTTTTGAGGACGATCGTGGGATAGACGTTGAAGAAACTACAAAATGTTTCCTGAAAAATATACAACGTATGAACACTATGCAGTTTAAAAAGCATTTTCGAATGAATTCAAATACCTTTGATAGCTTAATACAAAAAATATACACAGTTTATAATCCATCAAAGGTCGGACATCCTGAAATTTCATTAGAAGATACTACCCTAATATGTATTTGGTATCTGGCCTATCTTGAAAGCTTTCGGTAAGCCATTTATATTTTGTGATATAGGTGAATCGTAAATGTAAATATTATTTCCAAGATATTCAATGTACAGTTTTAGTAATTATGCTGATGTGCTTAGTGAAAATGCTGTGTGTGGGTTTTAAATCCTTTTCATTTGATTTTTCTCAAGGTTTTTTTATTAACTAATTGCACAAATGAGAATAAACTAGGGTTTTTATAATTTGCAAGAAATTTTTTTTAAGTATTGATACATTAAATAAAAATTTCATGTAGTGTTTCTGCTAGATATAGTGCAGGTCACCAAGCTAGTCGGTATTAGTACTACTAGGCACTACTATTGCATTAACTTTAAATAACTAACAATCTTCTTCTATTTTAGTAATGTTGCTTCCCGATTTAATGTGTCAAAATCAACAACGTGGGCTGCTGTTCTTCGTATTTGCAAAGCAATTATTCTGGTCAATCAGAGATGTCAAATTATTAAATGGCCATCACATCATATATGGGATGTCATTAGAAATTATTTTTTTGGAAAACATCATGTACCTGGTGAGAAAATAGATATAAGCATTAAAAAATTTAGCGGCAAATGCAAATAAAATATAATAATAAATTTTTGTAGGTATCATTGATGTAATAGATGGATCCCATATAACAATTGTAGCACCTAAAGAATATTCAGTTTCCTATATAAACCGAAAGGGCTATCATTCAGTTGTACCTCAGGGAATTTGTGACAATAAAAAGTTGTTTACCGATGTGTATATTGGAGAAGCAGGATCATTACACGATTACACTGTTTTTGTAAAATCTGATATGTCTAAAAGACCAAAGGAAGACTTTCCCAATAATACTTGCCTTATTGGTGATTTTGGCATATAAGACAGTTAAAATGTTAGTCGGCTATAAAAACAATGGGTACCTAACAAGCTCAAAAAAAGGCAAGCACAAATTAAGAGAAATAACATTGTTAATACATTGGTTGTTCATGTATTTTAACTTTATTTATTTCTCTGAATAATGACCATTATGATTTGGTTTATTTTCTAATAAATATTTTGTATATTTTTTATTTTAGACTTGAATGTAAGAGGGAAACCTCAAAATATTAAATAAAAACTACCAATTAGGCCATACAACATTCTTTACTTTCAAAAATAACAAAACAAACTATAAATATTGAATTTTACAAGCTGTACTTCTAAAATGTAAGAACAAAAAGAAGTTATAGGATATCTCCTGACAGAACATTGATCATATATAAGCTGTACTCTAATGTAATAATTTGTAAATTAAGAATATAAAGGCAAATTATAGTTAAAAAAATTATCATAAATCAGAAATTAACTTCACCAAATGTATGTAGATCTGAATGAAATTTTGGTCTTAAATTTTATTTATCATTTTCTCAGAGTTCTAAGAATTTCTTGCCTCATAATTTTATCTCTGTGACGGTCGTTAACATCAGGACTATGTTTTTTTTTAAATTTCCTTGGGGTATGTTAAGCAGTTGTAGCACCTTCTGTGTCTTCTGATGTGTCGGCACCATTACTCACTGGTTCATGAATAGTAACTCCCGAAGGGCTACACGCAGTTACTTTAGGGTTTATTTCAGGCATATGACTTATTACTTCGTCCATTAGTTGAAAATATTCCCAAAATTTTCTTGCAGAGCCACTTTAAGCAGATTTTATTTTTATGTTTTGTATGTTTTGATTTCCACTTATTTTCGATATTTATTGCAGAATAATGTTTGTTTGACTTATTGTTCATTTTAATAGTTAGTTTATGCTACACCTGTTTGTTCATTGAAGTCTCGAAGAATTTTTCGTACTGTTTTACAAGTTCAAGTTTGTCTTCATGACTAAACATTTTACATTGCTGGGACTCATTTTGCTCAGTTGCCAAGTTATTGTCAGGTTCATTATTTTCATTACCTGAAAAATAAAGATAACAGAATTATATTTCTCCTAAATACATTTTTGCTGGTATGTGATGAAAAAACAATAATATATCAAAATTTACACACCTATATTTGCATCAGACTCTAGCAGGTGAATCTGGCTTTAGGCACTCAGAGATGTGTATAGGTTTCTGAAAAAAAACTGAATATTTATTCACCTATTGTCAGTGAAATTTCACATAACTTTTATGCATTCATAAGATTATTGTAAAGTTAATAATAAGGAAATTTCAAAAATAATCAAGGAATCCCATAACTGGAAAGCTCCAGGTCTCGACGGGATCCAGAACTACTGGCTCAAAAAGTTCTGGTGTATGCACCATCAGCTGGCTATTCTTATTAATGATGTTTTTCTTAGCCCAGCAAAAATGCCATTGTTCTTGACCGAAGGTATTACGTACCTCCTACCAAAGGACCAACACAATACACATGACCCAGCTAAGTATAGGCCAATCACCTGCCTACCCACACTGTATAAGGTGATTACCTCCTGCTTGACCCAACGCATCTATGCACAATAACAATCATTGCAACTCAATAGAAAGGATGTACGAGGGGAGCAATGGGATGCAAGGAACAATTGATTGTTGACTCTGTCATATTACAAGTAGGAAAAGTGCCTTGTTACAAATACAATCCAGAGCCTATTCTTGAAAACAACCAGTTCAAGTTATATTGGGACCGAACGGTTCTGACGGATCAAACAGTTGCTCATAATAGACCAGATATTATACTAATTGATAAAATTTCTAGGCGAACTACACTAATCGACATCGCTGTACCTAACAACAACAACCTAAGACCAAAATACAATGAGAAGATCGCCAAATACAGAGATCTGGAGGTGCAAATCCGAAGACAATGGGCAATAAACAGCGTCCAAACGATTCCCATAATACTCTCAACAACTGGAGTGATACCAAAGAACCTCGTGCAGAACATCAAGGGACTGGGTCTTATTGAGCATCTGTATAAACCGATGCAGAAAGCAACTCTTCTAGCAACCGCGCGAACCGTCCGAAAGTTCATGGGAAATACAGCAGACCACGTCACCTAGGACCCGATAACATGGAAAGGGTCCCCACAGAGCTTCATACTTTTGATGTCTTTGCATACCTGGTATGAGTGAATATTCCCTGGAGGGAGTGCGAAGCCGTTTGGCTTGTAAATCAGTAAATAATAATAAATGTAACCAAGCCTGTACCAACCGAAGAAACCTCTTTGCTGCCTACGTGGATTATAAGAAGGCCTTCGACTCAGTACCACATGAGTGGCTCAAAACTATATTAAGAATGTACAGGGTCGACAATAATTTTGTTTCCTTTTTAGAACGCATCATGTTAACCTGGAGAACTAGGATCCAATTGCAAGTGCCATCCAGCGACACCATCGAAACTAACACCATTCCGATACGAAGAGGAATATTTCAAGGCGATTCACTTAGCCCATTGTGGTTCTGCCTTGCAATGAACCCACTATCACGCCGTTTGAACTCCACTAGACACGGCTTTAGTGTTAGAAACAACAACGAAGAGATAGTCAGAGTTAATCATCCTCTATACATGGATGATCTTAAACTGATGGCTGCTACCAGAAGCCAGCTGGAACAAATGTTTAAAATTGTAAAGGAGTTATCCGGGGATATCGGAATGCAATTTGGACTTGACAAGTGCCGTATTTTGAACATTGTTAAAGGGAAGATACAACCGGGAGCTTTTGAGATGCAGAACGGTGAAACTATAGCTGCAATGGAAGCAGACCAAACATATAAATATCTAGGTATGAAACAGGCTGAAAGAATCGATCATGGCACTATGAAGGCCGAATTGACAGTCGAATTTGTCAGGAGGGTAAGGCGGGTATTAAGAACTAATTTAAATAGTAGAAATTTGTTTAAGGCGCTCAACACGTATGCTTGCTCTGCGCTGAGCTACTCTTTTGAAATTGTAAAGTGGAGCAGGACAGACATCCAAAACCTGCAAAGAAAAATAAGGACACTCCTAACAAAAGCACAAAAACATCACCCCGGAGTGCTATTGAACGTACAATGCTTCCAAGACACCAAGGAGGAAGAGGATTGGTGGATATTGGTAAGCAGCTCGACCAACAAATAATAAACTTACGTTCATATTTCCACAGGTTGGCGGACTCTTCCACACTACATCGAGCAATATGCGAGGCAGACGATTCAACACCGCTACAGTTGAGGGAACAAGATATTACTTCTCACCACCAAACAGAACAAGAGAAGTTACAAACCTGGCTACGAAAGCCACTTCATGGACGGCATCCAAATGAGATCAATCAGGACAATGTCGACAACTCAGCGTCGAACTACTGGTTGGTTTTAGGACAGATGTTTCCGGAAACGGAGGGCTTCTTGTTAGCTATCCAAGACCAGGTTATTCCGACGAAGAACTATCGGAAGTTCATCATTAGAGATCCCTCAATAGAAAATGACCAATGTAGATATGGCTGTCGAACATCGGAGACAATTCAGCACATAACTGGAGGATGCCAAGCGTTTGCCACAACCGAGTATAAGGAAAGACACGACTCAGCCGTTAAGATACTCCAAGAGTTAGCAGAAAAGTTAAACCTATTACAGGTAGGAAAAGTGCCTTATTACAAGTACAATCCGGAGCCTATTCTTGAAAACAACCAGTTCAAGTTATATTGGGACCGAACGGTTCTAACGGATCAAAGAGTAGCTCATAATAGACCAGACATTATACTAATAGATAAAATTTCCAGGCGAACTACACTAATCGACATTGCTGTGCCTAACAACAACAACTTAAGGCCAAAATACAATCTTTATAAGCCGATGCAGAAAGCAATTCTCCTAGCAACCGCGCGAACCGTCCGAAAATTCATGGGAAATGCAGCAGACAACGTCACCTAGGACCCGATAACATGAAAAGGGTTCCCACAGAGCTTCATACTTTTGGCGTCTTTGTATGCCTGGTATGAGTGAATAATCCCTGGAGGGAGTGCGAAGCCGTTTGGCTTGTAAATCATATAATAAGGTGCTATTACAACAAATTTTTGAAAATTAAATAAAATATCAAGAAAATTTTATGTTCGTCGTGTTTAACAATTTGCCTTTTTTTTCTTCAAACCGTTATAACTATATAAATATATATATATATATATATATATATATATATATATATATATATATATATATATATATATATATATATATATATATATATGTATATAGTAGAAAAAAAATTCATACGAATTAAAAATCTTTATTCAAATTTTGAGCTTTATTTTTACATTCTAAAGCAGTTAAATTATTGTGGTGATTTTAGAGCCTCCAGTGATGGAGCGCTAATAGACATTATCTCCAGATAAGACGCTTCTTTAGATATTAGATTTTTTGGATAACTATGATAAAATCTCAAAACATCACTTACCTGAATTGGAAACTAATATTTCTCCATTTTCGTTAACGCAATTTTCAACAATCGTAAACATTTTCTTTTTAAATTTTGTAAACGCAAAAACGCCGAAATTTCAAATAATTGTCAAAATCGAAATTAATTTTGGTGTAGCACTAAACGCTCTATCTTTGTGAGTGTCAAAAGTGTCGATACCATGCTGTACCTAGCTAAATTATCAAGATCAGTCTCTCAGAACTTACTGTTTTAAACCGATGACGCAACTAACGGCCATCTATATTATTTTACAATCAATATCACCAATCCCGAAATATCCTTACAAATATGAATATTTCCTAGGTTATGGACACGTATCTAAAAAAACTTCTATCCTGTAACAGGTTAAAAGAATTATATTGTTCAAGTTGTTTGATTATGAAAGGGTTAAAATTTATTATAAAAACCTTTTTTGGTTCGAATTTAATAACGGATTTATTAGTTCTATTAATCGAATCCAAATCAGGTTATTGTTAAATGCGATAAAATAAACAAGGAAATGATTATGAAATATTACATTAACCAATAATTTTTACTAAATAACCTAGAACTTACCTAAATCTTTTAAGAATACTATAAATGACAAATATCCAAAATACTACTATTTGGAGATTGGCATTGAAATTTAGTTTTTGTGAAAATATATATATCTTTGATAAGATGCTCAGAGATGGCGCAACCCGCATTTGGAAAAAACGAGAACGTGATTTTAGAAAACGGCGCATCGAATAATAAAAGCATTAGTTTAAACCTTTATTTTGAAAATGTTTTGAATAATTATTGTTAAAGAGTAAATAAATAAAAAGTTACAACTGGGTGGGAGTGTTTAACTTCACCAATATTCATATAAGTGAGTCAGGTTGAGCTAGCTGGCGCCCAAGAAGAAATTAAAGTAAAAGCGTAGACAGTATGTGAGGCAGTGATACTGGTAAAAAAGTTAATTTATTAAAATTTTATACGAAAAACTTTATTAAGCTAATTTACTTCAATGTATTTATAGAAAAAATTATTAATTGTTTGTGGATAATGAAAGTATTTAACATTTAACAAATTAACATCGACACAAAAAAAGATTTCTTCCAACATTATTTAAATAAAAGTGAAGTAAAACATATTTAAATATTATAAAAATAAAATATAAAGGCTATCTCTAAAAGCTCTGTATAAAACGCTAGCCTAAATTCCCGAGGCTAAAATATAAGGATCTAGCCGGATTTACTTTAATCCAAAATGAATATTTTCCGAAATATAGTGTCTAAAGCTAAAATTTTTAAAACTTTCTTGTAAATATTTATTTTAATAATAGCATGTTTTGCACTAAAGTTGGTACATTGGCAAAGAACTCCACCAGCATTACTTTGCCTTCATCAAAGCTTCATAATTTTTTGTGTAGTAATTCCGTATTTTTTCACTAACTCGACTGTAACGTTACCCTAACAATGTATGTTACTGATTATACAATAATAGCACCCAACAAGACAAGGGTCATTTTATGAAAATTCGTCACGAACATTTTTCGAAACCATCAATACAAAATATTTGGCTTTACTTAATGAGTTTCTGAACACATTCGACCAAAATTATTTAAATCGAACATGATTCACGTCATCAATACCTTTTATTGTAAATATACGATTCATAAACCGCATTTTACAATAATAAACCACTAAGTTTATAGTGTTTCTTCCTGGCTAACGGCGATGGACTCAGTGGGTTTCGCCGCTGCCTTTCCCAGACACCTTTTGCGAATTTTCTATATTTCGGATCTTATATTTGAACTTTAAACCTTGACGGAATTTATAGGTGAGATATTCTGTGGGCGGTCGTTCATACAACACTACATGTGTAAGTCGAAAGCGATCCGAGTTACAGTTCTTCAAACAAAATAGAACCAAGATTAAAAATGTTAATCCACTCGATCTTTAAACGTCGAAATTAATTTCATTAATTCAATAGACCCAACGGGCCTCCAAAAATTTGGGCCAAAGGTCCTTTTTATCACCTTATCAGGGCCCTACCCTTCCAACGAAGCATCTAGTGGTGAATTCGTATTTTATATATCATTTTTAACCTTGAATAAGCAAGATACTTACAGTAGCGACATCTATTTTTAGCTTTGATGAAAACATTTGCTCCAGTGACATGGGCTATGCGCTAACAAAATTACTTATAAATCAAATTAGTGACAAAGTTTTATTTTTGAAATTAAAAAAATTTCCAAAAGAAATCAAGTTTTATTGAAAAAGAATCGAATGTGAAAAATATAGAAAATAGATTTTGTAAATTTATGACACAAGAAGCATATTTGTATTCATCGCTCCAGTTTAATCTCCGATGTTTTTTTTTTTTTTTAATTTAATAATTTTAGATCTAATTTCTCTGCAATTATAGATAAACATACTGTCTTACTTTAAATTCACCTCGATTGGATACTATCCAAAACACAAACACTGCATAATAAACTTTAAATGATTTATTCATTTTATATATGTATGGAATTTAGTAGAAAACATTACTATTATAGATTTTTATTGAATTTTACCCTAGCTATTTAAAAATAAATATATATTTATTTAATGTAAATTAAATTTAGTAATTTCTGTATTTAAGTTAAACAATTAAATAAGACAGTTAAATATTTCATATAACATATAGTTTTACGACAAACCTTATTTCAAAATTGTCGCAATCTTGTCATCAATTTATGAAGGTCAGCCAATCAAAACACCATTTTAAACTGATGACACAACTAACGGTAATCTATAATTTTTATAATCAACATCACCAATCCCGAAATATCCCTACAAATATGAATATTTCCTAGGTTATGGACACGTATCTAAAAAAACTTCTATCCTGTAACAGGTTAAAAGAATTACATTGTTCAAGTTGTTTGATTATGAAAGGGTTAAAATTTATTATTAAAACCTTTTTTGGTTCGAATTTAATAACGGATTTATTAGTTCTATTAATCGAATCCAAATCAGGTTATTGTTAAATGCGATAAAATAAACAAGGAAATGATTATGAAATATTACATTAACCAATAATTTTTACTAAATAACCTAGAACTTACCTAAATCTTTTAAGAATACTATAAATGACAAATATCCAAACTACTACTATTTGGAGATTGGCGTTGAAATTTAGTTTTTGTGAAAAAATATATATCTTTGATAAGATGCTCAGAGATGGCGCCACCCGCATTCGGAAAAAACGAGAACGTGATTTTAGAAAACGGCGCATCGAATAATAAAAGCGTTAATTTAAACTTTTATTTTGAAAATGTTTTGAATAATTATTGTTAAAGAGTAAATAAATAAAAAGTTATAACTGGGTGGGAGTGTTTAACTTCACCAATATTCATATAAGTGAGTCAGGTTGAGCTAGCTGGCGCCCAAGAAGAAGAAATTAAAGTAAAAGCGTAGACAGTATGTAAGGCAGTGATACTGGTAGAAAAGTTAATTTATTAAAATTTTATACGAAAGACTTTATTAAGCTAATTTATTTCAATGTATTTATAGAAAAAATTATTAATTGTTTGTGGATAATGAAAGTATTTAACATTTAACAAATTAACATCGACACAAAAAAGATTACTTCCAAAATTATTTAAATAAAAGTGAAGTAAAACATATTTAAATATTATAAAAATAAAATATAAAGGCTATCTCTAAAATCTCTGTATAAAACGCTAGCCCAAATTCCCGCGGCTAAAATATAAAGATCTAGACGGATTTACTTTAATCCAAAATGAATATTTTCCGAAATATAGTGTCTAAAACTAAAATTTTTAAAACTTTCTTGTAAATATTTATCTAAATAATAGCATGTTTTGCACTAAAGTTGGTACATTGGCAAAGAACTCCACCAGCATTACTTCGCCTTCATCAAAGCTTCATAACTTTTCTGTGTAGTAATTCCTTATTTTTTTACAAACTCGACTGCAATGTTACCCTAACAATGTATGATATTGATTATAAAATAATAGCACCTAACAACACAAGGGTCATTTTATGAAAATTCATCACGAACATTTTTCGAAACCTTCAAAGCAAAATATTTGGCTTTACTTAATGAGTTACTGAACACATTCGACCAAAATCATTTAAATCGAACATGCTTCACGTCACCAATACCTTTTATTGTAAATATATGATTCATAAACCGCAGTTTACAATAATAAACCACTAAAAGTTACGGTGTTTCGTCCTGGCTAACGGCGATGGACTCATCAGTGGGTTTAGCCGCTG
The DNA here is from genome assembly GCA_034092305.1 of Diaprepes abbreviatus. Classification (NCBI taxonomy): domain Eukaryota; kingdom Metazoa; phylum Arthropoda; class Insecta; order Coleoptera; family Curculionidae; genus Diaprepes; species Diaprepes abbreviatus. Next base: position 18,786,150 of record JASJET010000031.1, read on the forward strand.
CCTTTCCCAGACATCTTTTACGTACTTTCAATATTTCGGATCATATTTGAACTTAAACCTTGACGGAATCTATAGGTGAGATATTCAGTGGGCGGTCGTTCATGTGTAAGTAAAAAGCGAGCCGAGTTACAGTTATTCAAACAAAATAGAATCCAGATTAAAAATGTTGAACCCCTGGATCTTAAAACGTCGAAATTAATTTCATTAATTCAATAGGCCCAACGGGCCTCCAAAAATTTGGGCCAAAGGTGCTTGCTTATCACCTTGTTAGGACCCTACCCTTCCAACGAGGTATATAAGCGGTGAATTCGTATTTTATATATCATTTTTAACCTTGAATAAACACGATACTTACAGTAGCGACATCTATTTTTAGGTTTGATGAAAACATTTGCTCCAGTGACATGCGCGATGAGCTAACAAAATTACTTATAATCAAATTAGTGACAAAGTTTTATTTTTGAAATTAAAAAAATTTTCAAAAGAAATCAAATAAGTTTTATTGAAAAAGAATCGAATGTGAAAAATATAGAAAACAGATTTTGTAAATTTATGACACAAGGAGCATATTTGTATTCATCGCTCCAATTTAATCTCCGATGTTTTTTTTTTTAATTTAATAATTTTAGATCTAATTTCTCTGCAATTATAGTTAAACATACTGTCCTACTTTAAATTCACCTCGATTGGATACTATCCAAAAGACAAACACTGCATAATAAACTTTAAACGATTTATTCATTTTATATATGTATAGAATTTAGTAGAAAACATTTTTTTTTTGGATTTTTTGAATTTTACCCTAGCTATTTAAAAATAAATATATATTTATTTAATGTAAATTAAATTTAGTAATTTCTGTATTTAAGTTAAACAATTAAATGAGACAGTTAAATATTTCATATAACATATAGTTTTACGACAAACCTTATTTCAAAATTGTCGCAATCTTGTCATCAATTTATTAAGGTCAGCCAATCAAAACACCATTTTAAACTGATGGCACAACTAACGGTAATCTATAATTTTTATAATCAACATCACCAATCCCGAAATATCCCTACAAATATGAATATTTCCTAGGTTATGGACACGTATCTAAAAAAACTTCTATCCTGTAACAGGTTAAAAGAATTACAGAGTTCAAGTTGTTTGATTATGAAAGGGTTAAAATTTATTATTAAAACCTTTTTTGGTTCGAATTTAATAACGGATTTATTAGTTCTATTAATCGAATCAAAATCAGGTTATTGTCAAATGCGATAAAATAAACAAGGAAATTATTATAAAATATTACATTAACCAATAATTTTTACTAAATAACCTAGAACTTACCTAAATCTTTTAAGAATACTATAAATGACAAATATCCAAACTACTACTATTTGGAGATTGGCACTGAAATTTAGTTTTTGTGAAAATATACATATCTTTGATAAGATGCTAAGAGATGGCGCCACCCGCATTAGGAAGACACGAGAACAGGTAATTTTAGAAAATGGTGCACCGAATAAAAGCGGTAAACTTTTATTTTGAAAACGTTTTGAATAATTAATGTTAAAAAGTAAATAAGTAAAAAAGTTAGAACTGGGTGGGAGTGCTTACCTTTACCAATATTCATTTAAGTGAGTCTAATTGTTAGTTTAAGCTAGCTGGCGCCCAAGTGCAGGAAATTAAAAAAAATGGTAGACAAGTATGTGAGGCAGTGATACTGGTAAAAAAAGTTAATTTATTAAAATTTTATACGAAAAATTTTATTAAGCTAATTTACTTCAATATATTTATAGAAAAAATTATAAATTGTTTGTGGATAATGAGTGTTAGAAATTAACATCGACACAAAAATAGGTTTCTTCCAACATTATTTACATAAAGTGAAGTAAAACAAATATTTAAATATTATGAAAATAAAATATAAAGGATGTCTCTAAAAGCTGTGTACAAAACGCTAGCCCAAATTTCCTAGGCTAAAATATGAGGATCTGCCGGATTTACTTTAATCCAAAATGAATATTTTCCGAAATAATGACCACGCTAAAATTTTTAAAACTTTCTTGTAAATATTTATCTTAATAATAGCATGTTTTGCACTAAAGTTGGTACTTTGGTTTTTTTAGGATGAGAAATTAAGATCTGATCACAGCTTCGATATACATTGGCAATGAACGCCACCAGCATTACTTGGCCTTCATCAAAGTTTCATAAAACTTTTTTGTGTAGTAATTCCTAATTTTTTCACGAACTCGGCTGTAACGTTACCCTAACAATGTAGGATACTGATTGTACAATAATAGGCACCCAACAAGACAATTCACGTCACTAATCCCTTTACATGTATAAGAAAAAAGCGAGCCGAGTTGCAGTTATTCCATAGATAAAAATACTATAGGTGGAAGTTATTCAAACAAAATGGAACCAAGATTAAAAATGTTTATCCACTCGATCTTCAAACGTCGAAATTAATTTCATTATTTCAATAGGCCCAGCGGGCCTCCAAAAATTTGGGCCAAAGGTGCTTCCTTATCACCTTATTTGGGCCATACCCTTCCAACATGAAACATATGGTGGTGAATTCGTATTTTATATATCTTTTTTGTAACCTTAAATAAGCGAGATACTTATAGTAGCGACATCTATTTTTAGCTTTGATGAAAACATTTGTTCCAGTGACATGCGCTAACAAAATTACTTATAAACCAATTAGTGACAAAGTTTTATTTTAGAAATTAAAAAAAAATTCCAACAGAAACCAAATAAGTTTTATTGAAAAAGAGTCGAATGTGAAAAAAAATAGAAAATAGATTTTGTAAATTTATGACAAAAGAAGCATATTTGTATTCATCGCTCCAATTTAAACCCCGATGAATTTTTTTTTAATTTAATAATTTTAGATCTAATTTCTCTGCACTTATAGAAAAACATACTGTCCTACTTTAACTTCACCAATATTCATATAAGTGAGTCAGGTTGAGCTAGCTGGCGCCCAAGAAGAAGAAATTAAAGTAAAAGCGTAGACAGTATGTAAGGCAGTGATACTGGTAGAAAAGTTAATTTATTAAAATTTTATACGAAAGACTTTATTAAGCTAATTTATTTCAATGTATTTATAGAAAAAATTATTAATTGTTTGTGGATAATGAAAGTATTTAACATTTAACAAATTAACATCGACACAAAAAAGATTACTTCCAAAATTATTTAAATAAAAGTGAAGTAAAACATATTTAAATATTATAAAAATAAAATATAAAGGCTATCTCTAAAATCTCTGTATAAAACGCTAGCCCAAATTCCCGCGGCTAAAATATAAAGATCTAGACGGATTTACTTTAATCCAAAATGAATATTTTCCGAAATATAGTGTCTAAAACTAAAATACTATCCAAAACACAAATACTGCATAATAAACTTTAAACGATTTATTCATTTAATACATGTATGGAATTTAGTAGAAAACATTACTATTATAGATTTTTATTGATTTTTACCCCACCTATTTAAAAATAAATATATATTTATTTAATGTAAATTAAATTTGGTAATTTCTGTATTTAAGTTAAACAATTAAATGAGAGAGTTAAATATTTCATATAACATATAGTTTTACGACAAACCTTATTTCAAAATTGTCGCCATCTTGTCATCAATTTATTAAGGTCAGCCAATCAAAACATACCATTTTAAACTGATGACACAACTAACGGTCATCTATAATTTTTATAATCAGTATCAACAATTTCGAAGTATCCTTATCAGGGTTGCCATCTTAGGGAAAAAAAATCGAGACGAGCGGTCGGTGATCGAAACATCTCACGGAAGGAGAAAATAAAAACATTTTCATTTTTATGTTTGTTTAATTTTGTTTGTTTTCATGCACATTTGTTGTTGCTATGGGCCGGTTTCCTTATTGCCATTTTATTTTATTTATAAAACCCGAGCAAGACATGTATATGTTGAGTGAAATTTGCAATTCTGCTTTCATTAAATCTACAGAGCAATGATTTTGACCATTTGAGGTTATAAAGGAAATACTCGCTCGGCATAAGCATTGGAAAGAGGTATGCTCTCATATGCCTCAATTCTATATCTCTTTCCCTTTCTAAATCTCCTTAGTCTCTGTAGCTCTTTTCTTTTCTTAGATATTTGATTTTAAAAATTAAAAGTTCATTAAGATATAAGCTCTTTTCTCGCTGCCAATTTATTTTAACAAGGTACAAAAAGTTTCAAAATGGTGCATTCTCGTGATGAAGTAGTGACGCCATGTCAAAATTATTTGCACCTGTTTTGACACGAATATAGACATGCTTTTAAATAAGTGAACGCTTCGTCATTTTTTTTTGAGGGCTTTTAAATCAGATTTTGATTGTTGCGCGGTCAGTTTAATAAACCAAAACGACGTCGATAAAACATTTAAAAAGCATCTTAAACGAATTTTTAACAATTCGAGTTTACTATCAGTTTTGTGTTTTTCTGATATTAGTTATCTTTTGTAGGTGTCATTTTTCTAGATAAAACATTGACGAGATTTATCATGACTTACTCATGTAACCTACAATTTGTTTTTTCTAAACACAACAGCCATTAGGTACCGACAGATATTTAAAGTCTTGAGACATTTGATTTACTACACTACAGCCACTTTCCTCTTACACTTTCAAAATAGGTAAGCTCTGCCCTTTTAAGGAAGGTTCCTATCTGTTAAAATAAGCTTTTTAGATCACTTAAAAACAGTATTACATGAACTTAGTTCTACAATCCCTGTTGTGTTTTTTTTTTAATATCATACGAAGTGAGTTATTAAGATCAATTATTTTCGACTTTTACCACAGACGAAATTCTGAATAAAATAAAAAGTTTAAATGGGCACAAAATTGCCTGACTGGATGTCATACCTAATGCTTTTATAAAACATTGCAGCAACTCATGAGCTAGTCCTCTATATAACCTTTTTCAGCTCTCCTTTAACATTGGAGAATTCCCAAAAATTTGGAAAGAATCCTCTATGATTCCAATCTTTAAGAGTGGAGAAAAATCCAATATCGCCAACTATAGAGGTATTTCTACCATATCCGCCCTCCCCATGTTATTTGAAGCTATTATAACAGAGGAAATCTTTGAAACTTTTAAAAGAAAAATAGTCAAACAGATCAACTACTGCCAATCTAGTTACTTTTTACAACTACGTAGTTAACGCGGTGGCAAACAAACAACAGGTTGATGTCATCTACACAGATTTAAGCAAGGCTTTCGACAGTGTTTGTCACTCTACTACACTTACTAATCATGGCCCGGATCATGCGTGAGGGCTAAAACGCAGGTTGTTGGTTGAATGGTGTTACCTCAAAAATCACAACGGTGAAGTCTGGAATCCCACAAGGAACTCATCTCGGACCTGTATAATTTTCTCTATTTATCAATGATATTCAGACCTATTTTTAGTTATCCTCTTTACTTCTTTAGGCAGACGATCTAAAGTTTTATAATAGTGTGGACGGTTCTTTAAGCTTGTAACCAGATCTAGATCAAGTAGTCGAATGGTGCAAAAGAAATTTGTTATCCTTGAACGTTAATAAGTGTAAATGGTTAAGATTTTACAAAATCTCAAATGCTGTCTTTCCTCAATATCATGTAAATAATGTCCCTTTCGATCAGGCGCGGATCCAGGGGGGGCGATTGCCTCCCTTAAGAGCTTCGAATTAAAAAATGGACCCGATTTTGTCTCTTATACCAGAAATGTGAATGTTGTTGGAATCCCCCCCCCCCAGGCGACAACTTATTTTTTCTTGCGATCGTCCTCCTCCCATGAGCTTTGAGTTCAGGAAAATAGATACGATTCTGCCTCTTATAATAGGAACGTGTATGCTGCTGGCATCTCCCCCATTCCCCCGTCAAAAACTTGTTTTTTCTGTCGAACGCCCCCCCCCCCCCCAAGAGCTTTGAATTCAGGTAAATAGACCCGATTCTGCCTGTTGTACTAGGAATGTGTGTGCTGCTAGTATCTCCCCCCATCGACAAATTGTTTCTTCTGGCTATTGCCTTCTTCCAAGAGCTTTTAATCTAGAAAAATAGACCCGACTCTGCCTTTTGCACTAGAAATGGGAATATTGCTGGTGTCTCCTTCCCCATCGACGACTTGCTTTCGCTTGCTATACTGTTGTATAGATTGTCAACTTCAATAAATTCTGTAGGAGTTAAACCGGTAATTTAGTGAAGAGCTTGGCTATTTTAGTAAACGTGGAATCACTCTATTATTTATGTGGTTGCCTATATTCTATATAAATGCAAAGGGAGTTAAAAATTTTTCCTCAGGATTTTTTCAAACGTTTTGATTTCTATTAACATAAAATAATCTTTTTGAAATATGGTATACCTAACACAATTTTTTATTAAATGACCAACCAGTTATAAAATAAAAATTATGTCATTAAAATTGGCTGCAACTATGTTAAATTGTTGTTTATTTTATAAAAGTAAAAATAAGTGCTAACTAAATACCCAAAAGTCAATAATCCAGAAATATTAAAATATATATAATAACAGACTTTATAGCATTTTACATTTCATATTATTAGGTTTTGTTTGAAGTTTGTAGGGTTTAAGGTTTTTTTTCTACGAATTCATAATTTAGTTAATTAATTATACCTCTGTTAATTTCCTCATAAGATGTCTATGAAAAAAGGTTTGAAACTTTTTCGAAAATTCTATTTTCTTATTTTCAATATGGAACGCCGATGACAGAAAATCTAGAAATTGTCATAATGTTTCTTTTTCTTGTTTTTTTTTTACACCATGTAGTATGAAAATCCTAAAAGATTCGGGAATCCTCTGGTATCAGCAAAAGGAGTGTATAAAGGGTCCAGATGGGCTTTCGTGGACAGTTAGTTTTGAGAAGTCGTTAATGTAACTTGAAATGTTCTCAAGTTGTCAGAATTGAAGTTGAATAAAATGTTATAAAATAATAAAGTATGTATAAAAACCAGGCGTCCGAAACAAATTGATGTTGGAAGTGGAATTAAATCCAGAAGAGGTTAAAGAAAAAAATGGAAGAGCAAACTCATTTAAACCAGTTAATAGAATTACAGAGTCTTAAGTTTTTGTTTATTGAATGCATGTTCTCTAAATTTCAGATAAAATTTAGAGAACTTGGTTATGTGATAAATATGAAAATGTAAAAATTTGTTCTAAAAGTCTTTTTTGTTTCGAATTTTATATTATTTATAACCGATTTATTAGTTCTATTAATCGAGCCACAATCAGAATATTACCAAATGTGATAAATTAATTTTTACTAAATAAAACTAAGATTTACCTAAACCTTTTAGAATACTATCAATGACAAATATCCAAACTACCACTATTTGGAGATTGATAATGGAATTTAAATTATATCCGATTTGGAGATAACGGCTTTTTGGTTTTCGTGAAAATAATTATTGGTTAGAGTTAACTACATCATTTTCAAAAAAGGAATGTGAGGTAGTGATACTTATATAAAAATTTTGTACGAGAAAGTTTGTTGAGCTTTACTACTTCAATATATTTGTAGAAAAATTAAAAATAGTTTTTGAATAATTTCTACCAACATTATTTATAATAAAAGTGAAAAATATATATTAATATATTATGGAAATAAAATATAAAGGGTGTCTATAAAAGGTTTGTATAAAACGGTAGCCCAAATTACGGAGGCCAAAATATGAGGATCTAACCCAATTTATTTTAATGCAAAAATGAATAGTTTCCATAATATAGTGTCAGAGTTATAATTTTTAAATCTTTTTAGTTAATTTTTATCTTAATACCCAGATAGCACAAGACTTCCAGTGGATATCCAAAATGGGTCCATATAATATCCTGTATGTCCATGGACCCTTTATAGATATCCACTCTATGTGATGAAATGTACCCTATATGGACGTTCATATCTCGATGGCCAATGTAAGTCGATCAGACGTCCATTAATTTATTTAAAAAAAATTCTGAAATGAATAAAATTGTATCCCAGACACCACAAAGCTCATTTTTAATTTTTTTTGGCAGATATATAAATTGATTGAAAAGTTGCCATACTACTTGGCCTGTAAACCTATATTATAAGGTTAATTATACAATGGAAAATAACTGCTGAACTGTGGAATATCGACTATAATTATTATATTGCAACTTTAGCTAAAACTAACTACTAAAGGTTTCAATAAAATTTTGGTTCAACACACATTTTATACATTTTTGCTCAATAATTTAAATTTCGGGTAAATTTCGGGTTATCGGTAAAATCGGATACTGTAATATCGGATACTGTAATATCGGCCTATGGAATTGTCATTTCTTAGCCTGTCTGACTGTCGTTTTTATGTTGACGTCGGGATTAAAAAGAGCTTTTGTGTTTTAATCTAGCTGAAATGTACTTTTTATTTGAAGAAGATTGCACGGTTAAAGGTAAGTATAGTTATTTTTAATTTAATTTTTTAAATTATTCCAAAAATTACCAAACGAACCTACATATACGCCCAACGAGAAGCCGGTAATTTACCATCAATTCTTAAAATGCCACAAATTTGTGGTGAATTATAATAAAATTCTAAATTTTAGAGAAAATTCTTCCTGACAAAGTCGTTATTGAGTAAACAGTTCCATAGGATTGCTGGCACCATGTTATCAAATTTTTTGTGACTCTTTTGGATTAAATGCTATAACAAGCTTACATTGATGTATATTTTTATTCAGTATAATTGTTAAAAAATATATAACAAAGCTTTGACCGTTCGACTCTAGGTCTTGACTTATGATTTAATTTATTTTAATTATTTTTTAGATGAACTTTCCAAAGATTGGTCCAAAAAACTTCCTATGTGAATACCAATTTATACCAAATTAGAGAAGATATTCAGACAATCTTAGCCAGGGAAAAACAAACAGAATCTACAAACAATTTTCTGCAGGAGTTTAGCTTGCCTTTTACAGAAGAAAATAATCAGCTGCTTGAAGTCACATTATACCTTCAGGACAATTTAAACTTTAAAGATGCAGTAAGTTTATTACATTTCTTCTAAAATAAAAGCTGAAACTTATCCTAGTAATGGTTTTATATGTGTATTAGTCTATTGGTAAAAAGAACTTCATTTTTTGAAAAAAAAAACAAGTTTTTATGTAAGAAGTGCCTAGTTGGCTGGTTTTAAAAATAACAAGAACTTACTTACCTGTGAGGAATTAAATAAGATAATTTTCCATACATGAGGCAACAATGCTAAAATCAGTTTCATTTTACACGATTATTTTATATATATTCTTTTTACTTTGATTCTTAAAGTCAAAAAAATTCTGGTAATAATTGGGAAAGGTGTAAATCTAGAGGTGAGTCTCATTTTGGTTTTGATTTGTTTTTGATAATTTTCTTGATTTTTCCGATAAAAATTTATGAAATTTTATATAATACAGATGTTTCTATTAATGTGTACGTTTTTTTACACTTTTCCGAATTATTACCAAAATTCTTAACTTGGCAATGTGGAATTAAAATTCTATTGTCTCAATAATGTAACATAATTTTAGGTTTTACGATTGGCGAAAATTGGAGGAAACGATACCTATGAACTCATTAAAAGATGTTTTATCGCAACAATGGCAGATAGCCTTTCCCAGAATCACTATTTGTAAGTAAGTTACCACTTTGAAGGAAAAATATTTAGTTGGTTGCTAGTCTGTTTTGTATGTCATAAATAATAAGAATAAATTGGGGGTGTCAAATTTAAAAAAATATATATAATTATTTCACCTGGTCTCCATTGGGAGAATGTCTTTCTTTATTTGGTGTAAGTTTCTCTTTATCATTCTCTGACAGACTTCCTGATATACAGGACGGAACTGACTGGCTGTTGCAGTTGCTTTGCAGTATATTTTTTCCAATTTAAGGCAGAATTAATAGTTTCTCTATTAATACCAAAGCTTGTTCCCTTAAAAAAATATATTGATTAAACTGTGGATATACTTTATGCTTGTTTGTGTTGTGACTGGCTGAACGTATCTGACGAGCTGGTTCACACATTCCTAAGACTTTTCTCAGAAAGAAGCTAAATAAGCAGGCCTACACTCAACCAAAAATTATAAGCCATTAAAAACAATACGACTACAGTTTTTATAGATAGGTATTTTATTTAAAAAAAAACCTTTTGTGTCCATAATTAGAAATGAACTATATGAAATAAACTACACTTGTGTATTCATATAATTACTTTACAAAGGCTACACTCACTTACTCACACACAAATATATAAAAACCATTCCTATTAAGCTATTTGATCTATTTTTTCTTACAGCATACCGGCATGGGGTCAGCATCACCTTGTTTATCATTTAAAGTCGCCTGATAGTTTTCCACGTTTACCTGGTTCTCAAAAATGAGCTCAAATGAATCACTATTATTCTCTTTATTATTTATAATCTGGCCTTCAATCCCATCATCATCATATAGATTTTGGAGCCACATTAACGTTTTTTCATTTAAGATAGAGATAAGAATATCGTCCATCAGTGTTTCGTTACTATCTTTTTTAATTTTTGGGGGAGGTCCCCACCTGTAAATAGTACCTCCTTTCTTTCATTGGCCAATGTTTTCTTCTGTTTTCATAACATTTTATTAAGCTTGAGGCGTTTTTATACATAGAGCTTAATGATGATGCATTAAAATCTGCTTCGATATCAATCCAGATTTTCTCTTTCTGTGGCAGTAGAAGTTCAATCTGGTTTTTTATCTTCTAGAGTTTTTGCATATTTTAATGCCAGCAAATGGTATTGTTCAGAGATGGTGAAATTGAGCACTCTTTTTCTTTGACTCATAATAAACTTCTTATGTGAATGCCAATTTATACCAAATTAGAGAAGATATTCAGACAATCTTAACCAGGGAAAAACAAACAGTATCTACAAACAATTTTCTGCAGAAGTTTAACTTGTCTTTTACAGAAGAAAATAATCAGCTGCTTGAAGTCACATTATACCTTCAGAACAATTTAAACTTTAAAGATGCAGTAAGTTTATTACATTTCTTCTAAAATAAAACCTGAAACTTATCCTAGTAATGGTTTTATATGTGTATTAGTCTATTGGTAAAAAGAACTTCATTTTTTGAAAAAAAAAAACAAGTTTTTATGTAAGAAGTGCCTATTTGGCTGGTTTTAAAAATAACAAGAACTTACTTACCTGTGGGGGATTAAATAAGATAATTTTCCATACATGAGGCAACAATGCTAAAATCAGTTTCATTTTACACGATTATTTTATATATATTATTCTTACTTTGATTCTTAAAGTCAAAAAAATTCTGGTAATAATTGGGAAAGGTGTAAATCTAGAGGTGAGTCTCATTTTGGTTTTGATTTGTTTTTGATAATTTTCTTGATTTTTCCGGTAAAAATTTATGAAATTTTATATAATACAGATGCTTCTATTAATGTATACGTTTTTTTACACTTTTCCGAATTATTACCAAAAATTCTTAACTTAGCAATGTGGAATTAAAATTCTATTGTCTTAATAATGTAACATAATTTTAGGTTTTACGATTGGCGAAAATTGGAGGAAACGATACTTATGAACTCATTAAAAGATGTTTTATCGCAACAATGGCAGATAGCCTTTCCCAGAATCACTATTTGTAAGTAAGTTACCACTTTGAAGGAAAAATATTTAGTTGGTTCCCAGTCTATTTTGTATGTCATAAATAATAAGAATAAATTGGGTGTGTCAGATTTCACACTTTGAAAAGTAGATCCCCTCGTTCTGATATTACCCAGACAAAAAGTGAGTCTGTTGAAATTTTTTTTCTGATCTGTTGGTTTAAGTACTCTAAGTAATTATGATGCATTTTGTTAATATATATAATTTTGTAACTATTTTATATCAGTAAAGAGACTGAACTTAATTTTTAATTCCTACACATCCCCGACTTTTATAGGATTTTGAAATTGATATTTCTGTTGTATCCCTAATCATTGCTTGTGGCCTTGTTTTATTCTAATGTTTATTATTATGGAAAATTACTATGGAACCTTAAGGCTTGAGGACACCCCAACAAACAAGTATAAATACGACACTTGGAATTTTTAAACTATACAAAACTAATAAATAGTGCATCAGTTAACGTTATACCTTATTAATTTTCAGCTGCGGCAGAACAATGACGAGCCGACAAAAAAAAACAACCGAAGTTGCGGTTAGAAAATGGTTGAAGAAAGTGAATGAGAGAAATTATTCTAGAAAAAAATAATCATAGTTACAATAAAAAAGTATTTATTTAAATAATTGGTATCTTTGTTATTATCTAATCGAAATTGTACATTTTACTATGGAAACGGATACCCTATTTATAATGATCCTTATACAGCTTGAACAATTTAAATTAACTCAAATTGTATTTTGTAGCACTTGCAATTCGACTAGTTATAAAATTATAATTGTTATTTTTATATAGTGCATATGTATGAATGAATGTTATTGTTGTAAAGTTATTGATTGTCATTAAAATCTTTGTACTTTGCCTGGATTAAATTTTTTATATATCACTTAACAACCAAGAAATATAGACCAAGCCTTCAGTAAAATATTTAGGTGTAAATATAGACCACAAAATTATCTAAAATTGACACTCTGTAACTGTTAAACAAAAATACATACAAAGAGCCAAGTACTGTAGGATTCTAATATATAAAGAAAAAGGGTTATCGAGAAAAACAGCAACTCGTATATTCAAAGTAATATACTGACATCACTTGGAATACATGCCCCCTATGTACAATAAATGCATAAAGCCGGCACTGATAAACCCTGAAACGGTGGAAATTATCTCTACGTAGTATGACTAAAAGCCATCATCCCAATCCACTACGGAAACCATCCAATCAGTTATTTATTGTATGAATTCACAAAATATCCAGCCTCTTACTGCAAGACGTTCTGTCCTGACAACTAAATTTAAAAGAAAACCTGAAATTTGAACAATGATAGAAAAACTGTTTAAGATCAGGGACCGAAACCAAAGGCCAGACAGAACATGTCCATTAAAGATTCTGGCGGATCTCATATTCAACTTTTAATATGGTTCTTTTGTTATTTTATAAAGATTTGTAGAGGCTTGAAGATCAAATGTATCATAAATAGGATTTTTATGCTGAGGGACCTCATTCGTTGGTCTGTAGGATTCATATTTATATATCCCGATAAATTATCTTCTTCTTCTACGTTGACTAGGGATATCTCTGTTTGTCATTCCATCTACACCCGCCTTATTCTGCTGATGAAGAGAACCAGCTCTGGGCCCATCTCTTTGGTGGTCGTCCTGGTAATCTTATTCCTCTTGGTCGTTCATACATACAAACTTTGGCTAGTCTCTCTTCACTCATTCTCTCAACGTGTTCTTTCCAACCTCTTTTTCTTTCTTTTGTCCATTTGACAACGTCCTGCATATTATATTTTTCTCTGATTAAGGTATTTGTCAGCCTATCTCTGATTGACACGTTCAGTATTGATCTCAGTACTTTCATTTCGGTGGTTCTCGTTTTCTGCTTTGTCTTCTTAGTATCTGCTCTTGTTTCCGTGGCATAAGTTAGAATTGGTCGTATCATGGTCTTATATATTTTTGTTATTCCCTCTATTCTCATGTATCTGTTTCGAAATATAACATCTCTTAAGCATCCTGCCACTTGTAGGGCTCTTGTATTTTGTGCCAGTACTTCTCCAGTAAGGTTACGACAGCTTGTTGTGTCAATGCTTAGGTATTTAAAGTTCATGACTTATTCAATTATGGCATTTTCTATCTGTAGTTTACATCTTCTTGGTTCCTCGGAAATTACCATACACTTTGTTTTATTCGTTGATATCTGCATATTGTACTTCTTAGTTGATACGTTAAATAGGTGTGTCAATCTCTGGAGGTCGTCTTCGTTATTTGCGAGTAGGACCGCATCATCCGCGTAGCATATTATATTGATATTGTGTCCGCCCATCTGGTATCCGCGTTTCGGTCTGATGTCCTCTATTATGCGGTCCATTATCAAATTGAATAAGAAGGGGCTTAGCGAGTCTCCCTGCCTTATCCCTTCGTTTATCTTGATGTCTTCGGTTAGACCTTCGGATGTTCTTATTTTTGTGCTGGAATTTGTGTACAAGTCATCAATTATGTTTATGATCTCCGCTGAAACATTTTTCTGTTTTAGGATGTCCGGTATGTGCTGCTTCTTGATGCGGTCGAATGCTTTTGTTAGGTCAACAAAGCATAAGTATGCAGGGTGGTTAAATTCTATTGATTTTTCGATTATTTGTCTCACTATAAATAAGGCATCTGTGGTTCCCCTGTTTTTTCGAAAACCCTGTTGTTCCTCCGAGATCTCTATTTTCTCTTCAAGTTTGTCACGAATAATTGCTGTAAATAGTTTGGTGATAGAGTTAAGAAGTGTAATTCCTCTGTAGTTGTCCGGGTTTTTGTGGTCACCTTTTTTGTGTACGGGAATTGTGTAGCTGGTTTTCCATTTTTGCGGTACTTGCTCTTCTTTAATAATTTTATTAAAAAGGTTTTGTAACTCCTCGGTAAGCATTTGGCCTCCGTATTTCAATAATTCGTTGGTAATTAGAACTGGTCCAGGAGATTTTCTATTCTTTAAATTACGTATTTTATATTCTATTTCTTCCGATGTTACCTGCATTTTTGTAGTGTTCAGATTTATGGATTTTGCTGTTATGCTAGTGTGAATCGTATTTGTATTATCAAATTGTCTTTCAAAGTATGATGTTCATTCTTCCTTTTTGATGTGAGCTGTACTGATGTATTCATTAACATTTTTTTTTCTGTTTCTGAATCATTCTCAATATTCTCTTCTGCGCACCGTATAAGTCATGCTCCATGTCTTTTGTGTATCGCTCCCAGTATTCTTCCTTGCATCTTCTAACCCTCTCGTTTATGTTGTTTCTCGTTTGCTTGTATTTTTGATATTCTTCAGCCGAAGGATTACTTTTGTACTTCAAGAAAGCGTCTTTCTTTATCTTTGCTAGTTCTTTTATTTCTTCTGTGAACCACGGTATTTTACTTAGTTTCTTCCTCCCTCTACTCATTCTTGTTCCCAACGCTTCTTTTGCAGCGTCTAGTATATTTATCGTTATTGTAGTTCACGTTTCTTCTATTGTTTGGTCCTCGGAACAACGTTTAGTAGTTATTTTTTGTTCCAATCTTGAGCGATATAGCATCTGTGTAGATGGGTCTTCAAGTTTCTCATAGTTTATTTTTTATATAATTATAATTTAATAAATTATAAATATATTATTTATTTAATTATAGTATGGTATAGTGTTTAACACAGTCTAATTAAGTTAAGTGCTGTAGTTAACATAATTTAAATATAAAATTTGTCACTTATTTAAATAAAAGTTTCAGATAGCTTACAAATTGTCATTTCTCAAATTTATTATAAGTTGCGTCGTGAAAAGAATTGTGTTAAACTTACTGTTTAAAACTAAGATACTCGTCTGTTATAGACACAAATATTTATGTTAAATCCATAAGCAGAACTGGCCCTAGAAAAACATTTTAAATAGCACGCTCATACAATTGAGTTATGAACAGAATCTCCTGTAATAATTTTATATGTCTGTAATCTCAAATTTACCTAATATTTGCGATATTCAACTTTCTAAGGATATTTTAATAAAAAATTTGAAAATATTAGAAATATCGGGTTCCACCTAATTAACGTTTCAACTGTTTATTCAAAAAATAAAATGTCTTAAAGAAATGGTTCGTCAATATATTACTATGTTTAATGAAAGTTATTTTGAACAACTAAAAATAAAATAAAAACTTTTAATCCTATTTTATTTTTTGAAATCCGTGCCATAAATATGTCATTTAGCGACATTTCATTTGCGCATGTTTCATCGTTCGCATACCTTCCACCCGATGAACAAGGATATGAATGATGAACACTTCAAGAATACGCATTCGCCACCTTTTCACCGTTCACTTTACGTTTCCCAGAACGGCCCATGGTACTAAGCAGAAAATCGGAACTAAATTTTCGAATTGCGAGAGATAGCATGTACTGCTATTTGCTTTCTCTTTCGTTCTACTATTATGCCCGCAGTACACTCAACATTGCTTCCAGTAGTACATGCTTAGAAGCTTAAAATAAATCAATCGATCACTTAACATTATTTTAAATTAACAGAAATCAAGACGTTTGAAAAAATTCTGAGAAAAATTATCTTTAACTCCCTTTGCATTTATATAGTATATAAGGCAACCACATAAATATTAGAGCGATTCTCCATTTATACTAAAATAGTCAAACTCTTCACTAAATTACCGGTTCTGCTCTTACAGAATTTATTAAGGTTGACTATCTATCCTTTTACTAACTACATACATGGCATAATTTTGAAATATTATCTTGTTTAAAAAATTTCGTATGTGAAAAATATTTGAAAAAACTCATCCATTGCACCAATCGTAATTTTTGTGTGGTAGTGAAAAAGTATTAAAACAAGCTAGGTTTACACCAAGAATGGCGATAGTGAATCCTGAAGAAATCTCGCTCAATTGAGCGAGGCGTGGCAACGCTGTGTATAAATATTGAATCAAAAAAAATTGTCGAAATTAAACCTTACAGACAATCTGGTTTGTAAAACCAACTTTAAACCGAAATTAATTTCATTAGTTTAATGGCCCAATGGGCCTCCAAAAATTTGCGCCCTAGGTACTCGAACTACCCTCTTGCCAGGTGCGAAATCTTTAAGCATAAGTTGATTATGATTGCTTAGCATTTTATATATCATTTTTAACCTTGAACAAGCGAAATACTTGCAGTGGCGACATCTATTTTTACCTTTAATTAAAATGTTTCTTCCAGTGACATGGGCTATGCATGTGTCATTACAAAATATCGATGTTAAAGACTAATGCCCATATGTGCCGTATAAGTTTAATCTAAGCTTAAGATTTAAACTAGCTTAACTAGTAAATTTCAAATGCGCCGTAGACAATAGGTCGTTTTAAACTCTCTTAAATTAAGCTCCCATTATTGAGAGCTTTACTTTGTAAGCTAAGCTTATGAGAAATATATAACCTCATATTTTGCATCCAAACAAAATAGGAAAATTAGAAGTCATTTAACAACTTCGTATTCGTTTTTTTATTCTGGATTATTTTTGTAAAATGGAAATAGAAGATCAATTTCTGGTAGATTTATATAGAATATTTAGATGATTTGTCCTTTCTTCAAAGATTTAGATTGACTAAAGAAAGTACCAAGTTTGTTTTACAACTTATTGAAAATAGGCTGGAATTCGATAACAACTTGTAAGGAATTTTCTTTTACAGTAACGATTGGTGTTCAAACATGGGAGTCTGACACACGTTTCATCATAGCTTCCTAATGCACACACTATACATGTAGCCATTATATTTTTTAGAAATAGTTGCGTTTCTTCTATCAATCAGTCGTTAACCACTCTAATGTATTTTGCATCAAGTGCACATCAAATGATAGCGATCTAAAATTTATAAACGTGGTAAGCAGGTGGCCAGGCTCAGCTCACGACGCGACCGTTTTCAATAACAGCCGGTTAAGAACTAGGATGGAAGAAGGAGAGTAACAAAATTCTGTTTTTTTTTGGTAAGTACTAATAATGTAATATTCTTATTTATCTTATGTTAATTACAAAACTATTTTGTGATAGTGGGTACCCTATAACGCCATATTTATTAACTCCGTTACGAAAACGCAGCAACTATTTAATAAAGCCCACATACAAACACGCAGTGTAGTTGAAAGAACTATTGGTGTTTGGAAACGGAGGTTTCCAGTACTCTGTTATGGGCCCTGTTGTAACCTAGAAACTAATCTGATTATTATGGTGGCCACAGCAATACTACACAATATTTTGCGCGGCATGCATAATGATAACCCACCACTAGGCATGAACGTGGAAGCATTAGATTACTTAATTTTACAAGGGCAAATTCCTCCAATAAATCTTGTAAATCCTCTCTATGACTTTAGGATTGACTTGATTAACAATTTCTTTTTCAGTTTGTGAAATTGTACAAATATTCCTAATATATTGTTAAATAAATGGAACTAAAACCATTATTTTGTAGTTTTATTGAAAAAAGATGAACTAATATGAACATTACTTACAAACCCAAAAAAAAATGTCACTCTCCATTAAAGTTCTCAATCTGAAGTTATTTAATATGAACATTATGTTTATTAGATATTAAATACATTGAAAGCTTCACATCTTGATCATATGTCTAGCATAATTTTATATGTTAACATCAAAAGGTACATAAAAGGAACTAAAAGTTATATAAAAAAGATGCGGACTAATTTAATACAGACAGCATTAAAAAACATAATTTGTAACAGCCTCAAGAAAACTACTCAATATGATTAGTTTTTTTTTTTTCAGATTTTGCTTGCTCAGAATTTGCTTGTTTCACTTTTAAGTCAGTATTTGTATTTCCAGTTTGTACTTTTTTATAATAAGATGATTTTCTTCATCCAGATGCCTCAGGTGTTTTTCTAATAGAAGAGTGTATTTTTGTCAGGGTTTTAATAACTGTTGTGGGCCGTCTTCTACTCAAATTTTTTGGCATTTCTCTCTAGAAAAAAATGGTATAAACTAATATACATGTACATAATATCATTACTAACATTGAGAATATGGACATATAATACATAACTGAACTTTAGCCGTGACACTGAAAGCACATGGGTGGTGAGGAAAGTTTCTTAATTTACTTATGAAGAATGATGACACTAAAATTAAATTTAAAAAATATATATAATTATCTCACCTGGTCTCTATTGGGAGTATGTCTTTCTTAATTTGATGAAAGTATCTCTTTTTCTGACAAAGACTTGATATACAGGACGGAACTGATTGGCTGTTGCAGTTGCTTTGCAGTATATTTTTTCCAATTTAAGGCAGAATTAATAGTTTCTCTATTAACACCAAAGCTTGTTCCCTTAAAAAAATATATTGATTAAACTGTGGATATACTTTAAGCTTGTTTGTGTTTTCACCAAAAACAGTTCTAGGAACATAACCAATAAGAAGTCACTCAATGGTGACTGGCTTGAAATTAGAAAAAAACGTATCTGACGAGCTGGTTCACACATCCCTAAGACTCAGAAAGAAGCTAAACAAGCAGGCCTACACTGAACTAAAAATTATAAGCCATTAAAAACAATAGGACTACAGTTTTTATAGATAGGTATTTTATTTAAAAAATACCTTTTGTGTCCATAATTAGAAATGAACTATGTGAAATAAATTACACTTGTGTGCTCATATATTTACTTTACAGAGGCTACACTCACTCACACATACACAAATATAAAGACTCATTCCTATTAAGTTATTTGATCTTAATTTTTTCTTACAACATACCGGCATGGGGGTCAGGATCACCTTGCTTGTTATTTAAAGTAGCCTGATAGTTTTCCATGTTTACCCGGTTCTCAAAAATGAGCTCAAATAGGTGACTATTATTCTCTTTATTATTTATAATCTAGCTTTTAACCCCATCATCATATGGATTTTGGAGCCACATTTAGGTTTTTTTATTTAAGATAGAGATAAGAATATCGTCCATCAGTGTTTCGTTTCTATCTTTTTTAATTTTTGGGGGAGGTTTCCACCTTTTAATAGTATCTCTTTTCTTTCATTGGCCAATGTTTTCTTCTGTTTTCATAACATTCTATTAAGCTTGAGGCGTTTTTATATATAGAGCTTAATGATGATGCATTAAAATCTGCTTCGATATCAATTCAGATTTTCTCTTTCTGTGGCAGTAGAAGTTCAATCTGGTTTTTTATCTTCTAGAATTTTTGCACATTTTAATGCAAGCAAATGGCATTTTTCAGAGATGGTGAAATTGAGCACTCTTTTTCTTTGACTCATAATGAACGTTTTAAACTTTCTATTACTTTTCACGGATTTCTTCTTTTATTCCAATTAAAATCCGACATTGCCAAATATATTTACGGCTTAACCAAGCCAAACTTTAACTTCTACGGCGCATATCAATTGGGCTAAGCCAAGCTTTATTTTCTTAAACCAGCTTAATTAAGTTCCGTTTAGGCGAAAACCGGAATATATGGCCATTAATAATATCATATTTTACACTAAAATTGTTACTTTCCCTCATCAAAGCTTCACAACTTTTTGTGCGGTAATTCCTTTAAAATAATCCCTTGTTTTTTCACAAACTCGGCTATAACCTTAACCTAACAATGTAGTACGATACTTTTTATATAATAATAGAACTAAAACGACAGGGTCTCAGATTGTCAAATGATAATTCGTTAACTAACATTTTTTAAATTCATTAAAGCACACTATTGGACACCTCAAATACGAACAAAATCATTTAAATTGAAACTTTTATGGGCCAACCCAAATAGCACACTTCAGTCCACTGGATATCCATCGTTTATCCAAAGCTGGACATACTGGGTATCCATGGGATGTCCAGAATTTGTCCACAAACATCCTATGGATATCCACTGGACTATACGATTGTCCCACTCATGGATGTCTTTTTGGATTACATATATTGTCCAAGTATGGATCATTTTTGGATATTAATAGGGCTAATTTTGGATGTCCATATATTGTACATTCTTGACCCGATTGTGGACATATTATCCGATGGTATTGTGCTTTTTGGATAAATAGGTCATAATCTAATGTTCCCTCTTCTTGACGTTCCGCTAACGTGAATGGTGGATATTTTCAGAATTTGCTTAGGGTCCGGGAGCTTACAGTACCTAATTAATCTGCACTTCTGAAGACACAGACCACTCATGTCATCAAAACGTCGATAACAAGTAACCATAGATGGCCCTGTTAGTCCCAAAAATTAAACATTTATAAATTACATTAGCGAACCAGGTAACAGGAACTGGATCCACATATTACACTTATTGATTACAATTGTCAAGTTTTTAATACAATACTATATAAGAATATAAAATTTTATAATTAGTCGAATTGCAAGTGCTACAAAATATAGCTTCAATTGATTTAAATTGTTCAAGCTGTAGAAGGATCGCTATGGATAAGTTATCTGGTTCCATAGTAATAGGTACAATTTCAATTGGGTAATAGAAAATATACCAATTATTTAAATAAAGACTTGTTATTGTTACAATGATTATTTATTTCTGTCGTTTATTTTCTTCAGCCATTGTCTAATCTCGTCTTCGGCTGTTTTTTATCGGCCCCCCATTCTTCTACCGCAGCTGAGAATTAATAAGGTTTAACGTTAAATGATGCAGTATTTTATGGTTTTGTAGGAATTTAAATCTCTCTCTCTCTCTCTCTCTCTATATATATATATATATATATATATATATATATATATATATATATATATATATATATATATATATATAACCAAATGCATCGTTATTGCTTAGAGTGCTTAAACCAACAGACCAGAAAAAAAACTTTAACACACTTTTTGTCTGGGTATTATCAGAACAAGAGAACCTAAAGTTCAACGTGTGAAATCTGACACCCAATTTGTTATTATTTACGAGTATGACAAATAAAACAGTGAGATTTTTTTCATCAAATTTTTATATTTAAATGGTAACTTACCTACAAATAGTGAACATAAGTTCTTTAAAGGGCACTTTACTGTTCCATCATATGTATAATTCTTGGAAAGGCTATCTGTCATTGTTACAGTAAAATATCTTTTAATAAGTTAATAGGTATAATTTCTTCCAATTTTCGCTAATTGTAAAACCTAAAATTATATTACTTTATTGAGATAATTAAACGTTAATTCCACATATGCTAACCTAAGAATATTTTTGACTTTAAGAATCAAAGTAAAAAAATATATATAAAATAATCCTGTAAATTAAGTTTTTTTTTTATCAATAGACTCATACACATAAAGAAGCATTACTCAAAGAAGTTTCAGCTTTTATTTCAGGAGAAGTGTAATAAACTTACTGCATCTTTAAAGTTTAGATTGTCCTGAAGATCTTATGTGACTTGAGGCAGCTGATTATTTTCTTAAGTAAAAGGATAGTTGAACTCCTGCAGAAAATTCTTTGTAGATACTTGTTGTTTTTTCCCTATTTAAGATTACCTGAATAACCTCTCTAATTTGGTACAAATTGGCTTTCACATAGGAATTTTATTTGGACCAATCTGTGGAAAATTCATCTAAAAAATAATTAAAATAAATTAAATTATAAGTCTAAACCTAGAGTCGAACTGTCAAAACTTTATTATATATTTTTTAACAATTATATTGCACAAAAATATACATCAATGTAAACTTTTACTAGCGTTTAATCCAAAATAGTCATAAAAAAATTAATATAATTATTCAAATTTGCTATTGCTTTTATTCCATTATAAATTTTGATAACATTTATTAATGCCAGCAATCTTATTAGACTGATTACTCAATAATGACTTTGTCAGAGAGAATTTTCTCTAAAATTTACAATTTTATTATTACACAAATTTACAACTCTATCTGTACTCCATTTTAACCAACAAGATACAAAATTCATTGGCCTATCAAAATATTTGCACTTATTTGTAGTAATTTCCATTTAAATAAGTGATTGTATGAAAAAGTATAGCTACAAAAGCTATATTTTAACATACGTGTTTTGATACTGAATATTTTGTTCACTTTCAAATTTGTGCGAGTTTGATACTAAATTATGAGCTTTTCGTCGGGCATGTCTGTAGTTTCGTTCGGTAATTTTTGGTATAATTAAAAAAATTAAATTAAAAATAACTATACTTACCTTTAACGGTGGCATCTTCAAATAAAAAGCACACTTGATTTTAGCTCAACTAAAACTCCAAAGGTCTTTTTTAGCTCGACGTCAACACAATAATGGGCACAAAATATCTGAAGGGATATTTTGTGATCATGGTGGGCCGGAGGGTTAAGAAATGACAATTCTACAGGCCGATATTACAGTATCCGATTTTACCGACAACCCGAAATTTAATTAATGGACGTCTGATGGACTTACACTGGACATCCAGATATGGACGTCCATATAGATTACAGGTCATCACATCTACTGGACATCCATAAACGGTCCATGGACATACAGGACATTATATGTACCTATTCTGGATATCCAATGGAAATCTTGTGCTATCTGGGAAGTGACTAATCGGTGTACATACAGTGTTGCCACAAACCCATATTTTTTTGAGCGAGCCCTCCTGTCAAATTCGAGTGAGATTTTGATTAAAAAAACGAGATTTTTTCGGTTGAAACTTCTAGCCTATACCATTGGAAACTGCATTAAGAAGTTTGCGCGTGTTACATGGCAGAAAAAGAAAATGCAAATAGCAGTACATGCTATCTCTCTCTCCGAACGCATTGTGATAAGCAGGAAATCGAAACAAGTTTTCGGATTGAAAGAGATAGTATGTACTGCTATGTGCTTTCTCTTTCGTTCTACTATTAATGCGCGTGGAGCACTCAACATTGCCTCCAGTAGTACATGCTTAGAAGCTTGAAATAAATCAATCGATCTCTTGACATTTTTTTATGTTAATAGAAATCAAGACGTTTGAAAAAATCCTGAGGAAAAATTATCTCAATTCCCTTCGTATTTATATAGGATATAGGCAACTACATAAATATTTGTGATGCCACATACACCAAAATAGCCAAGCTCTTCTCTAAATTACCGGTTCTGTTTTTACAGAAGTTTTTAAAGTTGGCTATCTATTCCTTTACTAACTAAATACATGGTATAATTTTGAAATATTTTCTTGTTTAAAAAATTTTATATGTAAAAAATAATTGAAAAAACTCATCCATTGTACCAACTGAATTCTTGGGTGGCAGTGACAAAAAAGTATTAAAACGAGCGAGATTTACACCAACAGTAGCGAGAGTGAATCTTGAAGAAAAAGCGAGATCTCGTTCCATTGAGAGAGGAGTGGCAACGCTGTGTATATATATAATTATAAAAAATCGAAATAAAAATCTTATGGACGATTAACCAATATCTAGTTTGAAAATAAACCAACTTAAACTGTAAAGCTCGTAATTAATTTCATTAGTTCAGTGGGCCCAATGGGCTTCCAAAAATTCTCGCAACAAGTGCTTTTAAAACCCCCTTGCAAGGGAAGAGAATCTTTCGCCTAACTGCTGTTAATGGTGGTTTCGTATTTCAGCCGGCCCCTGGCGGCTTGAAATTACGCTATCGAAGTAAAAGTTTGGTGTTTCGTCCCGGTGTCAGCCATTGGACTCGTCAGTGGGTTTTGGCTGACACCTTCCCAGACACCTATGTACCGTGCATATACAACTTTGGAAGTCATATTTGTAGAGATTTCGAGTCGTAGAAGGACGGTAGGATAATCGTGCTTATACGATACCCCCACCCTTAAGACATCTCATTTGGCACAGCCATTTTGAGATGCACTGGAAACTGTGGGGACTAACACCCCGGACGTGGATTCTCATTAGCCTGTGCTAACGACCCCAGGGATGCCATTTCGTATTTCAGCCGGCCCCTGGCGGCTTGAAATTACGCTATCGAAGTAAAAGTTTGGTGTATCGTCCCGGTGTCAGCCATTGAACTCGTCAGTGGGTTTTGGCTGACACCTTCCCAGACACCTATGTACCGTGCATATACAACTTTGGAAGTCATATTTGTAGAGATTTCGCGTCGTAGAAGGACGGTAGGATAATCGTGCTTATACGATAGTGGCTTAGTTTTTATATATTTTTTTAAATTTAAACAAGTTAAATTCTTGCAGTAGCGACATCTGTATTTAGCTTTGATAAAAATGTTTCTAAGAGTAGTCATGCGGTATTACAAAAAAATCGATAGTTTAGATCGATTTGATAAATACGCTAAATGACTAATAAAATTTCTTATAAACAAACTTAAAATACAAGTTAAGTTTTTACTTTTCAAATTAAAAATTTTCAAAATAAATTAAATAAGTTTTATTTATAAAAGAGGAATCGATTGTGAAAAAATATAGAAATTAGATTTTGTCAATTTAGGGCAGAAGCATAATTGCATTGATTACTACGATTTAAACCCCGATGGATTTAAAAAAAATTATTTCGATCTCATTTCTATGCACTTATACATAAACGTACTCTCCTGCTTTACCTTCACCTCCACTTGGATACTATCCAAAACAATAATGCGAATGTAATTTTTTCGATTTATATTATTATCGAATTTAGTAGGAAACATTTCTATTATAGATTTTCATCTCTGTTATTTAAAATGAAATATATATTTATTTAAAGGAATTTTGTAATTTTTGTATTTAAGTTAAACTATTAAATGAGAGCTCAATATTTCATATAACATAGTTTTACGACAAATCCTATTTAAAAACTGTGCACCATCTTTGATGATCTGATGAAAGCTTCGATATACATTTGCACAGAACGCCACCAGCATTACTTCGCCCTCATCAAAGCTTCATAACTTTTTTGTGTATTAATTCCTTATTTTTTCACAAACCCGACTGTAACGTTACTCTAACAGTGTACGATTTTATACAATAATAGCACCAAACAAGACGATGTGTCATTTTATGACAATTCATTAAAGCAAAATATTTGTAACTAAATTATCGTAATCGGCTTTATTTACTGAACACATTCGACCAAAATCATTTAAATGGAAACGTACATCACGTCACTAATCGCTGTAGGCGAAGAAGAAAAAAGAGTCCGAGCTGCAGTTAACTAAGCAGAACAAAGATTAAAAATATTTATCTACTCCATATAAAAACGTCGAAATTAATTTCATTAATTCAATAGGCCCAACGGGCCTCCAAAAATTTGGGCCAAGGTGTTCCCTTACTACCTTATTGTCCCTAACTTTCGATTCTGAATCAAATTGTGGTCGATTCGTATTTTATATATCATTTTTAACCTTCAATAAGCAAGATACTTACAGTAGCGACATCTATTTTTAGCTTTGGTGCAAACGTTTGCTTCAATAACATTCTCTATGCGTTAACAAAATTACTTTATAAACCAAATTAGTGACAAATTTTTATTTTTGAAATTTAAAAAAATTCCAAAAGATATCAAATAAATTTTATTTTGAAACACAATCGATTGTGAAAAAATATAGAAAATAGATTTTGTAAATTTATGACAAAAGAAGCATATTTGTATTCATCGCTCCAATTTAAAACACTATGGATTTTTTTAAATTTAATAATTTTAGATCTAATTTCTGTGTATTTATACATAAACATACTGTCCTAGTTTAACTTTACCTCCATTGGATACTATCCAAAACTCAAATACTGCATAATAAACTTTAAACGATTTATTCATTTTATATAAGTATCGAATTTAGTAGAAAACATTACTATTATAGATTTTTATTGATTTTTACCTCAGCTATTTAAAATTAGATATTTTTTTTTATGTAAATTAAATTTAGTAATTTCTCTATTTAAGTTAAACTATTAAATGAGAAAGTTAAATATTTCATGTAACATATAGTTTTACGACAAATCTTATTTCAAAATTGAGCGCCATCTTGTCATCAATTTATTAAGGTCAGCCAATCAAAACGTAGCGTTTTAAACTGATGTCACAACCAACAGTCATCTATATTTTTTTATAATCAAAATCACCAATTTCGGCTGTATTCTTTAGAGTAATATATAAAATGATCAAAGTAAAAAAACAGATAATTTCATGTTTTTTTGAAAGTATTTACTTGTCATTAGGTCGAAGTGATCATGATTACTTCAAGTGATAGAACTGAAAGTGATAATGGCAGAAGAATAGCCCTTTCGAAGTATCCCTACCAGGGTTGCCATCATTGAGAAAAAAAATCCGGATAATCGGTCGGTGATTAAAACATCTGACGCAAGGAAAAAATAAACACCTTTCGTTTTTATGTTTATTTAATTTTGTCGGTCATCTATATTATTTTACAATCAATATCGCCAACCCAGAAGTATCCCTACCAATATGAATATTTCCTAGGTTATGGACACGTATCGAAAAAAACTTCTATGCTGTAATAGGTTAAGAGAATTGCAGAGTTCAAGTTATTTGGTTATGAATGGGAAAACATTTGTTCTTAAAACCTTTTTTTGTTTCTAATTTAATAACAGATTTATTAGTTCTATTAACCGAATTAAAATCAGGTTATTGTCAAATGTGATAAAAAAAAATAAGGAAATGGTTAGGAAATATTATATTAAACAAAAATTTTTACTAAATAACGCTAGAAATTACCTAAATCTTTTAAGAATACTATAAATGACAAATATCCAAACTACGACTATTTGGAAATTGGCATTGAAATTTAGTTTTCGTGAAAATGGTCACTGGTTGAGCTACTTACATAATTTACAAACACGTATGTGAGGCAGTGATACTGGTACAAAAAGTCTTGTACGAAAAACTTTATTAAGCTAATTTACTTCAATACATTTATAGAAAAAATTATAAATTGTTAAAGTGAAGTAAAACATATATTTAAAAATTATGAAAATAAGTTATAAAGGCTGTCTCTAAAAGGTCTGCACAATACATTAGCCTAAATTCCCGAGGCTAAAATATAAGGATCTAGCCGGATTTACTTTAATCCAAAATGAGTGGTTTCTGCAATACAGTGTCAAAGTTAAAATTTGTAAAACTTTTTTGTAAATAGCATATTTTGCACCAAAGTTGGTATTTTAATTTTTTTTAGGATGAGAAATTAAGATTTGATCACAGTTACGATATATATCGGCAAAAAACGCCACCAGCATTACTTCGCCTTCAAAGCTTCATAACTTTTTTGTATATTAATTCCTTATTTTTTTCACAAACTCGACTGTTACGTTACTTTAACAATGTACTATACTTATTATACAATAACAGCACCAAACAAGACGAGGTCTCATTTTATGACAATTCCTTAACTAACATTTTTTGAAATTCATTAAAGCAAAATATTTGTATCTAAATTATCGTAATCGGCTTTACTTACTGAACACCAGGGCTGCCAATATGCCAGTAATTCCTTGCATTTGCCAGGAATAATTAGAAATGACAGTAATTTTGCCAGGAATACTATCATGCCAGGGATTTGCCAGGAATAGGTATCTTGTACTCAGAAATTGATAAAATCCTAAGGCGAAATGTTCTTACAATTGATGGCAAGTGTATGAAAATCGATAAGATGCCCCATCTCTAAAATTAAATCTCTTCTACCTCTTTTTGCTTCTCACGTGTAGTTATTTCTTTCTTTATTTTATGGTTTTGCAGTCTAAAATTTAAAAGATGGACAATCTTGTTTTTTATTTATCATTTGTCTTTTTCTAATATTCATTTTAAGGCCAGATTCTCACTATCGGGCCGCTCTCGGTTCGGTAAAATGTTCTTTCAGAAGAAACAATGAACCTATTCACTCACACTATCGGTTTCGCGAAGAACAGAGCGAATCGAGAGCGGCACTATAGTAAAATCAAGCCTTATTGAGCAGCTTTTTCTTACACGCATTTTGTCAGGAATAAATATAAAACTTGCATTTTTCTGTGGAACATTTGACAGCACTGCTGAAAACATTCAACCAAAATCGTTTAAATCGAAACATGCATCCAGTCACTAATCGCTGTACATGAATAGGAAAAATGCGAGTCGAGTTGCAGTTAACCAAACAAAATAGAACCAAGATTAAAAATATTAATCCACTCGATCTTTAACCGTCGAAATTAATTTCATTAATTCAATAGGCCCAACGGGCCTCCAAAAATTTGGGCCAAGGTATTCCCTTACTACCTTATTGTCCCTAACTTTCGATTCTGAATCAAACAGTGGTCGATTCGTATTTTATATATCATTTTTAACCTTCAATAAGCAAGATACTTACAGTAGCGACATCTATTTTTAGCTTTGATGAAAACGTTTGCTCCAGTGACATGTGCTATGCCCTAACAAAATTAAACTATTAAATGAGAGTTCAATATTTCATATAACATAGTTTTACGACAAATCCTATTTAAAAACTGTGCATCATCTTTGATGATCTACTGAAAGCTTCGATATACATTTGCACAGAACGCCACCATCATTACTTCGCCTTCATCAAAGCTTCACAACTTCTTTGTGTATTAATTTCTTATTTTTTCACAAACTCGACTGTAACGTTACTCTAACAGTGTACGATTTTATACAGTAATAGTACCAAACAAGACGATGTCTCATTTTATGACAATTCATTAAAGCAAAATATTTGTAACTAAATTATTGTAATCGGCTTTATTTACTGAACACATTCGACCAAAATCATTTCAATGGAAACGTACATCAAGTCACTAATCGCTGTACGCGAAGAAGAAAAAAGCGAGTCGAGTTGCAGTTAACCAAGCAGAACAAATATTAAAAATATTTATCTACTCCATCTAAAAACGTCGAAATTAATTTCATTAATTCAATAGGCCCAACGGGCCTCCAAAAATTTGGACCAAGGTATTCCCTTACTACCTTAATGTCCCTAACTTTCAATTCTGAATCAAACAGTGGTCGATTCGTATTTTATATATCATTTTTAACCTTCAATAAGCAAGATACTTACAGTAGCGACATTTATTTTTAGCTTTGATGAAAACGTTTGCTCCAGTGACATGTGACATGTGCGATGCCCTAACAAAATTAAACCATTAAATGAGAGTTCAATATTTCATATAACATAGTTTTACGACAAATCCTATTTAAAAACTGTGCACCATCTTTGATGATCTACTGAAAGCTTCGATATACATTTGCACAGAACGCCACCATTACTTCGCCTTCATCACAGCTTCATAACTTTTTTGTGTATTAATTCCTTATTTTTTCACAAACTCGGCTGTAACGTTACTCTAACAGGGTACGATTTTAAACAATAGCACCAAACAAGACGATGTCTCATTTTATGACGATTCATTAAAGTAAAATATTTGTAACTAAATTATCGTAATCGGCTTTATTTACTGAACACATTCGACCAAAATCATTTAAATGTAAACGTACATCACGTCACTAATCGCTGTAGGCGAAGAAAAAAGAGAGTCCGAGCTGCAGTTAACTAAGCAGAACAAAGATTAAAAATATTTATCTACTCCATATAAAAACGTCGAAATTAATTTCATTAATTCAATAGGCCCAACGGGCCTCCAAAAATTTGGGCCAAGGTATTCCCTTACTACCTTATTGCCTCTAACTTTCGATTCTGAATCAAACAGTGGTCGATTAGTATTTTATATATCATTTTTAACCTTCAATAAGCAAGATACTAACAGTAGCGACATCTATTTTAGCTTTGATGCAAACGTTTGCCCTAGTGGCATTCGCTGTGCATTAACAAAATTACTTATAAACCAAATTAGTGACAAATTTTTATTTTTGAAATTTAAAAAATTTCCAAAAGAAATCAAATAAGTTTTATTGAAAAAGAATCGATTGTGAAAAAATATAGAAAATAGATTTTGTAAATTTATGACAAAAGATGCATATTTGTATTCATCGCTTCAATTTAAACCCCGATGGATTTCTTTTGAAATTTAATAATTTTAGATCTAATTTCTGTGCACTTATACATAAACATACTGTTGCTACTTTATCTTCACCTCCATTGAATACTATCCGCAACACTAATACTGCATAATAAACTTTAAACGATTTATTAATTTTATATCTTTCGTATTTCAGCCGGCCCCTGGCGGCTTGAAATTACGCTATCGATGTAAAAGTTTGGTGTTTCGTCCCGGTGTCAGCCATTGGACTCGTCAGTGGGTTTTTTTGGCTGACACCTTCCCAGACACCTATGTACCGTGCTTATACAACTTTGGAAGTCATATTTGTAGAGATTTCGCGTCGTAGAAGGACGGTAGGATAATCGTGCTTATACGATATATCGTATCGAATTTAGTAGAAAGCATTACTATTATAGATTTTTATTGATTTTCACCTCAGATATTTAAAATTAAATATAGATTTATTTAATGTAAATTATATTTAGTAATTTCTGTATTTAAGTTAAACTATTAAATGAGAGAGTTAAATATTTTATGTAACATAAAGTTATACAAATCTTATTTCAAAATTGTGCGCCATCTTGTCGTCAATTTATTAAGGTCAGCCAATCAAAACTATTTTCTTCTTTATAACAGTGGTCTTTAAATTTCCAACCTGGTCTAGATCGAGTAGTGGAATGGTGTAAAAGGAATTTGATATCTTTAAACAACATTGTTCCGCTCTTTGGTCCACAGTGTGCTAGAGTATTGCTCTATAATATGGAGCCCATTTTATAAATGTTACGTAGATTGTCTGGAAAATATTCAGAACAGATTTTTGAAATATCTACTTTTAAAGCATGATTTTCCTTGCAGAAACATCAATTATATAGACTCTTATTATGTGATCCAGTATATCTTAAAACTCGTAGAGAAAACGTCTTGCTTATATTTTTATACAGTCATTAATGGTAATATAGATTGCCAAGACATTGTTGGCCTGATATCAATTCGGGTTCCACAAAGAAATACGAGAAGCCTACAACTTTTCTCTATAAGAACCCAACGAATTAATTATGATAAGAGCAATGTTAAGGAGAACCTTTTAATAAACTACAATTTAAATTTTGAGCATATTGATATTTTTTGTATAAATGTATGTAAATTAAAACAAATGCTTAATTTTGGATAAATATGTCATGATTTTGTGCCTGTTAAGTAATAAGGATCAATAACTGTTATTGTTTTCTCTTGCAATAACTGTATTTATAAGTATTTGTTTGATTTTATTTCTAAGCTTTGTGTCATTTGCAATGTCATTTTTTTGTACCATTTGGAATAATTTATTCTGTAGTGTACTGTTTGAATCAATAAATAAATAATCTATTTATTTTTTGTAGGTGTAAACAGCTTTTAATAACATTGTTATATAAAAACGATATCATTTAATCTAGTATCCTTATTCATCTAGTCAGGATTGAAGTTCTATAAAATTGTTAAATTTTTTGGATTTCTCTTGAACTAAATTATAATACAACTCATTCCATCTAGATTATGGTATTCAAAGCTAAAAAAGTGTCTTATTGAACAAACATGTAAAATTTATTGACAAATGTATTACTAATAAAATTAAAATTTCACAAAGGCAATTTTATTATAAGCACTTCAATTTCCAGTTACATGTAAAATTGGCTGCATATTTCACAATTATTTAAACCATCAAGGTTCCGTCTATTGTTGCAATGAAAAGCCAATGTCATCTTTATTTTCTTCAATGGCGCTCTCTGGCAAAAGTTTTTAGAAGTATAACACATTCGGAAATTTATCCCAAAATATTCTATTGAGGAAAACGGTAATTTCAGTCATTGTATGGTAAACGAAGCAAACCGATTGCAGTACCGTAACAGTATGGCAATTTCACCAATTTGAGAGTTTCATTAATGAAGCTTCTGAGAGAAAATCGGTATACTTCATCAAAGCTTCACAACTTGTGTGCCGCTAATTTCTGTTTTTCACAAAGTCATCTGTAACATTAACCCAACAATGTAGTACGATACGTATACAGTAATAGCACTAAAGCCAGACAGGCTCATTTTATCAATCGACAATTCTTTAACCAACATTTTTTAAAATTCATTAAAGGCAAATATTTTTAATTAGGTTATTGTAATAACCTAATTTGGTACATCAAATATGACCAAAACCATTTAAATCGGAACATGCACACGTCACTAATTGGCATACATATATTGAGTAGAAAGAGGGTCAAATTAAAACAAACCATGATGTTAATTTCATTGATTCAGTGGGCCCAACGGGCCTCCAAAAATTATCGCAACAGGTACTTTTAAGACCCCCTTGCAATAGAAGAGGACCTTAAGCCTGACCGTTGTTAATGGTCACTTCGTTTTTCACATATCTTTTTAACCTTAAACAAGTTAAATTCTTGCAGTAGCGACATCTATTTTTAGCTTTGATAAAAATGTTTCCTACAGTGGCATGCACTATGGATGTGCCATTACAAAAAATCGATAGTTTAGATCGATTTGGGAAATATGCTAAAAGACTAACGAAATTTCTTATAAACCAACATAAAATAGAAGTTTTTACTTTTCAAATTAAAAAATTTCCAAAATAAATGAAATAAGTTTTATTTATAAAAGAGGAATCGATTGTGAAAAAATATAGAAATTAGATTTTGTCAATTTAGGGCAGAAGCATATTTGTATTGATTACTACAATTTAATGCCCGATGGATTTAAAAAAAATTTATTTGGATCTCATTTCTATGTACTTATACATAAACATACTCTACTGCTTTAACTTCATCTCCATTTGGATATTATCCAAATAATAATGCTGCATAATAAACTTTAAACGAATGCCATTTTTTCGTTTTATATAATTATCGAATTTAGTTGGAAACATTTCTATTATAGATTTTTATTGATTTTTATCTCTGCTATTTAAAATTAAATCTAATACTTATTTAATGTAAATGGAATCTTGTAATTTTTGTATTTAAGTTAAACTATTAAATGAGAGTTAAATATTTCATATAACATAGTTTTACGACAAATCCTATTTCCAAACTGTGCGCCATCTTGACGTCAATAGCTAAGTTCGGAATGGCGTTCGCTGCAGTGCTAGTGTAGTGTAGGGTATTAGTCATGTGATTTTGGTGCGAATTCGGGGTTTCTGTCAATTACCGAACGACGTATGTCATTTTTAATGTAAAAGTTAACCTATTTTTTTTTGTTTTTTTTTGAGTTAATGTTTATTTTCGTCCACAAAATAGCTCTCTCTCTCTCTCTCTTAGTTTGTGATTTTGATCTTGGAGAGCAAGTAAAAGTGTAACCATAAATAAACCTCTAGCATTTTTTTCACACTAAATATTTTTTGACTCCGATTCTGAGGACGATCGTGGGATAGACGTTGAAGAAATTACAAAATGTTTCCTGAAAAATATACAACGTATGAACACTATGCAGTTTAAAAAGCATTTTCGAATGAATTCAAATACCTTTGATAGCTTAATACAAAAAGTATTCACAGTTTATAATCCATCAAAGGTCGGACATCCTGAAATTTCATTAGAAGATACTACCCTAATATGTATTTGGTATCTGGCCTATCTTGAAAGCTTTCGGTAAGCCATTTATATTTTGTGATATAGGTGATATATTTTGTGATATAGGTGAATCGTAAATGTAAATATTATTTCCAAGATATTCAAATAATGTACACTTTTAGTAATTATGCTGATGTGCTTATTGAAAATGTTGTGTGTGGGTTTTGTATCCTTTTCATTTGATTTTTCTCAAGGCTTTTTTATTAACTAATTGCACAAATGAGAGTAAACTAGGGTTTTTATAATTTGCAAGAAATTTTTTTTAAGTATTGATAAATTAAATAAAAATTTCATGTAATGTTTTTGCTAGATATAGTGCAGGTCACCAAGCTAGTCGGTATTAGTACTACTAGGTACTACTATTGCATTAACTTTAAATAACTAACAATATTCTTCTATTTTAGTAATGTTGCTTCCCGATTTAATGTGTCAAAATCAACAATGTGGGCTGCTGTTCTTCGTATTTGCAAAGCAATTATTCTGGTCAATCAGAGATATCAAATTATTAAATGGCCATCACATCATATATGGGATGTCATTAGAAATTATTATATACCTGGTGAGAAAATAGACACAAGCATTAAAAAATTTAGCGGTAAATGCAAATAAAATATAATAATAAATTTTTGTAGGTATCATTGGTGTAATAGATGGATCCCATATAACAATTGTAGCACCTAAAGAATATTCAGTTTCCTATATAAACCGAAAGGGCTATCATTCAGTTGTACCTCAGGGAATTTGTGACCATAAAAACTTGTTTACCGATGTGTATATTGGAGAAGCAGGATCATTACACGACTACACTGTTTTTGTAAAATCTGATATATCTAAAAGACCAAAAGAAGACTTTCCCTATAATACTCGCCTTATTGATACTTTGGCATATAAGTTGACAGTTAAAATGTTAGTAGGCTATAAAAACAATGGGTACCTAACAGAAGCTCAAAAAAAGTTTAATAAGGTATTGGCCAAAGTAAGGATACTTATAGGAAATACCTTTGCCTTACTCAAAGGTCGACTTAGACGAGTAAAGTTTATTGAATCCCATATGGCTGAAAATGTGTGTATAATAATTTTTTCAGCATGAATTCTCCACAATATATGTATTTTACAACAGGATGACTTTAATGAGATGATAAATATAAATGAAGAAGTTCAGAGTGAAAGATTAAGCAATCCACAGAATTTACAAGATTTTAATATACTAGATGAAAACAGGCAAGCACAAATTAAGAGAAATAACATTGTTAATACATTGGTTGTTCATGAATATTACTCCTTTTGTATTTTAACTTTATTTATTTCTCTGAATAATGACCATTATGATTTGGTTTATTTCCTAAGAAATATTTTGTATATTTTTTATTTTAGACTTGAATGTAAGAGGGAAACCTCAAAATATTAAATAAAAACTACCAATTAGGCCATACAACATTCTTTACTTTCAGAAATAACAAAACAAACTATAAATATTGAATTTTACAAGCTGTACTTCTAAAATGTAAGAACAAAAAGAAGTTATAGGATATCTCGTGACAGAACATTGATCATATATAAGCTGTACTCTAATGTAATAATTTGTAAATTAAGAATATAAAGGCAAATTATAGTTAAAAAAATTATCATAAATCAGAAATTAACTTCATCAAATGTATGTAGATCTGAATGAAATTTTGGTCTTAAATTTTATTTATCATTTTCTCAGAGTTCTAAGAATTTCTTGCCTCATCATTTTATCTCTGTGACGGTCGTTAACATCAGGACTATGTTTTATTTTTAAATTTCCTTGGGGTATGTTAAGCAGTTGTAGCACCTTCTGTGTCTTCTGATGTGTCGGCACCATTACTCACTGGTTCATGAATAGTAACTCCCGAAGGGCTACACGCAGTTACTTTAAGGTTTATTTCAGGCATATGACCTATTACTTCGTCCATTAGTTGAAAATATTCCCAAAATTTTCTTGCAGAGCCACTTTAAGCAGATTTTATTTTTATGTTTTGTATGTTTTGATTTCCACTTATTTTCGATATTTATTGCAAAATAATGTTTGTTTGACTTATTGTTCATTTTAATAGTTAGTTTATGCTACACCTGCTTGTTCATTGAAGTCTCGAAGAATTTTTTGTACTGTTTTACAAGTTCAAGTTTGTCTTCATGACTAAACATTTTACATTGCTGGGACTCATTTTGCTCAGTTGCCAAGTTATTGTCAGGTTCATTATTTTCATTACCTGAAAAATAAAGATAACAGAATTATATTTCTCCTAAATACATTTTTGCTGGTATGTCATGAAAAAACAATAATATATCAAAATTTACACACCTATATTTGCATCAGACTCTAGCAGGTGAATCTGGCTTTAGGCACTCAGAGATGTGTATTGGTTTCTGAAAAAAAACTGAATATTTATTCACATATTGTCAGTGAAATTTCACATAACTTTTATGCATTCATAAGATTATTGTAAAGTTAATAATAAGGAAATTTCAAGAATAATCAAGGAATCCCATAACTGGAAAGCTCCAGGTCTCGACGGGATCCAGAACTACTGGCTCAAAAAGTTCTGGTGTATGCACCATCAGTTGGCTAATCTTATTAATGATGTTTTTCTTAGCCCAGCAAAAATGCCATTGTTCTTGACCGAAGGTATTACGTACCTCCTACCAAAGGACCAACACAATACACATGACCCAGCTAAGTATAGGCCAATCACCTGCCTACCCACACTGTATAAGGTGATTACCTCTTGCTTGACCCAACGCATCTA
Source organism: Diaprepes abbreviatus (assembly GCA_034092305.1). Taxonomy (NCBI): domain Eukaryota; kingdom Metazoa; phylum Arthropoda; class Insecta; order Coleoptera; family Curculionidae; genus Diaprepes; species Diaprepes abbreviatus. The sequence goes on from JASJET010000031.1 coordinate 18,823,092, forward strand.
TGCACAATAACAATCATTGCAACTCAATAGAAAGGATGTACGAGGGGAGCAATGGGATGCAAGGAACAATTGATTGTTGACTCTGTCATATTACAGGTAGGAAAAGTGCCTTGTTACAAATACAATCCAGAGCCTATTCTTGAAAACAACCAGTTCAAGTTATATTGGGACCGAACGGTTCTGACGGATCAAACAGTTGCTCATAATAGACCAGATATTATACTAATAGATAAAATTTCTAGGCGAACTACACTAATCGACATCGCTGTACCTAACAACAACAACCTAAGACCAAAATACAACGAGAAGATCGCCAAATACAGAGATCTGGAGGTGCAAATCCGAAGACAATGGGCAATGAACAGTGTTCAAACGATTCCCATAATACTCTCAACAACTGGAGTGATACCAAAGAACCTCCTGCAGAACATCAAGGGACTGGGTCTTAGTGAGCATTTGTATAAACCGATGCAGAAAGCAACTCTTCTAGCAACCGCGCGAACCGTCCGAAAGTTCATGGGAGTAGTGAACATAACCCGATCCTCTCTATCCCCCCACTCCTCGACCTTGACCTTGACATTGCCCCACCCCTCTTTGGCCCCGCCCACATGTCCTTGTCATTGACCTTGAAAGTGCACGTGTGCTTTGGCCTTGGCCTTGTGTTCAAGGTTGTGTGTGTGACCTTGACCTTGGTCGAGACGACCTTGACTTTGTTGGAGGTCATCTTGGGTGTGTGACCTTGAAGATATGTTACGTGGTTTGGGGTGACCTTGAATGGTTTTATATAAGGTATGGGGCAGTTTCATTCATCAGTTGGCTCTGACTTGTATAGGTAGTACATGTGTTAATATTTGACAAATCATGGCATATGTTTGTGAAAATTGCGGTTCTAAGTTTACTAATAGTTATAATATGAGACGTCATCAAAGAGAATCGTGTGCGGCGAGATTTAATGAAGTGCCTGGAGGAAAACGGCTCCGAATTGAAGAGTATACATCGACGATTCCGCTAATTAATTGCGCTACATGTAATGTAGATGTTCCAATAAATCATATGTCAGCGCATAAACGAACACAACAACATAAAAATAATTCATGTTTGCCGGTATGTCATGGTGTGCAACTCGTTGAATGTGCCTTCAAAAGGAGAATTGCAACCTATCGGGTTAGCAGTGATATGGAGCATTCCGATTACGTAATGTTCTTTGCAGACATTAAATCCAAGATGGTGGAACTTGTTAATAATTTATTACGTGTGCATCATGCTTTAAAAGTTAACATGACAGCTGTTGGCGAGTACATGCTTCCATCACAAGAAATATTCAGTGAAAAATCCTTCAACACTGCTAATCAAATAATTAGTGTAGAAAGTGATTTGGATGCCGTTTACCATTCTTTCACCGAATTAATAAAAACGCAGGCGACAGAGTTCCAGGAGAAAGATTCAGGTATGGAAAAATCAAAACCCGATATATTAAACTGATTTTTATATATTATTTTTCTTGTTATAGGATGGGCTCTTGTGCGAATTTTATACTTGGAAGTTAGTATCAACAAGTATATGCCTATGGGTGGCTCATCATACATCAAGTTGCCGTGTTCTATTGAAAAGAAAGGAGCTGTCGTCAATGTGATTAACCAGGACGAATTTTGCTTTGCGTGGGCTGTAACATCAGCATTGTTTCCTCCAACAGCAGAGCTTTCACAGAAGACATCCTACCCCCATTTTTCTAGAGTGCTAAATTTAACAGGTATAGATTTTCCAGTAAAATTACGTGACATTAAAAAATTTGAGGAAATGAACAATATATCAATTAACGTATACGGTCTGGAATCTAAATATGAAAATAATGAAGTAATACATGAAGTTATTGGTCCACTGAGGTATGCGTCAAAAAAGTTGGATAGGCATGTAAATTTATTGTTAATTACAAAAGACTGTAGTAGTAAAGATGGCGGTGAACATTTTTGTGATACGACTTGTTCAAAGAGTCATTATTGTTGGATTCGGGATTTATCACGTTTAGTTTCAAGTCAAATTAGTTGTCAACAACATAAAATATATTTCTGTGATGGTTGCCTCATTTATTTTAGTACACCGTCAGCTTTAACTTTACATCAAAGCTACGATTGTAACCACATTTTCACGCAAACACCCTCAGTGGATTTAAAAATCGATAAATTTGGAAAGAGTGTGCCGGAAAATATTTTAAAATTCGAGGGTATAGAAAAGCAAATGCGCGTTCCATTCGTGGTTTATGCAGATTTCGAATCTGTTTTAAAACCCGTTGAAACGGTACAACCAAACCCACAAAATTCTTACACTGTAAAAAGTTTTAAACATGAACCATATTCTTTTGCTTATTTAATTAAATGCTCTTTTGACGACTCACTTTCGAAATTTGAGCTATTTCGCGGTAATAATGCAACTCAAGTCTTTGTGGATCGTATCGAGTGTGATTTAAGGGCTCTATACAACACATATTTAAAAGACATTAAGCCTATGAAACCGTTAACGCCTGAAGAAAAAAGGGAGTTTAATGATGCTAAAATATGTGGTATATGTGAAGGCCCTTTTGAAGAGGGTGAGATTAAAGTACGAGACCACTGTCACATAACTGGTGCAAAAATATTTGGTGCTGCACATTGCGTTTGTAATTTAAATTATAAATTACCCTCTTTTATCCCTATCATATTTCATAACTTAAGCGGCTACGACAGCCATTTATTTATAAAAGAGTTATGTAAATATGGGGATAAAATTGGTGTTTTGGCTCAAAGTAAGGAAAAGTACATATCATTTACCAAAAGCATTTATGTGCACGATTATTTTGATAGTAAATGTGGAAAAGTCAAGAGGAAATATTTAAAGTTGCGATTTATTGATAGTTTTAAATTTCTGTCAACGTCTTTGGAAAATTTAGGTAGCGGTTTAAACGACGACGATTTTATTGAAACGCGGAAACATTTTTCAAATATCAACCAATTTAATTTGATGCGTCAAAAGGGTGTTTTTCCCTATAGCTTTATTGACTCTATAGAAAAAATGGAAAATACATATCTTCCAAGTAAAGATGAATTTTATGATAATTTACGGGAAGAACATCTTAGCGATGAAAGCTATAGAAGAGCAAAAGAAGTATGGCGCTTGTTTGGGTGTAAAACTTTGGGGGACTATTCGGACGTGTATTTAAAATCAGATGTGTTGCTATTGTGTGATGTTTTTGAGCAATTTCGGAATAATTGTTTAAAATTCGATAAACTTGATCCAGCACATTACTATACCCTTCCAAGTTTATCATTTGATTGTATGCTACGTATGACTAAGGTAGAGTTAGAGCTCTTAACTGATATAGACATGATACATTTTTTTAAGAAAGGTATACGCGGCGGCATAAGCCAGTGTACAGAAAGGAAGCACATCGCTAATAATATTTTTTTACCAGACTATGACCCAACAAAACCTTCTTCATTTATAACATACCTTGATGCTACAAATCTATATGGTCATAGTATGTCACAAGCATTACCATATGGTGGTTTTCGATGGTTAAGCGAGCGCGAAATTCTGGATTTAAATATTATGGCTGTTGGTGATGATAGTTTACATCGCTACGTTTTGGAAGTGGATGTGCATTATCCGACTGAGTTGCATGATGCACATTCTGATCTTCCATTTCTAGTAGAAAATATCATACCGCCAACAGAAAACGCTAAATTACCGAAATTAATTCCTAATTTACAAGATAAAAAAAAATACATTGTACACTATAGAACTTTAAAACAAGCCATCGCCAACGGCTTAGTGGTAATGCAAACCCATCGAGTATTACAGTTTAAGCAATCAAAATGGCTAAAATCGTATATTGATTTTAATACCAATTTACGTAACAAGGCCACCACAAAATTTGCGAAGGACACTTTTAAATTAAAAAATAACGCGATTTTTGGTAAAACTATGGAAAATGTGGAAAATCGAAAGGATATAAAATTAGTAACACATTGGGATAACAGTGTAGGCAGAAATGGAGCTAGAGCACTAATATCCCGCCCCAATTTCAATAGTAGCTCGATATTTACCGAGAACTTTGTTGCTATACATATGAATAAAGTTAAAATATTGTACAATAAACCAATTTATATCGGTTTTTCCATATTAGATATATCAAAGACTGTAATATACGATTTTTATTATAACTTTATTAAATCCAAGTTTGGCGATGATGCTTCGTTACTTTACACCGATACTGACTCGCTTATATTAAAAGTGTATACGGAAAACTTTTATCAAACTATATCAGAAAACCCCGAAAAATTTGATACATCAAATTACCCCGAAATTAATAATTTCAACATAATTAAAAGTAATTCTGTAGTTGGTAGAACGAAAGATGAGTTTCCTGGTGATCCGATAATAAGTTTTTATGGTACCGGCGTGAAGGCTTATTATGTAAAGTCCATTAATAATGAATTAAAAAAAGCCAAAGGTATCAAAAAATGTGTTATCGAGAAAGACCTTCATCAGGAAGACTACCAAAGAATTGTTGAACGGGGTGGTTTGATATTAAGAAAGATGAAGACATTTAGAAGTGAATTACATAACATTTATACCAACATAATAAATAAAGTAGCATTGTCACATAGCGATGATAAACGTTATGTAATTCCCAGTTCAACCAAAACTCTACCTTGGGGGCATGCAGACATAGATTTTTACAAAACAGACCCGGAAGAAAACTTAGCAAATTTAGTCACCGTGTTGGAATCATTTCTAAGTCAGGACACGTAATCTGGAAAATCCATATTTCATTATTTGTATTGTTTTTATTATTTCTATTAAACATACAACATTAATATGTAACGATAGTATTGTAATTTTTTTTTTTTTTTTTTTTTTTTAAATAAAAAACATGTATTCATTACTTGATTGCTTTTTTATTGAACCTTTATTTTAAAATTATAAATATAATGAAGTGTCGAGAAATAACAAACTGTAAAAGTTATTGTTGAAAAATTTGTCTAATAGTAAATTAAATGCACAGGTCTACGAGTAAATGTTTAATGTGAAACAGGTTTGCTGACAAGATCCTCCATAGTCTTTTCAATTTTCAACATTCTAGAGTTAAGTTCATCACGCAGTTCGTCTTGCCTAAGTTCATATATTGCAATAACAGTATCATCAATGTATCCTCTAAGTTCTTGACCGGTTTCAATTAATTTTTTGCGTACGTAACCTTCAAGTTGGTTTCTGAATATATCTTTAATAACAATTGTTGAGTCATGTAAAGCTTTCTGCGTATCTTGCACACACTGAGCAAGGTTATTATCAACATAATTTCGTGTGGTCGCATCGTCTCCTTCAAGAGGTTCTGCTAAATAGCACAATCTTTTGCTTCCCATGTCGTAATCTCCATTAGGTGTAAGTTTAAAACCTATTCCTGAAGGACCTCGCATAAAGTTAAAATCCTTAAATTTTCTTTTGCGACCGAACTTATCAATAGTGTTTACTTCTGACATTGTTATGTGAGACTGATTTGAAACCATTAGATTTCACCCTAATATATGGTTCTATTTCATTAATAAACGGACTCTGCAGAAAAATATGGATTGCAAAACGTATTTTAGGTGATGTTTAATAAATACACGTACGGATTCATTTTACTATTGTTTTATTGAAAAAAAAAATTAAAATATAACAAAAGATTGAGTTTACTTTTTATTATTAAAAAAAATAAAAAATATAACAAACAAAAAAATTAAAAATTAAGAAATAAAATACATGTTAATTTCTTCTGTACAGGTAAGCTTCTTCTATGACCCAATTTCTTCTCTGGATGGCACGTTCATTAATGTCCTTGAACTGGTAGTAAACTAGTCCACAAAAGCCGCATTGTACAAATTTAACCCTGAAAAGGTCAATGTAGTTGAAGTCGTACGTAAGATCATTTCGCCAGCAGATACCTAGTCTTTTACAATGATGACAAGTTAAATAAAAAGCTTTTGGTATATGACTGTATGTTTTGGCTGCTTCACTAGGTTGTTCATCAGTTGACAACATGATGTTTGAATATGTTGTACTTTTCAATCGCGGTACTCTAATTATGTATTACTTTTTAAAATAACCTTGACAGGACCAAAAAAAAATCCTTGAAAATTACAACCTAGAAAACGACCCTGACATTGACGGGTACTTTGACCTTGGCCTTGGCCTCGCATCTAACAAGTTTAGTACTATATTTATATGCTTCTTTAAAATAACCTTGACAGGGACAAAAAAAAATCCATGAAAATTACAACCTTGAAAACGACCCTGGTATTGCCGGTTACGTCGGCCTTGGCCTTGGCCTTGCATCTGACAAGTTTAAATATTATACTTAATGCATCGAACAAAAGGAATAAAGGTGGTGTAGTGGGGGAAATGGGCATAAAAGCAGACTTGCTGGCTCGAGCTCTTCACAGTTCGTCAGAACACCAAACAGTACAGTGCTAAGAAAAAGTTAATTGTGTGAGTTTTAATATCGAAAATGTCGAGTGTACGGTCTCTTTTAGATGCTCTTGACGTGAGCTGCGGTTCGCAGCAAGGCATGCTGGATAACATGAGTGGTTTGGAAGTGTTAAGTCCGGGGGTATTCGAGAATTGGAATGGCGTGGAGCATGAAGATGCCGAAGACCGAGCCCTCAATGATGGTCGCGACGAAGAGTTAGTTCAGTCGGCAGCGCAATTCCTCGAATGCTGGACGGAGGAGAAGGAGCCAAAGATAAATGTGATTAGTGATGTGGTTGTGCGAAAAGCATCACGGCCTAGAGAATCTTCTCCGAAAGCTTCGAAATTGAAAAAGCTCTTGACTATGCGGAAGTCGGAAATCGCCGATAAAAAAACATTTTATTCGGCGATTAAAGGTGTGGGACAAGGGAAGAAGAAAAAGTTTAACTTTAAGCGTCCCTCCACCCCTGTTCCATTACCCGACTTCCTAAAAACAGCACCAAAAGAGCCATTGTCGGTAGAAGTGGAAGTCATAGAAGGCCCCGATGGACCAACACCACCAACGCCACCAACACCGGCCAGCGTAGAGAAAGAAATAGTGTCGGAGGTGAAGTCTTCCCCAGCGCCACTGTCGCCGATATTGGGGTGCCGGAAACCCATGAAGAAGCGGTTTAAGCGGTGTTTTGAAGGCGATGAAGTTTCCGCTGCTTCGTCGTCGTCGTCGTCGTCTTCGTCATCGTCTTCACCAAATAAAACCGCTTCTTCTTCGTTAATATATTCCGAGCCATCGCAACCGGAGTGGGTCGAAGACTTCACCAACTCTCAGAAGAGCAAATTGACAGACATTTATGACATGAAAAAACGCTTAGTGAAAGAAGTGAACGAGTGTGACAGTGACATTAGATATTAGCTTTTAATTTATAGTATTAAGTTTGTAAATATATATATATATATATATATATATATATATATATATATATATATATATATATATATATATATATATATATATATATATATATATTGTAGTTAATAAAAAAAAGTGTTTGATCAAATTTTTATATTTTATAATGAGAATAAAAATGACTTGAAAATTTATTTTTGTGTGTTATTTCATATAGGCCCTGTCCCACATAATATTAGGTAATAAAAAAAAAAGAGTGAATAATCCACTAAAACTACGCAATAGCAATAGTTGTAAATATTTTCTGATAATATTTACAAGTATGCTAAAACATGGTTCGGTTTATGAAGTTAAGGTTCTGTCGCCAGAACTTCTAATACTTTGTATCTCAATATTGTATGTTTTTATGAAAAAAACATAAAATATTGGTTACAAAGTATTATAACCAACTAAAACTACGATCAAATTATTTTGTGGTCCTGAAAAGGACCGTTTGGTTGTAAAACATGCGACTCTTTTATTGTGTTGTGGAGTCGCACGGCCCGTCATCATCAGCGGGGGTGGTGGTGTTGTCCTCTGTATATTCGATGATGAACCGCCAAAGTTCATCCCATCTGGGATCGTTCAACTCCCACTCCAGACAATTCTCTGTGGTAGAATCTACCACAGGGCATTGGATGGGTTGTTGTTGTTGTTATTGAGTCGCAGACATGTTGAACTAAAATGATTGTAATAAGTATTGGTGGTCGTATATATAGAGACAAATTAATGGTGGGGGGTGAAAACAAATGTCGTATTACGTATTGAGACCACAAGTTGTTTGCGGTCTCAAATACGAACGAACGATTTAGCTGGGTTCCACCAGCACTTAAAGTTTTAATACTTTGTATCTAATATTGTATATTCTATACATACAATATTAGTAACAAAGTACTAATATGTACTAAAACTACGATCAAAGTATTTTGTGGTCCTGAAAAGGACCGTTGTTGTGTGCCCTTAAAAAGGGCCAGGGAGAGTGTGGGGCTTATGGTGCCCCATCCTCGCTGGTCGACCACCAGCTTGACGAATCGCAGGGGCCTTGTGGGTCGTCGGGTGTTGGTGATGCTGGAATTTCCAGCACCGCATCTTCCGTCGAGTCCGGCTCTGGCTGCGGCGACGGAGTTTCGAGTCTTTGTAAGACCCAATCGCCCGCATCATCTAATTCCACTAGACCCGGATCATGGTCATATACTAGCGGAATCGGCTCATCCAAGTCGTCCCAACGTAGGACGTCAATTTCAAAATCCACCTCGTCGTCGTCGTCGAAGACTTGCAGGTCTCCAACGTTGTCGGCTACGGTGTCATCACTAAAGATGGATGAGCCTCGGCTGGCGGGTCTTTCTTCCTCCATGTTCATCGTATGAGGGTTGATGAATATATGACTGTGTAACTGACCCAGTCTCATATATATAGAACTACCCCCACCCCACCAACGGATTCTAACTGTTATGTATTGGTGAGAGCTTATAGAATTATTGATTTTTTCAAAAACTTTAAATAAGGAATTAGATTTGTTTAGACAATAAGACTTATTCTTAATATTTTGTGAAGAATACATTACAAAAAAAAAATAATAGAAACCTTGTTTGAACTGTTAACATTTTCATAGGTTCTCAAGCATATAACTTGGCACTTAAGCTACGAGACAAATCGTCATTAAACGAATATCTCGCCCCATAAGTGACGATTACTAAACTACGATCAAAATATAATGTGGTCCTGAAAAGGACCGTTTTTGTGGTCCTAAAAGGGCCTGGGGGGAGGGTGGGGTGCCTACCGTGGAGTAATACCCAACGATATTAACACCGACCTAGGTGCAGCCCTTGGTCTTCTCATTGGCGGTACCGTCGTCGTCGCTGGTGGTGTCGGCATTGCAGGCGGTGCCGAAGGTGCCGCTCCTGGTGCGGCACCCCCGCACTCCTCACACTTGCATATTTTGCCGGGCACGAATGGCCTGACAATGCCAATGATCCTTTTTGGTATATCTTCCATCTTGCCGATCGAATGTGTAATGATGAAATAATTCTAATACCGGCCTCTATATACATTCAAAAAGTTGGAGGGGGTAAGGTGGAGTGCATATATGCATTATATAAGTTTGAGAATAATATGATTTTATAACTCACCGTATCTCTGGTATGGACACAAACTACCCCCCTCCACTTTTCTAGCATATAGTACTAGACTTTCTCTACATTTTTTTCAAATAAATTTTTTTGATATTTCTAACCATTACTTTGCTACATATTTACAAAAAATGCAAATTATGCATATATTTTAATTATTTTCAGGCAAGGTAAGGAAAATTTTGAAAATGTTTTGACGGAATCGTAATAAGGAAGAGTTGAAGTATATCACACTATTTTTCCCGATTCGCTAATATAAAAAAAATTTTTTCATCTCATTTTGGATGGGCTCTGGCGTCGTAACGGTTGACGATAAAAAATTGGAAAAATATATATATTGTGGGAAATTTTCTCCAGAATCCAAAAAAAAAAATTCCGAACTTCTGTCACCGCAAATAAAAAAATCTATACCTCAAAAATTGCGAAAAAATGGTGAAGGAGCCGTGCAATCGCTCTGAAACCATCAAAAATCCATTTTTTTTCCCTCCGCGGGTGGAAGGGTGGGGGAGGTGGTGGTGGACTTGGAAAAAAAAAACCCTCCCCTACAACTTCCACACTCCTAACTCAAGAATTTCAATTTTTTCGTCTAAATTTTTTGTCATTTTTAAGATTTTCCAAATTTTTTTTTCACCATTGTATTCTACTCAAAATTCTAGGTAATTAAAGTGCTTTTATTTTTTCTCTATCTTGAACGGTTCCCCAGCTACAGCGCTTTAAAAAATCCAAATTACTAACTTACTATAACCCTTTTCTTAAAATTTCATCTTTCCGAATTTTGAAAAGTACTACCATATGTAGAAAAAAATTCTCTTTCTAATTTCCTAATATCATTTTGCTCCAAAACTTCAACTTTGGCGCGCATTCACCATTTTTCAATTTTTTTTTGAAAATTTTTTTTTTTTACGTTTTTACTATCGAGAAAAATGCTTGCTTATAGTACTCGATTTCCTCTATAATTTTTTCTTATAACTTTTTTCCCTATTCCTAACCGTTACTTTCCTACAAATTTTCTAAATCGTTGTTTTCATATTTTGCCTTAAAAATTTTTTCTTGTGTTATTTAAGCTCTTTTTTCCACTTAATAAACCACCATTTTCTAAATTCCCGTACTCTTTTCTTAAAGAGCGGGCTTTTCCGCCAGCTTTTTTTTTGGTTGGGTTTCAAATAAATATAAAACTACTACTTCACTCATTACAAATTTATTGATTCAAGAACATTATTTTGTGTTACATATAATAGATACATTAAAATATAGATTTATTGGTCACCGAACCGTTTAATACATTATAACTAAAAAATGAGTCGTGAATAACTAATGCGTAAACTTTAGTGTCTTTGGGGAATTTATTCTTTCTCGTTTGGAACTCCAATTTTATATCCACTGTCGATGAGTTAATCGCCTCTGGTTGATGACTGCAATTGATAATAAAAACGGGGTTTTTCATATATTCCGCGAACGTTATCATCGGATCGTTTATCTCGCGCCCGTAGTAGCTGCTTTGGAAGTTTTCGTAATTGTAATAGGCTGCTGCGTACAGTTTCTTGGCGAAATCTAAACGGTTGAATTCAGATACAGTCTAATGTCGCATACGTCGGCGTGGGTAAACTGGGTTGCGTTTTTTTCTTTCTTGTCGCAATTATTGCTGTCTTGAAACCCGACGATTATATAGCGCGGTCTTTCCAGACTTGTACTCGTTCTCAAGGCCCACACGTCGGAAGATGTTTGCCTTAAAGCTGGTAATTCGTACAGATCCCATTTACGATATGCCATTTGAATACTGGCATTGTTTCCTCCTTTATTAATGCGAGACAGTATTTTCAATTTTTGCTTGTCGTCTGGAATGATGTGACGAATTTTCCATTCGATTTTGTCGATACTAATTTCTGCCTCTACTTCGCCGACGTAACAATTGGTAAAAGTGCGAGCTATAATCATAATAAGCTCTTGTTTTACGTTGAAAACACCTTTTGCGTAATCTTCGGCGAATCCCATAAGATATTTTAAGGGTAATTTCCCGGAGAATACGTCACTTGCCGTGTCTACGATATCTTGGTTTGCTTCGTCGAGACCCCATCCGCACGTCATGAGAGATCTTTGTTGCAAACTTCCGAATGAAACCATGGTTTTTAATGTCGTCGTAACTCCAGGTTTACGAACCACGGCGACCTGCTCACCTCCCATCTCGTAGCGAATTTCATCGAACAAAAATGCGAGGGCATTATTTGATAAAAAACATCTTTTCGTTGCGTCTATGGGTTTAAATTTTCCTTCGATATATATGTAACTTTCGGCGATATCCAGTATAATATCTTGAAAATTAATGGGGATACGGACTTCATCCGAATTGTTGAATGATGGAGATCCGTATGGTTTATACGTATGCTCTTCTAGACTAATAATGGAATTGTCCAAGATGGGCTCGGAGAAAACCTCTATTTTATCGCTGGTGGTGGAAATCATTTTCGCACTTTAAGACCGATTGATTTTAAAAATTTATAGTCTTCGGCAGATAACTGTTGAGATGTTTGTGATCTAACGTCTGGACGACGACTAACCTTGACGTTAACTCTTCTTTTACTTTTATTATGTTTCGGCGGTTCCCCCATCTTAGTCGACAGCACACACAATTGACGATTGAAGCAAAAACCCATTTCTATGAAAGTTTCTTCAGTTCCAATTTCACGATTATTTTCTCGCCTTGAAAATTGATTAGATCACCGCTATCGTCCAAGATGCGAAGAGTAATGTTGTCGATAAACTGACGTCCTGCCGGCATTAACGGCATATAAATATTATTTTGTGGTTCTTTACTGATTTTGTAACCGGGCTCCACGTCGATATCGAATTCGAACAAGGTATGACCTTCCACCGAATTCATATATACTCCGGAAATTATATTACAATCTACGCGTATGATGCGTACTTTCATTATTTCCACCATCTCGGTTGATTCGTGCTTTTTGTCTCTTTTTAACACTGTATGATTAAATCCTAACATTTTACCGATACTCGCCTCTCCCCGGAAATCTATAGTATATTGGGATTTCAGTTCACATTTCAGTGTATTATTATTAGCGACCAAGTAAAGGATTCCATCGTTCTTTTCTTCAGTTGAAATCCTCAAAGCCTCCAACATAGCTTTACCTATCTCATCTATTTCATAGGCCCCAGGTGGAATCTGCAATTGTATCGACTCGGTGGTGTAACCCTCCTTCATGTAGGCAAACTTATTGTTGCTTTCGTCCACATTAAAAATTGAATTGTATGTGTAAAATCCCAGCAATGCCAGACCATATTTGTTTTCTCTATTTAATTCGACTGGTGGATAAAAATCGGCGCTTAAGACGCTCGAGTGTCCTGTTAGTGTGAACGTATAAGACATGACTAACCATTAAAACATCACACATCTCGGTTTTATTCTTAGCGGCAACATTTAAAAAGATTCATCTTCACACCTTTTCTCACTGCATTAGATAGTGATGTTTTTATGCTATTTTCTGCTTTTATGCGCACATCGCTGATTTTGCAATAACAACAAAATATTTTTCTACCTGTAAGATCCTCATCAGCCGTAACCTCGTTTAAATTGCTGCTGCTGCTGAAATAATGTTTGCAACCGCACTGATATTTTAATATATCGATATCGCTTTTGAGGTGCTCGGGCAACTTTTCCCATACGAATAGAATTTCATTTGGGGCTAATGCAATCATTACTTCCTTGGGCATGTTTTCTAACTGTTTCACGGTCATTTTCCTTAATCCACCGGCTAGATGAAATGCTTTCAGTGATTGCAACATTTTAGTATAGTTATTGCGATCCATTTGCGGTGTTAATGGTGACGACGATGATGACATCTTTTACGCTGATGATTCGACAAGAAACTTTAAGCACAAATGTCCACACCAGACTGTTCCAAAATCCTGCTGACGATCGTATGTATAGTAAATAATTTTTGATGGTTCCGATCCCGTTTGTAGATATCGTACCAATTCGATCGGTGGGGGTAAATCGCCGAAGCTGTCATAATATGTTACTTTAGAATTATTTTTTCTATAAGCTACCCAATGAGTCCCTGCACCACGCGTACTATCCAAATCCACTATTGCTGCTTCGTAACGTCGAGGACCTTGTCTAGGTAATAAATCCCTCATATAAACGCCTCGAAAGTGTCCTATTCTTTTCTTTTTGGCATATTTTTCTATATCGATGTTAGATAGTGGTCTTCGAGGTAGGGATTCAATTAGTTTTTTGATCTACGATTTAAAAATAATCCCATACCTTTACGATATGGCTTTAGAAACAAACCATTTCCTTTCGATTTTAAATACAGGCCGGCACCGGTTTTATCTTCGCTGCTTTTTTTACTGCTTTTATGGCGCGCACAATTCCCGCTGCCCCACCGGCTAATGAACCCAAAGCTGATAACCCGGCAAAAATTGGTATTAATGGTAATATTCCACCAGTTTTAGGAATCGGTATTATTCTCGGTGTACGAACCTTCCTTTTGCCACCTGCCGCTTTTACCGATCTACGTGCTGCCGACAGAGCTATTTTAGATGCATTCATGACATTTTTTTCCAACACATTTTTACTTCCGGCTTTTAATAATTCCCTTCGAACTGCTTGTCGAATAGCTGTTCCGAAACTGGCTTTCCGAACATGTCGATTTTTATTAACACCTTTCCTTTTTGTATGACGCGTGCCTTTACTAGATGTTTTTTTTGTTGATAATGATGATGGTACACCCATACCAAAACGTTGTTTTCCTTTCATAATGTTTGTAACTAACCAAGCTGCTGTTTTTTCACCTAAACTGGAATCTTTCGATTTTACTCTATTCCAAGCACTTTGTTCGAGCTCGTAATCCGCTCGATGTCTCGCACTTATGTTGTCTTTATTATGTAAATAGGCTAAATCGTGTTTTTTGCATGCGGCATCCAAAGGATTAATGCCTGGATCACCTCTTGTTACACGTTTTATTACTTTTGTTCCGGGTCCGCAATATTGATAACCAGGAATGTGTACCTCGAATGGTAATTTATTTATTAACGAATTTACAATACCGTATCCAGTTTTGTTGGAAACGTGAGACCGTCCACTTCGTTTGACGCTCGGCATCTGAATGACAGTTTTTGTGAAAAATTGCCTATAAAATATCAAATTTTCCTAAGATGCGAGTTATCGATCTTAAACAAAAACTTCCTATTGACAATCTCGATGAAAAAGTCGGACTTGGATTTGAAAAGAAGATAATGAAGAGACACGGTCCTCTACTTCCTTCCTCTATTCGCGGCCTGTTAATTGGTCCATCCAATTGTGGAAAAACTAATGTCATGATTTCGCTGCTTACACACCCCCCTGGGCTACGTTTCGAAAATGTCTATATTTACTCGAAATCTCTGTATCAACCGAAATATGAGTATTTAAGGAAAATTTTAGCACCCATCAAAGGTTTAGGCTACTATGCCTTTAGTGATTCCAGTAATATTGTGGAACCGTCCGATGCAAAACCAAACTCTATATTTATCTTTGATGATGTTATATGTGAAAAACAAGATGTTATAAGATCGTACTTTAGCATGGGACGTCATAAAAATATCGACTCCTTTTACCTAGCGCAAACATATTCGCGAGTGCCTAAACAGCTTGTGCGAGACAACGCCAATTTTATTATTATGTTTAAACAAGATGAGTTGAATATGAAACACATATTTTCCGACCACGTTTCACCGGATCTAACTTTTACTCAATTTCAAGAAATGTGCTCAAAATGTTGGGATAATAAGTATGGATTTTTAGTAATTGATAAAGACAGTGATGTGAAATCGGGAAGATACCGCAAAGGATTTGATAGCTATATATTACTGTAATAATAAGAGAAAACACTCATTTGATTGTTGAAACGTCCTTTGTTAACATCATGAATAACGCGATCGACTTAAAACGTAAACTAGTGGAAGCTACCAATGCCGTCAGAAAAAAATTTAAACAAATTAAAGCGGCTAAAGAATTTAATGTTGTGGAATTGGAAAAGTTTTACGAACCCATTTCTAAGCCGTTGACAACTATATCTGATGTGGTTAAGCAACGTCAGCAGCAGCAGCAGCAGCAGCAACAACAACAACAACAGCAACAACATTATCCAGCTACAAGGTTACATAGTCTCAGTACATCAGTGCAGTCGACTCAAATATCAGGTTTTCCCCAACCTACACATTCCTTTCAAACCTCCACACCTATTCAGCAGCAGCAGCAGGAGCATCGCATTTCAAAAGAAGATATTAGCCAATCGGTGTTTGATACAACCTCGACATCAACTAATACATCTCTCGCATCCGCTGACACCACCACTTCCGATACTTTAAACGCACACCTGAAAGGATTACGTTCGAAACCATCTCTATACGATACTGTATATGGTGTACGTTTTGGTTCAAAAACAGATTATAACAAAAATTTTATTGGTAATTTAGAGGTGCGTTTTCGAAATGGAAATATTGTCTTATACAAAAAAGGGAAAAATATTGCAGAATATGACGGATCACCGGCACTTTATGATTTGTTATTTCTTGAAACACCCCCAAGTGTAGGCAAGGAACAACAATTAAGTGATAATGTACTTTCAACGTACAAGGAAATTTTGGAATCAACGAGTGCTGTCTACAACAATTTTAAAAAAAGTGATGGTTTACGGGAGACCAGATGGAACAAATATTTACGAATTATTAAACCTCTGATAATGGGCACAAAATTAGGTGGTACTATTACAAGAAAAAATCTCTCTGAAAAACTACAGTTACCCACAAAAAAGAAATTATCTTCGAAAAAATTTCAATATGTCTATTGGAACAAAGCTAAAGAGTTGGTGGATCGTTTACGTTTGTTGTGGAGTTCCAAAATGGCCGGTCACACTGGACACGAAAATGAAATTATGTCAATCATAGAGGAATTACGAGAAGAAGATATAATATATTAAGCTCAATATTTAATGATATTATTCAGTTCTTTCTTCGATCTGAAACCTTTAATATTACTAATAATATGGAGCCCAGTCTAGAAAAAATTGTTAATTGTTAATGAACTACATAGAACGGCTAGAAAAAATTTTGTAAGACGGCGCACGATAATAAAAGGTTACAGAGATTTGTGGCAAATTGATTTGGCTGAAATGCAACAGTATGCTGATGAAAACGATGGTTATCGTTATATTTTGGTCTGTATAAATTGTTACTCTAAATTTGTCTATACCAAAGCCATAAAAAACAAGACTGGTATAGAAGTTACTAATGCGATGAAAAGCATCATTGAAGAGGCATCATATACACCAACAAATCTGCAAAGTGATCAAGGAAAGGAGTTCTATAATACAAACTTTCAAGCCCTGATGAAAAAATATAATATAAATCATTATTCCACTTACAGCACAAAGAAAGCTGCAATTGTTGAGAGGATCTTACAAATGGATACATATATTATCGGCAGTAACAAAAACCTATAACCATTCGAAACATCGCACCATTGGAATGAAGCCTGCAGACGTGCAAGAAAAACACAAATTAAAGCATACGATTATTTAAAAATTGTACCTAAAAAATTTAAGTTTTCCATGGGTGACATTGTGCGTATTAGTAAGTACAAAAGCTTATTCGAGAAAGGATATACGCCCTCTTGATCAACCGAATTGTTTAAAGTTGTAAAAGTTAACGTTACAAATCCACCTACTTACTTGTTGGAATCGTTAGAAGGTCAGTCTATAAGAGGGTGTTTTTACGAATCAGAACTACAAAAAATAAGCAGTCCTGGCGTTTATCTAGTAGAAAAGGTCCTTAGGCAACGCAAGAAAAATCACACCGATCAATTATTTGTCAAATGGCTAGGATTTCCCAACCACTTCAACTCTTGGATAGATAAAGCTAATATTGTTTAAATAACATATTGTATGACTATATTTTTAATTTAAAATGTAAAATAAATAAACAATATATTGTAAAATAAAGTTTTTTATTTGAATCTTCATCATTAAAAACAATGACAATAAAACATCATACACATAAATAACATTTCAATATTCTTGGAGGGAAGGTCCAATTCACCGACGACTACGACGTTATCTTCAAGGCTATGCCACTCGGAGTGCGTTCTTCTATTCTTTAACCTGCTTTCCCTTTTTTTAGATTTTTTTTGAAGTCGAGCCGTACGACAGTGCGCTTAATGAGTCATTTAAAGGCTGATGATAGAGTATTTTCCGCATAACTTCAATTTTTGTTTTAAGCTCACTATTATTTTGGTATATCATGGGGAGGACATCCTTGTTAAATATGTCACATATTACAACTGCAAAATTGTAAAACTTTCTATTAACAAAGTGTTTTGTCACAGCATCGTCATCATCTTTAGGTTCGCCTAAGTTGGTTATGATTTTTCCACCCATATCATACTGCCCATCCGCTGTAAGTTTAAAACCAATCCCTTGTGGCCCAGATAATATATGATATTTTTCATTACATTTCTGACGACCAAATTTATCAATTGTGTTGTTTCCTCGACTCATTTTCAATCTTTACTAAACTATTTTATTTTTATTTGCCCTACTTATATTAAATCTTTCAGCTGAGAAAAAGAAACACTGACTATGATCTACTGGGTTGGTATATTTATAAAAGAAATAAAACAAATCTGTGATTGTAACAGATATTTATTTACAGTTATTTAATTGCACAAATACAAAAATTATAAAAAATTAATTTTCCATGTCTTCGTTTTCGTCGCTCAAAATTCTATCCCATCCGACACTATTTCGATCGTCAACGTCTTGGGCTGTTGCTGTTGCAGGAACCAATTCATATTTTGCAGCAAGCTCACCTGGTAAATGTGGAATATTGACGAGGTATTCTTTTAATTCTTCTTCAACCATTTCAGCACAAAATGTATCCATGTCTATGGAACCATATAAAAATTTGTCGCACAAGTGTGCCCCAGCCATAAAATTGATTGCATCCCTGATCTCGTTCTTATATTGATCTTTGGTTACATCAATATGCGACCAATCATTTACGCTATCTAACATATCGTGAGCCCTATTTCTTAATTCTATCCCCAACCAAAATATGTATCTATCTACACATTCGTTGGCGGTCGTCGTCGTCGTCGCATCAGCAGACATCTTTAACAGAAATAATGAACACGCGTAAGTATTCTGACATGTGCAACTATATTTTAAATTTAATTACATCCTTTTTTTCAAACAATTTACATACAATTTACTCCAATGAGCCAAAACGTAATAATGTTCGAGTATTGTTTCCAAAAACTCTAGTGCCCTGCCCCAAATAAGTTAGAGTGTATTTACCTTTAGTTTTACTCATAATATCTACAATATCGTCAGATAGTGTTTCGGCCACACGTTTTGGCAAAAAAGTCTCAAATGTGCTATTATCACCATCATCGTGTAAAGCCACTAAAAGAGTTTTACCAAATCGTGTAGTCATTGAAACCATCTTTACAATTTTATACACTTTGCCTACAATCATTTCGGTAACCTTTTTTCTCTCTAAAACCTCGAAATCTTTGCTGAACATTTCATTAATTTCATCTAGAGTTTCTTTTGCAATACTCATTATTGAAAAAATGGTATATAAATCCAAAAATTACCGTGAATATAAAAGCACTTTCAGAACACTACACGAACACAATATTTGATGTTTATGCCACTGATATCTGCGACTGTTTGAAGTCACTTCTTTTCCTACGAACCTTTATAGCGAGGTTTCAAGGTCGAATTGTAACAATGGTGGGGGTAGCTTAACGATAGAAATAGTGGGAGGAGTATTCAAGGTCAAATGACGTCACACATTTAAATTGGTATAAGGATAACTTCAAGGACAAAATATAATGAAACAAATAACTACATTTTATGTACTTTATTGATTGATTTTTTTCTGCCATTCTTCTATTCGTGTAACATTATCACCTAAACCTAATTTTATTAATTTGTTCAATAATAATTGTTTGTTTTTATTTCTTAGAAAATTCTTACAAACTATACTCGCTAAAAGACACACTTCGGCATGGTCCATATACTTAAAAAATACACTAAAATCCTGAGCCACCGAATCTTGCATTTCATATGCGTAAAATTCCGAACAGGCTGCAGAAATTAGAAATTCTTCGTACATTTCTCGCACTAAACTTTCCATATTAACTACTACTACGTTAAACTTAAGTCCTACACTCTAATTTCATCTAACACAACCGGATCTGCAATGAACCTAATCAGTTTTTCCAAGCAGTCACCAAACCCCAACTTTTTTATTTCACGAACAAAGTCTTGTAAATTTATTGTTTTGCTGCAATATTTACGACATGCATTCGCAGCCTTTTCATATTCATAAGCCAAATCACAATAGCGCGACGCCCATTCTGCTCGACTTTTCATTGCATCATTGAAATAATTACTAGCCGTTTCAGTGAACTCATCGCCCAATTTTTTTACTGTCTCTTGCAAAGCACTATTCATATTATTCACTCATTTTTACATTCACGACACTTTTTTATTGCTGGTGGTGGCCCATCTATATAATGACGATATATTTGTTCATAGTGAATGTAACAGGGTAAGCTTAACTGTAGTTCCTTGTCACGCCGATATGGCGCTGGCAGCTTATCCCAAATTTGCTGTAAACTCAGCGTATCAACGCAAGTTTTTAAATATTCGAGAGGAAAAAATGCTAGATCCTTCTCTTCAAAATCACACAAACTTTTTAAATTACTCTGATATAAACAAATTACTCTGCCGACTTGCTCTATAATTTTTTCTTTAGATAGTTCCGTATCTGACATTTCACACTGAATGAATGTAAATAGACTCACACAATTTTATAGAACAATTTGCAAGGTCAAAATCATTTTAAGATCATCCCACACTATTACAATGCACAAATAACTACTTCAAGGTCACACACCCAAGATGACCTCCAACAAAGTCAAGGTCGTCTCGACCAAGGTCAAAGTCAAGGTCACACACAACCTTGAACTCAAGGCCAAAGCACACGTGCACTTTCAAGGTCAATGACAAGGACATGTGGGCGGGGCCAAAGAGGGGTGGGGCAAGGTCAAGGTCGAGGAGTGGGGGGATGAAGAGGATCGGGTTATGTTCACTACTCATGGGAAATACAGCAGACCACGTCACCTAGGACCCGATAACATGGAAAGGGTTCCCACAGAGCTTCATACTTCTGGTACCTTTGTGTACCTGGTATGAGTGAATATTCCCTGGAGGGAGTGCGAAGCCGTCTGGCTTGTAAATCATGTATAATAATAATAATAATAATAATAATAATAAATTTTGAACATCGTTAAAGGAAAGATACAACCGGGTGCATTTGAGATGCAGAACGGTGAAACCATTGCTGCAATGGAAGCAGAACAAACATACAAATACCTAGGTATGAAACAAGCTAAACGGATTGACCATCGCACTATGAAGGGCGAATTGACAACCGAATATGTCAGGAGGGTAAGACGGGTGTTACGAACTAGTCTAAATAGTAGAAATTTGTTTAAGGCGCTCAACACGTACGCATGCTCTGCCCTTAGCTACTCTTTTGGTATAGTAAAATGGAGCAAGACAGACATCGAAGGCCTGCAAAGAAAAATAAGAACACTCCTAACAAAAGCACACAAACACCACCCTCGGAGTGCTATTGAACGTACAATGCTTCCAAGACACCAAGGAGGAAGAGGATTGGTCGATATTGGTAAGCAGCTCGATCAACAAATAAGAAACTTACGTTCTTATTTCCATAGGTTAGCGGACTCTTCCACACTACATCGAGCAATATGCGAGGCAGACGATTCAACGCCGCTACAGCTGAGGGAACGGGATATTGCTTCCCACCACCGAACAGACCAAGAGAAGTTACAAGCTTGGCTACAGAAGCCACTTCATGGACGGCATCCAAATGAGGTCAACCAGGACAATGTCGACAACTTAGCGTCGAACTACTGGTTGATTTCAGGACAGATGTTTTCGGAAACGGAGGGCTTCTTGTTAGCTATCCAAGACCAGGTTATTCCGACGAAGAACTATCGGAAATTCATTATCAGAGATCCCTCAATAAAAAATGACCGATGTAGATATGGCTGTCGAACATCAGAGACGATCCAGCACATAACTGGAGGATGCCAAGCGTTTGCCGCAACCGAGTATAAGGAAAGACACGATTCAGCCGCTAAGATACTACACCAAGAGTTAGCAGATAAGTTAAAACTATTGCAGGTAGGAAAGGTGCCTTACTACAAATATAATCCAGAGCCTATTCTTGAAAACAACGAGTTTAAGTTATACTGGGATCGAACGGTCCTGACAGATCAAACAGTTGCTCATAACAGGCCAGACATTATACTAACAGATAAAATTTCCAGGCGAACTATACTAATCGACATTGCTGTGCCTAACAACAACAACCTAAGGTTAAAATACAACGAGAAGATCGCCAAATACAGAGATCTGGAGGTGCAAATCCACAGAGAGTGGGCAAGGAACAGCCTCCACACGATTCCTATAATAATATCAACAACTGGAGTGATACCAAAGAATCTCCTGCAGAACATCAAGGGACTGGGCCTTATTGAACATCTGTATAAACCGATTCAGAAAGCGGTTCTCCTTGCAACCGCGCGAACCGTCCGAAAGTTTGTAGGAAGTGCAGAAGACCACGCCACTTAGAACCCGATAACATGGAAAGGGTCCCCACAGAGCTTCATACTTTTGGTGTCTTTGCATACCTGGTATGAGTGAATAATCCCTGGAGGGAGTGCGAAGCCGTTTGGCTTGTAAATCAGTAAATAATAATAAATGTAACCAAGCCTGTACCAACCGAAGAAACCTCTTTGCTGCCTACGTGGATTATAAGAAGGCCTTCGACTCAGTACCACATGAGTGGCTCAAAACTATATTAAGAATGTACAGGGTCGACAATAATTTTGTTTCCTTTTTAGAACGCATCATGTTAACCTGGAGAACTAGGATCCAATTGCAAGTGCCATCCAGCGACATCATCGAAAGTAACACCATTCCGATACGAAGAGGAATATTTTAAGGCGATTCACTTAGCCTATTGTGGTTCTGCCTTGCAATGAACCCACTATCACGCCGTTTGAACTCCACCAGACACGGCTTTAGTGTTAGAAACAACAACGAAGAGATAGTCAGAGTGAATCATCCTCTATACATGGATGATCTTAAACTGATGGCTGCTACCAGAAGCCAGCTGGAACAAATGCTTAAAATTGTAGAGGAGTTCTCCGGGGATATCGGAATGCAATTTGGACTTGACAAGTGCCGTATTTTGAACATTGTTAAAGGGAAGATACAACCGGGAGCTTTTGAGATGCAGAACGGTGAAACTATAGCTGCAATGGAAGCAGACCAAACATACAAATATCTAGGTATGAAACAGGCTAAAAGAATCGATCATGGCACTGTGAAGGCCGAATTGACAGTCGAATTTATCAGGAGGGTAAGGCGGGTATTAAGAACTAATTTAAATAGTAGAAATTTGTTTAAGGCGCTCAACACGTATGCTTGCTCTACGCTGAGCTACTCTTTTGAAATTGTAAAGTGGAGCAGGACGGACATCCAAAACCTGCAAAGAAAAATAAGGACACTCCTAACAAAAGCACAAAAACATCACCCCCAGAGTGCTATTGAACGTACAATGCTTCCAAGACACCAAGGAGGAAGAGGATTGGTGGATATTGGTAAGCGCTCGACCAACAAATAATAAACTTACATTCATATTTCCACAGGTTGGCGGACTCTTCCACACTACATCGAGCAATATGCGAGGCAGACGATTCAACACCGCTACAGTTGAGGGAACAAGATATTACTTCTCACCACCAAACAGACCAAGAGAAGTTACAAACCTGGCTACGAAAGCCACTTCATGGACGGCATCCAAATGAGATCATTCAGGACAATGTCGACAACTCAGCGTCGAACTACTGGTTGGTTTTAGGACAGATGTTTCCGGAAACGGAGGGCTTCTTGTTAGCTATCCAAGACCAGGTTATTCGGACGAAGAACTATCGGAAGTTCATCATTAGAGATCCCTCAATAGAAAATGACCAATGCAGATATGGCTGTCGAACATCGGAGACAATTCAGCACATAACTGGAGGATGCCAAGCGTTTGCCACAACCGAGTATAAGGAAAGACACGACTCAGCCGCTAAGATATTCCAAGAGTTAGCAGAAAAGTTAAACCTATTACAGGTAGGAAAAGTGCCTTATTACAAGTACAATCCGGAGCCTATTCTTGAAAACAACCAGTTCAAGTTATATTGGGACCGAACGGTTCTGACGGATCAAAGAGTAGCTCATAATAGACCGGACATTATACTAATAGATAAAATTTCCAGGCGAACTACACTAATCGACATTGCTGTGCGTAACAACAACAACTTAAGGCCAAAATACAACGAGAAGATCGCCAAATACAGAGATCTGGAGGTCCAAATCCGAAGACAATGGGCAATGAACAGCGTTCAAACGATTCCCATAATACTGTCAACAACTGGAGTGATACCGAAGAACCTCCTGCAGAACATCAAGGGACTGGGCCTTAGTGAGCATCTTTATAAGCCGATGCAGAAAGCAATTCTCCTAGCAACCGCGCGAACCGTCCGAAAATTCATGGGAAATGCAGCAGACAACGTCACCTAGGACCCGATAACATGAAAAGGGTTCCCACAGAGCTTCATACTTTTGGCGTCTTTGTATGCCTGGTATGAGTGAATAATCCCTGGAGGGAGTGCGAAGCCGTTTGGCTTGTAAATCATATAATAAGGTGCTATTACAACAAATTTTTGAAAATTAAATAAAATATCAAGAAAATTTTATGTTCGTCGTGTTTAACAATTTGCCTTTTTTTTCTTCAAATCGTTATAACTTTTTCAGTTTCTTAGCTGACATACTGGTGTATATATATATATATATATATATATATATATATATATATATATATATATATATATATATATATATATATATATATATAGTACAAAAAAAATTCATACGAATTAAAAATCTTTATTCAAATTTTAGCTTTATTTTTACATTCTAAAGCAGTTAAATTATTGTGGTGATTTTAGAGCCTCCAGTGATGGAGCGCTAATAGACATTATCTCCAGATAAGACGCTTCTTTAGATATTAGATTTTTTGGATAACTATGATAAAATCTCAAAACATCACTTACCTGAATTGGAAACTAATATTTCTCCATTTTCGTTAACGCAATTTTCAACAATCATAAACATTTTCTTTTTAAATTTTGTAAACGCAAAAACGCCGAAATTTCAAATAATTGTCAAAATCGAAATTAATTTTGGTGTAGCACTAAACGCTCTATCTTTGTGAGTGTCAAAAGTGTCGATACCATGCTGTACCTAGCTAAATTATCAAGATCAGTCTCTCAGAACTTACTGTTTTAAACCGATGACGCAACTAACGGCCATCTATATTATTTTACAATCAATATTACCAATCCCGAAATATCCCTACAAATATGAATATTTCCTAGGTTATGAACACGTATCTAAAAAAACTTCTATCCTGTAACAGGTTAAAAGAATTACATTGTTCAAGTTGTTTGATTATGAAAGGGTTAAAATTTATTATTAAAACCTTTTTTGGTTCGAATTTAATAACGGATTTATTAGTTCTATTAATCGAATCCAAATCAGGTTATTGTTAAATGCGATAAAATAAACAAGGAAATGATTATGAAATATTACATTAACCAATAATTTTTACTAAATAACCTAGAACTTACCTAAATCTTTTAAGAATACTATAAATGACAAATATCCAAACTACTACTATTTGGAGATTGACGTTGAAAATTTAGTTTTTGTGAAAATATATATATCTTTGATAAGATGCTAAGAGATGGCGCCACCCGCATTCGGAAAAAACGAGAACGTGATTTTAGAAAACGGCGCATCGAATAATAAAAGCGTTAGTTTAAACTTTTATTTTGAAAATGTTTTGAATAATTATTGTTAAAGAGTAAATAAATAAAAAGTTACAACTGGGTGGGAGTGTTTAACTTCACCAATATTCATATAAGTGAGTCAGGTTGAGCTAGCTGGCGCCCAAGAAGAAGAAATTAAAGTAAAAGCCTAGACAGTATGTAAGGCAGTGATACTGGTAGAAAAGTTAATTTATTAAAATTTTATACGAAAGACTTTATTAAGCTAATTTATTTCAATGTATTTATAGAAAAAATTATTAATTGTTTGTGGATAATGAAAGTATTTAACATTTAACAAATTAACATCGACACAAAAAAAGATTACTTCCAACATTATTTAAATAAAAGTGAAGTAAAACATATTTAAATATAAAAATAAAATATAAAGGCTATCTCTAAAAGCTCTGTATAAAACGCTAGCCCAAATTCCCGCGGCTAAAATATAAAGATCTAGACGGATTTACTTTAATCCAAAATGAATATTTTCCGAAATATAGTGTCTAAAACTAAAATTTTTAAAACTTTCTTGTAAATATTTATCTTAATAATAGCATGTTTTGCACTAAAGTTGGTACATTGGCAAAGAACTCCACCAGCATTACTTCGCCTACATCAAAGCTTCATAACTTTTCTGTGTAGTAATTCCTTATTTTTTCACAAACTCGACTGCAATGTTACCCTAACAATGTATGATATTGATTATAAAATAATAGCACCTAACAACACAAGGGTCATTTTATGAAAATTCATCACGAACATTTTTCGAAACCATCAAAGCAAAATATTTGGCTTTACTTAATGAGTTACTGAACACATTCGACCAAAATCATTTAAATCAAACATGCTTCACGTCACCAATACCTTTTATTGCAAATATATGATTCATAAACCGCAATTTACAATAATAAACCACTAAAAGTTACGGTGTTTCGTCCTGGCTAACGGCGATGGACTCATCAGTGGGTTTCGCCGCTGCCTTTCCCAAACACCTTTTACGTACTTTCTATATTTCGGATCATATTTGAACTTAAACCTTGACGGAATCTATAGGTGAGATATTCAGTGGGCGGTCGTTCATGTGTAAGTAAAAAGCGAGCCGAGTTACAGTTATTCAAACAAAATAGAATCCAGATTAAAAATGTTGATCCACTGGATCTTAAAACGTCGAAATTAATTTCATTAATCTTTTATTTTGAAAATGTTTTGAATAATTATTGTTAAAGAGTAAATAAATAAAAAGTTACAACTGGGTGGGAGTGTTTAACTTCACCAATATTCATATAAGTGAGTCAGGTTGAGCTAGCTGGCGCCCAAGAAGAAGAAATTAAAGTAAAAGCGTAGACAGTATGTGAGGCAGTGATACTGGTAAAAAAGTTAATTTATTAAAATTTTATACGAAAAATTTTATTAAGCTAATTTACTTCAATGTATTTATAGAAAAAATTATTAATTGTTTGTGGATAATGAAAGTATTTAACATTTAACAAATTAACATCGACAAAAAAAGATTTCTTCCAACATTATTTAAATAATACCTTTTATTGCAAATATATTTCATAAACCGCAGTTTACAATAAACCACTAAAAGTTACGGTGTTTCGTCCTGGCTAACGGCGATGGACTCATCAGTGGGTTTCGCCGCTGCCTTTCCCAGACACCTTTTACGTACTTTCTATATTTCGGATCATATTTGAACTTAAACCTTGACGGAATCTATAGGTGAGATATTCAGTGGGCGGTCGTTCATGTGTAAGTAAAAAGCGAGCCGAGTTACAGTTATTCAAACAAAATAGAATCCAGATTAAAAATGTTGATCCACTGGATCTTAAAACGTCGAAATTAATTTCATTAATCTTTTATTTTGAAAATGTTTTGAATAATTATTGTTAAAGAGTAAATAAATAAAAAGTTACAACTGGGTGGGAGTGTTTAACTTCACCAATATTCATATAAGTGAGTCAGGTTGAGCTAGCTGGCGCCCAAGAAGAAGAAATTAAAGTAAAAGCGTAGACAGTATGTGAGGCAGTGATACTGGTAAAAAAGTTAATTTATTAAAATTTTATACGAAAAATTTTATTAAGCTAATTTACTTCAATGTATTTATAGAAAAAATTATTAATTGTTTGTGGATAATGAAAGTATTTAACATTTAACAAATTAACATCGACAAAAAAAGATTTCTTCCAACATTATTTAAATAATACCTTTTATTGCAAATATATTTCATAAACCGCAGTTTACAATAAACCACTAAAAGTTACGGTGTTTCGTCCTGGCTAACGGCGATGGACTCATCAGTGGGTTTCGCCGCTGCCTTTCCCAGACACCTTTTACGTACTTTCTATATTTCGGATCATATTTGAACTTAAACCTTGACGGAATCTATAGGTGAGATATTCAGTGGGCGGTCGTTCATGTGTAAGTAAAAACGAGCCGAGTTACAGTTATTCAAACAAAATAGAATCCAGATTAAAAATGTTTATCCACTCGATCTTCAAACGTCGAAATTAATTTCATTATTTCAATAGGCCCAACGGGCCTCCAAAAATTTGGGCCAAAGGTGCTTCCTTATCACCTTATTTGGGCCATACCATTCCAACATTAAACATATGGTAGTGAACTCGTATTTTATATATCTTTTTTGTAACCTTAAATAAGCGAGATACTTATAGTAGCGACATCTATTTTTAGCTTTGATGAAAACATTTGTTCCAGTGACATGCGCTAACAAAATTACTTATAAACCAATTAGTGACAAAGTTTTATTTTTGAAATTAAAAAAAAATTCCAACAGAAACCAAATAAGTTTTATTGAAAAAGAGTCGAATGTGAAAAAAAATAGAAAATAGATTTTGTAAATTTATGACAAAAGAAGAATATTTGTATTCATCGCTCCAATTTAAACCCCGATGAATTTTTTTTTAATTTAATAATTTTAGATCTAATTTCTCTGCACTTATAGAAAAACATACTGTCCTAGTTTAAATTCACCTCGATTGGATACTATCCAAAACACAAATACTACATAATAAACTTTAAACGATTTATTCATTTAATACATGTATGGAATTTAGTAGAAAACATTAATATTATAGATTTTTATTGATTTTTACCCCACCTATTTAAAAATAAATATATATTTATTTAATGTAAATTAAATTTGGTAATTTCTGTATTTAAGTTAAACAATTAAATGAGAGAGTTAAATATTTCATATAACATATAGTTTTACGACAAACCTTATTTCAAAATTGTCGCCATCTTGTCATCAATTTATTAAGGTCAGCCAATCAAAACACCATTTTAAACTGATGACATAACTAACGGTCATCTATAATTTTTAGAATCAATATCAACAATTTCGAAGTATCCCTACCAGGGTTGCCATCTTTGGGAAAAAAAATCGAGACAAGCGGTCGGTGATCGAAACATCTGACGGAAGCAGAAAATAAAAACATTTTCGTTTTTATGTTTATTTAATTTTGTTTGTTTTCATGCACATTTGTTGTTGCTATGGGCCGGTTTCATTAATGCCATGTCATTTTTATATTTATTTATGAAACCCTAGCAAGCAATATGTTGAGCGAAATTTGCAATTCTGGTTTCATTAAATCTACACAGCAATGATTTTGACCATTTGAGCTTATAAGGGAAATACTCGCTCGACATAAGCATTGGAAGGAGGTATGCTCTCATATGCCTCAATTCTATATCTCTTTCCCTTTTGAAATCTCCCTAGTCTCTGTAGCTCTTTTCTTTTCTGAGATATTTGGTTTTAAAAATTAAAAGTTCATTAAGATATAAGCTCTTTTCTCGCTGCCAATTTATTTTAACCAGGTACAAAAAGTTTCAAAATGGTGCATTCTCGTGAAAAAGTAGTGACGCCATATCAAAATTATTTGCACCTGTTTTGAAACGAATATAGACATGCTTTAAACTTCGTCATTTATTGACTTTTTTGACGGCACGGTCAGTTTAATAAACCAAAACGACGTCGATAAAACATTTAAAAACCATCTTAAACGAATTTTTAACAATTCGAGTTTACTATCAATTTTGTGTTTTTCTGATATTAGTTATCTTTTGTAGGTGTCATTTTTCTAGATAAAACATAGACGAGATTTATCATGACTTACTCAGTCACGTAACCTACAATTCGCTTTTTTTAAACACAACAGCCATTAGGTACCGACAAACTCAAACATATTTGAAGTCTTGAGACATTTAATTTACTACATTGCAGTCACTTTCCTCTTACACTTTCAAAATAGGTAAGCTCTGCCCTTTTAAGGAAGGTTCCTATCTGTTAAAATAAGCTTTTTAGATCACTTAAAAACAGTATTACATAAACTTGGTTCTACTATCCTTGTTGTGTTTCCTTTTAATATCATACGAAGTGAGTTATGAAGATCAATCGTTTTCGACTTTTACCACAGACGAAATTCTGAATAAAATAAAAAGTTTAAATGGGCACAAAATTGCCTGACTGGATGGCATACCTAATATTTTCATAAAACGTTGCAGCAACTATATAACCTTTTTCGCCTATCTTTTAACATTGGAGAATTCCCAAAAATTTGGAAAGAATCCTCTATGATTCCAATCTTTAAGACTGGAGAAAAATCCAATATCGCCAACTATAGAGGTATTCCTACCATATCCGCCCTCCCCATGTTATTTGAAGCTATTCTAACAGACGAAATCTTTGAAACTTTTAAAAGAAAAATAGTCAAACAGATCAACTACTGTCAATCTAGTTACTTTTTAAAACTACGTAGTTAACGCGGTGGAAAACAAACAACAGGTTGATGTCATCTACACAGATTTAAGCAAGGCTTTCGACAGTGTTTGTCACTTTACTACACTTACTTATCATGGCCCGGATCATACGTGAGGGCTAAAACGCAGGTTGTTGGTTGAATGGTGTTACCTCAAAATCATAACAGTGAAGTCTGGAATCCCACAAGGAACTCATCTCGGACCTGTATAATTTTCTCTATTTATCAATGATATTCAGACCTATTTTTAGTTATCCTCTTGACTTCTTTAGGCAGACGATCTAAAGTTTTATAATAGTGTGGACGGTTCTTTAAGCTTGTAACCAGATCTAGATCAAGTAGTCGAATGAATGAATGAACTTCGAATTAAAAAATGGACCCGATTTTGTCTCTTATACTAGAAATGTGAATGTTGTTGGAATCCCCCCCCCCCCCAGGCGACAACTTATTTTTTCTTGCGATCGTCCCCCTCCCAAAAGCTTTGAGTTCAGGAAAATATACACGATTCTGCCTCTTATAATAGGAACGTGTATGCTGCTGGCATGTCCCCCATCCCCCCGTCAACAACTTGTTTTTTCTGGCGAATGCCCCCCCAAGAGCTTTGAATTCAGTAAAATAGACCCGATTCTGCCTCTTATACTAGGAATGTGTGTGCTGCTGGTATCTTCCCCCCATCGACAAATTGTTTCTTTTGCCTATTGCCTCCTTCCAAGAGCTTTTAATCTAGAAAAATAGACCCGATTCTGCCTTTTGCACAAGAAATGGGAATATTGCTGATGTCTCCTTCCCCATCGACGACTTGCTTTCGCTTGCTATACTGTTGTATAGATTGCCAACTTCAATAAATTCTGTAGGAGCAGAATCGGTAATTTAGTGAAGAGCTTGGCTATTTTAGTAAACGTGGAATCACTCTATTATTTATGTGGTTGCCTATATTCTATATAAATGCAAAGGGAGTTAAAAATTTTTCCTCAGGATTTTTTCAAACGTTTTGAGGTCTATTAACATAAAATAATCTTTTTGAAATATGGTATACCTAACACAATTTTTTATTAAATGACCAACCAGTTATAAAATAAAAATTATGTCATTAAAATTGGCTGCAACTATGTTAAATTGTTGTTTATTTTATAAAAGTAAAAATAAGTGCTAACTAAATACCCAAAAGTCAATAATCCAGAAATATTAAAATATATATAGTAACAGACTTTATAGCATTTTACATTTTATATTATTAGGTTTTGTTTGAAATTTGTAGGGTTTAAGGTTTTTTTCTACGAATTCATAATTTAGTTAATTAATTATACCTCTGTTAATTTCCTCATAAGATGTCTATGAAAAAAGGTTTGAAACTTTTTCGAAAATTCTATTTTCTTATTTTCAATATGGAACGCCGATGACAGAAAATCTAGAAATTGTCATATTGTTTCTTTTTCTTGTTTTTTTTTACACCATGTAATATGAAAATCCCAAAAGATTCGGGAATCCTCTGGTATCAGCAAAAGGAGTGTATAAAGGGTCCAGATTGGCTTTCGTGGACAGTTAGTTTTGAGAAGTCGTTAATGTAACTTGAAATATTCTCAAGTTGTCAGAATTGAAGTTGAATAAAATGTTATAAAATAATAAAGTATGCATAAAAACCAGGCGTCCGAAACAAATTGATGTTGGAAGTGGAATTAAATCCAGAAGAGGTTAAAGAAAAAAATGGAAGAGCAAACTCATTTAAACCAGATACTGATGATGATACACAATCTGAAGAAAAGTCAAGAAGGGATGAAAAAGCATTGAAATAAGATATGATGAAAATCAAGACGACATTTGAAAATTATGTAGGTAGAGCCAACCAGTAATTATTTTCACGAAAACCAATAAGTCGATAACTCTAAATGGGAGATATTCTAAATTTCATTACCAATCTCCAAATAGTGGTAGTTTGGATATTTGGATTTATAGTATTCTAAAAGTTTTAGGTAAATCCTAGTAAAAATTATTGCTTAATGTAATCTTTCATAACTATTTCCATGTTTATTTTATCACATTTGACGATATCTTGATTTTGACTCAATTAATAGAACTAATAATTTCGATATAACTAATATAAAATTCGAAACAACAAAGATTTTAAGAACAAATTACTATATTACCCGGTTCTCTAAAATTCAGCTGAAATTGATACACTTTAATTCAATAAACAAACTTTGTAATTCTATTAATCTAATTTAATTGTAACAAAATATAGATGACCGTTGGTTGCGTCATCAGTTTAAAACATTATGTTTTGATTGTATAGCGTCAATAAATTGACGACAAGATGGCGCAGAATTTTGAAATATGATTTGTCGTAAAACTATATGTTATATGAAATATTTAACTCTCTCTTTTAACTAAAATACAGAAATTACTAAATTTCCTTTACATTAAATAAATATATTTTTTTAAATTTCAAATAGCAAGGATAGGAGTCAATAGTAATTTTTCCTATAAAAGTTAAACCGCTGTATATCTTTACGTCAAAATTTGACATAAGCATCAAACTAGTGACATTTTTTTTTGAGAACTGTAACAGGATCGGAGTGGCTCATTCTACTATTTTCTTTTTCGGTTATATAACAAGAAATTTGTCGAATGGTTTATAAGCAAGTTTCACTTAGTTAATATCCTTAAGAAATAAAATTGTTATACACAAAAATTTTAAAATCGAAGTTTTTCCTTCTGTTTAGACATATCGATAATTTTATATCCCATTTGTATAGGGCTATTTAATGAAGGAGTTTATGTGCTTATAATGGGTTTGATATTTTAAGTGAAATTTTAAATATGAGAGATTTTAAAAGCGGATTAAAATTTCCTCTTTTATATTACTACACTAAGAGATGTACTACTGCTAAAAATAATTTACTTTACGTATTAGAACATTCTTTAATAAGCATTGTCTTTTTAATATGTTGTTAGATGATAATTTTGAAATTGTAGAAACTATTGTACTAAAAATTTTAAACACACTCTTTTTAATTTTGGGATTAGTAGGGTGATGTCTGAAGGTACAAGTGTGGGGTGCTTACGTGTATGTTCACTTTTATAAGTGAACCTATGTTGTTGTAATGTTTCACCTATGAAATTTATGACAATAAAAGCTTTATTTATTTATTTTATAAAGTAAATCGTTTATATTCTAAATTATTGGTATCTATTTCGGTAACAGAAAAAATTATACGCAATTTGTTGATAAAGTTCTATTTTTATTATAATACTCCAGTTAGGTACAACAATATTAGGGTAGTCTAACTGAAAACTAAAAATAAATTGACTATTCTAATAGAATCGGAACTAAAAAACAGTATTCTTAGAAACAGTGGGTAAGTATACAATATTCTAGAAATTATTCAGTGTTTTATACTTAATGACTAACTTTATGATTTCTGACTGCAATAAATGAAGTAGTTAAGCTGCAAAAATATTGAATAAAAAGATAAATAATTAATCATTTTCATCAAATAGCCTAGTTTTCTTAAAAATAAATACATATATTTAAAAAAAATGTATGCTTCAACAGATAATAGTTACCACAACGCACGACTCATGGCTCCGAGTCTTTTACTGACTACATTTCAAGATTCCTCATGCCCTATCCTCACTTTTTTAAATAATATTATTTGTGTGTTCGACATAGTTAGCCCAATTCTGTTTTGTCACTGTTCCTAACGCCTTTTTCCAAGCCTCTATTGGTTCTTTAACTTGTAGAATCAGTTGGTCATAATTTCTCTTTGCCTGACTCCATACCATTTCAATTGTGTTAAAATGGCAATGGTATGGAGGCAAGCGTAAAACTTTATGTCCAGAAGATTCTATTAGCTGATCTACTACAAAGCATTTTGCAGGCTTTGGTACCGAGATATCAAAAACCACAAAGTATCTTTTGTAGCATCTTCTCCAAAGTTGATATATTTTTCTTTCAGCCACGCTTTCATAGCGTCCTTGCTCCAATACTTTGTTGGCCATTTTTGAAGTTGCCTACTATGATAAGGAGCATTATCTAAAACAATTAAAGGTGTTTCCAGTTTTGGCAAAATATCTTTTAACCAAGCTTCAAAGTTTTTCGAATTCATTTCTCCATGGTAATCTCCAGTTTTTGACTTTGATTTCAAAATCAGCATTGCATCTTCAACGAATCCATTTTCATTTCCTGCATTCAGTACTATGTACCTGAAAAAAAGTAGAGTAGTATGTGGCAGTACAAATTATTTGAAATATTTTGCAGAAACACAAATTGGTCTTAACCAACGGAAGCTTTCTTGGTTTTGGTCAATTGAGAAATAGTGGTTCTTGAGTTTAGACCAAGTCAAATTTGAAATGTTATGCAACTTTTTACCTAGATTGCTCGAAACATCTTTAGGGATCTTCATTTCACGTAATTAGAACACGGAACATTGCATGTGTTGATGGTCTTGGTTAAAGGATAATATCAAAATTAATTTATTTTTCTCAATTTTTATGTCATTAATGCCTTGAAATTGGAAAATTTATTTCATCTGTTTTTTAGAAATATGATGCATTGTTAAAAATATACTGTATTATACCCATTTTTGGTTTATTTTTAAGCACCTTTATGTTGTATAAATTATGGGTGAGGAGTGTGCAATTAAATAATTATAATACTTATTTCAAATCGGCTTTTTTTAGCACAATAAAACATGATACCATATCACCAGTTTCGATTGGCGAAGCATTGACTCGTCTGAGAACTTGGGTAAGAACACTGATGTACCATATTTTAATATAAAAATATTAGTTGTGTTTCCTTAAACCGAAACAAATTAGATTCTGCGCGATACAGATTTACTTCACGTTTCAGCAAAATACCTGCAAGCAGTTTTTATATTTTGATAATATATTTTTTTTTTCATATTTTGAAAACGAAATATTTTAAATATATGTTTATATCAAATTCTTTTATAAAACCGCTTAAGAAATCACTAAAAGATTTTTTTTTTTTTGGATTTCTGGAAAGCCTGTTTCAAAGTAAGATGATCATTATTATTTTGTAAAATGTAAATTAAATTATTTGTTTAACTTTCATTTATTAAGGAAACATTTTTATCATATTAAGAAAAAATTTTTCCTAAAAAGGTTCAAACTTGTTTGATAAAACATACAGAAATTTAAGTAGGAAATTTCTCAATCTCCCCAGGAAATAAAGTATTAAAGTAAAAATTTCATATTTAACATCCTGCTAATAGGAAATGATCCAAGGATTATTTAAATAAAGCTTTTTGCAACCTGTTATAGATGAAAAAAATTCAAATTGCGTAGTGCAAATAACTGATTTATTACCTAAATTCCTCCCCAGATAATTTTCGTACTGATTGAGTGCTATTGTCCTGCCATGATCGTCTGTGGGTGCCATTTTGAAAAATCCATGTCTCGTCTATAAAGACTGGCTCAAATTTATTTTCCCCTTTTTCTTCGTTCTTTAAGTACTATTCAAGAAAGTCTCTTCTCATTTTCTGAATTTGTGGTTTCTCCATTTTGAAAAATCCATGTTTCGTCTATAAAGACTGGCTCAAATTTATTTTCCCCTTTTTCTTCGTTCTTTAAGTACTGTTCAAAAAAGTCTCTTCTTATTTTCTGAATTTGTGGTTTCTCCATTAAAGCTCTACGTGGGTCATCCTTCCTATATAAATATATAAATAAAAATGAAATGTGTATCCTCCAAAAATAAATTACACAGGTCTCCTGTGAAAAATTCTGCTTATTATTTTGACCCAATTGCAACTGCTTTATATTTGTATCTAACATTTATTTGCTGTATGTAAATGATTGTTTACCTGTAGATAAATCCTATTTGCTTTAGTAATATGCCTAGACTTGTCCTTGCTCCATGGTATATTTCTTTTGCCTTTAATCGTTCCAACAATATTGAGACTGTTATTGAGGTACCTTCACAAATAAAAAATTGTTATGAGGAAATGACGAAATCTTAATATTCTATTTAATTTAGTAAAATTATGTTTACTTTTTGTATTCATTACAAATATTTTTTTGGGTTTTTTTTATTTTTAAAACTTATATTTTCATTATACATACACCTTGACGGGTTAGAAAATGTAAACAAAACAAGTTAGAATAAAATATAACATATAAAATTTTTTAGAAATACTTACCCTCAGAAAACATCATATATATTTCATCATTAATTTGTAATTTTGTTGCTTCATATCTTCAGTTTTTGGTCTCTTCCTTTTTCTTGTTTCCTTTATTGTCGTTATTGGGGCATTTAGGAAAGTTCTCACAGTTGTATGGGATAAGTGTAAGCATTGGTTTCCAATTTGAATTTTAAAAATTCATAAAGTTGATTACCCAGATCTTCCCTTGCTACTTGTTTTAATTAGTAAATTAGCCTGTAAGGAAAATTTTTTAAATGTACATATTTCATACTATAAACAAATATTTTTAAAGTGATTTTTGGATAAATGATGAGGGGACACATAAACTAGATTTAAACTTAAGAATTCTAAAAGTTATTTTTCTCTTATTGACAATTATACCAGCTATATAAAATTTTGAAAAATGTTGGGGCTAAAATATGAATTAAGAGCTTCAAAATATATATTCCGGAAACGAAAAGTAAACAAAAACTAATTAGATGAAACAATCCTGTAACAAGACAAAGTGAAAAGAATGGAAGTTAATATATTCCATGGGATTTATCCGTATTTTCAAAATATTTTAATGGTACTTGCTTACCTGAATTATAGCATTTAATATTTTACAAACAAGAGGTTGTTGGTAGATGGAGAAGTTTAATTTTGAATTTACACTGTCATACGTTTTCAGGATTCTTGCGTACCAGAATTTAAAAATCATATCAACTGAATGATATGTATAATTATATCAGAATAAGAAGTCGGCACATGGGTGGAATATTTAGTTAAAATCAAAAATAGTGACTTGGCTTAAAAAAAATTGTTATACGAGTTCAACTGAGCAATTAAAGCACATCAAATTAATGATGAGGGAAGTTCTGGGTGAACAAATTTACTAATATTTTTATATGTGTACATTGATATAATTTTATTGACAACCGTGCAGTCACTAAGGTTTCACACTTTATTTTCAGAGTATTGTTCCTTTGTAGTCAGAAGTATGTTTTACTAAAACTGACAAACATTTTAAACACTTTCTAAATCACTTAAAAAACAAAAGTTAGAAACAAATATGACAAAAAAATGTTTTGTAGTAGAAAATAAATAACAGTAGGGCTGGAGTCAACTATGTTGTTTTTAAAATCAACAATTCAATTTCTAAAAAGTGCCACTAATAACAATTAGGTATAAAAATAAGCATAACCCAAAATTTACCTCTATAGGATTACAATTAGGCAGCTTCCTTTTAACATAATCGTAAGTAAATTTAATCCAATCTTGGGCTATAGGACAGCTTCTTATGTGGCGGAATTTAGGACTCTGCATACCTGAAGAGGAAGGGTGATTCTCCATATCCTAAAACACAAATGTAAGTTGCTAAAAGTGGCCTCTTTCATATAGATTATAGGTTGGAAAAATGATAGGGTCCTGTATACTAGAGAGTACATTATACTAAGAATGGAGCTACGATTTAGTTTTCTTTTCCAAAAACTACCTTAAAGTACTCTAATAATCTCCTAAATCTTCACTAAATCCAATAAATACCTAGAAATCTAAAACGTTCCCTGTAAAAATAACTAAAAAATTTGTGCATGTGTACTATTTTGTTCATCTTATTTTTTTCTTCCAAAATTAAGCATTTCAGGCATATGTTTCAAGGAACAGTTTCCCTTGTTTTCAGCTATTGTATTATTCTTTGTTATAATATTTTAAATATTTTTAATTACATTCTGTACAAGCTGTATTAACTAATCATAGTGTACACATGAGTTTGAAATACTGTGTATTTTCATAAAGCTCGACAGAATGTTGCTTAACGTTTTCGAAAGAGATACTACAAGAAAAAACCTCTTTATTAGTTACTTACCGGTATATCAAGCTGATTAAAATTTTCCATATGTACATCCATACCCAGTTAGAAAACCTAAATAAATCCAATAAAAACAAGCACTAGTAAAGTGTTTTTATTATAATAACGATAGTCTAAAATTTATAGGCTATCAAGTGTTTAAAGTCACAAACACTAAACACTACAATATTAAATAGCGGCACAAAGTTTCTAAACTATTTTATATCGTAATATAATAAAAATATCGGGAAAAAATTCGTAAAGAGTCAAATGATAGGAAAATGACATTTTTTTGAAAAAATTTTGATACATACCCCCTATTTCGAGGTCGTAGAACACGATTCTGACCTCGGTTTTCCATAATTTTTCCTCAGTTTTGCGGAAAACAGGGAAAATAACTTTTCACTTTAGGTTCAATTTTTTTCACTAAATCGTTAAACTTTTGTTATAACAACGAATTCCACAGTGATAGAAGCTTCTGCATTATACAAAAATTCAAAAATATGCACTTTTTTTATCAAAAAAATCCGAAAAATTACCACGACAAAAATCACAACAAAATCAAAAGAAAACGCCGGCTCTCAAAATAATAGTTAGCATAGTTCGCTAAAGATGGCGTACTGTTAAAGTCGGCGATGTTGCCAAATTGCAAAAACGATTTCTTTAAATAATCTCTTTCTGTTTGAATTGGAAAGAAAAGTTTCCAAAAAGAATGTTTTCCTTTCCTTTGATTATTGAAGAACTATTAATTACTCTTATGTCTATGTCTTCGATGTGCGATTTTGACTCTAAATAATAAGGGTTTTAAGGATTATAGTTGCTTTTGTTTGTCTCCCTCCAAATACCAGTACTTTGATGTGCGATTTTGACTCTAAATATTAAAGGTTTTAAGGATTATAGTTGCTTTTGTTTGTTTCCCTCCAAATACCAGGGTACCTATTCTCGTTCTTGAGAGAACGATCACTTGATGGAAAGTGGGCGTGGTTCTCACGAAAAAGTATGAAACAGTATTCTTGGTTGCTTTTCTCGTTCTCGAGAGAACGGCCATCTTTATGGAAAAGTGGCCGTGGTTCTCACGAAAAAGTAAAAAACCGTATTCTGAATACGTTTTCGTACTTTTTCGTGAGAACCACGCCCACTTTCCATCAAGATGATCGTTCTCTCAAGAACGAGAATAGGTACCCAGTAGTTTTAAACGGATAATATGAATTGATCATATTGCTTATGTCCGTTAGCAGAAAGTGTCGAGTGGCAGAGCTTGTCCCGCCTCCACGAGGTTTCTGCTGGACAATGACATTTTTTAATTATTAAATCTAGGTCAATTTAGGTTAGTTCAGGATAGGTCAGGTTAGTTTAGGTTAGTTCAGGTTAGTTTAGGTTAGTTCAGGTTAGTTCAGGATAGTTCAGGTTAGTTCAGGATAGTTCAGGATAGTTCAGGTTAGTTCAGGATAGTTCAAGTTAGTTCAGGTTAGTTTAGGTTAGTTCAGGTTAGTTCAGGTTAATTTCAGTTTTTTAAAGTAACCAAGACTAATGTTAACCTGTACTTACCAGAACTAACCAAAAAGTTTGGAAGGTTAAGATTCATTGTACCCCTTTTTATACGTTACAAACATTAAACTATGTTGTTAACTGTAATGGGTAAAGTTTATACCAGGAAACTTTAAATCTAGGTTAATTTAGATTAGTTCAGGTTAGTTTCTGTTTTCCAAATTAACCAAAATCAAGCTAAACCTGAACCAGCCTATTTTAACCAAAACCAACCAATAATTTTGAAGGGTTAAGATTATTTTTACTTAGAAACTGTTCTGAATATTAAAAAAAATTAAACCATGTTGTTGACTGAGAAAAACAGATCTTATAATTTATATTATGAAGAAATTTTAAGTCTGGCAACGTTGCACCTTTTTACGTGATTCGGCGGCCAGTTTAGATGGTCTGACCGTCGATGACGTTTTTGAGACGTGTTTTTGATTTTTCACTGAAAATATAAGTTTTTCTAAATTGGTTTGCTAAAATTTGTGCAAAAATAATTGAAATATATTATGTACAATATTTTTTAACTAGTTCCATTGAAAATGAAGACGTAAATTCGGTTTTTAATTGAAAAGAAAGTGCTTTGTGAAGTGACGCTTTTCTTTTTTTGAGTTTTCCGGGAAAGTGAGGAAAAATAGTGAAAAATCAAGGCTTGAATTGTGTTTTAGGACGTCGAAATAGGGGGTGAGTATCGAAATTTTTTCAAAAAAACATAATTTTCTTGCTTTTCACGCTTTGCAAATTTTTACCAAATATCGCAACGTTATCGACAAAAATGCCTTTAATAATATTGTTTGCTGTTATTATAGGACAAAATAAAGACACAGTTAGTCTGAGGCAAGAATATGTAAATAACAGCTGCTTTCTTTTGTGTTCCTTGCTCCTGACCTGTGATATCTTTTATCTCTTTCATTATTATTAAGAGAAACAAGGAGGGAAAATCATCAGCATTTTCCGATTTATGTTATGTCTGGAGTA
Source organism: Diaprepes abbreviatus (assembly GCA_034092305.1). Classification (NCBI taxonomy): domain Eukaryota; kingdom Metazoa; phylum Arthropoda; class Insecta; order Coleoptera; family Curculionidae; genus Diaprepes; species Diaprepes abbreviatus. The sequence goes on from JASJET010000031.1 coordinate 18,863,967, forward strand.
GATACGGAGTAGGTAAGCGTGTTAACGTTCATATTTTTATACAAATATTAATGGGATATTTTGAAAAATTATAAAATTTTAGATAATAAAACATGTTAAAAATTATGAAATAAGTATAAATGTTGTTTCAATTGTAATAATAACTTATTTTTCTCTACTCCGAGAGGAAGACAGAAAATCGAAATGAACGACCCTAGTTATATTTATGAGGAACATTTTTTTTTGATGTATGGCAACTAAAAACCGTTACAATTACTAAATTTTTAAAGATATACACCGTTTTGAGTATACTAAGAATCATATAAAACGAATAATTCGTTTAACGTTTACGATGCAGTATCTAAGTTTTGGATAATATTCGTTGGAGGTGAAGTTAGAGTAGGACAGTATGTCCATGTACAAGTGTACAGAAATTAGATCTAATCAAAATAAATTTTAAAAAATCCATCGGGGTTTAAATTGGAATGAAGAATACCAATAGGCTTCTTCTGCCGTAAATTGACAAAATCTAATTTTCATATTTTTTCACAATCGATTTCTCTTTTATAAACAAAACCTATTTAATTTATTTTGGAAATTTTTTAATTTCAAAAATAAAAACTTCTATCTAAATTATCGATTGACGCATACGTAGCGCATGTCACTGAAAGAAGCAGTTTATCAAAGGTAAAAATAGATGTCGCCACTGCAAGTATTTCGCTTGTTCAAGGTTAAAAATGATATATAAAATACTAAACAATGCTTGTTAACTCACGCTTAACGATCCCACACTCGACGACAGGGTTGTAAAAGTACGTGTTGCAAAAAGAATTTTTGGAGGCCCATTGGGCCCACTGAACTAATGAAATTAATTACGAGCTTTACAGTTTAAATTGGTTTATTTTCAAAACCAGATAAGTTTTACAATCAAATCACCAATCGCGAAGTATACAAATATGAATATTTTTTAGTTTACTGACACGAATCTTAAAAACTTCCATTTTGTAATAGGTTAATAGAATTACAGTCTTAAGTTTTTTGTTTATTGAATGCATGTTCTCTAAATTTCAGATAAAATTTAGAGAACTTGTTTATGTGATAAATATGAAAATGTAAAAATTTGTTCTAAAAGTCTTTTTTGTTTCGAATTTTATATTATTTATAACCGATTTATTAGTTCTATTAATCGAGCCACAATCAGAATATTGCCAAATGTGATAAATTAATTTTTACTAAATAAAACTAAGGTTTACCTAAACCTTTTAGAATACTATAAATGACAAATATCCAAACTACCACTATTTGGAGATTGATAATGGAATTTAAATTATATCCGATTTGGAGATAACGGCTTTTTGGTTTTCGTGAAAATAATTATTGGTTAGAGTTAACTACATCATTTTCAAAAAAGGAATGTGAGGTAGTAATACTTATATAAAAATTTTGTACGAAAAAGTTTGTTGAGCTTTACTACTTCAATATATTTGTAGAAAAATTAAAAATAGTTTTTGAATAATTTCTACCATTATTTATAATAAAAGTGAAAAATATATATTAATATATTATGGAAATAAAATATAAAGGGTGTCTATAAAAGGTTTGTATAAAACGGTAGCCCAAATTACCGAGGCCAAAATATGAGGATCTAACCCAATTTATTTTAATGCAAAAATGAATAGTTTCCATAATATAGTGTCAGAGTTATAATTTTTAAATCTTTTTAGTTAATTTTTATCTTAATACCCAGATAGCACAAGACTTCCAGTGGATATCCAAAATGGGTCCATATAATATCCTGTATGTCCATGGACCCTTTATAGATATCCACTCGATGTGATGAAATGTACCCTATATGGACGTTCATATCTCGATGGCCAATGTAAGTCGATCAGACGTCCATTAATTTATTTAAAAAAAAATTCTGAAATGAATAAAATTGTATCCCAGACACCACAAAGCTCATTTTTAATTTTTTTTGGCAGATATATAAATTGATTGAAAAGTTGCCATACTACTTGGCCTGTAAACCTGTATTATAAGGTTAATTATACAATGGAAAATAACTGCTGAACTGTGGAATATCGACTATAATTATTATATTGCAACTTCAGCTAAAACTAACTACTAAAGGTTTCAATAAAATTTTGGTTCAACACACATTTTATACATTTTTGCTCAATAATTTAAATTTCGGGTAAATTTCGGGTTGTCGGTAAAATCGGATACTGTAATATCGGATACTGTAATATCGGCCTATGGAATTGTCATTTCTTAGCCTGTCTGACTGTCGTTTTTATGTTGACGTCGGGATTAAAAAGAGCTTTTGTGTTTTAATCTAGCTGAAATGTACTTTTTATTTGAAGAAGATTGCACGGTTAAAGGTAAGTATAGTTATTTTTAATTTAATTTTTTAAATTATGCCAAAAATTACCAAACGAACCTACATATACGCCCAACGAGAAGCCGGTAATTTACCATCAATTCTTAAAATGCCACAAATTTGTGGTGAAGTATAATAAAATTCTAAATTTTAGAGAAAATTCTTCCTGACAAAGTCGTTATTGAGTAAACAGTCTCATAGGATTGCTGGCACCATGTTATCAAATTTTTTGTGACTCTTTTGGATTAAATGCTATAACAAGCTTACATTGATGTATATTTTTATTCAGTATAATTGTTAAAAAATATATAACAAAGCTTTGACCGTTCGACTCTAGGTCTTGACTTATGATTTAATTTATTTTAATTATTTTTTAGATGAACTTTCCAAAGATTGGTCCAAAAAACTTCCTATGTGAATACCAATTTATACCAAATTAGAGAAGATATTCAGACAATCTTAGCCAGGGAAAAACAAACAGAATCTACAAACAATTTTCTGCAGGAGTTTAGCTTGCCTTTTACAGAAGAAAATAATCAGCTGCTTGAAGTCACATTATACCTTCAGGACAATTTAAACTTTAAAGATGCAGTAAGTTTATTACATTTCTTCTAAAATAAAAGCTGAAACTTATCCTAGTAATGGTTTTATATGTGTATTAGTCTATTGGTAAAAAGAACTTCATTTTTTGAAAAAAAAAACAAGTTTTTATGTAAGAAGTGCCTATTTGGCTGGTTTTAAAAATAACAAGAACTTACCTGTGAGGAATTAAAAAAGATATATTTCCATACATGAGGCAACAATGCTAAAATCAGTTTCATTTTAAAGTATTATTTTATATATATTCTTTTTACTTTGATTCTTAAAGTCAAAAAAATTCTGACAATAATTTGGAAAGGTGTAAATCTAGAGGTGAGTCCATTTTGGTTTTGATTTGTTTTTGATAATTTTCTTGATTTTTCCGATAAAAATTTATGAAATTTTATATAATATAGATGCTTCTATTAATGTGTACGTTTTTTTACACTTTTCCGAATTATTACCAAAATTCTTAACTTAGTAATGTGGAATTAAAATTCTATTGTCTCAATAATGTAACATAATTTTAGGTTTTACGATTGGCGAAAATTGGAGGAAACGATACCTATGAACTCATTAAAAGATGTTTTATCGCAACAATGGCAGATAGCCTTTCCCAGAATCACTATTTGTAGGTAAGTTACCACTTTGAAGGAAAAATATTTAGTTGATTGCCAGTCTGTTTTGTATGTCATAAATAATAAGAATAAATTGGGGGTGTCAAATTTAAAAAAATATATATAATTATTTCACCTGGTCTCCATTGGGAGGATGTCTTTCTTTATTTGGTGTAAGTTTCTCTTTATCATTCTCTGACAGACTTCCTGATATACAGGACGGAACTTACTGGCTGTTGCAGTTGCTTTGCAGTATATTTTTTCCAATTTAAGGCAGAATTAATAGTTTCTCTATTAATACCAAAGCTTGTTCCCTTAAAAAAATATATTGATTAAACTGTGGATATACTTTATGCTTGTTTGTGTTGTGACTGGCTGAACGTATTTGACGAGCTGGTTCACACATTCCTGAGACTTTTCTCAGAAAGAAGCTAAACAAGCAGGCCTACACTCAACCAAAAATTATAAGCCATTAAAAACAATACGACTACAGTTTTTATAGATAGGTATTTTATTTAAAAAAAAAACTCTTTTGTGTCCATAATTAGAAATAAACTACACTTGTGTATTCATATAATTACTTTACGAAGGCTACACTCACTCACTCACACACAAATATATAAAAACCATTCCTATTAAGCTATTTGATCTATTTTTTCTAACAGCATACCGGCATGGGGTCAGCATCACCTTGTTTATCATTTAAAGTCGCCTGATAGTTTTCCACGTTTACCTGGTTCTCAAAAATGAGCTCAAATGAGTCACTATTATTCTCTTTATTATTTATAATCTGGCCTTCAATCCCATCATCATCATATAGATTTTGTAGCCACATTAACGTTTTTTCATTTAAGATAGAGATAAGAATATCGTCCATCAGTGTTTCGTTACTATCTTTTTTAATTTTTGGGGGAGGTCCCACCTGTAAATAGTACCTCCTTTATTTCATTGGCCAATGTTTTCTTCTGTTTTCATAACATTTTATTAAGCTTGAGGCGTTTTTATACATAGAGCTTAATGATGATGCATTAAAATCTGCTTCGATATCAATCCAGATTTTATCTTTCTGTGGCAGTAGAAGTTCAATCTGGTTTTTTATCTTCTAGAGTTTTTGCATATTTTAATGCAAGCAAATGGCATTTTTCAGAGATGGTGAAATTGAGCACTCTTTTTCTTTGACTCATAATAAACGTTTTAAACTTCCTATGTGAATGCCAATTTATACCAAATTAGAGAATATATTCAGACAATCTTAACCAGGGAAAAACAAGCAGTATCTACAAACAATTTTCTGCAGAAGTTTAACTTGTCTTTTACAGAAGAAAATAATCAGCTGCTTGAAGTCACATTATACCTTCAGGACAATTTAAACTTTAAAGATGCAGTAAGTTTATTACATTTCTTCTGAAATAAAAGCGGAAACTTATCCTAGTAATGGTTTTATATGTGTATTAGTCTATTGGTAAAAAGAACTTCATTTTTTGAATAAAAAAACAAGTTTTTATGTAAGAAGTGCCTATTTGGTTAGTTTTAAAAATAACAAGAATTTACTTACCTGTGAGGAATTAAATAAGATATTTTTCTATACATGAGGCGACAATGTTAAAATCAGTTTCATTTTACAGGATTATTTTATATATATTCTTTTTACTTTGATTCTTAAAGGCAAAAAAATTTTGGTAATAATTCGGAAAGGTGTAAATCTAGAGGTGAGTGCCATTTTGGTTTTGATTTGTTTTTGATAATTTTCTTGATTTTTCCGATAAAAATTTATGAAATTTTATATAATACAGATGCTTCTATTAATGTGTATGTTTTTTTACACTTTTCCGAATTATTACCAAAATTCTTAACTTAGCAATGTGGAATTAAAATTCTATTGTCTCAATAATGTAACATAATTTTAGGTTTTACGATTGGCGAAAATTGGAGGAAACGATACCTATGAACTCATTAAAAGATGTTTTATCGCAACAATGGCAGATAGCCTTTCCCAGAATCACTATTTGTAGGTAAGTTACCACTTTGAAGGAAAAATATTTAGTTGGTTCCCAGTCTGTTGTGTATCTCATAAATAATAAGAATAAATTGGGTGTGTCAGATTTCACACTTTGAGAAGTAGATCCCCTCGTTCTGATATTACCCAGACAAAAAGTGAGTCTGTTGAAATTTTTTTTTTGATCTGTTGGGTTAAGTACTCTAAGTAATTATGATGCATTTTGTTAATATATATAATTTTGTAACTATTTTATATCAGTAAAGAGACTGAACTTAATTTTTAATTCCTACACATCCCCGACTTTGATAGGATTTTGAAATTGATATTTCTGTTGTATCCCTAATCATTGCTTGTGGCCTTCTTTTATTCTAATGTTTATTATTATGGAAAATTACTATGGAACCTTAAGGCTTGAGGACACCCCAACAAACAAGTATAAATACGACACTTGGAATTTTTAAACTATACAAAACTAATAAATAGTGCATCAGTTAACGTTATACCTTATTAATTTTCAGCTGCGGCAGAACAATGACGAGCCGACAAAAAAAACAACAACCGAAGTTGCGGTTAGAAAATGGCTGAAGAAAGTGAATGGAAGAAATTATTCTAGAAAAAAATAATCATAGTTACAATAAAAAAGTATTTATTTAAATAATTGGTATATTTGTTATTATCTAATCGAAATTGTACATTTTACTATGGAAACGGATACCTTATTTATAATGATTCTTATACAGCAACAATTAAAATTAACTCAAGTTGTATTTTGTAGCACTTGCAATTCGACTAGTTATAAAATTATAATTGTTATTTTTATATAGTGCATATGTATGAATGAATGTTATTGTTGTAAAGTTATTGATTGTCATTAAAATCTTTGTACTTTGCCTGGATTAAATTTATTATATATCACTTAACAACCAAGAAATATAGACCAAGCCTTCAGTCAAATATTTAGGTGTAAATATAGACCACAAAATTATCTAAAATTGACACTCTGTAACTGTTAAACAAAAATACATACAAAGAGCCAAGTACTGTAAGATTCAAATATATAAAGAAAAAGGGTTATCGAGAAAAACAGCAACTCGTATATTCAAAGTAATATACTGACATCACTTGGAATACATGCCCCCTATGTACAATAAATGCATAAAGCCGGCACTGATAAACCTTGAAACGGTGGAAATTATCTCTACGTGGTATGACTAAAAGCCATCATCCCAATCCACTACGGAAACCATCCAATCAGTTATTTATTGTATGAATTCACAAAATATCCAGCCTCTTACTGCAAGACGTTCTGTCCTGACAACTAAATTAAAAAGAAAACCTGAAATTTGAACAATGATAGAGAAACTGTTTAAGATCAGGGACCGAAACCAAAGGCCAGACAGAACACGTCCATTGAAGATTCTGGCGGATCTCATATTCAACTTTTAATATGGTTCTTTTGTTATTTTATACAGATTTGTAGAGGCTTGAAGATCAAATGTATCATAAATAAGGTTTTTATGCTGAGGGACCTCATTCGTTGGTCTGTAGGATTCATATTTATATATCCCGATAAATTATCTTCTTCTTCTACGTTGACTAGGGATATCCCTGTTTGTCATTCCATCTACACCCGCCTTATTCTGCTGATGAAGAGAACCAGCTCTGGGCCCATCTCTTTGGTGGTCGTCCTGGTAATCTTATTCCTCTTGGTCGTTCATACATACAAACTTTGGCTAGTCTCTCTTCACTCATTCTCTCAACGTGTTCTTTCCAACCTCTTTTTCTTTCTTTTGTCCATTTGACAACGTCCTGCGCATTATATTTTTCTCTGATTATGGTATTTGTCAGCCTATCTCTGATTGACACGTTCAGTATTGATCTCAGTACTTTCATTTCGATGGTTCTCGTTTTCTGCTTTGTCTTCTTAGTGTCTGCTCTTGTTTCCGTGGCATAAGTTAGAATTGGTCGTATCATGGTCTTATATATTTTTGTTATTCCCTCTATTCTCATGTATCTGTTTCGAAATATAACATCTCTTAAGCATCCTGCCACTTGTAGGGCTCTTGTATTTTGTGCCAGTACTTCTCCAGTAAGGTTATGACAGCTTGTTGTGTCAATGCCTAGGTATTTAAAGTTCATGACTTATTCAATTATGGCATTTTCTATCTGTAGTTTACATCTTCTTGGTTCCTCGGAAATTACCATACACTTTGTTTTATTCGTTGATATCTGCATATTGTACTTCTTAGTTGATACGTTAAATAGGTGTGTCAATCTCTGGAGGTCGTCTTCGTTATCTGCGAGTAGGACCGCATCATCCGCGTAGTATATTATATTGATATTGTGTCCGCCCATCTGGTATCCGCGTTTCGGTCTGATGTCCTCTATTATGCGGTCCATTATCAAATTGAATAAGAAGGGCTTAGCGAGTCTCCCTGCCTTATCCCTTCGTTTATCTTGATGTCTTCGGTTAGACCTTCGGATGTTCTTATTTTTGTGCTGGAATTTGTGTACAAGTCATCAATTATGTTTATGATCTCCGCTGAAACATTTTTCTGTTTTAGGATGTCCGTTATGTGCTGCTTCTTGATGCGGTCGAATGCTTTTGTTAGGTCAACAAAGCATAAGTATGCAGGGTGGTTAAATTCTGTTGATTTTTCGATTATTTGTCTCACTATAAATAAGGCATCTGTGGTTCCCCTGTTTTTTCGAAAACCCTGTTGTTCCTCCGAGATCTCTATTTTCTCTTCAAGTTTGTCACGAATAATTGCTGTAAATAGTTTGGTGATAGAGTTAAGAAGTGTAATTCTTCTGTAGTTGTCCGGGTTTTTGTGGTCACCTTTTTTGTGTACGGGAATTGTGTAGCTGGTTTTCCATTTTTGCGGTACTTGCTCTTCTTTAATAATTTTATTAAAAAGCTTTTGTAACTTCTCGGTAAGCATTTGACCTCCGTATTTCAATAATTCGTTGGTAATTAGAACTGGTCCAGGAGATTTTCTATTCTTTAAATTACGTATTTTATATTCTATTTCTTCCGATGTTACCTGCATTTTTGTAGTGTTCAGATTTATGGATTTTGCTGTTATGCTAGTGTGAATCGTATTTGTATTACCAAATTGTCTTTCAAAGTATGATGTTCATTCTTCCTTTTTGATGGGAGCTGTACTGATGTATTCATTAACATTTTTTTTTTCTGTTTCTGAATCATTCTCCATATTCTCTTCTGCGCACCGTATAAGTCATGCTCCATGTCTTTTGTGTATCGCTCCCAGTATTCTTCCTTGCATCTTCTAACCCTCTCGTTTATGTTGTTTCTCGTTTGCTTGTATTTTTGATATTCTTCAGCCGAAGGATTACTTTTGTACTTCAAGAAAGCGTCTTTCTTTATCTTTGCTAGTTCTTTTATTTCTTCTGTGAACCACGGTGTTTTACTTAGTTTCTTCCTCCCTCTACTCATTCTTGTTCCCAACGCTTCTTTTGCAGCGTCTAGTATATTTATCGTTATTTTAGTCCACATTTCTTCTATTGTTTGGTCCTCGGAACAAGGTTTAGTAGTTATTTTTTGTTCCAATCTTGAGCGATATAGCATCTGTGTAGATGGGTCTTCAAGTTTCTCATAATTTATTTTTTATATAATTATAATTTAATAAATTATAAATATATTATTTATTTAATTATATTGTGGTATAGTGTTTAACACAGTCTAATTAAGTTAAGTGCTGTAGTTAACATAATTTAAATATAAAATTTGTCACTTATTTAAATAAAAGTTTCAGATAGCTTACAAATTGTCATTTCTCAAATTTATTATAAGTTGCGTCGTGAAAAGAATTGTGTTAAACTTACTGTTTAAAACTAAGATACTCGTCTGTTATAGACACAAATATTTATGTTAAATCCATAAGCAGAACTGGCGATAGAAACACATTTTTAAATAGCACGCTCATACAATTAAGTTATGAACAGAATCTCCTGTAATAATTTGATATGTCTGTAATCTCAAATTTACCTAATATTTGCGATATTCAACTTTCTAAGGATATTTTAATAAAAAATTTGAAAATATTAAAAATATCGGGGTACCACTTAATTAACGTTTCAACTGTTTATTCAAAAAATAAAATGTCTTAAAGAAACGGTTCGTCAACATATTACTATTTTTAATGAAAATTATTTTGAACAACTAACAACAAAATAAAAATTTGCGCATGTTTCATCGTTCGCTTGCCTTCCACCCACGAACAAGGATATGAATGATGAACGCTTCAAGAATACGCATTTGCCACCTTTTCACCGTTCACTTCACGTTTCCCAGTACGGCCCATGGTGCTAAGCAGAAAATCGGAACTAAATTTTCGAATTGCGAGAGATAGCATGTACTGCTATTTGCTTTCTCTTTCGTTCTACTATTATGCCCGCAGAACACTCAACATTGCATCCAGTAGTACATGCTTAGAAGCTTAAAATAAATCAATCGATCACTTAACATTATTTTAAATTAACAGAAATCAAGACGTTTGAAAAAATTCTGAGAAAAATTATCTTTAACTCCCTTTGCATTTATATAGGATATAAGGCAACCACATAAATATTAGAATGATTCCACGTATACTAAAATAGTCAAACTCTTCACTAAATTACCGGTTCTGCTCTTACAGAATTTATTAAGGTTGACTATCTATCCTTTTACTAACTACATACATGGCATAATTTTGAAATTTTGTCTTATTTAAATAATTTCCTATGTGAAAAATATTTGAAAAAACTCATCCATTGCACCAATTGTAATTTTTGTGTGGTAGTGAAAAAGTATTAAAACAAGCGAGGTTTACACCAAGAATGGCGATAGTGAATCCTGAAAAAATCTCGCGCAATTGAGCGAGGCGTGGCAACGCTGTATAAATATTGAATCAAAAAAAATTGTCAAAATATAAACCTTACAGACGATCAGACAATCTGGTTTGTAAAACCAACTTTAAACCGAAATTAATTTCATTAGTTTAATGGCCCAATGGGCCTCCAAAAATTTGCGCCCTAGGTACTCGAACTACCCTCTTGCCAGGTGCGAAATCTTTAAGCATAAGTTGATGATGATTGCTTAGCATTTTATATATCATTTTTAACCTTGAACAAGCGAAATACTTGCAGTGGCGACATCTATTTTTACCTTTGATAAACTGTTTTTTCCAGTGACATGCGTTATGTATGCGTCAATTGATAATTTAGATCGATTTGGAAGTTTTTATTTTTGAAATTAAAAAATTTCCGAAATAAATTAAATAGGTTTTGTTTATAAAAGAGAAATCGATTGTGAAAAAATATGAAAATTAGATTTTGCCAATTTATGGCAGAAGAAGCATATTTGTATTCTTCGTTCCAATTTAAACCCCGATGGATTTTTAAAATTTATTTTAATTCGATCTAATTTCTGTGCACTTGTAAATGGACATACTGTCCTACTTTAACTTCACCTCCAACGAATATTATCCAAAACATAAATACTGCATAATAAACGTTAAACCAATTATTCGTTTTGTATAATTCTCGAATTTAGTAGGAAACATTACTACATTATTATATTACAGATTTCTATTGACTTCTATTCTTGCTATTTAAAATTAAAAAAATGTTTATTTAATATAAAGGAAATTTAGTAATTTCCGTATTTTAATTAAACTATTAAATGAAAGGGAATAAAATATTTCATATAACATATAGTTTTACGACAAATCCTACTTCAAAACTAGGCCATCTTGACGCCAATTTATCAAAATCAACCGACCAAATTTACTGTTTTAAACTAACGACGCAACTAACGGTCATCTATGTTATTTTACAAACAATATAACTAGTTTGGAAGTATTCTTACAAATATGAATTTCCCTAGATTATGGACACGTATCCAAAAAAGCCTCTATCCTGTAATAAGTTAATAGAATAACACAGTTTAAATTGTTTGGTTATGAAAGTGTAAAGATTTGTTCTAAAAATTTTTTTGTTTCGAATTTTATATTATTTATAACGGATTTATTAGTTCTATTAATCGAGTCAAAATCAGAATATTGCCAAATGTGATAAAATAATTTTTACTAAATAAAACTCAGATTTACCTAAACCTTTTAGAATACTATAAATGACAAATATCCAGACGACCACTATTTGGAGATTGATAATGGAATTTAGATTATCTCCCATATCGACTTTTGGTTTTCGTGAAAATAATTACTGGTTGGAGCTACCTCCATAATTTTCAAACAGGTATGTGATGTAGTGATACTTGTCTAAAAAGTTAATTTATTAAAAAACGAAGGTTTTGTTGAGCTTTACCACAATATATTTGTGGAAAAAAACAAAAATAAATTTTGAGTAATTTCTACCAACATTATTTACAATAAAAGAAAAAATATATATTTAAATATTATGAAACTAAAATATAAAGGGTATCTATAAAAGGTCTGTACAAAACGCTAGCCCAAATTATCGAGATCAAAATATGAGGATCTAACCCAATTTACTTTAATCCAAAAATGAATAATTTCCATAATACAGTGTCAGAGTTATAATTTTTAAATCTTTTTAGTAAATATTTATCTTAATAATTGCATGCTTTAAACTAAAGTTGTTACTTTGTAATTTTTTACGATTAGAAATCACGATCTAATTATAGCTTCAATATATAATGCAGAGTACTATCAGCAGCAATTCGCCTTCATCAACGCTTCACAACTTTTTGTGCAGTAATTCCTTTAAAATAATCCCTTGTTTTTTTTTCCAAACTCGGCTGTAACACTAACGTTGTAGTACGATACTTATTATACAATAAGAGCACCAAAGTGACAGGGTCTTATTTTTCCAAGTGATAATTCGTGACCTAACATTTTTTAAATTCATTAAAGCACAATATTTTTAACTATGTTATCGTAACCGGCTTTATTGGACACATTAAATACGAACAAAATTATTTAAATTGAAACTTTTATGGGTAAGGTCATTAATCGGTGTACATACAGTGTTGCCACAGACCCATGTTTTTTTGAGCGAGCCCTTTTGTAAAGTACGAGTGAGGTTTTAATTAAAAGAGCGAGATTTTTTCGAGTCTCTACCACTGAAAACTGTATTAAAAACGTTGCGCGAGTTACATGGCAGAAAAAGCAAATAGCAGTACATGCTATCTCTCTTTCTCCGAACGCATGGTGATAAGCAGAAAATCGAAAGTAAATTTTCGAATTGAGAGAGATAGCATGTACTGCTATTTGCTTTTTCTTTCGCTCTACTATTAATGCGCGCAGATCTCGCAACATTGCTTCCAGTAGTAAATGCTTAGAAGCTTGAAATAAATTAATCGACGTTATTTTATGTTAATAGAAATCAAAAAGTTTGAAAAAATCCTGAGGAAAAATCCTTAACTCCCTTTGCATTTATATGGAATATAGGCAACCACATAAAAATAACCGGTTCTGCTCCTACAGAATTTATTGAGGTTGACAAGCTATTTCTTTACTAACTAAATACATGGTATAATTTTGAAATATTTTCTTGTTTAAAAAATTTGAAAAAACTCATCCATTGCATCAACTGTAATTTTTGTGTGGCAGTGACAAAAGTATTAAAACGAGCGAAATTTACACCAACAGTAGCGAGAGTGAATCTTGAAGAAAAAGCGAGATCTTGCTCAATTGAGCGAGGAGTAGCAACGCTATGTACACATATTGAATTATAAAAAATCGAAATAAAAACCTTATGGACTATCAACCAATATCTAGTTTTGGAAATAAACCAATTTAAACTGTAAAGCTCGTAATTAATTTCATTAGTTCAGTGGGCCCAATGGGCCAATTATATAGGTTTTGTTTATAAAAGAGAAATCGATTGTGAAAAAATATGAAAATTAGATTTTGTCAATTTATGGCAGAAGAAGCATATTTGTATTCTTCGTTCCAATTTAAACCCCGATGGATTTTTTAAAATTTATTTTAATTAGATCTAATTTCTGTGCACTTGTACATGGACATACTGTCCTACTCTAACTTCACCTCCAACGAATATTATCCCAAACGTAAATACTGCATAGTAAACGTTAAACGAATTATTCGTTTTATATAATTCTTAGTAGGCAAAAATTACCATTACAGATTTCTATTGACTTCTATCTTTGCTATTTGAAATAAAAAAAAATTATTTAATATAAAGTAAATTCAGTAATTTCTGTATTTTAGTTAAACTTTTAAATGAAAGGGAGAGTTAAATATTTCATTTAATATATAGTTTTACGACAAATCATATATCAAAATTCTGCGCCATCTTGTCAATTTATTGAGGCTAGACATTCAAAACGTAATGTTTTAAACTGATGACGCAACCAACGGTCATTTATATTTTGTTACAATTAAATTAGATTAATAGAATTACAGAGTTTGTTTATTGAATTAAAATTTATAAATTTCAGATTAATTTTTGAGAACCGGATAATATATTAATTTGTTCTTAAAATCTTTGTTGTTTCGAATTTTATATTAGTTATATCGAATTTATTAGTTCTATTAATTGGGTCAAAATCAAGATATCGTCAAATGTGATAAAATAAACATGGCAATAGTTATGAAAGATTACATTAAGCAATAATTTTTACTAGGATTTACCTAAAACTTTTAGAATACTATAAAAGACAAATATCAAACTACCACTATTTGGAGATTGGTAATGAAATTTAGAATATCTCCGATTTAGAGATATTGACTTATTGGTTTTCATGAAAATAATTACTGGTTGGCGCTACTTACATAATTTTCAAATATCGTCTTGAGTTTCGTCATATCTTCTTTCAATGCTTTTTCATCTCTTCTTGACTTTTCTTCATATCGTGTATCATCATCAGAATCTGGTTTAAATGAGTTTGCTCTTCTATTTTTTTCTTTAACCTCTTCTGAATTTTATTCCACTTCCACGCTCTATAATATATATATATATATATATATATATATATATATATATATATATATATATATATATATATAATGGCTAGTGGTGGTATATGTTATTGAAGATATTAGTTATACAAGCCAATGCTGATGCAAATATATATCCTCAGTAATCCAAATTAATCAATTTTAGAACATTTAAGTAAATAAAACTGTACTTGTTTACTTAATAAACAAAATTTCTATTGAAAAAGTCACAGAGTAGATTTTATTCATAATATATAAAAACGAAAGTATCTTTTAATATAGTACTGCCATTTTAGTCAGTACAGTTATGAACAAATATGTAAAATATATTGGCAATTGTATTACTAAAAAATGCTATATTATTTGAAAAGGGCAATCTTATTAAAAGCACTACAATCTCCATCAATGTGTAAAATTGGCTGCATAATTCAGTATTATTTACACCATAAACTTTCCGTCCATTGTTGAAATGAAAGCTTTTTGTTGTCTTTATTTCCCATAGATGGCTCCACTGTAATTATTTTACTTATATTATTATGATCTTGGTATATACATTACCTACTAAACTACGACTGTTATTAAGACGGAAAGGGAGAAAATAGAAAGATGGAATATTAAAATCTTAAGAGCTCAAAAGACCTTGTAAGTCGACGTAAAAGTAGACGTTTAATATTTTGAAACCATCATTTGCCGACAAAACTTTGCTCAGTGGGAGTCGTGAATTTTGTAGAAAGCATGACAAATGGGATGTCTGGGAAAGATGTCGGTGGATGCCACTGATAAGTTCACCACCGATATCGGGACGAAACATCCAGTCATTCATTTTATGGTGGTCGAAAATTAGAGCGCTACTCGTGTCCTTGCCGTCAGGGGGACTATTTGCGGCATTAAGCGTTTGGAAGCGTCCGATTTCGGTATTTTGTCTTTCTATTTTTCTCTCTTTCCGTTAATCGTTTCCAAATTCTACGGTACTCGATACCAAATCATGGTTTAGCCATTCGTTGTATATGTCCGTACCACTTTTTTTTTATATTTCATGATCTATTTTTCTATTCCCATCTGTGGTAATGTCTCCTCGTTTCTTGTTCTGTGTCCAGTGCTGTCAAATGTTCCACAGAAAAATACTTGCAAGTTTTATATTTATTCCTGGCAAAATGCATGTGATAAGGATAAGACAGATAACAAGATTGTCCATCCTTTAAATTTTAGCAACATCATAAAATAAAGAAAGAAATAACTACATGTGAGAAGCAAAAAAATATTAGAGATTTAATTTTAGAGATGGGGCAACTTATCGATTTTCATACATTTGCCATCAATTGTATGTACATTTCGCCTTAATATTTTATCAATTTCTGAGTACAAAATATCTATTCCTGGCAAATCCCTGACATGATAGTATTCCTGGCAAAATTACTATCATAGCTAATTATTCCTGGCAAATGCAAGGAATTACTGGCAAATTGACAGCCCTATCTGTGTCCATGATATTTCTGCTGACCTCGAATTATTCATTTCTACTGCTTCTACTCGTCTCTAAACCGTAAATTAAGCAGCTTTTTATCACTGTGCTGTATATGTTATATTTTCGTTTTTTGTGAATAGTTTTGCTCCATAGTATCCTATTTCGGCATCCTATTACTCTTTTACCTTGGATAATCCTTGCACGCATGTTTTTATTGTCTGTTCTCGTTCTATAAAAGATGACTCTTAAATATTTGTATTATTATTAATTTGGAGCTCACTCTTAGAGTTTTTGTTACTTTTCTAGAGATGCGCTGTGGGAAAGCCAACTTCTAAGAAGTTTATAAGGCCCAACTCCAAGAAAGGAGACAAAATACAACGAAAACCTTGATGGATATGAGGCGGATATAATGAGACTAATAAATTTGACTTCTTCACATATCCAGAAGAAATAAAGTAAGAGCTGTAAATAGTTTTATCGAATATTTACGTGACCCAGAAACAAGTCGAACTGTAAAATGGCCCTACTGAAGAAAATTTCGGAAGCTCTTGCTTATGTCCCTCAGTTTGACCCAGATAGCACAAGATTTCCATTGGATATCCAGAATAGGTACATATAATGTCCTGTATGTCCATGGACCGTTTATGGATGTCCATTAGATGTGATGACATGTAATCTATATGGACGTCCATATCCCTTCAGATATTTTATGCCCATTATTGTGTTGACGTGGAGCTAAAAAAGACCTTTGGAATTTTAGTTGAGCTAAAATCAAGTGTACTTTTTATTTGAAGAAGATGCCACTGTTAAAGGTAAGTATAGTTATTTTTAATTTATTTAAAAAAAAAACTATAGACATGCCCGACCAAAAGTTGATAATTTAGTATGTATTAAACTCGCACAAATTTGAAAGTGAACAAAATATTCAGTATCAAAACACGTATGTTAAAATATAGCTTTTGTAGCTACACTTTCTCATACAATCACTTATTTAAATGGAAATTACCACAAATAAGTGCAAATATTTTGATAGGCCAATGAATTTTGTATCTTGTTCGTTAAAGTGGAGCATAGATAGAGTTGTAAATTTGTGTAATAATAAAATTGTAAATTTTAGAGAAATTTCTCTCCGACAAAGTCATTGAGTAATCAGTCTAATAAGATTGCTGGCATTATTAAATGTTATCAAAATTTATAATGGATTAAAAGCTATAGCAAATTTGAATAATTATATTAATTTTTTTATGACTATTTTGGATTAAACGCTAGTACAAGTTTACTTTGATGTGTATTTTTGTGCAGTATAATTGTTAAAAAATATATAATAAAGGTTTGACAGTTCGACTCTAGGTTTAGACTTATAATTTAATTTTTTTAAATTATTTTTTAGATGCATTTTTCAAAGATTGGTCCAAATAAAATTCCTATGTGAAAGCCAATTTGTACCAAATTAGAGAAGATATTCAGGTAATCTTAAATAGGGAAAAAACAAGTATCTACAAAGAATTTTCTGCAGGAGTTGAACTATCCTTTTACCGAAGAAAATATTCAGCTGCCTCAAGTTACATAAGATCTTCAGGACAATTTATACTTTAAAGATGCAGTAAGTTTATTACACTTCTCCTGAAATAAGAGCTGAAACTTATTCGAGCAATGCTTCTTTATGTGTATGAGTCTATTGATAAAAAAAACTTAATTTTTTGAAAAAACAGACAGTTTTTACTTAAGAAGTTCTCATTTGGATGTTTTTAAAAATGGCATAAGAACTTACTTACCTGTGGGGAATTTAAATAACGTTTTTTTTCCATACATGAGGAAACAATACTAAAATCAGTTTCATTTTACAGGATTATTTTATATATATTTTTTTACTTTGATTCTTAAAGTCAAAAATATTCTTAGCTTAACATATGTGGAATTAACGTTTAATTATCTCAATAATGTAATATAATTTTAGGTTTTACAATTAGCGAAAATTGGAGGAAAGTATACCTATGAACTTATTAAAAGATAATTTATTGTAACAATGACAGATAGCCTTTCCAAGAATTAGACATATGATGGAACAGTAAAGTGCTTTTTAAAAGTTCACTATTTGTAGGTAATTTCCCAGATAGCACAAGATTTCCATTGGATATCCAGAATAGGTACGTATAATGTCCTGTATGTCCATGGACCGTTTACGGATGTCCATTAGATGTGATGACCTGTAAT
The DNA here is from genome assembly GCA_034092305.1 of Diaprepes abbreviatus. Lineage (NCBI taxonomy): Eukaryota > Metazoa > Arthropoda > Insecta > Coleoptera > Curculionidae > Diaprepes > Diaprepes abbreviatus. The sequence continues at coordinate 18,882,145 of JASJET010000031.1, forward strand.
CTATATGGACGTCCATATCTGGATGTCCAGTGTAAGTCCATCAGACGTCCATTAATTAAATTTCGGGTTGTCGGTAAAATCGAATACTGTAATATCGGCCTGTAGAATTGTCATTTCTTAACCCGCCGGCCCGCCATGATCACAAAATATCCCTTCAGATATTTTGTGCCCATTATTGTGTTGACGTCGAGCTAAAAAAGACCTTTGGAATTTTAGTTGAGCTAAAATCAAGTGTGCTTTTTATTTGAAGAAGATGCCACCGTTAAAGGTAAGTATGGTTATTTTTAATTTAATTTTTTTAATTATACCAAAAATTACCGAACGAAACTACAGACATGCCCGACGAAAAGCTGATAATTTAGTACCAAACTCGCACAAATTTGAAAGTGAACAAAATATTCAGTATCAAAACACGTATGTTAAAATATAGCTTTTGTAGCTATACTTTTTCATACAATCACTTATTTAAATGGAAATTACTACAAATAAGTGCAAATATTTTGATAGGCCAATGAATTTTGTATATGTTGGTTAAAATGGAGCACAGATAGAGTTGTAAATTTGTGTAATAATAAAATTGTAAATTTTAGAGAAAATTCTCTCTGACAAAGTCATTATTGAGTAATCAGTCTAATAAGATTGCTGGCATTAATAAATGTTATCAAAATTTATAATGGAATAAAAGCTATAGCAAATTTGAATAATTATATTAATTTTTTTATGACTATTTTGGATTAAACGCTAGTAAAAGTTTACATTGATGTGTATTTTTGTGCAGTATAATTGTTAAAAAATATATAATAAAGGTTTGACAGTTCGACTCTAGGTTTAGACTTATAATTTAATTTTTTTAAATTATTTTTTAGATGCATTTTCCAAAGATTGGTCCAAATAAAATTCCTATGTGAAAGCCAGTTTGTACCAAATTAGAGAAGATATTCAGGTAATCTTAAATAGGGAAAAAACAACAAGTATCTACAAACAATTTTCTGCAGGAGTTCAACTATCCTTTTACCGAAGAAAATAATCAGCTGCCTCAAGTCACATAAGATCTTCAGGACAATTTAAACTTTAAAGATGCAGTAAGTTTATTACACTTCTCCTGAAATAAGAGCAGAAACTTATTCGAGCAATGCTTCTTTATGTGTATGAGTCTATTGATAAAAAAACTTAATTTTTTGAAAAAACAGACTGTTTTTACTTAAGAAGTTCTCATTTGGATGTTTTTAAAAATGGCATAAGAATTTACTTACCTATGGGGAATTTAAATAACGTTTTTTTTTTCATACATGAGGAAACAATACTAAAATCAGTTTCATTTTACAGGATTATTTTATATATATTTTTTTACTTTGATTCTTAAAGTCAAAAATATTCTTAGGTTAGCATATGTGGAATTAACGTTTAATTATCTCAATAATGTAATATAATTTTAGGTTTTACAATTAGCGAAAATTGGAGGAAAGTATACCTATGAACTTATTAAAAGATAATTTATTGTAACAATGACAGATAGCCTTTCCAAGAATTAGACATATGATGGAACAGTAAAGTGCTTTTTAAAAGTTCACTATTTGTAGGTAAGTTACCACTTAAATATAAAAATTTGATGAAAAAAATCTCTCTGTTTTATTTGTCATACTCGTAAATAATAAGAATATATTGGGTGTCAGATTTCACACGTTAAACTCTAGATCCCCTTGTTCTGATAATACCCTGACAAAAAGTGTGTTAAAATTTTTTTTCTGGTCTGTTGGTTTAAGCACTCTAAGCAATTACGATGCATTTGGTTTTACATATATATATATATATATATATATATATATATATATATATATATATATATATATATATACATATAATAGGATCTTGAGTTTTCAAATTAATATTTCTGTTGTAATCGTTATCATTGTTTGTGGCTTTCTTATACTTTAATGTTTTTTGTTATGGAAAATTACTATGGAACATTAAGGCTTGAAACAGCCCCAACGAACAAGATTAAATATGACACTCAGAATTTGTTAACTATACAAAGCCATAAAATACTAACGTTAAACCTTATTAATTTTCGGCTGCGGCAGAAGAATGGGGGGGTCGATAAAAAACAGCCGAAGACGAGTTTAGACAATGGCTGAAGAGAATAAACGACAGAAATAAATCTAGAAAAAATAATCATTGTAACAATAAAGTCTTTATTTAAATAATTGGTATATTTTCTATTACCCAATTGAAATTGTACATATTACTATGGAACCAGATACCTTATTCATAGTGATCCTTCTATAGCTTGAACAATTTAAATCAATTGAAGTTATATTTTGTAGCACTTGCAATTCGACTAATTATAAAATTTTATATTCTTATATTGTGTTGTATTAAAAAATTGACAATTGTAATCAATAAGTGTAATATGTGGATCCAGTTCCTGTTACCTGGTTCACTCATGTAATTTATATCTGTTTAGTTTTTGGGACTAATAGGGCCATCTATGGTTACTTGTTATCGACGTTTTGATGACATAAGTGGTCTGTATCTTCAGAAATGCAGATTAGTTAGGTACTGTAAGCTCTCGGACCCTAAGCAAATTCTGAAAATATCTACCATTCATGTTAGCGGAACGTCAAAAACAGGGAACAATAGATTATGACCTATTAATCCAAAAAGCACAATACCATCGGATAATATGTCCACAATCGGGTCAAGAATGTACATTATATGGACATCCAAAATTAGTCCTATTAATATCCAAAATGATCCATACCTGGACAATATATGGAATCCAAAAAGACATCCATGAGTGGGACAAACGTATAGTCCAGTGGATATCCATAGGATGTTGGTGGACAAATTCTGGACATTCCATGGATACCCAATATGTCCAGCTTTGGATAAACGATGGATATCCAGTGGACTGAAGTGTGGTATTTGGAGAAACACCGAAACAAACCTCAAGAAACCAAGGGAGAATAATTAGATGAGTCAACGTTTCCCAGGATGATCGCAAGACCAACGAGGCAATCTTCATGAGGTTAATGAAGAAGTTGCAAGAATTTTTAAGCAAACAAAAAATACTGCAATTTTACTAAATGCAGAAATTATTAAATTTCAGTTACATTAATTAAATTACCTAAATACATTTTTAATTTTAAATGGTAGGGATAAAAATAGAAAAGTTTCCCACTAAATTCGATAATTATATAAAAGAAAAAAAAATTTCATTCGTTTAAGGTTTATTATGCAGTATTTACATTTATATTTTGGAGGTTAAGCTAAAAGAAGATATGTTTATGTATATGTGTACAAAAATATAATTTAAATATATCAAATTCTAATTGAAGTGATCAATGTAGATAGGTTCCTTTTGCCGTACATTTTTTTTATTAGTTTATGTTAATTTAAAAATTAGTTTATTTTATTCTTCTAAGAAAATTCACCAAATCTAAGTTGTATATTTTTTCACAGTAGATTTCTCCTTTATAAAAAAAAAATTAGGAATTTTTTAATCTGAAAATAAAAATTTAAAATTGGCTTTTAAATAATTTTAGTAGGTTTTCCGCGATTTTAGGAATAAATCCATATTTACCAAATCGATTAAACTACCGATTGTTTGTAATTACACATTCATAGGAGAAAAGTTCTCCATTCTTCATCAATGCTAAAAATAGATACTGCCACTGCAAGTATCTCGCTTGTTCAACATTAAAAAGTTATATAAAATGCAATTTTGGCCGACACCACTCCGGTCTTTACCATTTTTTTGAGACCATTAAAACTGGTGTTTCATCCTTCGCAACTGGCGGAGGATTTCACAGTGAGCCCGCCAGTGCCTTCCCCAGACACCGTTTGACACAGGGTTGCCAGATAATTTTCTTTTATTTCCTTAGACTTTTGACAAGAAATTCCCTAGATTTCCCTTGGCAAGTATACTGGAATCTCCAAATTACGAGATTCTTATTTACGGCACGCTCTATCCAAATAGCACACTTCAGTCCACAAGATATCCATCGTTTATCCAAAACTGGACATACTGGATATCCATGGGATGTCCAGAATTTGTTCACCAACATCCTATGGATATCCACTGGACTATACGATTGTCCCACTCATGGATGTCTTTTTGGATTACATATATTGTCCAAGTATGGATCATTTTTGGATATTAATAGGACTAATTTTGGATGTCCATATATTGTACATTCTTGACCCGATTGTGGACATATTATCCGACGGTATTGTGCTTTTTGGATAAATAGGTCATAATCTATTGTTGCCTCTTCTTGACGTTCCGCTAACGTGAATGGTAGACATTTTCAGAATTTGCTTAGGGTCCGAGAGCTTACAATACCTAATTAATCTGCACTTCTGAAGACACAGACCACTCATGTCATCAAAACGTCGATAACAAGTAACCATAGATGGCCCTATTAGTCCCAAAAACTAAACAGATATAAATTACATTAGCGAACCAGATAACAGGAACTAGATCCACATATTACACTTATTGATTACAATTGTCAAGTTTTTAATACAACACTATATAAGAATATAAAATTTTATAATTAGTCGAATTGCAACTGCTACAAAATATAGCTTCAATTGATTTAAATTGTTCAAGCTGTAGAAGGATCGCTATGAATAAGTTATCTGGTTCCATAGTAATAGGTACAATTTCAATTAGGTAATAGAAAATATACCAATTATTTAAATAAAGACTTTTTATTGTTACAATGATTATTTTTTTCTAGATTTATTTCTGTCGTTTATTCTCTTCAGCCATTGTCTAATCTCGTATTCGGCTGTTTTTTATCGGCCCCTCATTCTTCTACCGCAGCTGAAAATTAATAAGGTTTAACGTTAAATGATGCAGTATTTTATAGTTTTGTAGGAATTTAAATCTCTCTCTCTCTCTCTCTATATATATATATATATATATATATATATATATATATATATATATATATATATATATATATATATATATAAAACCAAATGCATCGTTATTGCTTAGAGTGCTTAAACCAACAAACCAGAAAAAAAATTTTAACACACTTTTTGTCTGGGTATTATCAGAACAAGAGGATCTAGAGTTCAACGTGTAAAATCTGACACCCAATTTGTTCTTATATTTACGAGTATGACAAATAAAATAGAGATTTTTTTCATCAAATTTTTATATTTAAGTGGTAACTTACCTACAAATAGTGAACATAAGTTCTTTAAAGGGCACTTTAATGTTCCATCATATATATAATTCTTGGAAAGGCTATCTGTCATTGTTACAATAAAATATCTTTTATTAAGTTAATAGGTATAATTTCCTCCAATTTTCGCTAATTGTAAAAACTAAAATTATATTACTTTATTGAGATAATTAAACGTTAATTCCACATATGCTAACCTAAGAATATTTTTGACTTTAAGAATTATAGTAAAAAAATATATATAAAATAATCCTGTAAATTAAGTTTTTTTTATCAATAGACTCATACACATAAAGAAGCATTACTCGAATAAGTTTCAGCTTTTATTTCAGGAGAAGTGTAATAAACTTACTGCATCTTTAAAGTTTAAATTGTCCTGAAGATCTTATGTGACTTGAGGCAGCTGATTATTTTCTTAAGAAAAAGGATAGTTGAACTCCTACAGAAAATTCTTTGTAGATACTTGTTGTTTTTTCCCTATTTAAGGTTACCTGAATATCCTCTCTAATTTGGTACAAATTGGCTTTCACATGGGAATTTTATTTGGACCAATCTGTGGAAAATTCATCTAAAAAATAATTAAAATAAATTAAATTATAAGTCTAAACCTAGAGTCGAACTGTCAAAACTTTATTATATATTTTTTAACAATTATACTGCACAAAAATACACATCAATGTAAACTTTTACTAGCGTTTAATCCAAAATAGTCATAAAAAAAACAATATAATTATTCAAATTTGCTATAGCTTTTATTCCATTATAAATTTTGATAACATTTATTAATGCCACCGATTTTATTAGACTGATTACTCAATAATGACTTTGTCAGAGAGAATTTTCTCTAAAATTTACAATTTTATTATTACACAAATTTACAACTTTATCTTTGCTCCATTTTAACCAACAAGATACAAAATTCATTGGTCTATCAAAATATTTGCACTTATTTGTAGTAATTTCCATTGAAATAAGTGATTGTATGAAAATGTATAGCTACAAAAGCTATATTTTAACAGAAGTGTTTTGATACTGAATATTTTGTTCACTTTCAAATTTGTGCGAGTTTGATACTAAATTATGAGCTTTTTGTCGGGCATTTCTGTAGTTTCGTTCGGTAATTTTTGGTATAATTAAAAAAATTAAATTAAAAATAACTATACTTACCTTTAACGGTGGCATATTCTTCAAATAAAAAGCACACTTGATTATAGCTCAACTAAAACTCCAAAGGTCTTTTTTAGCTCGACGTCAACACAATAATGGGCACAAAATATCTGAAGGGATGTTTTGTGATCATGGCGGGCCGGCGGGTTAAGAAATGACAATTCTACAGGCCGATATTACAGTATCAGATTTTACCGACAACCAGAAATTTAATTAATGGACGTCTGATGGACTTACACTGGACATCCAGATATGGACGTCCATATAGATTACAGGTCATCACATCTAATGGACATCCATAAACGGTCCATGGACATACAGGACATTATATGTACCTATTCTGGATATCCAATGGAAATCTTGTGCTATCTGGGTATTTTATGATAGAATTCCTATCTATTTTACGACATTTCTTCTCTCTTCTTTACCACTATCGTATTTCACGTATTCGATGCGGTATTTCAAATTAACGAATTGACGCCCTACATGTGACGTCGCCGCAATGTGATTGGTCGCTTTTACGCCCGTGAGTGAATTATAGTTGTAAAAATTTTTGATTTATTTTTTAAGTTTGTCTATAAAGAATAAATATAAACTTTAAAAAATGTAAAAGTGTGTACTTAATATATCCAATCGCTGCCCTATTCTAAATAAAATAAACATCGATTTTTTTTTAAATTTATGATGGTTTTTTATTTTCTCGATACATAATTTCTGATTAAAATTTCTATTTCTGGATTAATACAGAAATTAAAGTAATTGCTTGACTTTAACAAATTTTTAGTATGCAAAATCCACCACCATATGTCCGGCAACGTTGCGTATTTTTTTTACCAAAATTGCATAATACATGTAGCGCTCAGGGTTTCGTTGGTAGTTTACCGATCAAAAACCTGGGAGCGTAGGAAATCACAGAAATTTCTTGATACATATACAACCGCATTCAAGATTTGTAAGCTGTTTTGTATGTCAACTCATAAAATGAAAACAAACTAGTTTTAATATTATAATTAGAAAAATCGTATCATATTCAAAAATCACCGTAGGTCTGGCAACCCTGAAAGAAAAATGGTACGGACGTATACAATGAATGGCTGACTCACAGCTGCCCAAACAAACCATGATTTGGTGTCCCGAGCACCGTAAGAGAAATTAGAAGGAAGAAGGGAAACCTAAGAGTCGGTAAGCTTCAAGATAGAAAGTGAGAATATGGAGAGAGATGGAATACAGAAATCGAACGTCGCCGAACGCTCAAGCTCGACATTACACATCGACTTGGGGCACTCAACGACGTTTTTCGATTCTTGTAATCCATCTTTCTCCATTTTCTCACTTTCTATGTTGAAGATCAAAGTAGTTTAGTAGGTAATTTAAATACCAAAATCATAATAATATAAATAAAATAGTTACAGTGGAGACATCTATGGAAAATAAAGACAACAAGAAGTTTTTATTTCAACAATGGACGGAAAGTTTATGGCTTAAATAATACTGAATTTGAATTGGAAATTGTAGTTCTTTTAATAAGATGGCCTTGTTGAAAAATTAATCTAGCATTTTTTAGTAATTTAATTGCCAATAAATTTTATATATTTGTTCATAACAGCATAGCCGAAGCTTTGACTGTTACAGTCTAGATGGAGTGAGTTGCATTGCAATTATATAGTTTAGGAGGAATTCAGTTTTTAACAATTTTATAGAAATTCCATTCTTACTAGAATTGCGGTACTATATTAAAAGATACTTTCGTTTTCATATAATATGAATAGAAATGTTGTTGAAGGTAAACAAGTACAGTTGTATTTACTTAAATGTTCTAAAATTGATTAATTTTGATTACTTGGGATATAATTTTAATCAGCATTGGCTTGCATGAACAACATCTTTGTTTATTCAATAAAATACCATGTTGTAATTTTGCCCCTGACGTTAAGGACATATAATCACAAACTTATTTGTGACCACCTTCAGGATGTTTCGTCTCGGCATCGGTGGTGGACTCGTCAATGAGATCCACTTATCACGCGTATTCGACACCTACCTTGGCCAGTACTCATTAATTTTATAACTTTTTTATTGTCTTGACAAATAATGTACAAATTATCTTACCACTTTTCGGGAATCCACCCTAGATATTCTTAATCAGGAGCTCAAAGTACATAAAAACCTTTGACGGAGCTATGCCGCTTCATTGGCTACGAAAATCCACTGTTTTGTTTTTTTGCCTAGGAAACCATTGTCACCTTGTAACCTTATAAAGCAATAAAAAAAAACATACTTAACAATCAGCTAAATAACAAACTAAAAAAAAATAACCTCAAACGCCAAATTTCTCTTATTTTTTTGTATAGTTGTCAATCAAATTAAATCTAGAGAATGTTAGTTACAATTAGTAATTAGGAAAAATTTTGGGCTACAGTACAATAAAACAGACTATTCAATGAAGGACACCGATAGGTATTGTAACGTAAAAATCCAGGTAGGTACGTTTCACGACAGACTTTGTGGCACCACAACAAGACAGGGGCGCATCAGATTATTTTTACCTTATATTTTCCAGTAATTTGTGTACTGTTTTATTTAGATTATATGTTTATGCGGTTTTCAATGATTCCTCCGTGTGAGATGCAATAGCAGTGGATATATCCACATTATGCCGTTGTAGTGCTGAAATCACATTCAGCAAACGTACAACTATATGCAGCTCCGTATTGTCGTCGAAACTTGTATAATCACCCTGTAAATATATGTTTGATAAGATGCTAATAGATGGCGCCACCGGCATTCGGAGAAAAGAGAACAAGTGGTGATTTTGGAGAAGGGCGCATCGAATAATAAAAGCGTGAGGTTTAAACTTTTATTTTGAAGAAGTTTTGTTTATTTGTTTTATTATTGTTTAAAAGTGAATCAATAAAAAGTTACGACTGGGTGGGAGTGTTTAACTTCACTAATATTCCTATAAGTGAGTCTAATTGTTAGCTTGAGCTAGCTGGCGCCCAAGAACAAGACATTAAAGGAAAATCGTAGACATGGCGGCCCGAACGTGGGGCATCTGAGCATCTGAGTGCTTTCGTGCGAGAAGCTGATTGTGACTGTTTTATGATAGGACTGTAAAAATATATACCTAACTGATATAACTATTATTATGGAGCGCAACTTCGATAAACAAAATATTAATCCATTTGTGAAACAAGAGGTGAAAAGCGAAGGGCAAGATTTTAGTTTCTTCGAAGAAACTTGGGATCAAGGTAGGACTGTTTCAAATCCGCAAGAGAGCACCAGTGAGCATTTGGATAAATGCACAAACCCATTTTCCCCATTTTATCAAAAAGTTCACGACTTTGACTTGTTGACGAGTACACTAATTACAAAAAATAATATTGTAGACACACCACAGACTGCTAGGGTATTACAGGAGGTAACTCATTCCCAGATAAATAAAAATTCTAATAATCACTGTTGCTCATCTTTGGACTCTTTAAAATCTCTAAGTGATGCCTTTACAGAGGCACTTAAGACTCTAGCACAACATAATCGTTCAGTCTCAGCATCTGTCTTATCTTTTATCTTTCATGGCTATGATTATGAAGATCCAGTTAAATTTGTAAGTCAACTTAATTTATATTTTATTCAAAATAATATAACTAATGATAGTTCTAAAGTAGAACTGGCCATGACTCGATTAGACGGTGAGGCTTTGCTGTGGGTGGACCCATATAGGTATTTAAGCCTAACATTTGACATCTTTGTAAATAGGTTTTTGAGTAAATTTAACTCTAGCCATGCTATTGCACAGGCAACAACTAAGTTATATGGAGAGCAGCAAAATAATAAAGAATCGGTAGAAGTTTTTATTACTAAAAAAGCAGCTCTTTTTCAAAGATTATTGCCTGATACTCCAGAAAAAAATAGAGCCTCAATTATTTTAAATTTGCTCAAGCCTAAAATTAGAGCTAATCTTCGATTTTCAAATGAATTTTTAAGTATCGAAGAACTGATAAAGGTAGCATCTCAGATTGAGTACGATTTAAACGAAATAAAAGGTGATTTAACCTATGTAGCACCACCTTTAGGAGGTATAAATAAAAATAATGCAAAATGGGATAAACCATCTACTCCGTGTAGATATTGTCAAGAAATGCATTTTCATCGTGATTGCCCAATAAATCCCTACCATCAGGGAAATGTATAGGGTTCTGCTGGTTTGCAGATGATAAATCAGCAGAACAAAACCAAATATATATAAACAAAAAAGATATTACCATCCCAGTCTTACCTATTAATGTTATATATAGTATGACTTACTTACCTAGATTAAGTTTAGATTTAAATGATCAAAATAGGAATGCTTTATTAGATTCAGGGTCTTCTGTAAATATAATCCGATCAGATGTTCTTGAATCCGAATTTTAAAAAAATAATTTAATAAAAATTTCGGGGGAAATTTTAATGGCTTGTAATCAAAATTCAGCCAAAACACTTGGTGCTGTAAATTTGGATTTCTGTATTAAAGATACCCATTTTAGTGGATTATTCTATATAGTTCCAAACTTATCAGAAGATATTGTTTTAGGAGCTCCTTTCCTTGAACAAAATAAAGTTATTTTAGATTATCCTCGCCGCTGCCTTTATGTGGGTCATTCTCCAAGAAAAACAATTTATTGGTCCAATTTTGCTCCACCTTGTTCTGATGTTAGTTTATTACCGAGTGATTTGAAATTACCGGAGGTATATAATAAAAAACTTAGTGAATTATTCTTAGAATTTGTTGATTTGTTTACCAGTCCAGGTATTCAATCAACCACTAATACTACTAAACATATCATTCGTTTAAGAGAAAATAAAGTAGTCCAACAAAGACCTTACCCACTCTTACCGAAATTTAAAAATGTTTTGGAAGATCAGATTAATGAGATGTTACAAACTGGTGTAATTGAACCCAGTGATTCAGAATATTCGTCTCCTATAGTTTTGGTTGAAAAAAAAGATTCCAATCCTCAATTTTGCATAGATTTTCGCGCGCTTAACGATATTATCCTGGATGAACCATCAAATTTACCTCGAATTTGTGATACAATGAAAGCTTTCGGAGACGCCAAGGTCTTTTCGGTATTTGATCTAAAAAATGGCTATTGGCAAATACCCCTTTCACCTGAATCAAAAAAATATACGGCATTTAGTACTCATGATGGTGCATTATACCATTTTAATGTTATGCCATTTGGGCTAAAAAATGCTCCAGGGACATTCCAAAGGCTAATGACGCACGAAGTCTTATCTGGTTATCTAAATAAGTTCGTCTTAGTATACTTAGATGATATAGTTGTTTTCAGTCCCGATATTAACACTCACTTAACACATCTGAGACTTATTTTGGAACGCTTAAGAATTCATCACCTTCAATTATCCCCTTCTAAATGTCAAATTGCCCTACAGGAAATTAATTATCTAGGTCACCGAATATGTCAAGATACTAATACACCACAATCTAAACATATTGAAGCTATTATGAATTTCCCTATTCCAAAAACGAAAAAACAACTGCAGTCGTTCCTCGGAACATGCAATTGGCTGCGTGAGTATGTCCCAAATATGGCAGAGCTAACTCTTCCGCTTGTACCCTTACTTCGAAAAAATCATAGGTTTAAGTGGTCTAAAGAACAGGATGAGGCATTCAAGAACATAAGACGGTTAGTAGCCAAACCTTTAATTTTACATAGACCTGATTATAATAAAGATTTTATTTTACAGACTCAAGTGATAGCGGAATGGGATATGTTTTGTATCAGATGGGGCCTGATAATTCGAAATATATTATTTCGTATGGTAGTGCTACATTTTCAAAAACCGAATTAAATTATCATATTAATGAAAAAGAATGTTTATCTGTTGTATGGGCCATTAAAAGGTACAGGCATTACTTAGAGGAAAAACCGTTTGTCTTAAGAACGGATAATCGTTCCTTACTTTGGCTTAATAAAAATAAGGAAATTAAATCCAAGTTAACTCGTTGGTCTCTTCTTTTGCAAGAGTTTTCTTTTACTATCGAACATATATCGGGAAAAGATAATGAGTTACCTGATTTGTTATCTAGAAACCCGTCCGATTCTATGCCTAACACTTCTTATACAGACGACCTGAACAATGATATTGACCATAGACTATGTATACCCACTAATTTGACCAAAACAGACTTAACTGAGCCCCTTCAAGTCAATCAAATCAGAACCTCTTCAGACCTATATCAAACTGTAATCAATGGACAGAAAAGCTCTCAGCAAATTCAATTCCAAATTACCAAGTGGCATCGTATAAGGACTGAAGGACCCAGTTCGCGTCGTGATGAATCATTTTATCGCAATTACGTAGTTCGTGATGGTAACCTTTGGAAATTGCATTCAAGGGGCGAAAAACTATACGTATCTCAAGACTGTGTGTCGCATGTAATCTATCAGTATCATGACCAGCCTGATGCTGCTCATCCGGGAAGAGACGAGACTGTTCGATCAATATCGCAAAAATATTACTGGAAAAACTTGCAGAAATCGGTTGAACGTTATATAAGTGCTTGTGTTATATGTGCTACTGTTCGTACGCGGACTCAACCCCATGCAACTTTAGAACCTCATACTCCTACTCAACCTTGGCAAATGTTAAGCATCGATATCCTTGGACCTTATCCACCATCATATAAAGGCCACCAATATATTCTAGCAGTGGAAGATGTTTTTACCCGATGGGTGGAAGCGCGATCTTATCGACAAGTCAATTCCAAGAATGTACTTGACTTCTTGGAAACAGAAATCTTTAGCCGTTATGGAATACCTGAGACTATTATTTCTGATAACGGTCCTCAATTTGTAAGCCATCAGTACATTGATATGTGTAACCAAAGAAATATTAAGGTTTTTCATACTGCAATTTACCATGCAAGAGCTAACCCAGTTGAACGACGAAATCAAGAGCTCAAAAAGGTTTTAAGAGTTTTAATGGCTGACAAACCAAAACGTCAGTGGCAGAAATACCTAAGTCAGGCCTTATTTGTCATACGAACCCGGAAAAATGCTGCTAGCAACACTACACCTAGTAGAGCACTTCTTGGTTATGATTTACCCAAGCCGGGTGATTGGCAACTACCTAAGCAACTTAATGTAAAGTATGATGCTGCTTCTAAAACCAGACAAGAACGAAACGAGGAAATCATGGTTCAGCAAGACAAATATCAAGAAAAATACTGTACTCCGCAATCCCGAAAATGCCCTCAGCTACGTGTTGGCGATAAAGTATGGGTAAAGGACAATCGACAGGGTAAGCATCCGTTTGACCCAGTGTGGTCAGGCCCATATTCGATTGTTGGAACTAAGAGTACAGTAATATACGATATTCAACGAGATAATCAAATCCTTCCTATTCATATTGATGATCTCAGACCGGTTCAACCTCCAAATGGTAGACCAAATCTTGATGAAGTGGAACTTCAAGAAGCCAATGAGTCTGGAGATGAAGAAGCGGGTCCCTTGAGTTTCTGGTCAATAAGTGAAGAAAATATGGATATCTTCTCCCATGTGTCAGTGCCACTAGACACAAATGTACCTAGTGGTAATTCCGAGTGGTTGGAAGAACACCGAGGGAATCCAGAAGAACCTGTCCAAATTAATTCACCTGTTTGTACTCTAAATAAGAAGGAAAATGTTTTACCTAATGTTCGAAAAACTAAGCGCGTTAGAAAGAAAAAGTTATGTTCGTGTTGTACATGAAAGAAAATGTATTTAAATATGTATACTTTTCTATTAGGAAATTATGTAAGTTGTAGTTGTGTTATCGGAAATATTACCAGTGATTGTAATACTACCTTTAGATATAAATTATATATTTATATGGTTGTTTATATTGTATTTCCACGATGCGCTATTCTTCAAAGGGGGGGGGGGCGTGTCGTCGAAACTTGTATAATCACCCTGTAAATATATGTTTGATAAGATGCTAATAGATGGCGCCACCGGCATTCGGAGAAAAGAGAACAAGTGGTAATTTTGGAGAAGGGCGCATCGAATAATAAAAGCGTGAGGTTTAAACTTTTATTTTGAAGAAGTTTTGTTTATTTGTTTTATTATTGTTTAAAAGTGAATCAATAAAAAGTTACGACTGGGTGGGAGTGTTTAACTTCACTAATATTCCTATAAGTGAGTTTAATTGTTAGCTTGAGCTAGCTGGCGCCCAAGAACAAGACATTAAAGGAAAATCGTAGACAGTATATGAATGAAGTAAAATGCGAACAGTAAATGCAAACTTCTCTCCATCATATCCTTTCTGTGTTAGAGGTTGTACAGTGAGAATAAATTGTTATGAAACGCAATTTATCCTAATCCACCACCATCGAGATGATGGCCTACCTGTACCACCATACCGAGAAGAAAGTCAAAACTTACCCTCCCCGCCACAGTGATACGGCAGAGGTACATGTACAGGTTCAGCTACATGTTTCGTCTCTACTAGACTCACCAGGTGCATGTCGGTACTCTGATGAGTCTAGTAGAGACGAAACATGTACCTCGGCCGTATAACTGTGGCGGGAAGGGAAAGTTTTGACTTTCTTCTCGGTATGGTGGTACAGGTAGGCCATCATCTCGATGGTGGTGGAGTAGGATAAATTGCGTTCCATAACAATTTATTCCCACTGTACAACTTCTAACACAGAAAGGATATGATGGAGAGAAGTTTGCATTCACTGTTCGCATTTTACTTCATTCATATACGGAACTGCATATAGTTATACGTTTTGCTGAATGTGATTTCAGCACTACAACGGTATAATATGGATATATCCACTGCTATTGCATGTCACACGGAGGAATCCGTGAAAGCCGCATAAACATATATACGCCATCTGGCGGGAGGTCGGCGAAGCCGCGTTCAGTATTTGCATGCGTCCTTCCGATCTGTCCTTTGCACAGCCAGGTGCATGTCGGTACCCTGATGAGTCTAGTAGAGACGAAACATGCACCTCTGCCGTATCCCTGTGGCGGGGAGGGTAAGTTTTGACTTTCTTCTCGGTATGGTGGTACAGGTAGGCCATCATCTCGATGGTGATAGAATAAGATAAATTGCGTTCCATAACAATTTATTCTCACTGTATAACCTCTAACACAGAAAGGATATGGTGGAGAGAAGTTTGCATTTACTGTTCGCAGTTTATTTCATATATATATATATATATATATATATATATATATATATATATATATATATATATATATTATCTTTTACTTAATACTCTAATATTTAGAAAACTTAATTTTATAAGAAATGTATCTACAGTAGTCCTGTACCTAGAGGTGTGAGAATCTTTATTTTTCATCTTCTCCGAAAAATACTTTACCAGTACAATAACATACAGTACTTAGACTCTTTTGGGCTCTGTCTACAGCCTTTCTTACAAACATGTAGCCGACTTTCTTGCCAATTAACTAATCTTTTTCAAGAGTCGCTCTCATATGGGACATAGTTGAACAACATTAACCCAAAACGATTTCTTAGTTACCGAAAGGGGCTTCCTTAAATAGTATTGTCTAGTTAGATTGCCAGTTACAAATCGGTATTGTCTTTCTGCCTGAGTAGCTTGGTAGTCTCCTGGCAAGTTGAAAGTTCGTTATTTTATGTAGAATGTAGAAAATTTATTATAAGTGATTGTTTTACTTAATGGTGAAATTGGTAGGTTTGAAGGACCAGATCGAAGAATTCGGAAGTTAGCCGCTCTTTTAGACAATTTTTCAGCTTCTTTGTTGCTTCGACATCACGAGTGTCTTTTAACTCAATAAATAGCAACGCTGTTCGCTTGGGCAACAGTCGTTAAAGTCTGATGGTATTCTCATACCGATCCTAAAGTTATTTGATAATTCCTTAGTGTTTCTCTATCATCTTTCTAGATTCGTATTTGGCATTATCATCCGTTTCCATGTCGGGCTTCCGGGTTGGCTATAAGGTATGTTAAACCAGATGACAAGCTTAATTCTGTACCAATGAGCACAGTATTCCAAATGATCCTAACATTCTTTTCGCGTTGAAGAGAACCATCTTCATTTGCCTTAGTTTGATAGACAGAAAGTGAATGGAATATAATTTTTTCTTATTATTTAGGGGGCCATCAACGCTATGTCAGAGAGAACTGCCTCTAATTTGCCGTAAGCAAAATGGTTAGATTATCTGCGAACATACTTGTGTAGATTCCATCATAGTTAAGAAGGTGGGAATAGAACATATTCCTCTCTCATTTTTAGTTCCAATTCGTCTCTAAAATGGGTAGGTTTAATAATAATTATGATACATAAATACATTTAAAATTTTACATCATCGCTTTAAATGTTACTTTTTTTAGGATGATTTTGACAAATTATGTTAAAATGACGGAAGGTTTTGAGGGATACTCAATAATAAAAAAAATTGCTATGATATATTTATTGCCAAATCTTTAGATAATATTTAGTAGCCCTAACAGAAATAAAACTATTTTGTTCGAAGTGCTCCGCACCTGGCTCAAAAATCAAACTAAATAGGTACCCTTAGAACCACATTCTTTTGTGTCCAAGGTATAGATTTCACTCATTCATGAATTCGGATAATACGATTCTAAGAAACTATATTTTAAGTTAATCTTTTTAACATAAAGCCGTTAAAATTAGGATAAAGTTAACGGATCCAAGTATTGTCCTATTTACAAATACCGGAAATGTTAGAAATATAATTCAATGGATCAACTAAAATACATAACTATGATGCATGATCATATTTTGATATCTTTGGATGTTGCTTTCTAGGTTTGAAAATGTTTCGTAAAATATTTTTTTTTAAATATTTTGAAAGGTTTCAAGAGAAGATTATGTCAAGCAGCTATAAACTTCGCACTTTTCTAAGAAGTAACTTCAGCAAATTAAAATTTCAAATTCAACATTAGTACAGACGAAAAACCACAGGGTCTTATGAAATTCTCTGTAAAGACTGTAATCGTGTATTCATGTGACTAGTTAATACTTAAAATAATAGAAAAAAATGATCATAAGTCAGAAAAGAAAAACAAGAGAGTAGTCAGAATCCAAAGCGTACAAACTATCATTTGTTTGAAAGTGTCCAAATTTGGAAGACGGTATAGCACACCAAAAGATATAATTTCGAAGTGATTAAAATACAAAGAAGCAAATAAGCGGTTAATATTAAAGCAAACACTAAGCAAGTTAGTAAAATACACCATGATATAAAATAATAATAAACTAAAAATATAAACTAAATTTAAATCGTTGCAAAATTTTAAACTGATTTCCTTAAAATTTTTTCAGCTTCAAGCGAAATTGAACTACTTTATCTCAATTTCAGACCAATTAAAAAATTGTTACATTAAATTTTTTAATAATAACCTAGGCAAACGTATAAAATTATCTCTATTTTTATATACACAAAGATTAGTTCTATGGAGAACCGCACCTTTTTAATCATCTCTGCATCTAAGCATAAAGTGTTTACTGAATTTTGTATTCGAGCCCATAATTCTTCTTCAGTGCTGACTGATCTACAGTATGTAACCCATTAAAGGTAATCCATACGCTTTAAATGCGGTTTGGTTGTGTGGGCATCATTTTCTCTGCCGGTTCATCGATTTTGAGAATTTGCTTTTAAATGATTTCCAACATTTAATATTAAGTGTAGGGAAGCAGTGTACTGTACGAACTACACATTTTATCGAGTATCCACAGAAAGATCATCTAATAAATTTGTTCTATTTAACTCAAACCGTTTAAACGAGGCTGTAAGATGACAGGATCAATAATAAATCTATTAATAGTCTCTGCCCATATGTAAATTTTAAATTCATGTTAATAGAGCACAAACGTTCATGTGGGTTTGCTAAATCCTCCATCGGGCGCCTCTCCAGGTGGCGGATAGGGTGGTAGCACTAAACCTGAGCACGTGACCGAAATTCTCCTGGTTAGAAGACAACTCTACATGACCAAAGGTCTTCAGACAGGAAGAGCTACTTAGAGAGGGCATCTGGAAGATAAGAAAAAGCCTCTCTGAAAAAGGAAGGACTAAGAGAATTTTAGTCCAAGGCATGAAGATGCAGATGGTATCATGGGTAACCCCTGCATTAAAGGTTTCTAAAGCAATCCTAGCATTCATTCACATGGCAATGTTCAGATAAATAACAATTCCGGAGTAAGCAACCCAATCGGATCTCTGGGGGGAGCAAGTATGAAAAATCATGTTTGATCACAGGATTTCTGTCAACAACGTACGAGAATGGGTACATGGAATGTGAGAACCATGGTTCAAGCAGGAACAATACAAAAAGCTATCAAGAAAATCGGACGATTAGAGTCTTGGGAGCGAACGAAATGAGATGGCCGGATGCAGATTATTGTGATATGGAGGAATATAGAATATACTACTCTGGAGTCTCCAGTAAGTATGAACATGGAGTTGTAGTCATCATACATGTCAATTACACAAAATGGTTCAAATTTTGTGCACGTCAATGAAAAAATAATGCTAGTTCAGCTAAAAGCAATTCCAGTAAATGTTAACATCGTCCAGGTATATGCACACACAAGTGACCTGGAATGAGAAGAAATAGATCATTTTTACGCACAAGTAAAAATCCTCATCAAGAATATCTTTTGAAGAAGAAATCCTTATAATAATGGGCGATTTCAATGCAAAAGTAGGACGAAGAATGTCAGGGACGTGCTCAGGACAGCTGTATTTAAGGTGAAATGCAGTTCACGAGAAAGTAACCTCTTGTATTTAATCTGTACTTGGAGGTAATTTTCCAAGAAGCTTTAGAATATATGGAAGGAAACAAATATTGTACACTGAAAAGATACGAAAGAGTTGGAGTATTTGGGACACGTTATGAGAAATCATTTCAAGTACGGGTAGCTGAAATGCATTCTGTGGGAAAAGAATTTGAGAATCTGGTTTGCAATACCCACACCTGGACTCTTGATGGAAATAACAAATAAAATAATCATTGCCGAAATGAGTGCCAACATTCGGTGACGGATAGGCACAGAAAAAAAAAGATCTTTATTGCATATGGGTTTTCGTCAGTATAAACATCCTCATTATGAAAATTTGTCATATCCCTTCTTGTAAAGTATCACTTATTTGTAAATAAAATTGAGCTAAATTCTCAGAATTTGCGATAGTAGTTTTGTACAGGTCTTTCAAAAATATCCTATTTATATAGTGTGAACGGAAAACTTATGTTTTTCAAAACTTGATGGGCTTAAAATCATTGTGCAATAGCTGAAAATTTAGCTCAGTGCATTATCAAAATCTTTCAGGACATAGTAGTTACTAATAAGAAAGCTTATATGTTCCCACTTCAGAAAATGTAAAATTCTGTATGCTAAAGGAAGAGAGATCTTAGAATTTCATTTTACTAACGATTGCAAATCTCCAGGAAAATAGAATTGGGCTTTTTTACTAACTAACTACCTAAGAACAAAATATCAACGAAGATGCATGTCAGCTTCACGTGAATAAATCGCCGTTTTCAGAAAATAAATGTAAGAGCCTAAAATAATTCGTGAGTGGTCTCTGAGGTGAACCGTAACAGAAAAAAGAAGAAGAAAGTTTGGGAGGTATTATGCCAGAATGTATTGTGGAAATTCGATTGTTGACATCTAAAAGAATTTATCCCAAATAAATTGTTTTGAGAGTAAGTTATAGCAAATAGTAGCCGAGGAAATGACTGATGAGAAGTAACAAGTTATAGTGAATACTGTTTACTATAAGTTATTTTCAGAACAATATATTGTCAAGTTTATTCTTTTAGGTGTCTACAGTCGCATTTTCTTATAACAGTTCGCCATAATAGCTACTAAACTCTCTTTTCCTATTTTTTTCATCTGGTTCACCGCAAGGATTGGTCACGCATTCTTTTAGGCTCTTGCATTCATTATCTACAAACTGTGGTTTATTCGCATGCTTTCTGCACATGCATCCCGAAAGACGTTTTGTTGTTTTTAAGTTAGTAAAACAGCCTAACTCTCCCGAATAGTGAGATAACATTCCGAAACCTCTCGTCTTTTAGCATGCAGTTTCTACCTTTTTCGGAAGTTTCATAATTTCTGGATCATTAAGAATTTTGAGTAAATTACAGTGTGAAAATGGGGTCTTGAACTATACTATCTTAAGACTAGTTTTATGATCAGCATATTGCATTCACCATCTTGAGTTATGATTTTTTGAGACGAGCTTCTTGATTTGCTATCCTACGAACCCCCTAGGACTCATTTTCAAGAATACTATTTTGCTAGTGTACCTATTCTATCAGCCATCTTGGGTCTCCTATATTAAATTGTAATAAGTTCTCATCGGAATCGAAGATGCACTATGCTGAATTTTAAGCTGTTGCATGGCTATTTTATGCGCATCCAATTTTGGAGCACATTGGTCTCCCGTTCACAAATAATGCCCCATTATATATGGAAGAAGTAAGGAATGGTTTTAAAAAAAATCACTCATATGTATATTATATTATATATGTTATGTCGGATATTCTCACGGGTGTGATGTGTAATCAAACGCTTGGCTCCGAAAAACCGCGAAAACCAAGAGAATAGCTCCAAAGCTTTTGTTCCTTATATCAGAGGCACCACAGACAAAATCGCAGAAATTCGCAGGAGACACAACATTGAAAGCATTTTCTTCACAGACAGTAAAGTAAAAGATCTCTTGTCAACACCTAAAGAAAGAATCCCTCTAGAAAACCAGGGTCATCTAACACAGGCCAAACCAACCGCAAAATAAGCGCCAGAAAAGACGAACATATAAAGGTTGTTAAGTAAAAAGCAACTTCGTCTGCACTGGCCCAACATTGGTTAAACCCAGGACATAAGATAAATTTCTCAGGAACAAAAATGCTATCGAGATGTAAAAACCTGTCCACAAGAGTTATAAGGGAAGTCATCGAGATTGCAAAGAGACCCAACAACTTAAATAGCAGAGATGATAGCTAGCGAGTGCCTAATACTTGAAAAAATCTATTTACAGAACATCAACCAGTAGTACTTAGTGACAAAGCAGATTATAACTCGGCAACGCAACCCCAAACACAGACAACAGGGCCGATGACGCGCAGGTCTCGCAACCTGATTGGCCAGAACTATTCCGAAAACGAACGCACCCGACGTGCATACGGGACCAATAGCACCCGAGTCCCTGATGTCAGTTCGCTCGTAGACGCCGTACAGTGAGGTTTGAAAATGGTGAATGAGATTTCACCGAAACGTCAGCTGCCTTACAGTCCTAAGAGGGACACCGGAAAACCTTCTATTATATATATATATATATATATATATATATATATATATATATATATATATATATATATATATATATATATATTGGGCTGTTTTACCGACAAACCATCTTCCAGGATGCATGGGCAGCAGGCATGCGAATAGACCACAGTTTTTAGAAAGTAAATGCAAGAGCTTAAAAAATACATGAACGATCTTTGGGATGAATCGAGCCAGAACAAAGGAAAAGGAAGTTTAGTTGGTATTATGGCCAATGATGAGGAAATGCGACTGTAGACACCTAAAAGAGTAAACTTGGCGATATATTATTTTGAGAGTAACTTACAGCAAAGAGCATTTTCCGTTTCTCGACTACTATTTGCTATAACTTACTCTTAAAACAATATATCCCAAATTTGTTCATCAAAACCTGGCTTTTTATACATACTAACCTTGGTAGGTGTTTTCTTTACTTTTATTTTACGATAAATAGATTTAAGGATGGTTATTTTCTCTTTTGTAGAAGTCCTGATGAAGAGAATAAAATTTCTCGAAAACAAAAAAGACTATTCTGGTCAACCATGCTTTTGACTGCAGCCCCACAAAAGTGTCTTAAACCTATCTTTCCTTATATATATATATATATATATATATATATATATATATATATATATATATGTTTATATACAAACATGGGAATTTTCTCGCTTTCCATGTTTTAACAGTGTTCGAAAATTTTCACCATTTTTTTTCACAATCATAATTCATAGTCATAATTCTGGCATTATCTTGCGAAGCAAAAATATGTATTAATTAAAATTCGTCATTAATTTGTACATTTATTACATTGTTTAACGTGCGTAACATTTTATTGATGTCAAATTGGATATTGTGTTGTTCAGATAAAATAATATTATCAAGTTATATTAAGCTTTTCAATAATCTTTCATTATTTATTATCATTACGGTTAATTCCCCGTAAATTGATAAATCTAATTGTTTAACATATAACAAAAGCCAATGTATCTATATTAATTAGATAAATATCTCCCGCAATAAAATAATTGTGGAATTATTCGAAAAGAACTTTGTTCAATGCAAAACACATTTGGTACATTTTTCTTTTACTTTACTTTTTTTTTTGGAATCTAAATACACTTAGTTGACAAACTGACTGTATTAAAAATATGTTACAATTTGTTGTAATGCTAACAAATTTCAGTCTATTACAATTATTTTTCTAATAAAATATGTTTATATGTAAAAAACCTAAATCAAATATTTTTTTTTTGTTTGATCACATGTTGGAAAACGCTCCAACAGCTGCTCTCTTAAAGTCCTATTTACTCTATCTTTGGAAACTCTAAGTTCCAAACCCAAATGTCTGGTGTTCAGACGAAGATTTTCTTTAACTTCTAAAATTTCTTGCTCAATTTCTGGTATCCTAGTCATAAGATTCCGTCCATAATCAATCGTTGCATGAGCAGAACTCACGGTTTCTCGAAGACGCCTTTTAACAGTGGCCAACGTTTGGGGGTTTGTTACGGATTTATTTGACAACCTCCGTAAACTAATGTCATATCGGTCATTTATGTGTTAATATAATTGCCGACATAGCGAAAAATTTGAGATTAAAATAACAAATTTTAAAATTAGACGATCAAGGTTTGTCAGATTGAATCGTTTGACGATACTCTTTCGTAACTACTGACATTACTTATCATTGCTAGTTCATTGCTAATTTTTATTGCTGTTTGCCCCTAAGATATGCTCCAAATTTCCTGGATCAGTTCTAAGTCTGGATTTTGATGGGAGGCTACGACGAGTTTCAGTATGTACTATAACATTTAAATTTGATTATCTCAGAAACGGCGGCTCGAAGAGACACCAATTAATTGTAACTCTTTTGGATGAAATGTGACAAGAAATAAAAATTTTTAATGAGAAATTTAATACACCGTGGCACAAAGGAGTTATAAAGCTTTCTATGTAGACAAAGTGCTGCTGGTGGCGCCCTCGGCATTGTACATCGAAATTGTAATTCGATCTTGATTTCTCATCCTAGAAAACCTCAAAATACCCAATTTATTACCAATCGAGCTATCATTAAGTTAAATATTCATAAAAAAATTTACAAAAATTTTAATTTTGATACCCAGTAAATTTGATTTGATCCTCATATTTTAGCATCAGGAATTTGCGATAGCATTTTGTACAGACTCTGTAGCTGTAGTCATGTTTGATAGACCATACACTTCAATTTCATATAACATTCATGACGAAAAAAAATTATTTTTATAAGTCGTGTACTCCCAGCCCATTTTGACAAAATAGTCTATGGAGTTAGTACAGAAAGGCAAAAATCATATGTTGTTAATCATGTAATATGCAACACTGTATTTAACCAGGTTGTTACATAATTGGGGGTGTTGTTCACTTGATACTTGCGACGCACATTGTGACCTGGAGTACAAATAAATCACTTTTTCAAATAAAATCAGAACCGACACCTCTAATAATACGTCGAATCGCGAATTGTTTGGGAAATATGCAGTTTTGGAGATATTAATCTACAAAAAAATTTTCTTTAACAGCTAGCTCTCAAATGAATTACACGTTAACGTTGCATTGATGAAAAGGAAAACACATGGTAAAAGAGCATAGGAAATTTGTGGAGGTAGCAACAAATTGGTAGCTGAAAGAATAAATAGTATAGTAGGTTTTATAAAAAGATTTCCAAATATGGCACTGAAAAGTGCTGTCCAAATTGATCGAACATAAAACATGTATCTTTCAAACGTCTAAATTTGCTGATAATCCATTTTTGTGGACACCCATTTTTTCCCGTTGACATGGACCCCTTGCAGGTCCTAGTTGAGTAAGAATCCACTTTGGGATATTTGTACTTGTTTGGTGGAACAAAGAAATTAAACATTTGGTTCGATGTCTAAAACTTTGAGTCTTAGATCAGGTTCTATCTTTAATCTGTTTCTGTTCTTATCTTTCTCGTAAGCGTATGTTAAAAGCCTTTCTCATATAGATATGTTATACAAAAAAGCAATAAAACTTTAATGGCTTTTTCCACCAAAACAGGATACTCATTTCTTATACGGAGCCAAAAATCAGTTAAAGAGTGATCTTTGAAAACAGTTTTTAGAGAATTGTCAGAGGATAAGTCAATTAGTTTTTCTTTTGTCAGTAAAGTTTAAGAAGTATTCGAAGTTATATATCCTTGAAAAGGAGCTGGTCGATCCAGATATAATAGGTTGATTAGGAAAATAGTCCTTGAAAGTTAAGCTGAATTTCATTTCCTAATAAAATGGTGCTGAGAGAACCAAAATATTTGTACTCATTCTCCTGCAGACATTGAATCCAAAAGTTGAACTTCTTTAGTATGGCTGCTATTCTATCATTCACATTGAAAATGGTGATACCTAAGCCTTGTGAACACAGATTTAAATCATTTAATTTAGAAAAGATATAGGCTGAATATGCGAGATTTTGCAGCCAAAGAATATTAAATAGACAAGAGAACAAATGAAATGGATAGTCAAAAAATTGTTTGAACTTCAGACTTCAATTCAAGCAAGCAGATCAAACCTTGCCACGAGAAAGTCATCTAACTTTTGTATGAAACAGTAAAGACACGTGGAGACTTCCAAAGTCCTCACAAAGCGCACGGAATAGACGAGAGTTTGTATGTATATATGTGATAATGGGGAGCAATACACTGCAATCTAATAGACCTATTGTGTTCCTCTTCTGCTGCCAAGTGGTTAGGAATACTTTGCCGACTAGAGCAGGTCCTCCAGTCCTATTTTCCTCAGGAACCCTAGAATATTGGACGGCTTTAAAGTGGGTAGCTCCCTTTCTTCTATTTGGTGTGCTCTTGAAAACCGTATTCTAGGGTTCTCTAAAGGACTGCGCTCTGAAAGCATGTAGATAGAACTTTTGGCCCTCTTCTTCATCAAATCTGCACTCTTTTCTCTCTGCCAATCCGAGTTTCTTGAGGTGTCTTTTCAAGTGGCAATACCCCGTCAAGATTCTTGTCAGAACTCTAAGTTATGCATTCCTTTTAATCTCTTCCTGTTGTAGTTCCAAGAAGTATCTTCGCTTGTCTCATTTCTTGCAGCTCTTTCCAGTAATTGGGTCTTCTGCTCTCGAGAGTTTGTAGCGCTTGATTTTCTAAAATTTACAATTTTTACAGTGTCGTTTAAAGTACTGGATAACTGCGCTTATATGCCAGTGCTTATCTATGAATGCGGCAATGAGTCCACTCAAGATTCTCGTTGATCACACCACAAAACCAGAAAACAAAAGACTAACTTATTTCATTTTTTTTTTCAAAATAGTCATTGATCATATTGAAGATTGCTACATCTGTCCTATACGTTTTCAGTAGTTTTGCAAATATTATATCTTTTTGCATGGAATTCTAAAAAATATATCTAACATAGACAAGTAATACTGCAACGTTTGCTACATCGGTCGACTCGTCAAGCTGAATAGCGAAATAATTAAATTTTATTTTTTTTAAAAGTTCACTTTCAATATCATTTGCCAAATCATTAATTCTGTGACGTTGTGTTGTTTGATAAAATAACAAGGTCAATTTTTTTGCCGCTTTTTCTCAAAGCACACACTGCATTGTGACTTTAATACATGGTCCAGTTAAATTTTCTGCCACTGTATATGATTGTTCAAATCATGCAATTCTGTAACTAACTCAAAATGATGCCTTGAGAGAAATTTTACTATATTTGTTTAAATCTGTTAGAAAAAAGGAGACACTAGACTTTTTACTATCTACCAATTTTCTTTAAAAATACTCAACAGGTTTTATCCTTGTGATCTGGATATCTTGTTTCAAGGTGTCTACAAAGAAGAGATGGTTTTAAAGTACTCTTGACCAGAATTTCATTACGGATTACACAAATCCGTTTAGGTTCTGATTTCTCCCATTTGTAAATAGTCACTATCATATTTTCGTTTTTTTCCCTTTTTTCTCACTCTATTCGCATATTTTTTCTTTGTTTTCAGGCGGTAGCTTACTATGCAGCCCTCTGGTGGTTCCAAATCAGGGACTGAACTAGAAGAAGCAATAGATTGCTTGTCCAGCTTTTCCTCAGACTTGACAAAACTACCCCTTACCCGGTCTATTACACATTTAGGGAGAAATAATTATTTACTGTCACGTCCTACCTACGCACATGCGATTTAAAATGTTTTGAAATTTATTGTAATTTATTTCCAGAAGAAGAAATCTCTAAACTGGTTTACACTACTAATATTTATGTACACACTATGCATTAGCTACTAACTCATTTTCTTTTTGAAATTACTCTAGGTTTCAAGAGCATCGTACGATTAAGTTCGACTCTACTCTTCCTTATATGTGACTACGGCACTTTTATATTGGAAGATATTATTCTTGTTCTTTTGTGCGCATTTTGGAAAAGTTTTGTTTCACGGAAGTAGAAGTTGCCGGATCGTTCGAGAATGTACTCACATCACAAACGGCGTAGCGATTCGTCGCTGCTGCGATGTTTAATTTAAACTTCTGCCATTTTTATGGAACCCCCTTTAAAAAACTCGTGAGCCCATGGAGGTTCGGGAACCATCACTTGGGAAATGCTGATCAAGACTATCAAATAAAAATTTTAAATGATTTTTCGAGCTAAAACATATTTTGTATTTTTTCAAGGTCATCGCGTCAAATTTTCAAAAAAGGAGTATTTGAACGTTTATAAGAAAATACTTTTAGATTACTTTTAGTATTAAAAAGAAGTGTTCAAAATTTTGCTCTCGTGAGCCAGGCTAGAATATTTCAGGTGAAATGCTCCCTATATATCTCTTTAAACTACGTCACTGAAAGTTGCCGTGTAACAATATCCCCATTAAATGTCACCTCCCCTGGTATATATTTAAAAATTGACCCGTCATATAGCGCCTAATTTATTATTTAACAATTGACAAATAATACAGGGTCTACTAAATAGAAGGGATAACGTATGACACTTATTTTGAATAAATATCTGAGTGAAACCTTTTTAAAGTGAAATAAATTTGCTCAATTATAAACATGACATATTTTTTAGCCATTACGGCGGGCCATTTAGAAATTGAGAATGGTTAATGTATTCTCACATGGAAGATGAGAACTGTTACGTCTAATGTATAAAAATATATTAATCAAAATTTCCCCTAGGTGAAAGGTAATTAGGAAATAAATATTTTTGAATATTATTACGGCAAGTATACGGTGCCTTTATTATTGCCGAGAATATCATTATATAAAATAACATTATGTGTATTCAAAATATATAAATCATCATATTTAATGGCGATTTACCATTTTTTTTAATCTTTTATACCCAATAAAAGAATAATTGTGGTAAAATACATTTTCCTTGATTTCCCATTAGGAAAGATTTTTAGATTTTATATTCTAAATACAGCATAGACAGAAATAAAGCGAAATGGTGTTTTTGCTTCTTAGTAATATTTCAAATTTTGGCAAACTTTAAACAAAATTTAGGTGGACTAATATTTATAACCTAAACAACTCAACATATGCCAATAACTTAATGTTAATAGCCCCAGAAAAAGATTAGGCTTCTGAATCAATGATTCAAGAGCTAAACGAATAATTAAATGTATCGGAATAATAACACTATGCAACAAATTTTAGTTTATTTGTTGTATCTTGTATGAAAAGTGCATTTTTTTGTTAATTTTGGAACGTTGAACACAAAAATGACAATGAAATTGAAAACTTACTTGCAATTTTCAAGGACAAGTTTTCTTTTATTTTATTTTTAACAAAATAATAAAAAAACATATATGTTTCCACTTGTCTTCTTCTTCTTCTTCTAGGTAGAACCAAGTTCTGTTATCTATACAATGCCTCATCGATCCTCGTTTGAGGTCAAAATCCAGCTGTCTCTCCATCTTTTGGGGGTCCGTCCAGGCGGCCGTTTGGTGTTTGGTTTCTCTCTTATCACGGTTTTTGCTAGTCTGTCATCGTCCATTCGTTCCACGTGATCTCTCCACTGCCTACGACGGTTTCGAACCCACTTCACAACATCCCCCTCTCCACTGTCCTAGCGTATTTTTGCGTTTCTTATTCTAACACTTAAACTTGTTCCCGTGATCATTCTCAGCGTTTTCATTTCTGTGGTTCTCATAATTTGTTTCGTCTTTGTGGTTTCATTTCTTGTTTCTGCGCCATAGGTCAATATCGGTCTTACACAGACCTTGTAAATTCTTGCTTTGCTCGCAACCGTCATATGTTTATTGTTCTAGATTATGTCTCTTAGTTGGTCTGATATCATGGCCGCTTTGTTGGCCTGTGTGCGTACTTCTTCCGTTACTGCCCTGTTACTTGTTATATGTGCTCTTAGGTATTTAAACTTCCCAACCTGTTCGATATGTTTGTCATCAACCATTAGTTTGCATCTTACCGGTTCTTTTGCTATTACCATTGCTTTGGTTTTCTCCACAGATATCTTCATATTATACTGTTTGGCTGTTCGATTGAGATGGAAAAGCATTCTTTGTGTCCCATTGGGTACCCAATATTTGTGCTTTTTACCTCATCAATGATTTCGTTCATAATTATATTGAAAAGTGTTGGACTTAGGCTATCACCCTGTCTTATTCCTATGGATAGAGGGATTTCCTCTATTAGAGTGTTATTTGTTTTAATTACCATGGTGTTTTTGGAATTCAGTTCGTATATTGTGCGTATGATTGCTTCGTTTACTTGTTTTCTTCGCAGTAATTCTGTTATGTGTTCCAGTTTGACTCGGTCGAACGCTTGTGTAAAGTCCACAAAACAAATGAACAGCGATTTATCATATTCGATAGATTTTTCAACCAACTGTCTGATAATAAATATACCGTCGATAGTAGAACGGTTATTCCGGAAGCCCTGCTGTTCTTCGCACGCCCCTAACTTGTCTACGATCCGTTATGACAGTATTTTGGTTAACAATTTGGCTGAACTGTTCAGTAGGCTGATTTCCCTGTAGTTTTCGGGTTGTTTCTTTGATCCTCTTTTGTGGATGGGAATTGTGATGCTTTTCCGCCATTCGTTGGGTACTGACGTTGTGCGGAGTATTTTTTGAAATAGAACAGTGAGCTCTGTGACAAGGCTGGGGCCTCCGTACTTTAGCATCTCATTCGTAATTTGGTCGGTACCAGGTGATATTCTGTTTTTTAATTTCTTAATTGTCAGGTGCATCTCTGCTTCACTGATGTTAACATCTGTTAGTTCTGTGATTTCTTGTTGGTTTTCGTCTACGTTGTTTTCTGTAGCTGGTGCCTGGAGTAAGTCCTTAAAATGACTGACCCATTGTTGGCTGTCGATTGGACTTAGTTGAACGTATTCATTGATTGTTTTTTTTTCTGTTCCTCAGCATGTTCCATATTTTCTTTTGTCCTCCTTATAGGTCGTGTTCCATGTCTTTTGAATACTTTTCCCAGTATTCTTTCTTTAGTTGAGCTATTTGACTGTTGATTCTGTTTCTCACCGTTTTGTACTTTTCGAAATGATTTGTTGTTTTGTGCTGTCGGTATTTTGTAAATGCTTGTCGTTTTTCTTTTGCTAGTATTTTCACCTCTTCTGTGAACCAAGGTTTTGTATTGCTTCGCTTGTTCCTGCTAACTGTTCGCGTTCCGATAGCCTCCCTGGCGCTCTCTTGTATATTTCTTTTCAGTTTTTCCCAGGCTTTCTCCACTCCGTCATTTTCTAGGATTGTATTAGGTTTTATTTTCTCCGAGAGTCTCTGCTGATACAATACTTTTGTGCTATCGTTAGCGAATGATTCGGTATTGTATTTAAACAAAGGTATGTTTCTGTTTGTGCGTTCTGTTTATGCTTTGTTAGGACCGGTATTTACATAATACTAGTCGGTGGTCGTCTTTTCCCAGGTCTGACGAATTCAGAGTTCTGACATCGAGTATTTGGTGGGGTAACACTTTTCTGTTTGTTATTATGTAGTCTATGGTTGATTTTTGTTCTCGGCTGTTTCCCCATGTCCGTTTATATTGCTACTTATGTGGAAAGAAGGTGTTATTTATTCTCATCTCGTTTTGGGCGCACAGTTGTATGAGTTGTTCCCCGTTGTCATTTAGTGTTACCTCATTATATCTCTGCATTACTCCCGGAATGGGTTCGTTACCTATTCTTGAGTTGAAGTCTCCTAGCATAAAAACTTTTTCTCTATCGGGTATGGTACTTAGTAGATCTTGCAGTTTATTGAAGAATGTTTCTCTGATCTCTTTGGGTTTGCTGATATCTGGTGTGTAGACGCTTATGATGTTCATCTTTTCTGGTTGTAAGTTTAGGATGACGTGAATGAGTCTTTCATCGACGTACTGTATGTCCTCTATGTAGTGTTCGTATTTTTCGTGGATGAGCAGGCCCACTCCTTCTTGGGCTCTTTCTTCCTTTTGTTTCCCACTGTATATAAATAGGTAGTTGTTGTAATTGTTGTTTCCTTTCCCTTTCTTTTTCGTCTCTGAAAGGGCGCAAATATCTATGGAGTGCCTGTTCATTTCTGAGACAACTTCCTGATCGTGCTTATGCCATGAAGTGACATTCTAGCATCCCAATCTAATGATGTTCTGTTTTTTCCATGATCGTGTCCTAGTTCTCGCCAATGTCTGTTTCCGTGAGATCCATCCAGTGTCCGAGGCATGTATGTTACTATGAGCTACATTGGTGTTTTACTGCGGGTAGGCTGCTAAACTGTCCCGCAAACTCTCCTCCTTTGCCCGGGCTTGGGACCGGTACTGACAGTTGCTGAGCTACTCAATCCGCCCAGCCCCTGCCAGAGGCACTTGTAAAGATACTAAATATCCTGTCTTTTTGCTTTTCTTTTGTGATTTATTTCAGGAACATCTCTTACAAGAGTCCAACAGTAGTCGGCAAGCATGGTACCTTCCCTGGTACCTTTTCTCCAATGTTGATATATCATAATGGAAGCGTTTATCGTGTTCATCACTTATGGCTTCGTAGTTGTCAAGAAAAAAGTCCAGATGTGAGTGTAGGAAATGGATCTTTAGAGACATATTGCAACCTATTTTTTGATACCGTGACAGCATATTTTCAACAAGAGTAACATCATTGTCAGCTTCTTTATTTCTGAATAAAGTAGTGACCACGAGACGAAAGTAATTCCAAGCATTTTTTCAATATCTGATAGAGTTCTGTCAAAATACTTGTCTTTTAAAATATTTCAAATCTGTGGCCCAACAAAAATACCTTCTTTAATTTTTGCTTCACTTAACCTTACGAATTTCTGACGCAGGTACTGAAAAGCTGGCCCATCTGTATTCAGTGCTATAACAAAGTTTTTCATTAGGACCAACTTGATATACAGTGGGGGCAACAAAATCTTTTTGGGGTCTACCAACGGCATATGTTGTACATTCTTTTCACCTGGCTGTAATGATTCTCGAACGGACCACGCTTTTCTCTTGTAATAGAGTGCCTTTGCCCGACTGTCCCATTAACACAAAATATAGCAAAACTTGGTATAGCCTAGCTTCAACTCCAGTAAAAGTGCAATCACCTTTAAGTCACCACAGATCTGCCACTAATGCTCATCATATTTTATGCTTATCAATAGGTACTTCGTATTGTCGTATGATCTTTCATGTAAACTGCATATCCAACAGGAATAAACGATAAAATATTTCCCATATGCAATAGTACTGCTTTTAAACTCAATGTTGTAGTTTATATTTAAAGCCGTCAATAAACCGCTAATGTTATTGCTAAAACCAATTTCTTTTTTATGTTAAAAAATTATGCTAGGCTTTTATGGCGTTTACCAAAAACACATACTAAAACTAATAAGTTCCATTGCTACAATCTTGATCCTAGTAACATTGCTTTACTTTTTGGAAGTTCTAAGTCTGTCACAAGATCGTTTGATTCTGATTGGGTTATTTTGTGCGGTTGGCGGTATAACGTGCTGGGTGTGAAACCCAGATTTCTTTGTGTTGATAGCCTATTGTCTTTTGGAGAAATCATTGTACCGTTATTATCTGATTCGTAAGTCAATATTTTTGGAGGTTCGTCACTATGAGGCATAGGTCTCATGGCAAATCGAATATTTGAATAGTTGATAACCGACTTTTTCTTCTTAGATATACCTGTGCCTTGCCCAACACGAGGTATGATGCAGAAAAAGTAATCATTAATATGATTTGAAGGCTCTCTTCAGATCATTGGATCAGCAAACTGCTTAGATCGTTTTTTACTATATAACCAGTTTTTCAGACTTGAAGCGCATGCATGTTATGTGGCGCCCACTGTTTGTCTTGATCCTCATTATTGCAACCGAAATAAACCTGATATGCCTTTTTTTATTAATAAGGTAATAGACCGCTTCCGAGACGCAAAAGTCATCTCACCACAAACATAACACAAGTGATCTGGATTGTTTACACATCTTCGAAACATCTTACAATCTCAACTATTCAATTCGACTCACTAACTTCGACTTACTAACCCCGCCGCTTTATAGCTGCTTATATACTCAAATCTGGTTTCTACATTTTTAAAGAATATTCGAGAATTTTCTATTTAATTTCATAATACTCGCAATAGTGGCGTTTGTCATTTGTCTGTGTACAGGGGCTGTTCAGTACAAAGCAGACATAAAAGTCGATTTATGGGTTTAAATGGCTTTCTCTTTTATTTTAAACGCTGAGAGGTTAACTTCGTATATAGGGAGTCATCCCTAGAGATCTTCATGCGGTGTTGCCAAGTTGTGCAAAATTTTCTTAACTTCGGGAAAACGTATATTCGGCAGTGTTTTACTCTTCTATTGTTATAACAATTCAAATATATCACTGCATTCTTGCGGTTACATTGTTAATATATATGGAGACATGACATCACGTATCTCTAAAACTTGAACTGATATTAAAAAGATATGTTTCGTTTCGGTTTTAGCACACCAAAAATTATAAGATCTAGTCGATTTTATTTTAGATACATTTTGGCTGGTGTCTAGTGTAATTAATGTGAAAAAGTCAATAACCATGATAAACCTGGAAAGAGATAATGAATGATGAAATTGAAGGAAACATATTAGAATAGGTAGAAGAGTTTACATATTTAGGTCCAAGAATCACAAGACGCATTCGGTAAATTGAGTTACGCATTCAAGAATTAATGAATTCCTTAAAACTCTTTGAAAAACGTGTATTGCCAGTAATAACATATGGCGGTCAAACAAGGAGTATGATGAAAAGTAATATCAATGAACAATAAAGAAACAAAGAGTCGTGGAACGTCAAATGCTACACGAAACCTAACAGACAGGAAACGAAACCGATGTCTAAAGAGAAAAACACGAGTAAATGATATAAGAGAAGAATATACATATTTAAAACGACAATTTGCTGAACACAACTCCCGACAAACAGATAATAGGCGGAATGCACGGATCCTGAAGTGGCGCACTTGGTTAGGACCAGATGAGGTTCATTGACGATATAAAGCGTGATGCCAGAATTGTATGGAAGAGGAAATTCTAAAAATTGACGAAAACAAGTTTAACAAAAATAAAATAACAAAAATTGTTTTCAACAGCATTTGATTTTACGTACTACAATTAAAAACATTTAAGATATTTAATAATTGCAGTAGCTAGAAATATTATGTTAATAGTTAATAGAATATGCATTATTATTTATTACTTGACGACAACGTCGCGCCATTAAATGCAGTGGTCCATATATCTATAAACAAATAAATCCATATGTAATAACGATGCGATTATCATGTTTATGTTTTGCGATGTAATATCGTTTTAGATGCGCTTTTGCTCTTCGATTGCATTAAACAATTTTATATGCTCTATATTTCATTGGTGGGAAGGGCCCTTCAATACTTGGGAGTAATTCTGAATTCACGACTGAGCACAAATGATCAAAAGGGCCATATGTGGTTTCTGAACTTGTAAACGAGCCTTCGGGTGCTTATATGGGCTGACACCGAGAGTGCAATTTTAGATATACACTATGGTGATCTATCCCATAATCACGTACGCCGTTATTGAATGATGGCTAGGCTACACAACAAAGAGCAAACACCGTCTTCAACTTGACAAAGATCAAAGAATGGCTTGTATGGGAATCATGAGTGCCATGGGGACTGTCCCCACTAGGGTTCTGGAGGTCTTGGTAAGCCTACTTCCTCTCTATTTATACATAGAGAAATAGGCCCTGAAGGCTACTTATCGTTGTTGCCTCCCAGGGCATCTCAAAACTGAAACGGAAGACTACTTAGGTATCTGGAAAATATGTCCATCATTTCCTACGCAATGAAATTACGTGGCTCACCTTTTGAAACCCAACTTACTCTCTTGAGATAATTTTGCCAAGTAGAGAGGATTGGAAGGGGGAGCAAAATTTTCCAAGAATTGAGTTTTTGTGATTTACAGATGAATCTCGATAGGATGAGGATGAAAGTTTGAGCGTTTGGCAGTAATACGGGAATCGGACAGTTATACCCTCTCGAACAACGTGAGATTTTTTTACAGGGAAAATTTATGCTGTTCTGCTGTATAGCCATCTCTGTGAGAGGGACATAAAAAGGAATAAGATAATAAACATATGCCCAGACAGTAGGGCTGCGATAATGGCATTAAAGTCTAGTGTCATAACTTCACGACTAGTGTCTGACTGTCATTATTTAGTGTCCCGGAATACACCCTGCAAATTCTTTCCAGAAATAACTGATCAAGTGCCTCATCTAAAACCTCCATAAACTTACTTTCCAAATTTAATATCCACTGAAATAAAATCAAAATTACACCAGTGTGTTTTTCAAAAAAAAAAAAACATACAAACGCCTTATGCGGGTAAAACGAAACTGTCTTGAAATTGCAGCTTGATTTTTACCTTCCAAAAATGCATTTCCTATGCTCTGCTTTAATTTTTTCAAAATCGAAAAATTTTGGCATGATTAATTCAGTACGGAAATATTTATTACATATAAAATAAACTCCACAAATAATCTTAGTCTTTACTTTTACAAAAAAATTTCTTTCTTGGGAAAATATTACTGTGTTGTTAATGTTGCTTTTCTCATTGTGCATTAGTATTTACTATTTCTATGAAAGTTTTTGTTAGTATCACTTCATTTGTTAGCATCTTTTTCCTACCAATTCTGCCGATATTTTCTGAAAGAATCTCTAGTATTTGATATCAACAAAGTCTAAGATTTTATACAAATGGGTGTTTAATATATAAGTCCGAATTTGCAAAACAAAACTTTAAATAAACAATTTTTTTTAAATGTGACACCCTGTATCTTTTCGGTTTGTTTCAGTTGAGAATTAAAGAATGTCCTTATATAATTTAGACTTTTTTTATACCAATATAAAACTAAGGGTGGTATTTATAAGAACAGAAGTACTAAAAAATGCGTTTTTTTCCTTAAACCTAATTATCTCCAAAGTTTTTCAGATCTATTAAACATATAATAAAAAAGTTTCAGGATTGCATGTCGAATCAAACTTTTGATTCATATTCAGAGTATTCCACTAAAGAAATCTTATGCTATTCTAATTTTTGAAATACCCTGTATACTCACAAAATCTTCCAAAACGTACACATTTGGTGACTATATATGTTATCGAATATAATTTATCGATACATTTTACTTATAACCCATAAACTTACTCCATCCAATGGTTATAAAAAATTTCTATTTCTATTTAACACATATTTATTTAATTATAAAAACTGAAATCTTTGGCAACGTTACTAAAAGAAAGACAATAAATCCCTCCATTGTTAAAATTCAACTAATTTTAATAATAGGGCCTATTGGCAAGAAAATGAAATAGGGCCGGTCAAGTTAAGTCAGTGATGCAGAAAATGAGGTAGGGTGTGCTCGACCATAAAGGTGTGTAAAGTTGCCTTTCGAAAGGCCTTTTAACAGCCGGCAACACACCTGGGCCCGTGCATTACTTATCGCATCTACCCTAAGATTTTATTGAACAGGGCTGCATTTTAGGCTTAAATTTTTATTTTCTGTAAACTATTTTGAAAATGAAGAGTAATATTCGTAATAAAAAAGTGAAATAAACAATTATTTAAAGTAAAATTAAACCTACTTAAAAAAACTGATATTTTTTATTTGACTTTTCGAAAGAGGAATGGAAAATTTTATTTTAATATATAAGTTCTCTAAAAGGATCTTATAAATGATATAGAATTTAAATAATACTTCTCATAATTAACATCAAAAATTTAATTTAATGTAAAATCTTATAGTATTTTTTCGTAATTGTATCCAAAAAATCACATTTTAACTACTGAAATTGATGTCGGAAAGCAATAGATAATTTTTACGATCATCCAAAACGTTTATATATTGAAAAATAAATTCTCAATTTTCTATCAAAAGCCAAATTAATCTGCCACTCTAAAAAAACTACTAAACTCTTTAAAATCTCTTTCAATTTTAGTAAAATATAATTTTTATCAAGTAAACAATATAAATCAGGTGTATAGTTTAAATATATAATTTTTACAAATTTCCAAATAAAACCTTTTTCATTATTTCTTTTTCTGATTTAAGCCTCCCTCTAATAATTTTTGATAAATTATCTTCCATTTGGTCAAAACTGTATTTTTTGTTACTTCTCTGTCATTTTCACTTTCAGATCGAAGGAAGAACTGAAGAATATCATTAAATATTGGGCTTAATATATTATACCTTCTTCTCGTAATTCCTCTATGATAGACATAATTTCATTTTCATGTCCAATGTATCCGGTCATTTTGGAACTCCACAACAAAGGTAAACGATCCACAAACTCGTTAGCTTTGTTCCAGTAGACATATTGAAATGTTTTCGAAGATAATTTCTTTATTGTGGGAAACTGTAATTTTTCAGAAAGATTTTTTCTTCTAACACCACCACCTAATTTTGTGTTCATCAAAGGTTTAATAAATCCTAAATATTTATTCCATTTAATCTCTAAAAAACCATCACTATTTTATAATTTTTGTAGACAGTACTTGTGGATTCTAAAATATCCTAGTACGTTGAGAATATATTATCGCTTAATTCTTGTTCCTTGCCTAGACTTTGGGGTGCTGGTTGTGCAAATCTGAAAATTCTGAATGTGGTCAAATTCTAGCTGGTTCTATTTTCTGATTCTGATTGTCCACACATTTAACAGCCTCAAAAAGTACCTTTTTTTAATTGACTGGACTATCGCTAGGGTTCTTTTGTGTTTATTTCATTTTAGATAATGTTGTCGTTAAGCTCTTGGTACCACTTTCCTAAATTTTATATGAAACAGTTTTGTGTAATTAATCTTACATATGGACCGTTATTTTTGGGAATTAAGAAATGACTTTAATTTCTAAATAACATGGCAGAAGAGTTTGGAGGATAATCATATTGAAAACTTTTTGCAGGTAATATCAATTAAGAATGTGTTTTCGTTACAAACTTTTCAAAGTGTAGTATTCATCTTCGTTCTCAGTATCAATATCTGAAAAAGCAGTTCATGTAGCTAAAAGCGTTTATTATTAGTCTGTAAATTTTTTGTTTTTCTCTACTTTTTTCTCTGCTTTTTGTTGCTTTTTAAACATTGTTTGAATTCTAAGGACTATTTTCTCTTTTAAAAGCTTTTATATTTCTCTGCCGTATTTACTTTAGTGTCCAGGAAAAAAATTAGTTTAATGTAAAAAGCAATTAAGTAAAGCTAAGGTATGTTTATTTATTCCTATATTTTGAAAGCAGAGTGGACAAAAATAATTCGATAACCAGACAAGTCCTCAACTAAAACATAACATCCAGTCTACGTCGATTTGATTACGTTGTGGGCTGGACGTTGTAGATTGAATACCACAACAGATTTATATTTACAATATTATTTATTTTGATGTTATACATCGGAACTACAAAAATGGTTTAAAACGAATAATAATTGGGTATATACCAATTTTAAAACAAAACACATTGTAGAAAGAACACCAAATTTTTGGATAATCCAGTGTTTTTGTTGCTAAGAAAATATTTACTTGCCTGTAAAAATATACACACTCAACACATCGACACAATCGAATATTAAATGGGTCAAATTGTTATCAGATCATTCATGTTTCAAATTTGATCGTTGCGGACTTAGACCAAAACATGAGAATTAATAAAATTTTGCCCAGTACGTAAAAATAAATAATTTTATAGATATGCTGGGCACTGTAGGTTAATTAAAGCCACGCAAAAAAATAATTCTTGGTGTGTTAATTTCTTAGTAGTCTTTATCATGGCATCCTTGTGGAATTTAAAAATTGTCCTAAGGAGCAATTGTGGATGAGGACCATTATTGCCCATTTTGATAAATTTGTATTTTGATGTAAATATTAGTAAATTTTTTACAATCGTAAAAATCATTTCGACTAATCATTTGTGCAACAGTTTCCTTTATTAGCTCACCCACATAACATGAAAGCTTCCACACGTCGCATGAAAGATTTCCGATATAAGTTTTCTGTAAGTTTCCTAAGTAACCCTCCGAGAACTTTCCAGGAAGCTTATGAATACATTTTTTTAAAGGATCTCATGTAATCTTTCATGAAAGATTCCGAGAAACACAAAAAATGCTGCATGGAAGATTAACGTGAAACTAACTGTGAAAGTTTCGTGA
Organism: Diaprepes abbreviatus; assembly: GCA_034092305.1. Lineage (NCBI taxonomy): Eukaryota > Metazoa > Arthropoda > Insecta > Coleoptera > Curculionidae > Diaprepes > Diaprepes abbreviatus. The sequence goes on from JASJET010000031.1 coordinate 18,921,505, forward strand.
AACCTTTCTGTAGGTTTCTGGAAAATAACTTGCAATCTTCCAAGAAAGGTTATTGTTATTTACCAAGTAAACAAAGTGCGTACCTTAGCGTAACTTTTCAGTAAGATGTCAAGAAAATAGATGTTATTCTATATTGATATTTTGAAGAAAACTTGCTGTAATCATCCAGCAATCTTCTTAGAACCTTTACGGGTAATTTGCTGCAAACTGAAATGGAAGATTCTATTAAGAATTTATGAAATCATCTGTAAGGGACTGCGATCGAAACGCAAGTGATTTCACTATTGTAAATAATTGGGCGGGGTGGTGATGTGAATCGGCGTTGAGGTATCTGTTGGTGTGAGTGGGCTTTGGCGATGATATATCATCGAATTAGCTAGACACTGTCTTGATAACACTATTCTATTTATGAAGGCCGACGATATAAATAAGTCGAGGGAGCCCAGATGGGATAGCCGCTATCTCCTTCACTCGCTAACTTATTTATGGAAGACTTTAAATCAAAAGCTTTGGAGACCTCTTCACACAAACCACGACTGGCTGCGTTACGTAGATGACACGTTCGTTATCTGGCAATATGGAGAAGAAAATCTTAAAAGTTTCCTAAATCACATTAACAGTATACATCCAAAAATCAAATTCACCATGGAGACAGAACAGGAAAGAAAACCACCGTTTCTAGATATCCTACTGAAAAGAAAAGAGGATGGCTTACTTTCTCATACTGTCTACAGAAAGCCCACTCACACCAACAGATACCTCAACGCCGATTCACATCACCATTCCGCCCAATTATTTGCAATAGTGAAATCACTTGTATTCCGATCGCAGTCCCGTTCAGATCAAGAAAATTACCACAAAGAGATGAACATACTGCAAGACGCCCTAATAAAAAATGGTTATAAAAAAGAACATATAGACAAGGCTCTAAAAAACAAACCCTTGGCCCCAAAAAATTGCGAAAACTAACAGAATGATATAAGGGAAGCCATTGAAATTGCAAAGAGGCCCAATAACTTAAATAGCAGAGATGATAGCCAGCAAGTGCCTAATAGTTGGAAAAATCTGCTTACAAAACATCAACCAGTACCACTTAGTAACGAAACAGTAAGCTTACAAAGAAACCTACGTTAGGCTTTCCTGAAAGGATATTTTAAGCTTAGACGGAACTTTTTCCATAATATTTGTCACAGACATTAGATAATTACTGGAAACTTCTATAAAAGCTTTCACAAATTTTGCTCCAACGATTCCAGAATGCTTTTGTGTAAGGTACTAAATATCAAGTAGAAACTTTCAGAACCTTACATTAATCTTGTCTCACGCTTACAAAGAGTCTTACGTTATGCTTTTCTTAAAGGTTATCGTAAGTTTAGACGTAATCGTTCCATTAGTATTTGTCACGGACATTAGATAATTACTGGAAAATTCCACGAAAACTTTCAGAAATATTGGTTGAAACATTATAGGAAGTTTTCGTGTAAGGTTATATATACCAAGTAGAAACTTTCAGAAACTGACGTAGATTTTGAAGTAAGCTTACAAAATATCTTACCTTATGTTTTCCTGAAAGGTTATAGTAAGCTTACACGTAGGCTTTTTTAATATTTTAGTATTTGTTGCGGACATTTGGTAATTACCGCAGAATTCCACGAAAGCTTTTTGTTAAGTTTCAGAACTTTCTCGAAAGCATGCTGAAACCCTACTGCAATCTTTCATGCTATGTGGGCAGGGACCCAAAAATATATATTTTGAACAAATAAAAACATTATTAAATTGTTTTCATAGCTTTTGTGCTGTATTTATTTATGGTTTAGTTTAGAGTTTCTTTGCCTAGTTCGACAGTATTTTCTATTAATTTGATAATTTATTTTAATACGTCTAGCGCAATTTTTTGTTTGCAAATATTTTAAACACTTACAAATGGGGACTTAGCCTAGTTATTCGATATGTTGAAACATTTATTTTAGAATCTTTAAAAAATTAAACATGATGGAACTACCTCATCGTTCAGCAAATTGTCGAAAAGCGTTTCAAACTGAACCATAACATTATATATATAACAATATATATTATCTTGCTCTTTTTATATAGTGCTTTCTATTGTATCTTTTGTTTCTGATAAATTTACTATTAAACTTTTTTGTAAGCTTATCTCTCTATTTTAAGATTTGGTTTTTTGTTTCATTATCTTGATTCTAAACTTACAAAAATTGTTTATAATTTTATTTTTGTATTCAGAAATTTTAGCATGAAGTGTGATTTTTTAGAAATTTCTGAATCCAAATTAGGATAGTTTCTTTTCATTATTATTAAAAAATTTTATAGCCCTGTCTTTCGTTTTGGGGATCGCTTATCAATGAAAGTAATACATGCTTTATTTAGTATAGCCGGGAATAAATTTAATCTACTACTCTTCACTATAAGAAATAATGAGATGATTAATTCTCTTTTAACTGTGCAATATTTTGTTATTATTTTTTACTTTATTTTTTAATTTAAATAAATTTCAAATGGGTAAGATATACGAACCATCCACCATGAGACGAATCAAAAAATCAAAAAAAAAAAATTGAAAGCCAAATTCGTTAAATCCAAAACGTATTTCGAAAGTTCATTGAAAGGGTACCAACCTGCCAACGAAGTTGTGGGGACAATTTGTCCGGCATTTCCTGTTTAATGTAAATAATTACTCTGCATATATCAATATAAGTTTCTAAGAAATTCGATAAAATTAAATGTTTTTCAGTTTATTTAAAATTCAAACCAGACACCATTTATGTAAAATGTGTTTTGAAGGGGTGAAAATCACTCCCAAATATTATCTACAAAACTCCTGTAAAAAATAAAGGATCGATCATTCGTGAGTGGAATCACATCTATTAGAAGTAAATTCCATTTTGTTTCGAAACGTATATCATTAGGACTGTAGGAGATATGTAGAAAAAACTAATCTTGGGGGTGACATTTGGGGATAGTTTTCATTACTTGAAAACATTTTTCCACAGATTAAAAAAATACGTGCTTTCTTATTTTTTATTATCCATCGTCGGACATCAAGCTTAGACTTCTTCTAAGTATAAGAAAATATTTTTATTCCTGTTGGTATAAATTAGAAAATTTATTTAGCTTTTGAATCCATGACAAATAAAAGTTTTTGGACATGGTCAAAACTAGTGTATCTAAAAAACTTAATATTTAGAGCAAGTCGGGGACATTACGAGCAACTATTTTTCTAAAGAAATCTTAGGTTAAAAATTAAAAAATTTTGGAAACGGATTTGAAAATCTTTTAGAGATAATATAGTTGTAAATTATCGTTTATGTGGTATTTAATTTTAAGACTTTTTAGAGTTTAGAGGATTAATATTGAATTGATGGCTGATAATTTTTTTAACCAATTTGAAACATTTATTTTCCCTTAAAATATTTTATGTTACCTTAAAAATAAGATCTTGTATTAGAATTTGAATATATATAAATATCTGTTTTTCTATCGAGAAATTGATCCAGAATAGTTTAAACCTAGAACGTAGAAAACATTAGTTATTAACTTGTTCAGAAGAACAGGTTTGTTGTTACTCATGGTTGATTAAATTCGAAAAATTACTCACATAAGCTTTTAGCTCGTTATCTTTTCTCGTCATATTTTAAAAGTGGATAATAGTCTTTTAAAAAAACTATACATAGGTCTGTAATCTTTGGAGGAGTACAGGAAAAAGGAGAAACAATGGAAAATATTAGAAGCAAGAGGATCATTGAAACTAGATACAACTTAAAGAGCTTTACCCAAGAAAGCATTAAAACCCTTTTTAAAAGAAGACAAATTAGAGACTCAATAACCGGAAAATAGACAGCAACATTATAGCATATAAAATAACGTAGACATACAGCAGCAAAAGAAGCACTAGAATATCAAGGAAAGAACCGTCAACAAAAACCATATCAGTGGGACAAAGAAATACAGACAAATATAAAAATTAAAGGGGCAAATATAGAATATATCTGAATAAAAAATCAAACCAGGATAAGGTAAGTTACAAGGAGGCACAAGTAAAGGTCCGGAGAAATATTATAAAAAAGAAAAACCATTCTTGGGAAATTAAATGTAGCAAAATCGGTACATTTTATGGCGGTCAAAAAACTTTAGAAAGCTAGAGAATAGTAAGATCTTCAAGAGAGAAAAAAAGAGATAATAGCTTCTCGAAACTATTAACAGAAGATAGAGTGAAATTCAAAATAGAAGAGAAACAAAAGAATATAAGTACTAGTGTATCCCCTGTAGAATAAATGTAACAGGTGTTGTTAGTAAGAAAATGAAAAGAAGCCTGAACTTGAGAATATACCGGCGGAATTGATAAAAATTGCACAAAAAATCTATATCAACACCTTCCAAATCTATTTCAAAAGTGTCTAAACGGACCAGCAACTCTCCAAGAATGGAAAACCTCCCATATAGCAATAATACACAAAAGACAAAAAAGATTATTGAGACTATTATTGGGATAATGCAGTTTTAAATACATTAAGTAGAATAATTAGAAGACTCCTTAATTAAAAGTTGAACAAGGGTATAGCGACATGCAAGCCTAAGAACAAGTGTGTCAATATAGGGAGGACGAATTGGTTAAATACTCGACATAAACAATGGAATTTTTTGGTATTCTAAAATAAATGCGGTCTATCCCAGTCGGACACTTCGAGTAATTTAAGCCGTTTGATTTTCCTTGCTATATATATATATATATATATATATATATATATATATATATATATATATATATATATATATATATATTCCTGGACCCTTTTTAAGTTGTGGTCGTCGTCGGAAAGCTTAATCTACGTCAATTAATGTCAATAATTTTGATTTTGTTGTCTTTACATTCAGGTCAATATCTTCTGATTCATCCTCTAAATCAATGAACATGTCTTGGATGTCCTTCAGGTTGTCTGAACTCAGACTATATCTTGGCAAACCTCAAGTCATTAAGACGTTCACCGTTAGTATTTACTCCTTTTTCTTCTCATTTCATCTTCTTAATAACGTTCTTTAATACCCGTGCGAATCCATTATGGTACTGGCGTTATCGTCAGTTCGTCGACTTTGAAGATCTCTCTCGATTGCCCAATGTTTCACTGTATCGAACGCTTTCTCGAAATCAACAAATATCAAATACAGGGGGATATTATACTCATTTGACTTTTCCACCAAAGTCCTGATAGTTAATAGATGGTCACATAAGTTAAATGCCCTTTCCGGAAGTCCGCTTGTCCCACTGGCTGGTAACACTCTAGCTTCTTAGCAATACTGGTTGTTAGTATTTTGGTTAGAAATTTATATAAATGAGATAAGAGAGTTAAGGGTCGATAGAATTTTAGCTGTATGCTTTTTTCCGGGTAAAATCACTTGTATATTAAGGTCCAGTTTCACAATCGATATTAACATTCAGTGGTTAAGAAATCAACACTTTCAAGTTAACCCTGAATTTTCAAGATCATGTTTTACAAATAAAAATTGAAGATTTGTTACGAAACCATGTTCAATTTTATTTATCAAAGTTGGTACTTGAAATTTAGGGAAATAGGTTTAGTGCCAATATAAAACAATAAATAAAGAAAAAATGTTGCCCTTCACAATTAATTTCTATTTTTCGAAGGTATTTTTAAAAAAATTATTCAAGGGTATCATGTTATTGTTAGTTATTTATGTAATAAACGGTATTTTGTAATGGAGGTTCCCTTACTTATAAACCCATAACTAGAAAGTTAGTTCAGGTTAGCTTATAAAACATTGATTTTAGAAATTTGGTTTAAACCGAATTATAAACTATTGTTCATCTTAGAGCTAAAGATTAAATATCAAATGGTTTATGAACCTGTATAAAATTAACTGTCATAGTAACTCTTCCTAATGAAGTTAATCATTTGCAAACTTTTTTTATCAAATTATACCAGCTACGAGTTGTTTTACATAAAGTAAATCTAAATTTTTAAAATTTGGTTTTACCGTTTTATACACTAATTGATAGAGAAGCCAAATAACATAAATAAAATCGACCATGGATAAAAAAAAAGCGCAAGCAAATTAACGAGATTATGTTTTTTGGGTTAAGCAAGCAACTATACGATCGTTCACTGGTAAACACGGTACCTGTACACAATGCAATGTAACGCACAAATAGTAAAGTGCACTAACTTTAACTCTACTATTCTGGTGGAGTGGTTATTTACACATGTGCTATCGCCTCTACTCTATGTTTTCTGCTATTTTTATTATATCAAGAGATATACATATGTTATTTACGACAGGCGCGGATCCAAGGGGGGGGGCGGTGGGGGCGATCGCCCCCCCCCAAGAGCTTGGAGTTCAGGAAAATAGACCCGATTTTGCCTTTTATACTATAGTTTATGCAAGAACTAGGGAGAGTTTTTCATTTTTTACCTTTTTTTCTTCGCAAACTACCTGTGTTCTTTAGTCCGGTGTCTTTGGCAAAATCTGTTAGACACATATATTTTTCATAGGAATGGGTTAGAAATTTTATAATCAAAAATACCGGTCTATAATAATGGACTATTTGGGTTGGATAGCAATAGATATTTGGATGTGTGAAGTGTTAAAAAGGATTTTAATCCTTGTCATAGGCATAGGAAGGCGTCAAAAGGAGGTCTATCACTAAATATTTATGGCATAGAGTATTATTTCAGTAATAAACTTAAAATAAAAAGTTTTTATAATATTATTTTATTTCTTATGATTTTTTAATAATTGACATATATTAGAAGATATAGATAATTTTGACATATTTAACACAAATCACAACTGTAGTTTTATTATTTTTAATTTTGGCATAGAAATCGTTTTAGGCACATTCAGACTAAAACGTAGCCTTTTTCTTTCAAAAAATTTATTTTTAAAAGTTATAATTTAAATACTTACAAAATACCCATTATCAAAAATACAAGAAGTTAATCATATATAAAAAAAATAAATTCGTCAATATAATATTAAAATTTTTTTGGGGCTATCGGTCATTTTATTATTAATTAAAAACATTTTTGGGATATTTGACGTTCCATTTTATTTATTTCTTAAACCATCTGCAGAATTACAATTAAACACAAAAAAGGGATTCAAATGTCATTAATTTTTATATGTTACAGAAAATTTAAATAATAAATTGTGTTAACGCTGGTAAACATTACGTATCTTATTCGTCATCAAAGTCAGTGAAGCTATCTTCGCTCAAATTAATTATAATTGATTCCTCTCTCACCGATCATGAGATCGAGTTTCCACATCTTCTTTTATTCTTTTATTATATGGATTTTTCGTAATTATCTGCAGTAACTTTATTCAAAAAAAATCTTTTAAAAGTCCAGTTAAATTATTAATTTTGTAATTTGTGTTATTTCCAGCAACGCTACCTTTTATATGTGAGAGATATTTCCTTCACCAACGAAGATTCTCCTGACGATCTATAAGAACAGATTTCCTATCTGGTTTTTCCCAACAAAAATTAAGTTCTCTGAGCAATTTCCAGAGCTCAGTTCTTTTAATTTCAGGCAAATCCCGATCTTCATTGATTTTAGTTAGAATTTTGTCGACGGTTGAGATCTGCTTCTCATAATAAAATGTATGTACAACTCCTATTATTACAGTTTACATCTCTTCTTCCAACGAGGTTTTTCGTCTGCCTGTGATCGAATATAGCTTGGAATTACTAACAATTCCAGTCGTTTTTTTCTCCGTCAGTGTTCGGTACATGATAGATTTTCGAACTCCTGTTATATTGGAACACATCTCAACAGAGCTTTTAACATTATTATCTAGATATTAATATCTTAAGGCATCATAATAAACATTCATCGTAATAAGTTTTTCGTTGAGGAAAAAATGCCCTCCATCTTTTGGGTATCTCCTAATCTCAAATAATATATAAAAACAAGTACAAACAAAATAAATCACTAAGGACACACTGTAAGGTGTACTTTGCTCACTGACAAAAATTAAATTGAATTATCAGAAATTTTATTGTTGCAGTAAATTTATAAAAGCTTATAATATTGAAATATAATTAGGTTTATGGCAGTTCTCAGTTACCGGGGGTACTGAAGCAGGTACGTTGGAGGTTTCGGTAACAGTTTTATTACTCTCTCTAGTTCTTGAATAGAGTATAGGAATGTGTATGCTTGCGATCGCCCCTCCCCTTCCCAAGGGCTTTGAGTTCAGGAACATAGAACCGATTCTGCCTTTTATATTAGGAATGTGTATGTGGCTGGCACCCCCCCCCCCCCCCGTTGACAACTTTTTTTTTGCGATAGCACCCCCCAGGAGCTTTGAACTTGAGGAACTCAGGAAAATAGCCCCGATTCTGCCTCTTATACGAGGAATGTGTATGTTGATCGCATCTTCCCGCCCCCCTGTCGGAAACTTGTTTTTTCTTGTTCCCCCCCCCTCTCCAAGAGCTTCAAATTCAAAAAAATAGCTCCGTCCCTGCCTTTTACACTAGAAATGGGAATGTTGCTGGTGTCCCCGTTCCCCCCCCCCCCCCGTCGACAACTTTCTTTCGCTTGCCATACTGTACTTTTATGATATCACCGCCCCCCCCAAGGAGAGAGGCTGGATCCGCCCCTGATTTACGAGATAGTACTTTATTTCTTATTCGACTAACTTCTGTATGAAAATAAATTAACTTTTTGAATATAAACCGCATAAAGTTTTTTGAGTTCATACCAGTGTGACAATGATGTGAAATTTCATCAGTGGTTTAGTTTTCTACACTTCATAATGATTTTTACCGTGCCGAGATCAAATGACCAAATAACTTCTTTTTTGTAATAATCCTCTACAACTATATTTTCTAAACATTAAGTTCAAATGTCTGAAAATAAACAAATTCTCAATGCAATATGTATCAATACAAAAAATGCGGCCCTGTAATTTTCAAACTGAATGGAGTGAGTTAGTCTATACGGTAAAGGAATTCATTGTGGAAGACCTAAAGTCACCTCTGAATGGATTTTTACACGAACTTCCTGTTTTTGATGCAATTTGTCTGCTTGAATGCCTGCACTAACAATACACTATTGAGAAAGTGACTTTTAGAGCTACTATTAGATTTAATATGAGACTTTTTCTATTGTGCCCTCTTTTAGGGTGTTATTTGTATACCTGGATCCGATTAGTATAATCGTTTAACTATTTATTTTCGGTCTCTTTAAAATGATCAATCTTTATTATTATTTTACACATCCTGCTTTTTCAAATAGGTACATGCTTTTAAGTCGGACCTTTTTCCGTCGAGCTTTTTGAGCTTTTAATACACCCAGATTTAATTATCAGGCTTTAATAAACTGGTTTCTTCACACGAAGATATGGTTTGTAATTGACTGTAATGCTATTTTTATGAGTAGATGTTTTTTTTTATAAGTGTTTCACTAAATTGCCTTATTGGATGGAGCCAGTAACAATTTCTTGCGTGTATATGTATTTTTTTTTGAAATCCTATTATTGAGAATAATGAAAAAATAAGAAGTACCTAGTAAAAACGTGTTCTGCAGTACTTATATGAGAACTCCGAAACATGTGCAGGTGTGAACTATAGGAACTATTGCATTACGAACACGCATTATATTCGGGTTTCATGCCTAAAATACCAATTTTCGTTTAAAGTGATATTATATCAGATAAATAAATAATTATTTATTTAATAATACGTAGTAAACTACATTTTTAAAACGAACTGAAAAGTATAAAATTATTTCTCTTACCCCATCCAGGTTCCTAACTCCATACACAATGTTTTGAAAATTTAGAATTGCGAATTTTTAATAGCTATGCTAATACTTGTAGAATTTAAAACGAAAAATGTAGATTTCATACAATAGAGAGCGCAGAGAGTAACTGTCGATGAGAAAACTCACACAACAGTTATTTTCTGTTGCATGCACCCCATATTTTTTGTTTTAAATGTTATAAGTATTATTATAACTATTAAAAATTCATAATAACAAATTGTCTGGATAATGTGTATGGGGTTGGAAATCTGTATAGGGTTCCAATCTGTATGGGGCTAGGAGAAATTATTCTATACCAAACTCTGAAACACGTTAACTTTAGTGGCTTATATTACGCGTGACGTGAAATTTCTACATTGAATAAAAATGGTTATTTTTTGTAGATTTAAAGTCTCTGAATTCGAATCCGGCTTGCTTCATTACATCAGGTTTTTTAAATATCCTAACCTAAAAGTGCAAAAACGCGGTTTTGGCCTATATTTGAGGTTGTGTAACATTGCGACATCTTTTTTTTCTCAAAAAACTCTACATATCATCTTAAAGTATAAGCCTTACTCTTTCAAATGAGATATTCAATTTAGAAAATTTCCAATTGCATGAATTTTTCCAGTTTTGGAAACCTTCACTTTTTGTGGTCGATAAGCTTTTAAGTGACAATTCTGATAAACCATGGATGTTTTTAAGCTATCAAAGCATTACTTAATCCAAATTTATTATTAGTTCAGGTTAGTTCAGGTTAGTTAGCAAAATAAATTTGTTTAAAAAAATCATTGCAAAATGCCTCCATTGCATTTTGCAAAAATCAATATGCTTAAAGGAGTCGTTGTCAGTATTACGATATATTTTGTTATAAACAAAATCATTAACAAATAATTTTTCAATTTAAAAAACCCTTAAACGATCATTACAAATTATTTAGCATGTATATCCAGAATTCACAAAACCAGATTTTACAAATACAAAGTCTACAAATGCATATCGTTAAAGACTTTATATTTAAATTGCAAAATTTGTTATCTAACACTTTATTTACAACAAAATATATCGTAGTAACGGTGTCGACTCTTTGAACGTATTTATTTTTACAAAATGAAATAGAAGCATTTATTTAAAAAATAACGAATTTTGCAATAATTTCTTTAAACAAATTGTTAAAACAAATTTATTTTGCAAAACTAATAATGAGTGATGCCATGACAGCCTTAAAATCTCCATGATTTTTCAGAATTGTCGCTTAAGTACTTATCGGTAACGAAAGGTGAAGGTTTTGAAAATTTGAAAAATTCATGCAATTTGAACTTTTTAAAATTGAACATCTCGATGAAACAAAGACATTTGAAAGAGTGCTGTGTTATTCATAAAACATATTTTTATAGAATCCCGTTTAATTTCTTAATTTTTAGAGTCATCAATGAAGTGCAGGTTTACCCTCATGAAAAATAAACAATGATATGCATATAGATGACACACCATAGTTTTAGTTCTTTTCAAATAACAAATAATTTTAACTCTGTTTTGTGAAAATATTTCGATTAGAACTTGAGATATAAAAATAAAAGGTTTTTGGGTGACTTGCTCCCTTTTACTAGCTTCTTTTGAAAACTCTGAAACATGTCAACTTTAGTCGCTTAAGTTACAATATTCATAAAAAAATATTTTCAAAGAATTTCGTTTAATTTCATAATTTTTAGAATTATAATACATGAATGAAGTGCAGGTTTACACTTATAAAAAATAAGGTATGATACTCGTGGAGGTAAAACTACCATAATTTTATTTCGTCGCAAATAACAAATAAATTCCATTTTGTTTTGTGAATATATCGTGATTAGAATTCTAGATATAAAAATAAAATCATTTTGGGTGAATCACCCCATTTTATAATTTTTTTTCGAAAACCTTGAAACACGTTCTTGGAAGTGAAGTTTAGATGCAATTTTCGCCCTCTTAAAATTATTCTATGCCGATAAAAAGAAGTTTATCTCTTATTTTCGTGTCCTCTACAACATATTATAATTTTATCAAAATCGGGGCCGGATACTTGTGGTAACTTCCTTGTTAGTGTTCGTCTTAAACTGTATCCAAAGATAATTACAACACTAGTGATGTTGAATTATCAGACATTCTTTTTTGCAATAAAATAATTATATTTAAGAACATGTTTACATTTAAAACAAAACTTTTTAACATATCTGTTTTCTTATTAGGAAACTTACCATAACGTCAGCTCCTTTGGTGCGCCATGTTTTTATTCGTATAGAACTCAGCCGAAATTAGTGATGTATGAAGTACTTTTGTTTTGTTGCTAATTATCAATCGTCGCATTTTCTAAACTTAGCGCCTAAAAACAGGACTATTTAAGATATATTGTCGTAGTAGAAAAGCGATAGTGATGTAGGTATTTAAGTTAGTCGTTTCCCTTTTGTTTATTATGAAAATAACGAAATTTTATTTTAATTACTTTTTCCTCTATTAATTTTTGGCGCCCAACGTGGGGTCGATGTCGATCTATTACAAGGTCTCAAAGAAGAAAACAAATTATTGGATTTATTTTTTCTCGCCTATTCTCTAGTTGTACATTGTAATTCAAATATTAGAATCAATTTCTAAATTACAAGAAAACATGCTTAATAATGATCACGTTTAATATTATTTCCCGCATAATAGGCCATTTTACTTCGGTCTGTGTCACTTGAGGCATGTTTGCATAAATTTTGTCACCATTAATACGATTTGTTTTCCCGCTTAATACGCCACCTACACGGACTACCGCCTGTGTATTTTCTCACATAGTAGTGGTCAGCGACTGGTTAAAAGCTTTAGATAATCACTTCCAAATGTTTAGATAGACAATACTGTTCATTGATAATTGTCATGCTCATCTCAAAGGTGTTGAGCTAAGGAATATCAAGCTTAATTCTTCACCTATAAATGCGACAAACAAGTTGCAACCGATGAAGCAATATAAAAGTCCTAAAACAAGGTTATAGAGCCCCACTGATACATTGCTATCTGAAGGAAATGAACGGTCATGTTTGCAAAAGACCCCTGAATGTGTATGATGTGATATTAAATATGGCAACCACATGGGAAGAAATTAAGACTAAAACTTTGCAAAATCGTTTCTAGCAAGCAGGTTTACAAAATACCGTAGATAATATTGTATTGGAAGAGGCAGAACCCGCAATACAGCAGAATGGTCTTGGATATTCTTTCATCGAGGACAATATTGCAACCTACAAAGTCCGTTCAATCAAAGATCTTATTGATGAAGAGAAATCAGCTTCAGTTTTATCAAACGGTCAGCCTTTGTCAGTAGTTGACGATTTAGGCGTTATACATCTTCCTTGGGTGCAGCAAAATAGGTAATTACTTTAAGTAATATGAAAATAATTATATATATATATATATATATATATATATATATATATATATATATATAATATTAATTTTTTCTTGTGTGCAAGTTTCCTTCCTTTTAAGTTGAAAGACGACAAAAATTTTCAATTTCTCCCGTCGTTTTGCTCTACATAGTGAGCTTTTTCATATATACTTATTAATACTTGAAAGTAACTTGCTTAGTGTACATATTGACAAAACAATATTTTTTAAAGCCTTACTTCTGTACTATATCACAAACAAAAGTATCTGATCTTATGATTTCGAATCACAACACATTCATTATAACCCTCTTGTAAAAAATAGAATTTTAATTACTCCAAATTAAAAACCTATTCGAGCATCGATTTTAAAACATTATTAACCCTTCCTGAATATAAAATAAGGCTTATTTCGCCTCCACCACTGTATAACCGAATGGCCCACCCCTCACTTATGTATACGATCATTTAAATGGGGTGAGAGCCGATCCTCTTTGAGTGAACACATTGTTGCGTACTTTCTGCAGAGGGTAAACCGGTAAAACCATTTTCATTTTACAAATAATTTACATTGGGGACCATGACCAGATAACTTAGAATTACCCTAATAAAGTTATGGAGTAAACAGAGAAAATAGTATATTATTTAACGAGCATGTAATAGTAGCTATTTCTAATTATGAAATTTGCACTGATAAAGCTCTCTGAAGTTTCAACTCTTTGTCTTTAAGTAAATAGTTAAGGAAAGTGTAATATTTCCGTTTTGTTTAAAAAAGTGTTTTTCCTCCGTTGACTGCCTCGTTTGCATTGAATGGGAGACCCTCCTATCTGTATCGGTGGCGCTTTGGTATTTTGAACATGTGCTACAAGAAGTTTTTCAGTCAGAATCAGCCTTAAAAATAAACAAATTAAAAATGAAAAATTCTGTTTGATAGATGGTATTATTTTAGTTATTCGCTAACTTTAGGTGCGTTTTCTCTCTTTTACACCTTATTGTTGTTTAATTCATATTTAATTGTTAATAAATAGTAATAGGTGGTGTACTGATGTAGTTATTAAATATTGAATGAACAAAAGGTGATGATACTTGATCATGCCTAAGTCTAGTTGAGTCTTTACATCCCACCATGGCTGCAGGTCATTCGACGCCGATGGCCTTTGCGAATCCAAGCAACCTCGTTGATTCAACTTGCCTAACGACTTCCGAAATGTTTCCGCCTCAGTCCGTTGATTGTTAGTACTACCCCATATGCACATAGGGTCATCTACAATATAAATCTTATGAAGATGGCCCTTCAGATGATAATGTTCTGTCCAAAGTCCTACTACAATTTGTAGTTCTTTTCTTCCTAAGGAAAAAAGCTTCCTACTAAGTTGTGCGCTAGGTTCAGTTATATATTCCTTAGCATACCTCCATTTCAGGAGCTCCTCTCAACGATTCAATAGATTTACTTTCCAGCAACAATTTTATTTGCCTTTTACCAACGGTAATTGGGACAGTTAAAATTGGTTGGTGACCATATGGTTTTATCGCGGGCCCGATCTTTGCCAGACGGTCCGCTTTCTCATTCCCGTGTATACCCGAGTGACCCGAGACCCACACGAGTCTGATTGTGCAGCCGTTCCTTGCCTGGCTGTTCAATACATCGTTGCACTCAGTGCCATTATTGCAGTCCTACTGTCTGAGCATTTGTTTATTATCCTATTCCTGTTTATGTCCCTCCCATAGAAATACTCATATTGCAGAATAGCATAAATTTCGGCTTTAAAGATCGTCGCATATTATCCGAGAGAGTAGCACTCTCTGACTCCCGTCTCCTGCCGCACACTCCGGCTCTAACTTTTTCATCTTGCCGATATTCATCTGTAACTCCCAGGATACATTTCTCGCAAGATTTTGCTCCTCCTCCCAATCCTGTCTACTATGCAAAAGTATCTCCGAGGGGTCCGCATCATCGTTCCCCCCAGATCCCGAATATCGCGACCAGGACATAAAATGACATGGTCGTCACCTGTGAATACAATGCAGCTTCATTTAGTTGACTCAGCAGGCTTCACAACAAAGGCGATAGAACAATGGACAGTTTAGCATATATTAGTCTCTGATGCATGCAACTACTTTCGGTTCAGAGTTCCGGCATTGTAGCGCATCACATACAGAGTCGCGAGAAGTGTTGTAAAATGTCCCGCGTTCTCGATTTTTGTAACGAGTCAAAACAAAAGTAGTGCTTGTGCCTGATAGGCAAATTGTAAAGGATGCAAGGAACACTGAACCATTACTCTTTCCGTGATGTGTCAGACTGATTGGGCAGCAAGACTTAGAGTTTGTATCCTTCCTATCTTGGGAATAAAGACTACCTTTGTTTCCCTCTAGGCCATCGTCATGTAGCTCAGCTTAGACACAAGTGAAATAAGTTTACCTTACCACTAGCTTATTATGATATTGGAAGTATCTTTGCTTGTCTTATTCCTTGTAGATTTGTAAAATAATTGGATCTTCTGTTCTCTTCTTCTCTTTTTAGTTCTTCCAGTATTGCGTTGTTGCTACCCCCGCCAAAAGGTTCAAGACCCAGAAATGGTGTTTGAGCTCCATTTTTTACTACATCATTTCTTTCTATTTCAGTGTTGCCAGACAGCCATAGGAGGATGAACGTGTTGTTCTTGCTTAGTTAGTTTAGATCTTGAAAACATTCTCAGACCATCTTTGAGCTGATTATATGAGAATTAAGTGTGTTGATAGCTGTTTGACTATCCGACATAATGATTGTCTGCGATAGTTTTTTTGCCAAGATACTTGACGATTTGTTCAAGATTTCGAAGTGTGAGGTTCCGAATCCATATACTCCTATTCCAGTTCCCTCAGTTGTTTTGGAACCGTCTATGTACCATTTAATGAAGGTCTTTCAAGAAGTTGATCTTCTTTTTCATGCCATCTTAGGACATGTCTCAAGTTTGCTTATTTTTAAATGTGAAATAGGTCTTTGTTTAAAGACGTTATTTCTCATCATTCTATATACTGTCTTCTATGCCATACTCGCCACTAATACACTTAGAGGTTTGAGACTTAGAATTAATTCCAGAGTGATAGTTGGACACGTTTTCATTGCTCTAGTTATATATATACAGGCTAGTCTTTGAACCTCCGTAAAATTAGCTCCCGTATTGGATATAATAGTTCTTTTACTTCAGATAACTACTCCATATGTGATGATTGGTTTGACTGTTGTAGTGTACATCCACTACAGAATATTTGAGTGAGTATTCCAATTTTTTCCCGCTAATTGTCTCCAAATTATCAGAACTTTTGTTTCTTTGTTGATTACTTTTCATGCATGCTTATTTCAAAGAAGTTTATCAGACAGGATAAGTTCAACCTCCTTTCAATCGTGTTCTCATCTATTTTCATGGCTTTCTGGTTTAAGATAGTTTTGGTGGGATTAACATTTACTCCCATTAATTGAAGTTATTCTTTAGTGTGGTCAAGTCTTCTTTAAACTAGGTTGAAGAGAATATTCTCGAACTTGCCCCTTGCGATTATAACCACGACATCGGCATAGTTTTGACAGGATATGTCGAGCTCAGTTAAATGAGTCGATCTACATACCTATAATATTTAAATTTACATTATTTAATCGCGGATTCACCTTGTAGATAGTTAAGATCTAGCGGGAATTTGTTATAAATATTTTGGTATGTTACTTTTGCTCTGGTCATTAGTTTTTGATAGGTAATATTGTACTGTTTGTGAATACTGTAACGGTGATCATTTGTCTATGGGTAGTAATTAAAAAGGCTGAAATCTATTAAATGAGAGTTGATTTCTAAATGTTTTATTAACACACATTTATATTCCTTAATTCCTTTGTAATATAAAACCGGCATTAAGCATGAAATAACCTATGATATGTTGGTATAAAAAGCCGATTCCATACGGTGTATTCTATACAAAGTCACACCAACATAATTAATGATATGTACAGGTATTAAAAAGGTTCTTGCTACTGGTTTTTTATTGTCGTATAATGATCAGATGTTTCTAAATAATACAAAAGAGTTTTGGTGTTTGGTATGAATTATTCTTAAGGAATGTATTTTTAATTTACAATGGATAGATGAATATTGAAAAGTAATGACTATAAATATAGTGTGAAAAAAAGTTAACGTTATTTATTATACGGATTTTTTAAAATAAATAATGTTAATTTTATATAAGCGTGAAGGAATATATCTTTAGATTAAGAACCACATTCTTACAACATGTTGTTAAAAATGCTGATAAGCTAAGAAAAATTGCACATTTTAGATATATTACTAGGAATTTTTGAAGAGATTTGATTTCGAAATAAAATCCTACTGTAGGTTTAAACTCATAGACAATGTATTTGTGATATAATAATAATAATAACGATAACTACGAACTAACTTAAATACTAGAATTTTTTTAAGGCGCTTAACACGTATGCTTGCTCTGCTCTGAACTACTCGTTTGGAACTGTAAAATGGAGCAGGATTGACATCCAAAACCTGCAAAGAAAAATACAGACACTTCTAACAAAAGGACAAAAACATCACCCTCGGAGTGCTATTGAACGTACAATGCTTCCAAGACCCCAAAGAGGAAGAGGATTGATGGATATTGGTAAGCAGCTCGACCAGCAAATAATAAACTTACGTTCATATTTAGCGGACTCTTCCACACTACATCGAGCCATATGCGAGGCAGACAATTCAACGCCGCTATAGTTGAGGGAACAAGATATTACTTCTCACCACCAAACAGACCAAGAGAAGTTACAAACCTGGCTACAGAAGCCACTTCATGGACGACATCCAAATGAGGTTAATCAGCACTATGTCGACAACTTAGCGTCGAACTACTGGTTGATTTCAGGACAGATGTTTCCGGAAACGGAGGGCTTCTTGTTAGCTATCCAAGACCAGGTTATTCTGACGAAGAACTATCGGAAGTTCATCATTAGAGATCCCTCAATAGAAAGTGACCAATGCAGATATGGCTGTCGAACATCAGAGACAGTCCAGCACATAATTGCAGGATGCCAAGCGTTTGCCGCAACCGAGTATAAGGAAATACACGACTCAGCCGCTAAGATACTCCACCAAGAGTTAGCAGGAAAGCTAAACCTACTACAGGTAGGACAGGTGCCTTATTACAAATAAAATTCGGAGCCTATTCTTGAGAGCCACCAGTTCAAGTTATATTGGGACCGAACGGTTCTGACGGATCAGACAGTTGCTCATAATAGACCCGATATTATACTAATAGATAAAATTTCTAGGCGAACTACACTAATCGACATTGCTGTGCCTAACAACAACAACCTAAGGCCACAATACAACTAGATTGCCAAATACAGAGATCTGGAGGTGCAAATCAGAAGACAATGGGCAATGAACAGCGTCCAAATGATTCCCATAATACCGTCAATAACTGGAGTGATACCAAAGAATCTCCTGCAGAACATCAAGGGACTGGGCCTCAGTCAGCATCTGTATAAACCGATACAGAAAGCAACTCTCTTTGCAACCGCACGAACCGTCCGAAAGTTCGTGGGAAATATAGCAGACCACGTCACCTAGGACCCGATAACAAGGAAAGGGTTCCCAAAGAGTTTCATACTTTTGATATCTTTGTGTACCTGGTATAAGTCAATATTCCCTGATGGGAGTGGGAAGCCGTTTGGCTTGTAAATCATAAAAATAATAATAACGACCTTTATTTAGGTATAAAAATTAATTTACAAAATATAAACTTTTAAAAAGTTATCTCTTGAAATGTGCCAAAAACAGGTGAAGTTTAGCTTTTGATTAGCTATTCTTACACTTAACCGAGGGATGACACTCAAATTAGATATGATATGGAACAAGTATACAATACTAAAAGTGGAGAATCATAAAAACAAAACATACAATATTAAACTAAAAATTAATAAAATATATAGGATTAAATCAAAACTAACAAGAAATAAAATAAATAAATAGCCTAAAATGGTTCAACAATATAAAAACATGTCAACGGTTAAAAATGTATTCCCATTGACTAACCAAACTTTTCGAAAAAAAAAACACCAAAACAGACTGACCAAAATCTTACTTCTATTGGCTGTTTAGAAGCGTCTCTTTATATATATATATATATATATATATATATATATATATATATATATATATATATATATATTTATATTTTTTTAAACAGTATAGGATTTAAGTATTTAAACTGTTGTAAAGTATTGCTGCCCGATGTGAGAAACATTTCCGAAAAATGGAAATCTTGTGTCTTGGGATTGATAATAATTGACAATATCTAGTATTTAGTTCATGCGTCGTATTTCTCAACTACAGTTTTGTTCTTAAATAATTACACCGTTTAAAATCCTGATGAAATGTCTCGGAATTTAAATTTTATATAATAATATTATTAACAATAATTTTTATTTCGCAAAGTAAAAACAATACATTTCACATATTACATTAATAATAATATTTGCGGTTGTTTATTAGTATTATCCTTTCAAGCAGAGAAAAGGAAATAATAATAATAATATATATATATATATATATATATATATATATATATATATATATATATATATATATATATATATATATATATATATATAAACAGTTTGTTTCCTGCAAATACAACTCTGCTCCTCTCTCCATCCGCGTTTCGACTACCTTATGATCTCATCAATGAAGCTGTATTGAACCGAGAGCAACATTCGCAGGAAATAACTGCTGAAAGGATAATACATATTAACAACTATTTAAATACGGCACATAGATTTCTATATTTCTTACTGAAATTTTGATTTTAAAAAATAAGATTCATGTTATAGAATTTCAAAAAAGAACCTGAAAACAATTAATAAATGTTCGAAGCGTAGCCCCTTGGTAAAAATATTTCTCTAATCAGAATGTTTGTAGAGTATGGAAAATAATTAAATAACTTTAAAAAAAATAAAATAAAGATAGAAAAGAAGAGCATATAAACTTTTTTCTAGAGTTTTTAAGAAAATAGGGAATGCCATTATAAATCTTATAAATACTATTAGAAAAACTGTTTTCTGAGGTAGTGGAGAGATACGACCCTTAAATCTAAGCTTCAAATTGTGAACATCTGTTCTATAATTAATTTTGTTTGTCAAGTTTGGAGGGCAGTTATTAATAATAACGTTATGAAAAACAAAGAATGTAATTTACGTCTGTCCTGCATATTCAACTATTGCAACTTTAAATTTATGAGAAATTGGATCAAATTTCCTTATACCATATATAAAGCGCAACCAATTCTTTTGTACTTTCTTGATTCTGTGTTGTTTATCGAAACAGGGGCTATACAAAATATCGTAATAATTAAAATGGTTTAGTACAAGAGAAACTGGTAATTTTATTTTAAGAGTTTCACTTAAAAGGTGACGATGAGGATTAAGTATTTTTTAAGTATATTTATGTTTTCTGTAAGCTGAATCCAATTTATTGTTTAAAACGCAAATCTGTATCGATTTAAATACCTAAATTTGTAGTACATTTGCTAAATTCTAATCCTCTTCCAGCCATATATATATATATATATATATATATATATATATATATATATATATATATATATATATATATTAAGATAATCCTGTAGACGAGTTTTGTGTTTACCAAAAACCATCACAGATGATTTATCAGGGTTAAACTGCAATCAATGACGTTGAGAAAATACTATCAAACTATTCAAATTATCAGTGAAGGTTGCTTCTGCCATACGCCAGTCATCAGACGACAAGAGTAGAGCACTTGGATTTCATCGGCATAAAAATAAGCTGTAACATGATTTAAACAGGAAATGAAGTTGTTAGTATAAATTGTAAACAACAAGGGCCTCAACATGGAACCTTGTGGTCCACCACATTTCACTGACAAGATCATTAAGTGGTTTAAAAGCGTATAGAAAGGGAATTAAAGTGGAATTTGCAGGAAAAGAATCTGACATCAAAAATTTCTGCAGATTTAGCATCCTGCTGACTTGTCTTGGAATTTAAATTTTAGATAAACAGATGTTTCTTGTGAATTTTGCTCTTGATTCGTTACAGGTCTACTCACGAGACCATTGGGTGTTCGAGACACATGTGGAAAGAACCAGAGATGAATTTGCTGGAAAATAAACTTCATATCTTTACCGGTTTGAAAAAGAAAGAAAAAGAAAAACGGTATAAAGATTTCTTTAAATCTTATTTAATGTTTAAGCCTCTAACTACTCCGGTGTATGTATAGATTCAGTGTAAATATTGATATTTTACAGCCTAGAATCGGAAATCTCTGCAGATTTAACACTCTGCCGACGCGTCTTGGAACTTATTATCTATACAGGGAGTTATTTTCTGTGAATTTTCCTCTTGGTTCGTTACAGTTTCACTGACAAGACCATTAGTTGGTTCAACGGATATGGAGATAGAACCAGAGTGAAACCAGGAAAATAAACTGTCTTTTGCTTATTTCTTAACTTATTCAATCAGCAAGTCTAGAGTAGAGAACTTATATGTATTAAGGTTGCGATCAGCTATTGTCCTGAAGGCACTGTCGCCAACATGTTCTGCCACTTGTCTCCATAAGAAAATAAAGGTTCTTATTGGAGTTTAAAATATTCATCAATATCAACAATCTGAGTGTTTTTTTTATATATAGTGGTATGCTATTTGATACTGGTTATTTGGTGATAATATATATATATATATATATATATATATATATATATATATATATATATATATATATATATATATATACATATATATATATATATATATATATATATATATATATATATATATATATATATATATATATATATGTATTCTTCTTTCAAGTAGATAAAGCAAAGAATATATACAAACAGTTTTTTTCCTGCAAATACAACTCTGATCCACTCTCCATACGCGTTTCGATCACCTTGTAGTCTCGTCAATGGAGCTGTATCAAATGTGTGCAATATTCGCGGAAACAACTGTAGGATATTAAAACCTGCTGACGATATGGTCTCTTGAGTGGAGTTGACTGACGATATTTTTCAGTCCGACATCGAAAAGTTGGTAGGTTTTAATATCCTACCGATATGCCTCGGAATTTATATTTTATATAGACAGTTGTTTCCTGCAAATGTTGTTCTTGGTTCGGTACAGCTCCACTGATGAGATCATAAGGTGGTCGAAACACGTATAGAGAGAGGGCCAAAGTTGTATTTGAAGGAAATAAACTGTATATATCTTTTGCTTTAGCTGCTTGAAAGAAGGATACTTATTTTTATTTATTTATTTCTTACTGGTTAATTTTTGTTATTGTAGTGCCCTTCGACATGTATTTAACCCGTATAACTCCTGCCTGTTACACAAGGTGGTAATTATGAGCTTTCCAGTTGAAGATTGTGCGCAGATACAGGGGAGAAATAATTATGGATCCATTCTATGGACTCTGGTTTTGTTTATGTTTATTCCAATATTGTATTCAAAGTTAAGGCATGTGTGCAAATATTCTAAATGAAGTCAAATTTGCTCTCCAAACAATTCTTATTTGGCAGTCAACAATCTTGGAACGTATTTACCAAAATGCTTGCTTTAGACATATTTAATGCTTTAGACATTTTCAAACGTTGATCTTCGAGAACCATTGTTTCTACTTTCCTGCAAACATCAGAACCTGTTTGCTGATCATAACCGCATCGAAACTGTGTGCAATGACCAATATAATCTCGAAAATGATAATTATTTTTTCGTATATATTTTTAAGACAATTATTCTGTTGCTTTATTTAAAATTTGATTACAATGCGATTTTTTAATTTTACAAAACTGATTTGTTGTTGCAAAACACTTTATTAAACTCAAAATAGTGAACGAATTGATATATAGTTTGACAGATAAGTTGAAAAAGTGTGTTACCATTGGACGTTACTAGACAACACACATTCATTCATTTGCGTTATGACTAGGTAAATATTTTTTCAGTATCCCTCGTATTTATTAGGTTTTTTATACACTAACATTATTCATTTCCTCCGTAAAATTCGAGGAACTCACTGATTTAAGTTTAAGAAAGTCTCAAGAGTACACATTTTAAAAGTATTTACAAATACAATACCGCCCAACTCTGAAAGGCGACATATCTTCGTGTAGTTTCTGATTAAAGTGACTATACAACATCACGTTTGATGGACATTAAATGACGTTCCCTTCAACGAAATATTTATGACTCATTAATACAGTGAAAAAATTGTGCGTTAATAAAATAGTATAAAAACCACGAACTAAACATAAAATTCGTTCAATAAAAGCAAATAACAACTTAATATAGGGTATTGTAAATAAATTTGATGGATCGAATAAATCTTGGAACACTCTGTAGAAATAAAATCCATAATGATTCTTAGGCCATAAAGCAATAAAGTGTTCGTCCTTTGTCCTTTATATTCGTTTCTTCGTAGTAAATTCGGTTTTTAATGACAGAAAGATGCTTTTTTAAATTTTTTAACGATACGACGATCTAATGAAATAATGAAAAATAATAAATCTTATCTGATTGGAGTAATAGTAAAAGGCATTAAATTTATATTTTAGGCTGTAAAACAGTAATAAACAAAAACTCTAATAAAAATTTAAAGTAGTATTTCTGTTATGCTACTATTATTGTTACTTTTTCTAGTCCATTGGCGGTCCTAAATGAGTTTGATTAATCTATATTTAATTCAACCATTAAAATTACAATGCTTTCTTCCTGTAAAACGTATATCGTATTCTACTCAATGTCCAGGGATAAGAAAACGTTGGTCTAAATGTCCTATAAATCGGTAAAAATAAAAGTAAATGGGTTTATGATGGTTCCATTATCGGTATATGTCATACTTTGACATACGAGAGGTATTCGAAAAGTTTTCTTTTTTGTGTTATATCGTATTCATGCATGGAATTTTCTGCCTCGTAACAGCTCGCTACAATAGTCCGGGAGCCCAGTGGGTTTTCATAGCTGATGAAGAGACATGGCTCCAAAGTTTTTATATGTAAATTGACCCTCTGATTATGAGAATCGAAGGTAGTTTCCCGAAAAATTGTCAAGTAATTTGTTATAAACAAAAAAAAATTTAAAAAATGTTTTTTTGTAAAATAAAAATAGTTTCGTGCCCCTCGGTCGATTTTACGCAAAAAGTGTCTCTTGTAATTTTTCCGTCCGAACATGCAAATATTCTTTATTTTACAAAAACAGCTTTTTAAATTATTAACAATTTTTTTGTTTATAACAAATTGCCTGGCCAATTTCTGGAATCTACCCTCAATATTCGTAATCAGGGGACCAAAATACATATGAAAACTGTGGTGGAGCTATGTCTTTTCATGGGCTACGAAAATCCATTGGGCTACCTGACTCCAAATTATAGATGTAACTACCATTTTCAAATAATCCCTCGGATAGATTACCCTATTTTAATCATAAATAGCGAACCTAGGTGTTGTACACTGTGGCTGTGGCAGAATATTGACGACTTATTTCTAAATATTGCTTTTTCATTGCTTATAATGTAAAAGTCGTCACTAACTTAACATATCAGCACCACCGATTTGACGATGACGAATCAATGGATTTGTCAATATAGGAAAAATATAAAAATATGAGCCAAGGTTTACGAAAGAATGTGAATTGTTGACTTGTGAGAAAAACAATAGAATTATAAAAAGGCGAATGCAGTTTAGATAAGGGTTAGTCATTTTTTAGTTCAGGTTAATTCAGGTTGCTTTAGCCCTTTTTTAACTAAATTTTGTATCAAACATTGAAATAAATAAAAAGTAGCTTAAAGTTTAATTTCGGCAATCCAAAGCTCCCAGTTGTTTAGGTTGCAAGTCAGCCTCAAAGGGGGTGACAATATTTCTAAGCACTATATTTGTCAAGATGCTGAACTTAAAGGATTGTCCTCAACAGATCTTAAAAAGTGACAAGATTATTATCTGTCAACCTGTAGCCATGATAGTTACCGGTATCCTGTTACAACCTGAAAAATGACCTGCTAGTCTACCTAAGGTACTCCAAGATCTAGTTAGTACATCAACACCTCTATTGAATCAAGTTCAGGTGGCTAGACTGAAAGATCTTTTAAGAAGAAATCAGGATGTTTCTTCTTTATCTGATAGCGACTTGGTAAGGAGCAATATAGCGGAGCATCGAATAAATACTGGTGAACCAACTCCCATTAAACAAGCTACAGGGAGAATATCGTTAGCAAAATATGACGAGAGGGACAAGATGCTTAAAGACATGCAGAATCAAGGCATTATGTAACCTTCTCAAAGTCCATGAACATCCTCAGTTGTATTAGTTAAGAAGAAAGATGGCTCAACTAGATTCTGTGTCGACTTCAGAAGACTCAATGACGTCACAAAGAAAGACAGTTTTCCTTTACCTCATATTGATGACTTTCTAGAAACTTTAACTGGGTCAAAATAGTTTGCTTTGCTTTATGTAATGCCCTAGCCACTTTTAAACGTTTAGTGAAACGAATCTTACATGAACTAACTTGTAAAACATGCCTAGTATATCTAGATGATATCACAATTCTAGGAAAAATATTTGACGAGTATCCGAAAAATGTTGAAGTTGTATTTCTAAAACTGAAACGTGCATAATTACAGCTCAGTTCGAAGAAATGTCAATTTTCTAGAAAGAAGTGAAATACCAGGGCATATAATCACAGAAGCTGGAGTACGAACCCATTCAAAGAAGACGGAAGCCATTTAAGGTTGGCCAGTACCAAAAAACAAACATGAATTAAGAAGTTTTCTGGGTCTCTGTACTTACGATAGAAGATTTATAAAAATATTTGCCCATATTGCCAGACCTTCACATCGAACAACAAGAAGATCCAGATCTTAACATCAACATTAAATTAAAGGATAAGAAATCTCATGAAAATCTCAAAAAGTAAAAGGTTACTGAACCATATGGAACTCCATAATTATGCATGATGGTCTATTTAAAAGAGTTTGGGAGAACTCTGATGGCAAAAACTAAAAATATCAGACTATATTACCCACCAAAAAGCTTCCAGAACTACTGTAAGCTTTATATAATGATGTACGTGGCGGACACTTAGGGGTTATGAAAATTCTTGAAGAATTTCGTGAGAGATTCTATTGGCTGGGGAGCCGTGCAAATGTAAAAGATTGATGTAAAACCTGTACTGACTGTGCTGCCAGTAAAGGACAAAATACCCGTAGCCATGATAAAATGAAGCAGTACGATCTAGGAATACCTTTGCTGCTACGTCTTGCAGGACCATTTCCTATTAGTAAATCAGGGAATCGGTACATGCTGGTAGCTATGGATTACCTTCAGTAAATGGCCAGAAGTCTATGTGATTCCAAATCAAGAAGCCACCACTGTTGCTGAAATATTGTCTGAACCATGGATTTGTAGATATGGGGTGCCAAGAGAAACCCACAAAAATAGTACAAGACCCCTATATCCACAGTCAGATGAAATAGTTGAAATATTTAACAGAACGCTGGAGAATTATATCAGAATACAAGTAAATGAACAATAAAATCATTGAGATAAATGCATTCAGCCATTTTTACTAGCCTATCGTTCAGCCATTAACGAAACCAGTGGAAAACATTTGCTGGCATAATTTTTGGAAAAGAATTACGTCTTCCAGTCGATTTGTTTACTGGATGTCCACCTGATACTGAAGCAACTTGGGAAAACTACACTAACCAACTTCAGTAAGCAGCTTCAGGTCTTATATAAAGTCGAAAATTACAAATAGAAAGCGACAGAATGAAAAACCGCTAAGACCTCAAAGTCAATGTTGGTGGATTCATGGCTGGTGAAAATTTTGGTTGTACAGTCTGAATAGAACCAAAGAGAATTCATCAAAGCTTCAAAAGTCATAGGAAAGTCGGTACAACGTAGTGACCCGACTGAATCATATGGTGTACCAAATTCAGAAAAACCCTCATGTGAAGATAAAAGTCGCGCATGTTGACAGATTAACCCATTATTAAGATCAGGAAGGTTGATAGGAACAATCAAGACTTGGAAGGGTACAATGTGACGGACTTTATAGAATTATACATTTCATAGTATTCGTTTGTGTTTGTAGTTTGTAGGGTTTTAAGTTTATTTTCTGCGAGTTCAAAATTTATTTAATTAATTTTGCCTTTTGTTAATTTCCTCATGAGACGTCTATGAAAGAAGGTCTGGAATTTTTTAGAAAATTCTATCTCCTTATTTTCAATGTGGAACGCCGATGACAGAAGATCTAGAAATTGACAGATTATTCCTTTTTCTTGTTTTTATTACACCATGTAGTATGAAAATCCTTCTAGAAGATTCGGGAATCTTCTGGTATCAGTGAAAAGGGTATATAAAGGATCCAGATCGGCTTTCGTGGACAGTTTTTTTGAGAAGTCGTTTATGTAAGATGAATTGTTTGTTGTCAGAATTGTGGAAATAAAAGGTTATAAAACAATAATGTGTGTATAAATATCGGCGTTCGGAACAATATTAATGAGCTATCGTCTACAAAGATGTTTATGAATCAAAAATACATTTAACATTTTCATTATGAAGTAATATTTTTAAAATAAAGCCCGACATTAAATCCCTTCTCCAAGCTTGGGCACATATAATATTCTCCCTTTTTGCATAAAACAGTTTAAGCTCGGTTTTCTTGTTAACTTCATAAAGCCGGCGTTGTAACACATGTTTTCCGTAGAGGCATTTATGGCAATATAATTAAAAACGAACAACTGAGAATTTTCCCCGAAATATAGCGTTAAGTTTCGGGAACGGACGGCGAGCTAAGTGAATTTGCATGGGTCATTTTGCCCCCTTATTTATAAACGGTGTTATTAAAACACCATCTTGTTGCACAAAGGAGGAGAATAATTGGGAAGGGTAATTAGGAATATTAGGATTAGGAAGATATAATAACAACTGGTCCATAAATTGTGCAAACGATACCGCACAATCCTTTATGATGGGCCCGTCCTGCGGAATATGCGACCTTTATTTTTGAGGTCTGAATAGCTCTGGACTGTTTATTATCTTTTAACATTTAATATTCACCAACATTTAATATTCTCTCAAGTTTTACAATGTTACAACGTGAAGCAAAAAACCTGTTGGTTTCAGTTGATTTAGCTAGTTTTTTTAATATATTGTAGATCTTGACTAACTAAACAGAAGTTCTCATGGTTGCGTCAATGGTGTAATATGTTTTCAATTTACTTCAGCTTTCTCCGTAGAATTAATATTTGTGTACTTGAATATGGAGATCATTTACTTACAGTATAATTAAACAAATAAATAAAATTTTTCTGTTGTGGTTTATGTGTTATTCTTATTGTTTTTGCCAGATTATTCTTACATTATTTTCATTGTTAGCTAGCTTTATTGCTGATTGTCTATGGCTCGTAAACGCTCTCTAAATTTCTTAGACCAGCCCCAAGCCTGGATAAAGTGTAAAGGGGGGCTACGACGAGTCGTAGCAATAAGATATTGATATTCGATTATTTCAGAAAGGGCTGCTCGAAGCGACACCTACTAGGTATAACTTTTCTGGATAAAAGATGTTAAGCAATAAGAATTTCTAATTAGAAATTCAATATACAGAGTGAACTTTTGAATACAACTATATTTGAACGTAACCATAATTACAACAATTTGAGTGTAAAGTAGATGATTGAAATAAAAAAAAAAACGCAGTTAACGACATAATTGATATAAGTAACCTAAGCACATTTACATAAATCTTATTAAAAATTAATATACCCTCTTAAAAATCAATCGATGGGTATATCCTCTTAACTAACGGTTTAAAAAATAATTTATTAAAAAAGGAAATATTTTTCTAATATCACAATCTTTCAGTATCGACATAGGAATAGCAAGCTCAAGGTGAATACCTACATGTTTAATAATTAATCCTAAGAAACCTGTTTTTCTCCTGGTTGTTAAAATAAGTCTTTTAAGCCCATTATGTAATTTTTAAATTGATTGACATTGTTTCCCAAGAAGTCCAAAGACCCTTCCTTAAATGGATTATTAAATACTAAAAAAAAGTGAGCTGTAGAAGTACTATCCTCGCAATCAATTTTTAATTCATTAACAAATTTAAGGGCGCACGCACGAGCTGATTTTAGGGTTAAGCTGTCAGTTTTAGTTAATTTCATACCTGCGTGAGGGCCTTCAGAATGCTGTAAGTCAAATAGTCTTTTTTTTAAATATTTCTCTTGTCATCCAAGAGATTTCTGTTGTCACCCAAAATATTGTTCGCTAATATCACATATCACAATTATCCTAAAATTGTAAATTGTATGGTTTATAAACCATGGTTTAAAATTCTTAGTTAAATTAAATTCAACAAATATATTTGTTGTTGTTTTTTCAAATAAGTCTAGGCATTTTAATAATAGGTTAGCTCTTTCTGAAACACTCAAGCCATTTATTAAGAAAACACTTAGAGATACTTTCCTGTGGGCATTTAAGCTAACTGTTAAAAATACACGGACATTTTTGGTAACAAAATATTATCTTTTTTTTAGATAGCTCAGTTCCAAGATCAACACCCCCATAAAATCTATTTTGATCAAATATTAATTGGAACCTATGGGACATTTCATCATTTACAATGTTTTTGTGCACTCGTGAAATTTTACATGTTTCTTTTGAAAACCCAAGCTTGCCGTCTATGACACTGTACCATTTTCTTAAAGTACTTGGGTAAGGTAAAAAATTCTTCCAAATTCTCCTAATAATAAACTGTAATGTGAGTGCAAATTTTCTTAATTTTAGAGTATTCTTCTCAATTTTTTTTTTCATTAGTTCATGGGATATCAACTCTTTTACACTAGACAGGTCAATCTAAAATTGTTTCAAAATTTAATATATCTTTTTAGAAAAAGATAATAAGAAAAAAATAATTCATTTGGTTATTTTCTACCCAAAGAAAGTAATTTAATTTAGTCAAAAATATTATTTTAAATAAGGTACACACACACACACACACACACACACACACACATATATATATATATATATATATATATATATATATATATATATATATATATATATATATATATGCAATCGAAGGTTTTGGGGCATCCCGTGTATGTACTGAGTCCCTCTCAGGACTGTAAGGCAGCTGACGTTTCGGTGAAATCTCATTCACCATTCTCAAAGCTCACTGTATGGCGTCTACGAGCGAACTGACGCCTGCGATTTCGGTGTTGTCGGTACCGTGTGCACGTCGGACGTGTTCGTTTTCCGAATGGTTCCGGACCATCAGGTGGCGTGACCTGCTGCGCGTCATTGGCCCTGTTGCCAGTGTTTGTGGTTGCGTTGCCGAGTTGTAATCTCTTTCGTTACTAAGTGGTACTGGTTGATGTTTTGTAAGCAGATTTTTCCAAGTATTAGGCATACGTTGGCTATCATCTCTGCTATTTAAGTTGTTGGGCCTCTTTGCAATTTCAATAGCCTCCCTTATAACTCTTGTGGACAGGTTTTCACATCTCGATAGCATTTTTGTTCCGAGAAATTTATCTTATGTCCTGTGTTTAACCAGTGTTGGGCCAGAGCAGAAGAAGTTGTTTTTTGCTTGACAGCGTTTATATGTTCGTCTCTTCTGGCGCTTATTTTACGGTTGGTTTGGCCTACGTAAGAAGAGCTGCACTCTCCGCATGGAATTTCGTACACTCCCTGGTTTTCTAGAGGGATTCTTTCTTTAGGTGTTGGCAAGAGATCTTTTACTTTACGGTCTGTGGTGAAAATGGTTTCAATGTTGTGTCTCCCGAGAATTCTTGCGATCTTGTCTGTGGTGCCTCTTACATAAGGAACAAAAGCCTTGGAGCTATTCTCTTGGTTTTCGCGATTTTTTGGGGCCAAGTGTTTGTTTTTTAGAACCTTGTCTATATGTTCTTTTTTATAACCGTTCTTTGTTAGGGCTTCCTGCAGTATGTTCATCTCTTTGTGATAATTTTCTGGATCTGTAAGGGACTGCCATCGAAACGCAAGTGATTTCACTACTGCAAATAATTGGGCGGGGTGGTGATGTGAATCGGCGTTGAGGTACCTGTTGGTGTAAGTGGGCTTTCTGTAGACAGTGTGCGAAAGCAAGCCATCCTCGTTTATTTTCAGTAGGATATCCAGAAACGGTAGTTCTCTTTTCTGTTCTGTCTCTATGGTGAATTTAATTTTGGGATGTATACTGTTTATGTGTTCCAGGAAACTTAATATATATATATAATGACATACCTCTAAACAGTGGTATAGCTATAGGAGGGCTAGGCGGAGCAGTGCCCAGGGTCCCCTCTGCTCCCTGAGTGGCGTTTGATAGAGAAACCTAGAACGGCTCGATTTGACCTCGCGAAATTTTCTCCCACCTTCAAACGTAAACATAACAGGTTGCAATACGGCTTTAAGCATGGGAATTCAGTTGAGAGAAATTCGAAAGATATAGGGAATTTTCCTAAATTCTTTAGCGGGCTCTACACTGCTGTATTGAATAGATTCTTCTGTATAGCCACTTCAATCAATGAGTTGTTGCGACCAGCGACTAGCTAACTCTACCGCAATATTGGTAATGGACTGAACTCTTTTTTTGACAAAATTACGTAGATATATCTTTAACATCTTCTGAAACGACCGATCCTTCATTTCAAAATACATGTTTGCAGGGTATATTTCCCAAGGACGCTTTTTAGTATTCAGTATTACGTTCCTCCTGTACTAACATCATTAATGCAGTGCAGTGAGTACTCAAGCACACACGAATAACCAAACATTCGATCCGTTTGTTTTGTTTTGCAAAGTATTTGTTGAAAGTAAGTGTTGTTATGCGTTATTCCATAAATTAGGAAGCTAAGATCATGCATAAAACAAAGAAACCCATTGGTGCGTTTAAGCGAAAACAATGCAAAAAGAGAGAAGATAGTATTCCGATCCAAATATCTATAGTGACTCAGATAATGTAATCATTTCAGTGTCAGTTGAGAAGCCTACTGAAGAAGAATCGACAATAATTGCAGTTAAAGATACGGCCGGTGACGACGCCGCCGATCATGTTGATACGATGTCTGCTTGGCACGAAACAGAGAAGCGACCATCGACCTCCACATTTTTCCAAAATGTTAATAAAACTCTTTATGACTTAAAAAACTTCACGAAAAAGTCACTGAGTGTTATTCCAAAATACTAAATGCTGTCTATGGTCAACCCTGCTGGTTATTTGTTTCCCAAAGGATAGGATATATTTATACGGGTAATCGAGACTAGAAGCATTTATCAGAAACAATAAAAGAACACAGTCTCTCGAGTGGCCATACGAAAGCATGTGCGAACTTTGGGAAAAAAAGGATACTATTGACAAGGAAATTGAAAATTAAATTCTTAAAAAAGCGTAATTTTGAAAAATAGTTTTTAAAAAATTATTCGATATAAAGGTCAGATTTAGGGCGTAGGATATGGAGGCCCCATTTCTTTTTTCTCTCGGGGCCCTTGCTTACATAGCTACGCCACTGCCTCCAAAGAATCTGCACAATTTCCTGTGATCAAGTTTTTATCCTTGAGGTGATTTACCAATCCATTTAAATCATGAATACGCTTAGTAAGTCTTCTATTTCTTAATTGCTAGACCTTAATATTGGATGCTTGTTCAATTAACTTTCTTCTAGTTAAGTTTATACTTCTTTTTCTCCTTTGACAGTAGCAAAGTCTGTAGTTGTAAGTTTACCAGCATATCTTGCTTCTGAAAATTTTCTCCTCTTTGAGTTTTGAAAAACTTTAAAACAGGCAAACTTTTTACCAGAAATATTCCAGCTTCAATGCTAGGGCATCGCTAAAACACAGTGTAGTGTAAAATAAAAATGATTAGATGATACAGATGATGTAAAAAAATGTTACTTACCAGAAAAAGGTGGTACTAAAATTGATGGAATACGATTGGGCTTTAATTTTAGGAGGTTACCCAACTGTTTGGGTTCCAAGTAGTTATAGGAGGAAAATGTTTAGAACATACTATCACCTCTGAAGTGTCACCATAGTTTTCCTTTAGACCTGCCTGAATATAAGTATTAATTTATTTAGCTCATTCCTTATAACTATTCTGTAACAACTAGAGTTTTGTTAATGTTTATGCTGCGTAAACCAATATTTAGTTTATAATATGCAACGAGTGAAAATGGGTATTCCCTTATGATTAAAATTTGCGTATCTCTGCAAAGATACTCCCTAGTTCCTTTCCTTATTATATAGGAAAGATTTGTTGGGACTCATTTAAAAAAATAAAGTTTATTTACTTGATAAAATAAACACAACAAAAAAAAACACTTAAAACATAACAAATTAAAACCAGAATGGCTATTGACGCTAGTTGCCGACATACGGTTATGCTTGGAGTCTTTCAAAACTACCAATAAAATTAAAGTATTTAGCTTATGCGCATAAAGGACTTTAGGAACGAGAAGATGGTCTTATGCGATTTTAATACTACTCTTTCTCTTTGTCGCGGTCACATTGTTTTTATGACGCATTATCAATATTTATTTTATATGTATATGATTCTGAAGAAAAAATATATACCATCAAATCTTCACAGCCAATTTATATCATGTTATGAATTTATTTTTTGCATCTTAAAGTAATTTTTTAGGTTTTTAACAGATTCCTATAGCCTTCCGTTACCGTCTCCAACTTCCTTGGTAAATACTTACGTGTCGAGCAAATTACCCATCAAATTAGCCGATACCCTGCGTAACAACAAAAGACCACAAAAACATGAAAAGATTAAATAACAAGCTAAGGAAGGGTGAATTAAAAACAGTTTAGTACGATCTTGATTAGGTGCGTAATAGAGTCGAGGGTGTTTTGACAAATAATTTTTGAGACTCCGTCGTGAATTCAACACGGTTTACGCACGTTTGATAAGGCAAATGAGGCTTTATTATGCATTATTGTGTTTTTGAGATTAAAGATAACATACGAAAGCCCGTTTAAAATAAATACGGTTTCAGTTTTGACCAGGGGAAAATAGGGAGTCTTACCATCACTTCTTCTGCTGTTGTGTTATTTACGGTATAATTTAGCTGTGTGATTTATGGTAAAAAATAAAGCTTTGTAAGTGCATCAGAGGCAAAAATAAGAAAAATTATCAGTTTTATAGATACATAATTGCTGTAAAATTAAATTACAATTATTCACTTAAGTTAATCAATTATGTTCTTTAAATCATGTAATTATTAAGATACAGCAACAAATAGATAAGAAAAGTTATATAATTAAGTACTAGGGTTTTATTTTTCAAATACCATATGTATAATGTAGCAATACAAATAAGCATTTAGTCCAAACAGATAAATCATATAACAAGTCTTGAGTGTCTCTAGATACAAGGGACTCAATATCCCAAAACGACGGACTAAACGTATCATCAAACATATATACAATAACAATAAATAAATACCTAAAACACATCGAGGACTTTCTTTACCTTGGTACTTCCACAAAGGTCTAGGTACACCCCAATGAATATCGATTGCAATGCGCGGTGCTTTATTTGACAGCTGATCTGCTGACAAAGTAACCTGAACAGTTTTCGGTTTCCTGCTAAGTAGTAGATATCTATTGGTCTTGCATTGTCTTTATTTTTTATTGAATATCACGACGTTTCGATTAGTAGTTATTTCTAGCCGTTTTCTGGAACAATGCAGAAATAGGACAATATCAACAACGAATGAAGAACGAATAGCAATATTGAACTTCCTCTATGTTAAAGGCATTTTAGAAAAAGTTAGAAGAATAGGAAACCAATAGAAAATCGACGTTGTTTTCAATTGAAGGAACTCTCTGAGAAGTCAGTCACTAGGGTCAACCCAAGAACTCAAAGAGACATGAAGAACTGTGTGTATCAGATACCACGTGAATGTGGCAAATCCTACGTTGGCGAGACAAAGAGACCCCTTGACGTAAGGATAAAAAACATCAAAAATACACATCTCGAGGAGGAATAGAAAAATATGTTGCAGCCAACCATGCCTCGACACATGGACACCACATAAAATGCTCTGAAGCTAAATTTCTACATAGAGAACAACACTGGCGAAAACGAAAATTCAAAGAAGACGCAGTTATAATCAGAACCCGAGTGGCTTTAGTAAACCATCTTTAGATATGAGAGAAGTGTGGAAACCACTTCTTAATAATTATAAATTAAAACTAAATGCAGCGTAAATGGGACTTTGGCGTAGCACGTATTATTGCACCCATCTCAGTGACACTCCACTCCACTGCATTTACTTTTAGTATAAATAGTACAGTAGCTTAGGAATTTATTTAGTTTCACTTGAAAACAGCTAGAGATAACTACTAGCCGAAACGTCGTGATATTCAACTAAAAATAAAGACAGTGGAAGTCCAACAGATATCTACTACTTCGCAGGAAACATCGTTGTCTATGACCTTCAAACAAACACTAGTTCTCGGTTTTTGAGTCGACATTTTGACATTTTTTGACTTTGAAATTGATAGATATTCTTTAGTTTTTGTGTTTTTGCATAGTTTTGTGGGTGCTGCATGTTCAGTAAACTGTGCAGTGTTGGTAATAATTAATAATTATCATGTTTTTTAAAATGGATGGCTCCTCTGATGTCAGTAGTGGTCAATTAATTGAATTTTTTTGTGCTAAACTTATAAATTTAAGCTCGTAATTAGAATAGCTAGTTCTGGAGATTGTAAGATGAATTTTGAAAGTATTATATTTCGAGTGCCTTAAAATAATCCTGTTTCTTTTTAAAAATCACACCTACTAGCCCTTAAGATCACAAATTAACATGGATATCATACATGCAATGAATGTAGAGTTAATTTTGTGAACTTTGTTAATTTAAGGGTGCTTGT
Organism: Diaprepes abbreviatus; assembly: GCA_034092305.1. Classification (NCBI taxonomy): domain Eukaryota; kingdom Metazoa; phylum Arthropoda; class Insecta; order Coleoptera; family Curculionidae; genus Diaprepes; species Diaprepes abbreviatus. Next base: position 18,957,633 of record JASJET010000031.1, read on the forward strand.
AAAACTAAAACATCCACATAGAAAAGAGGTAAACATGTTTTTTATATTTTCTTTTTATAAAAGTTGGGAGAGTTTGCCCAAGTGAAGCATAGAATTTTTGAATGTCTTCAAATGGCTTTACTGCTGTAGAGTAACGAGTTCTCTTAACATCAACATGCATGTACAAAAAATTTACAGAACAACAAAACATCCATATTTGGGTGGCAAGTTTATTAAAAATCTTGACGAAGCCATAAGTAATTTAAAAAATACTATTTATCTTTTATTGTAAAATGTATTGTTGGTCATCAGGTTATCATTAATTTTCAATAATTTTATTTCTTCAGGTGCGATTTTAAAATTTGTTTGGGAGAAAGTTTTCGAGGGGCTTACTGTTGTCTGCAAAGTATTTTGACTCAGAAACATAAATAAATTCAGTGGAAAATTTGATTTAAATTTTATGGTGAAAGCTCGTATAATGTATTGAATTATGTCAATCAAATGTTTTAGGAAGCTGAAAAACACTTCGATGCTGAAAAGGGTCATAGTGACTTTAGAGGTATACGGAGACTCTTGCCTTTTCACACGCCATATTGGATCGGCCATATTAGATTTTTTCGAAAGGCCACTCATCATATGAAAGTTTACGTCCGAATAAACAGGAGATGTGGTTGGAAATATCAAGAGTAGCAAAAAATTGTAAAAAGAAAATAGATGTAACTGTAAAAATATTTTTTTAGACACTTTTATTAAGCTTGAAAAAAACACATATTTAAATATCATTTAATATCTTGGTAAAATAACTATTGTCCGAATTTGTATCAAAAATTTGGATTTTTTTACCTGCAAAACCCGAATTTAATTAGGAACCTAGTAATAATGATATTTTAGCCGTTTTGAAGTTTTACAAACCCTTTTTCTAGATTTTCCAAAATACTTCTCTCACCTTTTATTAAAATGTTTGACTATACTAATCTTTTTAGCCATATTATTAATGACGAACGTGCGACATAACGTCTAGTTTATTAAATCTCAAGATTTGGAGATTTTTTTGACGTTCAAAAAAAGAAATTCTGCCTAATTTTAAAACGCATAATTTCTTTTTTTAAACGTCTAAAAAATTCTAAGTCTTGAAATTTGACAATCATTGAAAGTTGAAATAAACACAGTTACCATTTAGATTTTTTTACTTTATAAGATCACGAGTATTAGAGTTTTTCGGGTGTTTAGAAGGAAGCATCTTCAAGAGAAGCGCAGTTTTTTTTTGAACATCTAAAAAGCTCTAAAACTCGCGATTCTAAAGGCGATTGAAGTTAGAGTAGTTGGTCGCCCTTGGATTACAATGATTTTTAAATGGAGAAAGCACCACAATGATACAAGTAAGACTTAGCAGCTTTAGCGACATTATCTGTAGAATGCGAAAGAACTAAAAAACTTGATATAAGTCTACTCATAGAAGAGTTTGCAAATAAAAAGACCAAACGTTTGGAACGATTTCGCAATAACACATAAAAAAACTGAATATTTTATGATGTATTTAATGCTTGTTTTGATGTGTATGAATAAAATTACTTTCATTCAAATCAACGTAAAAGTGTTTTTTATCAAATAACATTGTTTTCATATGTGCCCATAGAAAGTAGTCGTATTACCTTCACTAAAACATAAATTGTCAAGAACACACCCCAGGGATAGTGCGTGGGGTATGTGGGTTTGAGAGTTTGGGTTTTGGTTTAAAATCTTGCTTTGCTCGCCTGTCTGCTGTGTAATGAATATCGATCTAGCTGCGTGTAGGATCTGTGGTTTTGAGAGCTTGGGTTTTGGCTTAAAATCTAGCTTCGCTCGCCTCTCTGCTATGTAACGGTTATCGACCTCACAGTGCGTGGAGTATGTGGCTTTGGGAGCTCGGGTTTCAGCTTAAAATCTTGCTTTGTCTGCTATGTAACGATTATCGATCTCGCTGCTCGAGGTGTATGTGGATTTGGGAGCTTTGATTTTGTCTATACACTGTAAAAAACTCGATTCGCTTGCCTATCTGCTGTGTAACTAACGTCGATCCCGCCGCCCGTGGGGTATGTGGGATTGAATGCTTGACATCTAAACGTCGATATTCTGATTAATGAATGTTAAAAACAACTTGTATTACAGTTTATTTAGCATTTGAACTAAATTATATGGATAAATTAAAAAAGCAGCCCTATTGAGATTTCGTGGGGGCCCCCAACTTTCTACTACGCCACTAGCGACTGTTTATGTCTGTAATTATTTTTTAATTATCATTTATTGGTTGTATGGAAGCACTCGTTCTATTCGGGTGCTTTCTTTATTGTATAAATTAGAAGAATCCAAAAAATCTTGTATCTTCAATCGATATCACCAGACTGATATCTTTCCAACTAGACAACTTTTTTAAAAGACAGTAAGAGATTTTAGGCACAAATGTAGAATGAAATTAAAAAAATAGTAGCACTATTAAAACTATTATAGGAGATCCTGAGAAGCAAACAAGTATATTGCAAATCTTTTAGCTGTCAAATTTATGCAAAATTCTGGTTTAAAAAATATGTTTTAGTCTGAATGCTCATCTTATTGAATTATTTTCTTGAGAAATTGAAAATAGTTTAAAAATAAATAATTTGTAATGATTTTATTATGTACCTGTAAAGCTGTGCTATTAGGATTATTAAAGTTCATAAAATAAATAATAGTTTTCCTCTTTATTATTTCTTATGATACGAATCGATACTAAATATCGATACTTCTATTAAAAATATAGTACATTCTTAGCATGAAGCTTGGCAGTCGATATTGATATGCTTGTGGTACTTCCACTCACCATATCTAAATTATTACACTTATGTACATTTTAAGTTACGACGTCATGGGACCTGGATCAGCAGAAGAGAAATTCATGAAAACGAAATCAAAAGCTTAAAATTCGTAGATCACTTCCTGAAATCACATGCCATTATTTAGAATAAAGTGATTCTTCGAAAATTTCAGTACAAAAATATGACGAATATCTAAATATTCTGACAGAAATCTCAGTGGACATAATTTTAATGTTTTGTTTCATTTCATTTCATCACGACGTAACATAAATTTAAGATTCAATACTGATAATAAATATAGAGAGAATATATTCTTGAAAAGCCAGTAACAAATTAAATTACAGTATCCAGAAATACTTAGGATGCCCCATTAAAAAAAAAAGGCAAGTTTGATTTATTTCTCCGAAACAGTAGAACCTATAAAAAAAACTGACTCCGCCACCGAACTCCACATGAAAAACCCAAATAGTTCTATTTCTAACTTTGCGATAAGTGCTCCAAAATGAATAATTTTCAAAATCGTTCTGTATCTTCCAAATCAACAGGTTTGTAAAAATCCTGTTAGTGGCATCGTTCATTTCTTAAAAAAGCAGGCCAGTTCCATGAAAACCTTATCCTTCTATTTTTACCAGTAACGGAGATAACCCGTAAAACCATCGAAAATTGGACCCCCCGTACAAAAAATGGGGGGGGGGTCTTTATTTAATAGATCAAATTTGATCACAGTGCACAGCTTCTTTCGAGTCAACTTGTATGATTTAATATATTGGAAAAAATTCCTACCAAAAAAACAATTCGATATGTCCGAACTATTTTTTAAAAACTCATTTTTTAAATATTGAATTTATTCCAGATTTCAAATCCTCATTGTATTTAATAATTTCTTTTATATTTAAAAAATTGTAGTTAAAACTAAAATTTCGAGTTATTTTAATATTTTCATTATTTTCTAGAGATTTTTGTCATGTAAATTGAGGCGCAGTAACAAAAACTTTTTTTTACGAAAGCAGTTGACCTGATTAAGTCTCGCTTAAAATTGTATTATAAAAAATGCAAAAATAAATGGAAAATCCAACAATTTTCCTGTAATTTGTAAGAAAACTTCTAAAACCGTATTTCTAAAAATAAAGGATCAAAAGTCTTATGAGCTGATGGGAAGTGAATTCTAAATTTTAACTTCAATGAAGAAATATGAAACTGAATTTTTATGCTCGGAGAGCATCTAAGTTATAAATAATCCTTAAGACGTATATAGAATTTTCAGGTGCTTTATTCACTACGGCAACAATGCGATTATACTAAGATGTATTGCAACTTAAATTAGAATCTAAAAACTTTGTTGACAAAGTCATTAAGATTGAATCTCTTTACGGCATTAAAGTTTATACTTTGTTAGTTAACTAAAGTTAAAAATTTCACGTCTTTGTTGAGATTTAAAACTTTACTCGTATATTGTCTATGAGGATGTGCATTGTTAACTGATCAAGAAGTTGAGAAAAATTCTTGATAAATGTGCGGTTTTATAATGTAACTGAAATCTACATGTAGTTCTAGTTGTTTGTCACAACATTGAATCTTCATTTAATCTGCCCAAAAAAATGACAACTTTTTCAACAAACTTTTATTTTTCTGAAATTTTAGAAATACGCAACATGGAAGAATTTGACAAAATATCTAAATACTAACATCTCCAGTCTCGTCTTCGCTCGAGAGAATGATGTAGTCAACTCATTTTCTAACAGTATTAAATTGACGTCAGCGTGACGGTGTATCTTTTTAACGTTATGTTTTATTTTATTGTAGTTAATGTTTTTTTTTAGGTAAAGTATATCTATAAACCAGTTCATTTGTGCCAAGAATCATGGGTAAAAATTTTCCAAATCTTTACAAAAATCGCAAAATCAAAACACTGTTATCCGGTGTACAAGCTGTCCAATTTTTGACACCGATGCTACTTTTTTGTTAAACAAAAGATGCAACAAACAACATTTTCCTAGGCTTCTCTATTTTTAAGATACAAGACAAAATTAAGACATTTATTATATCTTAGCTAATATAATATATAACTTAATGAAAAAGTAAAAACGTGATATTGTAAAGTTTTTTACATAAAATGCCCAGGGGTACTTAGTTTTTTCTAAATGCGTCAGATTTTAAGTTATATAGGAAACTTGTGCTTTTTCAAAATAAAACACCCTTTATATTATTTGACAGCACGGTTTCATTTTTTTCAGGCCTTTGAAGTAATAGTAGTTTGTATTTGATTTCACTAATAGATCTTAAATTCTGATTTTTTTGAAAATCCAACCGTTAAGAAGATTCGGAGACCGATTTCTATAATCGGCACAGAATCAATCCATTTGTATCGATGAATAAAATTCAGAAGCTCCATTGGTCCATCTTGACAAATCTGGTTACGTTCCAAAAATACAACAACGAAGTCTTGAAGCCGTTTTCTTTCAAGAGCAAATTGCGGGCGTTAAGAAGGTATATCTTTCTGCTAAGTTTTAAATTTGTAAAAATCTTATGCCAATTTCCTGAATGATTAGATCAATCGAAGAAACCATTTTTTGTCTCAATTCATCCTTGCGTCTGGGACTTTTTCATTTGGACTTGGCATTCTTGTCTTCCAATGAACACGCTTTTGAAGTTCAAAATCGATTTCTAGTTCAGTACACTTCTCCTTAGCAAACTTTAGACAACGCCATCGAAGTTTTCGTCCCAATTATCTGTCAGAAACTTGTTCCAGGCCCTCAGCTTTTGAGTACAATCTCGTACATGTAGTCTCTTTTTCTGTAAGTAGCACTGATTAGCGTTGTAGATAAAAGTTATCCTGCATTTGATCTTGAGTTGATATTTTCGTCAGTACCAGTTAGTTATCCCAAAACATTCAATATCCGCTTTAGGAGCATCTCATCTAACACTCCAGCATGTATCGACGATTCTTTTCAGTGTTGTTCCCGTTATCGAAATTACAACCCCTAATATCCAATTCATTCCCAGCAGCTCGAGCGCCAAACGCCAAATTTTGCTTCGTTTTTACTGGCGTGAATTTTTTTTTCCTGATATTTTGAGGCCCCCCATAGGTCTATCGCACCCCCCCCCCCCCAAAGTACGCCACTGTGAATATGAATACATATCTTATTGCAGTGTCTTGAATATTATTTAAAATATAACCAAATTTGTTGCATTGCGAAGCTACATAAGAAAAAATCTAGAACAGGTAGATCAGGCGATTTGGAGGGCTAATTAACAGGTCCATTGCTATCAATCCGTCTTTGAGGAAATTAGTTTCCAAAAATGGTCTAATTACCTGAAAGTTGTGACTCGTCTTGCACCGTCTTGCTGGAAATATATATCATTATACCTCGGCAAGGGAATATTTTGTAGCAATTTAGTTATTATCTTCTATATTTTCTAGGTAGCGGTTGGCTGTGAGACCGCTGTCATAAATTCAATACCTAATCTGGGTTCCTAAGAGCCAAATCCGAAGAGCTCTTTTTGCTCCCTTTCATACATGGTATGAGGATCTTCTGCTCATCAATGTCGAATATTGTGTCTGTTAAAAATACCAGCAGTTCTAAATAACATTCATCGCACCAGATTAATAATCTTTCAAAATTATCTCTGACTCTGACCTGTTTTATATACGAATTGCACAATATTACTGGACGCTCTGCAAATTTTCAAAATATAAATTCTAGGGGTGGTATTTATATTTTTTTAATATTGCTTGTGCACGACTTTCCTTTTTCTATCCTTTTAGATGAGGTTGAAAGCCTTGCTTCTGTTTCTTTGTCATACATCTAAGACCGTAGCTACGTCAAATTTCTATGTTCTACTAAGTTATTGTTTAATCTAGAAAATATGTTTGGAGACGACCGCCTTCTTTTTGGATATTTATAATGCAAAAGGAACATTTCAATATTTTACAATAGCCCTAAAAGATTCTTTTATTGCAATAAATATGTATTATATGTAAATGATAAAATAAAATTCAGAAACCTCCCGAGAGATCTCAATCGATTGGATAGTATGTTTTATTAGCAGGTCATACTTCCGATATTTTTTATAATTTTGGACAGACATCCATTAAAATTTTTAAAAAATACTGGACGGATGAGTAAATCTTTTCACCGTCCTATTTTAAAATTGATTAAATTTTCATTTGTTAAATTATGATGAAAATTATAAAGCTTTTGTTTTCCGCAGTAAGCGTGGCCTGTTTGCATTTTTTTAGCTGTTTTTTATATCCAGTAATCCAGATTTAGAGCAGCAATAAAAATTGTCTCTCAGATCATAATATAGAGAATCTTAGAGATTTTGACACTAAAGTTCTAAATGATATTCAAGACTTTGCACCAAAAGTATTATGATTAATAAGATATGTATTCAATATTCATAATCTACTACGAATTTGAAATCAAAACTTGAGATTTATTAGTAAAATCAAATATCAACTATTATAAATTTTTGAAAATTTGAGAAAATTGAAAACTATATCTCAAATAATATACTTTAATGAAAAATTAATATAGTTTTATTTATGTTTTTCTAAATAAATATTTTTTATCAGTTCAAATAACCTGCAATTTCTTATCTTATGAATCACTGTGTTAAAGCCATCTGGCATGGATATGTAAAAACTACTTATGTAAGCAAAATTTTTCTTCTTACGGCCTAGCTTATCATGTAAGATTGATATTATATAGTTTTAGCAGTTTAGAATACAGCAGATAATATGCTATGCTGTGTAAAAAACTTTACAATAATCCGTTTTTACTTCTTCATTAAGTTACATATTAACTAAGATACGAGAAAGGCTTGTATATGGAAAATTTTCAGTTTCGCCCTGTCAAAAGCAGAGACGGATAGGAGAATATTGTTTCTTGAGTCTTTTGTGTAATAATATCTTTACATTTAATAATAATAGAAATACTGTGCAAAAGTGTGGAAAATGAGACATCCTGTACTTTGATGAAAAGATTAATATAGATTTATTTATGTCTCTCTATATAAATATTTTTTATTAGTTCAAGTAACCTGGAACTTCTTATCTTATGAATCACTGTACTAAAGCCACCTGGCATGGATATACAAAAACTACATATAAAGGGTTTTACAATAAGAGGTGTCATTTTGAAAAGCCCGCTATTTCGGTAGATATCACTTTTGAAGCTGTAAGTTTTTGACGTTTGACAAGTAGAAACTACGCCATAAATAAAGATGGAACGATACACGCTTCAACAACGCATTGAAATTATTAAAATTCACTATAAAAATGGTGAAATTTTGGCAGAGACGGTTCGTAAAACTCGAACATTTTTGGGTCGTCATGAAGCACCTTGTCGGAGCGCAATAAAGAAATTGGTGAAAAAATTCGAGCTGTTGAGACAAGTTAGTTATGTGAAGAAGAAAACCCGTGCACGTCGCTCAAGAACAGCCGAGAATATTGCTGCTGTAGCCGAAAGTGTTGAAGAAAACCCAGGTTTGTTCATTCCTCGTCGTTCTTTGGAATTAGGGATTCCACAAACGTCATTACACCGTATTTTGCATAAAGATTTGGGTCTTAAGGCTTATAAAGTTCAGTTAACGCAAGAACTCAAGCCGGCCGATCATCAACAACGTCGTGCCTTTGCTGATTGGGTTCTTGAAATGCATGAAAATGATCCGGAATTCCATCGAAAAATCATCTTCAGTGATGAGGCCCATTTCCACCTCGGTGGCTTCGTCAACAAACAAAATTGTCGCATCTGGGGCTCGGAAAACCCAAGAGTTATTGTTGAAAAGCCTCTCTATCCTGAACGTGTGACTGTTTGGTGCGGTTTATGGTCCGGCGGGGTCATTGGACCTTACTTTTTTGAAAATGAGGCTGGAGCAACAGTTACGGTGAATGGATTGCGCTATCGAGAGATGATTAATGATTTTTTATGGCCGGAATTGGATGGTATTTATCTGGACCACGTTTACTTTCAACAAGACGGCGCTACGTGCCACACAAGCAACGAAACCATTGATCTTTTACGGGAAAAGTTTCCGGGCCGTGTTATCTCTCGAAGAGGTGATCACAATTGGCCACCGAGATCTTGTGATGTGACACCTTGCGATTTCTTCCTTTGGGGCCACGTGAAAGACAAGGTCTACGCCAACAGCCCAGCGTCGATTCAAGACCTCAAAGATGGAATTCGTGAAGCTATCGAGGACATAGGGCAGCCACTTTGCGATTTGGTTATGGAAAATTTCATGAAAAGGATATGGTCCTGTAGGCATGGTCGTGGTGGTCATTTGGCTGATGTTATTTTCCATCATTAACGGCATACCTTCCTCTTTATAATGTAATAAATATCCGATCATTTATCTTAAAAAATGGCATTTTTCTTTGAATATCAAAATAACACCTCTTATTGGAAAACCCTTTATAAGCAAAATTTTTCTTCTGACGGCCTAGCTTATGATGTGAGGTTGATATTATATAGTTTTAGCGTTTAAAATGCAACAGATAATATTCAATCACCTAGTCGACTTTGACATGTTGCTGTATGGTTTCTCCGAATTCCCACTAAAACAAACAAGAAGGCCACGCTTCTTCAGAAGTCTACGGCCAGTCCGCATTTATAGATACCCTAATTTTAACTTTTTGCTTTGTTTGTATTTACTCCCCAATTACTTCTTTTATCTATATATTTCCGTTTTAATTTATCTATTATCATTCAGAATTTGTTGGTCTGTTGTGTATGTTATAAATAAATAAACCTTTAATAAAAAAAATATTTTTGATAACATGTAACAACTAAATACTTTCTACCATCGCAGAATAAAAACAACATAAAATTTTTATAAAAAAAATTGAACCGACTTCTAAAAGTGTGCTAAAAAGTGAAAAATAACTATAAATTTTTATATGACATTGAAATTTTTGAAGTCGGCGCCAAACTAATACCTGACAAAATGTTATTCACATAAACAGATTAAAAATACTTTATTTGTAATTACTTTCTAACCATAATTTGTATATATTAGTAGTTATTTATTTCATTTAGGAATAGTTTGGCGCTGACTTCAAAAATTTCAAGGTCATATAAGAATTTATAGTTATTTTCACTTTTTAGCACACTTTTAGAAGTCGGTTCAATTTTTTTTTTAATTCTATTTTTCGATTTTTAGTTTTGAATTCATCATTATGATATCCATATATTATTGAAATTAAGTACTAACGAAATTAGTGTATCTCGCAATGATTCCAGGGTGCCTTATTATTTTATTAACCATATTATTTTATGTAACAGATACTAAACCGCCCGCTTCCCTACCAACTCGAACCATTCCCAATCTCCTCTACGTGGTCAGAGCCGGACAATACCACTTTTTAATTAATATATCTAGGTCTGTTTTGGTTATTTTGGTTATTTCAAGAAGGTTTAGGTTAGTTCTGGTTACTAAAACCAAGCTACACCTGAATTAACCTAAATGAACCTGAACTAACCAAAAATTTTAATTGTTTAAGATTAATTTTACTCTTGTTTTTACAAGAAAAATTAAAATATGTTGTTAACTGAGATGGATAAATTTCATATTTTTTTAAATAAAAGTTTGCTACATGAAACTATTTGACATCTGGCAACGTCGCAAAAAATATTTAGTTTAAGTAGGGGAAGCTTAAAAAAATTATGGTTGCTTTTTCTTTAAAAAATAGTATCTTTTTTCATTAAATTGGTGTTCAAAACTTGTTGAAATATATTAGGTACAATGTATTTAAACTAGAACTATCTATACATCTATACAAATTGAAGTATCTCTCTGTATGTACGGGCTAATCTTCGAAACAGCTTAACCGATTTCGAGGAAACTTTGCAAACATGAAGAGGAGATTGGCAGAAGTGAAATCGGCTGCTTTTTTTTATATTTGCCTGTCTGCATCGGCTCATTTTTGAAACGGTTGAATCTGTTTCAATGAAACTTTACATACATGAAAAAGAGGTTGTCAGGAGTGATACAAGCTGCTTTTTGTCTGCATGTCTGTCTGCACGAGCTAATCTTCCAAACGACTTAACTAATTTCAATGAAACTCTAGGCTAATCTTTGAAACGGCTGAACCGATATCGATGAAACTTTATAGACATGAAGAGGAGGTTTTTTGAAGTCATATGGGCCTCTTTTTAAAGTATTTATTGTTTATAATAATAGTATTTATCTAATACTTATTAGGATAATTTTCATGATATTTTCACAGAATGTTAGTTTAAAAACTCTCATAATTCAACAAATTTTTATTTTCAAAGTTTCACGGGGATGAAATCGCGGGCAAAAGCTAGTCAATAATAAATATGAAAGTTTGGTGTTTGTTTAACAAATAAAAATGTTCTTGAAATGTTGAATGTTTTTTTTTTCGTTTTCTGGGAAGATTTGTATTTTACGACTTCGAAATAGGGGGTAAAGTAATTTTGAAGAAAAAAACATTATTTTGCAATATTTTACTTATTCTGAACAATTATGACATAAAATTCTCACTTTAAATACTCAGGTAAAACTAAAAGAGGTGACGTTTCAAAATGGCATAGTTAAAATGATGCTGCGAACGCCATCTCCAGGAAAATTGGCACCTTTTCATCCCATCCTCGCACTTTACAGGTTGGATTGCAAGAATCATAACCATAATCCTTTTTCCATTTTGGAAACGTTAAAACCTTAAGTGATTAATGTTAATTTTTATGTGATTATTGTTTTTAATGAGTCCGTTTATTTGCTAGTTGGTTTGCGATTTAAGGTTATATCTTTACAGATCTCTGACAGAGTTAGTTTTGGGGTAAATCTTGGAGAAGATGGTTCAGGTTAGTTTAGCTATGATTTTCGTTTTTAGATCAACGTAGCTTGCCGAACGATCTATTTATGCTTAGCATCCCGATTCTGCACGTTTACTCACATTTTATGCAACTATACAAGTATGTTGGAATGACCACAATTAATTGCATTTGAACTATCAAGTTTCCATCCTCATGAAATTTAAAATCCACGTCAACGTGGCAACTTCACATCACATGTTTGGATTTAAGTCATATGCAACCAACCGTGCACGCCCAGAAATAGTCTAAACCGATAAGACAACGGCTTTCTTAGGTTTTATGGAAAATTCGCATTTTTCAGCGGTTGTTTATGTAAATTTTGTTAAAAAAATGATTAAATATTGTATAGTGTTTGTGTATTTTACTATAAATTCCCAAAATTTAAAGGTAGTGATTGAAAAATACAAGTTATATGAGTGAAAATGTTTTTTTTTTCGGAAAGACCACGCGAGATCGGCGAAAAATGACAGCATATTCGTGTTCTACGACCCACAAATAGGAGGTATGAAAAAAATTATCGAAACATTCGGAAAACTGTGTATTTCCACCTTCTCCAATATATCAGTTTTGGTAATAAAATGGTTTAAATAGGATCGCGTAATTTATAAAAAATTGATCGGCTTGTCATTATCAGCCTTGATATAGATAAATATGATAGCAGCGACTTTAGGTTAACTAATTTTAAGTTAATATAAAATTTACCGAAATAGTATTTTATAAAAATTTACCAACATAATTGGATTCGATCGAAATACAAACTGTCGCGCAAAAACTCCTTAATAACACCGAATTATACGATGGGTAATTTGTAATTTACATTTTATCCCCGCGTCTATTTTACATCGTCGATAAACATAAATTTGCCGTTATCGCCGATATTTTATATAGACTTGCAGCCTACTTTTAAATTGACAATAAAATCATTTTGAATAGACATGGTTACATCGATATTTTTTCTAAGCAAAAACTGACCAATTTTAATTCTTTTCCAGTGGCTAATTAAGACTAATATTTTGTGCGGTAGGACTTACGGATTAAAGAAACACTCTTATTTATATTCTCAAGGAAATTACATATACAACAACTATTTAAATACAGCAGATAGATTTCCTTTTTTCTTACTAAAATATTGATTTTTTACAAAAATTTCTTATTACTCCAGTGATTCATAGATGTGCTTCGACTAGCGATATTTTTCAGTCTGACATCGAGGTCGGTAGGTGGCAGGTTGCAATATCCTACCGACATACCTTGGAATTTATATTTCATATATCAGTTATTTCCTGCGAATGTTGCTCTCGGTCCGATACAACTCCACTGAAGAAGATCATGAGGTGGTCGAAACGCGTATGGAGAGAGGACCAGAGCGGTATTTGCAGGAAATAAACTGTTTGTATATATTTTTTCCTTTTCTCTGCCTGAAAGGAAAATTACATGTATAAGAATTATTTAAATACGGCAGATAGATTTCTTTATTTCTTACTTTAAATTTTGGTTTTTTACAAAAAATCGTCCAGGAATTGACAAGCGTCTAGGTACATCCCAATTAAAAATTCGCGCATGCGCAAAGTAAATTACTGGTTATCCAACCAGTTTGAACTTTTGAGAATATATTTTTATTTTGAACGAGTTTTAAAATTAAAAAGAGTATTTCGTGGTAGGTATTACAGGTTGTTAACAAAATATAATATTCTCAACATCATTTACGCATTGAAATATTTCCCATTATTTGTTTATATTGATATACGGTGTGTCGCTTTTTTTTTCTCTAGGTCAGTATGTTTTTTTTTTTAATTCCACGTAATAAAAACCTTATTAAATCCTTGGGTCCCTGTGTTTTATTCTTGATAAGAATTGTATATGTTATTCAACATCAATTTAATTAATATTCTTTTGAAGTTTCTTCTTAAAAAAATGTGAAAACAATATTCATATACCATATTTTCTTTTTTAATGGGAAAAGCAACAAGATATAAAAAAAATGAGAAATAGAGAAGATAAATCTATTATTTATTTTATGACCTCATTGTTTAACTTTGAGTGTAAGAAAAATTTTGTATTTCAACTTTTTTTTTATTTCTTAAAAAAACATTGTGACAGAATATGATCGTGGATCTCTTGCAAAAGGATGTCAATCTGTTGTATCTATTTGGTAGCTATTCTTTAAATTTATAAATAAAACCAATTGAGACAAAAGCAATCTGATTGATCTTCTTAAGCTCTTGTAGTTTTAGAACTAAATGATCACAAATGTTGGTTTGAAGGTCATAGGCAACGATGTTTCTGGCAAAGTAGTAGATATCTGTTGGACTTCCACTATCTTTATATTTGTTGAATATCATGACGTTTCGGCTAGTAGTTATCGCTAGGAAAATTTCAATTTCACTTAAAAATGGCTAAAGATGACTTCAATTTCACTTGAAAACGGTTAGAGATAACTCCTAGCCGAAAAATATTAAACGAAAATAAATACAATGGAAGTCGAACAGATATATACTACTTCACTAAATGACCACAAGTTTTTTGAGCTTACTAATACCACACAACACCACCTCGAACCTCAGAAAAGGGCTAGTTTACATTACGTCAGTGTACGCTTGCGAGATTAACGGAGTAAAGTTTTTTGTTTAAAAAAACAGACAAGTCTCTCAAACTTAGATATATTGACCAATAATTAATATAAAATGAGAGGTATTTACATAAACAAACCAAAAATTAAATATTTGACACGTAAAAGCATTTAAAATACAGGGTCTCATCGCCCTTATTTTAAAACATGTAAGACATAAAAACTTTAGGTGTAATTTTTTTCTCAATATTTTCTTTTACACAAGAAAAAAATCTTTAAAACTCCAGAATCATTTCGATTGCATGTCAAAAATGAGCATAGGTAGCCTTCTCTGAGATCGTCTAATACAAATAATATATGAAGCTCTAATCCATATGCAATGAGTCCATGTAGACCATCAACACAGATACAATCATCACCAAACCTAAATTAAAAAAATACTAATTTAGTAAATGCAGCGATAAACACAATTTATAATTTTTTCAAGTTTTACAGGTAATAATAAACAAAGCAAAAATTAAAAAATAATCAAACCTTAATGATAGTTCCTTCTGTCCTTGTGTCACTATAATAAAATCTTCCGACTTAAGTTCAGGATATTATTCAGACATATTTCCTTGTGGTTTTTAGAAAAGAACAGAACCACTAGATTTAAGTTCACTCATCCATATGTCAACACTTACAGCATCATTTTGTAATTAACCAATGTTAAATGAAATGACTCTAAGCTTTGTCACAGGGGTTAAATATCTGGGAGTAATACTAGAGCAGAAACTAATCTGGCATAGCGATATTGAAAAGATTCTTTAAAAGGCAATAGTGTCAAGATAAACCTGTAGGAGAATCTTTACAAAAACCTGACGTTTGAAACCGAAAATGATTTTATATTCATATGAAACGGTTATCAGCAGTGGCGTAACTAAGCGTATGTGCTCTCCCCCCCCCCCGCAGATTTTTGAATGTGCCTTATTATTTTGCAACGTCGGTCTCTAATTAATTTATCATTTTCATTAAGGGACTGAGGGCGCCCCTGGATTGGTTACGCCTTCCCTCACCGAGATGTCTGTGGGATCGTTATTTACGCTACTGGTTATCGGATCCATTGTGACATATGTATTCTTAGTATGGTGGCCAAAGACACAGCCAGCATACACTACAGCGGCAATAGAGGCAATGCTGAACCTACATCTATTAAATATAGCTGTTATGAGGGCTGTATAAGTTGGTTGCAAACAAAAAGTCTCAAAAACAGATTTTTTTAGGCATATTAAGATTCTGGATAGAATTTCAACAGAATCCCTGTCGAAGCCAACAAACTTTGAGTCTGTGAGGTATGACTATGAAGTGAACTATAAGGTAGTAACTAACTACTACCAAGGGAACGAAGTGGGATTACTTCGACTAGAGAAGGAATCAATGGTATGGTTTATTCCAGGATCTAAGATAAGAGAGGGTTGATGTGGGTGTATCAGGTTCAGGCTTTGAACTTGCTAAATCGCCGAGAAAAACCTCTACCATCTTCCAAGGAAAAATACATAGAAGTACAATTGAAACACTACAGAAGTAAAAAGATACAGGCATATAACCAAGCAGCACTAAAAGCTCTCAAGTCAAGCACTTACGAGTCTAAGTTAAGTTAGGACTATATAAACAAGTCCGAAATCAACTGGCAAAGAACAACAGGTCAAGCTTGAAGTGGGCATTAGGGCACAAGGAAATTAATAGAAGTGAGGAAGTGGACAATCTAGCAAAAGAAGGGGCAAAAACTTTTTTTTCATACTGGAACCTTTCTGTGGAATATCAAAAAACCCATATAAATAGGGGGCTTTAAAATTGGGAACTAAATCAGATAAAATTAAGGCAAGATAATATGCGTGGTCTCAGACAAGCCAAGCTATTTGTAAAGCCATCGCCAAAGAACGCAAGAATGCTGATTTATCTCTCAAAAAGTAATAATTAATCTTTGCATAGGATATTGACCTCAAAGATACTATCTCATTCTTAAATCCGGCATAAGTTGTTCAATTTTTAAAAGACTAAACAGCTTTAGAGTATGGTTCTGAAGTTAGCTCTAAAAGTAGTCAAATAAAACGTTATATGGGTAGTAAGCAATAAATTGAGTATTTTTAAAACGACGATTTTTATAGATAATGTAATATATTAAAATTGTAGAGATCCTATCAAAAACATTATAATTTTTATAATTATACATACACATAATAATTTTCGTGAATATTTCACATTTAAAATAATTCTTTAAATTTTCAAATCATAAATTGGTAAATTCGTAAAAGAAAAATCTTCCTAGAAAATCATTTCCCAGCAGCTCGTAAGTTTTCAAACTCGTAAATTCGATTGACCGCGAGACGCGAGAATTTGAAAACAGCAGTGATGTGGCATGTTGAGCTTTTAAAGCAGCAGGAAAAGAGACTCGCTCTCACAGGATGGTTTCAGCAGGATCGTATAGCGAGATGGCGTCGTTGTCAAGGCAACGACTGGCGCCTGGCCACCTATATTCATTCCTCCTCCTTCTCTTTTACTATTTCAGATAAATCAAGTTGCATATCTTACAGGAAAAACTCTCGGATTTACATATGCACAAAACATGACATGGATTACTTGTCCGCATTTTATCTACAAATGAGATTGTAACTATAAAACGTTAACATTTTTGCCAACATTTCCATTATTTTATTCGTTTGTTATGCCCCGTTTCTTTTCCCAGTTTAATATCCCTCTTTCTTTAAGCATTCTTTTTAAATTGAATATTCTTTTTTTACTGTTATACATTGTAGCTTTTGTAGCGTTTTATTCTCCTATTTTACATTTCTTGTTTTCTTTTATTATTTGGGAAAGCATTGAATTAACGTTCATATTATAAAGGATGTTGGAGCCCTTTGTTACAGTTTTCGGAGGAACTAAACTAACAACTTTTTTCCCAATTTTTTTTATACAAATATTTTGTATTATTAATAATTATATAAAATAGAATGACTTAGCATGAGCATTTTTTTACAATTTATGTACGGGAAATTAATGCAAAGTAGTATTTTTTAAAAATCTGTAATAAAAAAAATTTCAATTAAGGTTTTGACGAATTTCATATACTTCTATTTTTACCGAACAGAGTAATATTGGCTAGCAGGTCTATTTATTAAGAAGATTAAAATTTTCTATTTGGCCCATTTACACTGCAAAAATATTATATCAGTCAAAGTTGATGTGTTATTTTATAATAATAACAAATAGAGTTTCGCTGAAGCTTAAATTTTTACAGTTACAGAATTTGTAAGTTTTAAAATTATTATTGAGCATTCCGCATTTGTTGTTTTTAAAATATAATGTACACATATTTGTTAATTTGATTTATGTTTCAAACACTTTTAAAAAGCGAAATCATTGGTTTTTGTAGGTGCTTTATCACCTTATAAACTATGTCCATCGATGCGCTCTTATTTAGGTAAACCACGTCGAATGTTCGGAAAAATAATTTCACGAAAATGTTCACTAGTTAATTTCATTTTTTAGCTCAAATGAAATTTTGAAGTTACTGTGAACAACACAATTTTTTTGCCGGTTTCCGAAATATATACCATCTTTGTATAACAACAATCTGGGGATTGACTACACAACTATATAATAACCAAATGTTGTTTGTTATGATACTGAGGTTCATCTTGAAAAATAGATATGGGATAATGTAATCCGCGAAAATTTTTCAACAATCAACACCTTCGTTAATAAAACTATCATAACATTTCGATTAAATTATCTATCTCTAGCGCAGATGGGAAAAAATAAAATTGGCTATAAGATTACACCCGCCTAGTCAATTATCTCTGATGTCACGGTGTTAAACTCTTTTAATACAGGAAGTAATTACTGACTGTAAGGGCCAATCTTATCAAAACTTTTAACAAATATAAACGCAGATTATAACAATCCTTCAAGTACTTAAAATCAACAAAGAGTCATATATGAGACGTTGGAAGCGTTACTACAACCCCAGAAATATATCAAAGAAGATACCATCAATATAGTGGAATATCTGTCAAAGACAATAACAGATAACGCTACAAACGTTACAAAAATCAACAAGAAGAAAACCCGATAAAATTACAGAGTAGATAAAACAAAAATCGATGAAAGGAGGACATTATACAGAGAAGTTAAATAGGCCACTACCTATAGAGAAGTTCAAAAAGAAACCCAACGCAAGATACGGCAAGACCTAGAAAGATATTATGGACGAAAGGTGAAACATATAATCTATAACAACAAAAATATAAGATGCCTGAGAAATAAAAAAGAACTACGAAAAATAACCGAAAATTTTTACAACATATTGTACAGCTCAATTGTCAAAGAACCAAGTGTGGTCGGAAAAAGTCCGAGAATCCGGAATATGACGATATTATTATAGAAACGATAAAGGAAGAAAAGAAAATAATAAGCTCTTCTAGAAAACTCTCAAAATTATGAAAAACGAGAAAGTTCCCCAGTATTTAAGATTGATGTGGAAAAAAGAATAACACGGTTAAAATGGGACTATGCCGGACATGCAGCAAGAACTAGAGACCGAAGTTGGAAGGTCAAAATCACTGGATGGAGGATATGGAGTGGAAAGAGGAGTCGAAGATGGTACGACGACATAAAAAAAATGGCAGAATTTCCGTGGATCAGAATGGCACAAGACAGACATAGATGGAGGAACCTAAGGGAAGCTTATGCTTAATACTGGGCGCAACATATCTGAAGAAGAAGAAGATGTATTTCTAGTGATTTGCTGATCTTTGTCATACAAAAAAAATAGATTCAAAGATATTTGAAAATTTTAACCTGAAATTAAATGTTATAATCTTATAGGGCTTTCTCACCAGAGAAATAAATATATTTTTCTATGAATATTATATCTATTTTCAACAATAATTCAGAAAATGATATATCGGAACTTGTGTTAACGTTCGTTGCACCTTTCAAAAATGAAAAGAAAATTGTGGTGTTAGGGAAAACTATTTTTTATATTAGCAGTTTCCTTGTCTTTCGACGTGATTTATCAAATAAATTATTTCTACAAAAAAAAAATAAACCAAATATGACAATTTCTGTTTCATTAGAATTTAAAATTAATGTATTTTTTATGGAAAGTAAATTTATTGAATCGAGGAGAGGAGCTCCTGGAATGAGATGTGCCAAGAAACGTATAATTGGACCTAGAGTATGGCTTACTAGGGAGATTCTCTTATTAGGAAGAAAAGAGCTACGAATTGTGGCGAGACTGTCGACAGGACATTGTCATCTGAGGGGCTATCTTCATAAGATTGGTGTCGTATATGAGCCGATGTGCAGATGGTGTCTGGAGGAGAATGAAATTATTGACCCTGTTCTCAAAGAGTGCCAAGCACTCAACGGACTGAGACAGAGATATTTCCGAGATATAGTTTTGTTACCGGACGCAGTTAGGCAAGTTTAACTAACGAGGCTGCTTGGATTCGCAAAGATGATCGGCCTCGAATGACCTGCAGCAATGTTAAGATGTAAAAGGCCTAACAAGACCTAGGTATTGATGATCAAGTATCTCCACCTTTTTGTTCATTCATTCATTCAATGTATTTTTTACATCATATACCAAATTCCTTACAAATCAACACTTGTCAAGAGTTGACTTTGAATTAGGAGACCTTTCAATATATGTAGCGATAAATTATTTATAAAAAAATTAAAATCAAGGGGTAACATCACTGTGGGAGGTTAAAAAAAACAATTTTTTATTGCTTTAAATGAACTATAGGGAACTCAAAAATAATATTCAATTACTCCATTAGCGAAAACAAATTTTAAAACGTCACAATCTCGATTTTGAGACAATGCCTCGAGCGCGCGCTTAGCACGAAGCGCACCGCCCGCTTCCCCTGCGCGCCTCGTGTCATTGCTTTTGTTTTACCATTACTTGTGGAAATGGTAAGTGGGCCTGTTACCTTTAGAGTGAAAGGATCTTACAGTTTCACAGAAGACCACCAGGTGTACCAGAAGTGCGAATTCTATATAATAAATGTGTATGCATGTAAAACATTAAACACGTTTTTCTCAAAACCACTATTTTCAACCTCGGCGAAAATGTTGCTTAAACACTAATTCACGGATCGATCTGAAATTTTAACAGTAACTTCACAACCACATTATCTTTCCTGCTATATAGCCGTGATTGGATATAAACGTTTTCTTATTAACAATTTATTGCTTTATTTTTGTCCTAAAATCGACAAATTTTCTCAAAAGTGCACCATTTCTACAAAATTCGATTCTAAAAAAACCCTATGTCATTGGTGAGTCAATTATATATATATATATATATATATATATATATATATATATATATATATATATATATATATATATATATATATACAAATTTTCTTTGTTTTTTGTTCCAATTCTTGGTAAAAAAAGATACAATACAGCTCAGTACTGTGCCGCGCAAACCAATACTAAAGTACTTTTTTTAACAAAAACAATATTGACCCAATCAAAGGCTCTTAAAGGATCAAAAAAAATCTCAGCAGTTAGGCTGTTCTCATCCACTTTTTAAGCAATAAAGCGTTAAAAAGGGAGATGAGTGCTCAGATATAGACTTTTATTATTATCTTTTAAACACGCACAAACAGTTCATCTGGGCCCCTAGACGATGTATTTCTCATACTCGGATTAACCGAAAAAACCTCATACGCTACAGGGTCACACGCAATATATGCTATATGGCAGCATTTCACTTGATGTACTATGTTATGGTGTGACGAAAAATGATCATTGATATTATTTTTGACACTCTGGGAAATATATATTCTGAACACATTTGGTACTTTTGTAGGTTCAGTTGCCACACCACAATTTGGCATACAGATACACAGAATATTGCGATCACTATCAGATTTATCCAGCCTTTTATTGACTTAACCTCATACTTGCTTAGTTTTGTTGGAAAAATCATTGATTTTGTTGCATAGGTAATTACGCTCACTACATTAATTGTTTTTCCATAATTCTTAAGTTTAAAGTTGTACAATTTTGTAAGGTTAAAAGATTTAGTTTTTCTGTACATAATGAAGGTAAAGATAACTCGTCTTTAGATATCTTTAGGTCCTCGTTAAACCAAGAGTTCTATTTTTATAGGTACATTTCCTCATTAGACAACATTTGTTATATATCGACAGGAGGAATTCCAAGAACTTTCCATGACATATATATCCTCACGCATCAGCCACTGAGAGTGGCTTTTAGAGGTTCTATATTGTGTAGCGTTGCTTTACGATATTTAAAGATATTTATACAATTGTCTTGAAAGTCACAGTAGGAAACTGATATGTCAAAGAATATTGCTAAATGATCAGATAAGTAAATATTTTCAATTATATATGAAATAAAGTAATATGGTTCGCTAAGCAACAATTTTGTTTTTGTTTTTGCAGTTTAAGACCCTCTTGGAAACATTTTTATGGAACTACCACTGAGAATCCATTAAAATATTTAGAAAGTTTCATTAAAATATCTCACCCCCATCAAAAATTATGCCTGAATAATCATTAAAAAAATACAAGTGGAATGGATAACCTCCTTTTTTTTAAAACAGCAAGTTAATTACACTTTAATTTCAATATATTTACTAAATTAATTTCTACTAGACCAGTATATTTGAATCTATTCTTAAAATAACCCGAAAATCATTAAAAAACTGATTTTTTTTGTAATAAAATTCTTTTCTAAAATCAAAAGTCTATTTCAAAATAATTTCATCAGTGTAGCGAGGATAATCTTAAGACATGGGATTTTTATGTTTTTTATTATCGTTTTTTTACGAAATTTTCAATAATCAAAACCATAGCAACTAAACTCTTCCTTAAATCAATTCAAACAATATATTTGTTCAATTTCACAGTTACAGTTTATTTAGTTAGATGAATACTTACGTATTTATTAAAGAATATTTCATATGACATATTAAATCAAACTGAGTTAAGCAAATGTTACTTATCAATATAGTACTTTTGATGAAATAATCTCAAAAATGGAAATAAAGGTTTTCAGATATCCGGGAAATATTGATATGCATTTTTTAAGGAATCCACAGAAATGCTGAAGTACCATTGGGAAAAGTATATAGAGATTGGCAGCAATTATGGGGAAAAATAAGATACAGTTTTGTCGAGTATTTATTCAAAAAAAAAAAAATAATCAATAACTAACATAAAATAGCGTAATGCAGGCCATGAAAATATTTCATGTAATGCGTAACCAGCCATAATGTGTGCCTTACTTGATATAGAAGGGGCTTTTGATAACACTCTACATGAGGCAGTCAAAAGAGCACGTGATTTCAGAGAAGTTGACGGAATGACGTCCAAATGAATGGCGCGACGTCTCTCCACTAGAATAGTAAAGATAAAAACAGGACACGACACAATCGCCCTCTGTACCACCAGGAAATGGACTCAGGGGACGTAGCTTCTCCACTTATGAGGAGCTTTATTGTAGATTCATTTCTCTATGATCTGACTAACCTCGGCGTGTCTTGTCAGGACTATAGTGATGACGTAGTCATAATCGCGAGGGGCAAATTCGAGAATACCCTTTGCGACATAGTCTTTAGAGGACTTGAACATATTAAAGAATGATGCCAGATGATGGAACTTAATGTTAACCCAGTCAAAACCATCTTAGTAGTCTTTACAAGGAAAATAAACCTTTACCTGAAAACCATCAAAATAGACGGGAACGTTATTCAGGGGAAGTCAGAGGTTAAATATCTGGGCCAAATTCTAGATAATTATTTCTCTGTAATAGACACGAAAAAGAAGTAATTAACAAGGCTACAAAAGGCTTGATGGTTTCTAGAAAACTCACAAATGAATCCTGGGACACAAATCTAAAAATCCTGCAGTGGATGTACACTGCAATAGAGAGCAATCATCATATATGGGGAAATGACCTGGAGTAAAAGAACCAGTCTGGATAGTATGAGAGCTAACCTCTCGACAGTTCAGACACTAGCCTGTGTGTGTTTAACTGGGGCAATGAAAATCTGCCCAACGGCCACCATTGAAGTAATCCTAAACTTTGCACTTCTACATATACTTATGAAGAGTATGGCGAAGAAGACATATATAGAATGATGATACATGAAGGCCCAATCTCTTATACAGAAATTAAGAAATATGGACCTGCTCCAAGTTGAAATGAAAAAACTGTTCAACTGGGTAAAAAACTTCAACACAAAGTTAAGTCTCAAATGTGAATTAATATAAATTCCATTAAATAGTATACAGATAGCTCCAAAACAATGGAGGGAACTGGAATAGGAATATATGGACCCAAAACTAGATACCAAAAAAGCTTCTGCAAGTCACAAGGCATCTTTCAGGTGGAAATATACGCCATCTGGAAATACTTTCAATTCAATAAAGAGAAAAACTATCGAGGACAAGAGATTATTATCATGTAGGATTGTCAAGCAGCCATCATTCAGCTGAGGTCTCAAGTAATTAGCTCCAAGATGGTTTGGGAATGCCTAGAGGAACTAAACGAACTAAGTTAGAATAATAAGATCACACTCCTGTGGGTACTAGGACACACCGGAGTAGCGGGAAATGAAAAAGTAGACTAGGTGGCAAGAAAAGGGGCTGAGACAACATTTCCGGGGCCTGAACCTTTCTGTGGAATCAGTAACAGTGTAATGCTGGATGAACTGGAAAGAGAGGAAGAGAGCATAAGATCCCATTATTGGACGGATCTGCAAAGAAGAAGACAAACGAAAATACTTCTTGGGAGTTACAACCAGAAGAGATTCAATGAATGTATAAGCCTAAGCAAAAACCAACTTAAATTTCTAACTAGAATCCTGGTGGAGCATTGTCACCTGAAGAGACACCTCAAGAAACTCGGATTGTCAGAGAAAGAAGAGTTTAGATTTTGCGAAGAGGAGGACGAAACATTTATCCACATCTTATCAAAGTTGGTTCTTGGGAGCACACCAAATGGAAGAAGGGGAGCTACCCACTTTGAAGCCGTCCAACATCCTAAGGTTCCTGGAGGAAATAAGACTGGAAACCTGCTCTAGTCAGCAAGGTATCCCTAACTACTTGGTAACGAAAGGAGAACACAATAGATCTATTATGTCGCGGTGAATTGATCTTCATTTCTACATACATATATACAATCAGCTGTTTAATATCGGTGGTAGTGTAAAACAGCGTATAACCCATTTATGAAAACCTCGTTAGGGCAATTTTAAAAATTCACAAATAAAAGAAAAAATTGAATATTTGAATTTTTCAAATGGATTTCCTGATATAAATGTTTTTATATTTACGTAGCTCCGCAGTATCAGAAAATATGAGTCGTCCCCGACCTGCTGAGAGCAACATATATACTCAGTATTGAGCTATAGTCACGAATACATCTTTCTATTAGCTATATTAAATTGCGCAAGTTCCAAAATAAGCAAATCAAAAGCCGGCATGTGTGGGTGCGATATTTCATTTTCACTTACAAATTTTTACCACTTTTGCACGTACGTTCCTTTGCACTCATATTTAAAATCTCTCCAATTATAGGGTGAAATTTTCTTTTAAACAGGACATTTAACAGGGAAGCAGGAATAATAAAAACACAAATTTTGCAGAAATCACTGAAACATTTTATTTTTAAATATTACAAATACAGATTTTTTTTATTATAATACATAATAGCTGCAATAATGCCGCGGACTATATTTATAAACATTGCACGATGGTACTTATTTTTTATATACAAACTTAAATTTTGGCACCTCTTTGTTAAAGAGCAGCTAGAAAATATAATTTGGTTTACTACCGCCTCTTATGGTACAAATTTAGCGTATTTTCATTTCTTAATGTGTTTGCTGTGTTATGTAGTAAATTGTGTCAGGGCAATTTTTAAAATTTAAGTTTAGCACAGATTGGTGATCAATGAGCCGCTACAATTATTATTTAAGCTTAGATTTAAACCTCAATTTTACCGTTTAAAAATGGTCCTTGACACTGTTATGTTGGATTGGTCGGCACTTCTTGACCAAAACGAGTAGGAAAAATTATAATTGGCACACAAATCAACTCAAGAATGCAGTGTATCAATTACATTGTTATTTCAAGAGTTATATTGTTTCATTTGTAGGATTCATAAAGACTGGAATTATTACAAAATAAACAGAAAACTTACGTATGTTAAAATTTAGAGCTTAAAAATGACTATAAAGACGAAATTTCTCTTCGCCTCTTCTCTTCTTGAATTGTATTTATCATTAACTCTTTCATTCTGGAAAATTCGTGATTTCCTACGAATAATTAGGAAACAACATCAACAAGGTGCATAAGTGGGATAAACTCAGAAACAGAACAATCAAAAAACACGCTCGGGGAGATTTCTAATGTATTTTTGTGAATATCAAATCGAACCTTAGGATTTATAACACCTCTTTTAAAATGCCTGAAAAAATTACATTCCAATTTTGAGATATTTTCTTTTAATTCATTGGCAGGTAAGTCTTGCTTCACCTGATTGGAAAACAATGTTTTCAGCGCTTGGATTGGGTCGTCCTGAAGAATATCATGGTACAGAGACCCTTTATAAAGTTATCTTCAAAAAATAAGCCACCTGTTGTATGCATAAATATATACGCGATTTAACTAGAAAGCGATAATGTTGAAAATCGGACGTTTCGCCTATGATTGCACAATGCATCTTCAGAGATTTTTACTCTACGAGGTTAGAACACTGAATGACCATCAAGGAGCGATGGCCCGGTATTTATAACAGACTTGCGCTCAGCTAACCGTGATCCAGCGTTACAATCAATTTCCACGTGAGATGTAGACTGTAACCTGAATTTCTTTTAATATTATTTGTATATTTATCAATTTCTACTGAATCTCTATTGTACGATTTGTTTCTTTTTAATACAAGTTTCATGTTCTTTAGGCCGAATGGATATAGACGGTCTTGTTTCACCCACATACACTTTACGGTAAGAGCAAGATATTATTAATATAAACGCCTTATGTTTGTAATAATATTGCGTTATTTTGAGACTTCAAACATTGTCCAGTTTTCTAACATATGTTGAAAATTATCCGAATGTATGATTTTCGGAGCAATCTTGTTGTTAGTTTCGTATATGTAAGTCAAGACAACACTGTCCATAGGTGGTGCATTTATGATATTTTGTTGAGGGATTTGGAGATTTATTAATATAACGTCTAATATCTTCAGCGCAATATCTGTTGCCTCTTAGAGAATTAGTCATGTTTTCTAACTAATGCTCTGAGAGGCAACGGATGTTAAGCTGAAGATATTAGATGTCCTATTAATAAATATAAAAACCCAACTCCTTGACAAAATGTCATAAATATACCTCCAATGGACAGTGTTGTCTTACCTTACATACACGGAACCACCAACAAGATTGCCAGATTGCTCCGAAAATCAAACATTCGGACAATTTTCAACACATGTAAGAAACGTTTGTTTGAAGGTTGTAGACAATGTTAAAGAATGACTAAATTGTGGTCGGACTGACATTGTCTTTATTTTTTATTTTTAGGACGTTTCGATTAGGTTGTATCTCCAATCGTTATTCTTTTTTTCATATTGGGTTCCATATATACTGCCGCAGCCTCAGACCATTTTATATGGTGTTGTTTATCCCAGGAGTGTTCTGCAATACCTGATCTCGACGTTTCCCCTTTTTGTGTATGGGTTTTATGTTCCTTAATTCTAACTTCTAGCAGTCGTTTGGTTTATCCAATATACATTTCACCACACTCACATGGAACTTTGTAAACACATTCTTTCTTATCGGTAGTTTTAGGTTTTGTTTTTGTTAAATGAGCTCTAAGGGTATTTCCTGATTTAAAGGCTGTTTTTATATAATAACTACTGGCAATTCGACTTATTTTCTCCGACGTTCCCTTAATGTACGGAATTGTGAAGAGGGAATGTATTTCTTGCTGTCCAGTGTTCGTTGTTCTAAAATTATTTATAACATCGTCAATTAGTTTTATAGGATAACCGTTCCGTTGTAAATCGGATTTAATATTTGCTACCTCTTTTTCCAATGATTCGGCATTATTGCCTATAGATATAGCTCGATTATAGAGGTTGCGTATAATTCCTCATTGTGTTACAACAGAATGATTAGAACTATGATTAAGATATTGTCCAGTATGTGTTGGCTTTCTGTATACTGAAGTTTTAATAGTTTCGTTTGAACGGTTCACCACGACATCTAGGAAGGGCAATTGATCATTTACCTCTTTTTCCATGGTAAACTTAATTGTAGGTCGAATGGTATTCAGATGTTTCAGGAAATCATTAAGTTCTTGATCATTGCCCTCCCATACGATGAAAGCATCATCGACATATTTCAACCAGACTTTAGGTTTTACTGTTGCCGTTTCTATGGCATGAGTTTCGAGCCATTCCATATATATATATATATATATATATATATATATATATATATATATATATATATATATATATATATATATATATATATATATATATATATATATTGGCGACGACTGGAGAGAGTAAAGAACCCATCGGAAGCCCGTCGTCCTGAGCGTAGAACTTGTCCTTTACTTGAAAGTAAGCACTAGGCAGGCAACACTCCAAAAGATCAATCACCCCGTCCAGTGGTAACACAAAAAGGGGAAATGTCGAGATCAGGTATTGCAGAACACTCCTGGGATAAACAACACCATATACAATGGTCTGAGGCTGCGGCAATATATATGGAATCAAATATGAAAAAAAGAAAATTTATAGAAGCAGCATACATTAAAAACAGTAATGGAATCTTCAGTAAACCGAGTGTTGAGATACCTAATCTTTGGCAACCACTACTTTGTAACATCAAATCATTGAGGTGTGTACAGTGAAGCGAAACGTTGCGCTTCAATGGACACAGTCCCTATATAAGCTCGTAGTCTTAAGACAAAACATTCAGTTTATACTTGATAACGATTACAGATACAACCTAATCGAAACGTCGTAAAAATAAAAAAATAAAGACAATGCAAGTCCAATCACATTTTAGTCACATGTAAGAAAGTTGAACAATGTTTGAAGTCACCAAATGATGCAATACCATTACAAACAGAAGGCGTTTATAAAATAGCTTGTTCTTGTGGTATAGTGTATGTGGTTGAAACAGGACAGACTATATCTATTAGCCTTAACGAACATGAAAGATGTATGTATTAAAAATAAACAAATTGTATAATCTGCAGAAGTTGAACACCAGCATTGCTCAGGCACACCTTTAGTGTAAAAGAAACTAAGCTGCTAGCATCAATGTCTGGTTCCTTTAAATGTAAAATAGCTATTCAGTATTCTAATCTCGTGGAGAAAAGATCCCTGATGACGCCTCAGGTAATCGTAGGCGGATAATTAATCCAATTTGATACAACCTAAACCCAAGAACCATGATTTTTAACATGACCAAAGCCGTGAAAGCTTTCGTTCTTTATTTCGAAAGAGATAATTTTGAAAAAAAAGTAATTTTTCTTTAATTAAGTTAATTAACTCAAAATTTTAACACTTGTAATTGGAAAATACTAAAGTCTCTAGTAATACATAGGATAGTTAAAAATAAAGAAAAGAGCAAAGACAGAATTATAATAAAACACGCTAAATTTGTGTTATACCGGACGCTACTGTGTGTGTTCTGTAAAAAATTTTTTGGCGATTGTAGAGACACCACTGTTAATTTTTACGACTATATAAGTTTCCAGCGCCGTAAAATGTTTTACAGAACACCGAAATAATTATAATAATTATTATACATGATTAAGAAGTAATTCCTTCCATCGTTTCTTTTTTACATAAATACAAAACCTAAATTAGTACCGAAACACCCTGTCTAAAATTAATACAATCATTTTATGATGTAGTTTTTGACGATGAAAAGATACTTCTAAATAACAAACAAAATTAACAAAGAGTTTGTTTGGAATAATTAAACAACAAATCACAAGAATAATTTTGATATTTAGATTTTATTTTCCGATTTCTTTAATTGATTCAATGAATAGTTGCTCCAAACTTTATGAATTACTTAAAAAAAATTCATACAAAATGGATTTGAAAGTGCTTCGGTTCCATAATGCAGGAGACATTTTTCTTTATCGTGACTAATTGACTAGAGTCTGAATTTAATCAACTTAATTTCGTCATTTTTAAACTAACATTCAGTGTAGAGATTTACTAAAATTCGAGTCTGTACAATTTCGACGCCAATGGCACATTCAAAAAATGATTTATATGAAGTAGGATCGGACAATTCTAACTTTAGAGCAAGGCTAAGCTTAAGTTACAATAAAAAATAAGTTAAGTAATATCTCTAAAAGTGAGGAATATTCCTTTAAAATATTCATTTCGTTGAAAAATTTGTTTCTCTGTTATGCTTCAGTTTAACAATCGAAAGATATTCTTATAATTAACACATCAATGTACGATTGTAAAACCAGAAAAAAAATTGTTTCATTGGTCTGAGTTTTTAAGAATAATCCAACTCAAAAGTGTCAAAATTTAATAGAGCAAGAGTATGGACTCCATGAAACAGAGTAGCAAGCCGGGTTCCGCACTAGTCGTTCCTTTGTGACAGCATTTTCAGTCTGGTTCAAATGAATGAGAAAAAAGTAGCAAGAAACTGAGAAGTCCGAGTGCAAAAACTCTGGAAGGTTTTAGAGTAGTCTTGAATAGATAATACTATAATAGTAGCCTTAAACATCTCTATGAAAATTCAACATATAAAATTAAATTAGAAAACGTTTTTACCGAAAGTTACAAAAGATCTTAGGCAAGGCGTCTTTCTACAAGCCTATTTAAAATATACTTGGATGGAATTTTGAAAAAGGGGAGATGATCTTGCTCTAAAATGGTTATCCCATTACGTAACAAGACTAAAATAAAAACGCTTCATTCTCTGACGACCCAGTGACGGTAACCCAAGATATGGAACATTTTGAACTCACGCAGAGAAAACTATTTAAAGAATATTAGGAATGGTTCCTTAGAAGATCTCATTTTGAAAAAAATAAGAGAAGAAAGGTGCATGTGAAGAGTATGTGTACCTTGGAATAGTGCGGACTTCTATTGGACAAACGGAATAGCAAGTGGAAGCAAAACGGAAAAAGGAAAATAAGATGTTTGAATTCACTCTTGTGATCAAAAAATCTCAAAAGAAAGAAAATGCCTGTTCAGTTTAATTTTCAAAAGCATAGTACGGATGTGAAACTTGGCAATTGAATAAGAATTTAGAGCGATGTCTACTTGCCCCAGAAATGAACTTTTGAAAAAATCGGCTTGCATCTCAAGAATTCAAAGAATTATAAATGATTGAATACTTGTAAAAGACAAAATAAAAGTCAATACAAGGATTCTTGACGAAATACGGCGACGGTAATTAGTCTTGTAAGATCACGTGGGAAGAATGAGTGAAGAATGTCACCATAAAATAGTACTTAGATGGAAACAAGAGAAAAGAGGAAAAGAGGGACATCTAAATTTATATGGATAGGGGAGATATAGAGAGGAATGTCAGAGCGCAATCTGCAACCCGGGTATTGGGAGGACAGAAGGGGTTGGGGATTGATACTTATAGGTTATAAAAAGACAGTAAAAAGTTAAAATTTTTAAAATTATTCAGTTTTAGTTTACCAAGACAATATAAATTTTCAATAATTTTCATATTTTTTCTACTATACCGGGTGTCAACGAATCTATTAGACAAGTCCCGATGTACAAATAATGGTATGTTCAATAAGCAAAATACTCGGTACTGGGCCCAACAAAATCAACATGAAATGAGAGAGGGTAATTTTCAAGAAAGATTTGGCGTCAATGTCTGGGCTGGTATCGTTGGAAACAGAATAATTGGGCCAATATTGTTTCAAGGTCAGTTAACAGGGGTTAGATACTTAGGTTTTCTTCAAAATGAAATCGAAAATCATCTCAACGATATACCTTTAGCAGTTTTACGGCGAATTTACTTTCAACAAGATGGAGCACCGCCTCACAATACTAGAGAAGTTCTTAATTATTTAATAAAGCATTTTAATAATCGAATTATTGCAACGAATGGTCCGGTACGGTGGCCAGCCCGCTCATCGGATCTTACTGTGCTCGATTTCTTTGTCTGGGGATATGTTAAAGAAAGGGTTTACCATGGAGCAGCCCCAGCTACTCTTGAAATATTAGAAGAAAGAATTTTACGGGCCTTTAGAATTATAACGCCCCAAATGCTACAAAACGTGTTGAGAGGAATGCACTTTGAACATTTACTACACTAAACTTTTTAACAAATTCAGCTACTGTACTTTCAAATATTTTAAGTGCGTCGTATAAGTTATTAGTTTATTTTGTTAGTTTTTTGTTAATTTTGTTAAATTTTTAATCCAATTCCTGTCTTTCATACTAGTCACTAAAACTTTGCGATTGTATTTTTTTGACATCACCTAAGGCCGTTAGATTAGTTTGCGTCCGATCATGGCCACCTAGATGCAATTTTAAAAGTGGCTCTAAAAAAATGAAGTAGACGTAAAAAGTTTTTAAAATGTCACATTCTGATCTAGAATTGTCTCAGAAATCCAAAGATGTTAAAATATACAGGGTTTTCTATTTAAGAATTCAAAACCGGGGCCATTTCCGGTGAAACCGGAAGTGACCGGAAAGTAGAAAATATGCGAAAACTTTCCTCTTCACATAACATTTACCTGTACCAATTCTCATTTTGATACACATAATACTCTAGAAATTATGACTTGTCTAATAGATTCGTTGACACCCGGTATAATGATGATAAATTTTGGAACAACTATTTAGGAACACCCTGTATATAGGGTATATAGGGAAAGTGTAAATGAGCTATGAGAATAACTTTAGAATCTATCTGATTAGAGAACTAACACAATAATACGTGTCCCACGCATTATGAGAATTTCAAAGTGTTTTTCAAATTTTTTGAAATTATTATTTTACTTCAGATATGCGAGAATATTTACGATCCTACCTTAAATGGTGCCAGTGCTTCCTCAATGCTATCCATCCGTTCTAAGATTTGATCTTAATAAATTTTAAATTGACATACAGAATGATGTTTTTTACATGTTTCTTTTAATTTTAATGACTTTTTGAAATAAGTGATGTATTTAACGTATAATAATATGTACATTTTTTATATAAACTACCACAAGCATAATTTTTATTTGATTTAATATATAAATATTGGTTTTTATTTTAACTGCAAAAATTCTAGATTATATAATTTCAAGAACTATTTCAAATTTTAAAACATGATTTTTATTTATTTTGACGGTATATTACAACATATTTCAAAAAGTCTTGTCATTTACCAATTCTTGTGATTTGGATATCTTTATTCTGATAATAGTTAAATGAAACACTAAAAATAAAATTTTTCGATGTTGGAGGTGAAGCAGAATAAATATCGATTTAATTATTTGTGACTTATTAATTTGCATTATATTTTTAAACAGCCAAACATACATTGTACAAAAGAAAAATAAATTACTTTATATCATGTGGTCAGTGTTTCAAAAATATTTTAATTTGGAAATACCTTGGCAGAAAAATGATTTTTTTTACTAACAATGTTTCTTTTTATCTGGAAATTGGTATAACATTGGTGTTTTTTTTGTTTAAAAATATACAACTATAAGAAATGGAGAAGGCATGCATTACTCAATAATATATATAGTAATAATTAGCCATATATTCATTCAAAATATCACATCAACTCTTTTGGCAAGTTTTACGAATTTCGAATGGAAATTGTAGAAATAAATTTTCACTTATTTTTTTCGGACAGATGTCACATTTTTTTCAAGGCAAAGCATAAATTACGTTCTCGGAAGTCACTTAAAACTCTGTATAAAGAAGTTGGGTAATTATAAAATAAACTAAGCCATTGTGCTATAAAATTTTAAAATGGATCGTAATATGCCAAAATTTGAGTAGAAGTACCTTTTGTTCTAAATGCAATATTTAAGTTTTTTTTTAGCAAAGATTTCTTTCATGCAATTCAGACTGGTCGAAGTTAATTTTATCTAAATAATAAAGGTTCTATCTTCTATTACTTCACCACCAACAGAAAAATCAACTAATACATTTTCCTAATTAGTTCATAAAAATGGCATTTTAATAATTTAAAAACTCATATTAAATAGCACTATATTTACGTATACATATATTTAAAATATTTATAAATTATATAACATTTTTACAAATTGTGTTTTTAACGTTCAATCGCACTTTTACGAAACACTGAGATCACTAAAACTTACTATTTACAATCCCACTGGGTCCATTGATTTTTAAAAGCTATAGAATTAGTGACAAAAATGTATGTCAAATAAATAAAAAAAGTAGGCAGTTAAGTTAAATATACTTTATTCGTATGATGTCTGGAAATTATTTTATTAATTCCAGAAACAATTTCTATAATTCAAACTAATTTGTGGGTTACAAATGAGCTTGCATACAATGATGATGACCGCCTAATTTACTAGAATGGTTTAACTTTGAAACAGGTCTAGTTAATAACAAAAGATTTCAATAACCAAGTGCAAAATAAGTCAAAAGTAGTTTTCAACTTTACTAATCTAGGAATTAAAATCGTATTTTTTTGTTACCAAAAACGACAAAACGAAAATTTTTGTTTATGTTTGAGAAATAACTATTCCTTTTACCGATACCAAGATTTTAAATGTAGGTTTTTATCTTTAAATTCCCTATATGACCCCATTGGGTGGGTCGATTGATTTCTAAAAGCTGTAGAATTAGTGACAAAAATTTATGTCAAATAAATAACAAAAAGTATGCAGTAAAGTTAAATATGTTTGATGCGTATGATGTCTGGAAATTATTTTATGAATTCCGGAAACAATTTCGATAATTCAAACTAATTTGTGGGTTACAAATGAGCTTGCATGCAATGATGATGACCGTCTAATTTACTAGAATGGTCTTACTTTGAAACAGGTCTAGTTTACAACAAAGGATTTCAATAACTAAGTGCAAAATGAGTCAAAAGTAGTTTTCAACCTTAATAAATTAGGAGCTAAAATCGTATTATTTTGTTACCAAAACGACAAAAATGGAAATTTTTGTTTATTTTTCAGAAACAACCTTTCCTTTTACCCATACCAAGATTTTAACTGTAGGTTTTTATCTTTAGATTCTCTATATGATCCCACTGGGTCCATTAATTTTTAAAAGTTATAGAATTAGTAACAAAAATGTATGTCAAATAATTAACAAAAAGTGTGCAGTAGAGCTAAGTATACTTTATACGTATGATGTCTAGAAACTATTTTATTAATTCTAGGAACAATTTCGTTGATTCAAATTAATTTGTGAACTACAAATAAGCTGCCATGCGACGATGATGACCGTCTAATTTACTAAAATGGTCTTACTTTGAAACAGGTTTAGTTAACAACAAAGAATTTCAATAACCAAGTCTAAAATAAGTCAAAAGTAGTTTTCAAACTTAATAAATCAGGAATTAAAATCGTAGTCTTTTGTTACCAAAACGACAAAAATGGAAATTTTTGTTTGTTTTTAAGAAACAACCATTTCTTTTACCGATACCAAGACTATAAATTTAGGTTTTTATCTTTAGTTTTCCTATACCACAAATTATCACATTTTTATCGGCAAAATAAAACTTTTCAATTAGAGGATCTCACTTTCATGAATTCCGATTTAGAGATTCGACCTTTTAATTGAATCTGATGGTTATTTCATATATTTTGGTTGTGATTGGACAGCAGAATTATAGCTATTCGTAACTCTTATTTATTGCCTTTAATTAATTCATCTGATGTAAAGGAAATGATTATGAATACAGAAAGTTAAGTGTAAATAGTAAAACATTGGTAATATTTTAAAAACATTTAAGTGTAACTTTAAAGTGGAAGTTTCAAATTTTCACATTTCAGATTTTTGAACAAAAAAATCAACCGAATTTTGTGGAAAAAAGAACTTTTAGTGAATCTAATAAAAATTCTTTTTTGAGAAAGATTATGTCTAGAACATGAAATTCAGTTTGTAATCTGGATCAAAAATTTGTAAACGAACAATGGGAAAAATTCCTGAATATTTTTTTATTTGAGGTTATTGAAGCCTTTCCAGTAAAAACATCGTTAAAGAATTTTTAAAATAAGTATAAAATACGTATACTTAAGAACAGACAGTGCAAAACCCAATTAGCTCAGTTGTATATTTCAAAACATATAAATAATAATTTTAAAAGTATGTTATGAAAAAAGCAGGAATATGACAAAACTTTGTAAGAAAGTAAGAAAAGTTAATTTAGGTATAGATTAACAATATCAGAAAAGAAAACAAAAACAACTTGAAAAATCGTTAATGCAATTGAAGGACGAAATATACTAGGAGACATATGTATAGATGGAAATATGTAATTTACATGTGTAATGAATTTATATCTACCGCTGCAACTAAAATATTGAGTGAACTGGATATTATGAAAACATATCACTTAAATTTGTAGATGAGCGAGAAATATTTTTAAAATTCTTATAAGTATCAAGAATTTTAACAATCACAACATTCATAAAAATTTGAATAAGTGGTATATTAAAGCCAATAGTATATATTGGAAATTATTCCCTAAAATACGGCGTATTTCCAGATCGGTTAAAAATTGCTTTAGTAGTACCGATTTTCGAAAAAGGAGATAAAACACAGATTGAAAACTATATGACCTATAAGTATTTTGTCATTATTCTTTAAAATCTTTGAACATATAATGTTGAAACGCAAAATAGAGCATATGTCCATAAATATTCTCCTTAGTAGTATTGATCATGGATATTTAAAAGGCAGATCCTCACAAACAGGGATATTTCAGCTTACAGAACGAATTTTAAGTATTTTGGAGTTGGAAGAAATACCTATGGGTCTATTTCTCGACCTGCCAAAAGCCTTCAATACCTTGAACTATCCGATACTTTTTAAAGCATTAAAATTGCATGGAATTACTTACAGACATGGAATTAAAATGAACCATGACTTATTTATCCAAAAGTTGTCAAAAGGTTGTGATAGGACGGGGAAGAGATAGGATAACATCTGTTAAAAAAGAAATCACGTTAGGCATACCAGAGGGAGGTATCATAGATACTTTACTATTTATATTATTTATTAATGATATAACAGAAGCGTCCAATATATCCTGTTAAGTTGTAAATTATGTAGATAATACAAAAAAGAAGAACTTTTAATAAAACAACCGTGGCAATTTACAAAGCATAAGAGGGGTTTGTAATAAACAAATTAGTAATTATTTATGTTATGATAAGCATTTAGAATATCTTTTGGTTACGTTGCGTAGGGTTGATTTTGAATCTCACGTTACATATGGCATAATTTTTTATGGGAATGGCAGAGATATTGGAAAGTTTATGGTTTGTCAAAAAAGAGCACTTAGGATAATACTGGGTCTTCGATTCAATGAAACATGGGAGGCCTATTATTCCTCTATTAAATTGTATAACAGCCTGCCAAATTACATAAACTGTTTGAATAATTTAACAACTTTAAAAAGGACCCTGTTTAATTTTCTGGTTAATATTGACCACTACATTCTTGAAGTAATATATAATATATTGTTCTTTCTCTTTTCTGTTGGAAATGGTTCTATTGACACTATTTCATTTAATGTATTGCATAACTTGAAATAGAGTTTACTATTATTAACTATACTATAGATTTAAAAATGCTTAATACAATTTAGCCACTTTAGTAATTTTCAAAGTATCAATTTTATCTGATTGAATTTAGGTAAAAAGTTTTATATGAACTCAAAACAAGTTCCCCGAGAAATTAGACAAAAAAGTTA
This sequence comes from Diaprepes abbreviatus, assembly GCA_034092305.1. Classification (NCBI taxonomy): domain Eukaryota; kingdom Metazoa; phylum Arthropoda; class Insecta; order Coleoptera; family Curculionidae; genus Diaprepes; species Diaprepes abbreviatus. The sequence goes on from JASJET010000031.1 coordinate 18,994,818, forward strand.
AATACATCATGCTTAACGCCGATTTATAGAAAATGATACATTTTTAACATTAGCAAAGCAAGCAAATTGAGTTCTATCCGGAAATGAAGAAAATATTAAGATTGTTTTAACATTGCTTGGAAAAATCAACTATTTTTAAACATCTGGGTAGGAATTTTATAAAACACCGAACCAAAGTGATCTCTTTAGGACTAACATAACCTCAAAACTTAAACAAAATGGAGCATTTTCTATTTTTTTTAGCGCAGTTTGGAAGATTTATCAAATATCACCTTGAAATCGGGCATCTTTTTTAAATAAAATTAATTTAATATTTTCTTATTGCCTCATATATCAATAAAAATTAATTACTAATAAGCGAGAATGAGAAAATTAATTTCCGAAAAGAATGAAATTTAGGAGAAGTACTCGTATGCATGTTGTCAAAGAGCATCCTCAATTAGCCACACATAGTTTGGAGTCATTTGATAGTAATGAAGAAATTTCATTAATTAAAAATCTCTGCAGTCAAAACATTGTTTTATATTTTAATTCGTAAATTCAGAAAAACTAAAAAAGCATAAAAAAAAGTTGCTTGCGCAGATAACAATATAATAAGGAGTATAATTTTAAAAATGGATAATTAAGAAACAAAATTAAAGCGGAGAAAATTAAATTCTGAAAACAGAAATGTAATCAAATTATTGGACATTCACGATCCCCTGAGATATGGCACACAATAAATAATTAAAACACTAATGATAAAACAAAATCATGTACATTAAATGATATTAAGCATGGAGAGAATACTATCAGTTTCCCTTAATAGAAAAAAGTGCCATTCCAAGAGATGAGACAGAGCTAGACGAAAATCAGGATCTTGAGCTAATAAATATGAAAGAGTGAACTTATGGCTGACACGGTAAAGCAAATTAAAAATATACTTTGTTTACTTCGTGTATAAAACAGGTAACAGAAAAGACCCAAATGGTTATAGAGGGTTAAATGTAACAAGTTTCTTGAGTCGTCTTTGGAGAGAATATCAGTAGAACCATCGAAGAGGATTAAAGTAGCTTGACACCACGCCGTTCTTGTGTAGGTTATTTGTATACATACAACAAATTAGAATACATCGAAAATAATACTTAATATTTATTGACTACGATGGCATGCCTCCGAATAAATTAACACATACATGAAAATCCATTAACACCAGCACCTACCTAATAAGAATTATTATAAACATGAATAAAAAACATGTCTTATATAAAACAGCTTAAATTTGTATCGGAACCAATCTATAGCACTAAAAGCCTATTCTGTCTCTCCCCGCTATAATTTAATATATAATCTAAATGAACAGTAGTACTGGCTCAAGACTCAATCGATATGGAGTTCGTGTTGATATTATATATACCGAATAAAAGGAGTTCAGAGATGATTCTCGATGCAAGTCTTCAAGTATTAATTTAAAATGAGTAGGTAGATGAACTTAAGTACTTCAGGGTGGTAAATGACGGCAGTGGCATAGGCAGTAAAAGCAAACAATCTACAGTACAAGAGGCAAGTAAAATTATATGAGCTTTAAATTTAATTTGACGGATCAAAAATAAAAACAAAATTGAGAGAATAATTATTGGCCCATTCCTCATGTACAAATGCCAGTATGGACAATGAAAAAATCAGACAAAGAATAATTAGCAGCAGAATAGGAAATGAAGTCATAAGTAAGCTACGCTTGTTGACCGCATCGAGAAAATAAACTTGATATGGTTGTCACCTGTTTCGAATAGAAGACTCCAGATAGCTGAAGTGTTTTCATGGCAACCTTTAGGATAAAACAAATAAGGCCAATCTCCGCAGATCATGGAATGGACTAAGGAATACATAATCGAAATATAGAGGAATACATGGCTAATAACGAAGCGTTATGGCAACTGGGGATGGGAATACATTGACTAGCTGTTTGTGTTGGTTACTTTCCCATTTACCTAAGTTTCTGACGGAAATTTTAGTTACATAGGATTACCTTATACAAGAGAACCCTCAGAAAAAATAAAATACATTTAAAAAAACACAATATTGTTGTATGCCGCAAGAGTTACAACTAATTAAACTCAATCTTTACTAAATTAAATAGCGAAACACCAAATATGGAAATTTCCAATATGATATACTCAGTTCCCTATGAAAACGTTCTAAAAATATATATTGGAAATATATTGGAATGACAAGTCAATTATTAAAATGTAGACTTAATAGACATAAATATCCAAAAATGTTACAACAGCATTGACAAAGCATGAAAAGGATGAAGAACGCTCGTTTAACTTCGAAGACACCAAAACAGTTGATAGGGACAGAAATTATCAGAAATTAATAATGAAGGAAATAATAGCTATTAAAAAGAAAACACATCATAAATGACAGAACTGACATAAACAACTTTGGTCAAATCTACAATACTATAATTTAAGCGCAGCATATCCCCCTACTAATATGAAAAGGGTACCTATCCCCTTAAAAGCGAAAACAAATTCCTTTCATCTTTTTTGTTATTATTAAGTTTTAAACAATTCTCTTTTGAAGATATTCTAAGTAAAGCACGAAAGGTCAAAATAATAAGAAACGTATTTTAATGTGAACCTAATCGCAAGAAAATAAAACTTGATATATATATATATATATATATATATATATATATATATATATATATATATATATATATATATATATATATATATTCAGAAAAACAACGTAACGAGAATGACGCTAAACATAGCCATGAAATAGAGATTTAATTTTAGTGATTATTACTTCATATTGGGAAAATAAAACAAAAATCCACGATTTGAAAATGAACATTGTTTATTTACATAAAGATATGATGTCATAATAGTGTTGTCAAGTACTAACATTCAAAAATAGAGAGAGTATTTCCGTTTCTCTTTTCTTATTTTCCTCCTCCTTATTTCTGTTACAGAATTCCAACTTTGGGACACTTTACCTATGAATAAGATCCACAATAAGCCTTCTTCTATAAATACAAAATTCAATCAACTGCTGTGCTAGATTGAATCAAATGGTTTTTAAAAGGAATAAGTGAATATACTTAAACGAAGATATGGGAGGTACATAAATATAATTTAATTACCCTTTTTTGAAACTTAACAATTGAATGCTTTATCAAAAAAATCAAATAAGTCAAAATTTTTAAAAATTGTATTTTTGTATAAAAAATGGTAAGAACATCTCACCGGTGTTCTCCGACAAACTTGGTTTAAGTTAGAGTTCCAAGTTGTGGGAAGCATGACAAGGATGTCCCGGAAAGCTATCGGTGGCTCCCATTGGTGAGTCCACCACCGATGCCGGGATGAAACATTTTGACGGTGGTCGAAATTAATTCGTTAGTTATATGCCCTTAAGATCAGGGGCATTACTATGATATGGCGCCCGAGCAGGGGCGGCGGAAGACAAGGGTCTAAACCGCCGTTAGCTTTGATTAAGCCTGCCCCGATACTTGGAAGACCATCTAGGACATCCGTTCCACATTTCTCTTATCAGGCCTGTGCTTCTACGAGAGTCAAAGTCGGACAAGCAAATGCTTTAGGCGGGGCATGTTGTGGTAAGAATATCTCACCGGTGTTCTCCGACAAACTTGGCTTAATTAGGAGTTCCAGGTTGTGGAAAGCATGACAAGGATGTCTGGGAAAGGTATCGGTAGATCCCCCTGATGAGTCCACCTCCGATGCCGGGACGAAACATCATAACATTTTAACGGTGGTCGAAATTAGTTCGTTAGGTGTATGCTCTTAAGATCAGGGGCCTTACTACGACAAAGGTCATGTCAGGGATATTTACTTTTGTACAAAATTGACTTACTAACATGTTGTGTGAGGTACCATAAATATGACATTGCTTGTTGACAGACTTCTGCTATTGAACTGTGTACGGTAGTGCGCATTCGAAGGTTCTAGACTTGGCCAGCGTCGTTATTTTAAAAATATCTTTGATTCCAAACCTTGTTATCTATCATTTTATTTGACGAAAAAACTAACGAAATTTTGACTATACAAGAGTTGGAACACATTTAACTTAGCTCGAAAGAAATATGTTAGTATTTCTTTACTAGTAGAACATGCATATTAAATTCAGAAAACATAGACAATAATAAGCAAGTAAAAAGTAGCATGTCCCATTTTATGATACCCAAGATGTCAATCATGCAAAGAAACTGATTATCAATATTTATGTTATAATATTTTTTATTTGTAGTAACATTAAATTAAAATAGTTAATTTTACAGTTTGTTATTTAGTTTTAAAAAATGATTCTATGTAAAAGCCAAGAAAGTAACTAAGCATTTTTTTTTAAATTACACGTCCTGAACTGAAAGCCTCAGGTTAATATTTTTATCTTTTACATAAAACAAGGTTTTTTCCTGTACTGAAAAATTTACTTTCTCGACTGTTATTTTCAATACGAATGATTGAATGAGATTTCTGTTCTGTCGTTTTTGGTGGTCATTTGAAAGATTTTTAAAATAAATTAAGCTGTTGGTTTTTAAGAAAAAACACACATTTTTATCACTGCAAACCATTTTAGCAAAATAAAATGTCTCATTGTAAATTTTGCCGCTTTGCCACGTGCTCGTCTTCATTATCTGAAATTATGTCACTGTTCTCATCAGTCTGATTGTCGAGTACTTCCTGTTTTCTCTTAGCTGTGGCCATTTCTGCCGCGTGCTTTTTTCGCCATTTTGTGCGCCTGTTTTGAAACCATACCTGAAAAAACAAAACAATTTTAGTGTTTAATTAACTATAACTAAAGATTTAGCTTTACTATTTCTTTGCGTTTTAAGAAAAGTTTACTTAGGGAATTTGAAAATTCCTGAACAGAAATAGTAAAAGGGTGTTTGTTTTCCACTAATTTGGAAACTATTTTTTCTGAGATACTAAATTTTAAGATCATAGAAAAATACAATAATAAAAAAGTGTGATTTTAGAAAGGTTATCATACATCCGAAATTTCATGGATGAAAATACAACTTGTACGGATTGGATAAATTTTGCTTGTTGAGACTGTTCTGCTGTATGTTGTATAATAACATGCATTTAGCTGACACATCGTTTTGGTTTTTTTTTTAACAAATGTCGACTTTTTATATATCCAATCAAATGCCGAGTAATACTTAATAAAACTTTCGAAATGGCTGTAGGTCACAATGTCATCCGCTATACTTTCAGATTAATTTTAGAAAAATTGTTTAGAATCGCTCAAATTTTGAATATATCAGCTTCTTGCATTTAGGTATGCTCGTATGTTCTTGAAGTCGATCGCTATGGACAATAAAATTGCAAACGATGGATCTAATATGGCAGCTAAAACCTGAAACTGACAGGTTCTACTAATTGTCTGTTAGATTTGTTCTATTAATAAATATATTTACTTTTTAGCTGTAAGTATATGTTTGTGAAGTCGATGAATAGAAGGCTATGATCAGACTTATAAAGTTTAAAATGGTGGACGAAGTATGGCAGCTAAATAGCTGACGTCTTCAGATTCTTCGGCTATTCTTTTTAGAAAGAATTGTTCATCTTATCACTTTTTAACACGTTAGATGCCAAAAATTACTGTAAAAAATACAACGCTAAAGAATAACCTAAAAGTTTCATCTCCAAGTCCCATTTCCAACCCTGCTGAGCTGCAAACTGTAAAATACTCCAAATTTGTAAAGAATGTCGTTTCAAACTCTAATTCGGGCTTTATATCCAACATTGTTTCGTTTGGATCCGCTATACTGGGTGTCAACGAATCTATTAGACAAGTCATAATTTCTAGAGTATTATGTGTATCAAAATGAGAATTGATACAGGTAAATGTTATGTGAAGAGGAGAGTTTTCGCATATTTTCCACTTTCCGGTCACTTCCGGTTTCACCGGAAATGGCCCCGGTTTTGAATTATTAAATAGAACACCCTGTATATTTTAACATCTTTGGATTTCTGAGACACTTCTAGATCAGAATCTGACATTCTAAAAACTTTTTACGTCTACTTCATTTTTTTAGAGCCACTTTTAAAATTAAATGCTCGATATCCATGCTTTTTCAGTATTTTTCTTGCTGATTCATAACTTATCTGCAGTTCTTGACTAATTTTTCTTAACAAAACTGTTTTATCAACCTCAACCATAGCAAGTACGTTAATCTCAGTCTCTTCATTTATGATAAACCTCTGTTTCGCCTCTTGATTTCCTATTTACCTAAAACGAGTCTCGACATACGGAAAATACTGATGGGCTGGATGTTGCTGATTCAGATATCTATGAGCATACAACTCGGCAGCATTCCTTGAATTTCTATGACACTCTCCAAATATTAATAACATATCCACTTTTTCACTTTGAGTATACATTATTTTAACGAAAATTTAAACTAAACTTAACGAAAATTAAGAAACTTTTACGTCTGTTCTTAGAGCGTATGTCACTGTCATTATCTACTTAAGTGAGTGCTTTGTTTTCCAAAGAAGACTTAATAAAAATAGTTGCAAATTATTATGCATCATGGCTGTCCATGGCGCACTTGTCATAAGTAAATAAATTATCCAGTATTATGCTTAATAATATTTAATTTCTGTTCTTATGTCTAATCCAATCGCAAATAAATTAGTACCGTTAGATTCGTCAAAGAATGCTTTTTTCGAAAAGTAGTTGTCAAAAAGGGGTCGCCATTTGAAAATTAATAGTTAGAAATGAAAACGTAATTTTGTCAACTTGTCTGATTCCTGTCTTTCATACTAGTAACTAAAACTTTGCGATTGTATTTTTTTGACATCATCTAAGGCCCTTAGATTAGTTTGCGTCCGATCATGGCCACCTAGATGCAATTTTAAAAGTGGCTCTAAAAAGATGAAGTAGAAGTAAAAAGTTTTTAAAATGTCACATTCTGATCTAGAATTATCTCAGAAATCCAAAAATGTTTAAATATACAGAGTGTTCTATTTAAAAATTCAAAACCGGGGTCATTTCCGGCGAAACCGGAAGTGACCGGAAAGTGGAAAATATGCGAAAACTCTCCCCTTCACATACTATTTACCTGTACCAATTCTCATTTTGATACACATAATATTCTAGAAATTATGACCTGTCTAATAGATTCGTTGACACCCGGTATAGAGAGTTGGCGCTAAGTAGCTACATGGCAACAACATAGGTAGCAGTTCCTATAATACTTAATAAAAAGTATATATTTTTTTAAAAGCTGAGTGAGATCAAGGAGTTTTTAAAATTATCATCAAACCGTTAACAGCTTCCATGGGGTTGAAAATAAAGGGTGAAGGAGGAGTTGGAGGGAATTGTCAGATTCATTTTTAGAATTCGATCATAAGTTGCAAAACTGTAATAAAGAAAAGTCCAGAAACTAACGATTTCTGAAGTTTAGCCGCCATTTGAATCCACCATTGTAAATTCATTAAGATGTCAAACGTTTTCAGCAGATTCATTATGGTTTGTATAAAATATGACTTTACTATTACTAGTTTTTATCAATGGTATGAAAAGCTATAGCTTAGGAGCAAGGCCAACGACGAACAGTGTCGCCCAGAGTACGTATTAAAATATGCCAAAAGGTTTATATGCATCGGGCTGAAACTTTAAAGACTGTTTATCTTGATTATAACAAAAAATTAAGTTTTCCGATCCACTGGTGCCAGACTCTTAGATATATAAAAATAAATAAACCGCTTAACTCATTTGCATCATTATAATCAGAATAGCTGTCCAAAATCCTTGGCAGCAGAGGTCAGAGTCGCGCATGAAGCTTTTGAGGACCGCGCGTCGTGGCTCGAACTTCAGTTTTATATGACGTATTATTAATCACTAAAACTTATTTAATTTATAAACCCCTACTTACAATGTAGAAGAGAAACTTTAGGAAAATGTTATTGTTATTGGAGGTCACTTTTTAAAAATGCCAGGTTACTCATATTGCAACCAGTGGCGTGGGAACAAAGTGGTGGCTAGTTTTATATTTTGTACTATTTAATAGAACCTTACATTTTTCCAAATAGGCCAAACGGTGAAACATACTTCTACGAAACATGTTACAAGATCTGCTTATGCTCTACAGACAGATATGTATTTCATGTAAGGCAGCACTCCACCACATTTCAATCTAAATGCGAGGGCACATTTAAATGAAGTTTATCCAGATAAAGATATAGAACGAGGTGGCTCTGTAGACTGACCGCCTTGCTCTCTAGATTTAATCGGTAGATTGTCTTTTATGGGGTGACCAAAAAGCTTTATTTTAAGAAGGACTAGTTTGCAGCATGGAAGAATTGGAGCAGTGGATGTTTGGCTAGTTGTAAAGTTATAAGAAATAATACTGTTATATTTAGAGACGTTGGATGAGTTCGGAGATTCATTGAATTGAACGGAAATTATTTTCAGTACAGCCATAAAAGTTGTAGTACAAAAAAAAAAAGATTTACAATTTTAGGGATAACATTCTTTTGTTATTGATTCATTGGTATTATTACTTTTACATTAAAGAAAATAACAGATTATTCGAAAGAACTCTTCAATCAGAAGTAAAATATTGAGTTAAAAAATTGATAATGATCTAGCAGATCAATTTAGTATCACATATCATAAATTTTAAAATGTTTGCAGAAACCTAGGGCACACTTCAAATATAATTGACAGTAAAATATAAGAAAATTAGTTCAAAGCAGAAGAAGATAAAGCACAGTATTAAGTTTAATGGAAATACAATTTATGGAATGAATATTTAATGTTAATTTGATGTATAGCTATAATTAATGAGTTCGTAAGATTATATTTGGTTGTTTTGTAGCAGGAGCGCAATGAACATGGCGTAGACGATAGAATATATTAAACAGCGGTTTGTTTGAAGCAAGGCGGCCATGTTTTACTGTGAAAAGTAATTAATTAATTAATTAGAGTTTTGTTTCCAGCCGAAATTTCCAGCGTCGGATCGTCGGTTGTCATTATTATTCTTCAAAGATCTTTCTTGTTTTTCATTAGGAAGTAGATATTTGAGATTTAATAAAAGGGTATTAACTTGTGCGCAGGCAAATAGGTCGCACTTATGAAATTCTTATATTAATTTATTTCTCACCGTTCCGTAGATGTCGTTTTACTGTTGATCGTTTACAATTCAGGATCAATCCTACACACTCATTACGAAACAGAAACTTGAAATAGACTGAAGTTTTCTGTGAATTTTCCTTTTGGGTTCAATACAGCGACTATGAGGTAGTCGTATGGAGAGAAAGCCAGCGTGAAATTCACAGAGAACTAACTGTCTACCCTTTCTGAAATTTTGATCATGTTGGAACAGGGATGATCGAATGAAGTAAGTTTATGCCTTGTAGGTAAAATTTGTCAAGAAATTATACTTACTGTATTAAATGGTTAACCATTACTCATATTTAAAAATTTTTTGAGCCTTACAGGGTGTGTCATAAAACAAGTATGTCATTAAGTTTTTTTTTATAAAATATTCAATATATGAATCATCTTCTTGATTTAACGTTTAATTTTTAACTTTATTATTCAGGGTTTTATATACCTTAACATTGAAATTTTAATATATAATAAATAGGTGGTTTGAAAAGTCCCGACACTTTTAATAACATAACCATATGATTTATGAGTTAGTACCAACCTCTAAATGGTATGTGTCAAAATTTATGACATTTTGACCATTAGTCACCGAGATATTGAAGTTTTAGTGACGCACCATGTAATACTTTCAAAACAATGGAAAAAAGTCTGATACGTTGAAAAAACAGTCTTGATGGAAAAAAATACCGTTAAAACTCAAGAATGTATTGAAAAGTGTTATAAGTCATCTGCTCAGTCAAAAGCAATCATTTGGTGCCGGTATGCTGAATTCAATTGCGGTTGTACAAACAAATAATATTGAACGCTATGGGCACCTCAATGCGGTTGCTACAGGGAAGAATTTCAACTGTTTAAACGAAATAAAGAGAATTTTTTCGTATGATGTGTAATAATGGATGGGTCCACCACTACACTTTGGAGTCAAATCGGCAGTCAGCTGAGTGGACAGAGAATGATGAAAGCCAACCGAAGCAACCAAAAATGTAACAGACGGATGGCAAGATTAGGATGTTCGTATTTTTTGATGTGCATGACATAATTTTCATCGATTATCTTGAAGAGGCAAAAACCATCAGTAGCGAATATTTTATGGCATTATTGGTGCGTTTAAGGGAAGAAATCGCGAAAAAACGGCTCCAGATAAGGAAGAAAAAGGTGCTGTTTTACTAACGGAATGCAGCGTGCCACAAGTTGATCAAAACGATAGATAGAAAGGAAAGGAAATCAGAACAAGCAGTTGCTGTTGTACATTTAACACTTTATAATAATTTATTTTACATTGTTTCTTCTATGGCTACTAAAGGGTGTTTTTTATAGAGGTATAGAACTTTAAGTTGGTAACACTTTTTTAACTGGCGGCCATTTTGTCAGCTGTCAAGTGATTTATGTTTAGTTTGGTTTGGCATTTCAACATGAATAGACTGACGCCTGAACAATGCTTCCAAATTGTGCAAACTTATTTTGAAAATCATGGGTCTGTTCGAAATACGTATCGCGCACTACGTCCATTTTACGGTCAACATAATCGTCCATCAGAGCAATTAATTCGATTAACTATGGAACGTTTTCACACCACGTTTACTCTAAATGATAATACGCATCCACAGAGACGTCGTACAGTGCGTACAGAAGAAGTCATTGCTGCTGTAGAGCGTAGCGTAGAGGAAGACCCGAATCAGTCTATCCGCCATCGTGTACAGGAATTGGATATGTGTCCATTCACTTTATGGAAGATTTTGCGGAAAGATCTTGGTTTGCGTGCTTACAAAATCCAACTCGTGCAAGAATTGAAGCCACACGATCACCTAGCAAGGCGTAGATTCGGTGAATGGGCCCAAAACAAGATTGCCGTTGATCCCGATTTTCATAAGCGAATTTTGTTTAGCGATGAAGCTCACTTTTGTTTGAATGGATACGTCAATAAACAAAACTGCCGTATTTGGAGTGATGATAATCCTCAAATGTATGTTGAGACACTGTTACATCCAGAAAAACTGACTGTTTGGTGTGCTTTATGGGCTGGTGGAATCATTGGTCCGTACTTCTTTAAAAACGATGCTGATCAGAACGTTACAGTCAATGGTGACCACTATAGAGCCATGATTACTGACTTTTTCGTTCATCAATTGAACAACCATGATGTGCAGGAGCTGTGGTTTCAACAAGACGGCGTAACATGTCACACAGCTCGTGCCACAATTGATTTATTGAAGGAAACGTTTGGTAACCGCATAGTTTCACGTTTCGGACCCGTGAATTGGCCTCCAAGATCGTGCGACTTAACGCCGCTAGACTATTTTCTGTGGGGATATGTGAAGTCGCTAGTCTACGCCGATAAGCCTGAAACGATTGATCACTTGGAGGACAACATTAGCCGCGTTATTGCCGATATACGGCCACAAATGTTGGAAAAAGTCATCGAAAATTGGACCTCCAGATTAGACTACGTCCGAGCCAGCCGTGGCGGTCATATGCCAGAAGTCATATTTAAATTATAATGCCAGAAGGTTATCTTTCGAATAAAGTAAATTTCATGTAAATTTAAAAAATTCATCTTTGTTTTATTCCATTTAAAAATTCTATACCTCTATAAAAAAAACACCCTTTACAAGTATAGAAGAAAAATTCCGGAAAAAAAAATAAAAAGTAAAGAAATCGAAATATCTCAAAAACTGTACGGAATAGGTAAAGAACATATTGAACAAAAGTTGTCGAGTTTTTAAATAGCATATAAAATAAAAAAATAGAGTATTTCGAATTTGGACCTATTTATTAAACACCCTGTAGATTTTATTGCGAAACTTTAGTAGAAATATTCTTTACCTAGCCGCTGTCTTCCTTAATTATAAATATGGATATATTTATCGGATGTTGGAAAATATGACTTTTAATTCTTATATTATTTCGAAAATTATAAAATTAAGGTGTATCAAACTCTTAATAAAAAGGTTTTATAATGAAACGCTAAATCGAAAAAATGATCTGAATATTAGGCATTCAGTTTAAAAAAATATAAATTTATGCTGTCCTCGTTTTGGCACACCCTCTGGATTCCTAAATATTTTAAAATCAGCGCAATACTTCTTCCAATTCTTCACTGACCCCATATATATGTATATATATATATATATATATATATATATATATATATATATATATATATATATATACAAAAAATAAGATAAATTAACGTTCGTATAATTTTAAAAATCCGGAGGAAAAGTCATTCTTGATAAAAAAGTTTTTCCTGCCTTTGAATTTCCAAAACAGCGATCAAAGTCACAATAACGTATATATATGGTGTTCAAAATATTCAAAAATGTATAAGTAGTCTTAAATAAAATGCCCCTCTCTGTAATTTTATTTACCAATTTTATTTAACTAGGTTTTCCTGAAATGGAAAGAAGGCATAAATACGTAGTTTAATAAAATTACATTAAAAATTACTTTTAACTAAAAAATAAAATTTTTGAGGTAAGACATTTTTGATTGAACTGGCGAATTAATTCGACAATGGACACTTTTCTGTCAGTGTCAACGTAACAAACATTATTTGTGTTTTGCCAAAAAATAGTTACTAAATAATAAGAATAACGGATTTACCTAATAAAATGTATTGGAATTGGAAATGTATCTGATTGATATGAAATTGAAGTATATGGGTAATTAATTACAAAATTTAATGCTATTGGGGAAGTGAAGAATATCAAGAAGGTAAAAAAGCCGTAGAACAATGATGACGCTGCCACCTTGGTAGTTTTTGACTTGACAAAAAATCCTAAATTATCCTTAGAGAAAAGAGGTACTTTAGGTAAGTAAGTCTTATGTTCATAATATTTTAGTAAGCAACAAATATCAGGGGTTTGCACCAAAATTTATTAACAAACTGCAAGATAGAGATAATGCTCGCAGTTTGGAGTTTCGTTTGATAATGGGTGAACAAATTTTAGTTAAGAGATTCTTTTCTAGACTAATGGGGTAATCGCTTTAAATCTTTTTTCTTCATATTGGTAGGTTTTTGATTCACAGTCTTTCAGAACAGCTTTTTGTTTTGTTACTCTCTTAGCCACTTTATTCCTTTCAATTTTATTATTCCCTATAAGAATTGAGAATTTTCGTTCCAGTCTACCTTTTCGTGATGTAGCTATCTTTTTGCTGAAACTTGAACATATATGGAGGCTTATTCACATAATTTCTCTAGGTGAAGGTTTAAGTAACTTATGTCTTCTTGTGCAGATGTTCCAATAGTCAGACGATATATTATTGCAGGTTCAGCAGATACAGGCTGCTCTAAAAAACTAAGTTGTTAAAAATCGTGCTCTTTAAATATATTTTTTTTAGACGGCGAACACCAATAATTTTAAAATCTTGGATTATATTTGTAGGAGCAAATGCCAACGAAAAGACTTTTCCCACCAAAGATTCACCATTGTGTCCGGGTGTCAACATAAACTAAATTTCTCCAGCGTTGAAATATTTTTTAAATGATCCAAATACATTCTTAGCGAGACGTCGAATTTGATAACTTGATAGTTCTATTGCACCAGTGGATATGTGGTTTTTAAGATAATCAAAAAATACAATTATTAAGTGTTCTCTTGATGATTTTGTATATTTAATGAAATGCTCAATGAAGTGTGTAATTAAAGTAATATTTGAAAAGCTCGAGAGTTTAGAGCCGTTCGAACTTCCAATTTTTATACAGTCCACACTATCTCCATTATAGCTGCTCATAATGTTACTACAATAATTAAAACAATTTGTTTTATCATTAGGGACTCGTTTGATTTAATCTCTTTAGTAATATTAGATTACTCACGTAGGTACGACCAATTCTTTTAGGGCGAGAAGTGGATCCTTCTAAGTTCAATGAAATATAAAAATTCTGAGGTTATGATATTCTAATATATTATAAGCACTTTGTGAATGCTAGCAAATAAATTTTCTATTTTGCCTAACTATAAATTATACCACTGCAAAACGTGCAACGACATTTTTTGCTAACCGACAGGCAGGCGGCAGCAAGAAAAGAGGAATTGATATGTAGGATTAGTAGAAAATAAACATAATTATTAAATTATTTACATATTTTTAAATTCAACTACATTACACAGCCTATTAAAATCAAATATGTGCAAATATTAGCGGACTATTTTGCATAATTTGTGCTTCTATTGAAATTTATCCCCTTTCTCTGGGTGGCACAAAATCAAAGAGCAACGATTGGCGGCCGCAGAGTCGCACGCTGACAGAGGCCCTAGTATGGCCCCATCATAGTGCCTGGCTGGACCGGTTTTCGACGCCATTGCTGTCTGTCTGGCCCCCGATTCATCATATTTCTCTGACACGTATAGAGCGTTTTATTTTGCGGTGTATCGATGTATAACCGCTTGCATCTCTTTTTTAGAGCCAGGACTGGACTTTTGTGTAGTAAAGTAATTCATTTACAATAAGCAATGTAATTTTCAGGGAATATTAAGTTAAAGCTAAAACTGAAAGTCAGATTTGTTTAACAGAAATTTTTCAAAACAATTTAAATTATTAATAATATTTGTTTTTTTTTTGGTATTATATATAAAATGAAGGATATAGATAATAAAGTATATTTTTTACAAGTAATACTTTAATTTTTCTTAATGCTCATGCACCTTTAAAAATACACTTTAAATTATATATATATATATATATATATATATATATATATATATATATATATATAACTTAATTATTTAAAAATAAGAACACTTTAGAAATACAATTAATTCAAGGTTTTTTATCAATTCATTTTTTAAATTGCACTGGCATTGTCTATAGGTGCAGCAATAGGTATGAATATATATATATATATATATATATATATATATATATATATATATATATATATATATATGAAACGATACATAAAAAAATAACAATGAAATCTGCAGTAAACCCAGTCTTGAAATACTTAATTTTTAACAACCACTGTTTTGTTGAACTTATACTGAAAATCATTTTATATATAATTTCGTAAAGTAAATAAATAATTTTTGGATGTGAAATTGCTTGGAGAATAATAAATAGTCAATAAATATTCTCTCTCTCTTTCTAGCAGCCCAATTTGGTCCACTCTTGAATACAGGCCTCCTCTAGTCTCTTCCATCCCAACCTGTTTTCTGCAATCCGGTGCCAGTTTTTACCTGTTTTCCTTTTTATGTCGTCTATCCATCTTTTTGGGGTCTTCCGATATATCTTTTTGACGACCTAGGTCTCCATTGCAATATATGTTTTGTCCACCTTGTATAGTCTTGCCTAGCGACGTGTCCTACTCAGGTCCATTTCAAAGTAGCAATGCGTTTTGTCCCATCTTCCACTTTCATGGGTCTTCTTACTTCTTGGGTCACGTAGCGATATTTCCAGCATGATTCTTTCTATTGCTCGCTGTGTAATACGCAGTTTATTGGCTGCTTAACTGTTAATGTGGTTGTCTCCATTCCATAGGTCACTACTGGGAGAACGCAGGGGTCATATATTCTTCTTTTCAGATTAATGGGAATATCGGAGTTTTTAAGAGCGTATCCCAATCTTCCAACGGTAGCCCATAACATTCTAATTCTTCTATCTATTTCCGCTTCTTGGTTTTCATTCCCAAGTATAATTAGATGATCTAAATACACATATTCTTCGACTCTTTGTATTTTGTTGTATCCTATATAAAGTGGCGCATCTTTTGGAGACGTTATTTTGGATTTTGCTAGGTTTATGCTTAACCCAACTTTCTCTGAAACATTTTTCAACTCAGAGAGCATTTTCTGTAACTTGTCTAAATCTTTAGTTATTAACACCACGTCATCCGCGAAACATAAATGGCTGAGGTATCTACCATCAATGCTAATAACCTTAAGTTCCCAGTTTAGTTGTTTAAAGACATCTTCCAGTGTTAAAGTTAAGAGTCCATGGAAATTGTATCTCCTTGGCGCACCCCTCGACGAATTTTATCTTCTGTGGTTCTAGGTTCTCTGTTATCTCTACTTGCAGTGTGGCCTTATTGTAAATATATTTCAGAAGATTTCTGTATTTGGAGTAAATCCTTGCATTGTCCAGAAATTAATATTTCTCCCCTTCCCTCCCGCCTCTGGAGACTTTTATAATTCATTTGGTAGTTGACAAAATAAATCTCATATATTCAATACGAAAAAATATATTTTGCACCTAAGAAAACTAAAGCTAGTATTTGGGGCTAAAAGAAAGGTCAGCATTTTAGTTGAAAGATTGAAAAGTATGCTGTAAAAATGTTTTATTAGCTAAAAGAGGAAAAAACGTATTATAATATTAACCTTAAACTTTTTGCAGTTATATGAATGTATTATATTTTGTAATATTATAACAAAAGTTTTATTGTAGGATTAAACATTTAGTTTTAGCGTACATTAAGCCTATTATTGGCAGATTTTATTTCTGTGCAGAATCTGTAAAAATAGTAGACTTCCGTTTAATAATAATGAATTTATTTTACACGGATTATGATTAATTTTAATTATAATGAACTGATTGTCCAAAAATAATTTAAAAATATTTCTTTTTATAAATACCTATCAGTTGTCAGTGTTATTTAAAATATGAAATAACTTCCCTTAATTTGAAGGTGATTGACGATTTTTTTTGTTTTGTTTACCTCTTATTCTAGGGTAAATTAAATTATTGGTCGAATAGTATTTAAATATGCTGCGAAATTATTTCCCAATGAAGTATCGACAAACCCAACTACAGTTTCAGTTTTACTGTTGCCCTTTCAAATCATTCTATGTACATGTTGATCACCACTGGAGCGAGCAAAGGATCTATCAGAAGGCTGTCTTGCTGAGAGTGGAACCACCTTTCAGTCAAGAGACACATTGCTTTCAAGAAATAAAGATTTTTCCTATTGGCAGTAATAAGCACTGCAGCGATAAAAGTAGTTACATCAACGCAAGAAGGAATATTATCAAAAAAGTCGATTAACAAAACTTACTCTGAAGATAAACCCCAATTAAAAGCATCAGAGCAAATTTCTAAAGCATATTTTTATTTAAAAAAGAAATATTTAGAGGAAAAAAATAACCTTGTATATTTAAAAGGAACAAAGGGGTGTAAATATATTAACCTTCCGCAAAACTGCTAAACGAGGCTGCATGTTTTCAACGATTTTCGTATAACAGACCCATTATATATTAAATTTGCGAATTACACGGTATTTAAAGCTATAGTAGAACTATAAATCATGTAAATAGGGTCTCGAGAGTTAATACAGACGCGGCAACGGTCCAACACGACGGCTCGATATTTCCGAAACGAAAACCAAGAGAGAATGAGAGAGGACGATAAAGAATACGTCGAGAAAAGGATGGAGAAGGACATCAATTAAAATGAAGATGTTGCTCCGTCGATATTATCATCTAACAAACAGTGTCCGACTAATAAAAGTACAGACGGAGCAGTATTTCAGTTTTGAGCACCTGGATCGTTTGTGTTTTATGTCTAGTTTTAGAATATTAACTGTTAATGGTAATTGGAAGTTATAGAATATTAAGCGAATTTTAGATCCTATTTGAGAGTTTATGTTGATATTAGTATTAACTAACCTGAACTAGAGTGAGATAAAGCTCTTGTTCAATTGAAAAGTAAGCAGGAAGATTTGACTAGATTGAATTTTGGATATAATAAACTCTAACTAGTGGCAAGAAATTCATTCTAAAAGAGGGAAGTTTATTTATTTTTAGTTTAAAATCATACTGTTAATAAATATTACGAAAAACGATGATAAAATAAAAATAAAGAAAAATTATTGTAAAAATCGAAAATAAATATGATTTAAAATTTAGATCAGTGGTTCCCAACCTTTTTCTTATTGCGGCAATAAAACTTTAATGGCTGTTTGTGCCAAAATAGGATACTCATTTGTTAAACTCAATCAATTAAAGAGTCATCTTTAAAAATAGTTTTTAAAGAATTGTCAGAGAATAAGTCAATGAGCTTTTCTTTTTCTAGTAAAGTTAAAGAAGTATTTAGAAGTTATATCTGATTGAAAAAGATTACGTATCCAGCTGTTCAATTCGGATATTATAGGTTTATTAGGACAATAGTATTTGAATGTTAATTGAAGTTATTTGACATGTTTAGTAATATTGCTTTTAATATTTTCGTTCAGCTGAATTTCATTTTCTAATAAAATTGTCCTGGAGGAACCAAAACATTCCTACTCATTCACCTGTAGACATTAAATCCAAAAGTTGAACTTTCTTAGCATGGCTATCATGCACATTGAAAATGGTGATAGCTGGGCCTTGTAAAAACAGCTTTAAATCATTAAATTTAGAAAAAATGTCGGCCAAGTATGTAAGTTTTTGCAGCCATAGAATATCAGATACACAAGTGGAGATATGAAATAGATGGTTATGAAAAATGCTTGAACTTCAAACTTCAATTCAAACAACCGGGTCAAAACCCTGCCACGAGAAAGCGATTTAACTTCTTGTATGAAATAGGAAAAAAACGTGGATGCACTTACATGCCAGTGCTTGTCTATGAATCCAACATTGGGTCCATTCAATATCCTCCTTGAGTTTCTGGAATATATAGTTTAATTACAAAAAAAAACTTTATTAGTTGCATCCAGATACAATTTATCTCACAAATGAGGAACTTTTAAGTTTATTTTTGTATAAAGATATGTACTACATACATAAAGATGATGTTCTATGAAGAAATATAATTCTAAAAAGACAAAAGTTAGGAGAGGAATTAAATGTGAAACTATATGTCATTTGCCTAGACTGTAAGGGCATTTGAAGAAATGCTTTGCTAAAGATAATGATGATGTCTGATCCTCGGCTACTTCGTTGATTTTTTCTCGCCATCAAAAAAAAATACGGAGAATAAATACATAAATTAAATATTAGTAAGGAAATTTTCAGGAAGATCAGATCAGATGAAATAACCCTGCTGTCCAAGACGTAATAGTAGCTCAGTATAGCGATGATTTAATTAAAAAAAAAAAAAAAAAATGAAGCGAAGAATGTATCATATTTTAGATAAACTACGAAAGTGTGGCAATTTTATATTGGAAATGAAAAAAATCGACTGCTATAGTGGAATGAATAATTTCAATGTTAGGACCAGAATATTTTGATAACACTCTACCTGCCGTTAGATTAATGTCAAGGTACGATCCTGTGGGCAGAAGTTTTGGAGCAATATCTTTAGCATTACATTTCAGAATCACCTTAATAGCTCTTTGTGATGTGGTATCGAAAATAATTTTGTGAAAAAATAGCGTTATTTGTAAAAAATGTCGAACATACTTTAAAAGATCTGAAAAAATTTAAAAATTTAACTGACTCTCAATGGTCACAGAAATTGCAGTTTAGCTTTAAAGGATCTCAATGAAAATGGATCCACCAAACCGGAATTTCTTACTGTCACAGAAGATATTATGAAATGGGAACTGATAGATCAAAAGTAAAAGAGGATTACGAAAAGCTAAAGTCATTTAAATACATCAATGTCCGTAGAATTCTCTCAGAGACTGTCCTTGTTTCTACAATTTTGCATAACCGAAAAAGAGTAGTAGATGTTCGATACTTGGATTGAAGATCTTGTGAAGAACAACTCAAAAGAACAAATACTGTTTTACAAACAGAATTGTCTGCTCCTTTAACGAGATATGAAAAATTTTAACCCAAAATAATTATTGCAATCGTTCTATGACTATTTGATCCCGAAGAAAGTTACAGATCAAATAAATTGAGTTTTCAATAGAAAATTCATACTTTTTGAATTATCCTAAATCAGTATTGGGTTTTCGGTTGTTCGGTTTTGCGAAAGTATGCTACGATATGTGGCGCAAAGCAGGCAGAATTCCTTACATCAAATAGAATACCAAAGCATATAGCTAGAGTGACTCAATTGCTAGGGTTAAAGGAAAATGAAATTAATCAGTTGGCACAGTTCATAGTTAGGAGTTAATTTTCTCAACATCGATTAAGTGATTATTTTTGCCAATATATAACATATATTTTCACATTTATCGTAGGTTAACTATCGTCTAACCTTATTTAGCGTTAGGACCTGATTATCATTAAATTATTTTTTCTTTAGATTGCCGCAGAATGTATATTAGACTGCCAAAGTTTCAAAAATATTGCAAATTACGGAAAAAGGAAATGTTGCCTAATTTAAAAAAAAAGTCGTTATTGGAAATAGTGTAATTACTTATTAAATTTTAACTATTTTCAGATGGAAATATCGATGCGATAACAGAAAGTCGTCAGAGACAATCCAGTTCTAAGCCTAGCACAAGTCGAAATCAACGACTTGGTAGGCATCTATTGACAAAATTGCAGGTTTTATTTTATATATATTATTAATTTTTAAAACGTATTTGATTTATTTTCCTTAAATAGAAAAATAAATAATTAATTTTAAAAGAATAATACAAATTTATTTTATTTTCCAGATTCACGACTAGCAAAAAATTCCTAAAAAAGGAGAATGTTAGCAGTTTATGAATTTAAATTAAACATAAATTTCGGCTCTTGGATGGCTTAAAATATAAACCTTCATTTTCAATACTTGAAGATTAAATAAAGTGGTTTGAAAAAAAAAGTAACATATAAATTAAAAACATTTTATTTGGGTACACTAGACAACTAAAGCCGATGAAAGAATTACTAAAGACGGCTAAACATATATATATATATATATATATATATATATATATATATATATATATATATATATATATATATATATATATACTGGACTTTTGTGCAGTAAAGTAATTCATTTACAATAAGCAATGTAGTTTTTAGGAAATATTAAGTTAAAGCTAAAACTGAAAGTCAGATTTGTTTAACAGAAATTTTTCAAAACAATTTAAATTATTATATAATATTTGTTTTTTTTTTGGTATTATATATAAAATGAAGGATATAGATAATAAAGTATATTTTTTACAAGTAATATTTTAATTTTTCTTAATGCTCATGCACCTTTAATAATACACTTTAAATTATATATATATATATATATATATATATATATATATATATATATATATATATATATATATATATATATATATATATTTATTTATTTTCTTGATTCTCGAACCATAGATTATATCATTTTTCTTTATTTTGTCTTAGAACCTAAACCCAAGAAAAGACAAAATATAGAAAAATTATATATATATATATATATATATATATATATATATATATATATATATTGAAAAATCAAATTAAAAATTTAATATTAGCTATTTTCGTTGCAAAAACCATTACAAGTTATAAATGGTTCAATTGAAGGTGTCTATGAAGAAGAGATGATCTTAAATTTCTGTTGGCCAGGATTTCATTACAGATTATATAAAAGCGTTTTGACTCCTCCCCGGTAAAGTAAAAATCCATTTGTAAAACAGTCACTGTCATATTTTCGTTTCTTTCCTTTTTTCTCACTCTACTCGCCTTTTTTTTTTTTTTTTAGTTTGGCGAGACAGCAGCTCACTACAACTGCCACCCTGTGTTGGTTCCAAATCAGGGACTGAAGTAGAAGAAGCAATTGAATGCTCATAAAGCTTTTCGTCAGAGTCTGTCTTTTTGATATCACTCGGGGTTCTTAAGCTCATCGCACTATTTATTCTGTTCGACTCTGCTCTTGGTTATATGTGACTGCGGCGTTTTGATATCGACAGATGTTATTCTCGTTCTTTCGTGTGCATTAGGGAAAAGTTTGGTTCTCCGAAGTAGAAGTTGCCGGCTTGTACAAGAATTTACTCGCATCGCCAGCGGCGTATCGACTCGTCGCGTCACAGATTGTTGCCTGTTGATATGTTTAATTAAAAATTCCGCTATTACCATATTTTTTTCCATGACCTCCTTATAAGGCTCGCGAACCATCGCTTGGGAAACGCTGATTTAAACCATAAATATCTATTAAGTAATACAATAGGTCTTAGAAGAGTGTAAACATTCGATTTTAAATAAAATCAAATAATCTTCAAGCCCAACTTAAACTATACTGCAAATATTAGGTAACGAGAGGAGAAAAATAAAAATAAATTTTAATGATAATGCGAAAGTTTCATAGACAAAATTGAACCTGTTACTTAGTAATATATTAAAATCAAAGAAAGCAGGGTATGCGATGCTGAGTAGAAGAAACTGAAACAGAAAGGGACAGCACTAGCGAGCAACTATTTAATATTGTATTTAAAAGTAAGTAGTGATACAGAAAAATCAATATTACTTAAATTATTAAATAAGGTGGATACAGAAGAAAATAATTCTTGAACAGCTCTTTGCTGTGTTGTGGTATGTGCGCAAAGTTAAATTATAAATATCAGTTCTAAACATTAATTTACCAAGAAAACGAGGTTTTAAAAGTTTAAAGCCAAATCTGTACATATGCAGCTTATAACTGTTAAGCATATTTAACCAACCGTATTTAATAAGGTAAAATTTGATGTGAATTCTTCTCTGCATGATGAAAATAAGTTTTAAACATGAACTTTAAACCATCTGTATTTTGTATCGGTCAAAAGCATCAAGACGAAGGAAATAATCACCATAACTGGAATAAATTGACTAAGTACGAGCGCTTCACATAATAATTTGCGAGTGACTTGTGAAATCGAGTATCGATAAGTATATATATATATATATATATATA
Organism: Diaprepes abbreviatus; assembly: GCA_034092305.1. Lineage (NCBI taxonomy): Eukaryota > Metazoa > Arthropoda > Insecta > Coleoptera > Curculionidae > Diaprepes > Diaprepes abbreviatus. Next base: position 19,017,639 of record JASJET010000031.1, read on the forward strand.
TATATATATATATATATATATATATATATATATATATATATATAAGTAATAAATTACTATTAGTCTGGGAGCCCAATGGATTTTCGTAGCTGGCTTCACCAAAATCTGTTATATGTATTTTAACCCCCTGATTACGAATATCGAGGGTGGATTCCCTAAAAATGGTCAGTTAATTTGTTATAAAAAATGTTAATAATTAAAAATATTATTTTTGTAAAATAAAAAAATATTTTTGTATTTCTCTGCAGATTCTAAGCAAACAGTGTCTCTGGTGATTTTTTTATTCGAAGCATAGTTTTTGAGTTGAAAATCGTTAAACATTTGAAAAATCGCATTGTTTGCGACGTTTTAACATGAATAACTTTGGGTTAAATAAATATTTTCAATTTCTGCGCCCAGTAATTGCTAATTTAGGTCAAAAACTATCAGGTAGAATTAATCGGAATGTAAAACTTTAATGTTTTTATTGCTTTTTAACGCTATAAATAAATACCACTTTATGTTATAACGTACGCGCCGCCGTCTATGAAGGGAAGTAGAAGTCTATTTGCAGGAGCTCACCTAGCACACATAATTGATTATAGTTCTCGCTGATCGTTGCATTACTACTTTAAACACATCTAAATATGTATCTATTTTTATTTATTAATTATAAGCATCAAATCATAAAATAAATTATACAATATCATATGGAATTTCATTTATGATAACTATGTTTGAGAGCGGGTGGGTTAATGTCTGTTCTGCATCTTCAAAATGTGGATAATGAATAAAAAACAATATCACACTGTATAAGTATATTGTCCACATTTTATTAATAACAAATCAGCAAAACAGTAATTTTAAGTTGAGATTCAGCGATTAGGACAATTATAATTGCATTAATGTTTCGCAAGCTAATAACTAATCAGGTTGAAACTTGTTAATGACGTTACTGCCTGTAATTTCCTTCATTCGCACTGTTAAGTTTTATAATCGAAATAGACAAATTTTTGAGGGTAGCAATATGAGTGAAACTGAAAAAATTAATTTTTTAATATTGATTTGTGCATTACTTGCCAAAAAAATAAAAAAAGGTATAAATTTAAAAATACTGACCATGGTAGATGTCGAATACGCGACGGTGCCGATTTGCATCGGGTAATTTTGTTTTGTCGCTTGGATGTACCAACAAAAGAAGGTAAAATTATTTTATAACAAACTTTAAGCATACACTTCTAGACTTCAAATATTTTATTATTAGTTTTGAACAACTGTAAATAAACATTAATTCAATATAAAGTGGGACTATTGACGTAGTTTTTAGATTTGTTCAAGTATCTCATAATCGATAAATGCTATAGAAAATATACACCTAAAAAAACTTTAGATAGTTTAAAAGCTATAAATATAAGTCTAAAAGAGGAAATAGTAATCTAATAAGAATAATATTTAAAAATGTAAAAACGTTAAGCTCTCAATATGAACACAATTATAATTATCAACGGGCTGCTCTAATATTTATGTAATAGATACAAATGTATTATCTGCGAGAAAACATCGAAGAAGGAAAATTCTCAACTACATCAGATACAATCAAGGACACGTGCTGAAAAATTATATATACCTCCCGATTATTTAAAAATCACATTTAAAAAAAATTGTGTCAATTTTTTCATCAGAAAGTTTATTAACTTTGAAAATCAAGTATTACGCTCAATACTTTTTATCACGTGAAAGAAAATATATAGAACAGTATTGAAATTAAAAAAAAATTAAGCAGCGCATCAACACATGCAAAAATAATTATGATAACTGAAGTACCTTATGCTATTGTATTTTTTATTTTATGACTAGACGCTTACGAATAATAAATAAACTTAGATATATATTAAAATGTGTTTAAACTATTGATGCAACCATCAGCTGTAAAGGAGTATGTGCACTAGGTGAGTGCCTGTAAGTAGACTTCTACTTCCTTTCATACATGGCGGCGCATACGTTACTTGAACTATCAATTGCTGGGCGCAGAATTTGAAAATATTTATTTAATCAGAGTTATTCATGTTAAAAAGTTCCAAAAAGGCTATTTTTCAAATTTTTAACGAGTTTTCACTCAAAAACTATGCGTCGGACAAAAAATCACAAAGTACACTTTTTGCTTAGAATAGGTTAAGAAACGCGAAAATATTTTACCAAAAAAAAGTTTCTTTAATTATTTACAATTTCAAATTTTATACCTGGATGTAGCTATGCCTGGGTGGCTATAAAAACCCATTGGGCTCCCCGACTACATATGCTAGATGTATTTTAGCATAAGATGTTGAGTAAAATTTAATATTGAGTCAATTACCAATGCTAAGCGTTTAAAGACATCACTGAATGACAATGAAGTATTATTTAGTTTAAAGTTTAAATTACTCTTACAAAAGAGAGACTTTTATTACCAAAAATAATGGATAGAATTTATTAGATTTGTAGCTTTTTTAGCATTTTCTTAAAAAAATGAATAATATAATTGTGTGTCATCGACATAAAAATTGTAGTTCTTACACATAAGTTCTCAACGGGGAAAAAGTTTTCATGAATATGACGACAAAAATTAAATAAACATACTCATTCGTCGCCATAGAATATACGAAAATTCACTTATATAAACATCCCAAAACCAAGGATTCTTGAATGCAGTCAAAAGACGTATTTTTCCTATTTTAAACTACTGAAAATTGCAGGGTGAGCTTCCTGGACGCTTAAAAAAAGAAATTTTGCATGTGTGAGAGACGCTTCATTTGGTATATATATATATATATATATATATATATATATATATATATATATATAAGAATTGGAAGTACATGATATGCATTAGAAGTTGTTATGCTAAATACAACTTTATAGTTCGAAACTGTTTTGTTGCAGAAAATATTAAAACCATTAGACAAAGAAAGTTATCCTATAAATACAATAAGAATATTTGTTATTGCTAACTTTTTTTACATTTAATTGCCACTGAATTTAATGATATATTCTATGCAAACCTTGATGATTAAAAAGTAAAGAAATTGCTAATTTTAAAAGAAAACCTCGACCTAAATTATCTCTTAATTAATTAAGACTAATTACTTTCAAGAGAAAAAATCTCTGTTCTGGCAATCTTAATTTAATGCCGTCTATTCTTTATTCACCCTTTTTAATACAGCTCAAGAATATGATTAATTGCACAGAAAAAAATTAACAATCGTATTCTTAAAAGAAATTAATTATCTCTAGTAGACAGAGTCTTATTCAAGTTTTATGTTTTTTAATAAGGCAAAATATTTTATAGTAGTATCTAACAAAGGTTACAGTAAAAGGCAATTTTAAGGATTTTTTGAAATTTATAAATAAGTATTTGTGGCACTGGCATGAGGCTCAAATTAAAGGTCTTGAACTCTACTTTTAATTTATAATAATTATATTTGACAAAATTGATTTTGCCTGGATAATATTTTGGTTTACTTCACAGGAACTCAAAGACAATTAAATTCGAAAAAGGCTACGTCAATACTTTATCCCACGATCAAAGAAAACAACAAAACGACCAACAACCTTGGCAAATATATTAAAAATAATAAAGATAAGACCTGCAAAGAGCAACAATGCAGAGGAAATTTATTTTTTTTTTATTCCAAGAAAGTTACATAGGTCAAACAGACATAAAAGAGATTACTTACACAAAAAACACAATTCAGCTTACTTCAAAATATTACATACAGAAAATAAAAGCAAAAATCATTAGAAATTAACAAACTAAAGAATACAGATAACATTTTGGGTGACCAATTAGATATTACAATTCACCATTGTTAAATTTATTTAATAAAACGAATTGTTCTGGTTTTTCCTTATTACGGTATGATTAAAAAAAAAATATTTAAATCTGGAAGTTTTAAAATGGGTACCTAAACCCCTTCAATAATATTTATTGTTTAACTTTATTTGTCATTACCAATTCAACATCCATCAAGATGGACCAAATCTACTGTTGGCATTTGCAGATGATGTCGATATGATTGGTAGTAGTAGAATAAAAATGAAAGAAACTCTAATACGGTTCGAAACGGAAGCAAAGAAGATGGGACTTCAAATGAACGAAGACAAAACTCAATACATTTTCATGAGTCGGAATGGCCGAAACAGAGACAGAATAGGTCAAAATATCACCATCGATGAATATAACTATGATCGAGTCAAAGAATTTAAATACCTAGGAACAACAATATGCGAAGATAACAACGGATCACAGTAAATAAACAATAGAATACAAGCAGGAAATAGATGCCTGTACGCACTGCAAGATCTGATGAAATCGAAACACCTCACAAGACTATACAAAATAGTTATAAGATCGATAGTTATATATGGTTGCGAAACATGGACGCTAACGGTAGCGAACGAAGAGAGACTACGAGTCTTTGAAAGAAAAATCTTGAGGAAAATCTCGGGACCAACGATAGATGAAACGACAGGACAATACAGAACAAGAACTAACAGGGAACTAGAAGAACTATTCCCAGATACAGATGTAGTAAAAGAAATAAAGGCCAGAAGACTCCAGTGGGCAGAACATATCAGAAGGCTTCCTGACGACAGAATATTAAGACTAGCTTGGGAGGAAGCACCGACTGGGAGAAGGCCACTGGGACGACCCCGAGTCTGGTGGAGAAATAATATAACAAAAGATTTCAAAACTGTGGGCACCGAATACTGGATGGAGGTTGCGAGAGATCGAAATGAATGGAGGCATGTCGTAAAGTCGGCTAAAACCCACCCAGGGTTGTAACGCCACGGAGTACTACGAAACATGTGATGTCTATGTGAAATATAGATCTTGAACTCTACTCTCCAAACATGTGTGTCCATAATATAACATAATATTAAGTTTAACTAATATGTACAGGGTGTGCAGTGTTGTTCATGAATTTTTGTTTAGGGTAAACACACAATATGTTCTAAATTATTTATATTACATCAAAAAAATTCTTTGTATTTTTATCACTGTTTAAATTCTGAAGAAGATAAAATAAATTACCGAAACATGAATCATATAAAAATGTTGAAAGTACACAAACGCTATTACTTTTTGATTTAATTTTTTAACGAACCCTAAACCCAAGAAAGACAAACACATAAAAATATGTCATTGAAAGTCAAGGAAAAAATAACAAATATTTCACATATATATATATATATATATATATATATATATATATATATATATATATATATATATATATATATATATATATTTAATCCGTTAGTCCTTGCTTCCTTGACCGCTGCACGACTTGGAATTCCAAGTCTCGAAAAACAACAACTACAATAAAAAAATAAAACGTTCAAAAGATAATAACTTCAATGCGTGGCATACACGGTCATGCATATGTAGTATGTTGACGCGAATTTGATATTGTTAAAAAATGAGGTGGCTACATTATTCTATCAGGCGAGGCCGAGACGGGTGACGTTAATATGCAATGGCTCACATTTAAAAAGATGCAGGCGGCTTTAAATTTATAAAAAGCGATTTTGAATAATAGATGTAATAAATTTCCAATGAAACTTTTATAACATTTAAACTAAATATTAAATAAACTAAAACAATATTCGAATATAAATAAATAACATTTTGTTACAACGTAAATTCGAATTTTCGAGTGGGCGCTTTTGTTGTTTCTGATTCCATTTATTGAAATAAAAATAACAACAGTTTTCAGTCCTGCAAAGAATTTCGCTCGGAGTGTTTTGATACAGTCGAAAAACGGTTGCCCAAACAACAATTCCTGAAAGAGAAACCATCGTAGCAAATCTTAAAAAGGGAAGACACAGTCTAGCACATTATTGAACGTAATAAAAAGAACATGAGATTATAAATAAATCCTAAACTGAGTGCTTCAAAGTTGGCATTGAGTTTAACAAGGAATATTTAAAGGAAGATATACACTTTTGGATCTGAGTGAAGAGGTTTTGTATGAACGCAGACTAACGAAGAGCTAAGAGAATAAATCTTCACCTGACAATCAAACATGGAAGTGGCCATGTCTGTCACATTTTGGAGGTGTATGGCTGCAGGTGAGATCGGAAATCTCCATTTTATTGAGGGGACAATGGACAAATACATTTATTGATATACTCTGAAAAAGAATCTGAAAGAAAATGCGATCACACTGGAAATCAGCAATAACTTTTCATTTTATCAAGATAATGATCTCAAGCATTTCTCATATTTGGCCAATGAAACTTTTGTCTAATTATCCAAAAACTATAAAAACACTGCTTCAGTTTCCTGATTTAAATGCTATAAATCTGTGGAGTCTATTTTGGAAGTGAGAAAATCGTACTAAGGATGAATTGGCAAAGATTCTGCAGAATTATACTAAAGAGCTAATTAAATAATATAGGCCCTCCGGCCTTGATTTTATTGAAAGAAGAGTTTTCATGTATTTTTTCCTTTATATCATTTTCACTATGAGTTTGTTATTTTTAATTTTTTCCATGACTCAAATTAACATTTAGATAAGTTTTTGAAAAGTAAATATTATTTTGTAGTTTAATATTTAAGTTCAGTGTTATACAAATTTATTTATTATTCATATAATTATATATATATATATATATATATATATATATATATATATATATATATATATATATACATATATATATATATATATATATATATATATATATATATATATATATATACATATATATACATATATATATATATATATATATATATATATATATACATATATATATATATATATATATATATATATATATATATATATATATATATATATATATTTATATATATATATATATACATATACCTAATTACATGTATTCATTCCCCCTCAGAAAATCTTCTAAAATTTCTAAAAAATATTTTACAAAACATCGTTTATAAAAATAATATATATAAGAAGTTCGATGGACCTCAAGCACAGAGTAAAAAACTTAACCTTTCCAGATGGTCATGATCCTTAGAGGTTGTTTTCTTATATAGAAAATAACAAAGAACTTAGAAAAGAGAATAATATCAAAAAAATGGAACCAAATTAAATTACCGACATACCTTTATGCGAATTCTTAAGTGCAATGTAACTAACCCTAAACTCCACATATTTCAAGCACAACTCTAAATTTTATAAAAAAAAAATAGGATACGCAATTTCTAGTGTTGTAGCTCAACTTGCGCTAAAGGATTTTAAAGCGGCTGTAACAAGAAACGCATACAAAATGGAAGGGATATCGACGCTTGTATCACAGCAGTACTCCAAAATCTACGTTACTCAGTATTCAAAAAAATAACTCTTATGACCCTAAATGGCAGTTCACAATAGAAAAAGAGAAACAAAATAAAATTAATTTTCTTGACATAATCTCATTAACTATACTTGCATGGCCTCCTAAATATTTACGTTTTAAATCTCAACACCTTCTATCAAGTGAAAAAAATTGTTGTTACTGGCCTCGTAGATTGCAGAATTAAATCGGATCTTAAATTTCGAGAACGGGCCACTCAAAAAATAATAGAAGCCTTAAAAATGAACAGCTATCCCGTAAAACTAATAAATAATATCTTTAAAAAAATAATTCATAAATTTTATAACGAAAACTCACCACGTACTAAAACAAAACAGAAAAAAGAAAAATACATATCACTTTCATATATCTCGACGCTCCGAAAAACTCCCAAATGTCTTTAAGAAACATAATGTGACTATCAACCATAAGAGCCATAACCTCCTAGAAATTGCTATAGCACATTAAAATCTAAAATTCCAAAAGAGAAAAAACAGATGTTGTTTACAGTATTCCATGCAAAGATTGTAATGGTGAATACATAGGATAAACGAGCCAATATCTAAAATACCGAATACGACAAAAAATAAAATGACATTAACAACACATAGTATTAAACTTTCAAAAATTGAAAACCACATAAAAAACGAGAAAATTTTGAAATTATTAACATACAAAAAAGTAAAAATGCATAAACGATAAGGCAAATACCCAGCAATTTAGCAAAATATATAGCAATATTTTAAAATAACAATTAATAATGTAATTTTAAAATAAAAGTGAAGATCTAGTAAGAGAAGAGAATGAAATAATAACAGATGGAAGCGATATTTTCAGAAAGTGTTGGATGCTGATGGAAACAAAGGAGAAAGAGCTCCACAGGATGGCATAATAGAGGAAGGTTATGAGAATCATATAACTGCTGAGAAGATTAGCGACCGAAAAATTAGACCAATAATTGAGAATACATTGGAAGAATCGGATAAATAAAAAAATTGACAGGATAAAAATGGATCAAATTAAGATTTTTAAATATTCAGATATAGAAATTGAATATACGGGATAGCAGAAATGGAAATTAACAGCAGAATAGAAAAAATAGTAAAAGTATACCATGAAATGAATAAAATATTTATAAGTAAGAAAGAAATCTCCAAAAAAATGACCATCAATATGGTTTAAGCAATTTATAAGCCAATCCTGATATTTGGGTGTGAGTTTTGGATACTGACGGCGAGGCAGAAAAGTAAAATATAGGTAGCCAAAATGAAGTATATTAGAAGAGCTAAAAGGTGCCGGAAAAAGAAATGCGAAAATAAGAAAAGACCTAGAAATACAGGCCACATTAGACTTCATAGCAAGGAGACAATTGAGTTGGTGGATGAGAAATACAAAGTTGGTCAAATAAGTTTAGGAATCAAAAACAAATAACAAGAAAAACGAGAAATATCGATAAAAACATGGGATGGAATTCTGGAAGATATATTCAAGAGAAGGGGAAAAATATGATTCGAGGTAGGTTAAAGAGCAACGAACAAAAAAGAACGAACAAAATTTGTAAATTAGAAATATGTATAGAAAACAATTAGTACTAAATTGTTGCATATTAGCATTAGATCAGGAGAGAGGACAAGGAGTAACTTTATCCAAACGATAAGATTTTACTATTCCGAGATGAGCTGTGCTGTGTGATTTTACAGATTTTGTCGTAAACTGTCTTTGCTTTAGTGTGACAAGATCAAGATTCATTAACTCCCAGGAAAAGCTGTAACTATCAAAAAGACCTATTAGGTATAATAACCCTCCCCCCCATTTTAAAATTATCTAGTGTTTTTATTACACCAATCAAATTAATGTCTTTACCTTCTAATAAAGATCTAACAAACTATTCGTCAAAGTTTTTAAAACATCTTTTCACTTTAACACTTTAATTTTATAGGTATAATAAAATTCATTAAAAAACAAAACAGTAAATTGTAAAAGAGCGCTAATATAAATAGTTTTAGTTGATAGAGACTTCATAGAAAAATACCGGTAACCACATAACGTCGCACAATATTTTTGGATAGTAAATATTGACAGTTTTGAGAGCTGATCTTTGTGTAATATTTAAATTTAAAATACTCATACGTCATCAAAGTCATTTCACGGATAACAGACGTGTACTCTTGACTAAATTTATCTAGTCTTAATCGTTTTCAGTAACTTAAACTTAACTAAAGTTTGTTAGGTTATATTTCACGATAAAGTAACATTTATTTTATTAGAATTATTTTTTATAAGTTTGAATTTTACCTTCACATATTGCTATGTATTATTTATAAAAACTATCTGAATGTAACAAAGAATAGATGTTTTAACCTTGTTTTTATGACATGTATTCCCTTCGAGCATACGCTACTGGGGATAGCGTGCAATACTCTGCGCACATTACATAACAAAGAGAGACAGAGCGAATACGGGGAAATATTATCTCTCTTGTTCCGAACCGTGATTGGCCGGTGCGTGCTTTGATGATGTCGAAGAAGAAAACTAAATGTTCTGAGCGAAAAAGATAGCATCTTCCCGTATTCGCCCTCCCTCTCTCTTTCCGTGAAACGCCCCCAGAGCATTGCATGCTGCTTCCGATAGTCTTTCTTCGAAAATATTACACATGATGCCCGAATAAATTGGATTTACGTTAGCGGACTACGTTAATGCCATTTTTATAGTCTTAGTCTATATTTTTTTGATTTGTGTTATTGACCTTTGCTTTTCGGAACAACTTTTTAATCGTTTATTGCCTTTTAAATATTCCGTAATGTATACAACGTTACAAACTTGACCAGAAGTTAAGAAACTATCGATTATTTCAAAAAGTGAATAATTGAAATTAAAAGTATTGCAATAATAAGAAAAATAGATCAGGTGAACATCTGATGACGAACAATATTTTTTATTATTGATTTAAGGGAAAAAATTCTCCCGTCCTTAGTTTTCTGTTGCTAAATTCAATTTAAACGTTTAAAGTAAAGGAGATACTGTTTGGTACCATCATGCCTCTGTTACTAGACCATTTACATAAAAAATCGGAAGCAATGAAATGTAGTTTTCGGGCTTATGTTGTCTTTATTTTCGTTTGTTTTACGATGTTTCGACTAGATTGTATCTCTATATTATAAATTTTCACGGATGGTGGAATGAATGGTTTGGTTATTGTGGGTTTTAATCCGTTCCTTCAAAAAATCGTTTTGGCATTTTCAAGTGTGGTTCATCTCGTTACTCGCTTAGAACTGATGGTGGTCTCTGTTGTTTTTCGAACTTTGTTAAGTTGGCTTCCTTTCGAATTGGTTGAGCGGCTTTGCAATTTCCTCCACTCTGCAGAATGTGATATATTTGTTTCGTGTATGCTGTTCTCTCGTTTATTTGTTGTTTTGTTTCTTGATTTTTTATTACTGTTTTCCATGTAGTTGGAATATTTAAAGCATCATCCCGTTTATTCAGCTGTCCCACTTTTTCGATTTCTAGGGCCTCTCTTAAGATGCATACTTTGTAGTTTTGTACTGGTGCTATTTTTTGGATTTTTCGAAATCGGTGGTATATCTGGTTGTTTGATGATGTTGAAATAAAGCTGTGGTTGTCTGTTTGTTTTTGAGACTATTTTTCTGTTCCTGAATTCTTGCTGATATGCGCCTGTTTATTTGTTCTTGCATGTTCGATGACAATCTACACATGCAATGCTGTAAACGCCATGATTTTCAAGATTGGTCTTATCCCCAGGATATTGGCTATTGTTTTTGGTGTTTTGAATATAGGTTGTATATTGTGTTTTCTTGAGAGTCTTCCAATTCTGTCCGTTATTCCTTTTATGCATGGGATTATGGCTTTGTTCCTTGTTGGTCTTGGTCTTTGGTGTCTGTTTTGGTCTTCTCCTGTCTTTTTATGGCCTTCTTTATGTCTGATTGCCAGAAACCATTCCTTTCAGAGCTGTTGGGATGTATTTTATTTCTTTTTGTTTAGTATCCATTTCTGTTAGGCGGAGAGATCTTGATATTACTGTGTTGACTTCTGTCTGTTTATGAGAAGGATGGTGATGTAATTCTACAATGAGATATCGGTCAGTATGTGTGGGTTTCCGATATACGCTGAAACCCATCGTGTTGTTGGGTTGTTTGGTTAGTAGCAGGTCCAAAAAAGGTACTTTCTTATGTTGCTCGATTTTTAGCGTGAACTGGATTCTACAGTGGATGTCATATAGGTATACGAGGAAATTGTTTAGGTGTTCTTTTTCGTGTGACCATATTATAAAAATAACATGCACAAGGCGTTTTCAAAAAGTACGGCTAGTTTGAAATATATCATAGTGAGGATTTCAGACATGAGCCATCTCTTTGGTTGTATTATTGAACATAAAATATCTATTTTTTGAACAGTGTTTTTCACGTTCAAAGTGCAGTGGAGCAGAAGCAGTAGTAGCAACGGTAACAAACAGTTCAAAAGTCGGTTACTTTACAAAAAAACAATGAAGTTGCGCTATTAAAACTGGATATACCGATACTTCAGTTTAACTCATATACTCGTGATAGAAAAATATAGGGTGAGAAAAAGTATGGAAATCTCTGAAAATTTTGAAAACCATAAGTAAAAGAGAAAAACTTTTCTTACAAAAGATTTAGGGAATCAAACGATGCGTTTGGTGATCTAAAGTTGACTTTGGGTTTGACTTTACAAGTCATTTGAAGGTTAAGTTAATTTTTTTAAATCAATCGCCTTTTTATTGCATAGGGGGTAAAATACAATCCAGAGGTCATTCAAATGTTCCTATAACATGAATTAGTGTAAATTAGCTGATAATTCAAAAAATTAGAATGCTGGAGAAAAAAACATCACACAAAATTTTCAGAAAATCAAACGGGACATCTCATGGTGACCTTGACTTTGATCTTTACATGGAGCTCAAGAGTTATTTCAAGGTCAAGCTGGTGAATCTACACTGCTTTTTTTGGTACCAGAATCAGAAAAAGGGGAAAATTTTACGTTTGAAGATGTATTAAGGTGTGGGTCAACGTAATCTCTACGTGTCAAATACAGGTCATAATTATGCTAGATGATAATAATGCGGATAATTTTGAGAATCTGCATTTTTATCAAATATGTTTCACCTCAAGATCAACCTCTAGAAGCTAATCAGATCATCCTGACCAAATCTGATAAATTTGGTGTAAAATATCTCTCGTAAAAATGCGGATTCCCAAAATTATCCGCATTATTATCACTTAGCATAATTATGACCTCCAACTGACACGTAGAGGTCACGTTGACCCCTCACTTTAAGACAGATTCGAACGTAAAATTGTCCTCTTTTCCGATTTTGGCGCCAAAAATAGCGATTTGTATTTAAAAAAAAGGCATGACCTTGAAAAGACTCTTAAGGTCTGTGTCAAGTTCAGAGTCAAGATCGCCATCGGATGTCTCGTTTGAGTTTTGAAAACTTTTGTGCGACAAGTTTTTCTTCAGCATCCTTAGTTTTTGACCCTCAAATGACTTCTGGATTTGTGACCCCTTATGTTATTCATACCGTTGGATAGGAAATTTCTCCCTCTCTCCATTTCTTTAATAAAAAAGATAATACTCATTTAAAAAGTCAACTTGACCCTCAAATGACCTACAAAGACAACCTCAAAGTCAACTTCAAGTTCACCTTCAAATGCATCTTTAATTCTCTAAACCTTTGTAAGAGAAGTTTATCTTCATAAACTTGAGTTTTCTAAATTTTCAGAGGTTTCCATACTTTTTCCTCACCCTGTATAGTATTGGATATTTTTACACCTCATATGTTTTTACATTATTAAAGAAAGCTGAATTTGTTGAGGTAGCTGCCGGACTATAAACCTTAACGCCTCAACCTTCTGCTTCCCCCTGTCCGTCTCTCGTCTCTATGTAAATGTGAGGTCATTAGTGTGTCGTTAACCGTTAACGTAAGGCGACCGAATCGATTAACGCTAAGTGACTGCGTAATTAGCTGTACATGTTGCCGCCAGCGTTACCATCGGGGTGGAAGCATTTTATTACAGATCGCGGTCTCAATCCGCCCCCTCGATCCCTATTTTGGCTTTCAGGTCGAATCTGACCCCCGTGGGTCATATGAGCCCCGTTTCTGCAACGCGCTATTTAAGGTCTTTTATGCCCGATTTGTTTTTCTTGGGTATTGTGGTGCCACTACATTAAGTTTATAAATGTGTTTAATTGCAACGTAATAATTTTGTAAAAGAGTAGCTTTACTTTTTTACATAACGCTGAGAAAATTAGGGGCAATTTAAGAGGGAATTTTTTTTTAAATAATCACAGAATCAAGTTTGAAAATTGTTTAAAATAAAAAACCTTTGAAACTAAGTTGAGTCAGAAAGACAAAAATTGCAAATCTATGATTTGGGGTTTTCAAAACCTTTCAAGAGAAAAAAAAACAGAATACTATAAAGATTTAGTCAACTGTATGATTTAGTTATATAATTGACTCCATAATAATTATTTGAGCAGTGGTAAACAGACTAAAAGGAACGGGAGCTAGCACCCATCGCTGTCTAACACCAATGCGAGTTTTAAAAGGATCTGTTGCGTCACTATTATAAATCACATGTTCTTTGTTATTTGTATATAGACCGCAACAGATTTCTGTGAAGAATTTTCAAGCAGATCATGATAATCTCAAGAAATTCTCTATCACCGAATCGAATGCTTTGGTTAAATTAGAGTAGAGCACATTTTTATTGGAACAGTTATACATACATAGGCTAGTCTCCGAACCTTCTAGAGATTGGTTCTCGTGATGTTAAGTCTCATTCTTATACCAAATCAGTGCCCCATATGTGATGAATGGTCTCACTATTGCAGTATACATCTCCTGTAGGATAGGGTCCCAGTTCTTACCTGCTAAGTTTCTACAAATCATCCGGACTTTTGTGGTCATATTGATATCTTCCTGTTCATGCTTGTCCCAAAATAGTTTATTATCCAAGGTAATTCCCAGATATTTTACCTATGATTCCGTTTCCAGATCTTTAAAGATTGGGATATAATTATAATAATAATAATGTCACTTCATTTTCCCGATTTATTGTATTAATAATTATTTTTACTATAAATGAATGTTACCAGTGAGCAAAAGATAGGTCATATACCTGTATGATCCAAACACCAAAAATCAAATTCGATGACAATTATCGTGTCAAACAATCAAAAAATAATCTCTACTTAATAATAAAACTGGCTGGTTACGGTTTTCATTGATATTTGAATGATGATTACCATAACCAGTTTTAAAGTAAAAATCAATGAAAGTTAAATCAGTATGAGAATCGATAATTAGATTATACCTTTTTTTGCTTCTTGTCCACAAGTCTTGTCACTAGAATTTGTTTCGGCGAAGGCATTACAAGTAAGAATGACGCCAGATTAGGCTATGAATGAAATACTAACCGGTGAATGACGGCTTACAGTTTACAGGCCCAGTTTAACCGCTTATTTCGTTCCATATTTGTTTGTTTAGGGTTGGAATTTTTATGATTTAAAGATATACACTTCTTTTTTTTTATCTAGAACTGTAAATTCTGTATATTTATACTTTTTTATAATAAAACATGAAAACCTTGACATTTTAATATCTTACCAGGACTACTGGTAAAAAATAAGAACCTTAAATTAATGAAATTATGTAAAATTGGAAATTATATGATAATTAAAAATTGATTGTAATTTTTTAATATTTTGAGTTTTTTTTTATAATAAAACTCGACGCATTTAGAATCCATGTAAAATAACTAAAAAAACTTTTTATTTAAAACTGTAATCTCGGTAAATTGGTAAAAAATAAGTTATTGAAATTAATGAAATCATGCAATTGAAAATTACATAAATGTATGTATTAAAAATTCTTTAAATTTTTTTGAGATTTTAGGTTTTTTTTTATAGAAACACTTGAATTCAGTGTGCCATTAGTGAAAGAGAAAATTAAAAACTAGCTGTCTGGCATTTTTATAATTTAAACACCTGCTCGGCATAAAATTTCTCAAGATGTTGTACATATTATGTTATTGTAATAAAATTACTGAAAAATTACATATGAAACATCAGTCGATATATCAGAAAAAAAATATCGCTTCTAATACATAAGCGGATTTACACCAAGTTTTTTGACCTTTCCATTACAAGTTTTAATATAAAACTGTAAATTATTCTTAATTTTTTTTTAATAAAAGATGAAAAACTTGACTTTTGGCTACTTTATCTGAACCATTGGTAAACAAGAAGTTATTTCAATTAAATTATGCAAAAATGGAAATTATATAAGAAGTGGATTAATCGTTGGTCTCATTTTTTTTTTAATATTTAAGTTTTTTCTTTTAATAAAACTTGACATTTGTACATAATATTTTAGTGCATCAAAATTAATTAAAAATCACATATGAAACATCAGTCGATATATTAGAAAAAAAATTATCGATTGTATTATAAGCAGATTAACACCAAGTTTCTTCTGACCTTTCCAAGTTTTAATTTAAAACTGTAAATTTAAGATTTTTGAGTTTTTTTTATAATAAAAGATGAAAGACTTGACTTTTGGATACCTTATCTGAACCATTGGCAAACAAGAAGTTATTTCAATTAATGAAATTATGCAAAAATGGAAATTATATAAAAAATATATTAATTGTTGATTTCATTTTTTTTGATATTTAAGTTTTTTTCTTATAATAAAACTTGACACTTCGGCATCTGGCGCCACTGGCAAAGGTGAAAATTAAAAAAACCTTTTAAACAAGCAAAAGCTATTTGTTTAAGGTTGGCATTTTTATAATTTAAACATCAAGACTGTAGAAAATTCCTGAGGATTCTGTATATATGATATCAATGCAACAAAATTAATTATAAATTACATATTAAACATTAGTCGTCAATGCACCAGAAAAAAATATCGATTATGTTACGAGTTTTTCTGGCCTTTCTTTTTGTATGATTTTTCTGTTTCATTAACTTTCGTGTTATTAAAATCGAAAGAGTGTCCTGTCCAGTGGCGTAAATAACGATCCTGCAGACCCCGCGGTGAGGGGAGGGGAACCATCCCAGGCGCACCTTCAAGTTCCTTGATGAAAATGAATAAATACGAAGCATCAAGACGAGTGCAAAATAGTAGGACGCATTCAAAATTCTGCGGGGGGGGGGGGGCGCACATACTCTTAGTTACGCCACTGGCCCTGTTTCAATAGTGTGACTAGTTAGAGCTGTTTTATTTTTTCTATCATACGTATGACCATTAGTTCAATTTTTTAGATATTTCCTGGTTTGGTTAATGTATATAGAGTCAGGCGCGGATCCAAGGAGGGGCGGTGGGGGCGATCGCCCCCCCCCCCCCCCCAAGAGCTTTGAGTCTAGAAAAATGGACCCGATTTTTCCTTTTATACCATAGTTTATTCAAGAACTAGAGAGAGTAATAAATCATTTTTTACCCTTTTTCTCTTCGCAAACTACCTGTGTTCTTTAGTCCGGTGTTTTTAGCAAAATTTGTTAGACACATATATTTTTCATAGGAATGGATTAGAAATTTTATAATCAGAAATACCGGTCTATAATAATAGACTAAAACGTAGGATTATTCTCTCAAAAAATTCTAAGTTATAATTTAAATACTTACAAAATATCCATTGTCAAAAATACAAAAAGTTAAACATATATAAAAAAATAAATTCGTCCATATAATAATAAAATATTTTTTGGGCTATCGGTCATTTTATTATTAATTAAGAACATTTTTAGGGTATTTGACGTTTCAGTTTATTTATTTCTTATACCATCTGCAGAATTACAATTAAACACTAAAAAGGGATTCAAATGTAATTACTTTTTTTATGTTGTAATTAAAATTAGACCTACTTATTTTTATTTCTATTGTACTGATATCTTAATTTAATTTACTTTTATATATGGAAATATGATAGCCCCAAAAAAATAAGATAAGCATGTTAATTCTACACGCTTAAGAAAAAGACACAAACACAATAATAAAATAATAAAAACTTACGGCTAATTAGAATTAAATATATATAAAATTAAAGAATGGGACACACTAAAATAAAAATATATAAAAAAATGAAAAACATATAAACAACATTAAACAATAAAATACAACAATACCAAAAATTTAAATAATAAATTGTGTTTAGACTGGTAAACATTACGTATCCAATTCCTAATCAAAGTCAGTGAAACTATCTTCGCTAAAATTAATTATAATTGGTTCCTCTATCTCACCGATTATGAGATCGAGTTCTCACATTTTGTTTTATTCTTTTATTATATGGATTTTTCCCAATTTTCCGCAGTAACTTTATTCAAAAAAATCTTTCAAAAGTTTAGCTAAATTACTAATTTTATTAATTGTGTTATTTCTAGAAACTCTACCTTTTACTTGAGAGAAATATTTACGTCTCTAACGGACAGTTTCCGGACGATTTCTAAGAACAGATTTTCTATCTGGTTTTTCCCAGCAAAAATTAAGTTCTCTGAGCAATTTAATTTCAGGTAAATCGCGATCTTCAATGATTTTAGTTAGAATTTTGTAGATGGTTGGGATCTGCTTCTCATAATAAAATGTATATACAACCCCTTTAATTGCAGTTTTCATCTCTTCTTCCAACGAGGTTTTTCGTTTGCCTGTGATCGAATGTGGCTTGGGAGTACTAACAATTCCAGTCGTTTTTTCTCCTTCAATATTCGGTACATAGTAGATTTTCCAACTCCTGTCATGTTGGAACATATCTCAACAGAGCTTTTAACATTATTATCTAGATATTGATATCTTAAGGCATCATAAACATTCATCGTAATAAGTTTTTCGTTGAGGAAAAAATGCCCTGGTTTAACGATTTTGGAATAAATATAGAGGTGAAAGCCATATCTTTTGGGTATCTCACTAATCTCAAATAATATATAAAAACAAGCGCAAACAAGATATATCACTAAGAAAAAACTGTAAGTTGTACTTTGCTCACTGACAGAAATTAAATTAAACTATCAGAAATATATTTAAATATAATGAAATATAATTAGATTTACGGCAGTTTTCAGTTACCTGCGGCACTGGAGCAGGTACGTTAGAGGTTTCGGTAACAGTTTTATTACTCTCTCTAGTTCTTGAATAGAGTATAGGAGTCTGTATGCTTGCGATCGCCCCCCCTCCTCCCAAAAGCTTTGAGTTCAGGAAAATAGAACCCATTCTGCCTTTTATATTAGGAATGAATATGCTGCTTGCACTATATTGTTGCATGTGGACCAAATCAAAAATGGCGACCGTGACAAATCTTCACAAATTTTTTAAACATTTCTTTATGTAGCTCGTTAAGATTCCAATTCACCAACTTTTTACATTGGGGATTGAAAATTGCATATACCAGTATCACTCAATTTCACATATTTAAAACTCATAACCCCATTATAAAGGGAAGGAGACTAGACACCTATACAGAGTTTCGACTAAGCCTTTTAAATAATCTGTTAAATTTTACAAAATGAGAATAGAAAGGTTTTTTATATCGCTGAACAAAAATTCGAGATTATGTTTCAAAACTAAAAATGTCGGATGCTTAGATTTTTTTATTATCATATTTTTCGTGCTAACCTTGTTCCTTGAGGGTTTTGCGAGGTCGATGATCACGAATTTGAAGTTAGAAATTGAAAATTTTCAAATCCACGGTGGCGCGTCAAATATGAAAGTAGAAAACATAATGATAAATACAGTCCCTGTGTTCGCGAGATGTTAAAAATGAGAAAAAAATTGAACTTTGACAGGTTGTAACTCGAGATATATTGGGTTTTCGACTGTTTGTTATATGACTTACCACCTTTATTTTACCATGTAAAATCTCTTTTCCAAGTATCCTGATGCATTATCTGAACACCCATTACTTGTACAGTGCATAGCTTTCATGTGGGCCCCGAGCCACATCGGCATAGAAGGGAATGAATTAGCAGACACTCAAGCAAAATATGCGATCCTTGAAGGCACCCCTTTCTTCTCTTTACTCAACCCCAAAGAATTCAATAGACACATCGATAACATTATTCGCAACATTGTGCAGGTTCGCTGGGAATCTCTAGAAAACCCCAATAAACTCTTCCACATTAAGAGAAATTTCTCAGAGACATATCACTTTCCCCAACTGTCCAGAAGGGAAAATGTCGTATGGAAGAGAATCGCCATTGGACATTGCAGAATGACTCATTCTTTTCTTCTTAAAAACGAGGATCCCCCTCAATGTCCGTCTTGTCGTTCCCCTCTATCTATAAAACACATAATATCTGACTGTCCCTCATACAGAAATGCTAGAGAGAGGTATCTAACCTCTAATAACTTTGCGACAGTTATGTCTTTTGATCTGACTAAGGCCAAACGCTTACTTTGTTTCTTGAGGCATCCTGATCTTTACAGTAAAGTTTAAATGATCCCAACAATTTCTACAGAACGCGCTAAATGGTCTGGGATACTGACGCGCCTTTAACCCTTAAATTAACTAACTAACTAACCCAGTACTTATATCACATAAAATTTTAAAATAAGTATATGTTTCTTCTAAATAAACATACTCTATAGCTCTAGTTATACAAAATTAAATCTTATAAGCACACACCCTCTATTTTCGACGCCTCTGCCGGTTTTAAACATATTTGAATCAACGGAAGCCCGGAGTGGTTTTACTCATGGGGGATTTCGATGGTCGGCTCATTTTAACCCCACGATATACTTAAAAAGTTAATCGGATTCATTTCCAAACGCTGATACGTTGCGGTGAATCCTACTAATCGCTTGGATGACAGATTTAGTGAATACAAATTAGCTACAATGACGTATTCCAATGTCCCATGGGTAGAAATTTGTATTTTTTTATTATTGTATAAAGAATATCAAGGGAATTTTTGAAAAAGGGGTATATTTATTAAATCTTAAATGATTTTATGCTAAATAAGCATTATTTTATTAATTTCAATTTTTTGTTTTCTATAGATCACATGGGAAATTTTTTTATTAATAACTTGAGGTAAATTTTAGTTTTGCAATGACTTCTGTCAGTGGCGTTTTTTCCTTAGGTTTGCAGGTTTGCGCAACGTCCAAAAAAATTGTAAATTAAAATAAATCATACTAATAAATATAAGTACAAATATTTTTTTTTAATTTCTACTGATAATTTAATGATTTAATTTAAATCAATTTTTTACCTAGATTATACGCGGATAGCAATCAATTATTGAAATAATTTCACTTACTTCGCTTAAATATCATAAATAATTTGCCCGTTTTGCAGTATTATGCCTAGAAACGTTATCACTTTGCTGGTGTGCAATTTTAATGCAATGCAAGCTAATCCATTGGAGCGTATATGAAGTTGCCTATCTAAGACGTGGAGATTAATTTCGTCTCATAAGCTTCATGTAGGTTGCAAGTCGATTTGCAAACTTGTGTTTAGTTTGCCTGCAGAATATCTACTAGAAAAATTTCTATTGTACAATCCACTGGACGAGTATTTGAACTTTAGCTTCCAGTCACGCGTGGCGCTGCCAGTATCAAGTAAAGGTTTCTTATTCAAGCAGCAGTTAAACCATTCTTTAAGTTCAGGTTAGAATGTAACCGTGGTGTCTAATGTGGCGGTATTTCTTGCATGATGTCTACGACACCGGTATTTTAATTTTTGTGAAAGTGGCCATGTTTTTACTTTTGTCAAGAAATTTTTTAACGTTGCAAAGAGATTAAAAATGTTTGGCGAAAAAGAACCATCCAAAATTAAGTATCCTGTTCTAAACTATGCAGACAAATACTGTGGCCGATTTCGATTTCCGAATTCAAAAAATTCTGAGTACGAAAGAATTTTTAAAAGCCATCGTATATGTATTAGACATATTTTGTAAGAGATATTCGAAAAGCAGTTAAATGTAATGCAGTTCCTGCTCTCTATCATGGCTGCGTAATTTGAGAGAATGGTATGGATGTACATCGAACGAACTGTTCAGAGCAGCCGCCTCTAAAGTACGAATAGCTATGATGATTGCCAACCTCCGTCGCGGAGATGGCACTTGAAGAAGAAGAAGATCTTCCTGTATGTATAAGTAAAACTAAGTAAGCGTTTTTTTATTTTCTAGAAAACATGAGTGGTTCGTCGAATGTGGTACAAGCAATTATAAAAAAAACATATGAACATGCTGGTTACGCGCATTGTGTCGTAAAAAGACGTTTCTCACCGCCTTTTTCCGAGGACATTTCACTACAAATATTGTTTCAAACAATATATAAGTACGGCAAGCGAGTGTCTGGGAAGGTGTCAGTCGGAATCCGACTGATGAGTCCTACGACTGGTACCGGGACGAAACACTCCAAAATTTTTCGAGACTGTATATATGAAAAGTTGCATCCTCAGGCACGGGAGCCAAATGTGGAACCGAAAAAAGGCTAGGGAGCCGAAATCGGGACATGCAGCTTCCTATAATACAACATGGCTTCCCTGGTGTTGTTTGGGCATTGCATTAAAGCTGGATCCACGATGGGGTGTTAGTCCTCGCTGTTCTTCGGTACATCTCGACTTGTCGTATATTGAGAAACAAGAATACAGATTTTAAATAGTATGCCAAGTGAGATGTCTAGGGAGGGGGTGTCGTAGAAAGACGTTTCTCACCGCCTTTCTCCGAGGACATTTCACTACAAATATTGCTTCCAACAATATATAAGTACGACTAGCGAGTGTCTGGGAAGGTGTCAGTCGGAATCCCATTGATGAGTCCTACGACTGGCACCAGGACGAAACACTCCAAAATTTTTCAAGATTGTATATATGAAAAGTTGCATCCTCAGGCACGGGAGCGAAATGAGGAACCGAAAAAAGGCTAGGGAGGCCGAAATCGGGACAAGCAGCTTCCTACAATACAACAATTGTTATCCACATCAAGTAAATTTGGTAAGGTTAAACGCTGCATCCGCCAATAAAAATGTCCGCATATTTTTTTCCAATTTACAAAGAACTGCAATACTAGATCAAATGGTTAACACACGCTTACCTCGTTCGGCCCCAACAAGATGCAATTTTAATTCTATAGTTGTTTGTACCGTTAGAACCGCGAACCAATCATCAAGGTATGTAAGAATTTTCAAAAACAAGAGTTTCCTTTCATGCTTAAACCTATTTTACAAAATAATGCCTCAAGTTGGTTTGTTATTCGGCAAGTTTCAAACAAAACAAATTGACGCTGTTATCGTAAATAAAAATACATTATCATTTGAATCAAAATTAACAAAAACTAGTAATAATATTACCTCAAACGACATTGAGTCATCTCCATTCAAAACAAGATAAACTCGATGATTCCGCGGAGTTTTCTCGGAAAGCAAAATAAGTTTGTGATATAATTATTTGTCAAGCAAAAGAACGATTTAGCTTTACAGATCACTTGGTAGCAGCCAGTTTTTTTTTCGGAACAGTATGTCGAATGTAGTACATGTTTTCCCGAACAAAAATTTAAGGATACGATTAAAATTTATCCCTTTTTTATCAAACAAAATCTCCGTACAAAACTGACCATCCGTCATATTTGAAATTGAAAAATATAGATCAATTTCGGGACTTTTTATACTTTATGACAATCTTTCGCAAATTATCGAGCTAAGTGAGACATTTAATGAAGTTCTAAAACTTTTAAAAATTTTAATTACTATTCCAATGAGATCGGCTGAAGCAGAATGGTGATTTTCTACCGTCAAAGGATAAAAACGTTTTTACGGAATACTATGAGCCAAGAAAGATTTTCTGTTTTGGTAATGCTTTCTAAAGAAAGGGATCTTGTGGAAAGCATACCTGATTTCAATCAATGGGTTATTAATAAGTTTGCTAATGCCAAAAATCGGCGTACGGATTCTATTTATAAATAATTCACACAGTAAGTTATACGTGCATTTTGTTTTGACTGCTATATTTTTAAAATTTCCCACCTTCTTTATGTTTAGTTGTTTAAAATACACTGCTTTGTTTTATACTAACTCAATTTGTAAAGACTTTTATTTTTCATCCACCGGTGCTTATACATATCTATGTTTTTAATGTACTAATGAGATTGCCACCCCTACTTTTTTAATGTACCAGCCGCCACTGGTGATATGTATTTAAAATAAAAAATAAAAAGTGAATATCTGAAACAGTTTGGTTTCTTTTCATATTACATACGTAATACGATCACCTCAATAACTTATCCGGAGCATTCCCATAAGTCATAGATTCCCAACTTTTTTTTGACCACTGTCCTTTTGGCAAAAAAAGAAATTAAATTCATGGCTCATATTGAGATTAAATAAAGATTATACAGACTCTTGGTTCATTACGGGTTTACTGATAAGACCGTTAGGTGGTCGAAACGCGGATGGAGAGAAGACCAGAGTCCTATTTGCAAGAAATAAACCGTCTGTGTATTTTTTCTTTAACCACCTGATGAAAAAAAACGGTAACTTGTTAAAATAAGTAAACTTGTGCTGATCAATGCGAAAATAAAAGTTATCGGCGAGTAAATTTCTTTTTATGTCTTCAGTGGTCTCATTAGTCAATTATGAAGTAAAACTGATTATAAACTCGTCGTTTTTTGACGTGATTTTGAAATTTATTGTTAGTAGCCTTCTAATTACATAAAAACCTTCAGAATGATAATAGTAATTATGTAGTATTTTATGTCTCATTTTCTTTTTTTGGGGAAAATATTTTATTTAACAATTAAAATGTGAAAAAACAAATTTTTCGAGTTCTTGGAAAAGCTATTGTTTTTCATCAAAAAAGTTTCAAACAAAAGTTGTGCGAATTGAAAATACTTATAAAATGGGCCCATCCGAATTAGAAAATTTATTCTTTAGTTATTGCAAAAAAACCTGCTAAAATAGCTGTTTTTTCAATTGTTTATAAACAATTGAAAAATATGTTGCATTAACTTTATACTATAAATAAAGGAGTCTTTTGTTGGATACATAAGATGTGAAAAATTTCAATTAAAAATAGTTTTTTGCACAGTGAATTTGTTTATAACTTTTTATGTTTTTTTTGATTGTTTATTCTCTTCGACAATTGTTGATATCGAAATGCCGATAAATGGGCGCGAGAGCTGAGATTTTGATGCACATTTTGAAAAAGAAAAAATTGTGTACGATCACTACAAGCTGAGATAGAGTTTTTTTTTTCAAAAAATCGCTGTGAAGTTGTTTATGAATATTAAGGTATTCTTTAAGTAGGAACTCATAAAGAGATGGTTAAACTATTGTATGCAATGATGTTCAACTCAATTATTTCAAAATTGTTGATATAGCAATAATTTAAAGTTGCACCTACTCCGAGAGTTGGAAGGTGAGCAGTGGAGGGGGCGTTCTTTCAGCATGCGACGCGCGGAAAAAAACATGTCTCGGACGGTTCAAATCCGAACAATGAACGATTTGTTTTTGTAATCAAATTATTGTTAAACACAGCAATAAACAAAATACTGCACTTTTATAGATTTTATGCATAATTATAATTTTATCGTACTTTCGTGCTTTTCAAATTGCGAAAAAATTGTTACAGTGATCAACAGTATACTATTAATTAGAAATATTAAAAATTAGATTGATTTTTAATGTACTATTAATATTTATCGAGATATAGCATGACACAAATAGCAACATTTATTGATACCATTATTATTTTTGGAGATGCAAAATAAACTACATTTGACGATTATATTGTAAGCGATCGAGAATTATTGTAATATTACTTTCAAAGACGATGAAAGTAATAGCGAAGAAAATAATTATGATTATGATAATAATAATGATGTTAATGATAATGATAACTATATCAATGATTGATGATGATGATGAGAACAATAATGATGATGACGATGAGAGTGGTAATCATAATTGTAATGATAATAATGAAACCAAGAGTTTCGAAAATGACTATCCATCGATGTCTAAGAAACGGAATAATATTTTGTATAGATTTAAGCAAAAAGTATGTATGCCACCAAAAAATTTCGTATATGAAAAATGTTGGTCCAATAAAATAAACAAAAAAGTTAACATGTGTTTTTCTTGTACAACCCATAATTTGGCGGCAAATGACAGTCGCAATTTGTTTCATGCTATAATTCCATAAATATTAATGTTACATTAAAAATCAATCTGATTTTTAATATTCGTAATTAGTAATATATTGTTGACCACTGTAAAACTTTTTTCGCAATTGAAAAAGCATGTGCAACAATTTGTTTATTGCTATGTTTAACAATAATTTGATTACAAAAACATATCATCCATTGTTCATATCTCATCGAGAAACTGCAGATTAAAAAAAAATAAAGATTCTACGTCCAATATTCGCCGAGATAATCCAAATTTTTTCGGAGGAACGAATGTGAAACGTCCGAGTCACATTTTTTTCCACGCGCCGTAGGCTGAAAGAACGCTCCCCTCCACTGCTCACGTTCTGACTCTTGGAGAAGGTGCAACTTTAAACTATTGCAACATCAACAATTTTGAAATAATTGAGTTGAAAACTGATAGTTTAATCATCTCTCTATGAGTTCTTACTTAAATAATCCCTTAATAATGAACAACGCAGCAGCGGTTTTGTGAAAAAAATTTCTATCTCAGCCTCGAGTGGTCGTACAGAATTTGTTTTTCTTTCAAAATGTGTGCCAAAATCTCACCTATCACGTCCACTTATCGGCATTTCGATATCAATAATTGTCGAAGACTTATTCTTTTTCTTTATAACGAAAAAATCAACCACAACTTTATTTGTTTCAACAATTTAAAATCAACAATTAATTTGTTTCTTTTTTGTTATTGTTAGTATAAATCTCGAGCTTTAATTTGCGTATACGCAGATCACTGTACGATTTCTAGATCGTTGCAAATAAACAATTAAAAAAACATTAAATGTTATAAACAAATTCACTGTGGAAAAAACTATTGAATATTTTTACTTGAAATTTTGCACACTTATTGTATGCAACAAGAGACTCCTTTTGGTTTAGTATAAAATTAATGCAATATATTTTTCTGTTGTTTATTAACAATTGAAAAAACAGCAATTTTAGCAATAAGTAACAAACAAATTACCCGCTTTGTATGAACTTTAGATCATTTTGTAGATATCTTTAAAACGCAAACCTTTGTTTGAAACTTTTTTACTAAAAAAGAATAGCTTTTCCTAGAACTCGAAAAAACTGTTTTCAGATTTTCATTGTTAAATAAAAAAATTTCCTCAAAAAAGAAAATAAGACATAAGATACTATATAATTACTTTTATTATACGTAGTCAGAAGTCTACTAAGAATAAATTTTTTCCAGATGCTAATTCCACTGGCCTATAATAGGAAATCAAATATTTTCCACATACAAAAAGCCTTATATGTCATTCCCTTTAATAATCGTTACTAAATTTAAAAATCAATAAGTCACATCCATGCGACGAAAATATAACATTGCCCTGACAGAAAGTAATCGTAAAAATATTTTCATCCCTCAAATTTTTTCATATAATAAAATTTTATCCCGTTATATCCAGGGTAGTCAAGCAAGCTTACGGAATGCATAACGGGCATATAATTGCAGGATTATAGATTAAATTGGGTAAATTAAATTATTCGGATTTAGTAAAGTTTGCAGAGGGATGTCCGTGAGATCCCAATATTAGACGTATTATTTTTTGTCAACATCCAGACTTGTATTCAAATCTCCGTTGCCGCAGTTTCAATAAAAATGCAAATTTAGAGAGTAACAAAAGGGAACATTTACACTTGTCGAAAGATTTTCTTCCTGCAGGATTTTCCACTATATGGGGCGTCCCGACTTTCATTAATTCTCCAAAGGAGAGGAGTTGCGAGCTGCTTTTGGAGAACGTTTGTGTTAACGTTGATTTTCTTATTTGGCTTTCTCGTCATACAATAGAGGGATGATGCCTGCAAAAAGTTGTATTACTTCATTTTTAAAAGTAATTTTATGGAGCTGGCAGGTGTGGTTATCTATTGCACTTTTTGTAAAAGGATTTTTTGGTTTACTAGTTATTGTTGAGCGTTTACATTAAACCAAAGATTTTTTACCTGCAGAATTTTCTGCTATATGGACCTTAACTTTCATTAATGCTCCAAAATTGAGGATGTGCCAGCGGCGTTGGGAGAATGTTTGTTTTAACGTTGATTTTCTTATTTGGCTTTCTCGTCATACAATAAAGGGATGATGCCTACCAAACAGTTGTCTCACTTTATTCTGAAAATAAATTTTTTGAGTTGGTTCCTGTGTCCCATTATGTACTTTTTGTAATATGTAGTCATATTTTTTAATAGTTTTTGGGCATTCAAGTTTGTCGAAAGACTTTTGCCTGCAGAATTGTGTACTATATTACCCGTTCCAACTTTCATTAGTTCTTCAAAAACGTTTATATTAACAATGATTTTCTTACTTGGCTTGCGTGCTTTTTTAAAAGTAATTTTTGGAGCTGGCAGATGGTTATCTATTGTACTTTTGGTAATAGGATTTTTTGTTTACTAGTTGTTGTTGAGCGTTTACATTTAATCGAAAGATTTTTTTACCTGCAGGATTTTCTGCTTTATGGACCTTAACTTTCATTAATTCTCCAAAAGTGAGGATGTGCGAGCTGCGTTGGGAGAACGTTTGTTTTAACGTTGATTTTCTTATTTGGCATTCTCGTCATACAATTAAGGGATGATGCCTACCAAAGAGTTGTCTTGCTGTGTGTGTCCCATTATGTACTTTTTGTAATATGTAGTCTTATTATTTAATAGTTTTTGGGCATTCAAGTTTACTGAAAGATCTTTGCCTGCAGAATTGTCTACTACATGAACCGTTCCAACTTTCATTACTTTTTCAAAAACGTTTGTATTAACATTGATTCTTACTTGGCTTGCTTGTCATACAATAAAGGGATGATGCCTACCAAAAAGTTGTCTTGTTTATTTTTAAAACTCATTTTTGATTCTTGTAGCTCTGTCTCAGTGTTTGTGATAAGATATAATTTTTTATTATTTAATAGTTGTTGATTTACTTTATTTTTAAAAGTAATTTTTGAGGCTGGTGGCTGTATCCCAGTGAGCACTTTTTGTAATAAAACATTTCTTTAATTTTTTTAATAGTTATTATTGAGCGTTCCAGTTTGTTGAAGGTTTTTATTATCGTTGATTTCCTTATTGGGTAGCTCATCATACAATAAAGGGATGATGCCCACCAAAAAGTTGTTTTACTTTACTTTAAAAAATAATTGTTTAAGCTGGTAGCTATGTTTTAGTGTGCATTTTTTGTAATAAGATATATATATATATATATATATGTAATCGAAGGTTTTCGGGCATCCCGTGTATGTGCTGAGTCCCTCTCAGGACTGTAAGGCAGCTGACGTTTCGGTGAAATCTCATTCACCATTTTCAAAGCTCACTGTATGGCGTCTACGAGCGAAGTTCGTATATATATATATATATATATATATATATATATATATATATATTATTTAATAGTTGTTACTAAGCATTCACGTTTGTCTAAAGATTTTTTGCCTGCAGGATTTTTTACGATATGGATCGTTCGAACTTTAATTACTTCTACAAGAGAGAGGATCTGAGAGTTGTCTTTGGAGAACGTTGATTTTAACTTTGATTTTCTTAATTGCTTACAATAAAGGGATGATATCTACCAAAAAGTTATCTTAGTTTATTTTTAAAAGTAATTTTTGGAGCTGGAGCTGTGCTCCATCGTGCAGTTTTGAATATAAGATCTTTTTCTTATTATTTAATAGTTGTTGTTGGGCATTCACATCTGAAAGTTTTTTTTCTGCTATTTTCTTTACTTCAAACTTTCTATACTTCTCCATAAGAGAAAAGCTGCAAGCTGCCTTCAGATAACTTTTGTATTAACGTTGATTTTCTTATTTAGCTACCTCATCATATAATAAGAGCTTGGGGCCTTCCAAAAAGCTATCTTACTTTATTTTTAACACTAATTTTTGAAGCTAGTAACTCTGTCATAGTGTGCACTTTTTGTAACAAGATATAATTATTTATTATGTAATAGTTGATGTCAGTCATTCACTTTTGTCGAGAGATTTTTTCACATGCAGAATATGGACCGTTGGAATTTTCACTACTTCTCCAAAGGAGAGGATCTGCAAGCTCTCTTTAGAGAACGCTTGTGTCTACATTCATTTTTTTATTTGACTTTCTCGTTATACAATAAAGCAATGATTCCTAAAAAAGAGTAGTCTTACTTTATTTTTAAAAGTAATATTTGGAGTTAGTAACTGTGTCCCTGTTTGTATTTTTTATAATAAGATGTTTTTTTACTTATTGAATAACTGTTGTTTGAAGGTCTGAAGACTGACTAAGATGCGGGTGTCGGACTTGCATTGTCTTTATTTTTGTTTATTTTTACGACGTTTCGATTAGGTTTCTATCTCTTATCGTTATCAAGTATAAACAGTTTATACTTGATAACGATTAGAGATACAACCTAATCGAAACGTCGTAAAAATGAACAAAAATAAAGATAATGCAAGTCTGACAACCGCATTTTAGTTAATAATTGTTGTTGGGTATTCACGCTTGTTGAAAGATTTTTTATCCTGCAGGATTTTCTATATATGGATCGCTCGAACTTTCAGCGTTATTGATTTAAAGGAAAATTCTTGATTATAGCAATATTTTTAGGGTGTTTTAGTCTGCGGGTAAATTATTTAACCCAAAAACCTTCTAAAGCTTTCAACAAACTTACCTGAATAAGTTAATAACATTAATTAATTTGCTGATGATCGACGGGGACTAGCTAATAACAATTAAACTATATTTGAATATGCATATCGAAAATATAATTACTTTAAGTTAGTTTGAAACTATGGTGTCATGCTGCCTCTCATTATTATTTATTCGCTGGCAAATTAATAAATGAATTAATTATTCTATTTTAACCTTATTAAAACAATGCGTCTAAATTATTATAGCAATCATTAATCAATTATAATTAAATTTAAATCATATCATTTAGTTGGCAAAAATAAATAGCGAATAATACGTACGTGCCTTGTGTGGATTTGGGATTATAATAGTAGATAGTCATTTATTGACAATAACAAATATTATTGCTTTAAAACTATAAAATATCATCCCTTTGATTAGAAAAGTTGCACTGTGTATTTTAGATAACCACGGCATACTATCCATACCAGTAAAACATTATTTTAAACTGTGATATATTTTCATTTCAACGAATTTCTTACATATTTCTGTATTAAATTAAAATATTAAATCTCACGATCCACATCAAAAGAATAAAAAACTATCTTAATTCCATTCACAAGACGAAGGAATCTAGAGGACCTCGATCCTATTATCATACAAGGAAACACAGTACCACCCTCCAAGAAGATTAACAATCCAGGGGTTCTTGGACTCTAAACTGACTTGCAATAAGCACATGGAAAAGATCACAAGAAAATCGGAACAATCCTTGTGATTGTTAGATGAGTGTGCGGGAAAACATGGGGTGTCTTACTCAAGCTGATGTATTGGCTATATACCAGTGTGGTAAGACCAGCGGCACATATACATCCTGGGTTTAGTGGTCCAAAGCAATGCAAAGGACAACTATGATCAAGCTGGGCGGTATACAGAGCCTGTTGGACCCTTACGAGGGTTATGAAATCAACATCAACTTCAGCAATGGAGTGCATTTTAGTTCTCCCGTCACTACGCTTAGTAATTCAGGGAGAGGCATGAATGGGGTTTCATCGGCTACACCACTCACTGCCAACAGCCCAAATGTTAATGGCAGGACATGAAACTTTATGTAATAAAATCTGGCACCCTGAGTTGGAAATGAACACAGACCATGTGACCTCGGGCTACCGTTATAATATACCTTTCGAGGTCATTATAACTTACAGAACGGTAAGTAAACAAGTTTAACCAAAATCATCTTCTGGTACACTTATCTGGTACAATGACGGTTGAAAGACCAAAGAGGCGGAGTTGCGATATATGGGTTACAACCAAGAAGATACGTGACTTTTCCCTTGGAAAAATACCCAGCTGTGG
Organism: Diaprepes abbreviatus; assembly: GCA_034092305.1. Taxonomy (NCBI): domain Eukaryota; kingdom Metazoa; phylum Arthropoda; class Insecta; order Coleoptera; family Curculionidae; genus Diaprepes; species Diaprepes abbreviatus. The sequence continues at coordinate 19,049,091 of JASJET010000031.1, forward strand.
TTCAGTCAGAAATATATTCAATTTTACAATGTGCATCAGGCGAGATAAAAATAAGTTCATAAAGGAAAGTAGATCTATATTTATTGAGAAGGTCAAGTAGCCATGAAACCCTCAAGAGGCAAAAGGTATCATCTAGACTGGTTTGGGAATGTTAGAGCGAACTAATAACTCTTGCAAAGGATAACAGAGTTTTGCTACAGTGCATACCAGGAAACGAAGACATACATGGAAATGAAAAAGTTCATGAACTAGCGAGGGCGGGCTCATCATCTCAATATATTGATCTAGAACCAGCTCTTGGGATGCCAAAGTGTGCGGCATGAAAATCCGTCAAACAATTGATCAGAAAAGAGCAATTACTAGATAGGAAGACAGGGATTGAACCATAGTAGACTTTTTATAGGGAATCCTGACCCGCAATTACCCAGAAAACTATGCCACCCATGAGTGGGAACCAATTAAGTGGAATCGCAGGTATAATGACGAGACACATGGCCGTTAAAGTTTACTTCCATAAAATGAATCTTTGCAACGGAGACCTCAGCTGCAGGCTATGTGTTAAGGTTGAGGAAATGGTAAAGCAAATCATATGTGATTGCAAGTCATTAGATCGAAAAATACAGCAAACCTTCGAGTCAAGCGAACGAGCCACATACTCGTTCCTTGGGTGAGCTGTATAAATTTGCTCAGGAGGATAAGTTTAACTGAGTGGTTGTAAGTTAAAGGTAAGCAAAATAAGTATATTCTAATTGCAGTGTATCCGGATTCAGGATGGACCCATGAGAAAAAAACGATTTTTTGAGGCCGCTGACCAATATTCTAGAGTTACATTATTAAATGTTAAAATGATGGACTCAATATTCAATCTATATATTTATTTAAAAAACATGTACCGTACAGGACGGTTATGAGGGAGTGGAATAGAGGGAGGGCAAAATATAAGGTGAGCCAAATCCTGGGGGCTCTTCGGACTTTGCTTTCTTGTTGGTTCGTAGGGAGAAAATGGGTTATCTAGACTCTCTACATCATCACAAAAAATCTAAACAGCTTTGGAAGATACTGAGGCAGATGAATGTTTGTTTTAGTGTTGCATCTGACATTGTCGGTCTTCCTCTTGATCTGATGAACCCAGATAGAGTGAATGATTATTGCATAGATGTATTCCAGAAAACAAGTAACGGTGATAACAAGGCGACTTTTAACAAGACAAACAGATACAAAGTTGACATAAAGTTTCATTTTATCTTAAAACGCCGAGGCAGTTGAAAGGAATGTGTATACTATTAATTCCAATATATAATTAACAGTTGTATGGAGCGTGGATACCTCCCTAAATTTTGGAAAAATTCGATCATTTGCTCAATGCTCAAAGTTAAAAATCCACCGGATGTTAGTGAGTTGCGTCCGATTAGTCTGTTGCTTGTGCTTTCCAAGTTTGCAGACTACCTTAAAAGTAACAGCTTGCTTCCCTTCTACCATCACGATTTAGTATTTGTCATGGTACCGCATTTCAAGCATTGTATCTGGTGTTCCCAAGGTTCCATCATTGGGCCTCTTCTATTTTTAATATATACGTTTGATATATTTGACTTCGCAAATTGACACGTAGAGTCTCACGCTGATGATACATAACTGTTATATTGTTTTGATCCTAGTAAGCTTGAGGAAGCTGCAACTTCTTTTGACGTGGATCTGGAATCTATTTCTAAGTATTCCAGAGAGAATAACTTGAAAGATAACCCTAACAGGACCAAGTTCTTCTATTTTACTCGGAGAGGCATTGACATTATTTGCAAAATCACTTGAATTTGACATTGGAGGTTGCTGGTTTACATTTATCATATTACGCAAAGAATTTGGGCTTTTACATTGGTACAAGAAAGCTATGCAAGAATAAAAGTTCTTTATGCTAAAAGCTGGTATTTAGCAGCATTATTCACGATCGTGATATGCGACCTCGGAATCAGCTGATCTTGCCGCAGCATCTTTATAACTTTTAGAAACCTGAGTTAAGATTGTGTTGTCTCAGTAGTTCTAGATTACAGTAAAGGACTCATTTGTTGAATTTACAAAGTATTTAGACTGTGGTGTCGCGAGTATGTTTCGAATACCAAACTGTGAACTTGGTATAATTTGTAATAGTATAGCTATAAGCTTTGTAACTATATAATAACGCCATTTATGGGGCAGAGATGATTAAGTATAAGAATAGTACACTTTCCCACTCATTTTTATATGTATATGTGTGTTAAATAAAGACGATTTATTTTTACCATTATTTATATTATTATTATAAAGGTTGTAGCATTATTAACATGAATTTAAAATTAACGGATGGGCAGGGATCACTGACCTCTCATCTCACCACCTCGTTGAAATGGTTTGAATTACCTAAAACACCTAGTAAAGTTATCAAATTTACAGGCTCTTCCTTTGGTTACTAAACAATGGTTAATGCACCACATTGCACCCCATAATTCACATTCGGTGTTAGAAATCATTTAAATGAATCGCACAGAAAATGATACTTCTTCAAATTGGCCACTCTGCTCACTGAATTTAACACCTATGTATTACTTTTTAAGGGGAACTCTTAAACAGATGGCGTAATGTAAACCTATAAACTCTGAACAAGAACTGTGGACACGGATACAAAATGCAATAAATATTTCATGCTTAGATGCAGAGATGATGGAACTGGTTCAGTTCAACTTTCTCCGTAGAATGTACATGAAGATGGACGTTATTTTGAACATTTAATTAGAGCTTGTGTTATTCTTATTCTTCTTTGCCATCATTATCACTATTAGCTGTATGCGATATAAATTTTCATTATTTTTGGTCTGTTAGCCCTTAAACATGTTCCAAATTTCTTGGATCAGCCCTAAGTTTGGGTAAAGTGTAAAATGGGGCTACGGCGAGTCTTATTAAGTAATAAGATAGTTAAATTTAATTATCTCAGAAACAGGTGCACAAAGATAAAACATATATGTATAAAAGATGTCAAGGAATAGGAATTTTTTATTATAGATTTAATAAACTAAGGCATAAAAGAGTTATCAAGGTTTAGATGTTGGCGAAGCGCTGTTGATGGCACCTTCTGCAATGTACATCGACATTGTAAGCAGATCTTGATTTCTCATCCTAAAAAACCACAAATTACCAAATTTAGGCATTATTAAGATACATATTTACAAAAAGTTTTAAAAAATTATAGGTTTGATATTCTGTATTTCGGAAGCTATCTATTTTTGAGTAATGGGTTTTTCACATTTTAGCCTCAGAAATTTGCGCTAGCGTTTTATACACACATTTTAGGGACATCCTGTATATACAAAATATAATTGCACAATTCAGTGACGTAGTATTACTGAAAATATCATCAATAACGCAATTTTTAGATAATTCCATTCGTCTGCAGATTTGAAATGTGCTGTGCATTCTGTCTGTCATTTTTCCGGTTGAATTTTTTATCTACAGTATCTTTACTATCTCTCTGACCAATCTTGTAGCGATTTAATACTGCTGAATCATTTTAAAGCAGAGTACATAATTAAAATTTGTTAGACCAGCGGTTCCCAACCTTTTTTTTCTTGCAAACCCCTTCTAAAAATAGGAATAAAGTGGCGAACCCCCGGTGTAGTCATTAAGAACAGTAAATGAAACAGTAAAATTGAGTTAAAAAAATTATTTATCATATTGAATAACAGTTAATAACGAAAAACTAAAACATAATAGTAAAACATGTATAGACAAACATTATTAAAATTAAAGTGATAGCTTAAACTACAAAAAAGAATTAATATAAAGTGAATACAATAATACAGAACTTAATGCCTGTTTGACGGAACAAAGAAATTCAAAAATTTGAGACGATGTCTGAAAGTTTGCATCTTAGATTATTTTCTGCATTTAACATGTTTCTTTACTTATCTTTCAGGTAAATGTATGTTAAAAATCCTTTCCCACATAGATATGTTGTACAAAAGGGCAATAAAACTTGAATGGCTTTTTCCACCAAAACACGATACTCATTTCTTACACTGAGTCAAAAATCAATTAAAGAGTAATCTTTAAAAACAGTTTTTAGGGTATTGTCAGAGGATAAGTCAACGAGTTTTTCTTTTAGAAAAATAGTTCTTGATAGTTAACTTAAGTTGTTTGAGAGGTTCAGTAATATTCCTTTTAATGTTTTCGTTAAGTCAAATTTCATTTCCTAATAAAATTATGCAAACAGAACCAAAACATTCGTCTTCATTCATTTCCAGATATTGAATTCAAAAGTTAAACTTCTTTAGCTTGGTTGCTATTCTATCATATACATTGAAATTGGTGATACCTGGACCTTGTAAAGAGAAATTTAAATCATTTAATTTAGAAAAAATGTCGTCTAAGCATGCAATTTTTTGCAGTCAAAGAATATCAGATATACAAAAGGATAAATGAAATGGATGGTTAAGAAAAAATGCTTGAACTTTAAACATGAATTCAAACAAGCGGATCAAAACCTTACCACGAGAAAGCCGATTAGCTTCTGTATGAAGTAGTAAAGAAACGTGGATGCTTCAAAGGTCCTCACAAATAAAATTTACACTTTTTATAGCGTTGCTTAAAGTACTGGATAACTCTGCAGGAATGCGCTTACATGTCAGTCCTTGTCTATGAATACATCAACGAGTCTATACAGTTTTCTCATTGATCTCTTGTACCTGCGCCACAAGATCAGAAAATGTGGTTTAAGTTCTGACATTTCCCCGTAAAACAAAATATTTGTAAATAGTTACTGACATATTCTTTTTTCTCACTCTGGTCGCTTATTTTTCTTGGCTTTCTGTCTGACGGGACGGTAACTGTCATCTAGTGTTGGTTCCAAATCAGAGACTGAAGTAGAAGAAGCAATTGATTGCTCGTTCAGCTGTTCATCAGACTTGACTACTTATTTTTAACCAACGATCCATCATACATTTTCGGAGCAATAATTATTTACTTTCACGTTCGTTGTGCGCACGTGCGATTTGTAAAGATTGGGTATTTGTTGTAATTTATGCACACAAGAAGAAATCGCTAAACTGGTTTGCACTACTAATATTTACGTACACACTATGCATTAAATAACTCATTTATCTTTTTGAGATCACCCTAGGTTCTTAAGCTCATCGTACGATTCAGTTCGACTCTACTCTTCCTTATATGTGACTGAGGCGTTTTTATATCGGCGGACGTTATTCTCGTTCTTTCATGTGGGTTTCGGAAAAGTCTTGGTTCGTCGAAGTAGAAGTTGTCGACTCGTTCGGAAATGAACTTGCATCGCCAGAAGCGTAGCGACTCGTCGCTTTACAGAATGTTAAATATAGCGATGTTTAATTTAAAATTCCGCCATTCAATGGAGATTCGCGAATCACCAGTTGAAAAATGCTGTGTTCGACGTTAGCATTTAAACTTAGCTGATTTTGAGTATTGATGGAGAACTTTATTAGCTAACCCGAAGTTATTATTCAAAATAAAATGTTTTTATCTTATTTTTATGCTGTAGTAGTGGGAAAAATTTATTGATTCTTACTCACTCACTCACATAACAACACATACTCATTAATTTATGTGCCTAACATTAACATCTCTAACTTGTTAATAAACTATTTTCAATTAAAAGTTGACTAAGCAGCTACAAATCGGATAACGTTTCAATCTAAATTGGCTAAATGATATTATTCACGCTACATTTGCTTCGTTTAGCGCTTTATTTGAATTATAGCTTAGTAATAATGTGGGCTATTAGACAGTACATTCCAGATGAGAGGAGCCGAGTGTCTTTACTTGCTTGTCAAGCAGGATCGGAGTGGCTTTAACCAACGAACCCTACTGACGTGCTAACTACACGCAATGATAAAAATTCGAGTAAACAGACGATACGGCATTTTCACCAAAAAGAATTACATAATTTAAAGTCTTTTTTTTTTACTTTTCATGAAGATACAAATTATTTGAATAAATTGGTGAAACTGGAATCATATTTAAATTCAACGACATAAAATAGGTAAGAACATCTAAAGAGATCCTGGGAAGAGAGATGTAATTTGACAAACATTGACATCTAAGTTTTTATCAGAAACTTCGAAGAGAGAGTTAAAAAAATTAACAGTTGATTCCTTTTTTACAGTATAAACAGTTAATTATTTTGTTCGAAGATGGTTTGGGAATGTTTAGAAGAACTCATAGAACTAGACAAGAACATAACGGTTACCGCCCCCGCCCCCCTATTGCTGTCGAGACACACTGGATGGAGGATGGGGAGGGCTGAAATAAGATATCTGGGGCCTGATATTTTTTGCGGTATTAGCAACAGTGGAATACTGGAAGAACTAAAAAGAGGGGAAGAGAATCAAGAACCAATTATTGAACACATATAAAAGATTGAGACAAGTGAAGATTCTTCTGGGGAACTATAAACAGAAGAAATTCAAGGAATGTTTTATCTGGAGTGAAAACCAACTTGGACTAACGAAGAGAGAAAAATGCAGATTTTGGAAGACAATAGGAATCTCTATCCACATTTTTTTCAGAATGCATTGCTTTGCAAAATCCTAGAATGCGGTAACTGGGAGATTTAGTCATAACGAGCAACAGAACGAGGGCACAATAGCTCTTTCAGGTCGCAGCGCACACATTTCCATCTTCACACACATATAAATGTATCTTGGTAGAAAGTGATCAATAATTGTAAAATAACAATGTGTGATGCTACAAGTTTTTAGTTAGAATATTGCTTAAGCATGATTTTAAACTAAGCAAATAAATAAATAGTGGGTGATCTGGGCAATAAAATAATAATTTTTGAATTTTAAAATATGGAGAAAGAACTGATCATTTGCCCATATTTCTTTTAAATTTTTTAAAATAACAGTGTCAGGTTTATTATTTATATTTAACATCAAGAAAAAAAGGATTTAAAAACTTATTTTTACGGGCAAATATTGTTAGATATTATTTACATATTAAAAATCACACGATAATTTAGGCAATCGGAAACTCATTTTTTTTATTTATTGCCTGAACTGACGTTTCTATTAGCATGTTATACTAGTTTAAATAATGAAATTAGAAAAGAATAGCATAGAATCGGTATGAATATCAAGAAATGAAAGAACTCGCACTATTTATCAACATCTTTCGAAATGCGAATAAAAGTATTATCACGTTATTCAGCAGTTACACAACAGGCTCCAGTTCTGACGATACGAGTTGTGGCTATAAAAAAAGCAAAAGCATGCGCTAAAAGCAAATGACCGACAGCTGTTTAGCGTAAAGCCTTCTCTTTCGAATGCGGCGCCTACCGTGTCTATAGACAAATCAGTGTGGCCGTGGCCTTCGATTATATTCGACTGTTTTGCCGAAAAAATCATAAGTGTAATAATAGAGTAGAACAACGAATTGTCGTGAAATTTCGTATGAAACTTGGAAAAACTGCCACTGAAACTTATCTTTTATTAAAAAAAAGTTTATGGCAAGCATTTTCAAGATGGTGGAGAAGACGTTGAAGATGAATCACGCCCAGATCGCTCTTTTTTTGATATTCATGGCATTATGTACCATTACTGGGTTCCTGAAGGTCAAATAATTAGTCAACATTACTATTTTGAAGTTCTTGCTCCACTCCGTGAAAGAATAAGTCATTTGTTATCCATCAAGATAGTCAGTTTACTCATTCTGCATTCTCTGTTAAGATGGTTCTAGCCAGGTAAAATATCCCAGTGTTAGATTGTCCACCTTATTCACTTGACTTTGCACCATGTGACTTTTATCTGTTCCTCAAAGTAAAATATGCATTAAAAGAAACAAGATTTCAGTTTGCTGAAGCTGTGAAAGAAAAACCACGCATTATGAAGGAGCTCACAGAAGAAAACTTCCAGCAATGTTTCGAAAAATGGAAAATTTGCATGGAGAGTTGTAGACATAGAGGAGGGAAGTTTATTGACGGTGATAATAAATAAATATGTATAAATTTTAAATAAAATGTTTAACAACAATAGTCTCGTTGTTTTATAGCTACACCATGTATGTTAATTCTACAGTAAAATTCGTTGCATTCAAAAATTGCATTTGATTTTTCAGACTGATAAATGAAAGAACCAAGAGAAAATTATGCTTCTTTAAAAATCACCCTTCCCTGAATTGTTACCAGATTATTAATTCGAATTTTGTAGAGAAGAATTATTTTCTCCCCTATCAGTGTCGAGGAAATTTTGGAACAATTTAAGACGAATTTCTGGAAGAAAATAAAGCCACATCACAGCCTATTTTTTGAAAATTTCAAAATAGATATCTAGATATGTCTAATATTTAATCTAAGACTTCATTTCTAAGTTAGTAAAAATATTTATTAAAGAATAATAATGTTGAGTAAAAACTTCATAGTCTGTCTACCCATAATTTCTGCCAGAATATTACCTATGAGTAGCAATTTTTTTTAGTTTGTTACAATACAACTTCATATTTTGTTAGATGTTACGAAAGTAATTACAACTGACATGATTCGCTTTTATTTAAGTGTTTGTTCCGACACGGGTGTTATTTATTTAAGATTTTTTAAAGTCAAGTACTTCACACTCCAAACTAACCTTGAAAATGTCTAAATATATATTCGAAACGTCGACAATATGCGAATAAAAGAAGCTTTCATTATTTCTGCTGTAGACCTATAAATACCCTTAATTCATTTAATTTTACTATGCAATTAAATGTTCTAAATTCATTTAGTCCAAATATACCTATCAATGATACTCCAATACGCTAGTCCGATACTGTTTACAAGCCCCCTTGCCTAGAGATGTCAATGGGGTTCGGAGACCGAGCTGTAGTTCGCATGATGTATCGTTTTTAAGGGAGGGTTTGCAGCCACCGCGGCATAATCTTCTGACAAATTGAATAAGGGCGGCATAAAGCTAGGGTGGCAGAAGGCCGCCACTTGTTTATAACAAACATCGTCATAGCTATTAGGTTTAGCCGCCCTGATTGATAAGGCCGTACATAAAAGACACGACGCGGAAACTTTTCGTGGACTTTCCACCTGCTATCGAGGCAGTATAAATAAAGTGGAGATAAAGAGAATGAATATTGGGTTCTTTTCGCGTCAGTAAATAAACCTTTCATAATTTTCCTATAAACATTTTTAAATTTTTTTGGATATTTTTTTTTGGAAAATTTTAACTTGAGTGAGAATTTTTATTTATTCTTATACTTGAAGAAATTAAGATTTTTCTTTTTTTTTAATATTTGCGACCCCTCCCCCCTTTTCTCAGCTGCCATATTTGAACATAAAACAAAAGTAAAGGTTGACTGACAAGTTTTTTCATTGCAAGTCATTACTTTCAAAGAATGAGTTCATCACCTGCATGATGTCTTCACCTCTCCTAGTATTTTTAGTGCTCTATAAAAGAGAGCATCTTCTTTGATGTCCTTCCAGTGAACATATCTCAAGAAAACGAGTAACTGGCAACATGAACTAATATCGGTGGAATCGTCATGTTTTAAGGAAAATAGAGAAGATGCCTTTATGTCACATTTTTGGATATGTCTGAAATGCGTCCCATGTTGTTTAAAAAATCCTAAGAAATTTTTAATATGTTCAGAATGCTTGGTTTCTGAGTGACGTTTGAGTCTTGAGTGTTTCAAAGATTCAGCATAAACTATTCTGTGCCGAAAATTCAAGACGGCTCAACCTTGTGTTAAAGCCTTTCATGAACTTGAACTTCTTTTTCATTTCATCATGGGCGCATGTTGCAAGTTTGTTGATTTCTAAATAAGAGATGAGGCCTTTATTTAATTACTCTATTCCTTATAATTCTAGAAGTTATCTTCTTTGTCTCATTTTCCACTAATATATGTATAGGTTGGGCACGTTTCCATTGCTTTGGTTATGCATGCACAAGCTAGTTTTTGAACATTCGAGAAATTGGTGCTCTTGTTTACAAAATTTGTGATTTTACTCCAGATCACTTTCACATATATGATGATTGGTTTCACCACTGCGTACATCCCCTGTAAGATATTTGGGTTAGTGCCCCAGGTGTTCCTTGTAAAGTTACCGCGGATCATAAGGGCATTTATAGCCTTGTTGATTACTTCTCTATCGTGCTTTTTCCCAAGAAATTTATTATCTAGGGAATGTCTCAGATATTTAATCTCTGACTTCTATTTAATAGTATTCTCATCTATTTTGATGCCTTTTAGGTTAAGGTTCCTTTTCTCTGTAAAAGCTACTAAGGCGGTTAGTGAGGTTAACATTGTGTCTCATCAATGGTTTAGTGTGGTCAAGATCTCTTTGAAATATGTCACAGAGAATATTCCCGAGCTTCCCTCTTGCGCCATCAGCATAGCTCTGGTAGGGTATGCCAAGGACAATCAGGTCACAGAGAAGTCGAGCTACAATTAGATTACACATAAATGGGGACGCTACTATTCCTAGAGGACATCCCCAGGTAATACAGATGGCAATAGTGTCTTGCGCTATCTCTATTTCAGTTTTTTTGGTGTAAACAAGTTGTGAAATTTATTTGGGACTTGTTTTATCTACTCCCTACCACATAATGCTCCTTTGATACTATCATAAAAAGCCACTTCTATATCCAGAAAGGCACATACTACGGTTTCCTTGTTTATTAGTCTATCCTGGATATCATGTGTTAATTGTGCCAGCTCGGTACGCATGTCGATGGGGATGCACTCACACTTGTTCTAGCATTTCTGTTCTGATGAAGTTATCAATTTGTTTTTTTATTGTTTTTAGGAAGAACAATATAAAACTGATGGGTTGCAGGGATTTACGGTGTGAAATGCCTTTCTTCCGCACTTTGGGAATAAAGGTGATTTTCGCCCTTTGTCATACTTCTAGTATTAACCCAGTTTCAGACTACTTTGACTAGTATGCAGTATATGCTTTGAGGCAGAACAGAGAGTATTATGTGGCATGGTCTTAAAGCAATAACATATTATAAATAAATAATTTAATTGTACTAATCAATTGGTTTATAAAATACTTTGAGTTATAGGATTACAAATATAATTTAATATTTATAATCCTCAGCAAATGTTTATATTATTATATTTAATTAATTTAATATTTATGTGTAAGAAGTTAAAGAAAGTGAAGGAAAGAACATCATAGTATTATTCACCACATTAGTCTGAAGCCACAAAATGCAATAAAAAAAACCGACTACGAGAACGTTGTGCTAGCTACAAAGAAAAAAATGCCACATCACATCCTACACATGGCATTTTTTATCAAACTTCTATATTACATTTGAAACCTTGAAGACGTAAAGTCAATAATAATGGCGATAAATGATACAAATTGCCAATATAAGCAAATATTAGAATTTGTCTAAAACGTATCAAGTATTTATTATCCCAGTATAGCAAATGAGTGTTAAAAATCGAAAGTTATTTTATCGAGCATTTGTTTCATGATTATTTATTTCCTTCTTCATTTAAATTGCTTCTATTTTATTTCCAATATAATTAAATATTTATTAGTTTTAGTATAAGTTTAGATTATTATATTTATTGAATTTCCCATGAATTTCAATTTCGTTCTGCGTGCAATAATCCAATTTGGCACATTAAATTACAAAAATTCGATTAAAAAATATGCACCGCAGTAGCTCTGACAAATGTTGATATAGATTGCCAATATCAGCGGGGAGATTGATTTTTTTTGTTTCAATTCCGGACCTGTTTTGCAACGAGCCTTTGTGAATTGACGTTTTGATTTATTGCTGATGTCGCTAATCTACGTGACATATATACGTTTTTATTGTTTTGCCAGTGCAAAATGTCGGGTTTTATAATTTCAGATAAAATCTTTGAAATACTGAAGCGAGAGCTTTCAGGTGACGGTTTTGGGTTGTCATTTTGGTTGACCAGAGTCATGTATCTGCGTTTTTCTTTTTAATGCAGCATAGTTTTGGCTGGCACAAAAATTTTTGTCGTTGTCGTTTTGAAGGAAACGTCTGAAGTTTTGAATTTGAATATTAAAATACGAATACATAACTCCATCAAAACGATTAGCTATACTTTTAAGCGGCGTTGTCTTAACTGATATATCAACGCACACCCCAAAGTATTAAACAAAGATAGAATTTTTAAATTTTGGAAAATGGTTAACAATACCATGTAGACAGCCATTAAGAAAGGATTTTCAAAATTCGCACACATTCAATAAATTTATTAATATCTCTTGACTTTGGTTTCAAAAGATGGTTCATACTCATATCTAAAAAGTAATTTCTTGATTTTTCGATATTCCCATTTTAAAAAGGGAAAAAAGAAATAAGACGTCGATTTTACGACTGCTCATTAAAAAGTAATTTTCTTGAAGAAAAATCCCGATACGAATATGATTTCTGACTTCACATATTTTCCATACCATTATCTAAAAAGTAATTTCTACATTTTCCAAAATTCCTTTTTGCGAGACTGAAAAGGGTTAAAATGTGTTTTTATTATTTTGTCAGATAACACTGAGACTATTTCACATATTTAAGTCAAACTTCATTAGTAAGTAGCGGCAATTTGCACAAATAGTATAAAATTTATTTTACATTGATACTCTAAATAGAAGCCGAATAATAGCGAAAAAAGTAAATTAACTGTTGCGGCATAATGTCATAGCTTCCCAAAACCGTTCCCCACTACCTCTTGTCCTCTCCCTTTCTCTCTCCTTAGGTAGCTGGGCACAAAAATGTCAACTATTTCGAGTATATAACGTAAACTGCCTAAAAGCATGTACAGAGCGTTTTTTTTATTTAGCACCATACTTGGTGGCTTCATTATAAGAGATGGAAAGGAACTTTACATACGAAAGTTGTAGGATTTTTTCCATAATATCTAATATACGTTTTTATGGGTTATTCAAAAGAAGAAAAACATCAGATAATTTTTCTTTAAAATAATTATTATAACAGGAGTGAGTAATAATATCAAGATCAACAAGTAGATATTTTTCAGTATAATAACATATTGGGCAACAATAACACAAACAATACATATCCTCCACTATTATTAACAACATTTGAAAATATTTTTTTCTCATTTTATGATTAATAGAATTTGAAATAAGATCTTTGTGGTTTGGGTTAAGCAATATTACCCTAAAACATACCTTTGTAGAATTAACATATTTTTGAATGCTAAATAACGTGATAATGTTTTTACTTATATTTGGAAAAGTGTTGATAAACAGCAGATATTTTATTTCTTGGTACACACATACAGATCCTATGCTATCCTTTTCTAACTGCATCATTTAAACGAGTATAACATGATAATTCAAGAATACATAAAAGTATGAATTTATAGTTCTCTAAATTATTATTATTGTTATTTTAAATATGCAAACAATATCTAACAATATATACCAACAAAAATAAGTTTTTTATTCTAATTGTTGATAGTAATTGCAAATTTCGCATTTATAATAATTTCCAATACTTAAAATCACTGAAAAGTCACGAAAAGTAACAAAACTGAAAGCAAAAATAAGTAAACATATTTATGTCTGTCAAATATCAAAAAAGCCTCTACCCTACCGACCATAAACAGCCTTCAAATAAATGTATTTTTGTTTAAATCTTCTGGTATGATCGAAGAATGTGTTCAGTTTTGTCCCCTAATTTTTTTATGTTTTGGGGGTTTTCATTATAGATTTAATTTCTTAAAAACCTCGACAAAAAAAGATCTAATGGACTCAAATCTGGGGTGCTGTCTGGCTGCGGTTGTTAAGGTACCCAGTATATATATATATATATATATATATATATATATATATATATATATATATATATATATATATTTATTAATTATAAGCATCTAATCGTGAAATAAGCGATACAGTAGCATAAGGAACTTCATTTATTATAACTATTTTTGCATGTGTTGGTGCGCTGCTCCATTTTTTTAATTTTAATACTGGCTTTATATTTTCTTTCAAACGATATAAAGCATTGAACATAATACTTGATTTTAAAAGTTAATAAACTTTCTGGTGAAAAAAATTATACAGTTTTGTACTTCAATAAATCTAAAAATTACATCAATTGCATTCAATAATCACATCTTATATTGAATTAATGTTTATCCAAAGTTGTTTGAAATTAAATAAAATATTCGAAGCCTAGAACTATACGAATAAAGTTTGTTATGGAGTAATTTTACTTTCTTTGACTGTTAAATCCATACGACAAAAGAAAATGTTCTGAAGCAAATCGGCAGCGTCGCGTATTCGACACCTACCTTGCTCAATACTCATTAAATTTATACCTTTTTTTTTTCTTGACAGATAATGCACAAATCAATGTTAAAAAAATAATCTTTTTCGGATTTTCTCTTATTGCCACCCTCAAGAACTTGTTTATTTCGAATATAAAATTCAACAGTGCGCGAAAAAGGAAGAACAGGCAGTAGTGTCATTAACAAGTTGCCACCTGATTAGTTATTATCTCGCGAATACATTAATGTAATCATAATTATTCTCATCGCTGAATCTCAGCTTCAAAATACTGTCTAACTGACGTGTTATTAATAAAATATGAACAATTTTGTATACTTATTACAGTACGATATTGTATTTTATTCATTACACCACATTTTAAACAGGGATTGTAATTATTATGTAGAACAGATATCGACCCTCCTGCTCTTAAACATAGTTATAATAACTCAAGTTCTATATGCTAATGTATTGTTTATTTTATGATTAAATTAAAATAAATAAATATAGATATATAATAAAATGTTTTTAAAATATTAGTGCAAAGATCAGTGAAAGCTATAATAGATTAGGTGCAATAGGTGATCGCCTGTAAGTAGACATTCGCTTCGTTTCATACACGACGGTGCACACGTTATAATTGATGAAAAGTTATTTGTTTATAGCGTTAAAAAGCCGTAAAACCATTGCATTTTCGCATTGCCATTTTTAATGATTATAAAATCAGAAGCTGTACTTTTTTGCTTAAAATGGGTCGAGTAACACGGGATTATAAAAAAATAATTTTCTTAATTATTAACAACTTTTTTGTTTATAACAAATTACCTGACCATTTTTCAGGAATCCACTCTCGATATTTATAATCAGGGAGTCAAAATACATACAAAAAACCTTGGTGGAGCCATGTCTGTTCATCGGCTACGGAAACCTTCTAGGTTCGAGAACTACATTCAAGTTATAACTACTAGTGTATTATACATAAAATTTATTTTAAGCTTAACTATCAGTTTAATGAATAACTACGTCAGAATGAAAATGTTAAATCTATTATATGTAGGCTAGAAACTCAAGTAGCGAGTGGACCGGTCAGAGCCTTGACAAGAACTATTGTTGAATATTCTTTTATGTTAGATATTTTAAATTATTTCTTTATAAAAAAAACCCATTGAGGAATTTCAAAAGGTAAAAATAACTCACGTGTATAAAGTTGGAACTAATTTAGACTCTCTGGACATTCAATTTCATACGATCGATTTTCTTTGTGACGCAGTAATATACAGATCATTACATTTATTACAATAACTGTATATTTTTTTTATCTTTTAAAAGAAAACATTTATTGAAATATCGAAACGAATAATTCTTGACAAAAAAAAAGGTAGCCGAGAACGATCGATTTTCTTTGTGACGCAGTAATATACAGATCATTACATTTATTACAATAATTGTATATTTTTTTTATCTTTTAAAAGAAAACATTTATTGAAATATCGAAACGAATAATTCTTGACAAAAAAAAAGGTAGCCGAGAACCAGTTGGACATCCTATCGGAGCACGAAGAAACAACATCACCCGGTAAATCGGCATTCAATGGAAAGAGAGGAAAGCTAGCACTAGTAGAGCTAAATAATTAACTGATGCTGATTTCTTAAAACGCTATCATTTGGTCTATCTCCAAAAGTGTATTAAAAATGATGCAGCTAGTAAACCTTGAGTGAATGAAACAAAGGGTTTTGATACTAGATCATCGATGCCTAGGACTCTATTGGGCCCTTTACATCCCACTATAGTTGCAGGTCATTCGAGGCCGATCGCCTATGTGAATCCAAACAGCCTCGTTAGTTGAACTTGTTTAACCGCTTCCGGTACCATTTGTATCTCCGAAATATCTCTGTCTCAGTCCGTTAAGTGCTAGGCACTCTCTGAGGACATGGTCAACAGTTTCATCCTCCTCCAAATACCATCTGCACGTCGGGTCGTCTTCGACACCGATTTTATAAAGATAGCTCCTCAGGTGACAATGTCTTGTCAACAATGCCACCACAGTGCGCAGTTCTTTTCATTCTAAGGAGAAATTCTCCTTGGTACTCCGTGCGTTAGGTCCAGTTATATGTTCCTTAGTACACCTCATCCTAGGAGCTCCCCTCCAGGATTCAATAAATTTGCTTTTCAGCTACGATTTTAATTCCCTCTTGCCAATGGCGATTGGGACAGGTGGAATTGGTTGAGTCCATATGGTTAAGTTGCGGAACCCAACTATGCCAGACGGTCTGCTTATTCATTCCCACGTGTGCCCGAGTGTCCTGTGACCCAAACAAATTTGATTGTGCAATCGTTTCTTGTTATATTATTCAGTACGTCCTTGCACTTAGACACCCATCGCGAGGTTACTTTTTTCTCTTTTACGTTTTCCTCTAAACTTGGTTTTTTCAACTAGTGAACCAGATATCTCAAGATCTGCTTAGCCGATTTCGACAAATCACATATTCTTTATAATATTATCTAGTGTGTAATAGAGGAATTTTCTCATTAGATGCCAAGTTCACTTTTGATTTATTTAGAAAATTTAAGATTCCAATAAAAATCAGATTTTTTTTCGAACAGCTTTTATTTCTACAAAGATATTTATTTTCCCTAAGCTATATTTTAGCTATTACGTTTCTAAATAATATATATTTTTAGAATTTTTAGACGATGCCTGGCGTAGAAAAAAATTCCACCTGCAAGGATCTTCAAAAAAAGATCCTCCTTGACGGCTCATATCTGTATCACGTTTTATTTTTTTTTATTCGTCTGTTTTTTTTTTAAATTATTCATAAAAGTACAATATAATTTTTCTTATATATTTAATAACTGCGACAAAAAAAATGTTATTTTTATACCCATTTTTCCGAGCGCAAAGGTGGTGTCTTAATCAAGTTGAATTTTATAAAGGGTTCATTTTGATTTATCTGTTTTAATTCAGAAAATACGTCCCTGTGGTTTTATCTTCCCTAGTTACTTCTTTTTCAATAGATGCTGTTAGGGGGTGGTCAAAAAATAAAGTAACACTGGAGTAATGTTGAGTTTCCCAGTTAAAGGGGGCGAATGTATAATTAAGTACAAGTAAAAATTAAATTTTAATTTAATTATGCCTCCCTAATAGAAAAAGTGATTATAAAATATCATGGATGTCAGAGTAAAAATAATTAGTAGATTAAGAAAAACGTAATTTTTGGGCCTTTAAAATATAAAATAATTGAATTGAGGAAAATATTACTAATTTTGATGTTTGGACTTCTTGATTTTTGGCAAACTGACAATAAATAAAAATTAAATTCGTGAAGCTGAAAATTATCACCTATTTATTAATAAAATATGTACAATATTGTATACTTATTACAGTACGATATTGTATTTTATTCATTATATCACATTTTAAACAGGGATTGTATCTTAAAATATCTAAAAATAATTTGTACATTATTTCTATGGGCGTTTGAAAATATCTGAAATTTACTTTTTCTTGCCTATTTTTTTTTTTTGTGATTAGTATCATTATTCTTGAGATTTGTTCAGATTAGTGAAACTGTTGCCAATATAATACAAACCGTAGGTGTTTTACTATACAATGTCATTTGGGAGAGACAGAAGCCTCAACTTTTTCTCTTTTCTGAGATTGTAAATTGCGTTCTTACATATTTAGACTTCCAAAAGATTCTTTTTATTTTATTCAGTAATATTATTAGTGTTTTTCTTATTTAGGAAGAACTACATTTTGAATTTGAATATGAAAACAGCAGCATTTGATGATAATTTTCACTATATTTTTATGTTTGTTGTTTCTCTTTACAAACAGTGCCCGCAGAAAAGTGGTAAAATATGGAAAATTTTTTTATTTCTCTAGTCTTTAAAGTGATTTTGTAGTTTGCTTCAATACACAAATGACATAAAAAATTTGAATTTCAATGGATATCCGAAATACCAATAATTTTGGTACAAAAATGTATTGTTTTTATAATTTGTCAAAAAAAAACAAAGTATTTTTTCAATGTACGCTTTTACATAAAAACCGATAACTTCATGTAAAAAAGGCAGGACATTTTTTTGATTTTTGATAACAAGTTATATTTTTTTTAAAATAAAAGATTTCGTTAAAAAAAAAACGGAGAAGATTTCTACACTATTTTCAAATTTTCGTTTACTAAAATTGTTTATTTTTCAGTTATATTAAGCAAAAACATTATCACTAATTTTATGGTCAGTGTAAGTTATTTATCTAAATTTCCATTTTTGAAATAAAGTTTTCCTAAAAATTTTGAAAACTTTAAAGTTAGAATCTCTGGTTCCAGTACTATTTATTACATATAAATCGTGAATGGAAATCCACCATATACATATGTAAAAGACTACAAACATAAGTATTAACGCCGACCTAAGCAGAAAATATTATATTTCGACTTAGCGCTGAAAATGACATTCCAATAATCATCCGACATCCTTTTTTGGTTAGGTTGAATCGCACTTTAAACATTTTTATTTCTGATCATTTTTTTGAGCTATTCGGCCATGATATCAATTTTTTTTTATACAATGACGTATCATGTCGGTACTAACTGTTAACAATTCTTGGCGACCTCTTTGCTTATTTCATTTTTATATCGCCGTTGTATTGTTTTCCTCTTTCATGGTGAAATATCACTAATTGCTTACTTTTGATACTAATTTCTGCATCTCATAATCTTAAACTAAATCTCACTCACTGCTTTATGTTATTGGCAACCCCAATATAACAATTATCATAAAACCAACGCCTATGCCACTTATTTATTTGAAAAATTTTTATTGAATGGGAAATATAAGAATTTGGAAATCATATTAAATTCAAACGTGAAATTTGTAGACCGTATTAAGAAATAGCTTTCAAGGTCTTATTGGATTTTAAAGACTATTTATAGTGATAAAACTTACCTTGATTCTCCCTACTTAAAAATTTTTGTGAATCATCATCAAAATAATTGCTGTCGCTTGTTTCTAAGCTTAGAAAATAAGATCGGACTTCTGCAACTTTACAAATGATAAATTAGGTTCCTATAGATGACGTCTGGAAACTCAATATTGAATCGTCTGCTTCGGACAGGTAGACCTTTATGCCTTCGTGCTAGGTTTTGTAAAAGGAATATTCAACATCAAGTCAAAATTAGGTTTCAACATGCGCTAAACATTCCTCATTTTCACATAAAATATCAGCTCATTTTCTTTCACAGCTGTACAATTTATATAGGTATTCGCTAAGGCTCAATCTCTTGATATTAAGTAGAAGACTCTTCGGTACTACGCTGGAATTATTGGGATCACCCGGACGCTATTCATTCCCCACTATCTGCTTATTCTGCTTATATTATATCCAGGTCGTTTGATTGTGCTTATCCTTTAGATTGTTTTTGTTAGGAATGGCTTGTTATGAGCAACTGTATGATCCGAAGATACAGTTTGAACTCAGTACAGCGTTGTTCTCCAGTACAGATTCTTAGCTGTATTCATAGTATGACACTTTCTATACCTGCAACAGTTTGAATTTCTCTGCCAACTCTTGAGGAATGATCTTGGCGGTTGAATCGTGTCTCTCCTTGTGCTCTGATGTGCTCTCCTGTAATCTGCTGGATTGTGAAAGATCTTCGATATCCATATCCGCAGAGGTCCTCCTGGATCCAGGTGTCTCTGATTATGTTTTCAAATAATTTCTCGTTGGGATGATCTGATCTTGGATAGCTAATAGGAAGTCTTGAGTTTCAGGAAACATTGCCGGAACGTCAACCAGTAATTTTACACTAATTTGTGGACATTTTTTTGGTCAAACTCATTTGGGTGTCATTCGTGAAGGGGCTTCTGTGACCAGGCTTGAAGCTTCTCTTGGTCTGGTTCTTGATGTAGAGTTAGTTCATGGTCCCTCAACTGTAGCGGTGTTGAATCACCTGTCTTTCACATTGCCCTGGGTAGCACAAGAGGTTCTATTAATCTGTGAAAATATGAGAGTAAGTTTAGTTGTTGATCCAAATGGTTACCAGTATCCACCAGTTCACTTCCTCTCTGGTATATTGGTAGCATTTTTCGTTCAATAGCATCACGAGAATGATGTTTGTGTGCCTTTTTCAGAAGTGTTCCGGCTGACAATTCGAAAAGAGTAAGTAGAGAGCAAACAAAGGTGTTGTGTACCATAAATAGCTTTTTATTACTTAGGTTAGTTCGCAGTCCTACCTCACTTATCTTATAGACTCGTTGATTAATTTGATCTTTGTTGATGAATTTTTTGTGCCTGTTTCATATCCATATATTTATATGTCTGTTCTTCCTCCTTTGCCTCAATAGTTCTGCATCTCAAATGCTCCCGAGCGGACTTTTTCTATAGTTGTGTTTAAAATGCGTCATTTAGCGAGGCCAAATAATATTCCTTTATCCCTGGGGCATAATTATAATATTATTTTTACTTTTTACACGACTCATTGCGAAATGTTTTGTCAATATCAGGCTACCGGCTAATACTCCTAGCAAACAAATCCGTATTTATTATAACTCATTTTGAATTTTCTATTCAAATTTGATGTTAATATACATGATCATAATAATGTTTTTCTATAAGATAATAAAAAATATCCAAAATAATACTGTCTGGATATTATTACCAAAAAAATATTATTGCTCGTTAAATTACTTTTAAATAAAGTGTCCGAATATTTTTGTGGTCCACTCTATTTATTTCTAATCTTAAAAACTTTCAAACAATAGTTTTGGCCACAAAACTTTTAGTAATCATATTAGGTTTTTGAATTTTGCAGAATTGAAATTATTTTTAGTGAATTTACATGCCATGTCTTTAGGGAGTTTAAGGTTTCTAGGCAATCTTAAGGTATTTAATAAATTTACAAATACTTTGTGTTAACCGTCATGCGGAACTAAATGTCAGGGATTACCTTGATTTTCATCCCAAATACGCAGTTTGGGTAAGTACAATTTTTCTTAAAATCGCTTTCTTTTTACGTTTCCTTTAGCGAGTCCTCAAGTACAAAATGTTTCTTGTTATCTTTTTAATAATCAAAATAAACCAACTTTAATTTAAAGATTACAGTCCTGGATTAGGGGCCGTTAACCGCGGTTGAAGTTATTCGGCTTCATTAAACTAAGGGGTCCTTTGAGGATACAACAAAAAAATAATCTGGACAAAATTTTCCCCGTGCTGCATTTTACCCGAAAAGAAATCATCGTAAAATCCAGTTAAATGCCAACTTTTTAAGATTCTCGTTACCTTCATTACCTTGGCTCGGCAGAAATTAAAAATTAATTTTATCTTGTTACAAGTTTAATTTAATTAAAATATGAATGACTTTCGCAGCGGGTGTCGAATTATACTTCAACTCTTTTTTCGTTTTCTTTTTTAGACCGGAACGAAGACAGTGGCGTTTACATTCATTATAACTTAAGAAATTTAAATACTTTGAATGATTTGGGAACAAATTTACTTCGACGACCTTTTTGTCCAATTTATCGTTATTTATTTTATAACCATATTGTTTACATCAATTTCCAAAAAGCCTTTATGTATCAATTATAATGCTTTTGGATGATCCATATAAAGAATGTTTTACAAAAATCACCATATATAACCTCAAAATGGCGATTTCATCAAGGTACCTATCAAAAAGTACGTTATTTTCATAAAAAATGCTTTAAAAAAATAGAAAATTTTTTTTTTTATCCAGAACAACATACTCTATGGTACTTGGATTCGCTAAATCCGAACCCATCGTTTGAATTAAGATAGCAAAAAAAAACTTAAAAAAATTAGGATTTTTAAAAAATGCATAGAATTAAATAGTTTGCGCAAGTTTTGTATATATGGGTTTTCGAGTTCGAATTTGAAGTCAAATTTGCATAATTCAAAATGGCGGATCCAATATGGCAGACGAAATTTTCTAAAAATCAATATAAAGCGTGTTTTTTATAGAGGTATAGAACTTTAAGTTGGCAACACTTTTTTAACTGGCGGCCATTATGTCAGCTGTCAAGTGATTTATGTTTAGTTTGGTTTGGCATTTCAACATGAGTAGACTGACGCCTGAACAACGCTTTCAAATTGTGCAAATTTATTTTGAAAATCATGGTTCTGTTCGAAATACGTATCGCGCACTACGTCCATTTTACGGTCAACATAATCGTCCATCAGAGCAATTAATTCGATTAACTATGGAACGTTTTCGCACCACGTTTACTCAAAATGATAATACGCATCCACAGAGACGTCGTACAGTGCGTACAGAAGAAGTTATTGCTGCTGTAGGGCGTAGCGTAGAGGAAGACCCGAATCAGTCTATCCGCCATCGTGCACAGGAATTGGATATGTGTCTATTCACTTTATGGAAGATTTTGCGGAAAGATCTTGGTTTGCGTGCTTACAAAATCCAACTCGTGCAAGAATTGAAGCCACACGATCACCTAGCAAGGCGTAGATTCGGTGAATGGGCCCAAAACAAGATTGCCGTTGATCCCGATTTTCATAAGCGAATTTTGTTTAGCGATGAAGCTCACTTTTGTTTGAATGGATACGTCAATAAACAAAACTGCCGTATTTGGAGTGATGATAATCCTCAAGTGTATTATAAGACACCGTTACATCCAGAAAAACTGACTGTTTGGTGTGCTTTATGGGCTGGTGGAATCATTGGTTCGTACTTCTTTAAAAACGATGCTGGTCAGAACGTTACAGTCAATGGTGACCGCTATAGAGCCATGATTACTGACTTTTTCGTTTATCAATTGAACAACCATGATGTGCAGGAGCTGTAGTTTCAACAAGACGGCACAACATGTCACACAGCTCGTGCCATAATTGATTTATTGAAGGAAACGTTTGGTAACCGCATAGTTTCACGTTTCGGATCCGTGAATTGACCTCCAAGATCGTGCGACTTAACGCCGCTAGACTATTTTCTGTGGGGATATGTGAAGTCGCTAGTCTACGCCGATAAGCCCGAAACGATTGATCACTTGGAGGACAACATTCGTCGCGTTATTGCCGATATACAGCCACAAATGTTGGAAAAAGTCATCGAAAATTGGACCTCCAGATTAGACTACGTCCGAGCCAGCCGTGGCGGTCATATGCCAGAAGTCATATTTAAATTATAATGCCAGAAGCTTATCTTTCGAATAAAGTAAATTTCATGTCAATTTAAAAAATTCATCTTTGTTTTATTCCATTTAAAAGTTCTATAACTCTATAAAAATCGCCCTTTATTAATGCCAAATTTAGTATACAGTTGTTTTTCGAGTCACTGATGACGATTTCCGAAGTCAGATTTACAAAATTCAAAATTGCGGATCCAATATGGTGGTCACAAATCGTAAATTCGACGGAATTTCAACTTTAGTAAGTTACTGGAATATCGGTTACTGAAGATTCCTTGCATTAGTTAGTTTTGGTCCGCCCCGAGGGTTTAATTTATCAGTACCTCCTTTTTTGTAGGTGTGTCCCTATCTACCACCTGAGAAGACGCTCTGTGTCAATGTCTAGGTATGCCTGTCTGTGTCTATTTCACGCCTGTCTGTGAATCTCTAGTCTGTTTTTATTTGTGGCTTAAACCTGTAATGTATATAATTTATTTGTTACTTTTTTAAAATGATGACCAGTAAATTACATTTTCCTCACTACAGTATCTTTTAGTGAAAACAGTTTTATCAATTTTTATTATGAAATCCTGATTTTTCGAGGATTCAGGAACGCTCTCATAATTTTCAAATCTTTTGTTAAATTTTCGCCTAATTTGGTCATGATACACTTTATTAAAATAAAAAACAAATTTAGTCTGGAAATGTTTACTTGCCCATTCATATAGGGCTTGTGGTGTTAAAATTGCTTCAGTTAGTTTTACTGTAAGGCTTGTCTTGTATGCCGCTCTTTCGAACATAGCTCGTATTTCATTGTACATACTTGTACTTTGAGAAATTGTGATGAATTACAATGGCCTTTTGATACTTATTTTTAAAGTTTTGCTTCGCACCATCATTTACTGGAATTAATAGCGTTTGTATTGTATATACGTACCACTCCACACTGATGGTTATTAAAGTGGAAAGTCTGGGAAGTATTCTGACATATGTAAGCATAATTTTCTGGAAAGTCAAACATTGTGAGTGCTTCATTTGTGTTAAGTTTCTTTTTTTTTTCATTAATATACATTGATTGTAGTTTTGCAATAAACGAATGAATTTTTAGAATTCTTAATCTACTATTTAGTTCAGCTAGAAAATAAAAAAAAATATGTAACTGATAGTGTCAAGCAATACTTTAAAAGTAAGTATCCAATATCCAATGTAATTATATCATAGGGAGAATTTTCATATCGAAGCAGAATGGTATTTCACAGCAACTTCTCATGGTAAAAGCATGTGCGATGGACTAGGAGCTACGTTCCAAAGGACGCCATATAGGGCAAGACTTACAGTGAAACTAACTAAAGCAATTTTAACACCACAGGCACTATATAGATGGGCAACTAAACATTTCCAGACTATAACTGTTGTTTATTTCGATAATTTTATCATGACAAAATTAGGTGAAAATTGAATAAAAGATTTGAAAATTGTGAGAGCGTTTCTGAAATTTCGAAAAATCGGGGTTTCATTATAAAAAATGATAAAACTGTTTTTATTAAAACGTACTCTAATGACAAAAATGCAATATACTAGTCATCATTTCAAAAAAGTAATAAATAAATTATAAACATTACAGGTTTAAACCACAAATAAAACAGACAAAAGAATTGCAGATAAACCTGAAACAGACATAAGCCGACATTGATACAGACGGATTCGTGCTGGATTTACTTATCCCGTATCGAGCGCGTCCCAAGGTCGTGGATAGGGGCATGTTTCCAAAAAAGGAGGTACTACGAAATTAAACCCTCAAAACGAACCAAAACTATATAATGCAATAACCGATATTCCAATAACTTGCCTTACAGTTGAAATTCAGTTGAATTTATGCTTTGTGACCGCCATACTAGATCCGCCATTTTGAATTATGGAAATCGTGATCAGCGACCCGAAAAACTTGCCTAAACTGTTTAATTTTATGCATTTGTTGAAAATCTTTATTTTTTAAGTTTTTTTTTAAGTAAAATGAAAATGAGATTCGCTATGTTATTTCTGACGGTGGATTCGGATTCAGCGAGTCAAAACATCAGGCGGCATCAAAAACTAGAATTCTAAACAAAAGTTTTGATATCCGGCAACGTTTTTTTTTTTTCATATTCGTTGTACATGGCGATACTATATGAGCTGTTTTCAGTGTATGTGGTCTGTTATTGTGCCTTTTATACCAATGCGCTGCCTGATTCCTTCATTTCTTATTCTCGCCATTTCCACGGCATCTATATTTCCCACATTTCTTTCAGGTAGTCTACAAGTCTTACATTATATAATAACACGCTCTTAGTTAATGTCTCGTAAATATTTATTTTCCTTTCCTTTGTAATATCCTTATTCCAGAGAATACCATTATGACATGATATTATTTTTCATATCATTATGACATGACATTATTTTTCTGGATTTGTATTATTCTGACGTTAATTTCTTGTTCATCTGTCTGTTCTCGATTAAATATTGTTCCAAAATATTTGTATTCTTCACATATTCTTACCTATTTGTTGTTTTTGATTTGAAGATTTTTGGTGTTAGTTCCAAGGCAAAGATATTAGGTTCAACATTTACTACAAGAATTCTAATCAAGTATTTTGTGTCTTTTCTCACTTGCTATAATTGCTTGAGCATCAGAAAATTGAAGCGTGTATGGACAGTTGGTATTTAGTTGTATCCTTATACCATGATACAGCTTTTCTACATATGTACAGCTTTGGCTCAGTAGATTTTAAAAAGGGTTAGTGAAATATAACACCTCTGATGCAACCTTTTTGTCACAAAGAATTCGGGTGCCAAGTTGTCTTCTACTGTTCTCGATGTACAGTCGTCATACAAATTTGAAGAGGTTTGATATAAGTGTGAATTATGTTGATTTCTCGCAGCATTTTTCATAATTTGATTATTGGAACGGTTTTGTATGTCTTTTGTAGATCTTTAAATGTTAGATGTTCCTCTTGATTTACTGCCATATTTTGTTCTATAATTTATTTTACGCAATATATGTTCTTCATACACGCCCTGCCACCTTGAAAATTACCTTATTTCTTTTCCTCATAGTTGCTGTACTCCTGTTCTATTAACTTTCTTAAAATTCCTCCGTATAGGCGACTGAGTGTGCTAATTATCGAAATGCCTTCTCTCGTTCTCACTCATCTGCTTGCTCTTCGCAGATACCCTTAAATTTTATTATCTAATTAAAATCTTTAATGATTGTCTTACTTTGCAAAGAGCGATTGACAATGTTGTCAAATTGTCACTACATATTAAGTGATATTGTAATATAAATAGACGTGATATGTTAATATATTCTAAAACTCTTCTTGAAGTTTTATGAGTCAAAACCGGTCATGTTGGCTACCATATTAGCGATTTTAATTTAGTCAAATCCATGGCGGAAAACCTGTTAGGTGTTTTTCGCCTCCCCGGGTCTTTTCTATTGTTTCTGCTGTATTATGACATGCAATATTTCATATTTTTCTGGATATATCATGATGTCTACCGCGCAATATATAATTATTCAGATAACAGTCAAAATTCTGTTAAAGTTCATATCTTGGCATACTTGTCTCACCCTAAATTTGAACCAGTGTGTCTTTTTACTGAACGTAGAGAGAAATACAAACATTTTTGAAATGTGTTTAATAAAGTCTGTTAAAGGCTGGTTCGGACTGATTATGGCTCATGGATATTACCAGAAGATGATGACCCGAAACATTACAATCCCCAGCAAATTGAAGTGTATATGGAAAGATGATGTTTAGTTGTATACTTATACCATATCCTTTTCCACATATGTACAGCTTTTGGTCAATAGATTTTAAAAAGAGTTGGTGATGCAACCCTTTCGTCACGGATAATTTAAGTGCCTAGCTGTCGCCTAATTTTATTCTCGATTTAGATCCACCATACAGATTATAAAGAGCTTTGATATGATTGTGATTTATGTAAGTTTCTCGCAGTAATTCTCATAATTTGATTATTGGAACGGTGTCGTATGCCTTTTGCAGATCTACAAAGGTAATATGTCCTCTTGATTCACCTGCCACCTCGAAAACCACCCTATTCCTTTTTCTCATAGGTGCTACATTTTGAATATTTTGAACATCCTGTATATATTATCATGACTTTAATCACTATTTCTGAAATTCGAAGGCAAGCATCAAGAATGACTTTCCTCTAAAAATCAAATATGTTGAAGTTTAATAGAGTGCGGTACCACATCCATTATATATATATATATATATATATATATATATATATATATATATATATATATATATATATATATATATATATATATATATATATATATATATATTGGGTGACTCCGCCCAAAATATATTTTTAATCTATAATAGAGTTATCAACAACAACGAATGTTCTAATTGTTATACGTGATTTATATATAAATAAGAACAAAAATGGTGGAATACTATTAATGGGTTCAAGCTACTATAAGGCTAGGCCTAGATAAGAATTAGTATTCATATTGGTTCAAACAAACCATTCCATTTGTAAAAGGTTACAAAAATCTCGGGAAAATGAGACCTCCTTCATTTAAATAAATGTTTAGAAAACGTAAATGTTCGCTTAAATGACTTGGTTTAATTTATTTATGTGATTTAAAATTAGAATTAGAAAGTTAAATCAAAAAATTCTCTAGCGAACTACAAGTTGTGGCTATTATAAAATAGTATATAGTATAAGCAGGGAATAGCATAAACATTTATAAAAACGACATCATAAAGACTTGTTAATGATAGTAAAAATCTGCACAACATATAAATTTTAGCACGGAAACGTCAAAATTCACTAAAAATGCAAATAATTTGAGCAGTACATAGATGCAAAAATAATGCACTTCAGATATTTTTTAACATATGTACTTTTTGTTTGGTGTGGATTGTATGGTCTCTATACATAATATTAGTATCTAAAAAGTTTTTATGGTCTTTTTTATAATTCCATATTACTTCTTGTAGATGTTACGTTACTTTTTCGAAAAGAAGTGAAATACTCCACTCCGAATATCTTCAAAATCATTTTGACCGACAGTGATATTGATAATGCATCTCCTTAAATATACAGAAATACACTTTTTGTATTGCACCTCTAATCTTCAACGATATTAAACTCTTTTTGACAGTCTTTATTCATAAATGGTCGATTTTACCTGAAAATTCGTCGATAATTACAAAAAATTTAATCTTTAGTCAAAAAAGTGGATGATGAGGTGCATTGTAGACTTTAAGAACATTTTTTGAAGAAGGTAAAACAATATCACTCTACTGTAGAGATAAGTTTATTAGGAAGTGAAGTATGATGATTTCAAACAGCTGCATGTCTGTGAAGAAAGGTAGAAACTCCCATGAAAACTTAACAAAATGATATGGAAAAGGAAATCAAATGATGTCTTGCCAATACAATAAAATTTTTATACTTTTTTGCTGTTCCTTTTATTGTAGCCATAATTTATGGTAAGACTGTGTATACTCCAGTCCAAAATAATAGATTTTTGTGTTTTAATACATCGGGCATCTTAATTTTAAATAACTTAAAAAGACGTTCTTTTATTGACTTCCTTAAAAAATTTTATTACAGGATACAGAACAATAGCTTATATTAAACATGAAATAAAATGTCATTCAAATGGCAACCGCAACTCCGTTGACAGGTATGTATTCTTACGGTGAAATTTCGGAATACGAGGATAGAGTGAAAAGTCCAATATTTGTATGATAGCGAAGAAGTTGGTTATATTTCTGAATAGTAGCATAGTTTTAAGTGATATTCTCTTAATTTAATGTCCTTGCAACTGTTTTGATTCGATAGCCTTCAAAAATGAATATTCTATACATTTTCTAAAAATTGAAAAAAACTCCGTATGTTCAATAAACATAATTTTTTAAGTCGAAAAATTATCACATATACCGAAGAGAACTTAAAAAAGTATTATGGAGACTCTGCTCCTTCACATTTTATAGTTCATAAGTGGTTTATGAAGATTCGATGTGGTGGAATCAGCACGAGTGATGCTCCCGGCTCACGACGCCCCGATGAAATTGTCAATAAAATCCATGACATCGCGTTGGCCGATCGTAGAGTGAAAGTTAGACAGATTATTAAGATGGTAAACATCTGAAACAAATGCGTAGGAAACATCCTACATGAGAATTTTAGACGTGCGCAATATAAAAATGTGTCATTACAAGTCAGAATCCCAGAACAACAGACTGCAAAAGGAGAAACTGCTTCAAAGAATGCAACCACGACACCATCAGGCAGTAAAGTCATGTCCACAGTTTTCCGGGAGTCGGAAGGTATCGTTTTTATCGACTGTGTGAAAAAAGGGTTGAAAATCACAGGTTTGTATTATGCTGCATTATTGATCGTATTTTATGAAGAATTGATGAAAAAATGCCTTGATTTGCCAAAGAAAATATGCTGTTCTATCACAATAATTCACCTGCCCATTCATCTACCATTGCAATAGCCAAATTGGACAATTTGCAGTCTTACTCTCCAGATTTGGCCCCTTGCGACTTCTTCCTCTTCCCGAACATGAAAAAAGGGCTCGCTGGGAAGAAATTCTCTCCAAACGAAGAGATTACTGCCTCAATAGAGTGTTATTTTGCAGAATTACTTTTCGAAAGATTTAGAAAATTAGAATATCGTTGGACGAAGTGTAGTGAGCTGGAAGGAGACTATACTGAAAAATAAATGAAAGGTTTATAAAAAAAATTGTTTAATGTAAAAAATATCTGAGTTTTCACTCTCTCCTCGTATGTTTTGGAGTAAGGCTACTCCATTTCACGAATTTGGAGTTCAGTTTCTTTTTTGAGTTTTTGATTCTACTCAGACTTTCCTTTTTAAAAAAATCCAAATAGGTTAAATTGCACCTTCTTGATGGTCAGTTACAGTCTTCAAAATGAGAGGCACCACGACTAAAAAACGTCATTTGCAACAACGTCTTTTTTTTTCACGTGCGTTACGAAAGTTACGTTCATTTCATTCAATTTCAACAGAAAAGGTTGTCAACATGCCACAGTACCGATCACTATTGACAGTCAAACCAAACTCTCCTATTTTGAAGACGCATCGGAAATTCTTGCAATGCATGTAAATTTTCTATCCCTCACTTCTGCTTGTTGATGAAGCTCTTGAGGTGAAAAAGATTATTTTGTAATGGAATGTATCGTCTACTTGCAGCGCTATCAAGATCCAGTTGGTCCAGTGTCTGCATTGTTCATGACCAGTAGGCCACTGTTCTTGAGTCAACTGGATCTTGCAAGCATGATGGAGCAAATCTTTGGGTAAAGTTCCTTGAGGAGTGCTGCGATGGATTCCTGGGAGTGATACTACTGGAGGTGTTTGGTTGTTCTGCGACCTGGCACTCACAGCTGCCAAAATTTTAATTAATTTTTAACGAAGATAACATTTAAAGTTTCTCTCATCTTTCAATGATTTTTTAAATTTAATTTCCCAAGATGTTTACAATCTGTAATTAACATTATAATAAGTAAATAATATGATACTATAGTAAGTTCAAAATCTTTAGTAAGGTAAGTTTGTATAGGAAATACATCTTTCAAAATATGGTCAAGAGATCAAAAGGAATATAGTCAGATCATCATCTTTTTCGCTAGTTTGCGGGGATATATACTTAGTCTTTTTATCTCTCCTTTGACGGTTGTGATTTGGAGGTTGTGATCGATGATGCAGTTTGGTACAGACCAAAAGGCATTAGTTATTGTCTGGAGTACTTTTGTTTGGAACCTTTTCAGTATATCAATGTTAAAATTAGCCACAGTTCTTGGTAGCTGGATACCTTAACTCCACATAGGCTTAAGAATTTCTTTGTAAACTAAAACCTTGTTTCTAGAGATGATTTTGACCTTAGTCCAATTAGCCAATAGAGTTTATTTCATTTAAGACCGAGTTGTTTTCCTTTAGCGAATATGGATGCATATTCATACTTAATTTCGCACTGTTGACGTAATTGGTGTGTGTTTAGAGAGATAAGTAAACGTTTATTTCTATGATTTGTAAAAGTGATTTGAACATTTTTTGCTTCTTCATTCAATTAAATTTTAAATAGTAGACTGCGACGGTTAATTATGTGTACCGAAATAATCACGTAACTTGTGAAACATCACTGTAACGTTTTCCTCATTTTGGCAATGGATTTTCAACACTAATAAACGTTTCACCAAACTGTAACGCGGAATTCTCATAAATGTTTATGTTTCAATAAAAAAAAACTATCAATAGGTCCCTTAATGAAGATAACAACAAAATTATTTGGATGCAATAATTTATAATAAGTCTCAGGTCAACTGAAGCTTAACAATATTTTTATACGTTGAATTTAGGAATTGCAGTAAATGCCAATGAGTATATGCGAAAATTTTACATTAAATTTTGGAAGATTGTAATAATTGGGAAACACAATCTCGGGAAGATCAATCCAGAATGATGATATTCTCCAGATAAGAGAGTTCATTAGTATAATACGATTCGTTGGATATGTCTAGTTAGACATTATCACCATCTAAGTTTTGGTGACAATGACAGACAACCAGTGATGGATTTGAGTATCACATTATAAAAGAACTCAATTTAGTCAACAGCCCCAATCGCACTAAACCCTATTAAAAGTAAAGATGTCAACCGCATTACTAAGGATGTGTGACAAGTGAAACGATTCTCGGATGCTAATATTTAGGAAAACAAGTTTTTTCACGTAATAGCTTATAATTCTAATATAAACAACAATAAAACTTTATTGTTTTTAAGCATTTATCTTTCCTTCAATAAACTTTGCTTTGGGGTGGCAGATGTATTTTTTCTGCTTTAAAATCCGCCAATGATTTTTCCTTTTTAAGACGCAAGATAGCAGAAACACAGAAAAATTCAAATTAAAAAGTTGCTCGGGACTTTAAACTGGAAAATTAATTGTATTGTATTATCCCTTTTTATCGGAGTAAATAAAGTACGTTTACGATTACGGGCTGTAATTATACCTTTTTATTTTTGGATGGTATTAGTGAAGTCAAGGGAGAAGAAATTTTCCTGTTATCTTTTCAAAAGTTTTAAATTCTTTGGAAAGAGACGGCATGAATTATCTTAAGCAATTTTTAGTGTTGAAGAATCACTTTTATTTAAAAAAGGTAGATTTAAAAAAGGGTTTTTTACGTTATTTTTAATTCTTTATTTTCAAAAATATGTTTTTATAATGTTTTCTCTCATCTAAGTGTCGGAACTTAAGGTTCGACTTAAAATTTTTGCAATGGATTAAACTAATCAATAGGATGTATGATTTGACACATTGGAAAGCCCGATTATTGTTAGAGGGTGAATCAGAACTCAAAGCATCGACACTAATGCTATAGAAAATGTGGAAATATTTAGCTTCACTATGACTAAGTGTAAATTCTATAAAGAAATCTTTGTAAATTGTTTTTATGGCATGGCAAAAGATATTATGTCTGAAAAATGAAAGTAGAAAATAAAAACTATAAAGTAGACTTACCTTTACTTGTGATTCAGTCATTCCTAACGCATAAGCTAACTTCGCCCTCTCCGGGCCTGCAAGATATTTAGTTTGTTCGAAAGTTTTTTCTAAGGCGAATATTTGTTGACCCGAGAATGTCGGCCTTGTGTGTTTCTTTTTTGCATCTTTGTCTGGACCTAATCCACCCATATTACTTTGGTTTACTGAAAGAGAACAAATAAAATGAACAATAAAGAAGGATTATTAAAAAGGGTTATAAAGAAAATAATATGATAAAAGCATATTTGTCTTAATATTTTTGAGTTAAAAAAATGTTTTATATGTTTATATATGTAACGAGGTTTTTAAGAAAATGAGAATATTGTAACCAAAGCCCACTAAGAATAGGCTTTAAAGCAATAAAATAAATGGAGTAATGAACTTGATCGCCTGCTATAGGCCTGACGAAGGTGCAATAATGCAAGAAAAAACGAATTCTAGGATAATCTACAGAAAGTTATAGACACAAGCACTGAAAGAATGATTCTTTTAGGAAATGTAAACGCAAAAGCGAGAAATAAACTAGGTGAATGATGAAAAATATTTGGTCCTTATTTAGAAGAGCAACTAACTAAAAACAGAATACAAAACACTGGAAAGAACAAAGACAACGACCCAAATAAATAAGAGTAATTGGGGACATAATAAAATAGAACGGTTTGGAAAATGCAAAAGTCATGCAGATACATAATAATTAGATATTTGGTACATACAGAATATTTTAATTAAAATGTAAAAAAGACAAATCAAGAAACTTTTTTACAAAGAATGAATTACAAGAGTCACATGTTGTGAAAAATCTAGTGCTATTCAGTGTTACTAGAAAGGGCTATGAAATGACATTAAAGAAAAAGAATAAGAAAAGTACTAAAATAAAAACTTCAAGAAAAACTGGATGATTGTACAAAATCAGGCTCCCAAAAAAACAACGGAAAAACACTTCCCAAGAGCAAACATTAAAAATTGTGTTTTAAAGATATGAAGCCATATTGAAATGCATGGAAAAACAGAAAAGAATAATAAAAGAACGAAAACAAAAATTTAGGAAATATTATATAAGAAGGAAATCAATGTAAAGAGTAAATATCGCAATATGTATGTTAGCCGATGATATTGTTTTGATAGCCGAAACAGGCGATTTAATATCAACATAAAAGTAATAGAAAACAAAACTAAACTAACGTATAAAACTAACAACAAAATCAGAGAACAAACACAAAAATATAAATACTTAGGAACTATTAAAGACACTGAAGGAACTATCGATGATCACATTACCAACAGATTGAAAAAAATGTGAGAGACAGTTAAAAGAAAAATAATAATATACAATATTATCCACAGGTTAGTTTTGATTTGTGGGGGGAAAACTGGATCTTAATAGAAATATAGAAAGGCAGGTGTCAAACAGCAGAGATTGTGTACCTCCGAAAACTTTGGGTGTTAGAATGGATAAAATGAGAAATAGTGATATTAGAGAAAGGTTCGAAATTAATGTACAAAATAGAGGAAAATAAGCTAGAGGGTAAGGCCAAATGGTAGGTAGAATATATGGCAGGCTAGAACAAAGTGAAAAAAATTGAAAAGGTAGACCGATACGGATATAACTGAAATGTTATGAAGATGAGGAAAGAACTGAAAGAAGACATCTCAACTAGCACAGGAGAGAATCAGTTGGAGAAATTTCATCGGAACATAAAACGTGCCCCGACATCTTGGGGTAAAAGAGAATGGATTAACTAAATAAGTTAAAAAACCATCATAAACAAAAAAAAACTGTATATCGCAAGAATGCTATTATTGTTTCTTAATTTGTATTATTAAAGTATTTTTGAAGAAAGCGTTGTTTGGGTACGAGCAGTAGATAAATTTATTTTATATTTTCAATTTTCTAACACTTTTTGGTATACATTTATCCTAATAATAGGTTCATTTGCATTTAATTTGGTACTTTGGAGTTTTTTAGGATGAGAAATCAAGGCCTGACCACAGTTCGAATGTACATTGCAGAGAAGACCATCAGCAGCACTTCGCTTATATCTCAAGCTTTATAACTTTTTTGTGCCTCGGTATAATAATTTTTAATTAAAAATTCTTCTCCTTTGATATCCTTTATCCAAAAAAGTTAATGTATAATTTAGATGATGCTTCGGGCAGCAGAAAGATTTTCAAATAGACTCATACCAAACCACCAAACATTTGCCACTGTTAAAAGGTATCTGAAAAACCGGTAGTTTTGCTCCTGCAATGATTGATTATGGACGGAATGTTATTACTAAGACACCAGAGGTTAAGAACGAAATTTTAAAATGAGTTGAAGAAAATTCGAGTGTGAGCACCAGACACTTAGGTTACGAACTTACAGTTTCTAAAGATAGAGCAGATAAGATTGTTGCATCCATTTTACCTCCAGACAGTACAAGAGCTTTTACCTCTCAACCTCAAATTAAGACTACGCTTATGTCTATTCATCAATGAACGAAGATACGCATGACATTTTCATAATGAAATTTTATTTACCGATGAGTGTTGCTTTACAAGAAGAGGTAGGGCAAATTTACATAATGAACATGTTTATGCTGATGAAAACCCATTTACAATAAAGGTCGTGCTTTACCAGCATGAATTTAAACTTAACCGATCGGCATCAATGATCCTTCATTGACAAATTTATTATTGGGCATGTCATCTTACTATCTCATTTAGATGGCTTGAAGTACCTAGAACATCTATTAAATTAGCCAAATTTATTGAATGATCTTCCACTGGTTACTAGACAAAATAGGTTGCTCGTGCACGATGAGCACCGCTACACTTCATCAAAGATTAGAAATAATATAAATGAGAAACTTCAAAATCGATTGATCGGCAGATGCTTCTGCAAATTATTTATCAAGGTCTCTGGATTTAACGTCTATGGATTATTTTTTATGGGGATCTCTTAAACAGATGTTATAATGTTGAACTGTAAACACCGAAGAAGAATTGTGGGCATGAATACAAAATTCAGTAAACACTTTATGTTTAGATGCCGAGATGATTGAAAGGATGCAGTTTAACTTTCTCCGTAGAATTAATCTTTGTATACATGGAAACGGCGGTCATTTTGAACATTTACTTGAAATTTAATTAAAAAATTAAATAAATAAATTTTTTCTGTTTTGGTTCGTTATTAACTTCGTGTGTTATTCTTATTGTTCTTTGGCAGGTCATTCATACATTATTATTATTGTTAGTTCGCCATTACGTAAACTCTAATTGTTATTTAAATCCGATTTGATCCCAAAAATGACTGCTTGAAAAACACCAAACGACCCGCTAAGCACCATCTGGAGTTGGAAAGTGACTTTAAAGAAGTAAATGAGGCAATACTCGGAGCCTATGAATTGAACTGCCCTTTACAAACAAGCAAAAGTTATAGGCATGCACCTTGGTGGAATGACCATTTGGCAGAACTAAGATCCGAAACGCGACTTTTTAATATGGCTAAGCGTGACGGAGGACTTCGGTAGGGCTACACCGAAAAACCTATAACCTATAATAAGGAAATTAGGAAAGCTACCTACTAAAAGATATCGAGGATTATGTATTTTTAATTAGAAATTTACAATACCGAGACAAAAAAGAGTTACGAAGCTTTAGAGGGAAGCAAAATGATACTGGTGGTGTTCTTTGCAATATATACAGTTCATTCAAAAAGTTCCGGAACTACATTTTTTACAACTAAAAACAAGATTTTACGAAAAAGATTTTATTTAGTTTTTAATATAATCCCCTCCTCGTTCTATACAAGTTTTGTTACGCTCGTATAGCCGCTGGAACGACCTGGAAAACTCCTCTTCTGGAATAACTTTCAGAGCCCTGGTCACATTCTTTTGAATCGCCTCAACGTCTTCAAAACGTTCTCGCTTCATTGTCATTTTTAATTTAGGGAATAAAAAAGGTCTGCCAGAGCCAGATCTGGTGAGTAGGGAGGGAAAAATCATAGAGACCTATTTGTAGGCCAAAAAGTTTGTGACGAGTATTAAGGAATGGACTGGCGCATTGTCATTCAACAGAAACCAGTCAGCTCTGCGGTACAATTCCGATCACACGCGACGAATCCGCTTCAAAAGCCAATCCAGAACCCTTTGGTAGAATTGTGCGTTCGTTGTTTGGCCGAGGGGGGGGGGACACGAATTCATCGGTAGTCGAGGTTAAAGGGCGTCCCTTTTGTAGATCGTCTTCCAGCGACTGTAAACCATTTTTGAATCGCGCATACTACTCGAAAACCTTGCTACGGCTTAAAGAATCCATAAACGGTTTTCGATAATTCGAATGAACCACCTTTTCCCAATTCGAAACAAAATTTGATTTCGTCTCGTTGCTCCATAGCGAAAATTGTGCCGCAGTGGCGAAAACACGTCTATTTCAAACAAATACAGCTGGCCAATAAATGAAGTTACAGCTCTCACATTTCCACTGTGGATAAATAAGGCAAGATATTATATAGTTCTGCCGTCTGGTAACAGATAGCGCTAGTTGTAAATTTTATACAAAATTTGTCACGGAACTTTTTGAATAAGCTGTGTATATCAAAACCTTAAATATCTAAAAGTATCAAATGCAATGCAAATCAAGCTAAATATTTACAAAAATGTTTTAGAAAATTATAACTTTGATATCCTGTATTTTGGAAACGATCAACTTTTGGGCTAAAGTAAATTGGAGCAGATTCTCAAATTTTAGCCTCAGCAAGTTATACAGACCTTTTCGATATATCCTTTATAAGCTAATCCTCCTAATCAAAGAACTGTACATTTTTTGGTATTTTAAACTAGTTTAAAATATTACGTTCAGCATGTGAGTGAATCTTTGCAAAACCACACACGGTCATGCGCGTGTCAGGTATACATTACGCTAGAGTTCCGTAGCAGTTTTTCTTTTCTTTTCAATTTTTTCTGTATATTTTTATTGTTTTATACAAACTAGTAATTTAAAATTATGTCTTTATTACATTTTCTTAACGAAAAGAGTACTGGAACACCAAAGGATAAATTTTTAACAGTTTTCTTTGTATCTCATAAATTAATACAAGTGTAACGATGAATGGTCTAATAACGCAATGATAGGAGCGAGATGTCTACATGGGGTTTTCAGTATATTGTAGATGGTATTCGCAGGGAGATCTTGTAAAAAAATTTCCTTGATGGGTGTATACAAGGATGCTCAAAATTTAAAAAAATTCAAGGTGAGTGCATTTTTCTGCTTTTAAGTTTGATTAGGTTTTTAGCATCACTCAAAAGAGAGTTATGTAAAAGGATTTGTACGGCAAGTTTTTTAGCCAATGTAAAACTAAAAAGAAAGAACGAACTTTATTTTATTCCTATGTTTTTTTTTGAACCATCACTTTTTTAACCTTGTCTCGACGAAATTTCTCACCATTTTTTAAACGTACATCATGCAACATTATTATTGAGACTACTTATTTTAAAAAATAATTAAAACTAATAACCATGAAATATTTTTTAAGGGTGTGACGCCACAAAAATAGGCTTTCAGTTTGATTAAAACAAATTATGTGTGAAAACATTGTGGGAAGAATATGTGATTAAACTTTAAATTGTATTTAATATGATTTTTATTACGAAAAAAATATATCGACAAGGTTACAGGCTGTGCAGTTAAGGTCAACAGAGAAAGTGGATCTATGTAGCCGACATGCATTTTGAATCTTGATTATTTGAAATTATAGAGGAACATTTTTTCGCAAACTATACAACTGGTTCTATTTATAACCTTATTCGTATCTTTTTCTTAAAGTTTTCGCCAAATCTCAGCGTTTTGAATATGTTGGTACTCTGACTGGAATTCATGGTGTAAAAGAAATAGAAATTTTCTTAAAAAAAAGCTATTGGGATTATCAGCATTTAGATAATAAAAAGGAATTTAATTGAATACTTAGTGACCAACTTATCGTGTCAACTATTTTGAAACGACTAGTTTCAAAAAGGACAAGAAAATGAGGTTCATTATTTCTATATACCATTTTTATTCAATTTTTGACCTATATGAATGTTCCATATGGGCATTGTTTTTCTCATATTTTTTTTAATCCATTATTTAATACAGTATGATATATTTTGCCCACAGAATCTTATTTAGTTCCCTGAACCTTTAAAACATTCACAAGAAAAACGTACGTACGTAAATGGAGCAGAGACTAATCAAACTAAACAAAGTACCAGGTAAAAAGGAAATATTGGTGGAAAACATTTAAAAATCCTGTGTTACGAAAAAGAGATAAAACCCATTTTAAAAAATGCAGATTCATCACATTATTTTCAGATACTTAAATATCTTACAAAAATTGTAAGCAAAAAGATAAGTATAATATATATCAACCTAGAGAACCGGTAAAATTTAGAAATGATTTCCGAATTCGTAATTGTCTACATACACAATACATCAACTTATACAGACATGTTATCACCGGGCAACTAGCATATCTTAACAACACCAAAAGCTTCAAAGTGGAATCACAAAATTAATTTTGCAAAGAAAAAGAATGACAAACAGAAAAAATGTAGAAAAAATAATTATGATTATAAATAATAAATTAGAATGGATCTGACAAAAACAAACAAATAGCAGAAGTAGATTGACGAATTAGGCTCGGGTGGAAAGCGTTTGTACCCATAAACATGGGTATTCAATTTTTCAGTGAATATTTCTCTCGCCTTTGAGATCAGAATCGATAACACTATCTAAAAAAGGAGGAAAAGTTAATTTCAAGTAACAAAGTAAAGTTTCCAAAGAAAATATTTTTTTGAAAAAAATTCTAGATTATTTTTTGGTAATTAATTAAGCAGAAACAAACTCCAAAATCATTTTTTAAAACTAAAGAAATAAAAAACTTTTTCATAAGGTGCAGACTTTTTTACAGGCACTGTATACAATAATTTTTTAAAAAAAAACTAAGTTTTGTCATATTGAAAATATTTTGTAGCCCGTAAGTAATTATCACATTTTCATTATTTTTCTAAACAAAAATGCATGTCTCTTCACATATCAAGCAATCCTCTCGGTTTTAAAGCGACCGAAATATAAAATTCAATAAGCCGGAAATATTGTTACACATGTGTGTTGCTGACATGCCAAAGCTGTCATAATCCCTCTAGAAATATGGTTTCATAGTCTTCTAATCCTATATTGGTTCCAATTATGATTTTGACACGCTTGTAACGAGATTTTGTCGTTGCCAGTCGTTTTAAATTCTTTTGTGCGACTGTTGATGTTTATAATTATTGTTTGTCACCGACTCATTCTCTAGGCAGGTCAAAAATTTAAGTTAATTAAATATATCTCCTATCTTGTTGGGATTTAAATAGAAATATATTTCATTTTGTTTCGAGCGGTTTTTATTTTTAGATCATTTACCTTTCTATGTCCCTTTTTTGTTCTAATGCAGAAAAATATTTCATATATCTTATCAAATAATGAAGAAAATATTTTCAAAATGTACAACATAATATTTGAATAGCTATTTGGATTATTTCTTGAATAATTCTTTTTTGGAAAAACCTGTTTTTTGTCACAAAACGCTTTATAAAACACAAAATAATAAACGTGTTGAAATCAGATTTTACACACAAGTAGAAAAGGATTATTGAACATGACCAGTCAATGCACAATCAGTTGTTTCGGCCATGACTAAGAGACCTAAGGAGACTACTTGATTTTTGCGTATGAAATGGATGAACCGGAATTCTATATAAACCCCTTCCGGGAGCGAATAGGTTTAACAATATTATATGTAACATAGAGTGATAAGCTCCCTAAAAGTCAACAAATGTAATGTATAGT
Source organism: Diaprepes abbreviatus (assembly GCA_034092305.1). Lineage (NCBI taxonomy): Eukaryota > Metazoa > Arthropoda > Insecta > Coleoptera > Curculionidae > Diaprepes > Diaprepes abbreviatus. Next base: position 19,089,933 of record JASJET010000031.1, read on the forward strand.
TTTACATGTAGCAAAACCCTATTTCCTGATTAAGTTTAGGTCCTGCTCTGAAAATGTGAAGTTTAAAATTTCAACGAATTTTCTACTTATATCTGATTACATGTCACTTGTTTTAAAAAATTAATAGCTATATTTTTTACTTTAGACAAATTGAAAATAATTGATTGCTCATTAATAAAATTGGTCTTTAACTCGTACTCTAATTACATCCAAGTGGTGCAGTTTTTAATCTAGAAGCCTTTCTGGATACCAAAAACCTTACAAGTGTAGATTTTTTAGTCTAGCTCTCCATAGGGCTCCATTTTTTACCCATCTGGTATCTAGTCCATATTTCTTTAGACCATAAATGGCCCTCCAGCTCGTTACGTGAAGCATCATAGCTGTCCTCTATTTCTATGAATAATAACTTTCTATGATAATTATTTCCACTTTTGACTTGCTTCTCTTTGTTTCAATTTTCTATTTAAAATTCACTTCTTATAGATGAAGAATGCTCGTTAACTCCTCGGGTTCCTGTAATTTTTTCTTTTATTATTCCCAGTAGAAGTTATTTCTTCAGGAGGTGAAGAAACTGCTGTATTTTCGGAGTCATTAGTTTCTCGTGCATCTTTTGTGAATTAATTATAGATTGTGATCAGATTGTTAAGCCTTTCTCACCCCCTCCCCTTCAAAAACAGCTCTTCGATCTATTAAACCTTTTGTAGGTTCCTCTAATATAACATAAGCTCGGGATCTTAAAACATTTTAACACGCGTAAAATTTTCTTATATAGAGTCTTGGTTTCTTCGGGCATCAAAGTGATATCTTCTAGAAATTTAAGTTTCTTGCATGCACTTACATAGCAGGTGTTTCGCAGTTTTTTCTACACTGTGGGATTTTTTTGAGACGGTATCTCAGAGGACAGTATGAATAATTGGTTTCTTTTGTCATGAATTTATCTGTCTCCTTGCTTGCCTAAGGTCAGGCGTACTTTTCTATTTTAATTTAAGCTGATCGCATTCCTAGCTCCCGAACTTCATTCTTATATGGGTTTTCTGTTGTCCGCAGAAGAACCTTTGGCTGAAAAAGGAGTTTTTGCTCCATTTTTTGCGTATAAACAAATAGTGTTGAAATATTTCGGCGTTAAACGTAAATATTTCTATTATAGCTAAACCAACAGAAGCAATTACAGTTGTTGCAGCTGTGCTATAAGCTATAGAATATAACTTTCCTGTTAGACACTATCCTATGACTGATCTGGGGTTAACTTTCGTCCACCTATACAGCCAATGAGACAAAATATGTAATTTATAATGATTGAATCAGATCGTTATAATGAAATGGAAAGCACATCAAACTTACAAAAATAATTGAAAAATTAAAATTTTGAATAACTTTTAATATTGATAACTGAAGAATAGGAAAAAAGAACAACGAATGACACACAAATTTCAGAACCAAAAACCAGATTTTAATTTTCCCAAGATTTTCCATATGCTGAATACGAATCTAAAGTCAGAATTGACCTAATGATTCGAGTTTTTGCTATTTTTGATGTTATATAAAAGGGAAAATTTAAAGTTTATGGCTAAACTATATATGGTAGTTGAAACTGCCAGTCTTTCCGTCAAAACTATCGTGAAACTGTAATTTCCAAGATGGCAGATTCAATGAAGCGGAATTTTTTTTTTGAAAAATCCTAATCTGTGTCTGTACTCAGAGGTTTTTGAGGTCACTGAATATGGAAATCAATTAAAATTTTCCAAATTTTTATATTTAATATAGTATATTCACTTCAATTTATAAGAGGGCAGACCTCACTCAGGTAGTCTTCATCCGATGTTATCTATGATTTGAAGTGAATACGCCAATTTAAATAAAAAAAATTTTAAATTTTCATATTCAGAGACCTCAAAAACCTCCGAGTACAATGTTTCTGTCACAAATTCGGGGTTTTAACACATTTTAATCAGCCATATTGAATACGTTACTCTAAAAATGACAGTTTTAAAATTCTGACTACATTTTCGTGGTCACATACCTAGAAAATCATCGACTAAAGCTTGGGTCTCCCTTCGAAGTTTGAAGATCTAATCAGAAACTTTATTACTGAATTTTCCACGGGATGTACGAAAAAACTGATACCATCAATCGGCAGAGCAACTCTTAAAATAGCTGGGTAGCAAAGGACGAGAAAACATCAATTGCCTTAAAAAGGAAATCAATCTGTCCAAGTTTGAACGGTCGGCCGTTGACGTGTGATTATGCCAAACTAATAAAGTTTAACTGACGATATTTTAGAGATAAAAAAAGTGTCGATATAAATGTAACTATCATATATATAGTTTAGCGATAAAGTTTAAACTTGTTCTGTTACACAACCTCAGAAATAGTGAAATACCGTGATTTATGCACTTTCATATTAAAATATCGCAAAAATCTGGAGCAAGAGGTCAAATCCGACTTCGGACTCGGATTCATCATGTCAAAAACCTTCAGAAAAGTATAGTCTAGTTTCTGAGGGACGACGAAATTTTGTCGGCTCGTCAAATTAACGTTGAAAACGCATAAAAAAATTATTTTTTAGGTCTAAAATGGGATAGCTTTTTGTGGGTAGTGTGGGACTATTATTAAAAATTAATCAAAATATAACTTTACATACATTTCATTTAAAATCCATAAAAAACATATACAAACGGAAAAAATTACAGAATATTTATAAATCTTCAAAATTTCTTTGTGGAAAAATAAATTTTGGTAGTTTGGTTTGGGTTGGGGTTTATTTGGAAACCTTTCTCTATACCCTCTCACTGACTACCGACCATTTCCTTAACAATAAGCGTAAACTAATATCATATCAGTCATTTCTGCGTTGTTCGGCCACAGTGAAAAATTTAAAAATTAAATGATAAATTGTAAAAGGTTTGTCGGATTGAATCGTTTACTCTTTTATAAATATTGACGATTTTTATCATTGTTAGCTCATTGCTACGTAAACTTATATTGTTGTTGGCCTATTGGCCCTTAAACACGTTTCAAATTTCTCGAAACTTGGCTACGACTGGATACGCAATAAAACATTTAAATTCGATTATCTCAGAAATGTCTGCTCGGAGCGACACCTCGTAGGTATAACTTTTTTGGATAAAAAAATATAATTAGATTATGAAGCTTTAGATGTAGGCGAAGTTCTACTGGTGGTATCCTCTGCAATGTACGGGTATCCAATTTTCGGTGATTTTACGGATTATCTGCATTATTAATAAAAATAGAAGGATAAGGTTTTCGTGGTACTGTATTATTTTTTTAAGAAACTAACGATACTACTTGCAGAATTTTCATAAACCTCTTTGTTTTGGAGATATAGAGCGATATTGATAATTATACATTTTGATGCACTCCTCATATCTCTCGGTTATCTCGCAACTTATCGCAAAGTTAAAAAGTAGAGCTATTGGGGTTTTTATGTAGGGTTCAATGACGTAATCATTTTTTTATAGGCTCAACTGTTTGGGAGAAATAAATCAAAGTTGCCTTTTTCTAAGAAGGGCACTCTATATTTATTATTAGTATTGAGTATTAATTTTATATTTTTTTTTAAAAGAATCAAATCCTGCTAGAAGGTCGTGAAGAGTATTTAAAAAAATAAAACATCAAAACCATATCCTCTGGGGTTTCTGTCAGAATATTTAGATATTCATCACATTTTTGTGCTGAAATTTTGGATTAAACAGTTTATTTTTAGTAAGAGCAGACTTGGTAAACTTTGAGAACAACGAAAAGGTGTAACGAAAATACAGATGAAGCGCTAGAAGTGTATTTCAAGAGGTTTGAGTATTTTCGTATTCTTTTCATTTTTAAATTTATAAATATTTGTAATTCATAGATATCTAGAGACTAGAAAGAAGATAGCCAGATAAAAAATGTTTTTGAGGATAGAACCAAATTTAATTCAACACGATTCATTTTTTAAACCAAGGTCCAAAATCTATAACCAGGAAATCACTATATTAGCTTCCATTGAAGAAAATCCAAGTAGCTCTTGCAGAATAGTAGAAGGTTCTGTAGGAGTTAATAAGTCAAGGGATCAAACAATCTTAAAAAGAAACACAGGTTTAAGCCATGTAAATATCACCTGGTGCAAAATTTATTTCCTTGTGATGCACAGCGCAGAATACAGTTTTGTAATTGGCTTATTTTACCAGCGCCGGTATACTGAATCGACAGAATACTTGGTTTTGTTCTCCGAAAAGTCAGCAAGCAATATTTCCACGGGAACGGCAAGGCAGGCTTGGTTTCAGCGTTTTATATTTTATACAAAAATCGTATACGATATATATGAAGGCAGCCTTAGATATTCGTCATATTTACAAATTCTACAACACATTGTTTCGAAAATAAGAGAAAAGAGAAGTGCCTTTAATGCGATTTAACAATCTGTACCTGCAAAAATACGGAGCTTCCACTCACAACGCGCAATTGTAAGGGCCTATCTGAACACCATTTTTCTGGATTGGAACAAAGAGATCTATAAGATGGCCAACCAGGTCGTCCAATTTGTCGATTTTAGGCTTCTTCTTGTGGGAATATTTCGAAACTAAAATTTATACCGTTTAGTACCAAATCTTGGCGGAATTAAGAAATGCGATTCAAAGGGCATTTAGAGAGTTACAGGCGCGGTCTTTTATTATTTCAAATGCATTGAAGAAAATAAGAATTATTTGTGAAATATATTTAAGACATAATGGAGAACAATTTGAACAATATCTGTAAACAAATTTTTTAGTTTAACGTAACACACAACTATTTGTTGTTATAAAGTAAATTATATTTAGAATCCGAAAATACATTTAGCCCTTTTGTGTTCATCAAGATACTCTTGATACCAGTAATAGATTCTTGTTTCTTTAAATACTTGTCACGGTCTACTAAGAGGAGCTGATAATTTTCTTAAAAAACGTCAATATTAGTAATAAATATTGTGTTAGATATTTTTGAAAAGCTTGTAACAAACTAAATCATATTATTCAAAAATATATAGGGTACCTAATTTAAAAAAAGGGAAATTTGATTTATTTCTCCGAAACAGTTGAATCTATAAAAAACTGACCAAGCTGCTGAACCCTATATGAAAAACCCCAGCAATTCTGTTTTTTAGCTTTGCGATAAGTTAACCGAAATAGGAGGGGTGCATCAAAATACATAAATTTCAAAATATCTCTGTATCCAAAATGAAGAGGTTTATGAAAATTCTGTTAGTAACATCGTTTTTTTTTTCTTAAAAAAAGTAGCACAGTGCCACGAAAACCTTATTTTCTTATTTTTACTAATAGCAGAGATAACCCGTAAAACCACCCAAAACTGGACATCCTGTATATCAAAACTGTAACCAAATCTTGATTTTACATCCTAAAAAACCGCAAAAGTACCAAATTTAGTGTAAATCTAGCTATTTTTAAGACATATATTTATAAAAAAAACTTTAAAAAATTATAACTTTGACACTCTGTATTTCGGAAACTACCAACTTTTGGACTAACGTAAACTAGGAATTTGTGTTAGCTTTTTGTACAAACCTTTTAGAGATACCCTCTACAGAAACTGTTTAGGACTCTCCTAAGTATATTTTGATTTACAAAAAGAATATTTAAATGAGAAAAGTCTGTTTCAAAGCAGTAATTGATATTAAATTGGCTTTATGAAGCAGTATTAGGAAAGAATGTTATGTTTATGGGACGTGGTACTTAGAGTAATTATATAAGTTTTGTTATAAAGAATAGTGATTATTAATTTAGAATATACTTGAATTAACGAACGTTAAATGACAAGTAATTTTATGCTGCTACGATCTAGCGAAATCTTTGTATCTGACTTTGTAAACTTTGTTTATGATTGGTAAATCTGTATCTGTATTTGGTATTTCGTGTTAATAAGGTTTATTTCTAACATAGACTTAGTCAAACGGCTTTTGTACTCCCTCCAGGGAACAAACATTCACCCCAGATTTACTCGGATATCATAAGGATGGAGCTCCGTGAGGGTCCTTTTTATGTTTTCGCGCTCTAGGTGATGTTACAGCCCTCTGCACTTCCCTTAAACTACTGGATAGTTGGAGACGTCCTAAGTAGCACTGCATTTTATATAGTGTTCGCTAAGGCTTCCTTGATACTAAGCAAAATATTCTTCGGTACTATGTGGTGCTGACAGAATTATGTGGATTGTCCATTAGATACAGTCTGCGTATTTCCACTTCCAGGTCTCTGTATTTGGCGATCTTCTCATTATATTTGACTGTTAGATTGCTGCTGTTAGGGATTGTTGCTAGCTAGGATGTTTTATCTACTAAAATGAGATATGGTCTGCTATATGCAACTTTATGATCTGTAAGTACAAGGAGATCCCAGTACAGCTTGAACTCGTTATTCTCTAGTATAGTCTCCAGGCTCTATTCACAATATGGCATTTTCTCTACCAGCAACTGTTTTAATTAGTCTACCAACTCTTCATGGATGATCTTCACGACGGAATTGTGTTTCTCCTTATACTCCAATGCGGCAAATATTTAGCATCCTCGTGTTATGTACTGAATTGTCTCTGATGTTCCGACATCCATATCGGCATTGGTAGTTCTGGAACGAGGGGGGTATTTCAGATAGATTCTCATTGAGATCCCCTTATTTTGGATATACTCGTATAATAGGAAGCCTTCAGTTTCAGAAAACTTTTGCTCTAACGTAAACCAGTAGTGTGAGGCTAATTTGTCGACATTTTCTTTGTTGACCTCATACCGGTGTCATCCGTAAAGAGCCAATCTTGAAATTTCTCATTTTATCATTAATTTTGCAAAATAAATTTGTTTAAACAAATTAGGGCGGAATTCATTATTCTTTAAATAAATTCCTCCATTGCATTTAAATTGTTAATTGTTTAAACTAATTTATTTTGCAAAACTTGTATTGAGCAATGCTCTGATAGCCTTAGAACATCCATGGTTTTTCAGAGTTATCGCTGAAAAGGAAAAGGTTCCCAAAACTTGAAAAGTTCATTCAGTTCGAAATTTTCAAAATTGAACATCTCAAACAAAAAGAAAGATAGTTCTACAAACTCGACGGCATTTGAAAGGGGAAGATTTATACTTGAAGAAACTGTGTATAGTTTTTTGAGAAAAAAAGTCGCGGTGATACAACACCTCAAATATAGGCCAAAATTGCGTCTGTGTGCTTTTAGGCTAGGATATTGAAAAAACCTGATGTGATGAAGCAATTCGAATTTAGCGACCCAAAATCTATTAAATTTCGCATCGTGCTGTGTAATTAAGCCATTTTTTTGTTATTACCGACATATAAATGGCTCCCTCGTATTTAAAGAATTAAATGTAAGTTGTTAAACTTTTTCATCAATAACATCAGTCATTTCTCAAAAGAACGTATAGGAACAGAAACACTGCCAGTACCATTTCTGGAAAGCCTCCCCAACTTATTACATTATTCGACGTGTTTCATAGCATTCATAGCATATGCATATCATTGAGAGTATTAAGTAGTTTTCAATTTTATTTTACTTAGTCGCTGCTACACTGCACTTAATGTTTAGCAAAGCAATAGTAATAAGTCTCTAAAAATTTTAAAACTTATTTTCTAAAGTAGCTTTCTTATTTACAAAGTTTTAAGTTAATACCAACAAAATATATAAAATAGGTTTTCATTACACAGCAAACACAAAAACAGTATTGATTAAATACACAATTCCAAATGATATTCTAGAAAATATGTTTAGGTCTGTTCGATGTATTTATTTTCACTCTTCTCATGTTCCCATGCGGTCTTTAGGCTTGTAACATGTGTTGAGAGAGTGGGATAAAGAGATTTTAGATAGTAAGTGATTTTCTCCGTCTAAATTTGTATTCTGCCTTCGTCCCTTCTCTGTTCGTATTTGCCATTGGTTAACTATTGAATTCTTTTTACTGCTACAGAAACAATGGGTTTATATAGAGAAACAACTATGAAATTTTATCACTTTGCCTCACTTTAATATATTGTCGTGGATATATTCGGTCATTCGAGACGCTTTTCATTTTACTTTATATTTTAGTTCTTTTTTTGGATAAATATTTTTTGATGTTCGAGATTTTTGTTAGTATACACACTTGAGGTTATTGAAGTATTTGTAATCAGTGATATTTCTAGGTGTCATTACTGCACACTGTTTTTTAATTATAACTTTTATTTTCAAAATATTGATGAGTGAAGTAAAAATCATTAACACCTTTGAAAATCCAATTGAGCTCAGAGAATTTTATTGTTTCTTGAATCCCAACCCTTATAGTTGTCATGTACATCCATCAGTATATATGTCATAGCCTTATAACTTCGTTACTTTATCAATTTTTGCAATAAAATTCTGTACACACATGCTTTCAGTAAACTAAAAAAATTATAAAGAAAAGATTTTGAAAAGCAGGGTGAAAAAAATTTTGTTACCACATCGAGTGAGGTACCGCTGAATAGGTTTTCAAAAATGCATGATGACATATATTTCTTATGGAACCGCTAAAGATTATGAGGAAGAAGATCAGGCTTTAGCAGAAATAACATCTCTATCATCACACGCCATCGTGGACTTGCTGAGCTATTCCTATTTCCAAGAGAATAAAAAAATTATTTGTTCTGGAGAATGGACTACCAATGGGACCTTCTCTTTCTTCAGTAGTCTTAAACATTTTCATGGAATGATTCAAGGACCTTGCAACTGAATTCGCAAATAGAAAACCAAAATTATTGTTTAGACACGTGGACATCTTCATTACCTGGAATGGAAACGATGAAAAACTTCAAAATTTCCTTTCTGATTTCAACAATGTTAGCCCAACAGTTAAACTCACTATGGAGGAAAAAGTACAAAATAAATTATCGTTCTTAGACGTTCTGGTGAAAATATATGGTAGGTAAATTCGAAGTTCAGTTTGCAGAAAATCAACACACACAGGATAATATCTAAACTATTCATCCAACCACTCCTGCAACACCAAACATGGAATTGTAAGAAACCTCGTAGATGGAGCATTGAGTCTTTTCAATTGCAATGAGAACTTGATGAAAGCGATAGATCACATTAAAAGTGACCCCAAAGCCAAAACATCCCAGTAAATATGGCGGATAAGATTCTAGAACAACGCAGAAATAGGACAAGGAACAGAAACCAGTATTGAACATCGCTTGTGTTAAAAGCATTTTGGAAAAAGTTAGAAGAATAGGAAAACGATATAACATCAAGATTGTTTTCAGTTCAAATAAATTTATAACCATTGTGTTATTATCATTAGTTACAATGAATTTCCATCAAGTATCAGCTACATCTAATAACTTATTATTTTTTTTACATAATCTGATTTAAACTAAATTTAAAAAAGTTTAGTGCAAGAAGTCCGAAGTTTATATTACAAATAGTAAATATATATTACTTTTACAGTAATTTTTGATCTTTTGTTCCTTATTTTTCACATTTTGTTAATTTAAAGTCGTTTCTTTATATAGTAGAAAATCTTGGCAATTTAGAAAATATATTTTTATATTAATTAATAATGTATAGCTAGTGACATTACCAAGTTTTAAATTTACATTGTTGTCCATTTACACCTAAAACCTTTGATTCTTATCAACAATACAAATACATATCTTTCTAGGAAAATAATGAAAATAAGGAATTATATTCATAATTTGCAGTTATAAGAATTCTTCATAATACAGTAACTTAAAAATTTTTTTTATTTTGATTGAAACAGGAATCAATAATATTTTTGTCATACTCAATTTTAAAAATTTTATTATTTAAGACTTTTAATACGGTCAACTACCAATTTTTATTGAATGCAAACATTTCGCCTCAATTATTTTGAATTTTTAAATATAATTATAAATTTTGTTTGTAAAAAAGAATAATACTAAAATTTAGTCCCTCCATTTTAAATTGCAATGAGTCTTACCATTCTAAAAATATCAGGAAATATCACAAAAAATTACATACAGTATGTTCCCGGATGGATTTTATTAGAGGAAAAATGGATTAAAAATTTAATGTTTCGAAAAAAAG